>JASFAW010000013.1:26655194-28008592 GCA_030737815.1 Allium fistulosum
GGAGCAACTCGGTGTAGAGACATTCGACAGGTTGTCCTTTCATTTTCGAAAATACCCAGTCTTCACACCGGTCTTCAAATAATGTCCATTCATGACGTATCACTATTCGGAATGGGTTATTTGACATAAAGTCCTCTCCTGGCTTAACCGAATAATGAGCGTTTATTTTAAAAACAAATCAAGTGCCATTTCAAAGGCAAATATTGATAGTCGGTTATTTAACTATCAACAACATTCACAACCATCAACCAATTTAAATAATTTTCCCCAAATTATTAAATTTCAAATCTCTTCGCGAGATACGGTTTAACACTTCAACCATTTGAAAACAAATTTCAAATCACTTTCATTTAAACCAATTAAATAAATCTTTATCGATTTATTTCAAATTTACATCCCAAATCTGTAAATTTATTTCCACACTTCATCACTTTGAAAACCAATTTCAAATCATATTTTCCACACTTTAAAAATAAATAAATGTTTATTTTTAAAACAAATTTCCCTTTCCTTCATAAATTCCATTGTGAATTTTAAATTTCCAAATATCCACTTATATACGATTTTAAAAAATCGTTTTCCAAAGATTCACTTTCACACACCAAATCATTTTACAAATTGATTTCTAAATTTCATTTCAAACCCCAAATCAAATTCCAATTTATTTTACAAATCGATTTCCAATTTTATTTCAACACAAAATCCATTTTCATTCGACATCAAATAAATTTTCATATCGATTTCTCAAAGATTTATCTTCAAATACTAAATCAATTATCAATTGGATTTCAACAAATTTATCACTTTTTAAAATAAATTCCTTTGTCTCTTCCAAACCATTTAAAATTCCATTTTAAATAAATTCTTCAACTTTCAAATAATACTATTCAAAATCCATTTATAAAAATTATTTTCCATATTTTTTGAAAATAAGTCGATAAAATTACCAAAATCAACTTTAATACTTTTAAATTCCTCCTTTTAAATTCACTAAATCCTTTCTAAAAGAATTCACTTAAAATTTCAAAAATCCAATTCCCTTTATTTCTGGTATCCAACGATACCAAAAATACATTCGGCTAAATTATAGCCTTCAACAAATTCAATCACAGATATAATCATACACAGATTATAAATAAATCATCACACAGCATATGAAACAAATTCATACAACATATGAAACAAATTCATATAATTTGAGGAATCCAGTTGGATTCCTCCAACCTGTTTCCCTGCATCCACAGATGTTAGCACAATACCAATTCCACTTCGAGGTGGAATATCGTGGTATATGGGATTTATAAAATATCATCCGCTATTATGCGGCGCAACAGGGTCTCATCCGCTATATAATGCGGGAAAATCAATCACCAATATATACATATTTCAATATATATATTGCTATATATTACTATATATATATATACTATCATTCAAGCACACAATCAACACAATCAATAATTTTAAATATAACTATTTAAAATTAAACAAAACCCTTTGTTTGAGTGAGAAGATCTCACCTTTAATTTGCAATCCATTTCCGATCCAGATTGTTTTTCTTGATTGTTAAACCTTGTATAAACAATTATACACTTTATTAATATTCGAATTAAATCGAACTATAAATTTCCATTTAACAAATTGAATTAATCAATAATTAAATTAACTAGTATTTAGTTCTAAACTGATGATTTAATTTTAAACTAATTCCCTTTTAATATTTTTAGCAACAAAAATAATTAAATAAGTTTATTAACCAATTATTTCATTTAAACTAACTTTTTCCTCTGAAAAAAAAACAGAAATTTCCTTTACTGTTTTAAATTTCTAACCTATATTTATTTTCTTTCCAAAAATCAAAACTGTAAATTTATGTACATATACATTTTCAAAAACTGCATATATCTCACTGTATATATTCACATATAAATTAAATTTTGAAAATAATTTATACCTCACTATCGATCGAAATTCTAGCCACCACTCTTGGCTTCACAATCCCTCTGACACATGACCACGAGCAGCTGCCACGACTTGCCGTAGTCGACTTCGAAGCCAAACCCTAGATTGCGAAATCCTAGAAATGCCTGCCACGACTTCGTACGCGATTTCATCTTCAAACTCGAGCCCCACGACTTTTCGCGAGCTCCACCACTCGATCGAAACCCTCACGCCCGACCACGTCGATACCTCATCACCTCGATGACATCGTTCAGCCTCCTCATCGACTTCCTTCCCCGCCACCTCATCGTAAGTCGTGGCCAGTCGCACTCGAGCTCGAGCTCGCAACTCGATTCGAATAGAGAAGAAGAACGAGATTTAGGGATTTCGATTAATATTGATGTCGATTTTGAACTGAGGCTTGACAAATTCGAACAGCTTTGGTTTCTTTAAAAATGAGTTCGGCCATTTTTTCTTTGAATTTTGAATTGAACAAGAATGGGGGTAGGGCTGTCGACATTATTCTGCGATTCATTTTTTCTTTTTTTCTTTCTGAACGAAAATTTACTTTCGTTCAATCTGATTTTCGTGAAGAAAAGAATGGGCGTGTTTCAGAAGACAAAGAGTACGTGATTACTTAGAGAGGAGTTGGTCGGCTGAGATGAAAGATTGGTGGCTCTGATTTGATTTTTTATCAGATGTATATATTTTAGTTTAAATTCAAATTCGAATCAACTCAAAAACGAAGTCAAAAATTTCGACTTCCTATCAAGTCATGCCGCTAGGTGTTCGTAATGTTATACGCCTATTCCGAACGCAATGAAAAAGGTTCCGAGTCCAAATTCGATCGTATGGAGAAGATAGCTTTTTGGACCAGTTATTAAATTAAATTTTCGATTTAATTTCAGCGCGTTTGCTTATCGTACTGCAAAACGATCACTCCAAACATCACGAAAATTGAAATTCGATAATAATACAATATTAAGGATCCAATGGAACTGGTTTCATCGAATTCCGAGATTGTGCCTCGGATGGCTATTTTTAAATTCAGTTTAAACGATAAAATTTCAAAACTGAACAAAACAGTTTTAAATTCAATTCTGAAGCTTCCATTATCTTTAGTATTAATAATATGAATTTTCCAAAACTTCATATTATTTTTAATCGGCTTAAAACTGAAGATTCAAATTTTTACCCAAATTTAACGATTAAATTCAATAATTAAATCGCCAAATTCATTGTGATATCTCGAATTTCAAATTAAACCATCATTCGAATATTTAAACTCAATTAAATATTCACATTTCAAATATAAAAAATTCAGGGTCGTTACACCCTTCGTCTTATGGCCCAAACTCATAATGACGTCTCACATTAGTCATCTATTCGTAGGAAATAGTATCCAGATTAGCTGGGAAGATTTCTCCTACATAATTTGAAATTAACCTCGTGTCATTACAAATATTTATCATAAGGATACCTCGAATGAATAAAAGTATACACAACTGCTGGTAGCCTCAAAGTAAAGGGCAGACTTCCACCATGTAACTCTATTGACCTCGCATCTCTATGACTTAGCCATAAATTAGTTACTCTACACACACACACACACTCACTCACTCTCCTCTCATTATTTCATAAATAATGCCTTATAAGGAATCTTCCTTATTACATCTTAAAATAATAATTAGGCCATATAAGAGTTTCCTTTTCTTTTCGCCTCAAAATCAATTACTTTCCTAAAGGGGGAATAAATGTAAATAAATGCCTAGTTAACTACGCCATATATGCAATTATTAGACGTTAATTACGTAAAGAGGAATAAATAAATATTCGCGTCTAATAAGTTCTAAACACACGGATTTTGCGCTCAAACTAGCGTTAATTATCAATTCTTTAACTAATTATTATTACAAGTCCTTTTTCTTGATTTCATAGAATTCTATTGTCCAAAACAGGGAATAAATATTCATAACCAAAAATGCAATAACAGACTTGTAAATAAAATAGAAACTCAATTTATTACACCAATTTAGTGGAATGTCTTAAACAATAAGAATTGCAATCTAAACCCCATATTCTATTCACCTCCTCTTTTATAAAGAAATAGATAAGAATAAGTGGTGTATACCACAAATATAATTCGTAATCTAAACCCCTTATTTTATTGAAGGATTACAATTCGACCCAAAGAAGAAGGAGAAGTGGAATAGACTATGAAATTATCAAAAATTGCATAACGAAAGAAATTCCATCAAATTAATGTAAATAATTAGGAATCTCAGCATAGAATTGACATGTTGACTTAAAAAGGAATTTTGGAGGATTTTATCTATCATATTTTCAAACTCCCAAAATCCCTAAGGCATATTTAAATCCAAAAAGAAATACACTAACAATTTCTGAAAATAAATACTAAGGTTTCCACTCACTAAATAACCTTAGCTTCGCCTTCCTATGATTTGCATGCCTTACAATCTCTTCCAGAATCTCTCTTTTGATGTATATACACACAATAGGGAAGAGGTATATATATTCAATAAATTTAGAATATTTGGAGAAGATTAGGATAAGAATAGATTAGAGGAAAAAGAAACAAATGAGAAATAAGTTAAATTTTTACCAGAATTCTCTATGAAGTTTCTGAATCTTATTAGAGAGAGATAGCAATGACAAAGTTTTGACATATTCTCCAAAATAATATGAATAAAAGTGGAGAGGATGGGGTTCTATTTATAGAAGTTGAAATGCACCAAATCGTAGGATGGGAGTAGGTAGGAAACGGGTAAATCTGGAATGTACAACCGAATAAAACATTATTCCAAGCCCTAGCCGCCACTGGAAACCTCTGTTGCTAAGCTGTCAACCGCCCTTGGGCGACCGATCGACCGCTACAGTCGACGGTTGACCTATTCAGGTCGACCGCTCCTTTTATTCTAGGGACGTTTATTTATTTCTGTTTCCATGTTATTTTATTCCCTAATTAAATTTTTATGTTAAACATTAAATAAACGTTTACTTAGCCCCCAAGCTATTTTATGAAATCTTAACTCTAAATTTGATTTCTTATTTGAATTTGAATACAAACTAAATTAATTTAATTCTGAAAACTCCAAACGCTCATAACTTTGTCGTTTGAGCTCCGTTTTCAGCGTATTATATATAGAAACAGGTTAGAATTACACCACGAACGCAACGAAATAACTATCATGGTCAAATTCCAACCTTTATAAAATTCCCTTATTCAACCTTATCATATTTAATTCAATTTAGTCCATTTAATTATGGTTCATTTTACAAGGTGTTACAATGATAACATCTTTTATCAAGTTATACGTATATACAAACATGTAAACTAATTAAATAGTTTAATTTTTACTAATTAAATATGCCTACATACATACACACACAAACTATATATATATATAGTGATACTCACATACACATATTCATACGTGCACACACAGTCAAACACGTACATAGGATTTCAACTGCAATGCAACATCTAATGCCATTTGTGGAGATATGCTTGTGCGGATCATGGATTCTTAGCCCACATTTACAAACATTCCAGCTAACGTGAAAACACTCATGTTTCAAGAGTTTATGGTAAAATAATTTTATCATATTACAATATATATATATATATATATATAATAGTCTTATAAATATGTATTTCATTTTCTACATGATATATCCAATTGCATTTGTAGAGGAAGTTTTCTTTAAAAGATACATTTTCGTAGAAATGGAGAAAAATGTTTGGACGTCCAAAGTTGCCCCCAAATATCAATAGTGAACCTACAGTATGCGTAGGAATGGAAAACAGAATCTAGCTCTGGCCTAAGAGATATACAAGCATACCATGGCGTATTAGAAAATAAAGGACTACAAAAAGAAATCAAAAAAGAATTCTGAAATTAGGAATAGAAATCCCAGGTTGCATAACACTAGCTTTAAATAGTATGCGGATTATTGTGACGCCCCACTCCGAGACCCACATTAGCAAAGAGTATTACAATGTAACACCGTCTGCTAATGCAGAGAATAGAGCTGGTTAGGAGCGACCATCTATAGCCTTGGCTTAATTTTCTATTGAATACGCAGACAATGCCACTTCTTACTTAAACGGATCGACATAACCTATACATACTTAATACAAAGCCATAGGTGGCTGAGGATCTATCAGAATAAAATATAACAACTCAAATGTAATACACATCACAGAATAGTAGATCAATACATACATTTGCACATATATAGATACTTTACGGAGTTTATAAAAATGAGACATGTCAAGTGGTAAAGCAAACCACAATATATAGACGAGTCAATAGGATACATATCAGAGTTACAGACCAAAAAGGACTACACAAAAAGCTATAACAAAAAGGAGCTAGCGGAATAGTCCATGCGGAAGCAAAAGAGGCTAAGTCCTAAGTACCTAACCTGAAACATCTCGGTCTGACCTGAGTATAAAATACACGGGTCAGTCTAGCTAAACAAATCAGTTAGATATACTAATGATAATGCCCATACAAAATCATAACGTACCACAAATTTCTCCAAAAGAGATAGCCAAACCATCTAACTAAAGATGAATCAAAACAAGTCGCATATCATCGGCAATTCAATATAAACAAAGGATATCATATACCAAAACAAGGAACAATATTACTCCCACTTAGGAGATATTCCAAAACCCGCCATATCGGCAATCATAAGCATTAGTGGAAACATATCCAAAAATCAATGCAACATAGCAAAGAATAGTGCCCACGTAGGCAATATAAATTTCCATGGGGTAGTCACACTCATATCGTGTGGTTCCATGTAACCATCGCCGAAAGGCGATACTCGAGGGAAATATAATAATAAAACATCATAAAGTCGCACGTGCTAAGACCAAAGTCTTTATGCCAAGTGCTGTTAATTTAGTGGTATCATACACCCAGGGGCGATATACACAAAGGCTCTACTCCCACATAGGAGCAGTTGTCCACATAGACAAAGCCAATATAATACTCCCACATAGGAGTAATTGTCCACATAGACAATCAATGACCCACATAGGTCCGGTACTGGCCGCCGAAGCTAATGTGTCATAAACTCTTGGAGAGGAACCCAAAAAATGTTAACGTGAGTCTCATACCCCACGTTCGCACTAAACGGTTTACTAACCGTTAGTCAATTTCATACTCAAAGTAGTACAAAGTTCACCTCATCTCATCGGTAAACCAGACCCAAAGGTCAAAATGGTCAAACGAATAGATTAGGAATTAACTGAAAAGATAAACGCGCGTGTTCATAGAACGCGTTTTATATAATCATTTAATTCTCCTCCCTCTTCGCTCTAAGTGCAAAATTGCGTGTGTGATTTAAATATGAATTATAAATTGGAGAAATGAGCTTTTAATTCAATTTGAAAAGATCATTTTATATAAGACCCGTGTATGAAATCAAAAAGGATCAACAAAGTCAAATATGCAGTAACGACTAATTGGAATCGACACGAATCGATTTAAAGTTGGAAACCAAGCAAAATAGGTGAAAAAGAGGTAAAAAGAAGCAGGTTAGTCGACTGGCCTTCTGCAGTCAGTCGACTGAACCAGAACCCAAGAGTTTTCAAACCCTGCAGTCAGTCGACTGACTTCAGGGGCCAGTCGACTGGCTGTAGCTGAAACTGTTTTCCAGCCTATAAAATGGAAGAGCAAACTCTCACCATTTGCAACCGGTCGGGCAATGGACTTTAGGGGCTTTTGCCAATCGACAACCCAGCCCTATTGGCTCTTCAATACAACACCAAAAGCATGTTCAAACATCAAAGCTATGATTTTTTTTAGAGTTTTTGACTTCAAAACACCAAAAATTGAAATGTTCACCAAATCAATTCAAACCAAAAGCAAATGAACATGAATAAGTGTTAGGAATTCATGCCTAACATCAATGATATCAAGAGAAGTAGATGTGAGTTCAAAACTCACCTTTTTAACTCAAAAACAAAGATAAAGAGCACAAACACAAGGAAGAGATCAACCACTCTTCACTTCAACTCCACAAGCTTCAATCTAAGATCAAAACAAGTATTTCCTAAATTAGGATTTAGGAATTTTCTGAAATTGAAGAGGAAATGAGATGGAGAAGATAAAGATGGAGCTTACCTAAACTTCTCCTTGAATTTGGAGCAAGAATTTGTATTTTGCAATTGAATCTGGGGCTTGGAATTTCTAATTTTCCTTTCCTCTCCCCATTTTTAGTTGCTAGAGTGTTTAAGAAAATAGAAATGAAGTGAAGAGGAAGGGAGAGGGCTGAACTAGGTTATGTGATGAGTTGGGTCAAACCCAAACCCAAAATACCCACCAGAAAATAGCAAAATTCAAATCACTCCAAACCTATCGAAGCTTATACTCAAAAAAGTTTCAAACGCCATTTTGGACTCAATGGAAGTGGTCCCGAGTTCTAATTCGACCGTTTGCAAAAGGTAGCTTTTCGGACTTTAATCCGATTAACGACATTATATTTAAATAAAATATTTAAATATAAAATCGTAAAATATGCGTTTGTTACAATTATCGTAACAATCTGGTATATGACTGTTTATTAATTTTATTTAACATTTAAATAAATTAAAATATGCTTATATAGTAATTTACTTAATTTAAAATTTTAGTATGAAGAGCAGCATAGTGAGTCTATACCTGGGCAAGTCTAATGTAGAACTCACAAGATTGAGTTATCTGGTAGGTCCACCACTAATAGCCATATAGATGAAGCTTCAAGGGAGTATGTAGTAATTCATCTACAAAACTTCGTTTACAAAATATTTACACATATATACATGTATAAAATTCTAGTGAGTACGTAAAATGCAAAATAAACGGAATACTATGCTAGGATCGACGTGGTTTAAAGTAAAGTGTAGAGATAACAAGTGAAGTGTCCTAAGAGGTGTTCAATACACTCAGCGAATCTATTACCAAAATGGTGGATAATAAGCCCAATTACGACAATATTCCTATGGTAATCGCTTAAAGCTTTAGTAAGACTATATACACACATCTGATATATATATATATATACATATATATATATGAATGATACCATATGCATATGTATAGTGTATTTGTAATGATCCAAAATTTTATCATTTGATTTGGGAATATTTAATTAACTTTAAATATTCAATTGATGATTTTTATCAGTTAAATAATTCTCTTTTAATTAATAAGTAATAACAAAGAATTAGTTTTTAAATTTGGTTTACATAAATAAATAGTTCAGAGAAAAATCGACAATGTGGCTGAAAATTGTTTTTTCGATTTTTGACTTTTCATCGCCTAAAGGTTGTTGAAACATGTAGTACCCACTAGTGTACATATGTACATATATAAAAGTAACATATGTTTTTAGCTAATGAAGTGATTAGATTAAAATAAGTTTAAAAGTATACTTAAGTTAATAAAAAGTAGAGAAAGAAAAAGAAAAGAAAAAAAACTAAGGCCTAAGTGTACACATAAGAGAGATGGAGTGATGCATAGAGGACAAGTGGGGGTAGGTGGCATGTGCTTCATGATGGAGGAGGGGTAGGTGTCATATTTGGTGAAGGGTAGTAGGTATGGGTAGTTTGGTAATTTCTCATTTCCATATTTATATAAAAACAACTCCACTATTTCTTTTTCCACTTTATTTTGTTTCCATTTCCTTCTTCTTCGTCTCCACTCTCTTCACTTCTTTTATCATGGCTTCCTAAGAAAACAAGTTTTAAAAATCACTCCTTTCCACTTTTAAACACTTAAACTAGTCATTAAATCACTTCCATTCTTCTCTACACTACTTATTCATCGAAACAATATCTAGAACTCCATTTTTTACCTAATACGTACTCACCTAGGCCGTAACTCCCATAAAACAACTCTAAATTGAATAATTTTTTTTACAACCATAGATAATTTAATAAGCAAAAACTTTCATATTAATCACTTTTTCATATTTTGAGGATAACCATGTCAAAATTCGATTTTTTTCACCTAAGACATTCTCTGGCCCAAATTTCTAACTCTAAAAATGTCTCCTCTTCCTCAAGACATAACTTCCATAAGGTAACTCCAAATTAAGTGATTCTTTTTTTAAAACCCAAGAGATTGAATAAGGAAGAACTTTCATTCAGACCACTTTTTTAAATTATTGAAGAAACCCTATAAAAAACCAGTAAGAAATCAACTTATTTTTTGACCTTGTTTTATGACTAAAGGTGGTAGCTTTAGTAGTTTTGTGGTGGTAGAAAGTATTTCATTGATTCTAATGGCTTCAGATGGTTGCTATGCTTGGTTTAAATGTGGGATTTCTTACTTTAAAATTATTTCTTGCTATTATATATATATATATAACTTGTAGTTGTGCTTTGTAAAGGAATATGGTTGTGTATATTGTAGTGCTTTGTAAAACACTTTGATTTGTTGTGAATGTTGTAGTGCTTTGGAAAGCACTTTAATTTGTGGTGATTTTTGCATATTTAGTGGCATAAAAAACCATTGTGTTACAAAGGACTAAGCAAAGGAAGTCGAAGTGTCTTCGTAGCAAGTAGGTCACTACGGAAGCACTTCGAAGAATAGAAATTTATAAAGGGATCAAAAATGATTCCACGTCCATTTTTTTACATTTCATTTATTTATGTGTGTCTGAAGTACTTATATGATATGGTTTGGAAATGTTGGATATAACTTGAAAAGTTGAAGTCTTTTAAGGAAAGAAACAAATGGTAGCTATTTAAGTACTATGGCGGTCGCGAAACCTCTTTCTGAGTTTAAAAGGTTATGGATTTTAAATTGATTTCATTTTTTTAATATTTTAAAGTCAAATGTTTTCTATATTTATAGTGTTTAAAATATATAAATAAATCGTGTTCAAAAGTTATTTTATTTATAAAATCAAGTTTTAAATTATGGTCTATATAGCGATAATCGTTATGGACGCAGTTTGGAAATCTATAGTTTTTATAAAATATAAAAGATTATCTATTTTAGATAATTTGTAAAAAAATTGAAATATAGTTTATAGAGGTTATATAAGTATTTTTAAAGAGATTTATGATATAAAATATTTATTTTGAGATATTTGAATATGTGGTTTATTTAAAAGGAATCGATTTATTTTTTTCAAAGTCAGATTCTTTTTAAAAAGTGATGGTTTAAGTTATAACTTGAGTGTAACTTTAAAACTTATTTCAAAATGTTTTAAAAGGGATTTGAAATTTTGTATGAGGTTTAAAAGAATTATTTGATATAATAAAGTAAGTTTTTACTTGTATATAAAGGAAAAAGGTCTATGCTTTCATATCATATGTGGATTAAATCAAGGATTTCCAAGTGAGATTTGGTATGGAAATTCAGTAGTCCAATACTAAGCATTAAAAGCCGATGAGTAGATTGATCCTTTATCTATGAGATCTAGAATCGTGGTGCCTAGGCAAGGATCTAACTTACCTTGCTTCATTTCTAGACGAGGGGTGGGGTAAGTCGAAATATCGGAAACGTGACAAGTATAAGAGATTTGATTTCCATAAATGATCTTTATGATTTATGGTGGTATGGAAAATATTCTTTTCATACTTAACATCAAACTTTGAGGTATGAAAACTCGTCTCTATCTTGAGAATTAGGAATGTATGTCGAGGCAAGAATAGTATGCTAACTTGTCCAACTACATTAATAATCGAGGGATAGTGTTGTTTGAAATTGAAAAGCGGTGGTAAGTATACTTGGTCTAATTTCCACACAATCTATTTACTTACACTAAAAATAAAAGTGGTTTAGGTTTATAGTAAACAATGTTTTTCTAAATGACAGTTGTTTTTGACCCAATTTAGTGTAGTTTTGAAAATATGAAATCTTTCTTAAGATTTGTGAATATACTTATAACATTTAGATAAGTATATGAATACGTTTTCTAAGTATTAGTAGTGTTTTGTGAATATACTTATACCATTGAGATAAGTATATGGGTACATTTTCTACGTATTAGTAATATAGTGTTTTGTGCATATACTTATACCGTTAATATAAGTATATGGAAAAGTTTTCTAGGTATTGAAAGTGAAATGTTCTACGAGTATACTTATACAGTTGAGATAATTATATCAATACTTTTCAAGTATTGAAAAGAGTAGAAAGGGTTTATGAATACCTCTTTTGTAAAAGATATTTTTATACAAGTATTTGAAAAGTAATTTTAATTAGTGAAAGGATTAATTAAAGAGGCTGAGTGGTTGCCTATATGCTTAAATCATGCTTAGTTTCTTATGAAATTAAACCTCTGACCTGATTGTTTGTTTATTTGATAGTTAAATAATCGACTATCAAATCTTAACCAGTTTTGAAACTATCATTATCGATTCAGAGAGACTGGGATTGGATATATTATACATGAACCACTTCGAATCGGCATAAACCTTCGAGTTGGAGATATCTTGAAGATGATTGAAGATAGAGTTCTTTGAAGTGCAAGGATTACTTGCTACTAATACCGACGATGATTCTAGAAAGGATGTAGTAAAAGTAGTGTCTTTGGTTTGTTCATATCCTGAATAATGGCGTAACATTATTGCTTGGAGGGCGGTGTTAGCATTCCAAGTAGGATGCTATATAAATGGTAAAACGTAGCCTTAAGTCTCACACCCAGTAATGACTAAAACAGGGGATATGCTTCAGGGCAACGTGGTTTGCTACCATTAGGGTATGGTCATCACCCGATCTGGATCGACATTCACATATGTATGTATGTAGTGGCTCAGTACAATTGTTGGTCGGTAACTAGGGTGATGTCATATCCGGTACTATCAAGGAAGGGGTAGGCCGGTCCTAACTCACACTCGAAGGGTTTTTGACCTCGGTACGTTTTATCTAGAGGTGTACTATGATGGCCAGTACGTCAGTAGCCCTGTCATTGATGGAATTTATTCTTCAATACATGACTTTACAAACTTAGTTGTATACCTATTATGCTAGAATTTAATTAATGTAACCATTTCAACTATGATTAATATTTACTTTAAACCCTAGACATTATTATAATATCATAAGATTTCTTATAGAAAAGTTTTGGTTATCGTAAGGTAAAAATACGTCCTTGTTTATATGCGGTGTGGTCTTACGAAATACCTTTATTTTTGAAAGGGTTTAATAAATATAACAATCAATATGATTTTAGTTTCTCACGCTGGTTTACCAGACAAATCCGGGTGTTATTTCTTATATTGCTTGAGTCAGCTCGAGCATTTTTCTAGAGTTAGCTTTGGACATTTTGGAGCTTCAAGAAACGAGCTGGATGCCTCCAAAATGTATTACCATACTTTTATTTCCACTACATTACCTATTTATATTTATTAGTATTTGTAGGGATGGGCTATTATAACTATCTAGGCTGATGATCGGTTAAAGTTTGATTGGTGTGTGAACATTAAAAATTTTCTTTTGTAAAAATCCTTTGGATATTATATATTACTCGTCACGATATGAGATTCTGTTTTGTCTTCTCTTTTCTTTCACTCCAATAATCTGCCTTTCCAGCATGCGGAAGCTCGGCACATGAATAACGTGGATGTATAAATGTAGACATTTGAGGGTCGAAAAGGAGGGTTGTCACAGTTGGTATTAGAGCTGAAGGTTAAGTGAGAACCTTGGCCCCGGTAGGGTAAACTCATTAGAAATAGGGTAAGCGACACCTTATAATGAGTTTGAGTGTATTATATATAAGAGCGCATATTTGTTAGTGCTACAAAATTGCTTTATATTGTGTTGCTTGATCGGTTGAGTGATTTATGAATTCTGGTCGATACAGAAGGTACAACGGTATCAGTAGGGGTTTCTAAACACTAGGATAAGGCAAACCAACACAATATTGTTTTGAAAATTTGGTAAATGAAATAATTTTACTTAGGATTATATTTTACATATAAAAATAATTTTCAAAAATAGATATAGTCATTTTTGTTGTGATTGTTTGTTAGGAATGGATGATATTTATTTTTCATCATTTGTTGATTGATTATTTATGCTCGCCCAGTTTATGAGCATTTGTTTGATTAAATTAAATACGAACACCTTGTGAATTTAGTTTCACGATTTGACTATAAAGCATTTGTTAATAATGTAGGTTTAACAAGTTTACTTTGTTAAAATGGTTACCGTAAGTTATTATATAAAGGTAATTTTATAAATTTGGTTTATAAGATATGATTTATGTAAAGAGCATTTTATAAATTGAGTTTATAAATTTTGTCTTATAAAATGAAGAGGATCTTTGAAAATTTAAATCCAGGTATGTAACGACCCAGAATTTTGAATAAATTAAATTGAGGATATTTAATTTATTTTAAATATTTGAACGATAATCTAATTCGAATTCCGAATTTAAATATTGAAATCGGCGATTAAATTATAAAATTTAATCGATTGAAACTGGATAAAAATTTGAATCTTTAATTTTAAGCCGAAGAAAAATATTTCAAACGCTTGTAAAATTTATATTGATAATTCTGAAGATAACAGAAGCTTCAGAATCCAATTTCGAATTGATTTGATCAGTTTTGAAATTTATATCGTTTGACCGATATTTAAGAATAGTCATTTTTCAAACAGTCTCGGAATTCGACGAAACCAGTTCCATTGGGTCCGGAATATTGAATTATTGCCGGGTTTTAAATTTCGTAGCGTTCGGAGTTGTTCTGTGAGCACACGACACTTAAACGCATTTGAATTTAATCAAATTCAAATTTAATTTAAATTTAAATTGATGGTCAGAGATAGCACGTTTCGTTCCAATTATCACGCCTAAATTCACGCAGAAGAACACGGTGAGGAATCGTGAAAACCATTCTCTTCTCTGATAAATCTCGTCTCCCCTCTCCTCAAACAGTTCAAACGAAAAGGAAAATTTAAAAATCGAAAACCCTCTTCTCCTAATTCGTTCGCCTCCTCTCTGTAAATCAAAAAAAATCGCGATCCCCCAAAAATTCGAAGCTCGCGTTCGATCGAGCTGGGGCAAGCGATGCGGTGGCACTGACGCTCGCGCGCGCGCCTGGGGGAGGAGACGAGTTCATCGACTCGTATGGGGTCTCGTGAGTCTGGAGGTGTTCTCGGCAGCGCGTTGGCTGGTGATTCGCGAGAGACTTCGAGGTGGTGTCGCGATCGAGGCGCTTGAAAAAAAAATCTGCGGCGTGATGTCAGTCGAGCTGGGGAGCGCGTGGGCGGCAACGTCGAGTGGCAAATGGTGATGGCGATGGGGGTCGCGTTCGTGGGTGTGCCGTTAAAGGGGAACTCGCGAGCTAGTCGGGGCGTCTCGAGATTATGGAGGGCGATCAGATGTCAAGGCAGTGGCGTACGACCTGGGTTCGCATTTGGCATTAAGGTATTAACAGTTTTGATCTAATTTGAAAATTAATAAAAATATGTATATTGAGTTTTTGGATTTACAGTAAAGTAAATAAATATGCAGATTGAAATAGATTTTTATATATACATATATGTGAATAAGTTGACAGTAAAGAAAAATGTTAGTTAGGGAAGTTGCTTGTTGTTTAAATAAAGAATTAGTTAAATTACGTTTATAAAATGGAAATCAATTTATTTAACTTATGAAGTTTTTGGTAACTAGAAAATAATTGTTAAAAGAGATTTGCCAAAACTTTAAAGGTATTTATTTACAATGAAAATAAAACGGGTAAATTGAATTATCAATTGGAATTTAAATTAGTCAATTTATTCGAATATTAATATATTGTATAAATTGTTATACAAGGTTAGAAACTGTGAAGAAAACAATCTGGAACGAAAATGGGATTGCAAATAAAAAGCTAAGGTGAGATTTTCTCACTCAATTGAAAAGTGGAAATTTTCAGTTATTGATTTGATTGACTGTTTGATTGCTATTGAATGTGCTATTAGATATTTTAGGATATATCTATATATAGCAATATATACATATTGGCATATGTATATATTGGATTGATTGATTTCCCGCCTCGTATAGCGGATGAGACCCTATTGCGCCGTTAGTAAGCGGATTTATAAAAACCTATATACCGCGATAATTCCGTACTGGAGCGGAATTGGTATTGTGCTAACGTCTTTGGATGCAGGGAAACAGGTTGGAGGGATCCAACTGGACCCCTCACATTGATTGATTTTATTTATACTGTGGTATAAATCTGTGAATGATTATATTGATGTTATTGATCAAATCGATGTCTGGAAATTGATTGAAAGCTAAAAATTTAGCTGAACGGATGTTTGATATCATTGGATTCCAAAAATAAACGGAATTGAATTTTTGAAATTCAAGTAGGAATTTTTAAGTGAATTGATTTTAGAAATTTAATAAATTTGAAGAAAAGAATTTAAAAGAATAAAGGCTGATTTTTATAATCGTATTGAATAAATTCCAGAATCAAGTGAAAACGTTAAATAAATGAATTTCGTATAATAGTGATTTTAAATTGAAGAATTTATTTTCTTTAAGAGGAATTTGTTTAAAATGAAATAAGTTGGAAGTCCAATTATAAATTTAATTGGCAAATTGAAACAAGTTTAGGAAAAATCAATATAAAATGATTTGGGATGGGAAATTAATTTAGAAATGAATATTGAAATTGATGTGGTATTGAAGTAGAATTAGAAATCAATTTGGGATCTGATTTTGGGGTTAAAAGTGAATATTTGGGAATGTGGATTTAAAAATGGAAATGATGTTAAAATGGGTTTATTTACAGTTTGTAAAGTTTAAAAGAACGATTTCTTTTAAAATAAATAAATTATAAGTATTTAACTTATAATATGGATTTTTGATGTATACGTTGAGTTATAAAATTGAATGGGTCATTAAAGGAAATTTATAAATCGAAGTTGTTAGAAAATATAAAGTTGAATTTATAAACGTTGTTTTATAAATTCGAAATCAATTGGATTTGATAAATTGAATATAGAAGGTTGTTAAAGGAGATATATTCACGATTTTGGATAGTGAATAGATCGTTAAGTAAAATGGATAGTTTTGGGAAAAGTGACATTGAAATTGAAGTTAAACATTTTAGAGATGTTTTTAAAATGTATTATGATATCGAATACATAGATTTCAACATTCATTGTTGAAATAGACGTTTTCGAAAAATAAGGAAATGGTGGACTATAACACTGTTGTTATAGTAAATGATTCCCGAAAGGAAATGTTTTATATAGTATTGGGATTTATATATCTATTTTAATTTCGAATCCCTATACTAGTGATTTTGAGTCGTCGTAACGATGTTTTACGTAACATTCGTTTTGACTCAAATAAATGTTGTTATAATCAATGATTTCCTTAAAGAATGAATATATACTTAATTTGATTTAAGTATATCGAATATTTTCAAAATGTTGAAAATAAATAGACTTGTGAAATTCTTATTATTAATAAGAATGGAAATGCTTTTCCAAAATAAAATGAAATGTTTTTGAGAATTTATCTTTGAAAAGATAAATTGAAAATTTAATATTGGAAAATGATTGAAAATCGAATATCAGTAGATATTCGAAAGTATAAATTCAATACGGAATTTATAAAAGAAAGCGAAGTTGTTTAAAAATAAATATTGATTTATTTTTGAAGTGTGGAAAATTGATTTGAAATTGTTTTCAAATGATTAAGTGTGGAAATTTTATATCTAATAAAGATATTTTGGAAGATTAAATAATTTGGAAAATTATTTGGAATCTGATGATGTTGCACATCTTTATTGATAGTTAAATAACCGACTATCAATAATTACCTTGAGTAGGTATTTGTTGTGAATTGGATGAATTTGAATGCCACACTTATTTTTAAATAAGCGCTCACTATTCGGGTTAGCCGGGAAAGGACCATGGGGTCGTATAACCCATTCCGAATATGTGATACGTCGTTATGAATCGCAATTGAAGACCGGTGTTGAAGACCGGATATTTTTGAAAACGGAAGGATTACCGTCGAGTTACTCTACATCGACTGATCTTCGATTTAGAGGTTTTATCACCCTTAGTGACGGGAAGTCCGGACGTGATTAGAAATTTATCCGGAATTGCAAGGGCTTCGTGAGAAGTGCCTTCGGTTCTGTTCGATCCCGGAACAGACTTATATGGATTGTGTGTCTGACGTTACAATTTGAGATATAAAGCTGATTTCTTTCAAATACATTTCTGTTGGTGGCGGAGAATTTATTCTCTTAGCTTAACACCCTTCTCTGAGACGTACGAGCTCAGAGGTTATGTAGTTGAAATTCATCAGCGATATATCCCAATTTGGTAACGTGGCATACTGAGTGTTGCTGTGAAATGATCAGTGTTTGATCATTTGCGATATGATCATTTGTTTGATCTTATATCTTTGTGATCATAGGTTGATCATTTTGTTTGACCCGAAGCAGGGCTTTTTGAGAAAGCGTAGCTTTGTGGACGAGACTTCGACGAGCCTCACACCCCGGAAATGGTCGAAACAGGAAGAATGCGGCAAGGTTCTAGGGAGTAGCGCCCCTTAGTGTATGTCATTCCTTCTGGATAAAGGTGGTATCATGGTATGGAGCCCAGATACTTAACCTCTGTGGTTGCTGCAAAATTTATTTCTTTGTGGTTGTTGCGAATCGGGGATCCTCGGGAAGATCGGTGACGATCGGGGGATGGCATACGCGTGTCAGTAGTTACCTATTTTTGCAGAGGTAACCCGGCCTTGTGTTGGCAGAGATCTAACCGTAATGTTAGGTTATTTCTCGGGTCGTCTATTCCAGGGACGTACCCATCGTGGATAGGAAGTTCCTTAGCCTGACCATTTGTTGGAAATCCAAAGAAACAATACGTGACGTGTACGGTTTTAGTTGTATTACCTGCTATGGAATGTGGCGGTAACCTGCTATTGAACATAGTAGCTATAGTAGGCATACGATACTGGTCGTATGTTGGCTAAGATTAATATTATACTTTCGAAATGTTTTCTACACTATGCACTAATAATAATATCAAAAAGAAATTGATTTTCGCGTAGTAAGCATCTTTGACTATCATAAGAAGAAATCTCCTCCAATTCTGCGTTTGCATTGTGTGTGTGGTGGGAGGTCTTATGGTAGTTTCATTTTCCAAAAGCATTTCGAATTGACTTTAAAATTATCCTGTTGTTTATTTTAAAGAATAACTGTTTTACGATCTCACACCAGTCACCATGACTGACTCGGAGTTTATTGTTCCCTTCTAAACTCTGGGTGCCCACCAATTTCCACACGGGCAGCTTAAAGTTATGTTATCAGGATATTCTGGATATTCTGGAGCTTTGGAGATAAGCTGGAGGACGAGACGTAGTATTTGTATCTAATAGTATTTATTCCGCTGTGTATTCTGTATGAGGACAAGTTATATAATTGTCCATTGTTGTATATTGACTCTGATGATTGATGTATGTATAAACTGATATAGCTCTTTGTTTTAAAAGACTAGTGTTTATTTATTATATATTGTTCCGCTGCGATATGTGAGATTCTGATATTGTTTCTGTATCTGATGTTGTTCTGTTGTTCTTCTATCTTCTTCTTCTCTTTTTCTTATACTTATTCTTTCTAAAACCCTCACTATTGGAGTTTCCGGCCTTCGATTTCTCGGCAGTCGATAAAGTGAGTATCGATGTCGAATTTTCGAAAGTCGAAAATTTCAGGATGTGACAAAGTGGTATCAGAGCATATGGTTAAGCGACAACCCTGCTCTGTTGGGTGTTACTCATTAGAGATAGAGTCAGTAGTACTCTAGGATGAGTTGAGTGTAATAATATATACGAGCGCGTATTTGTTAATGAATATAAAAATTGTTTTGTATTGTGATGATTGGTTTATTGAGTGGCATATGAACCTTCGTCGGCACAGTCTTGCAAAACTGTATCGAAGGGGTTTCTAAACACTCGAATAGAACAGTTCGGCACAGTATTGTTTTAAATAGGGTAGATGAAATAATTTTGCCCAAAACTATTTTTGTATAGAAAAGAAATGTTTTTCTATGAAGTACTATAGTATATGGATGTTTGGTTGTTATAAAATAATAACATTGAAACATTATCATTGTTATATTGAAATTGAATAAGAAATAAAGTAATAACCAAAGATTTAAGAAATAAAATTCACATATAAATGAAATTTAAGAATGTAAATTATAAATGTGAATTCTAATTTAAAACGGCATTCCAGAGAAGTATTTGAAATGTTTTGAAAAGAATTTGAAAATTTTGGTGATACGGAAAGTTGAAATCTTTTTGGATTTGAAAATGAATTTCGAAGGTTTTGAAAAATGTTTTGAAGAGATGAAAAGCTCTAAACTCTTTTCGGTCGCTGGAAAATAATTCCGATGATGATCGCGACATCACCGGTGTTCATTTTCGGGTTTCCAAAAGAGAAATTGCTGCCAAGTTGTTTTAAATGAAAGTTGTTTGAAAAATTGAGTTTTGTTTTGAAAATTCAAAGGTAAATTTAAATTGTTTTCAAAAATGATTTTTGAAATGTTGAAAAAAAAAAAAAAAAAAACTCTGGAATGCTATATGAAGACGTTTATGAAATATTAATGTGATATATAGTTTGAAATAAGGTTCCAGAAAAATATTTGAAGATAAAATTCATAAAGGAATGAAATTAGTAATATGAATGTACAAATGACTTTATAAATCAAATTGTAAATAAGTCGAAGACTTATAAAGTATTTGAAATTCGATTGAAATGAGAATTCGAATTGAAAATGGATAAAATTGCGAATGAATAAATGAATTTGCAATAGCAAATGCAAGAAAATGAAATTGAATGTTAAAATTCATTTTGAATTTGAAAGTAAATAGAACTGGAATTGAATTTGATAAATGAAGTATTAAACTGAAAGTTAGTAAGTGAAGCTAATTGATTATTGACCAAATGGATAAGGTTTGAACGAATTAAATTCAATGATTATAAATGAAGATAAATTGAATTCCAATAGAATTGAAAATGTGAATTATAAGTTCAAATGAATGTGAAATGAAAAATTGAACGAAATTGAATATGTAACTTCAATAGCGAATTTAAAGAGGATATAAGAAGTATATATTTGTAATCGAATTTGCAAAATGATTTGAATGTTGTAACTAGATATCATGGCTAGTAGATATACAGGTGTTATAAATTGAATTTGATTTCACAGATAATTTGAATTGCTCGGCAAAAGGTATGTATTTGAATTATAATATGAGTTTTTGATGATTTCTTGTCTAGCCGCTTGGCTTTTTCTTTTTCTTTTTGAAATCTGAGAGTCCGTAGGGACGTTTTGTAGTCGTACCGTATTAGCCGCGCAAAGGAGACGCTGGCGAAATTTTTCGAAAATTTAGGGCGTTAGAAAATTTTTGAGAAGTTTTGAAAGTTTAAAATTTGAATTTAAACTCGAATTTGAATTGAGAAGTAAACAATGTTGTTTGAAATCTGTAATTGAAGTTGAAAAACTAGTTGAAGTAATAACGAATCTTTAGTAGAAGATTTGTTGTGATAGATTGATAAAAACTATTGGATTGTGAAAAATAGTAGACGAGTTAAGGACCACTTTTCCTAACTTGTAATTTCGAGGACGAAATTCTTTTAAGGGGGGAAGTTTGTAACGACCCAGAATTTTGAATAAATTAAATTGAGGATATTTAATTTATTTTAAATATTTGAACGATAATCTAATTCGAATCCCGAATTTAAATATTGAAATCGGCGATTAAATTATAAAATTTAATCGATTGAAACTGGATAAAAATTTGAATCTTTAATTTTAAGCCGAAGAAAAATATTTCAAACGCTTGTAAAATTTATATTGATAATTCTGAAGATAACAGAAGCTTCAGAATCCAATTTCGAATTGATTTGATCAGTTTTGAAATTTATATCGTTTGACCGATATTTAAGAATAGTCATTTTTCAAACAGTCTCGGAATTCGACGAAACCAGTTCCATTGGGTCCGGAATATTGAATTATTGCCGGGTTTTAAATTTCGTAGCGTTCGGAGTTGTTCTATGAGCACACGACACTTAAACGCATTTGAATTTAATCAAATTCAAATTTAATTTAAATTTAAATTGATGGTCAGAGATAGCACGTTTCGTTCCAATTATCACGCCTAAATTCACGCAGAAGAACACGGTGAGGAATCGTGAAAACCATTCTCTTCTCTGATAAATCTCGTCTCCCCTCTCCTCAAACAGTTCAAACGAAAAGGAAAATTTAAAAATCGAAAACCCTCTTCTCCTAATTCGTTTGCCTCCTCTCTGTAAATCAAAAAAAATCGCGATCCCCCAAAAATTCGAAGCTCGCGTTCGATCGAGCTGGGGCAAGCGATGCGGTGGCACTGACGCTCGTGCGCGCGCCTGGGGGAGGAGACGAGTTCATCGACTCGTATGGGGTCTCGTGAGTCTGGAGGTGTTCTCGGCAGCGCGTTGGCTGGTGATTCGCGAGAGACTTCGAGGTGGTGTCGCGATCGAGGCGCTTGAAAAAAAAATCTGCGGCGTGATGTCAGTCGAGCTGGGGAGCGCGTGGGCGGCAACGTCGAGTGGCAAATGGTGATGGCGATGGGGGTCGCGTTCGTGGGTGTGCCGTTAAAGGGGAACTCGCGAGCTAGTCGGGGCGTCTCGAGATTATGGAGGGCGATCAGATGTCAAGGCAGTGGCGTACGACCTGGGTTCGCATTTGGCATTAAGGTATTAACAGTTTTGATCTAATTTGAAAATTAATAAAAATATGTATATTGAGTTTTTGGATTTACAGTAAAGTAAATAAATATGCAGATTGAAATAGATTTTTATATATACATATATGTGAATAAGTTGACAGTAAAGAAAAATGTTAGTTAGGGAAGTTGCTTGTTGTTTAAATAAAGAATTAGTTAAATTACGTTTATAAAATGGAAATCAATTTATTTAACTTATGAAGTTTTTGGTAACTAGAAAATAATTGTTAAAAGAGATTTGCCAAAACTTTAAAGGTATTTATTTACAATGAAAATAAAACGGGTAAATTGAATTATCAATTGGAATTTAAATTAGTCAATTTATTCGAATATTAATATATTGTATAAATTGTTATACAAGGTTAGAAACTGTGAAGAAAACAATCTGGAACGAAAATGGGATTGCAAATAAAAAGCTAAGGTGAGATTTTCTCACTCAATTGAAAAGTGGAAATTTTCAGTTATTGATTTGATTGACTGTTTGATTGCTATTGAATGTGCTATTAGATATTTTAGGATATATCTATATATAGCAATATATACATATTGGCATATGTATATATTGGATTGATTGATTTCCCGCCTCGTATAGCGGATGAGACCCTATTGCGCCGTTAGTAAGCGGATTTATAAAAACCTATATACCGCGATAATTCCATACTGGAGCGGAATTGGTATTGTGCTAACGTCTTTGGATGCAGGGAAACAGGTTGGAGGGATCCAACTGGACCCCTCACATTGATTGATTTTATTTATACTGTGGTATAAATCTGTGAATGATTATATTGATGTTATTGATCAAATCGATGTCTGGAAATTGATTGAAAGCTAAAAATTTAGCTGAACGGATGTTTGATATCATTGGGTTCCAAAAATAAACGGAATTGAATTTTTGAAATTCAAGTAGGAATTTTTAACTGAATTGATTTTAGAAATTTAATAAATTTGAAGAAAAGAATTTAAAAGAATAAAGGCTGATTTTTATAATCGTATTGAATAAATTCCAGAATCAAGTGAAAACGTTAAATAAATGAATTTCGTATAATAGTGATTTTAAATTGAAGAATTTATTTTCTTTAAGAGGAATTTGTTTAAAATGAAATAAGTTGGAAGTCCAATTATAAATTTAATTGGCAAATTGAAACAAGTTTAGGAAAAATCAATATAAAATGATTTGGGATGGGAAATTAATTTAGAAATGAATATTGAAATTGATGTGGTATTGAAGTAGAATTAGAAATCAATTTGGGATCTGATTTTGGGGTTAAAAGTGAATATTTGGGAATGTGGATTTAAAAATGGAAATGATGTTAAAATGGGTTTATTTACAGTTTGTAAAGTTTAAAAGAACGATTTCTTTTAAAATAAATAAATTATAAGTATTTAACTTATAATATGGATTTTTGATGTATACGTTGAGTTATAAAATTGAATGGGTCATTAAAGGAAATTTATAAATCGAAGTTTTTAGAAAATATAAAGTTGAATTTATAAACGTTGTTTTATAAATTCGAAATCAATTGGATTTGATAAATTGAATATAGAAGGTTGTTAAAGGAGATATATTCACGATTTTGGATAGTGAATAGATCGTTAAGTAAAATGGATAGTTTTGGGAAAAGTGACATTGAAATTGAAGTTAAACATTTTAGAGATGTTTTTAAAATGTATTATGATATCGAATACATAGATTTCAACATTCATTGTTGAAATAGACGTTTTCGAAAAATAAGGAAATGGTGGACTATAACACTGTTGTTATAGTAAATGATTCCCGAAAGGAAATGTTTTATATAGTATTGGGATTTATATATCTATTTTAATTTCGAATCCCTATACTAGTGATTTTGAGTCGTCGTAACGATGTTTTACGTAACATTCGTTTTGACTCAAATAAATGTTGTTATAATCAATGATTTCCTTAAAGAATGAATATATACTTAATTTGATTTAAGTATATCGAATATTTTCAAAATGTTGAAAATAAATAGACTTGTGAAATTCTTATTATTAATAAGAATGGAAATGCTTTTCCAAAATAAAATGAAATGTTTTTGAGAATTTATCTTTGAAAAGATAAATTGAAAATTTAATATTGGAAAACGATTGAAAATCGAATATCAGTAGATATTCGAAAGTATAAATTCAATACGGAATTTATAAAAGAAAGCGAAGTTGTTTAAAAATAAATATTGATTTATTTTTGAAGTGTGGAAAATTGATTTGAAATTGTTTTCAAATGATTAAGTGTGGAAATTTTATATCTAATAAAGATATTTTGGAAGATTAAATAATTTGGAAAATTATTTGGAATCTGATGATGTTGCACATCTTTATTGATAGTTAAATAACCGACTATCAATAATTACCTTGAGTAGGTATTTGTTGTGAATTGGATGAATTTGAATGCCACACTTATTTTTAAATAAGCGCTCACTATTCGGGTTAGCCGGGAAAGGACCATGGGGTCGTATAACCCATTCCGAATATGTGATACGTCGTTATGAATCGCAATTGAAGACCGGTGTTGAAGACCGGATATTTTTGAAAACGGAAGGATTACCGTCGAGTTACTCTACATCGACTGATCTTCGATTTAGAGGTTTTATCACCCTTAGTGACGGGAAGTCCGGACGTGATTAGAAATTTATCCGGAATTGCAAGGGCTTCGTGAGAAGTGCCTTCGGTTCTGTTCGATCCCGGAACAGACTTATATGGATTGTGTGTCTGACGTTACAATTTGAGATATAAAGCTGATTTCTTTCAAATACATTTCTGTTGGTGGCGGAGAATTTATTCTCTTAGCTTAACACCCTTCTCTGAGACGTACGAGCTCAGAGGTTATGTAGTTGAAATTCATCAGCGATATATCCCAATTTGGTAACGTGGCATACTGAGTGTTGCTGTGAAATGATCAGTGTTTGATCATTTGCGATATGATCATTTGTTTGATCTTATATCTTTGTGATCATAGGTTGATCATTTTGTTTGACCCGAAGCAGGGCTTTTTGAGAAAGCGTAGCTTTGTGGACGAGACTTCGACGAGCCTCACACCCCGGAAATGGTCGAAACAGGAAGAATGCGGCAAGGTTCTAGGGAGTAGCGCCCCTTAGTGTATGTCATTCCTTCTGGATAAAGGTGGTATCATGGTATGGAGCCCAGATACTTAACCTCTGTGGTTGCTGCAAAATTTATTTCTTTGTGGTTGTTGCGAATCGGGGATCCTCGGGAAGATCGGTGACGATCGGGGGATGGCATACGCGTGTCAGTAGTTACCTATTTTTGCAGAGGTAACCCGGCCTTGTGTTGGCAGAGATCTAACCGTAATGTTAGGTTATTTCTCGGGTCGTCTATTCCAGGGACGTACCCATCGTGGATAGGAAGTTCCTTAGCCTGACCATTTGTTGGAAATCCAAAGAAACAATACGTGACGTGTACGGTTTTAGTTGTATTACCTGCTATGGAATGTGGCGGTAACCTGCTATTGAACATAGTAGCTATAGTAGGCATACGATACTGGTCGTATGTTGGCTAAGATTAATATTATACTTTCGAAATGTTTTCTACACTATGCACTAATAATAATATCAAAAAGAAATTGATTTTCGCGTAGTAAGCATCTTTGACTATCATAAGAAGAAATCTCCTCCAATTCTGCGTTTGCATTGTGTGTGTGGTGGGAGGTCTTATGGTAGTTTCATTTTCCAAAAGCATTTCGAATTGACTTTAAAATTATCCTGTTGTTTATTTTAAAAAATAACTGTTTTACGATCTCACACCAGTCACCATGACTGACTCGGAGTTTATTGTTCCCTTCTAAACTCTGGGTGCCCACCAATTTCCACACGGGCAGCCTAGAGTTATGTTATCAGGATATTCTGGATATTCTGGAGCTTTGGAGATAAGCTGGAGGACGAGACGTAGTATTTGTATCTAATAGTATTTATTCCGCTGTGTATTCTGTATGAGGACAAGTTATATAATTGTCCATTGTTGTATATTGACTCTGATGATTGATGTATGTATAAACTGATATAGCTCTTTGTTTTAAAAGACTAGTGTTTATTTATTATATATTGTTCCGCTGCAATATGTGAGATTCTGATATTGTTTCTGTATCTGATGTTGTTCTGTTGTTCTTCTATCTTCTTCTTCTCTTTTTCTTATACTTATTCTTTCTAAAACCCTCACTATTGGAGTTTCCGGCCTTCGATTTCTCGGCAGTCGATAAAGTGAGTATCGATGTCGAATTTTCGAAAGTCGAAAATTTCAGGATGTGACAAGGTATCTTTAAAAAAGATTTCAAATGATTTTTGGAAAAAGTAGTAATATTATTACTTAAAAGTATTTAAAGGCATAGATATGTCAATAGGAATTTTAAGTAAGATACATTTCTTTGAATATTTTGGGGAAGAAGTCTCAATTAGTTTTGTGGTAATCAAAATAATCTTCTATGTGACAAATCGGATGTTTGCTCAAGCGGACTCGCAAGGCATTTAATAAATTATTCTCTTTGTCATTGTGCGATCAAAATGAGTTCGAGTCCTAATGAAACCAAAGCAAGTTTTAGTAAATGAAGTGCTAAAGCTATTTTATTATATCTGAGGAATATATACAATACTGTTTCAAATGAAGGAAGAAGTATTTTTATATTAACTAGGTTGAGTGGCTCGAAAATGACTAAAAATGGGTAGGAGATGTGTTCGAATGGTAAACGCTTTTCTAAAGTATTACTCTTCTTAGTAAAGGGTATGTATGATACTATTTGGTGGGACTCAGTTCCTTGGTATCATTTTGGTGTTACTTGGTCTATATGTATATTTTCTATAGATTAAAATATATCGTATCATTTCAAAAAGGTTTTGAAATAAAAATCGGGTATTTAGTTCTTAAGTTCTTTAAATGAAAATGATTTCAAAATAAAAAAGTATTTTTATAAAAGAATGTATTGATAAATGAAGTTTTTAGATGGGTTAAATTTAATAAGAAGGTTTTAATAAGCTTTGTTTTATTAAAACCGTGTCTTTTGTTTTAACATCTAAGTTGTATTATTATGAAATGTTTTCATAAATAAATTTTTTAGAAGTAAAAGGAAATTGGTATAAGTAAGAACCAATAAGAATAAGTATTAAAGTTATACGCTGATCATTTCTTCGTGTGATTCATGATCTAAGATTTGAGTACATGACTTTGAGGTGATTCACACTGGTCAGAATAAGGATTTATCACTCAATTCTTGAGGGTGAATGATTGGTGAGGTTCTTGATATGGTATCGAAGTTTCCTTCCATAGTATATGGCTATGCAAGGAGAACAGAGATTACAAATCAAGGAGCCTGATTGGAGTCCACACTAGAGAAGTCGGGTGAGTGATGCTAGTTCAGAAGAGAAATTATGTGTCTGAGTAAGTGAGCGAATCATATATGTGTATAGTTGATCAATGTACATCGTACAAGCTTAAGTATAATTGCGTTTGGTGGTTTTATAGTTTGTGTGGAGTTAGGTAGATGACCCTTCGAATTGTCATGAGGTGGTGTGAATAATCGATTGAGTAATAACTTATAACTGTTGAGCATGAGGTATGCTCAATGGATTGTTTATCATCCTTGTGTAGTGAGGAGGGTTGTAAATCTGGGTAAACCTTAAGTTTGTTTGTTAGTCATTTAACGTTTTGGAGAATGTTAAGTATTATTATGACTTGTGTCTTGGTTGTTTATTTAAATGAAATTTCAGGGACGAAATTCTTTTAAGAGGGAAAGAATGTAACGACCCGAAATTTTATCGATTTGATTTAGGAATATATAATTAACTTTAAGTATTTAATTAATGATTTTTATTAGTTCAATAAACCTTTTTAATTAATAAGTAATGATATAATTCATTTTTAAATTTGGTTTACATAAATAAATAGTTTGGAGAAAAATAAAAAATGTGACCGAAAATCGTTTTTCGAATTTTCGACTTTTCATCGTCTAAAAGTTATCGGGGCATGTTGTACACACTAGTGTACATATGAACACATATATACAAGTAACATACGCTTTTTTCTAATGAAGTGATTAGATTAAAATAAGCTTAAAAGTATACTTAAGCTAATAAAAAGGAAAAAAGAACAAAGAAAAAAGCCTAAGGCATAAGTGTACACATAAGAGAGACAAAGTGATGCATGGAGGACAAGTGGGGGGTAGGTAGCATGTGCTTCATAACGGAGGAGGGTTAGGTGCCATCATTTGGTGAAGGGTAGTAGGTAAGGGTAGTTTAGTAATTTTTCATTTCCATTTCATATAAAAACAACTCCACTCTTTCCTTTTCCACTTTATTTCATTTTTTCCATTTCCTTCTACTTCCTCTCCACTCTCTTCACTTCTTCTTTCATGGCTTCCTAAGAGAAAAAAGTTTTAAAAATCACTCTTTTCTGCTTTTAAACACTTAAACTAGTCCTTAAATCACTTCCATTCTTCTCTGCACTACTTATTCATCAAAACAAAAAAAACTCCATTTTTCACCAAGACCATACTCACCTAGGCTATACTCCGGCAAAACAAATCCAAATCGAATGACTCTTTTTCGAAACCATAGTTAATTTAATAAGCAATAACTTTTATTTTGATCACCTTTTCAAATTTTGAGGCTGGCCGTGTCAAAATTCCATTTTTTCACCTATGACATTCTCTGACCCAAATTTGTAACTCTGAAAATGTATCCTCTTCATCAAGCCATAACTTCCACAAAACCACTCCAAATTGAGTGACTATGTTTTTGAAACCCAAGAGAATTGAATAACGAAGAACATTCATTCAGACTACCTTCTCAAATTCTTAAAGATACCCTGTCAAAAACCAGTATGAAGTCGACCTATTTTCTGACCTTATTTTGTGAGAAAAGGTGCAGCTTCGGTAGTTTGGTGATGGTACGAAGTATTTCTTCGATTTTAGTGACTTTGGACGGTTGCTATGCTTGGTTTGAATGTGAGTTTTCTTACACTAAAACTCTTGCTTTCTATATATATATATATATATATATATATATATATATATATATAAACTCGGAGTTGTGCTTTGTAAAGCAATATGGTTGTGTATATTGTAGTGCTTTGGAAAACACTTTAGTTTGTTATGAATGTTGTAGTGCTCTGGAAAGCACTTTAATTTGTGATGATTTTGGCATATGTAGTGGTATAAATAACCATTTTGTTGCAAGAGCCTAAGAAAAGGAGGTCGAAGTGTCTTCATAGTGAATTGGTCGCTACGAAAGCACTTCGAACAACAAAATTTGTAGAGGGATCAAAAAGGATTCCTCACCCGTTGTTTTACATTTCATTTATATATGCGTATATGAAGTGCTTATATGATATGGTTTGGAAATGTTGGATATAACATGAAACATTGAACTCTTTTGAGATAGAAACAAATGGTAGCTTATTTAAGTACCATAGCGGTCGCAAATCCTCTTTCCTAATTTGAAAAGTTATGGGTTTTAAATTGATTTCAACTTTGTAATATTTTAAAGTAAAATGTTTTCTATACTTTTTGCGTTTAAAATATAGAAAGAAATGTGTTTAAAAGTTATTTTATTTATAAAACGAAGTTTTAAAAGTTATGTTGCATATAGCAATAATCGCTATGAACGTTGTTTGGAAATTTAAGATTTATAAAATATAAAAGATTGTCTATTTCAGATAATTTGTAAACTCTTTTCAAATATGGTTTATAGAGGTTATATAAGTATTTTTCAAGAGATATTTGATATAAAATATTTATTTCGAGATATTTGAATAGGTGGTTTATTTAAAGGGAATTGGTTTATTCTTTTCAAAGTCAAATTCTTTTTTAAAAATGATAGTTTTAAGTTATGATTTGAATGTAAGTTTAAAACTTCTTTTAAAATGTTTTAAAAGGGATTTGAAACTTTATATGAGGTTTAAAAGGATTATTTGATATGATAAAGTAAGTGTTTAATTGTATATAAAGGAAAAGGGTCTGCTCTTTCAAATCAACTTTGGATTAAAACAAGGATTTCCATGTGAAATTTGATAATGAAATTTAGTTGTCGAATAATTGGCATTAAATGCCAATGGTGGTATGGAAAGTATTCTTTTCATACTTACACCAAATTCCAAAATATGGAAACTCGTCTCTATCTTGAGAATTAAGAATGTATGTTGAGGTAAGAATAATAAGACGTTAACTTGTTCGACTACAATGATAATCGAGGGATAGTACTGTTTGAAATCGGAATGTTATGGTAAGTATATTTGGTCTAATTTTCACACAATCTATTTACTTACACCAAAAAGAAAAGTGGTTTGGGTTTATAGTATACATTGTTTTTTAAATGACATTTTTTTTGACCCAATTTAGTATAGTTTGGAAAATATGAAATCTTTCTTAATATTTGTATATATATACTTAATTATACCATTGAGATAAGTATATGGGTACATTTTCTAAGTATTAGAAATGTATTGTTTTGTTTACACCGCTAAGATAAGTATATGGGTACATTTTCTAAGTATTAGAAATATAGTGTTTTTTGAATATACTTATATTGGTAATATAAATATATGGAAAAGTTTTCCAGGTATTGAAAAGTGAAATTTTTTGTGAGTATACTTACACAGAAAAGATAAGTATATCAATGTTTTTTAAGTATTGAAAAGAGTAGAGAGGGTTCATGAATACATCTTTTGTAAAAGGTATTATATACAAGTATTTGAAAGTAGTTTTAATTAATGAGAGGATTAATTAAAGAGGCTCAGTAGTTGCTTATGTGCTTAAATCATGCTTAGTTTCTTCTCAAATTAAACTTTGATTTGATTGTTTTTTTTATTTGATAGTTAAATAACCAACTATCACCTCTTGTTCGGTTTTGACACTATCGTTGTCGATTCGGAGAGACTGAGATCAGATATATTATCCAAAAACCACTTCGAACCAGCATAAACGTTCGACTTGGAGATATCTTAAAGATGATCGAAGACGGAGTTCTTTGAAGTGCAAGGGCTACTTTCTACTAATCCTAAGGATGATTCAAAAAAAGATGTAGTAGAATTAGTGTCTTCAGTTTGTTCATATCTTGAACAACTTATATGGATGAATGTTGGCATTGGATTATTTCCTGGAGGACAGTATAGCATTCCAAGTGGGATTACCATATAATAGGTAAAACATAGCCTAAATCCTCACACCTGTAATGACTAAAACAGGGGATATGCTTCAGGCTATGTGGTTCGGTGCCATTAGGTATGGTCAACACCCGATCTAGAACGATATTGACCCATTAGTGTATGTAAGTGACTTACAACCTGTTGTTGGCCGACAACTGAGGTGATGTCATATTCGATACTATCCAGGAAGGGGTAGGCAGGTCATGACTCCTAGGAGTTGAAAGGTTTTCGACCTTGATACATTTTATCTAGAGGTGTATTATGACAGGCGGTACCCCAATGGCCTTGTCATTGATAGAATCCATTCTCCAATACATGCCTTTACAGACTTAATTGTATGCCTATTATGCTGGAATGTAATTAATTTAACCATTTCGGCTATGATTAATATTTATTTTAAACCGTAGACATTATTATAATGTCCCAATGTTTCTTATAGAAGATTTTTGGTTATTGTAAGGTAAAAACGCATCCTTGTTTATGTGAGACATGGTCTTACAAGATACCTTTATTTTTGAAAGGGTTTTATAAGCATAACAATTAATATGATTTGAGTTTCTCATGCTGGTTTACTAGAATGATCCGGGTGTTATTTTATTATAATACTGAGGTCAACCCGAGCATTTTCCAGAGTTAGATTTGGACACTTTGGAGCTTCAGGAGACGAGCTGGATGCCTCCAAGACATATTCTCGTACTTTTATTTCCTCTACATTACCTATTTATATTTATCAGCATTTGTAGGGATATGCAGTTATAACTGTCCAGGCTGATAATAAGTAAGACTCTGTGAGGACCCGTTTCTTTGACTCTCGGAGATCGACATTAATATATCCTCAGTATTCACATGCAGCAAGTCCAAGTGCCGGAAGGCAGATTCTCAAGGGTAAGAAAGAAAATAAAGACAGAACAGAATATCATACAAAGGGGAGAACATATATTATTTCAACATATAATCTTTACAGTGGAAATTTAAATACATTTATCAAAGTTAAAAATGGACAGTTATAAATATCTGTCCTTACAAATGCGGAATACTAAAGTACATGGGTGTGGTGGAAATGGATAACAATCTTCAAAAGAATCTTCTAACTCCATGCTTTAAGCTCCATCCAGATTCCTTTTAGCTAAACCTTACTACTTTGCTTCTTTGGAAAATTAGGGCACCTAGAGTTTAAGGGAAAGGAAAATAAACTCCGGATTAGTCATGAGACTGGTGTGAGCAACTCAAAATATGCATTTTGAAAACAAAAGGTATCTCATAAGACCACGACGCACATAAACACGGAACGTGTTTTTACCTTATGATAACCAAAATATTTGATAGGTAAAATCATTTGATATTATTTTCAGTGACACTCTTTGAAAACACATTTCAAGTAAATATATTCAAATAGCCGAAATTGTTACATTTGTTAAATTTGACGGCATAATAGGTTTACAACTAAGTCCGAAGGCACTTATTAGAGAATGGATTTCCATACAATGGCAGGTAAGGGACTACCTTCCATACAGTACATCTCTAGAGGAATGTACCGAGGATACACAAACTATCCTCTACAACTGGCAAGACCGGTCTATCCTTATTTGGCACTCATACATGGCCTGGATAGAAACCGAATATGGCATCATCCCAGTCGTTACCTACCTAACTGAAATGTCTTATAGCATACACCACATATAAGGAATATATAGGGTTATCTGGAAAGGTGATGACCATACCCTAATGAGTGCGACCCACTAAGCCTTACGACATACCCTGTTTAAACCATTACCGAGTGCTGAGGCTTGAGGTAACGATTATCTTTCACATAGCACATTCTACTTTGAATGCCACATTGCCATTCCATGATCACACCATTGGTTTCTACAAACATATAACTCCTGAGCTCGTACATCTCAGGAAAGGGTGTTAGGCTAAGAGTAGTTGCCTTCTCCGCCACTAAACAGATGATACGTTCATAGAGATCAATCATGTGATTAGAAATGCAATGTTAGACATTCATCCATACAAGTTGTCCAGGAACATGAAAAACCGAAGGCACTCTCCTACCACATCTAATTGGGAGTTACCCTAGGATTAATAGCGAGAGGTCCTTGCATCGAAGATATCAAATGAAGAACTACTACCACATAATTGATATGGAAAATTTCCCCCGATGGTCAGTGACAAGCAGCCCTACATTCCATCTTCTAAATCCTCTCCATGTCTTCACCTCGAATAAGTAAATTAGTTCTAAGTGGTTTTCGTATAGGAATAACCCAAATCTGACCCCGGTTCCATCGAACCAATCATCAATCAAAAGATATTAAGTAAATAGGGAATTATTCTTTTGATTTATTACTTCCTTCTTATCAAGAATATCTTCAAGAGATACATATCTTTAAAACATTTCTTTTCGCTTTATATAGAATTATTAAACCTCTCTTATCAAATCCTTTGATTACTTAAATCTTTTTTACTCTTGGAATAATTTCAAATCATTTCATTCTTTACTTAAGAAAATATTTCCAAATTATTACATTTAAACCTTAACGAAGGTTTTCAAATCATAACTTTCAAATCGGGTCAAAAACAATGTTATTTAAGACATCGTTTACTATAAACCTAAAATAATTAATTTTAAGTAAAAGGATCCATAGGAATTAAAATAATTCCAAATCATTTATTTAAATTTCGACAAAAGATTTCTCATTTCCAATACATAACTTTTTAATAGGTTGAAATCATTTTGTTTAAGATGTTAATCAAAAACTAGTAAATATTAAGTGGGCAGAATCTATAGAAATCATCTGATTCTACTCAATATCAATTCCCGTATTCGACAAGCACTATGGGTGGAATAATGGTGAAATCACCTTTTAAATTCCACGAATAGTACGAGTTCCCTCTTCGGGCTTTAACACCAAGTATAAGAAGATTATCTCCATAAAATCCAAGTTGTTTATATTTGGAAAATTATATCCTTTATACATTGAAAATTTTTGATTCGAGTAAATAAAATTTACTTTTCCCTATGTTGAGCCAGTCTGGTAGCTAGGGAGAGCAGGAAACTTGTTTTCCAAACTCAAGCCTAGACACTATCTCTCTGCCACCCATAAGGTGGTCAAGTTATTTGATCGACTATAAATCATTTAACATACTAACTTTTAATCATTTATTTAACCACTCCATAAATCCTTCAAATCACCTTTAGAATACTCTATTAATCGTTTAAAAATAGGGAGAGTTTGGCACAGGTCCCTGATAAGTTTCAAAATACACAAAAACCCCAGTAAAAAAAAGTTTGTAAATTAGGTCTCTAAAATTAAGTTACCGAATAATGGCATACATTTATGCAATCATTCAATGAATAATTACAGACATTTATGCAATTATATCAAAAAATTGCAGACATTTCCACAATTATTCACTGAAAAATTGCGGAAATTTTCAAAAAAATTGCGGAAAATTCCGCAATTATTCACAAAAAATTACGGAAATTTCCGCAATTTATTCAAAAATTTGCGGAAAATTCCGCAATTATTCACCAAAAAAATTGTGGAAATTTCCGCAATTATTCACCGAAAAATTGCATAAATTTATGCAACTTTTAGATATAATTGCATAAATGTCTGCAATTATTCAGTGAATAATTACATAACTATATGTAATTACTTAGTAACTTAATTCTAGGGACCTAATTTACATACTTTTTTTTACTAGGGTTTTAGTGTATTTTGAAACTTATTAGGGACCTAAGCCTAATATTCACTTAAAAATATTTACAAAAGATTTGAAAAAGAATGATTGCGTTTAAAACTATATTTCAAAAGTTATATAAAAGTGCCACGAAAAGTGCTTTTTAAGCTATATTGATCAAAACAACTTTCCTATCATTTAAAAATTCATTTTTATAAATCAAATCACTTTCAAAACATTTTAAAAGATTTTTAGAATTTATTTCATATTCTAAATCAATTTTAAAATATCATTTTCAAACAATTCCTTTTATGGATTTCGAACGGCAAAACCGCAATTTTTCCAAAATCTTGTTTTACTCATATTTCAAAATCTACTTATCAAATCTCAATTTTCTTTCTTTGTTTAAAAACTATGGATATAATAGTTCGGAAAATTCTTATCTCGAAGAATTACGAGCTATATTGTAACAACCCGAAATTTAAGCTGTATAATTAATTAAAGAATTAATTAAAATAATAAAATAACTTTGTGAACTTATCAGAATTGGACCATGGGAGTTGCACCATTGTGTCCATGGTAATTTTATGGTCAATTTCCATATATAGATTGTCAAAATCCGAGCTAGAATGAAGAAGTTACGGAATAAACGAGAAATCAGAAAATAAAAAAATAAAAAATAATAATAAAGGGTCAGGTCGACCCTAGGCTCGACCTTCCCCATGGATGGGTCGACCTGTAGGTCGACCCACACAATGCCAAGTTCAACCTGGAGGTCGACCCGCATGCATTCTTGGACGACCTTTCGTCCAAGTGAAGTAATGACGCATTTTTCCAATTTTGATCCCTCAAAGATTCGTGCTTCCATTCGACGATTCCCAGCGAGCCTATGACATGCTTGCACCAGATTTCATCTTCAAATCCAATGGTCTAAGGTCCATAAGTGGCACTATAAATAAGACCCTAGGCCTAGCTATTTTTCTCATTCAGATTTTCTCCATCTAGGTTCATTGCTTGAGGCTGGACCCTAAAAGGAATATTTTTCCAAGGAGAAGATCTTTTTAATTAAAATATTTTATACCCTACAAGTGGATCTGGGAAGGCCAAGGAAAAGAGCTAAGTACCACAGGTGAGTGTTTAAGTAATTATTTTAGATTTTTAAGTAATTTAAAATAATAGGGTTTCCAATAGTTGTAGTTTTTCTACAATTTTGGGATAACCTTTATGCAAGTTTATTTACAGTTTATATTTGAGTAAATTTTGGACTCGTTTTCCAGTCTATTTTCTTTTAGCTATTCTATTTCAGTTATTTGCAATTATTTACTGTTAATTATAGTTTTCCCAATTGTTTATAGTTATTTATGGTATTTACAATTATTTGCTGTTATTTACGTTTTATTTACATCTATTCTACGTTGGGATTTATTCTGTAAATGTTGTTCTTTTAATTTCCTTTTTACGCAAATGGATTAGATAATAGAAAATAAGATGCTAATATGGACTAAAATTATAAGAACACCGAATTTACAAAAAATAGGATGTAAAATAAGAAGAACTGTAATAAATTGGACTTAGAATGAAATAGGCAAATTTAAGATATTTACAAGCTTGATTTAGCTACTGTATTTCATCAGCCTGGAGTTGCTGATGATAGCATCGATAAGGCAGCATTTAGGACACCCGACGGATTTTTTGAGTGGTTGGTTATGCCATTTGGGTTAACCAATGCCCCAGCATATTTTGTAGATTTGATGAGCCGTGTTTTTTTTGAGATGTCCTAAATAAGTTCGTAGTAGAGTTCGTGGATGATATTTTGGTGTTTTCCAAGAGTATGGAAGAGCATGTTATTCATCTAAAGGAGGTTCTTTGTACACTTCGCATTCGTCAGTGGAAGGAAAAATTCTTGAAGTGTCACTTTTGGCTTAAGTAAGTGTTTTTCTTGGGGCATAGAGAAGGTCAACACATGGAAAGAGTTTGAGAAACGGTTTCGTACATTTAGGCTCGGATTGTGGAAATCCAAAGAGTGGTAGGCAAAGATTGGAGATGTACAATAGATTCGGTTAGAAAGCCCATGTGTAGATAATAGCAAAAATTATAATTGTTTCATATTAGTGGATTTAACGATAGTGCCTTAGAATAAATATAAGCATAAAAGAGGAATGGGAATAAAAGACTTTTGTAGGGAAATGAGATTTCCAAGGTTTAGGAAGGGTACTCCTAGAATATTAAGAAGAGAATCCACTTTATGCCTAGCCCAATAAAATAAAATTGTTAGAATTGAAAATTTTAATTGTTAACACGTTCGAGGAATTAAATATTGGGTTTTTGAAAAAAATGGTATGAGATTTAAATTGGTTTTTATATGATGTAAATTTTGTTAAAAGTGAAATTCTTTTTGAAGGATTATAGAGCATATATAGTTCGCTAGTTTCTTTGTAGGTAAATAAAGATTTTAAATATAAAAACCTAGAGTGTATTAAGTAACGAAAACATAGGTTACAATATTTATTGTTGTAATAGATGTTTTCGTGAAAAAAAAGGGGAGCATAGACTATAACACTACTGTTATAGTAGATGACTCCCAAAGGAAATGTTTTTACATGGTATATGAGATTTATTAGTATTTATTTTTAATCAAATCCACACACTAGTATTTGTGGGTTGTAGTAACGGTGTTTTACGCAACATCTATTTTGATCCAAATAAAAATGTGTCTTGAAGATAATTTCTAAGTATAGAAATAAAGTGGTTTGTAAGTACACTTATTTTTTATAAATAAGCATACGGAAAAGTTTTCTTGTTTTGAAAATGAGTTCTTCTGGAAAAAAAAAGGAGTGTAAGTTAAATATTAGGAAATTAATAAATTTTATAGAAAATGTCTATCGAAGAGAATATAGATTAAACATACTTTAATCTATTGGAATGAAATGAATAATGATATAATTTTCTATGAAAACAAATCACAAATAAAGATGTTTTATGCAAGTTATAAGGAATACGTGAAAGAGATGTACAAGGTATGAGAAGCACCATATTTTGTATAACATATTTCAAAAAATATAAGATAAGTTCCTTGTAATTCCACATAAACATGAAGTCTTCTTTTAAAGGATTCATAGAAGGTTTTAGCATTAATAGTTTCTCATAAGAGAAAGTAGTTCCAATACGTTAAGGTATAAAACCATTAGGTGTAATAAGAAGATGTTTTGAAAACATATAAGGACATTTTAAAGATATTTAAAAAAAATGGTTTGGTGAAAAATTAAATAAGTTTTTGGAAGTGAAAAACTTAGTAACAGTTAAATTTTAAAAAAAATCCCAATTTTTATAGAAAGTTGTAAAGGTCTTGAACTTGGAATTTGAAAGTTTTTCCCTCTAGGTTTGTGGAATAATGTAAGTTCAATAGGCTGTAAGGATGCAAGTCTAGAAAGATAAAATGATAAGTAACCAAGTATGTTTGAATTTAATGGAAATATGAAAATAACACTTTTAAAGACAAAAATTTGGGGATTTGACATTTTAAAAGTTTAGAAGCTTTAATTTTTGAAATGGAATGATAAATACCAAACCAAACTTTCAAATGTGGAGTAGACAGAAATCAATTTCCTAGGTTTGACAGAAAAAGTGTAAGGCGATGAAGGAGATTGCAGTGATTACTTTTAAAAGTAATAATAAAAGTTTCTGTAAAGTGCATAGGACACTAGTGAGAACCTAGGATTGTTGCTTCATGTGTGTAGACTATAGAAGAAGAGTAAAGTGATATTAGTAAGATGGTAAGACACACGTGGTTAAGGATGCATATTCTTGATTTTGGAGGAACTTGGGAGGAGCATCTTCCCTTAGTAGAATTCGCTTATAATAATAGCTTTCAAACTAGCATTGGAATGGCACCTTTCGAAGCTCTTTATGGAAGACTGTGCAAGTCGCCTTCGTGTTGGTTAGAGTCTACAGAGAGATTGCTATTTGGTCCCGACATGGTTAGAGAGACTTTGGAGAAGATTGATTTGATTAGGAAAGAATAAGTACCTCTTATCCACATCTCTTTGATAATAAATTTTGAATTTCCTATTTCCATCTGTAGTTTTGAATGGGTTCTTTCCTTTATTATCTTTTGGGATGGCGGAACTTAGGATTTAACCTATGGATGGTAGGATTTGATGTAAACATGTTACTAGAACATGTTATGTATGATGGACACTAGTGGTTGCAAGTGGTTGCTAGTGGATGCTAATGGACGCATATACTTACACTAGGCACTATTATCTCTTAGGGATCGGCCTAATTAGGACACTAGAGAATATGCATATGGATGTGTGCGCATTTGCATTTTTATTTTATTTTCCATGGTTGCTATAAATGGATGATTATCATATGATTGTTGCATTTGGATGATGATTGTAGCACGCATATAAAACTATCAGTTATCATTAGGGAATTTTCATTCATTTGGATACATAGCACGAACATGATTGCATAAAAGGAGGTCGACTGAATCAGTAGACCGCGTAATCTTTTGCATTAGTTAGGAACATTGATACTACACTATTTGAGTATATATCATAAATCGCATTAGAAAAACTTAAGGACAATGGATGCAATGGATGATGGTTGAGTAGTTGGTTGTAGAAATTGGATGAAAATATTTATTTCATTCTTATATCCTTAGAGATTTCGGGGATGAAATCCCTTAAGGAGGGAAGAATGTGACAACCCAAAATTTAAGCTGTAGTAATTAATTAACGAATTAATTAAAATAATAAAATAACTTTGTGAAATTATCAGAATTGGACCACGGGAGTTGCACCATTGTGTCCGTGGTAATTTTCTGGTCAATTTCCATATATAGATTGTCAAAATACGAGCTAGAACGAAGAAGTTATAGAATAAACGAGAAATTATAAAATAAAAAAATAAAAAATAATAATAAAGGGTCAGGTCGACCCTAGGCTCGACCTTCCCCATGGATGGTCAACCTATAGGTCGACCAGCACAATGCCAAGGTCGACCTGGCGATCGACTCGCATGCATTCTTGGACGAACTTTCGTCCAGGTGAAGTAATGACGTGTTTTTCCAATTTTGATCGATCCTGTGCGTTCGTGCTTACATACGATGGTTCCCAGCGAGCCTATGACGTGGTTGCACCAGATTTCATCTTCAAATCCAATGGTCTGAGATCCACAAGTGACACTATAAATAAGACCCTAGGCCTAGCTATTTTTCTCATTCAGATTTCTCCATCTGGGTTCATTGCCTGAGGCTGGACCCTAAAAGGAATATTTTTCCAAGAAGAAGACCTTTTTAATTAAAATATTTTATGCCCTACAAGTGGATCCGGGAAGGCCAAGGAAAAGAGCTAAGGACCATAGGTGTGTGTTTAAGTAATTATTTTAGATTTTTAAGTAATTTAAAATAATAGGGTTTCCAATAGTTGTAGTTTTTCTACAATTTTGGGATAACCTTTATGCAAGTTTATTTACAGTTTATATTTGAGTAAATTTTGGACTTGTTTCCAAGTCTATTTTCTTTTAGCTATTCTATTTTAGTTGTTTGCAATTATTTATTGTTAATTATAGTTTTCCCAATTATTTACAGTTATTTATGGTATTTACAATTATTTGCTGTTATTTACGTTTTATTTACATCTATTCTACGTTGGGATTTATTCTGTAATGTTGTTCTTTTAATTTCCTTTTTACGCAAATTGATTAGATAATAGAAAATAAGACGCTAATATGGACTAAAATCATAAGAACACCGAATTTACAAAAAATAGGATGTAAAATAAGAAGAACTGTAATAAATTGAACTTAGAATGAAATAGGCAAATTTAAGATATTTACAAGCATAGTTATAACATGTAATTATAACTAAAAAGAGAAATAGATGAAATAACAAGAAGTAGCTTATTTTTAAACTTAGACCTTGGGTTAAGTAAATAAGCAAAATTATAACACACGGGTTATAATTAGAGGAAACAGAAAAGGCTTATTTTTAAGACTTAGAATAAGTTAGTAAGCAAATATAGCAAGGATAACAGTAGTGGCTTATTTAAATAGACTTATACTAAGTTAATAAGCAAAGATAAAAGTAGGACTCGTACCGGCAGCATTTCCCATGGGACATGCTTATGCTGAAGTGATGGTAAATAAGTGGTTAATAAATAGAAGCTCAAATCAAGGGGATTTGGGCAAGAGGTGCAACTAGATTTTGTTTGTTATGACCCGTACCAACAGCATTCCCTTCAGTCAGACACGGGTGGTCTCACAATTGCATAGGTGAGGCTAGGGCACGCTTATGCTGGAGCTATGGTAAATAAGAGGTCAAAAGAGGGAGCAAGGGATAGCATGAGCCTAATGGTGGTCGAGCGTGCGGCCTCCGTGCAGGCTGATATGTTGTTATTGAGTTCCAAACGCTTAGTGGGTGACTTTTGCGTAGGGACCAACAGGATGGGTCTAGTCCGCAGTAGTAGGTGTCTTTTGCGTAGGGACCAACATGATGGGTCTAGTCCGCAGTAGGCATAGCAGAGATAGAAGGCCGATCAAAAGGTAGAATTAGGATTTCAGCCTAATTAAAGTAGGATTAGGAATTCAGCCTAATCAAAGCAGTATCTAAGACAAGTGCAAACAATCTAATCGAACTATCTAAGCAAAGCAAACGGTTAAACCGTATTTTATTCCAGCTTTATCTTTTCTTTTATTTCCTTTTATAATAGAACTGTTGCAAAGTCTATTATCTTTACCTTGCTTAAGAATACTAGTAATTACTTTCGTTCACCGGACTTTTAGTCTGACCCATTCCTCTATTTTCCCCTTTTCCCCCATAGGCCAGCAGAGGCAAGGGTAGTAGACTTTCAACTTTCCAGGAGTGACATTCTCGGAGATTCTTCATGTATTCTTCTTCTTCTGTTTCAGTTTTCTTTTTATTTTAGTTTGGATGTACTAGTACTGTTGAGAGGGATGGTTTTATTTATGCACTCTGATATTGTGACTGAGATGGAGTTTTTCATAAGACATATGTATTTGGTATTTTGAGATATCTTATGTATTGGGTTTTATGACTCTTTTTATGAAGTTTGATTTTGAATAATGAGATTACTATTTAAATGTTTTCTCTATTTTATTTATTTTGTCTTGTGAATCTTAGTCTCTGTAAAGTTTTAGCTATATATACCTACAACGCACTGCATCTTTTAGTGTGCCCATTTTGGGTATACTAATGGGTGTGGGGTGTTTCATATGGTATCAGAGCCTAAGGTTACAGGATTCCTAAAAAATTGATTTAAAAATAAAGTATTTTCCCAAAAATAACCTATTTTTAAAGTAGCATATCTTCAAACTAGAAGTATTTTTCAGAAAGAAACTCTTATTATAGGAATAGTTTTTCAAATATAAAAGAAAGTTTTTATAAAAATTCCCTCAAAGTCCAGTTCAATCTTCTTTCGATTCTTTCGAGCTTAAATTCTCTTTTCTTTGCATAGTATGACTGACTGGTTCTGTAAAGCTACGACACTAGAGGTGCAAGGGCAAGCGCTCAATCTAGCACCGGTGGGTGGAAATCCCATCAATCCACCTGCAACAACCAATTTTCCTAAACTATGCAAGGACTTCGCTAGTCTAGGAGGCAAGATGTTTTCTGGCATAGAGGATTTCGATGAGGCACAAGCTAGGTTAGAGGATACGACGAAAATGTTTAGGCTATTAGAATTGGAGGACCGGCAGAAAGTTCAGCCCGCATCTTGGCAGCTGAAGGGAGAGCTTAAAGAGGTTCCTAAGTCAGAAAGCTCTAAGAAGAACAAGAAGGATAAGGACAAGAGGAAAGAAGGAGGACCTCAGAAGCATATCAAGAAAAGCGGGAAATGTCATAGCTGTAGATTGGTTAGTCATTACGCAAAGGACTGTAAGAACAAAATGATGAAGGGAAGATGTTATAGTTGTGGACACCCTGGTCACCTAGTAGAGCTTATCCTCAGAGAACGGGGTAGAGAGCAGGTATAACAACCATGGGATTTTCAACTTCCGAAAATCGACATCAATACGTTCACTGTATTACATGCCGAACAATCGAATGCCGGAAATACCAGATCGATAGGGTTAAAGAAGAAAGAGGTAGAAGAAGAAATAGAAAACAACAACAGAATCTCACAATCACAGCAGAATAAACTATAATAGATAATAACTGATCTTTACAGAAAGAAAGTATATCTGTTTATACATACATCATCAGAATACAACATCAACATCACAATTCAGGACAGTTATAATAACTTGTCCTCACAAGATGACTATATCTCTTATGATACACATCGGAATACAGCAAATACGGGTGATATGTCTCGCCATCCAGCTCGACTCCTGAGCTCCACAGCATCCTATCCAGTATCTGTAATACTCGGTCTGACCCGAGCATTATAAATAAAATAACACCCGAGTCAGTTTGGAAAACCAGCGTGAGAAAAACACACTCAATTGGATTATTAAATTCCAAAATCCTTTGAAATCAAAGGCATCTCGTAAGACCAGGCCACAAATAAACATGTCGGGTTTTTACCTTACGATAGCCAAAACACTTTATCAAATCCGTCTGATATTATAATAGTGTCTATTGAAAATAAAATAGAATCTACCTGAAATGCTTGCATCTCACGTTTCTGCAATAGTTGGGCACAATCAAAACCATACAGGCGCGTAGGGAGAATGGATTTCCATCAATGACTAGGCACTGGGGTACCACCTGTCACAGTACCTGGTCTAGATCAGCGTACCGAGGACCATGCCCGATCCCCTGCAGCACAAGACCAAAACTACCTAAGGGGAATTCCGAGTAAGATCACCCCACGGTTGGGATCAGCAACCGCACCACTAAGCCGAAATAAAAAGGGACATCTAGATAGGGATGACCTCACCCTAATGGGCGCTACCCACATAGCCTTGCTGCATAACCCCTGATTTTAAGTCATTCCCGATTGATGAGGCTTGAGGATAAGCGTTACCTTTATAGAACATATCACTTAGAATGTCCACCGTCCACCTGACGATGTTCCGAAAGCATTCATCCATACAAGTCCGTTCTGGGTTCGAACGGAACCGAAGGCACTATTCCTAATACATCTATTTTGGAATCATCCTCAGGAGTAGTAGCGTCTAGCCCTTGCACTTCACTGCTCCATCTTCGATTCCAAACTCGTTTCCCCACGAAAACATACAAACCGGATCGAAGTGGTTTTCGAGAAATTAATCTCGATCCCGATCTCTTCGAAACGATCAGCACATTGGCCAATATTGATAGTCTTTTATTTAACTATCAATTAACATTCACAAACAATCATCAAGCCATAATAATTTCCCCCAAATTATTACAATTCTCAAAATATCTTTGCAAGATATATTTCTATTTTCAATTCCTTTGAAAACAGTTTCAAACCATCTTTCCCTCACGGAATAATTTTCCAATATTTTCTATTTCTACTGAAACACCAAGTACAAAAACTTTAGATTTTCAAAAGAATTTAAAACTCTTTATTAGAAAATAGCCTTTAAGACATTTAAGTTAAAATCTACTTTAATACTTATTCAAAAATATATATACTTTAGGAATATTTAAAATAAAGCCACTTCATAAAATATCATACTAAATTTTTCTCTTTTTAAAACATAATTCCAAGTTGCTTTTAAATAATTACAACTAAGTTAAATTTGAAAAATACTTACTTTTAAAATTTAAACATTTAAAAATAATAAATTTCTAAAACATGCTTCTAAAACAACTTTAAAACTTTTAACTTATACTTAAAATTTTGCTTTGAAAACGTACTAGGCTATCCAAGGAAATACACTTCTCTTTCACCTCTTTTAAAATAAATCACTATTTATTTTTAAACAAATTTACCCATTCCTTAATAAATTCCCCCCTTAAATTTATACTTTCTAATATCCTCTGATATATTACTTATAAACCCAGTTTATAAATTTCATAGTCTCAACTTCCTTTAAAATTTCATTTTCAACCACTTAATCAAATTTCCGAATTGATTTCCAAATCAATTCCATTTTGAAATAAATCCTTTAACTTACTCAAGTTTACTTTAAATCCGTTAATTTCATTAATTTCAGATTCAGCTTCTAAATTGGGATTTTAAAATCTTATTTAACTTGAAATTACAAATTTCATGTTTATTTCCAAATTTCTTCCTTGACTTTCAAACAAGTTTAAACCTTGAATTTTTTTTTAAATAAATTCTTTACTCCTCTTAAATATTATCACTTGAATTTATTTATTCAAAATATCTCTTTTCCCAAACTTTGGACTTACTTGTTCAATTTAAGTAAAACAACTTTTATTCTTCCCATTCATTTTAAGTTATCCAAATTCCTTATAATTATTTTATTTGATAGTTTCTTTTTTATTTACCTTAAAAATTCCAAACTTCATATATATATATTTTAAATTGTCAAAATTCCAATATATATATACAACCAAGCCAGAGTAATCAATAAATTCCAATTCCCAATATGATCAATAAAATTCATCGTAGATCATCACATAGTCATAACGTTGAATATACACAATAAATTCACATTTTGAGGAATCCAGTTGGATCCCTCCAACCTGTTTCCCTGCATCCACAGACATTAGCACAATACCAATTCCACTTCTAGGTGGAATATCGCGGTATATGGGATTAATAAAATATCATCCGCTATTATGCGGCGCATAGGGTCTCATCCGCTATATAATGCGGGAAATCAATCACTCCAATATATATATATATACTACGATATATAATATAGCACATCCAATCAATTCAATCATTAAACCAATTATTTAAATTTAACTATTTAAATTTAAATAACCCAGATTAGTGAAATTAACTCACCTTTCGTAATGCAATCCATTTCCACTCCAGCTTGTTTTTACCCCGATTTTTACCTTGTATAACAATTTATAATTTATTAATATTCAAAATAAATCGAACCATTTACCCCATTTTCTAAGTTACTTAACCAATGATTTAATATAAACCAACAATTTAAATTGTAAACTAGTTTCCCTTTTAAAGATCTTTTAGTAACTAAGAAAATTAATTTGCTAATTAACACACATTTTTTTTCAAATCCATTATTTAAAATAACTAGCAAATTAAAATAGGTATATGTATAATTATTATTGTTATCTTTTTGCTTTATCTATATAAATAAATTTTCTGTTTATATATAAAAATTTGCATCTAAAATTTTACTGTATAAATAAATACCTTTGTGAATAAAATCTGTAAATTGAAAAACAGATATCATATAATCCTTACTGTAAAGAATTATCTTATCTGCATACATATGTAAATTTGAAAATAAATCTGCAAATTAATATACATTGAAAAACGACATATATCTCACCACTACGACGCTGCCGCACTCACCAGTCTTCGACAATTCCCAAAGTCGTCGCTTCCATCAACGTAGATAGCAAATCATCCACTCGCGATCGCAAAGACGAGCACCCCAACGTGCCTTCTCCCTCATGTCGTCGTTCCTTAGTCCTCATCTGCCCTATTCCCACAACCTCACGCCCTCCTCAATTCGCCACACAGATCGAATCCCTCCCCACAACCTAGCCTCGCCGATTTCGATCTCCTAGGTCGCCTCGAGCGTCGAACTCTCTTGTTCGATTTTGATTTTCGAATCGAACAGAGAGAGAGGGAACTTTTGACTTCATTTCGATTTGAATTTGGAGAAAGGGAAATTGAAGGCTCGGCAATTCCCTTATACCATTTGGATAGTTCTGTTAATTTTAAGGAAGACGCGAATTTCCTTTTTTTCTTCTTTTTCTTTGATTTCGTTCGACCTTGAATAAAGAAAATGGAAAGGAAGGTCGAGATTTATAACTGAAGGCATCGATTTCTTTTCTCTCATATTTGAAACTGTTGCGTTAAAAGAAATGGGGGACAAGAGGAGACGTTTGCATGCTGAAGAATGCTACAACGCTTTGAAAAGCAAAAGGCTGCTGAAAGAAAAAGGTTTGATGTGAAATAGTTTTTGACTGGTTAACCAATGCATATATATATTAATTTAAATTTAAATTCAAATCGTCTTGAATTCATATCTTAAAAACTTGACATCCTATCGAGGCGTGCCGCTAGGCGTTTATAATGTTATACCCCTATTCCGAACGCATTGGAAAAGGTTTCGAGTCCTAATTCGATCATATGGAGAAGATGGCTTTTTGAATCCAGTTATTATATTGAATTCGATATAAATTTCAGCGCGTTTATATGTCGTACGCCCACACAACAACTCCAATCACTACGAAATTTAAAATCCGATAATAATACACTATTACGGATCCTATGGAACTAGTTTCGTCAAATTCCAAGACTGTGCCTCGGTAGGCTATTTTTAAACGTCGATTTAAACGGTATATTTTTAAAACTGAACAAACCACTTTCAAATTCAATTTTAAAAGTTCTATCACCTTCAGTATTATTAATATGAATTTTCTAAGCCTTCAAACTATTTTTAACAGGCTTAAAAATCAAGATTCAATATTTTACCCAATTTTCACTTATTAAATTCAATAATTTAATTACCCAAATAAATAGTGATATTTGAAATTCAAGTTAGAAATTAACTTTTAAATATTTAAAATCAATTAAATATTCCAATTTCAAATATTCAAAAATTACGGGTCGTCACAATCCTCCCCCTTTAAAAAAATTTCGTCCCCGAAATTACTAGTTAAGAAGGATGGTCCGATACCCATTTTCTATTTCCCAAATAAAACAGTTTCATAACTTTTCAAAACAATTCTTTTATTATCGACACACTATCCCTCTTACTAACTTCCTAAACTCATCCATAGGTTCCAAACAACATTACTTACTTATCAATTCAAATTTTAAATTTGAAACCAAATTTTGAATTATCAAAATTTTCTTAAAATTTTTCTAACTCCCTAAATTTTCGAAATTTTTTGCCAGCGTCTCCTTTGTGCGGCTAGCTCGGTACTACTAGAAAATGCCTCTACGGGCTCCCAAATTTCAAAAGAAAACAAAAGGCCAAGTGGCTAGACCAGAAAATCATCAAATTTCATATAGAAATTTAAACACATACCTTTTGTTGGACAATTCAAATTTATGTTCGAAAATCATAACATCCATTTATCCTTTGCCTTTAGATACCTGTGTATCCTACTTAGCAATAATATCCAATTATAGATTTCAAATCATTTTATACACTTCATTTACAAATTTCCAATATTTGTTTTACTTAAGCCCGTACGATGCACATATATCATCCGTATGCAAAACCAAATCCGACCGCTCACTCAATCACACAATTTCACTTCCAAACTAGTATCGTCCACCCGACTTCCTAGTGCGGACTCAGATCTGGCTTCTTGATCAGAAACCGTCATCCTCCTTACATAGCCACAAACTATGATAGAGAATTTCAGAATCAATCAAAATTCCATATCCAGGATTCGCCGTCGAAAATCGAGTGAAAAATCCTAACTCGGATTGGTATAATTACCTCGAAATTCTATGCTCGAATCTGGATCAAACCGCATGCGAATAAAATAATATACGTACATTCTACGTATTAATTCCAATTGATTATCAACTATATTAATTCTCTTTTATTCACATTCATTTGATTTCTATTTACTTATTCACAATTTCCCTTTTCACAACTTTTAGTTTTAATCTTCATTCAATTATTCACTTAGTATATTCCCAATACCAATTTACTTAAGAATTTCATTCTTCATTTCTTAAGTCCAATATAAATATTTCTTATATTTATTTTTACTACTTCACTACTAAAGTTTATATTCAAATTGAATTCCAATTCCATATAAATTCAGTTTGCTTCAATTTACAAATTATTTCAAATCTAAATACTTTTTTCCAAATTTTCATTCAGATTTTCATTTTCAATTTTGCTTGAATTCAATTTATCTTCAAACTCTGAATATTGAATTTTATTCACCTTACTTTACATACACAATTTTAAATTAGATTTCAATATTCAGTTTCAATTCTATTTGCTTACAAATTTTAAATCATTTGTCGTTAGTGAAAAATTTGAAAATTTTTCTACCTCCCAAAATTTTCGGGAAATTTTGGCAGAGTCCCCTTTGTATGTAGGAGCTTTTGCAAATTGACAAGAGATATAAATATATATATATATACATCGACCCATACGGTTGAAAAAATAAGAAAACAAACAACAGCTCATATTTCCTATCTTATTGCATAGGCATACCTCTATTTAGCATTTTTGAGCAAGCGGCTTATTTAATTAGCATTTTGCGCAACCAAATCCAGCCACACGGCTTCCTATACCTGTACTTACTCAATTTAAACATGTAAGCACTATATATATGAAATTTATAACATTTCTCTTATTTAAACAACTACAACACATCAATTCTAAAAGGAATGCATCCTAAATAACTTCCACAAGCAATTTATATTTAATTCCTTCCATTTTAATTCATTCACAACCATTTTATTTAGCTCGACACATTCCATGCTTGTATACTACTAACCATTCCCAAATTAATTCAGCCCAAGCTTTTATTAAATGGTCTTCCATTCTTACTCGAAGTCGAGCTTCTAATTATTCTTAACTTAAGTTAATTTACTTCAATTTATCCCAACTTCAAACTTAAGTTCACTTCCAGTTAATTTGATTCTCATCTAATCAAATTCCATTTAATTCAGTTAACCCATCCATTTTAATTTTAATTCACATTCTCAATTATATTTCAACTTTAATTCAAATCTAATCACAATATTATTAAACTTAGCTTAAGTTCATTAAATTCGACTTACTCTTCTAATTTACTTCGTTTCCACACTTATTTTAAATTAGTTAAATTTACTAATTTATTTTAAATCTCAAATAAAAGTTTACTTCCAAACCTTTACTTAACACAATATAAATTAATTATCCTTCCAATATTCATTTGCTTACCTATTCAAATTAATTAGTTTACTTACTAATTTTATCTATCACTTCATTCTCAAATTTAATTTCAAATCTAAATAAAAAGTTTATTTCTAAACTTTTGCTTCTTTAGTTCCTTAGGCCAAAATTCCACAATTTCAATTCAAATTTTAAACTTCCTTAAGTTTCCAACTTATTTAAATTCCATAAGCATTTTAAATTATCTTCCAGAGCTTAAGCAACATTTCAAAATCACCTTTGAAATCAATTATATCCAAAATTCTTTGGTAAATTCAATTATCTCTTTGAATTTCAAATTCAAACCCAGTTTTGCAAACAATTCCAATTTAAAACAATTTGGCAGCAATTCCTCTCTTGGAAACTCGAAAATGAACATCGATGATGCTGCAGTCATCACCAAAGTTATTTTCCAGCGACCGAAATAGTTCAATGCTTTTATCTCGTTAAAATCATTTCAAATATTTTTTTTTTAATTCCTAATCTCTTCAGATTTCAAATCCAATTCAAAAATATTCCTCAAATAATATCACCATTATTTCTCCAAAGCATTTGAAAACCATTTTCAAACCCAAAGGAATTTAAACTTCCCAAAATTCCAAATTTCAAATTCATCCAATTTATATTCAAACATTACTCTGGAATTTCTATTTCAATTTCAATTATAAATCACAATTATAATTCACATTTACAAATTCCATTTTATTATCTGAATTTATTTCCTTAAATTTGGTTATCATTCGATTTCTTATTAAATTTTACACTTAAATGACAATAATTTAATATTATCACTTCCTAACAACCAAGCATCCATATAGAACTAAATAATTTCTAAAAATTGTTTCTTCTATATACAAAAATAATTTGGGTAAAATTATTACATTTACCCTAATTTAAAACAATACTGTGTCGAATTGTTCTATTCAAGTGTTTAGAGATCCCTATCAATAACGTTCGTATTGACCAGAATCCATAAACTACTCAATAAACCAATCAACACATATATAACCATTTTATATTCACTAACAAATACGCGCTCATATCTATTAATACACTCAACTCATTTTAGAGTACTATGGACTCTATTTTATGAGTAATTCCCACCAGAGCCAAGGTTATCACCAGCCTAAGCTCTGATACCACTATAACAACCATGGGATTTTCGACTTCCGAAAATCGACATCAATACGTTCACTGTATTACATGCCGAACAATCTAATGCCGGAAATACCAGATCGTTAGGGTTAAAGAAGAAAGAGGTAGAAGAAGAAATAGAAAACAACATTAGAATCTCACAATCACAGCGGAATAAAATATAATGGATAATAACTGATCTATACAGAAAGAAAGTATTTCTGTTTATACATACATTATCAGAATACAAAATCAGAGTACAATACAATCAACATCACAATTCAGGACAGTTATAAAAACTTGTCCTCACAAGATGACTATATCTCTTATGATACACAGCGGAATACAACAAATACGAGTGATACGTCTTGCCATCCAGCTCGTCTCCTGAGCTCTACAGCATCCTATCCAGTATCAGTAATACACGGTCTGACCCGAGCATTATAAACAAAATAACACCCGAGTCAGTCTGGAAAACTAGCGTGAGAAAAACACACTCAATTGGATTATTAAAGTTTCCAAAATCTTTTGAAATCAAAGGCATCTCGTAAGACCACGCCACAAATAAACATGTCAGGTTTTTACCTTACGATAGCCAAAACACTTTTTATCAATCCATCTGATATTATAATAGTGTCTATTGAAAATAAAATAGAATCTAGCTGAAATGCTTGCATCTCACGTTTCAACAATAGTTGGGCACAATCAAAACCGTACAGGCGCGTAGGGAGAATGGATTTCCATCAATGACTAGGCACTGGGGTACCACCTGTCAAAGTACCTGGTCTAGATCAGCGTACCGAGGACCACGCCCGATCCCCTGCAACACAAGACCGGAACTACCTAAGATTAATTTTGAGTAAGATCACCCCACGGTTGGGATCAGCAACCGCACCACTAAGCCGAAATAAGAAGGGACATCTAGACAGGGATGACCTCACCCTAATAGGCGCTACCCACATATCCTTGCTGCATAACCCCTGATTTTCAGTCATTCTCGGTTGATGAGGCTTGAGGCTAAGCGTTACCTTTATAGAACATATCACTTAGAATGCCCACCGTCCACCTGACGATGTTCCGAAAGCATTCATCCATACAAGTCCGTTCCGGGTTCGAACGGAACCGAAGGCACTATTCCTACTACATCCATTTTGGAATCATCCTCAGGATTAGTAGCGACTAGCCCTTGCACTTCACTGCTCCATCTTCGATTCCAAACTCGTTTCCCCACGAAAACGTACAAACCGGATCGAAGTGGTTTTCGAGAAATTAATCTCAAAACGATCAGCGCATTGGCCAATATTGATAGTCGGTTATTTAACTATCAATTAACATTCACAAACAATTATCAAGCCATAATAATTTCTCCCAAATTATTACAATTCTCAAAATACCTTTGGAAGATATATTTCCATTTTCAATTCCTTTGAAAACAGTTTCAAACCATCTTTCCCTTACGGAATAATTTCCCAATATTTTCTATTTCCACTGAAACACCAAGTACAAATGCTTTAGATTTTCAAAAGAATTTAAAACTCTTTATTAGAAAATAGCCTTTAAGACATTTAAGTTAAAATCTACTTTAATACTTATTCAAAAATATATATACTTTAGGAATATTCAAAATAAAGCCACTTTATAAAATATCAAACTATTTTTTTCTTCTTTTAAAACATAATACCAAGTCGCTTTTAAATAATTACTACTAAGATAAATTTGAAAAATACTTACTTTTAAAATTTAAACATTTAAAAATAATAAATTTCTAAAACATGCTTCTAAAACAACTTTAAAACTTTTAACTTATACTTAAAAGTTTGCTTTGAAAACGTACTAGGCTATCCAGGGAAATACATTTCTCTTTCACCTCCTTTAAAATAAATCACTACTAATTTTTAAACAAATTTACTCATTCCTTAATAAATTCCCCCCTTAAATTTATACTTTCTACTATCCTCTGATATATTACTTATAAACCCAGTTTATAAATTTCGTAGTCTCAACTTCCTTTAAACTTTCAATCACTTAATCAAATTTCCGAATTGATTTCCAAATCAATTCCATTTTGAAATAAATCCTTTTACTTACTCAAGTTTACTCCGTTAATTTCATTAATTTCAGATTCAGCTTCTAAATTGGGATTTTAAAATCTTATTTAACTTGAATTACAAATTTCATGTTTATTTCCAAATTTCTTCCTTGACTTTCAAACAAGTTTAAACCTTGAATTTTTTTTTTAAAATAAATTCTTTACTCCTTTAAAATATTATCACTTGAATTTATTTATTCAAAATATCTCGTTTCCCAAACTTTGGACTTACTTGTTCAATTTAAGAAAAACAACTTTTATTATTCCCATTCATTTTAAGTTATCCAAATTCCTTATAATTATTTTATTTGATAGTTTCTTTTTTATTTACCTTAAAAATTCCAAACTTCATATATATATATATATATTAAATTCTCAAAATTCCAATATATATATACAACCAAGCCAGAGTAATCAATAAATTCAAATTCCCAATATGGTCAATAAAATTCATCACATAGTCATAACGTTGAATATGCACAATAAATTCATGTTTTGAGGAATCTAGTTGGATCCCTCCAACCTATTTCCCTACATCCACAGACGTTAGCACAATATCAATTCCACTTCGAGGTGGAATATCGTGGTATATGGGATTAATAAAATATCATCCGCTATTATGCGGTGCATAGGGTCTCATCTGTTATATAATACGGGAAATCAATCACTCCAATATATATATATATATACTACGATATATAATATAGCACATCCAATCAATTCAATCATTCAACCAATTATTTAAATTTAACTATTTAAATTTAAATAACCTAGATGAGTGAGATTAACTCACCTTTCGTTTTGCAATCCATTTCCACTCCAGCTTGTTTTCGTCCCGATTTTTACCTTGTATAACAATTTATAATTTATTAATATTCGAAATAAATCGAACCATTTACTCCATTTTATAAGTTACTTAACTAATGATTTAATTTAAACCAACAATTTAAATTGTAAACTAGTTTCCCTTCTAAAGATCTTTTAGTAACTAAGAAAATTAATAAGCTAGTTAACACACATTTTTTTTTCAAATCCATTATTTAAAATAACTAGCAAATTAAAATAGGTATATGTATAATTATTATTGTTATCTTTTTGCTTTATCTATATAAATAAATTTTCTATTTATATATAAAAATCTGCATCTAAAATTTTACTGTATACAAAAATACCTATGTGAATAAAATCTGTAAATTGAAAAACAGATATTATATAATCCTTACTGTAAAGAATTATCTTATCTACATACATATGTAAATTTGAAAATAAATCTGCAAATTAATATACATTGAAAAACGACATATATCTCACCGCTACGACGCTGCCACACTCACCAGTCTTCAACAATTCCCAAAGTCGTCGCTTCCATCAACGTAGATAGCAAATCATCCACTCGCGATCGCAAAGACGAGCACCCCAATGTTCCTTCTCCCTCATGCCGTCGTTCCTTAGTCCTCGTCTGCCCTATTCCCATGACCTCACGCCCTCCTCAATTCGCCACACAGATCGAATCCCTCCCCAAAACCTAGCCTCACCGATTTCGATCTCCTAGGTCGCCTCGAGTGTCGAACTCTCTTATTCGATTTTGATTTTCGAATCGAACAGAGAGAGAGATGGAAGTTTTGACTTCATTTTGATTTGAATTTGGAGAAAGGGAAATTGAAGGCTCGACAATTCCCTTATACCATTTGGATAGTTTTGTTAATTTTGAGGAAGACGCGAATTTCCTTTTTTTTCTTGTTCTTTGTTTTCGTTCGACCTTGAATAAAGAAAATGGAAAGGAAGGTCGAGATTTATAACTGAAGGCATCGATTTCTTTTCTCTCATATTTGAAACTGTTGCGTTAAAAGAAATGGGGGACAAGAGGAGACGTTTGCATGTTGAAGAATGCTACTGCGCTCTGAAAAGCAAAAGGCTACTGAAAGAAAAAGGTTTGATGTGAAATAGTTTTTGACTGGTTAACCAATGCATATATATATATATATATTAATTTAAATTTAAATTCAAATCGTCTTGAATTCATATCTTAAAAACTTGACATCCTATCGAGGCGTGCCACTAGGCGTTTATAATGTTATACCCCTATTCCGAACGCACTGGAAAAGGTTTCGAGTCCTAATTCGATCGTATGGAGAAGATGGCTTTTTGAATCCAGTTATTATATTGAACTCGATATAAATTTCAGCGCAATTATATGTCGTACGCTCACACAACAACTCTAATCATGACGAAATTTGAAATCCGATAATAATACACTATTACGGATCCAATGGAACTGGTTTCGTCGAATTCCGAGACTGTGCCTCGGAAGGCTATTTTTAAACGTCGATTTAAACGATATATTTTTAAAACTGAACAAACTACTTTCAAATTCAATTTTAAAAGTTCTATCACCTTCAGTATTATTAATATGGACTTTCCAAGCCTTCAAACTATTTTTAACAGGCTTAAAAATCAAGATTCAATATTTTACCCAATTTTCAGTTATTAAATTCAATAATTTAATTACCCAAATAAATAGTGATATTTGAAATTCAAGTTAGAAATTAACTTTTAAATATTTAAAATCAATTAAATATTCCAATTTCAAATATTCAAAAATTATGGGTCATCACAGCAGGTGCACCTACAGCGTAGGTACAGGCTTTGGATGCAGCACCTTCTAGCAGTGGACCAGATAGAGGTAGGAAATTCTCTATAGTAGGTTTGATTTCTATTTCGGATTTTCTTATTCTGACTGTTTTTTATTCTGGAGCCTCACACTCTTTCATTTCTAATCGATTGTTTGCACTTAGATATCTCCTTAGAAGTAGACGCCATAGTTGTTTCAGACCCTATAGGAGGATCGGCACATTTATCAATGGTTTGTAAGGGTTTGAAAATTTTTATACTAAGCGTAGAGTTTGACAGTGATGCGTATGTATTGGGATTTTCGGGGTATGGGATGATTTTGGGAATGGATTGGTTGTCCACATATGAAGCGGTATTAAACTGCGAGATTAAGTCGTTAGACTAGAGACATGCAGCGGTAGGACTCGCGAGGTTTCTTGCGACCCACAGGGTCAGTCATGTTGAGCTTTCTTTATTCCCTCGATTCATCATCAGTAGAGTTAGATTCAGTTCTAGTTGTCAAAGATTTTCCAAACATCTTTGAGGAGGTTAGGGGACTACCCCCTAAGAGAAAGATCGACATCAGAATCTATTTGAATGATAATGCTAAGCCAGTGGCATTATCCATAAGAGAAATGGCACCTAGGGAGAGGAAGGAGTTAAGCAAGCAGATTCGTGAGCTATTGGAGAAAGGCTTCATCAGAAGGAGTATATCTGAGTGGGGAGCGCCAGTCGTCTTCGCTACAAAGGCGGATGGTTCCCTTCGACTTTGCGTAGACTATAGAGAGTTGAATAAGCTCACGAAGAAGAACCGTTATCCACTTCCTATGATAGATGATCTTTTCTATCAGTTGGTTGGCTCTTTAGTATTTTATCAGCTTGATTTAGCTATTGTATTTCATCGGCCTGGAGTCGCTGATGATAGCATCGATAAGGCAGCATTTAGGACACCCGACGGATTTTTTGAGCGGTTGGTTATGCCATTTGGGCTAACCAATGCCCTAGCATATTTTGTAGATTTGATGAGCCTTGCTTTTTTCGAGATGTCCTAAATAAGTTCGTACTAGAGTTCGTGGATGACATTTTGGTGTTTTCCAAGAGTATGGAAGAGCATGTTATTCATCTAGAGGAGGTTCTTTGTACATTTCGCATTCGTCAGTGGAAGAAAAAATTCTTAAAGTGTCACTTTTGGCTTAAGGAAGTGTTTTTCTTGGGGCATAGAGAAGGTCAACACATGGAAAGAGTTTGAGAAACGGTTTCGTACATTTAGGTTCGGATTGTGGAAATCCAAAGAGTGGTAGGAAAAGATTGGAGATGTACAATAGATTCGGTTAGAAAGCCCATGTGTAGATAATAGCAAAAATTATAATTGTTTCATATAAGTGGATTTAACGGTAGTGCCTTAGAATAAATATAAGCATAAAAGAGGAATGGGAATAAAAGACTTTTGTAGGGAAATGAGATTTCCAAGGTTTAGGAAGGGTACTCCTAGGATATTAAGAAGAGAATCCACTTTATTTCTAGCCCAATAAAATAAAATTGTTAGAATTGAAAATTTTAATTGTTAACACGTTCGAGGAAGTAAATATTGGGTTTTTGAAAAAAATGGTATGAGATTTAAATTGGTTTTTATATGATGTAAATTTTGTTAAAAGTGAAATTCTTTTTGAAGGATTATAGAGCATATATAGTTCGCTAGTTTATTTGTAGGTAAATAAAGATTTTAAATATAAAAACCTAGGGTGTATTAAGTATCGGAAACATAGGTTACAACATTTATTGTTGTAATAGATGTTTTCGTGAAAAAAAAGGGGAGCATAGACTATAACACTACTGTTATAGTAGGTGACTCCCAAAGGAAATGTATTTACATGGTATATGAGATTTATTAGTATTTATTTTTAATTAAACCCACACACTAGTATTTGTGGGTTGTAGTAACGGTGTTTTACGCAACATCTGTTTTGATCCAAATAAAAATGTGTCTTGAAGATAATTTCTAAGTATAGAAATAAAGTGGTTTGTAAGTACACTTATTTTTTTTAAATAAGTATTAGGAAAAGTTTTCTTTTTTTGAAAGTGAGTTCTTTTGAAAAAAAAGGAGTGTAAGTTAAATATTACGAAATTAATAAATTTCATAGAAAATGTCTATCGAAGAGAATATAGATTAAACATACTTTAATCTATTGGAATGAAATGAATAATGATATAATTTTCTATGAAACCAAATCACAAATAAAGATGTTTTGTGCAAGTTATAAGAAATACACGAAAGAGATGTACAAGGTATGGGAAGCACCATATTTTGTATAGCATATTTCGAAAAATATAAGATAAGTTCCTTGTAATTCCACATAAACATGAAGTCCTCTTTTAAAGGATTCGTAGAAGGTTTTAGCATTAATAGTTTCTCATAAGAGAAAGCAGTTCCAATACGTTAAGGTATAAAACCATTAGGTGTAATAATAAGATGTTTTGAAAACACGTAAGGACATTTTAAAGATATTTTTAAAGAAAAATGGTTTGGTGAAAAATTAAATAAGTTTTTGGAAGTGAAAAACTTAGTAACAGTTAAATTTTAAAAAAAATCCCAGTTTTTATAGAAAGCTGTAAAGGTCTTGAACTTAGAATTTGAAAGTTTTTCCCTCTAGGTTTGGGGAATAATGTAAGTTCAATAGGCTGTAAGGATGCAAGTCTAGAAAAATAAAATGTTAAGTAACCAAGTACGTTTGAATTTAATGGAAATCTAAAAATAACACTTTTAAAGACAAAAATTTGGGGATTTGACATTTTAAAAGTGTAGAAGCTTTAATTTTTGAAATGGAATGATAAATACCAAACCAAACTTTCAAATGTGGAGTAGATAGAAATCAATTTCCTAGGTGTGATAGAAAAAGTGTAAGGCGATGAAGGAGATAGCAGTGATTACTTTTAGAAGTAATAATAAAAGTTTCTGTAAAGTGCATAGGACACTAGTGAGAACCTAGGATTGATGCTTCATGTGTGTAGACTATAGAAGAATAGTAAAGTGATATTAGTAAGATGGTAAGACACACGTGGTTAAGGATGCATATTCTTGATTTTGGAGGAACTTGGGAGGAGCATCTTCCCTTAGTAGAATTCACTTATAATAATAGCTTTCAGACTAGCATTGGAATGACACCCTTCGAAGCTCTTTATGGAAGACTGTGCAAGTCGCCTTCGTGTTGGTTAGAGTCTACAAGGAGATTGCTATTTGGTCCCGACATGGTTAGAGAGACTTTGGAGAAGATTGATTTGATTAGGAAAGAATAAGTACCTCTTATCCACAACTCTTTGAAAATAAATTTTGAATTTCCTATTTCCATCTGTAGTTTTGAATGGGTTCTTTCCTTTATTATCCTTTGGGAGGATAGAACTTAGGATTTAACCTATGGATGGTAGGATTTGATGTAAACATGTTACTAGAACATGTTATGTATGATGGACACTAGTGGTTGCAAGTGGTTGCTAGTGGATGCTAATGGACGCATATACTTACACTAGGCACTATTATCTCTTAAGGATCGGCCTAATTAGGACACTAGAGAATATGCATATGGATGTGTGCGCATTTGCATTTTTATTTTATTTTCCATGGTTGCTATAAATGGATGATTATCATATGATTGTTGCATTTGGATGATTATTGTAGCACGCATATAGAACTATCAGTTATCATTAGGGAATTTGCATTCATTTGGATACATAGCACGAACATGATTGCATAAAAGGAGGTCGACTAAATCAGTAGACCGCCTAATCTTTTGCATTAGTTAGGAATATTGACACTACACTATTTGCATATATATCATAAATCGCATTAGAAAAACTTAAGGATAATGGATATAATGGATGATGGTTGAGTAGTTGGTTGTAGAAATTGGATGAAAATATTTATTTCATTCTTATATCCTTAGAGATTTCGGGGACGAAATCCCTTAAGGAGGGAAGAATGTAACAACCCAAAATTTTGTTAGTCCATGATTTGATGGTTTTGATGACAACAACCTTAGAATAAGATTATAAAATATAAATACTAACAATATAGTTTAGATATATATGTATATGCAGGATTTAACCATGCAGGTACCAAGAATGAAGACTGTACGGTATAGAGATTCAAGATATCAAGATTGAAGACTCATGGGTATTAAGATTATCATGAGTTCAAGATTTCAAGATAAGTATCGAGTCTAGAATTTTGTTAAAACTTCATAATAGCACTGAAATCTTCACTCCATTTTTCTTTTGGGATGGAACCCATTTCTACCTTTTTTAGTGGCTTACAAACCCACGACAAGTAGCTTACAAACCTACGACAAGTGGCTTACAAACCCACGAACATCCTGGTTTTGTACAAGTTCTTGAGTCCTGACATGATGAGATACTCTACAGGAAGAAGCTTGCAAAACTACTTCAAAATGTTTTTTCAAAACAACTTCGGAAAAATTTTCAAAATTGTTTTTCAAAATGTTTTAGCCTTAAAATTATCTTTTCAAATGATTTTTCAAAAAGATGTTTTAGCCTTAAATATTTTTGTTTTTTAACTTCGTCTGTTTTAAACTATCTTTTAATATAATATATTTATACTTAGATTTAAATATAAAATTATAATAAAATTATATATATAGTATTCTCTATATTTATCTATATATTTTATCTATAGTCAAGTATATTTATAAAGTTTAAAATAGTTTTAATATAAGATAAAAGTTATTTTCAAAGAAAATCAAACTATTAAAAATTGCTTTGGGATGTCGACATGCCTATGGTGACCATGTCGACATGGTGACAGTTGAGTTCAAAATTCAAATTTCAAAAGAAGTGTTTATTCGCCATAACTCTTCATGAATGGACATGACTGTTGTTCTTCTATTAATAGGGGTTAGTTTCAACGAATTTTTAATCAGTTTTTCTGGTTTTTTACTCCTCTTCTTCTTCCACATTTTCTTATTCAAAATCCTATCATTACTCTGTCGAAATCAACATTAAATCTAACTAGATCATCTCTGGTTTGATTCTCTATCACTATCTCAACAAGATCTAAGTGCTATTCATAGTTATAGGCTTCTTTGTAATCTATCTAGCGAGAAAAGGTGTGATTGTAGCCTTGGAAATCAATCAAGCGAGAAAAGGTGTGATTGTAGCCTTGGAAATCAATTGGGTGAACTTATCGCCCGTAAATCAAGTATCTCTACCCAGAGGATTGTGATTCTGGAGGGTGTACCTCGTAGCCTTGAAACCGAGGGTTGTAATTGTTGAATTGCTTTTGAAAGGAAATCCGTACTTAGTTGTGCGGGACTGGATGTAGGGTAACCCCGAACCTGTATAAAATCCGGTGTGTTCTTTCCTTTACTGCATTTACTTTATTTCTGCATCTGTGTTCGTTTCTGTGATTATATGTGTGTCTGAATCTTGCATACATTTGTGTTCAAATTAACATAAACTCAAAAAGATTTAGTAATTTCTTAAAAACACTATTCATCCCCCCTCTAGTGTTATTCCTAGCCTCAAGATCCATAATCCGAATTCCTCTCATTTGGTATCAGAGCAAGGTTTTCAAAAGTTTCATAATCTGATTTTTTGAAAAGTTTTCAAAATGGCTACCAACACTGGTACTGTTTCTAACACTAGTTCATTTGTAGAAGGTCAATCTACTGCCAAACCACCACTTTTTAATGGCAGTAACTATGCATATTGGGCATGTAGGATGAAAATATATTTACAATCTATAGGATTAGATACTTGGAATATCACATAAACTGAATATTCTGAACACACAACTAATTTTGCACAATGGACTACTGAGCAAAAGACTGTTGCACAAAATAATTCTAAAGCAATGAATATTCTATTTTGTTCACTTGATAGGAATGAATTTAGTAGAGTGTTAGTTTGTAAGTCTGCATATGAAATCTGGAAAACTTTGCAAGTGACTCATGAAGGAATAAGCAAAGTTAAACATACCAAAATTTCCATGCTCACAAACCAGTTTCAATTATTTAAAATGAATACTAATGAGTCTATTTCAGATATGTATAGTCGATTTCAAGATATTGTGCATTCTTTAATATCCTTGGGAAAGGAATTTTCGGAAGAAGATCAAGTCCGAAAAATTTTAAATTCTCTCACTCCAGAATGGGATCAAAAAACACTTGCAATCGAAGAGGAAAATGACATCGGTACTTTAAAGATAGAAGAATTGATTGGAAATCTAATGTCGTTTGGAGTCCAAATGATTGGGAGAAGAGAAAGCAAAGCATCTGAAAAGAAATCAATGGCATTCAATGCATTTACCGACGGATCAGACTCAAACAGTGATAATGATGAAGAGATAGCATTTATGATAAGGAATTTTCGGAATTTCCTCAAATATAGAAAGATGAATAATCTCAAGAGAAATAACTATAAGAATTCTGGAAATCAGAGTATAGTGCCAAACAATGTCAAATGCTTCAACTGTGATGAACCAAGCTATATCAAAAGAGACTGTCCGTATCTAGAAAGGCAGAATCCTCCTATAAACAATGAATCAGTAAAGAAACAAAAGCGTGCATTTACTGCTACTCTAGATGACTCAGACTCGTCCTCAAGCGATGATGATCAGAAGACAGATAATTCAAATTTGTGTTTCACGGCAGTTCACGATTTCAACGAATTCAAGGAAACGGACTCAGAAAAAGATACACATTTACAATACAATTAATTGAAATTGCATGCTTAGAATTAGATGATTGATTGCTTGTTTGATTGATTTTGAATTGGTGTGTTGATTGAATTTTAAATTTATTTTTTATTATTTTTTTATTATTTTATTTTTATTATTTTTAATAATATAATAATACTTTCTGGAATATACTATAATATTTCAGATATATACATATATATATAGACATTAAAATAATAAGTATATATATATATTAGAATACTTAGGAAAAATAAATCATAGAAATTCACAGGCACATGTCGACATGGCCCCTACAATGATGTCGACATGGGTACCAGAATTTGAAATTCAAAATTTGAATTCAAATGCTTGAATTTCCTTCCACCTTTTCACTTCATTCAATACTCTGAAAAGGCATCTTTTGACCAGAGAACATGTCTTCCAAAAGTTTATTTATTCACTATCTTTTATCACAACTTTTCACCTTCATTTTCAAATTCAAACTCTCTCTTTAAAACTTCAAGCTCTCTACTCTCTACTTTAATTGCTGCTTCAAGCAACCCCTCCACCATGAGACTTTCCAGAAACTTGAAAGAGCAACTCCTCAATAATCCGGAGGCTATAAAAGCATACATCAATTATGCTAATTATGGAAAAGTCCATCCCGGAAAGTTTGCTATTTTTCAATATTTTGCTTCTTATGAAATTGATACTCTTTTTACAAACAATCAAATTCTTAGTCTTGTTGAATCTTCTCAAAATGATTTTGTTTGTTACCCAAATCTTGTTAAAATTTTCTATGCAAATCTCAATCGAGAATTTTATCAAGGAAATGATAATGAAATTTGGAGTAGTGTCAAAGGCACTAAAATTATTTTGAATTGTGATCTTTTGGGTACCATTCTCAATTGCAAAAACACGGGAATGGATCTTTCTAGTTTTAAAATCGATGAACATGATCGTGAGACATTTCATCATATTTTTGAAGGAGATGAAAACTTTGAATTTAAAAACCGAAACTTTCGTCCTAAAGCAAGGACTGTCAATCTTCTTTTACAACATACTTTGACCCCAAGATCGGAAAATTTTAACAATCCTACTTCAAAAGTGTGCAAAGCACCTTTTGCTATTTTCGGAAATTATGATATCAATTGGGCGCAAGTTATTTTGGATGAACTTCGTCATAAAAATTTTCAAATGGGAGAAAACACTTTATATCATGGAATTTACCTTACTCGGATTTTCAACTATTTTGGAGTAAATTTCAAAGGAGAAGAATTTATTTCAAGAAAAGTTTTCAGTATCTCAAACATTTCTCTCATGAAAATCCCATATGTTTTTCAACCTTATGAGACTCTTGCCAAAAAGGAAGAGCGTTTGGCTCATGAAGAAATGGAAGAGGAGGAGGAAGAAGAAGAAGAAGAAGAAGAAAGGGATGAAATGGAAATAGAAGAAGAAGAAGGTGAAACATCCCTAGAAAGTATTGAATATCCATCCAATCCTACCATCAAAACTCTTCTCAAAATTCAAAAGATTATTATTGAGAATCAACGGGTTCTTAAAAGATCCGTTAGTAAGAAGTTGGACAAAATATCATCCAAGATGAACAAGTTTTTCTCTAAAGTCAGCAAGAAACTTGGATTATCTTCATCTTCATCATCCTCTAACTAGTTCTATATTGTCATATCATGTCGAATTAGTTTAAGTTTTTAGTGTTTATGTAGTTGTTTATGGTTAATCATTGTATTATCTTATTATGCAATGAAATTGAATTTCCTTTCTGTTATCTAGCTTATCTTATCTCTTGAATAAATGTTAGTATATTATATAAATTTATATATATACACAATTATTAACAAAGTCAAAATTACCATCAAAATTCACTGTAGTATGTCGACATACCCCCATTGACCATGTCGACATATACTGGTCAGAAATGACAATTCATTTTGAATTTGAAATTTGAATAACTACCATATGTCTATTCATTTCAAACGAATTTCTACACCTATAAATACCCATTTTTTCCATAAATCATTACTGAATATTATTTCTTATCTATTCTATCTCTCATTCTTCTCTCAACTTCAAAAATGGCTAATCCAATTCATAACTTATCCGAGAATCTTAAAGAAACTCTTAATTCATTCAAGAATATTCTCTCGTTCATTCTTCGTAACCAGCGGCACTTAGAGTTGAGTCAAATGCAGATGATCAAGGAGCAAGAAAGGCATTTCGATGCAATTCGATGGATGATTTCTTCCCTGCACAAGGATGATAACGAAGCACATCCTCCTGTCTCTCTCACAAATGACAATGAAAACTGGGATGCCATCAAAGCAGACCCTATTTTCAGAGAAGAAGGATGGGTGGAAGTTCCACGTAACGTTTAATTTGTTTGCTTTATTACTTTGTTTGAATTGTTTGTTTTGATTGAAATTGGTTGTTTTGATTGATTTGATTTATACTTCGTGTGGTTTGATGATTGTATAAATATACAATGATATATTTATAATAGTTGATTAAATATCATGTCTATAAGTATAGTTATTTCTTAATATACTTTGTTATATAGTTTATTAATGCAGGTACTTCAGTACAAGAATGAGGGGGAGTATAGTTTAGAGTTTGTTTGTTTTTGTTGATGAAAAAGGGGGAGAAATATAAAATAGGATAATTAGGCATGGATTAAGGGGGAGTTATTAGATTTAGGGGGAGTCAATAGGGTAGAAGTAATATTTTATAAACAAAGGTTGTCATCATCAAAAAGGGGGAGATTGTTAGTCCATGAGTTGATGGTTTTGATGACAACAATCTTAGAATAAGATTATAAAATATAAATACTAATAATATAGTTTAGATATATATGTATATGCAGGATTTAACCATGCAGGTACCAAGAATGAAGACTGTACAGTATAGAGATTCAAGATATTAAGATTGAAGACTCATGAGTATCAAGATTATCAAGAGTTCAAGATTTCAAGGTAAGTATCGAGTCTAGAATTTTGTTAAAACTTCATAGCACTGAAATCATCACTCCATTTTTCTTTTGGGATGGAACCCATTTCTACATTTTTTTAGTGGCTTACAAACCTACGACAAGTAGCTTACAAACCTACGACAAGTGGCTTACAAACCCACGAACATCCTAGTTTTGTACAAGTTCTTGAGTCCTGACATGATGAGATACTCTACAGGAAGAAGTTTGCAAAACTACTTCAAAATGTTTTTTCAAAACAACTTCGGAATGATTTTCAAAATTGTTTTTCAAAATGTTTTAGCCTTAAAAATTATCTTTTCAAATGATTTTTCAAAAAGATGTTTTAGCCTTAAATATTCTTGTTTTTAAACTTCGTCTGTTTTAAACTATCTTTTAATATAATATATTTATACTAAGATTTAAATATAAAATTATAGTAAAATTATATATATAGTGTTCTCTGTATTTATCTATATATTTTATCTATAGTCAAGTATATTTATAAAGTTTAAAATAGTTTTAATATAAGATAAAAGTTATTTTCAAAGAAAATCAAACTATCAAAAATTGCTTTGGGATGTCGACATGCCTATGGTGACCTTGTCGACATGGTGACAGTTGAGTTCAAAATTCAAATTTCAAAAAAAGTGTCTATTCGCCATAACTCTTCATGAATGGACATGACTGTTGTTCTTCTATAAATAGGGGTTAGTTTCAATGAATTTTTAATCAGTTTTTCTGGTTTTTCACTCCTCTTCTTCTTCCACATTTTCTTATTCAAAATCCTATCGTTACTCTGCCGAAATCAACATTGAATCTAACTAGATCATCTCTGGTTTGATTCTCTATTACTATCTCAACAAGATCTAAGTGCTATTCAGAGTTATAGGTTTCTTTGCAATCTATCTAGCGAGAAAAGGTGTGATTGTAGCCTTGGAAATCAATTGGGTGAACTTGTCGCCCGTAAATCAAGTATCTCTACCCAGAGGATTGTGATTCTGGAGGGTGTACCTCGTAGCCTTGAAACCGAGGGTTGTAATTGTTGAATTGCTTTTGAAAGGAAATATGTACTTAGTTGTGCGGGACTGGATGTAGGGTAACCCCGAACCTGTATAAAATCCGGTGTGTTCTTTCCTTTACTGCATTTACTTTATTTCTGCATCTGTGTTTGTTTCTATGATTATATCTATGTCTGAATCTTGCATACATTTGTGTTCAAATTAACATAAACTCAAAAAGAATTAGTAATTTCTTAAAAACACTATTCACCCCCCCCCCTCTAGTGTTACTCCTAGCCTCAAGATCCATAATCTGCATTCCTCTCAAATTTAAGATGTAGTAATTAATTAACGAATTAATTAAAATAATAATATAACTTTGTGAAATTATCAGAATTGGACCACGGGAGTTGCACCATTGTGTCCGTGGTAATTTTCTGGTTAATTTCCATATATTGATTGTCAAAATACGAGCTAGAACAAAGAAGTTACGGAATAAACGAGAAATTGGAAAATAAAAAAATAAAAAAAATAATAAATGGTCAGGTCGACCCTAGGCTCGACCTTCCCCACGGATGGATCGACCTATAGGTCGACCCGCACAATGCCAAGGTCAACCTGGCGATCGACTCGCATGCATTCTTGGACGAACTTTCATCCAGGTGAAGTAATGACGTGTTTTTCCAATTTTGATCGATCCTGTGCGTTCGTGCTTACATCCGATGGTTCCCAGCGAGCCTATGACGTGGTTACACCAAATTTCATCTTCAAATCCAACGGTCTGAGATCCCCAAGTGACACTATAAATAAGACCCTAGGCCTACCTATTTTTCTCATTCAGATTTTCTCCATCTGGGTTCATTGCCTGAGGCTAGACCCTAAAAGGAATATTTTTCCAAGAAGAAGATCTTTTTAATTAAAATATTTTATACCCTACAAGTGGATCCGGAAAGGCCAAGGAAAAGAGCTAAGGTCCATAGGTGTGTGTTTAAGTAATTATTTTAGATTTTTAAGTAATTTAAAATAATAGGGGTTCCAATAGTTGTAGTTTTTCTACAATTTTGGGATAATCTTTATGCAAGTTTATTTATAGTTTATATTTGAATAAATTTTGGACTCGTTTTCCAGTCTATTTTCTTTTAGCTATTTTATTTCAGTTATTTGCAATTATTTACTGTTAATTATAGTTTTCCTAATTATTTACAGTTATTTATGTTATTTACAATTTTTTGCTGTTATTTACGTTTTATTTACATCTATTCTACGTTGGGATTTATTCTGTAAATGTTGTTCTTTTAATTTCCTTTTTACGCAAATTGATTAGATAATAGAAAATAAGATGCTAATATGGACTAAAATCATAAGAACACCGAATTTACAAAAACTAAGATGTAAAATAAGAAGAACCGTAATAAATTGGACTTAGAATGAAATAGGCAAATTTAAGATATTTACAAGCATAGTTATAACATGTAATTATAACTAAAAAGAGAAATAGAAGAAATAGCAAGAAGTAGCTTATTTTTAAACTTAGACCTTGGGTTAAGTAAATAAGAAAAATTATAACACACGGGTTATAATTAGAGAAAACAGAAAAGGCTTATTTTTAAGACTTAGAATAAGTTAATAAGAAAATATAGCAAGGATAATAGTAGAGCCTTATTTAAACAGACTTATACTAAGTTAATAAGCAAAGATAAAAGTAGGACCCATACCGGCAGCATTTCCCATGGGACACGCTTATGCTGAAGTGATGGTAAATAAGTGGTCAATAAATAGAAGCTCAAATCAAGGGGATTTGGGCAAGGGGCGCAACTAGATTTTGTTTGTTATGACCTGTACCAACAGCATTCCCTTCAGTTAGACACAGGTGGTCACACAATAGCAGAGGTGAGGCTAGGGCACGCTTATGCTGGAGCTATGGTAAATAAGGGGTCAAAAGAGGGAGCAACAGATAGTGCGAGCCTAATGGTGGTCGAGCGTGCGGCCTCAGTGCAGGCTAATATGTCGTTATTGAGTTCCAAGCGCTTAGTAGGTGACTTTTGCGTAGGGACCAATAGGATGGGTCTAGTCCACAGTAGTAGGTGTCTTTTGCGTAGGGACCAACAGGATGGGTCTAGTCCGCAGTAGGCACAGCGGAGATAGAAGACCGATCAAACGGTAGAATTAGGATTTCTGCCTAATTAAAGTAGGATTAGGAATTCAACCTAATCAAAGCAGTTATCTAAGACAAGTGCAAACAATCTAATCGAACTATCTAAGCAAAGCTAACAGTTAAACTGTATTTTATTCCAGCTTTATCTTTTTCTTTATTTCCTTTTATACTAGAACTGTTGCAAAGTATATTATCTTTACCTTGCTTAAGAATACTAGTAATTAATTTCATTCACCAGACGTTTAGTCTGACCCACTCCTTTATTTTCCCCTTTTCCCCCCATAAGCCAGTAGAGGCAAGGGTAGTAGACTTTCAGCTTTCCAACAGTGACATTCTTGGAGATTCTTCATGTATTCTTTTTCTTATGTTCCAGTTTTCTTTTTATTTTAGTTTGGATGTACTGGTACTTTCGAGAGGGATGATTTTATTTATGTACTCTGATATTGTGACTGAGATGGTGTTTTTCATAAGACTTATGTATTTGGTATTTTGATGTAACGCCCCACCTCAAGACCCACCTTAGTAAAGAGAATTAACAAGTAATTCCGTCTACTAAAGCGGAGAATAGGGCTGGTTAAGGGCGACTATCTATAATTTTGTCTTAAACATCTACTGAATACGTCGATAAATGTAATATAATTTTTCTTTTCTACTCAAGTGGATCGACATACCCAGTAAATGCATAATCCAAAACTATAGGTAGCTAATGGATCTTTCAGAACAAAATACAATAACTGAACGTAAATCACATCACAGAATAGTAACCAACATCATATATATATATATATATACACACGGATACATGTTCAGTACAATACAATATGTATACATTAATGGTGGTACACGACCACGCCATATACATCGAATTAATTGTGAATACATCAGAGTCAAGCGGAAAGAAATATAAACTACACAAAAGTGCTATGGTGATATCCAAGCAGATGCATCGAAGCAAAGTCCCGTAACTGATAGCTAACCTGAAACAACTCGGTCTGACCCGAGTACAAAGTACACGGGCCAGTCTAGCTAAAATAATCAGTTAATGAGGATAGATGATAATATGAAGCATAAGATACAAGGTGATAATTCTTTTCGAATAAGAAGAGGCAACAGAAAGAATACAACCCGTGACTTAAGTGAAATAATGTCACTTAAGTATACAAAGACGTCAAAAGAGGTAAGTTCAATAATAATACTCAAATAATATAAACATTCGCTATATATCATCGGCGACATCCCAAAATGTCTACATGGTTTCCATGAGCCATATCTTCTCAAAAGGTGAAACATCAATACAAAATCTCACCAAAAAGGCAAACATAAGACATTCTCAAGTAGGATGATCCAAAACTCAAATATAAAAGAATCTCCAAACTCAATTATACCTCATCTCATCGGTATAAATGTATATAAATCTCAATCTCAACTCGCCGGAATAGCAAGGTCTAGAATATCCTATAAAATCATGAAATCATCCAAACTCATAACTCAAGGAACTCGATAAGAGTTCAAAACATTATAAATGAAATCACCATACATATAACATCTCATATAGCACTAGGCTATCGATGTAATCAAACATCTTAAAATGGTGAAATCACAATAAAACAGAAAACTCAGAAAACCTGGATTGGCCAAATCCCCGATTGCAATGCCGAAGCAATGCTGCACGTGCTAAACTCAAACGGCCGAAGCCTCAGACAAGGTCGCTAACACTTACCAAAGTAGTTCATCTTCATGACAAGGTCGTTGACACCTCACCAAGCCGTTTTGTCAGTCCTAACAAGGTCGTTAACACCTTCCAAGCAGTTCGTCCTCATGACTAGGTCGCTAACACCTATCAAAGCAGTTTTGTTATGTAAACATCGTGAATGTGTCACAAACTCACGGATAGGAACCCAAAATGTGTTAACGTGTGTCCCATACCACATGTTCGCACTTAACGGTTTACTAGCCGCTAGTCGATGCCACACTAGGAACATCATAAAACTCAGAAAATCATATCTCACCTCATCTCATCGGTGAGTGATAAAGAGACACCATACTTGTCTCATCTCATCAACAAGAATGAAATGGCATCGTAACTTGTCTCATCTCATCGACAAGTGAAAACATCATGATGGTTCCTCATAAACCATAAATTTCCAAGTAGAAATCTCAAGCTATAAAACTCGCCAAATATTGGTCTTCCCAGATAATTCCTAAAGATATGAATTATAAACTCAAAAACCTACCATAAATTGGCAAAACATCTTAGAAACACTAATCCCAAATAGCTTCAATCATACAAGTCCGGAATTAACCGAAATAGTAAACGCACATGTCCTATACCACGTGTTTTACTAAATCGTTTAATTCTCTTTCTCATACGTTCGAATAGTGCAAAAGTGTGCATTTTACATTAAAAATAGTTTACTAGAGAAAACAAACTTTTAAAACTTTTTCCCGAAATGATTAATAAAACCAATATTTAAAATTCCTTTATTATAGGAAATAAATAGATTTTCTATTAGAAAAATAATTTAAAATACTATATAATAATAATTTGAAATTTTCATTTATTTCAAAAATCACTTCAAAATGGTTTAGTGAAAACCGTGCTCGAAAACAATAAAAAAAACAAGAAAGATAACTCAAGACCAATAAGTTGAGTTCAATACGAATTCAATTCAAATTTAACCCAAAATCAATTCAAATTCTATTTAAATTTGAATTTGAATTTTCAAATTCTCCGAATATAGCTAGCCTATTGATAGGTATTATAGCTTTCAAAACATCTCAAAAACTGTGACGCCCCACCTCTATGCTCATAATAACAAAGAGTATTAAAAGAAATACTGTCTATTATTACGAAGAATAAGGCTGGATAGGAGCGACCATCCGTAATTGGCCTTACACTAATATTGGTTATCTCGATAGGAGTGGTATATACTTTTTATTTTTCATCTATTATTTATTTACTCCCATCGACATATCCAATTATCAGTATAAAACGAACTACGATAGTTCATAATAGTTTAGGACATTAGATATAACAATAACACAGATAATATAATTGCGGAACACAGATAAAAACATAAGTCTCATATATATATAACTGATGTCAGTTAATACATAGTTGACACGATACATATGATACAACTACAACTGTCGACTCTAGAAGTTATATACACAAGTACATTATCGACTAATATACATGAATACATATCGTTCTATACAATGACACGACTACTACAAAATGACACTGACAACTTCAGAAGATGTGAAACGTCTTCAAATCCTGAACAGCAACTCAAAGAAGAAAATCTACAACCTGAAATAACTCGGGTCTGAGCCGAGTATTACATTCAAAAGAAAATAATACCCAGGTCAGTCTAATTCAAACCAGTTTATTAGTGCATATAGGCAGTAATAATTTAAATAGACGACAGTCACAATAATTCCCGTCTATCCGATTCTTTAAACAAAGAAACCGGATAATGGTCAATATAACACTTAACAGTGTTTAACAAAATCAGCAGGTTTAAATCATCAACAGAGATAAATAAACAATTTATCAAATCGACTAAATCAATTTAAAGCCATAGAAATTGTCACTTTAAAACCATCAAAACTCGATTGGCTGCCGTACACGCACGCGTGTACGGCCTCGCCAATACAGCATAAAAGATCAATGCATCACGACACAAAAGAAATATAAATTCAAAACTGTCGGGTTTGGGTGGCTGCAGTGCACGCACGCGTGCACTGCCTCGCCACAACATCATATAAAGAGAAAGCCACAAGGCACCAGGCCAATGCTCAAGAATTCACAGTGCCAACAATTGCAATAGGCAAGTGACAGTAGTGGAAAGCTTCAACCAAGTGGATATGAAATATGTACACAAGTGATGGTACATAACCAACTGCACATAGCAAAATGAATCAGAGGTACAATGGTGAAACAGGACAGTAACATGTTCCAGAAACATCAGGCTCGCATACCAAGTAAAGCAAGCCACGAAATGATCTGGGCACAATGAATGGCCAAGTGCACAAGAGCGGTGGTACACACATGATGGCACAGTAAAATGGGTTTATGCAACCCGAACCAACAGAGCACGAAGACTCGAATGACCAAATGCATATGGCACTGGTACAACATGAAGCAACAGAAAGATGCAATTCACATCAAACTGCAATGAACCAAAACTCACAAAACCAACGTCAACTAAGTTCAAAGGGTCAAGACAGCTTCAATTCAAACTGAAACTGCTCCTATACTCGAAGCACTGTGCACAATAGTGATGCAGCACTAAAAACTGCATACTCAACCAAACAGTCAACAAATGAGTCTACAGTGATGCATGAAACAAGTCAAAGAACCCAGCTACAGATTGAAGCACACTTGAATACAAAACTGCAAACCAATCTAGAAGAACAACATCAAGAAAATTGAGACCATACTGCACTTTCAAAGTAAACAAACAACTATCAAATGAAAGAGTGCAGCCATGAATGTCAAGACACTGCAAGGCAAAATACAAGTTCAAGTGCACAACAAATAGGCAGTGACAATAAAGCAGTGAAGCAGTAATTAACAACAAATGCAAGGACAAGGCTACATTTTCAAAAGAAAAAAAATGTCAGGCCTATTACATATATAAGCATATGTAATGAATAGTAAAGTAACCTATATATTATATAAAATATATGGACAACACATCCTTTAGGAATTGAAGAACCATAGGACATGAACTAAGTCAAAACAATTTATGCATATATTACCATGCATAAAATTTCGAAACTTGACCCAATACTAAAACATGTAAAAAAAAAAATCGAAACTATACATACTCATATTTGGTAAATTATGCATAGGCAAATTTTTTTACATAAGTTTAGGCTAGTAGTTGTCAAATCAAATTATAATAATACTTGCATGTATTCTAGCTCAAGTTCTAATATATATACAAACCAAAAAGGCAAGTCTACAATTTCAAAACCAACTGTCAGGTTGTGTACTTTATATACAAAAGCATGGACAAGAACATCTAAATAAAGCATGCACAAATTAAAACAACAGGAAAAACAAAGGAAATGCCAAAAATTTAAGGCCATGACAAAAGATGGCAGCCAACCAAACAAGGCTACAGGCCTAGGACGTGAACATTTTCCAGGGCAAGAGGACAAGGCATGGGTTGGCAAGGTTAAGGCACTAGAAAATGTACCAAGTCAAGGCAACAAACAAGTTTGATGACAAATTTTCCATCCACAAAACAAATAAAGAATGAAACTAAGGCAACAGGGTACAAGGTACATTTATAAGCAATGTTTTCAAAGCACGTACAACTCAAGGCAACAAAAGAAATAGCACTATTTACATAAAGATGATTTGCAGTTATCTCCCACTAAATGTGTACAATTGCATACAGGGACGTGACTACTTTTCAGGGCATCAGGGAATAGGGATATATGAAACAAAACATGGTGGAACGAAATTAGCGAATTGAAAATGCACAAAATCAAGGTAGTAGATGAATTCATGGTGAGCGGTTTTAGCAGAGATTGAACTAGAATGTGAGTGAAAAATCACTCACCTTTGTCGACGCAAGTACGAACTCGACTAATCAGAAGGAGCCGCGAACGATTCGATCACATGACGAAAGAAAGTGAAGCTACGACCGACAGCGCCTTCGAATTCTTGAAGCCCTAATTTGGGAAGACGAGGGCGAAGATGATGCCGCCATGTTTTTGTCTGCTTAGGGTTACCAATTCAAATGAATTGAAACGGGGACTGATCTAATTTACTACTGTATCCAAATAAAACTAGGGATTGGATCCAGTACAAAAGCCCATCCACCTTTAACCAAATTTTTACTTAATCAATTTATATAATAGAGAATTTTGTCAATACTAAAAAGAATTTTAAATTTGATTTAAAATCCCACTTAACAATTTTTTATTAAAGAATTTTAAATACGATCTAAAGCTCAATATCAATTGTCAACTAGAACGTAAAATGTTATTTATTTAAAATTCACAAAAACTTGGGTTGTTACAGACTCCCCTCCTTAAAGAAATTGCGTCCTCGCAATCATAAAGAATAAATGGACAAAAGGTAACAACCAAAAGAGCATGGCAATGTCGAATGCATACGCAAAGCAAATGCCAGCAGGGAAGTGTTAGATATGAAATCAAAAGGTTCGACTGATTCAAATCAAAAGAATCAACATCATGGGGATCAAGGAATCAAAATCAGACGACTATCAAAAGCAAGAATCAATCGAGTTCCAGCATTTAAAAGAAAAGGAAAGACAGAGCAGAAATCCCATACAGAGCACGAATTGAATGTGAGTAAATCAAATTACTCACCTGAATCGCCAGAGAAAAAGACGAAGCTCAAATCTCAAAAATCGCAAATATTCACTTATCTCAAACGATAGTCAGAAGACGAATCAAATATCTGATTATCTCAAACGATAGTTAGAAAACAAATATTCAATTATCCAAAACGATAATCAAATTTCTCAAATCAACAAATATTCGATTACCACAAACGATAATCAAATTTCAAATTCAACAAATATTTAATTATCAAAAAGCGATAATTAAATCTCAAATCAGCAAATATTTAATTATCTAACAGCGATAATTAAATCTCAAATCAGCAAATATTTAATTATCAAAAGCGATAATTAAATCTCAAATCAGCAAATATTTAATTATCAAAAGCGATAATTAAATCTCAAATCAGCAAATATTTAATTATCTAACAGCGATAATTAAATCTCAAATCAGCAAATATTTAATTATCAAAAGCGATAATTAAATCTCAAATCAGCAAATATTTAATTATCTAACAGCGATAATTAAATCTCAAATCAGAAAATATTTAATTATCAAAAGCGATAATTAAATCTCAAATCAGCAAATATTTAATTATCTAACAGCGATAATTAAATCTCAAATCAACAAATATTTAATTATCTAACAGCGATAATAAAATCTCAAATCAGCAAATATTTAATTATCTAACAGCGATAATTAAATCTCAAATCAACAAATATTTAATTATCTAACAGCGATAATTAAATCTCAAATCAGTAAATATTTAATTATCAAAAGCGATAATTAAATCTCAAATCAGCAAATATTTAATTATCTAACAGCGATAATTAAATCTCAGATCAGCAAATATTTAATTATCTAAAGGGATAATTAAAGGCAACAAATATCCGATTATCGAAAACGATAATCAGAACTCATATCAACAAATATCTAATTATCACAAGCGATAATTAGAAACAACAAATATCTGATTATCGAAAACGATAATCAGAACTCATATCAACAAATATCTAATTATCACAAGCGATAATTAGAAACAACAAATATCTGATTATCAAAAACGATAACCAGAACTCGTATCAACAAATATCTAATTATCACAAGCGATAATTAGAAACAACAAATATCTGATTATTAAAAACGATAACCAGAACTCATATCAACAAATATCCAATTACCTGCAGATAATTGGAAACAACAAATATCTAGAAATCAATTAAGAAGACTAGAAAATCAACATAAAAGCTTGGATCGATCCCATCAGATGGCGAGTTTTTAATTCGCCGCACGTGCATCAACAAATGGCCGAAGCCTACCAAGTACTCAACATAATTTTGGCGCCCAACAAATGACCCGAAGGTCCAACAAATGACCCGAAGGTCTAGTACTGGTATTTGACCCGGAGGTCCAACAAATGACCCGAAGGTCCAACAAATGATCCGAAGGTCCTCATAGTGGCTCGAAAGCACACGAAAGCATCAAAATGTTTCAATTAACGAGTCCGGAATTAACCGAAATAGCAAACGCACATGTCCCATACCACGTGTTTTACTAAATCGTTTGATTCTCTTCATCGTTTCCTTAAAAGTGTGAAATCATCAAATTCATCAAAACAACAGATATTCAATTAACGAGTCCGGAATTAACCGAAATAGTAAAAGTGTGGTTCCATACTCCGCACTTTTGCTAAATCGTTTAAATCACTTCATCGTTTCCTTGAAAGTGCAAAATTGTGTATTCTGTAAAAACACACTTTACATTCTCAAACGGACAAGTCCGGAATTAAGCGAATCAGTAAAAGAAAGGGGTCATAGTCCTCGATTTTGCTGAAACGTTTAAATCGCTTCCTCATTCTTTTGAAAGCGCAAACTGTTAAAATTTCTGAAAACAATTTTATTTATTTTGTAAAAATAACAATTCACATTCTCAATTGGACAAGTCCGGAGTTAAGCGAAACAGTAAAAGAAAGGGGTCATAATCCTCGATTTTGCTGAAACGTTTAAATCACTTTCTCATTCTTTTGAAAACGCAAACTGTTAAAAATTTATAAAACAATTTTCAGTTTTAAAACGATTTTCCAATCACGTGATTAAAACAGCAAATCAGTAACAATTTCGATAAGGAAATTGTACTTCTCAAAATACCGTAAAAACGGTCACAAAACAGCATTGCGGAATAACCGCTTGAAAATCCACTTTTAAAATTTGACGGTTACTGAAGCCAAAGCGACAGTAATTTTGAAACGTCAAAATCATATCAAAACAATTTACAGCAAAATGTAATATCAGAGAATTTTCATTCATCAAAATGCCACAAAACACCGTGCTTCAAAATATAGCATTGGTGTAAAATCCCGTTATAAAAATAACGGCAACAAAATACGTTTCATAACCAAGCATCGGTTCAACGTAAAAATAAATGCAATAACGTGCAATTCAAATTTTTGCACGTACTACAAAATGAACAAAGAAATCATTCGAATGTATCTTCAATGAAGATAATTCAAAACAGCAAAAATCTAATCAATATATGATTAGTACAAGAGAAGCCAGCGGAAATTTCAACAAAAATCACATAACTGTAATTTCTTCAAATCCTCAATTCGGATTCGAAATTCTCAAAGAAACAAAATAATTACAGCTATGTAAACAACAAATGAAATTTATTTCAATTTCTAAATCAAATAGATTATTAGTTGTACTCAGCGAAGACAGTTTCACTGTTTCCGCTGCGCACTCTGATAAACAGTACTCAAATCAATCAAATCATCAGAACACAAATTCACTTTTATTTTTAAATAAGGATATTTAAAAATTTCATCCAAATTTCAAAACTTTAGTTTTGACTCAAAATACAATTAAACCGTCGACCAATGGTTGTAACATATGTTTCATCCAAGTTACGTTTTATATTATGTCCATAAACCCCAAGCTCTGATACCAACTGTGACGCCCCACCTCTATGCTCATAATAACAAAGAGTATTAAAAGAAATACTGTCTATTATTACGAAGAATAAGGCTGGATAGGAGCGACCATCCGTAATTGGCCTTACACTAATATTGGTTATCTCGATAGGAGTGGTATATACTTTTTATTTTTCATCTATTATTTATTTACTCCCATCGACATATCCAATTATCAGTATAAAACGAACTACGATAGTTCATAATAGTTTAGGACATTAGATATAACAATAACACAGATAATATAATTGCGGAACACAGATAAAAACATAAGTCTCATATATATATAACTGATGTCAGTTAATACATAGTTGACACGATACATATGATACAACTACAACTATCGACTCTAGAAGTTATATACACAAGTACATTATCGACTAATATACATGAATACATATCGTTCTATACAATGACACGACTACTACAAAATGACACTAACAACTTCAGAAGATGTGAAACGTCTTCAAATCCTGAACAGCAACTCAAAGAAGAAAATCTACAATCTGAAATAACTCGGGTCTGACCCGAGTATTACATTCAAAAGAAAATAATACCCAGGTCAGTCTAATTCAAACCAGTTTATTAGTGCATATAGGCAGTAATAATTTAAATAGACGACAGTCACAATAATTCCCGTCTATCCGATTCTTTAAACAAAGAAACCGGATAATGGTCAATATAACACTTAACAGTGTTTAACAAAATCAGCAGGTTTAAATCATCATTAGAGATAAATAAACAATTTATCAAATCGACTAAATCAATTTAAAGCCATAGAAATTGTCACTTTAAAACCATCAAAACTCGATTGGCTGCCGTACACGCACGCGTGTACGGCCTCGCCAATACAGCATAAAAGATCAATGCATCACGACACAAAAGAAATATAAATTCAAAACTGTCGGGTTTGGGTGGCTGCAGTGCACGCACGCGTGCACTGCCTCGCCACAACAGCATATAAAGAGAAAGCCACAAGGCACCAGGCCAATGCTCAAGAATTCACAGTGCCAACAATTGCAATAGGCAAGTGACAGTAGTGGAAAGCTTCAACCAAGTGGATATGAAATATGTACACAAGTGATGGTACATAACCAACTGCACATAGCAAAATGAATCAGAGGTACAATGGTGAAACAGGACAGTAACATGTTCCAGAAACATCAGGCTCGCATACCAAGTAAAGCAAGCCACGAAATGATCTGGGCACAATGAATGGCCAAGTGCACAAGAGCGGTGGTACACACATGATGGCACAGTAAAATGGGTTTATGCAACCCGAACCAACAGAGCACGAAGACTCGAATGACCAAATGCATATGGCACTGGTACAACATGAAGCAACAGAAAGATGCAATTCACATCAAACTGCAATGAACCAAAACTCACAAAACCAACGTCAACTAAGTTCAAAGGGTCAAGACAGCTTCAATTCAAACTGAAACTGCTCCTATACTCGAAGCACTGTGCACAATAGTGACGCAGCACTAAAAACTGCATACTCAACCAAACAGTCAACAAATGAGTCTACAGTGATGCATGAAACAAGTCAAAGAACCCAGCTACAGATTGAAGCACACTTGAATACAAAACTGCAAACCAGTCTAGAAGAACAACATCAAGAAAATTGAGACCATACTGCACTTTCAAAGTAAACAAACAACTATCAAATGAAAGAGTGCAGCCATGAATGTCAAGACACTACAAGGCAAAATACAAGTTCAAGTGCACAACAAATAGGCAGTGACAATAAAGCAGTGAAGCAGTAATTAACAACAAATGCAAGGACAAGGCTACATTTTCAAAAGAAAAAAAATGTCAGGCCTATTACATAATAAGCATATGTAATGAATAGTAAAGTAACCTATATATTATATAAAATATATGGACAACACGTCCTTTAGGAATTGAAGAACCATAGGACATGAACTAAGTCAAAACAATTTATGCATATATTACCATGCATAAAATTTCGAAACTTGACCCAATACTAAAACATGTAAAAAAAAATCGAAACTATACATACTCATATTTGGTAAATTATGCATAGGCAAATTTTTTTACATAAGTTTAGGCTAGTAGTTGTCAAATCAAATTATAATAATACTTGCATGTATTCTAGCTCAAGTTCTAATATATATACAAACCAAAAAGGCAAGTCTACAATTTCAAAACCAACTGTCAGGTTGTGTACTTTATATACAAAAGCATGGACAAGAACATCTAAATAAAGCATGAACAAATTAAAACAACAGGAAAAACAAAGGAAATGCCAAAAATTTAAGGCCATGACAAAAGATGGCAGCCAACCAAACAAGGCTACAGGCCTAGGACGTGAACATTTTCCAGGGCAAGAGGACAAGGCATGGGTTGGCAAGGTTAAGGCACTAGAAAATGTACCAAGTCAAGGCAACAAACAAGTTTGATGACAAATTTTCCATCCACAAAACAAATAAAGAACGAAACTAAGGCAACAGGGTACAAGGTACATTTATAAGCAATGTTTTCAAAGCACGTATAACTCAAGGCAACAAAAGAAATAGCACCATTTACATAAAGATGATTTGCAGTTATCTCCCACTAAATGTGTACAATTGCATACAGGGACGTGACTACTTTTCAGGGCATCAGGGAATAGGGATATATGAAACAAAACATGGTGGAACGAAATTAGCGAATTGAAAATGCACAAAATCAAGGTAGTAGATGAATTCATGGTGAGCGGTTTTAGCAGAGATTGAACTAGAATGTGAGTGAAAAATCACTCACCTTTGTCGACGCAAGTACGAACTCGACTAATCAGAAGGAGCCGCGAACGATTCGATCACATGACGAAAGAAAGTGAAGCTACGACCGACAGCGCCTTCGAATTCTTGAAGCCCTAATTTGGGAAGACGAGGGCGAAGATGATGCCGCCATGTTTTTGTCTGCTTAGGGTTACCAATTCAAATGAATTGAAACGGGGACTGATCTAATTTACTACTGTATCCAAATAAAACTAGGGATTGGATCCAGTACAAAAGCCCATCCACCTTTAACCAAATTTTTACTTAATCAATTTATATAATAGAGAATTTTGTCAATACTAAAAAGAATTTTAAATTTGATTTAAAATCCCACTTAACAATTTTTTATTAAAGAATTTTAAATACGATCTAAAGCTCAATATCAATTGTCAACTAGAACGTAAAATGTTATTTATTTAAAATTCACAAAAACTTGGGTTGTTACAAAAACAATCATCAAAATCAAATAAGAATGAGAGCAAAAATAAGCTAATACACTCCTCAAGTCAATAATTGTTGTTGTTGTCGTTTTGCTCTCGTACCAGCAACAAACAAACACAGTTTTGACCAAGCAAACATCAAAATTTTAGAAAATATAAAACATGAAACTTTTATTGTAAAGTTTATGCTTTCCGGAACATCTAATATTATCAAATTCGGTTAAGAAACGAAGAAGTTATGCCCAATTTCGTTTCAGTTTCAAACACAGAGCAAATATTGTTTTTGCTCTCAGACTAGCAGTAGTAAAGTTCAATTTTGACATAGAAAAACTCAAAATTACAGACAACTCAACAAATGACAGTTGTATTATATGACTTAAGCTTCCTGGAACATCAAAAATTATCGAAATCGATTAAGAAACAAAAAAGTTATGGCAAATTTTGTTTCAGTTTCAACCACAGAGCAAATATTGCTTTTGCTCTCGGGATAGTAGTAGAAAATTTTAATTTTGACATAGCAAAACTCAAAATTACAGAAAAATCAACAAATGAAAGTTGTAGTATATGATTTGGGCTTTCTGAAACATCTAAAATTATCAAAATCGATAAAGAAACAAAGAAGTTATGGCAAATTTTGTTTCAGCTTCAAGCACAGAGCAAATATAGATTTTGCTCTCGGGTTAGCAGTAGAAAAATCAAATTTTGACATAGCTAACCTAAAATTTACAGAAAACATAAAACATAAAAGTTGTAGTATAGGATTTAAGATTTCCGGAACATCCAAAATTATCAAAATCCGATCAAAATCGAGAAAGTTATGTCTAATTTTGTTTCAGCTTCAAGCATAGAGCAAATATAGATTTTGCTCTCGGATTAGCAGTAGAAATCAAATTTTGACATAGCTAACCTAAAAATTACAGAAAACATAAAACATAAAAGTTGTAGTATAGGATTTATGCTTTCCGGAACATTCAAAATTATCAAAATCCGATCAAAATCGAGAAAGTTATGTCTAATTTTGTTTCAGCTTCAAGCACAGAGCAAATATAGATTTTGCTCTCGGGTTAGCAGTAGAAAAATCAAATTTTGACATAGCTAACCTAAAAATTACAGAAAACATAAAATATAAAAGTTGTAGTATAGGATTTATGCTTTCCGTAACATCCAAAATTATCAAAATCCGATCAAAATCGAGAAAGTTATGTCTAATTTTGTTTTAGCTTCAAAGATGGACAGAATTCAATTTTTACAGAAATAAAAATATCAACCAAAAATCAATATTCTCAAGCTATTTGCATATATTTTTGCATTTGAAGCTTTGCTTCAGCTAGAGATTGTGAATTTATTAACTCACCTTGCCTTCATGAAGATTGAACTTGACTTAGATGTCAAAAATTAAAGCTTTTAGCCAAGAACAGAGCATCCAAACCTGTAAAACTAAGAACAGGTACATGCAAACAAGGAGAGAAGCAAATCAACAATTATCACTATAAAAATCGGATTTTGATGAAGAGAAGGGTTTTAGAAATCGATTACCTGAAGTTAGCTCTTGAATTTACATTTTTAAAACACAAATTTTCATTTTCATTTGATGGATTTAGCATAGAATTGGAGAGGGATGAAGGAGGCTGCCATTTACAGGTTTTTGGAGCTTTGAGAAAGAAAGTAGAAAATGTACGTACAGGTATTACTCTTCTTTTCCATCTCTTAATTTCCAAAGGCCAGAGCAAATTAATTAGCTTAATGGGCTAAAGTCCATTAAAAAAAGAAGCTTTGCTTATGTTAATTACATAGTGTTTTAATCTCTTATCTCATGTTACAATTTATATACTTATAATTTCAAATCATGAAATTAAGCTTCATTTCATATTTAAAAATATGGAACTTTAATCTCATGTTAATAAAATGTTTTTACACAAAAATAAAAGATTATTTATATTTTTTTAAACATTTTATTAACATATTTCTCTATATTTAAATAAATAACAATTTTACCCTTTTTAATTACAAAACCCATTGTAATTAACATTATAAATTACACAAAAATCACATTTTTGTGTAATAAAATCTTATAACCCATTTCAAATATAATTTTACTCTAAAATTATATTTTAAATTCAATTCCATCGTTATCTTAAATATATCTCATCTTAAAATTAATTACTTCTTCTTCTTTTTTTTTAAAAAAAATCCTTAAAAGAAGTAAATAGCAATAATTAACAAAAATTATTGCCTTAACTCTAAATAAAACACATTTCACTCATTTTATTAACTCAAACCATCTTAATAAAGTTTCCAAAACTTTATTTTCTCATTTTATCCTCAAATATATTGTTTATCCCAATAAACAATTTAAATTCCTCATTAATTATTAATTTACACTATTAAATTATAACTGCCGTTATAATTTAATATTCTCAGGTAATCGCTAAAACCAGGGTTGTTACAGACTCCCCCCCTTACAAAAATTGCGTCCCTGCAATTTTCTAGAAAAAGAGCTGTAAAAAACATAAAAGATACAATCATCGAAGGATAAAGACAAGCTCGAATTCCAAACCATTCATACTCTCAGTATAGAATGGTAGAAAGAAACAAGGAAAAACTCACTTGGTTAATTCAATGGCCCATCATATGCTAATATAGTGATTAGCAAACCATCGAATTTTCCAAGTAACTCGAAAGAATTTCGAAGATATCCCGCCTTCGAATCAAACTCAACAAGATACCCAACAAATAATCTATCAAATGAGATAGATTTCTCAAGGCTCTACGAATAGAGTCGGGATCAAACTCACTCAAACCCGAACTCTAAGCAACAAAAACGATCAACAACATGATTTTCCGCTTGATAGTACAGAAAATACAACCTCAAAACAAGGTATACACAATGAGCAAGATGGATAAATCACGAGATGGCTTCTTAAGAAGCCACCAAACTCGAACGACTGCAAAAATGCACGTCGTTGACAATAGCTCAAGGATAGAATATACTCAAGAAACAAGGATATGAGCTCAAATTACTTTTCAATCCAAGATCTTTAGAATTTTTAAATCTCAACATCTTTTAAATGTTAAATCTCAATTTTCAACATTTGAAAATTTTCAACTCTTTACTATATTACTTAATAAGTAATTTAAAACTCAAATTAAAAGTCCAAATTTCTTCTTACTTAAAAATTAATTTCCAAAGAATTTTGTAAATCTATAATAATATTCCTCAAAATAAATTAAGGGTTTAAATTTTCTTTACTCTTTTTATTAAACCACTTAAATAGTTTAAAAAAATCTTCAAATTCTCTTGTAACTGTTCTCTTAAAACATCCAATGTATATAATATAGATTCTAAAATCTCAAAATATATTTTCAATAAACTATAGCTCAAGAATATTCTCACTTATTCTCATCTTTATAATTTCAAAATAAATAAATAAATAAATTTAATATATAATCTCAAAATATTATTTTCAAAGTCTAAATTTTTAAAACACAAACCATCGTGTATGATTGCCTCATCATAGCATTTAGGAGATTCCTATCGATAACGTTGATCAGGCGTATCGACCAGAGCTCTTAACTACTCGATGGTCCAACACTCTCAAATTATTTCTATAAAAGAAATACTACTCATGTCTTTAAAACTCATATTTATATAGCTTCAAAACTCAAACCAAAGAACATTAAGAGAATGCACCGAGATATTCCCAGAATACTCGATTCTCAAAATCAATAGAAGGAGATAGAGGGTTTGTCAACTTTACGATGTCACGAGCCAGTCCCAAAAATCATCAAGACATAAGATAAAGTACGATGCTCTTCTCAAAAGAGAAGAAGATCACAAACAACCAATCATTACTTCAAACAAAGTAATGCTCCAAGGATAACACCGATTAAGTATCCGAAAAGGATAACTCGAAGAAGCTAAAAGAAAAACTCAATAAACTCAATCGATAGCCTCATTCCTCAGTGGATATCCCCGTGAAAGGATAACCGATAAGCTACGAGCCAGGAATAAGGTTAACTCAACACTCGATTGCCCGATTGGATGTCAAACCCAAACGGACTCACAAAGCTCAACAAAGTCACCAGAACTTGAGATGTATCATCAACATCTCGATACTCAAGAGTGAATACAGAAACTTCGGAATCATCATTAACATTCCAAAGTGATAGAACTAATAAACCAATCAAAAATAGGAAAACGAAATATACAATAGGATCCTATAAAACAAAGGATTGGACATAATACCAAATAAGTCAATCTATCTCAAACCAAATGCATCTTAAGATTGTGAGTAACAAATAGATACTCACAAAAGCAACATCAAATAGAAATCTCAGAATGCTCACAACAAGCCAATCGTTGTGGATCCCCTTAATACGATTCACAACTCTCATAGGAACACAACAAGAATACTCTAAGGAATCAATAAGCTTCACCGATACGAACTCACTCGCATCGACAAAAATAAAAATAGAATAATCCCAAATAAGATTATTCATAAGATAAGATAACATCAAACTAAATTATGGAATACTACGGAATACAATATATATTCCTAGACATATTCCATCTCAACATATCCCAAAACTCAAAAAATAATCAAAGCACGATTCGAAAACAAGCTTGAATAAAGGACAATGACTCACTCGTATTGTACTTCGACGTATCGTTATATACGTACTATACTGTGTTTATTCTACTTTGTTCTGACCACAGCTCTGATACCAAACTGTAACGCCCTACCTCGAGACCCACCTTAGTAAAGAGAATTAACAAGTAATTCCGTCTACTAAAGCGGAGAATAGGGCTGGTTAAGGGCGACTATCTATAATTTTGTCTTAAACATCTACTGAATACGTCGATAAATGTAATATAATTTTTCTTTTCTACTCAAGTGGATCGACATACCCTGTAAATGCATAATCCAAAACTATAGGTAGCTAATGGATCTATCAGAACAAAATACAATAACTGAACGTAAATCACATCACAGAACAGTAACCAACATCATATATATATACACGAATACATGTTCAGTACAATACAATATGTATACATTAATGGTGGTACACGACCACGCCATATACATCGAATTAATTGTGAATACATCAGAGTCAAGCGGAAAGAAATATAAACTACACAAAAGTGCTATGGTGATATCCAAGCAGATGCATCGAAGCAAAGTCCCGTAACTGATAGCTAACCTGAAACAACTCGGTCTGACCCGAGTACAAAGTACACGGGCCAGTCTAGCTAAAAGAATCAGTTAATGAGGATAGATGATAATATGAAGCATAAGATACAAGGTGATAATTCTTTTCGAATAAGAAGAGGCAACAGAAAGAATACAACCCGTGACTTAAGTGAAATAATGTCACTTAAGTATACAAAGACCTCAAAAGAGGTAAGTTCAATAATAATACTCAAATAATATAAACATTCGCTATATATCATCGGCGACATCCCAAAATGTCTACATGGTTTCCATGAGCCATATCTTCTCAAAAGGTGAAACATCAATACAAAATCTCACCAAAAAGGCAAACATAAGACATTCTCAAGTAGGATGATCCAAAACTCAAATATAAAAGAATCTCCAAACTCAATTATACCTCATCTCATCGGTATAAATGTATATAAATCTCAATCTCAACTCGCCGGAATAGCAAGGTCTAGAATATCCTATAAAATCATGAAATCATCCAAACTCATAACTCAAGGAACTCGATAAGAGTTCAAAACATTATAAATGAAATCACCATACATATAACATCTCATATAGCACTAGGCTATCGATGTAATCAAACATCTTAAAATGGTGAAATCACAATAAAACAGAAAACTCAGAAAACCCGGATTGGCCAAATCCCCGATTGCAATGCCGAAGCAATGCTGCACGTGCTAAACTCAAACGGCCGAAGCTTCAGACAAGGTCGCTAACACTTACCAAAGCAGTTCATCTTCATGACAAGGTCGCTGATACCTCACCAAGCCGTTTTGTCAGTCCTAACAAGGTCGCTAACACCTTCCAAGCAGTTCGTCCTCATGACTAGGTCGCTAACACCTCTCAAAGCAGTTTTGTTATGTAAACATCGTGAATGTGTCACAAACTCACGGATAGGAACCCAAAATGTGTTAACGTGTGTCCCATACCACATGTTCGCACTTAACGGTTTACTAGCCGCTAGTCGATGCCACACTAGGAACATCATAAAACTCAGAAAATCATATCTCACCTCATCTCATCGGTGAGTGATAAAGAGACACCATACTTGTCTCATCTCATCAACAACAATGAAATGGCATCGTAACTTGTCTCATCTCATCGACAAGTGAAAACATCATGATGGTTCCTCATAAACCATAAATTTCCAAGTAGAAATCTCAAGTTATAAATGTAACGATCCGTAAATTTCAACTGTTTTAATAACGTAATTAGTTGAAATTTTGTGAAATTTTAAACGATAAAATTTTGAAATATAAATTTGATATTTGGAAGGTGTCTAGTTAAACATAGCAACTGGTAAATTTTCGTCCGAAAATATGAAAGTTTATTTCGCGCGTAAATTCACTTCAATTCAATCAGTTAAAAAGTAATGAAAATAAAATGTTTTCGAAACCTAAATATATTTACATAGAAAAATTCTAAACCATCTTCTGAGCAAGATGTCAGTTTGTCGTTTTTCCAAATTCGGACATCTTTGGCTCCGTCGATCTTATTTTTCTACGTTTTTCTTGCATTTTCCGTCAGTAGAAAAATTCGAATTTTTATAATTCAATCATACTACTGATATCTGTATACCATTTTGATCGTCTCGTCGTGATGATCTCTGCGGTATATTTATTCATACATTTCGATGTGCGGTATGCAACGAAAGCTGCGTAACGGTACAATGTATCGGTATCCGTTTAACGTTTGATTTTGTTTTGTGTGTCCACTCAAATTCCCAACGGTTGGAGAAAAAATAAACAGCCGTTTGCTATCATTATATTTTTTCCCAAATTCACGCGTAGACTTTCCCTACTCCTAGCTATTAATAAATTTTGAAATAAATGACTGACCTTTTGTTTCATTCGCTGTTTCAAATTTTACCTTTCTCTATTCCCCTCATTTTTTTACACAAATTGCTCTACGCGTCCCCTCTTTCCCTAGGCTACATAACTCCATTTTCTTGTTCCCCATACAATCTCCTTTCCACTTCAACCTATTACCTATTATTTTCCTTCAACTTCAACCTCTTCCCATTTTTGCATTTGCCCTACCAGGCAACAAAGCATATAGGTTCCTCCCTCACGAAAAAAAAAATCTTGCTCATTTTATAGTGCTCGTCCTCTTCTACCATGCCTCCCACCTCCTCTACACTGTCCACCGTCTTCACCACATGCTTAACCCGAGCCACCAAAGCTCCTCCAACCTGACCAGCACGTGGCCTCTGCCCTCCACGTCGCCATGCTGTCGCTCCAAGCTCCCCTCCCTTCAGTCGATCTCACCGTGCAGCCACCTCCCGAGCCACCACCGATCCATTGCATCCAGTCTTCTCCTCCTCCAAGCTCGACCGTAACCCCACAGCCTGCCCTCAACTGCCACGATAACTTCTCAGCCCTTCAGATCCATCCACCTCCAAAGCAACCGGGTCGAGCCTTCCTACCAGACAAGCCCGCGCCTATAGCCACCAACACGGAACCACCATCAGCCGGCCTTCCTCCCCTCCACATCACGCGAGCTTCTGCGGCCATCAACCACCCTGACTCGTCACCCAAACCTTCTTCGAACTGCTTAACGTGTCCTTTGTTTTTGAAAGGTACAAATATTCATATTTATAAAGTTATTTATATACATAGGTTCATATATTAGACTACACGTGTGTCAATAATATATATATTACATTGTTTGTTACATTTTTACTATTATTATTATTATAATTTTTCTTTGTAACGACCCGTAAATTTCAACTGTTTTAATAAAGTAATTAGTTGAAATTTTGTGAAATTTTAAACGATAAAATTTTTAAATAAAAATTTAATATTTGGAATACGTCTAATTAAACATAGCAACTGGTAAATTTTCGTCCGAAAATACGGAAGTTTAATTCGTGCGTAAATTCACTTAAATTTAATCAGTTAAAAAGCGTTGAAAATAAAACATTTCCGAAAGCAAAATATTTTTACATAGAAAAATTCTAAACCATCTTCTGAGCAAGATGTCAGTTTGTCGTTTTTCCAAATTCGGACATCTTTGGCTCCGTCGATCTTATTTTTCAGTGTTTTTCTTGCATTTTCCACTATTAGAAAATTCGAATTTTTATAATTCAGTCATACACTTATATCTATATACCGTTTTGATCGTCTCGGCGTGCTGATCTCTGCGGTATGTTCAATTCTGTGTTTTGAAGTCCGATATGCTGTAAACTTTAAGAAACGTAACCGTACCGATACTCGTACCGGTACCGTTTTGAGTCCTTTCGTTTCGGAGTCCTTTCGTTTTCTCTGTCTATTCATTATCCAGCGTGAAAAGCTACCAGCCATTAATATTTATTATTCTTGATATTCGCGTTGGACTTTTGGTTGCCCACCTTCATCTTAATAGCTACGTTATCTCAGCAACTTTCCCCCTTCTTCTTTTATTTATTTTTCTTCTTGCTGTTCTGTCCTCTTCCATTTGATAACTGAGAAGGAAATAAAACTCATAACTCTCTCCACCATTTTTCCCTTACCAACCAACCACCTTCATTTTCCTTCCCTTTGCCGCTCGAAGCAACGTCCTCCGCCTTAATGACCAACCCTCCGCGACCATGCCAAGCCAAGACGTCCCTGCTCCACCGAGCCTTGCCATCCCACACAGCCGAACCCATTTCAACTCTCACTATTCACGTCCCTGTACTCGAGCATGCAACCACCATCTCGGCCGAAACAGCTACCACCTCACCGTATACCCAAGCCAAGCCTCCACCACCCGCTTCTACGCCCAGCCGATCACCACAGCCTCCGTGCATCAACCCCGCCACCTTCTCCAGCTTGTCCGCCTTGACGCGACTGACCTTCCATTTCCGCCTTCTTCTCTACACATCGCGCAGCCCACCCACGCCGAGCGTCGAGATCCCCTAGCACCTCCGACCCCGATGCCATCTCCGCCGCCACTACTGCTACCTGGAAACCGAGCCTCACCATATCACTGATCGCTGCCTCGTTGCCACCAAGCGCACACAACTCGCCTCTGCCACCGTACAACTCAACTGCAGCGGTCATCTCCCTTACATTCACTTCGGCCTGCAAACTCCCCTCCTCTTCCCATCTCGTGCATTCACTTTATACTATTCAAGTCTCCTCATCAGTGCTCCGCGTCTTCAAGCCTTCATTTTATAAGGTATTATATAAATATTATACTATATTAGATTTTGTATATATGTTTTAAGTATGATGATTTTAAATAAGTGCATGTATATGTAGTTTATATAAGGTCTGGTATGAAAGTGTCTTATGAATGCAGAGAAGATATAATTATAAGATTTATACATATAAGTATATATAAAGTCTGTTGGGTTATATAATACTATATATAATGATTTTTATATTAACTAGTACCCATAGGATGTATATTAGCAAAACTCGGTTTTGAGCATAGGTATATATGTGTGGCAGTGTAATAGGAATTGTATACATGAAATTTCAACAATTATATATGTATTAAAATACATATATGTTGCGTCGGAAGTATAAGCTTTGGCTGTTTTATACTTGCTTGTATCTATTATCTTACATATATTAATGTTTTGGAAAAATCTATGTAATATATAAATTTCTAATAGTTTACATGGTATGTATATTCAATATTTGAATATACAAGTTGTCACTTTCGAACCTTTGGATTTGCCATAGGCATTACTGAGTTCGGCATCAATACCAATTTTCTCTGGACCATAGCTAAACAATGTAATGTATATATAGTTTACATGTTCTGAAGTCTAAGCCTGCCACCTTATCTTTGTACCTTATCTTAGCTTGCTCAGCTATTTTATGATATATATATTGAAAAGTTGTTTCGCATATTCTATTTTACAATATTATATGTATGGATTTATAATTGATTTATTACATATAGATATATATAGTTTGGGTCAGTCAGTTTATATAAATCTTTAAGTATAGAGTTACGGTATGACTATGTTTTAGATAAATTGTGTACAAACGTACATAGTTTATGTTAGTACTTTGAATTATATTTTTAATATAGTATAAGTCTTATATTGATTGGTAAGCATATTGGTTTAAATATTTGTTTTAAATATAATATATATATATATATATATTTTGTTAATGTTGTTTGAAAACATTTTGTTCACTTTTGGAATATATATATATATATATATATATATATATATATATATTTGTGTATTTGAATATAGAATATGAGATATATATATAAGTTCACTTATGTCATTTACCTTCATCAATCCAAATTCTGATTTGATTTCGTCTATTCCTTGTTATCAGCTTTGTCCATCGTGCTTTGCTTTAAATCCGTGCTTGGATCCGTAACTCATCCCGTTGTTTTCTCTCTAGCCTCGAAAGGTGAGCACTCACTCACGATTAACGTTCTTTTATTTATTAAATTTGATTTCAATTGAAACGACAATTGAAATATGCTGCTGTTAGTTAATCACACTGTTATATATGCTATTACCTATATCAGTTCACCTATGACATCCGACACCATTATCTGTTATATATGAAATGATAATCCAGTTTGATTGTTAATTGATTGATTGTTTGATGTTTAATTGGACGTTAAATTGTTAATGTTAAAATGATAAATAATATGAAATTGAACTTGATATAGGATAGTTAAATGTTAAATTTGATTAACTGACATTTGTATAATATGACCCCTTTAACTGTTGAATTTATTGACACGTAGGATTTGTTTAATTACATTTTGAACCACTGAATGTATGTTGTTAAATTTATGATGGATGAAATTGTAGTAGATGACCAGTGAAAACCGTAATGTAATAATCTTTAATCTACATGAAATGATAGTGTAGATTCTAGAAATAATTATATTAATTCGTACAAATAACAATGCGAATTAATACGATTATTTCGGGATTATTTGAATTGATTATTGGATTGTTATTGGTTGTTGTTATTGCTTGTTTATTTACTTTGACACCATCCCAGTTATCACACTGCAAGTTCCCTTTGTTAAGCTTTGATTTTTGAATTTAATTGGAATTGGGTTGAAATGATAAATACCCAAATTGAACTTTGACCTAGGATAGGAAATTAAATAAAACCCGATTGGTCAATAATTTGATTTAAAATAAAACGAAGATTTTATTTGAATAAATAATATGGTTTTGAAATGAAGTTGAAATTTGAATTTTAATGAAAGGAAAATGTTAATATTTAATAATCTGAAACAAAATATTAACGATGTAATTGATGAAAGAATATTGTTTAATTTGAGAAATGATTGAATTAAGTTTGAAATGATTTAATAATTAAGTTTGAAATTATTAAACTTTGAAATGATTTAATAATTAAGTTTGAAATTATTAAACTTTGAAATTATTTAATAATTAAGTTTGAAATTATAATTAAGTTTGAAATTATTAAACTTTGAAATTATTTAATAATTAAGTTTTGAATTATTTAATAATGAATTATTAAATGATTAAATTGAATTGAAATTATTTAATAAGAAAAATTGAACTTTTGAACAAGTAAATTTTACTTCGTAAATAATTGAAATTGAGTTTTCTTTATTAATTAAGTTTTGGAAAAATTATTTAAGTAAGTAAATAAGTGAAACTGAATTTCTTAACAAGAAATAAAATGTGATTTATTGAAATTAATGTAAGGCTTGAAAGTTAAAGAATTTGATTTGATGAATTTAATTTAATTCAATTTGTTAGTTTTGATATAAGGAAGTTGAATTTAAATAATGGATTTAATGAATTGGAAATTTAATAGAAATTGTTTTGAATGATAAAGTAACTTAACGAATATTGAATGAAATCGATAAATGAAGTTAAACTGATTTGGAATGTTAATTTAAATGATTTCGAAATGAAACCGATATGCGAACTTGAATCAATATTTGAATTGTTTTAAAAAGAAATTGAAATTGAATTATAAGATTTTGAAATGGTAATTTGGAAGTTTTGAAACGTAAAGTATGGAAACTGTTTTGATAGACAAAGGAAATGTTGATTTGCGAATTGAAATTGAAATTGATTTGGTTTTGAAATAAATAAACGACCAATCGGTGTAATAATTACGAAAGTTATTAAAGAGACCGAAATTCGGTTATGGATATACTCTCTATCTAAACCGAAAACCACTTTAATAACTATACGTGGAGTGATGATCCAGAATGAAGTGGTTGGAATGATGTACGTGTTGACTGAAGAAAGTGAACGATAATGGATAGCCTTGACACTTGTGTCAAATTGGAAATGACTAAAACAGGAGCTGTGTCGGGCCAATGGAGGATTGATACCTCAAGTGGACACACTTCTTCGAACTACTTATACTAGTTGTCGATTGGTGCACCCGTGATTTTGGGAGTGTTGTTTCACGGTGTTGCGGGCGCTGCGGCGTTGCGTTCTCACCAGTCCGGATCAGGCGAACGGTAGTATCACTACCTTGGGTATTGCCTCATGTGCCTTGTCATACTTGTATTCCATTTATGCGCGACCGCTACGATTTTGATTTGTACCTTTAGTATATGGATTGCCCTCTGGTGACTTCCGGTTTTGGGAAAACTACGGTCTTGTATATGCTTTTGGGAATAAAAATGTGTTAAGGGTGGAATGGGCCATGACTTAACGCTATTTTGATATCTTTATATTACTGATAGACATTATCTACTTATCGTATACTACTACATAGTAGATAGTTTAACGGATCCTTAAAGGATGGTTATTCCAAACATCCTTTGAGTTACTTGTATTTCAATTGCTATTTCACTTGAGTTGGATTTATTAATATAAGAATGTTAATCCTGACTCGAGTGTTTTGTGTTTTGCTTTACGCTCGGGTCAGACGAAGTGGTTCAGCTTTCGAGACTCACCTTTGGAGTTGGAGCTTTGCTTGGAGATCTAGCTATCTATCCAGCTTTCAGTATTCGATGATTCCAGTGATGCATTCTGATTTGTATCTGATGTATCGTGTTACTCTTCCGTTGTATCTGGTTTAACTCTGATGTATTGTATTACTCTTCTGTTGTAAACTCTGATGTATTTTATATATTCATATAGTAGCTTCATGAACTACTATCTCTTTTATTTCTGCTGCACTTATTACTCTGTGTCTGTGTTCTGTGATTTTTATTTACTGTATCTGTTCAGTTTTGCCAAATTTAAATTAACAACGCGGTATTTTGAGCAATTCAACTCCGGCATGAGTGTCTACCTATACACTTATAATGGATGCGAATGGTCCAAAATATCGGGTCGTTACAGTTGGTATCAAGGCAAAAACTTAACATATAGGGTAAATGTATTTACAGAATCACTTTCATTTCGAGTTTCAATCTCTTCCTTTTGTCTCGATTCCTTTGAATTTTTTTGGAACGTTCTCCTCGGTTCCGAAATTCATTCGTGTCCTCCACTATTCGTCTTCTTCCAATTCTGGAGCACCCCATAACTCCACTTCGAATGATCTTTATAATGAATCGGCAGTCACGCCAAACTTCGAATGATTTGTAAAGGGGTGAAACTCCTTTACAATAAGCATCGATTTACCGGAGATTTCTGTATCCTCGGTTTACGATGCTATCTATTCCCTGCTATACCTGAATTCTATTTCTTGAGATCGAATGTCGATTTACCTCGGAATTCCACATCGATCTTATTCTTGAAGTTACGGACGACCCGGTTAAGGTTGCCCGTGAATTAAATAAACTCATCCATCTCCCGATTGTGGTAATTGAATTATCTTATCTTCTGTTTCAAACTTATTTTCGAATCAAATTTCTCTTTGATTTAAGTCCATCAAATTTGAACCCTATCCTTATTTTGGAAATTTATTCCTGTATCGTCGAGCAAAGAAATGTATTTGTAAACTAATATATAAATGTTTTAATATATACTGTGTTGTTTGAGTTGTTGATGTTGATTTGGATTTTCGATCGATTCGTCTGATCAACGCTATCGATAGGATTCCCAAAACACTTGAGCAGAGCAAACTGACACAATATTGTTTTCAAATTTGGTAAATGAAATAAAATTGTGTGATTATACCATAAATATATAAGTAAAATTTTCTGGAATTTAATAACTTAATTAAATTGTTGTTTGAAATGATAATATTTGATTATCATTTATCGTTCTAAATAAATTTATAAATACGGTTTATAAATTGATTTGGAATTTGAAATGAATTTAATTTAGAATTTGAGAATTTAGTTTCCGGTGATTTCAAACTTTGGATTTTAAAATTTTAAAGTATATATTATTGAAAGTATTTTCGAATAGAAATCGTTTCAAAGGATTTTTAAAAATGTTGAAATCAGTTACTCTTCTCTTTGTCGCTGAAAAATAATTTCGGTGATGGCGGCCGCATCATCGACATTCATTTTCGAGTTTCGAAGTGGAGATACTATTCTGTAGCTTTGCTACGGTTTTGTTTTGAAAAATATTTTGATTTGAATTTCTTCAGTATAATTTGATTTATATATATATATAGGTATCTTATTTTAAAATTTAATTTGATTTGATATAAATATATTATATATATCTTTAAATTGTTTAAAGTTAATCGAAAATCTAATTCTTAAATTTTGAAAAAGAATGATTTTAATTATAAATAAAACCAAAATTTGGAATAAATATTTAAACTTGAATAATTGAATTGGGAAAATTTTATTTGTATATTGTTCAACTGCATTATAATACAACTTACCTAAATCATTCAGAAGTTGAATATGTAATTGGATAATATATAAGATAAATTGAATTTGTAAATAAAATTTGAGTGTTTATAATAAGTGTTATACACTAAATTTTTATTATAAAGATGTTAATAGCGTAGATAGGATAATAAGTAAAACTCGGTTAATGATGAAATAAAATTGTTTGAAAGAATTAATAAATTGAAATTTGATCAACATATGAAAATACCTTGAACTTAAAAGAAATTAATAGATGTAAATTAATTTAAATCGAAACTTTTATGGTTTAAATTAATTTATATAAGTTAAATATATGTAATAAGATATATTAAGTGAAATAAACTTAATAATAATTTGAAATAAAGAAGAATCAAAATTGTTGAATAAATATGATTTTATTAAAAGACTATTCAAATTTATGATTTTAAAAATTGTAAATTTAAGATAATTGGATAATAAGATAATGAATTTAGAAATATTTGAGATTGATTTTAGTGAAATCAAATGGATTAAATCAATTATTGAATATCAATTAATTTAAATTTGAATTTATATGGTTTAAATTAATTGTTATTTTGTATTTCAAATCTGTTTTTCTTTCTGGTTGTTTCTATTCTCCTACCTCGTTCCTTTTCGGGGACGAAAAGTTTTGAGTGGGGGAGAGTGTAACGACCCGTAAATTTCAACTGTTTTAATAACGTAATTAGTTGAAATTTTGTGAAATTTTAAACGATAAAATTTTGAAATAAAAATTTAATATTTGGAATACGTCTAATTAAACATAGCAACTGGTAAATTTTCGTCCGAAAATACGGAAGTTTAATTCGTGCGTAAATTCACTTAAATTTAATCAGTTAAAAAGCGTTGAAAATAAAACGTTTCCGAAACCAAAATATTTTTACATAGAAAAATTCTAAACCATCTTCTGAGCAAGATGTCAGTTTGTCGTTTTTCCAAATTCGGACATCTTTGGCTCCGTCGATCTTATTTTTCAGTGTTTTTCTTGCATTTTCCACTATTAGAAAATTCGAATTTTTATAATTCAGTCATACACTTATATCTGTATACCGTTTTGATCGTCTCGGCGTGCTGATCTCTACGGTATGTTCAATTCTGTGTTTTGAAGTCCGATATGCTGTAAACTTTAAGAAACGTAACCGTACCGATACTCGTACCGGTACCGTTTTGAGTCCTTTCGTTTCGGAGTCCTTTCGTTTTCTCTGTCTATTCATTATCCAGCGTGAAAAGCTGTCAGCCATTAATATTTATTATTCTTGATATTCGCGTTGGACTTTTGGTTGCCCACCTTCATCTTAATAGCTACGTTATCTCAGCAACTTTCCCCCTTCTTCTTTTATTTATTTTTCTTCTTGCTGTTCTGTCCTCTTCCATTTGATAACTGAGAAGGAAATAAAACTCATAACTCTCTCCACCATTTTTCCCTCACCAACCAACCACCTTCATTTTCCTTCCCTTTGCCGCTCGAAGCAACGTCCTCCGCCTTAATGACCAACCCTCCGCGACCATGCCAAGCCAAGACGTCCCTGCTCCACCGAGCCTTGCCATCCCACACAGCCGAACCCATTTCAACTCTCACTATTCACGTCCCTGTACTCGAGCATGCAACCACCATCTCGGCCGAAACAGCTACCACCTCACTGTATACCCAAGCCAAGCCTCCACCACCCGCTTCTACGCCCAGCCGATCACCACAGCCTCCGTGCATCAACCCCGCCACCTTCTCCAGCTTGTCCGCCTTGACGCGACCGACCTTCCATTTCCGCCTTCTTCTCTAGACATCGCGCAGCCCACCCACGTCGAGCGCCGAGATCCCCTAGCACCTCCGACCCCGATGCCATCTCCGCCGCCACTACTGCTACCTGGAAACCGAGCCTCACCATATCACCGATCGCCGCCTCGTTGCCACCAAGCGCACACAACTCGCCTCTGCCACCGTACAACTCAACTGCAGCGGTCATCTCCCTTACATTCACTTCGGCCTGCAAACTCCCCTCCTCTTCCCATCTCATGCATTCACTTTATCCTATTCAAGTCTCCTCGTCAGTGCTCCGCGTCTTCAAGCCTTCATTTTATAAGGTATTATATAAATATTATACTATATTAGATTTTGTATATATGTTTTAAGTATGATGATTTTAAATAAGTGCATGTATATGTAGTTTATATAAGGTCTGGTATGAAAGTGTCTTATGAATGCAGAGAAGATATAATTATAAGATTTATACATATAAGTATATATAAAGTCTGTTGGGTTATATAATACTATATATAATGATTTTTATATTAACTAGTACCCATAGGCTATGTATATTAGCAAAACTCGGTTTTGAGCATAGGTATATATGTGTGGCAGTGTAATAGGAATTGTATACGTGAAATTTCAACAGTTATATATGTATTAAAATACATATATGTTGTGTCGGAAGTATAAGCTTTGGCTGTTTTATACTTGCTTGTATCTATTATCTTACATATATTAATGTTTTGGAAAAATCTATGTAATATATAAATTTCTAATAGTTTACACGGTATGTATATTCAATATTTGAATATACAACTTGTCACTTTCGAACCTTTGGATTTGCCATAGGCATTACTGAGTTCGGCATCAATACCAATTTTCTCTGGACCATAGCTAAACACTGTAATGTATATATAGTTTACATGTTCTGAAGTCTAAGCCTGCCACCTTATCTTTGTACCTTATCTTAGCTTGCTCAGCTATTTTATGATATATATATTGAAAAGTTGTTTCGCATATTCTATTTTACAATATTATATGTATGGATTTATAATTGATTTATTACATATAGATGTATATAGTTTGGGTCAGTCAGTTTATATAAATCTTTAAGTATAGAGTTACGGTATGACTATGTTTTAGATAAATTGTGTACAAACGTACATAGTTTATGTCAGTACTTTGAATTATATTTTTAATACAGTATAAGTCTTATATTGATTGGTAAGCATATTGGTTTAAATATTTGTTTTAAATATAATATATATATATATATATTTTGTTAATGTTGTTTGAAAACATTTTGTTCACTTTTGGAATATATATATATATATATATATATATATATATATATATTTGTGTATTTGAATATAGAATATGAGATATATATATAAGTTCACTTATGTCATTTATCTTCATCAATCCAAATTCTGATTTGATTTCGTCTATTCCTTGTTATTAGCTTTGTCCATCGTGCTTTGCTTTAAATCCGTGCTTGGATCCGTAACTCATCCCGTTGTTTTCTCTCTAGCCTCGAAAGGTGAGCACTCACTCACGATTAACGTTCTTTTATTTATTAAATTTGATTTCAATTGAAACGACAATTGAAATATGCTGCTGTTAGTTAATCACACTGTTATATATGCTATTACCTGTATCAGTTCACCTATGACATCCGACACCATTATCTGTTATATATGAAATGATAATCCAGTTTGATTGTTAATTGATTGATTGTTTGATGTTTAATTGGACGTTAAATTGTTAATGTTAAAATGATAAATAATATGAAATTGAACTTGATATAGAATAGTTAAATGTTAAATTTGATTAACTGACATTTGTATAATATGACCCCTTTAACTGTTGAATTTATTGACACGTAGGATTTGTTTAATTACATTTTGAACCACTGAATGTATGTTGTTAAATTTATGATGGATGAAATTGTAGTAGATGACCAGTGAAAACCGTAATGTAATAATCTTTAATCTACTTGAAATGATAGTGTAGATTCTAGAAATAATTATATTAATTCGTACAAATAACAATGCGAATTAATACGATTATTTCGGGATTATTTGAATTGATTATTGGATTGTTATTGGTTGTTGTTATTGCTTGTTTATTTACTTTGACACCATCCCAGTTATCACACTGCAAGTTCACTTTGTTAAGCTTTGATTTTTGAATTTAATTGGAATCGGGTTGAAATGATAAATACCCAAATTGAACTTTAACCTAGGATAGGAAATTAAATAAAACCCGATTGGTCAATAATTTGATTTAAAATAAAACGAAGATTTTATTTGAATAAATAATATGGTTTTGAAATGAAGTTGAAATTTGAATTTTAATGAAAGGAAAATGTTAATATTTAATAATCTGAAACAAAATATTAACGATGTAATTGATGAAAGAATATTGTTTAATTTGAGAAATGATTGAATTAAGTTTGAAATGATTTAATAATTAAGTTTGAAATTATTAAACTTTGAAATGATTTAATAATTAAGTTTGAAATTATTAAACTTTGAAATTATTTAATAATTAAGTTTGAAATTATAATTAAGTTTGAAATTATTAAACTTTGAAATTATTTAATAATTAAGTTTTGAATTATTTAATAATGAATTATTAAATGATTAAATTGAATTGAAATTCTTTAATAAGAAAAATTGAACTTTTGAACAAGTAAATTTTACTTCGTAAATAATTGAAATTGAGTTTTCTTTATTAATTAAGTTTTGGAAAAATTATTTAAGTAAGTAAATAAGTGAAACTGAATTTCTTAACAAGAAATAAAAAGTGATTTATTGAAATTAATGTAAGGCTTGAAAGTTAAAGAATTTGATTTGATGAATTTAATTTAATTCAATTTGTAAGTTTTGATATAAGGAAGTTGAATTTAAATAATGGATTTAATGAATTGGAAATTTAATAGAAATTGTTTTGAATGATAAAGTAACTTAACGAATATTGAATGAAATCGATAAATGAAGTTAAGCTGATTTGGAATGTTAATTTAAATGATTTCGAAATGAAACCGATATGCGAACTTGAATCAATATTTGAATTGTTTTAAAAAGAAATTGAAATTGAATTATAAGATTTTGAAATGGTAATTTGGAAGTTTTGAAACGTAAAGTATGGAAACTGTTTTGATAGACAAAGGAAATGTTGATTTGCGAATTGAAATTGAAATTGATTTGGTTTTGAAATAAATAAACGACCAATCGGTGTAATAATTACAAAAGTTATTAAAGAGACCGGAATTCGGTTATGGATATACTCTCTATCTAAACCGAAAACCACTTTAATAACTATACGCGGAGTGATGATCCAGAATGAAGTGGTTGGAATGATGTACGTGTTGACTGAAGAAAGTGAACGATAATGGATAGCCTTGACACTTATGTCAAATTGGAAATGACTAAAACAGGAGCTGTGCCGGGCCAATGGAGGATTGATACCTCAAGTGGACACACTTCTTCGAACTACTTATACTTGTTGTCGATTGGTGCACCCTTGATTTTGGGAGTGTTGTTTCACGGTGTTGCGGGCGCTGCGGCGTTGCGTTCTCACCAGTCCGGATCAGGCGAACGGTAGTATCACTACCTTGGGTATTGCCTCATGTGCCTTGTCATACTTGTATTCCATTTATGCGCGACCACTACGATTTTGATTTGTACCTTTAGTATATGGATTGCCCTCTGGTGACTTCTGGTTTTGGGAAAACTACGGTCTTGTATATGCTTTTGGGAATAAAAATGTGTTAAGGGTGGAATGGGTCATGACTTAACGCTATTTTGATATCTTTATATTACTGATAGACATTATCTACTTATCGTATACTACTACATAGTAGATAGTTTAACGGATCCTTAAAGGATGGTTATTCCAAACATCCTTTGAGTTACTTGTATTTCAATTGCTATTTCACTTGAGTTGGATTTATTAATATAAGAATGTTAATCCTGACTCGAGTGTTTTGTGTTTTGCTTTACGCTCGGGTCAGACTGAGTGGTTCAGCTTTCGAGACTCACCTTTGGAGTTGGAGCTTCGCTTGGAGATCCAGCTATCTATCCAGCTTTCAGTATTCGATGATTCCAGTGATGCATTCTGATTTGTATCTGATGTATCGTGTTACTCTTCCGTTGTATCTGGTTTAACTCTGATGTATCGTATTACTCTTCTGTTGTAAACTCTGATGTATTTTATATATTCATATAGTAGCTTCATGAACTACTATCTCTTTTATTTCCGCTGCACTTATTACTCTGTGTCTGTGTTCTGTGATTTTTATTTACTGTATATGTTCAGTTTTGCCAAATTTAAATTAACAACGCGGTATTTTGAGCAATTCAACTCCGGCATGAGTGTCTACCTATACACTTATAATGGATGCGAATGGTCCAAAATATCGGGTCGTTACATTCTTTCTCTTCAATAGTTGGCAGTCGATAAATGTTAGAGATATTTCGACAGCATATACAGAGATTTACAGATGCCAGTTATACATGTTTCGGCTTACCTTAGTTTCTATATATATTTAACCTGTTGCATTTATAAAGTTACTACGTATATATATATACTCGGTTTTAAATGACTGTGGTTTATAAAAGATTATATATTTATCATATGTTGTTAAACTTTATGATCTGTTAGTTGAAAATTTTAGTTTATGCTGGTTTTCTTTAAGTTATATATTGTTAGCTTATATAGTTTACATATGTCTATTTTATAACTGCGTTTTGGGTTTGTTAAGAGTATATACATGTGTCTGTATATACGTGTTAAAGTGTATGTATATATGGTTTATAAAATATAGGTTCTGTTGTTTACAAATTAGGTCCATATATATTAGCTATATGTCAGTTTGTTGTTATAGTTTTAAATCTTACAAAGGTTGTTTATATATGAATATAGTGTTATAACAAATATTTTAATAAAGTAAGTTATATGTATTAGTTTTATTGTCCTGTTATACATAAAAGTTATATTTGTCTGTTTTGAAATACTTGTATTATATTCAAATATGGGTTGTATAAGTTATATAAGTATTCTTTTTTATTTCAACAATACATATGTTTTCAAAGTTTATTAGCTGTCGGTTTGTAGATCTGGTTTTCACAGTCTGCATGTATACATAAATTATTTTAAGATTTTAGACATAAATATAATTAGCTCTTATGGGTAATATATATATAGTTGTTGATATGCTTAAGTTATATTAGTTCTTATTTTGCTTATAGCATATATATTAAAGTATATTTATGTTAGTTATAAATATACAGTGTGTATGTGCACTGGTTTATATCCATTTACTTATATATACATATTTGTGATATATGTTGTGATTTCAGAGTATAAATGTTATTTTATATTAAAAATTTTATTTGCATTGAATTTGGGATATGATTTTATACATAGTACATATGGTTATAGGTTCTCTTCTACCAATTATCTTCATCGACCCGTTCTAAATTTGTTCTGTCTATTCTTATTTTCAGCTTTGTCCGTCTTGCCCGTTCTTCATCAAATCGTGTTCATCTAGCTTTGCTTTGGGATTCGTAACTCGTGTCGAATATCTCTCTAGCCTCGAAAGGTGAGCAATCACTCACGATTAATGTTCTTTTATTTATTAAATTTGATTTCAATTGAAACGACAATAGAAATATGCTGCTGTTAGTTAATTACACTGTTATATATGCTATTGCCTGTATCAGCTCACCTGTGACATCTGACACCATTATCTGTTAATTATTTATGCGATGATAATACAGTTTGGCTGATAATTGATTGATTATTGATGTTTATATTGGACGTTAAGTTGTTAATGGTTAAAATGATAAATAGTATGCAATTGAACTTGATATAGGATAGTTAAATGTTAAATTTGATTAACTGCCATTTGTATAATATGACCCCTTTAACTGTTGAATTTATTGACACGTAGGATTTGTTTAATTACATTTTGAACCAATGAATGTATGTTGTTAAATTTATGATGGATGAAATTGTAGTAGATGACCAGTGAAAACCGTAATGTAATAATCTTTAATCTACATGAAATGATAGTGTAGATTCTAGAAATAATTATATTAATTCGTACAAATAACAATGCGAATTAATACGATTATTTTGGGATTATTTGAATTGATTATTTGATTGTTATTGGTTGTTGTTATTGCTTGTTTATTTACTTTGACACCATCCCAGTTATCACACTGCAAGTTCCCTTTGTTAAGCTTTGATTTTTGAATTTAATTGGAATTGGGTTGAAATGATAAATACCCAAATTGAACTTTGACCTAGGATAGGAAATTAAATAAAACCCGATTGGTCAATAATTTGATTTAAAATAAAACGAAGATTTTATTTGAATAAATAATATGGTTTTGAAATGAAGTTGAAATTTGAATTTTAATGAAAGGAAAATGTTAATATTTAATAATCTGAAACAAAATATTAACGATGTAATTGATGAAAGAATATTGTTTAATTTGAGAAATGATTGAATTAAGTTTGAAATGATTTAATAATTAAGTTTGAAATTATTAAACTTTGAAATGATTTAATAATTAAGTTTGAAATTATTAAACTTTGAAATTATTTAATAATTAAGTTTGAAATTATAATTAAGTTTGAAATTATTAAACTTTGAAATTATTTAATAATTAAGTTTTGAATTATTTAATAATGAATTATTAAATGATTAAATTGAATTGAAATTCTTTAATAAGAAAAATTGAACTTTTGAACAAGTAAATTTTACTTCGTAAATAATTGAAATTGAGTTTTCTTTATTAATTAAGTTTTGGAAAAATTATTTAAGTAAGTAAATAATTGAAACTGAATTTCTTAACAAGAAATAAAATGTGATTTATTGAAATTAATGTAAGGCTTGAAAGTTAAAGAATTTGATTTGATGAATTTAATTTAATTCAATTTGTAAGTTTTGATATAAGGAAGTTGAATTTAAATAATGGATTTAATGAATTGGAAATTTAATAGAAATTGTTTTGAATGATAAAGTAACTTAACGAATATTGAATGAAATCGATAAATGAAGTTAAACTGATTTGGAATGTTAATTTAAATGATTTCGAAATGAAACCGATATGCGAACTTAAATCAATATTTGAATTGTTTTAAAAAGAAATTGAAATTGAATTATAAGATTTTGAAATGGTAATTTGGAAGTTTTGAAACGTAAAGTATGGAAACTGTTTTGATAGACAAAGGAAATGTTGATTTGCGAATTGAAATTGAAATTGATTTAGTTTTGAAATAAATAAACGACCAATCGGTGTAATAATTACGAAAGTTATTAAAGAGACCGGAATTCGGCTTTGTCTATTCTTATTTTCAGCTTTGTCCGTCTTGCCCGTTCTTCATCAAATCGTGTTCATCTAGCTTTGCTTTGGGATTCGTAACTCGTGTCGAATATCTCTCTAGCCTCGAAAGGTGAGCAATCACTCACGATTAATGTTCTTTTATTTATTAAATTTGATTTCAATTGAAACGACAATAGAAATATGCTGCTGTTAGTTAATTACACTGTTATATATGCTATTGCCTGTATCAGCTCACCTGTGACATCTGACACCATTATCTGTTAATTATTTATGCGATGATAATACAGTTTGGCTGATAATTGATTGATTATTGATGTTTATATTGGACGTTAAGTTGTTAATGGTTAAAATGATAAATAGTATGCAATTGAACTTGATATAGGATAGTTAAATGTTAAATTTGATTAACTGCCATTTGTATAATATGACCCCTTTAACTGTTGAATTTATTGACACGTAGGATTTGTTTAATTACACTTTGAACCGCTGAATGTATGTTGTTAAATTGATGATGTATGAAATTGTATATGGATGACAAGTGAAGAACCGTAATGTAATAATCTTTAATCTACATGAAATGATAGTGTAGATTCTAGAAATAATTATATTAATTCGCACAAACAACAATGCGAATTAATACAATTATTTCGGGATTATTTGAATTGATTATTGGATTGATATTGATTGTTGTTATTTCTTGTTTATTTACTTTGACACCATCCCAGTTATCACACTGCAAGTTCCCTTTGCTATTCTTTGATTTTGAATTGAATTGGAATCGGGTTGAAATGATAAATACCCAAATTGAACTTTGACCTAGGATAGAGAATTAAATAAAACCCGATTGGTCAATAATTTGATTTAAAAGTAAACGAAGATTTTATTTGAATAAATAATATGGTTTTGAAATGAAGTTGAAATTTGAATTTTAATGAAAGGAAAATGTTAATATTTAATAATCTGAAACAAAATATTAACAATGTAATTGATGAAGGAATGTTGTGTAATTTGAGAAATGATTGAATTAAGTTTGAAATTATAATTAAGTTTGAAATTATTAAACTTTGAAATGATTTAATAACTAAGTTTGGAATTATGATTAAGTTTGAAATTATTAAGCTTTGAAATTATTTAATAATTAAGTTTTGAATTATTTAATAATTAAATAAGATTGAATTATTTAATGATTAAATTGAATTGAATTCTTTAATAAGAAAAATTGAACTTTTGAATAAGTGAATTCCTACTTCGTAAATAATTGAAATTGAATTTATTTATTAATTAAGTTTTGGAAAATTATTTAAGCAAGTAAATAAGTGAAATTGAATTTCTTTAACAAGAAATAAAATGTGATTTATTGAAATTAATGTAAGACATGTAATTTAAAGAATTGATTTGACGAATCTAATTTAATTAAATTTGTAAGATTGATAATGGTGTTGAAATTTAGTAATTGATTTAATGAATTGAAATTTAAATATAAATTATTTTGAATGATAAATTAATTTAATGAATACTGAATGAAATCGATAAATGAATTTAAATTGATTTAAATGTTATATTAAATTAATGTAAATAGTTTCGGAATGAAACTTGTATTCGAACTTGAATCGATATTTGAATTGTTGTAAAAAGAAATTGAAATTGAATTATAAGATTTTGAAATTATGAATTTGGAAGTTTGAAATGTAAATTATGGAAATTGTTTTGGAAAGGCAAATGAAATGTTGAGATTTTAATTGAGATTGAAATTGTTTGGTTTTGAAATATATAAACGACCAATCGGTGTAATAATTACGAAAGTTATTAAAGAGACCGGAATCGGTTATGGACATACTCTCTGTCTAAACCGAAAACCACTTTAATAACTATACGCGGAGTGTGATCCAGAATGAAGTGGTTGGAATGATGTACGTTGATGACCGAAGAAAGAGAACGATAATGGATAGCCTTGACACTTATGTCAAATTGGAAATGACTAAAACAGGAGCCGTGCCGGACCAATGGAGGTCAGCTATGTAAGGACCCGATTCTTCGACTTTCGAATATCGACATCGATACGTCCACTACATCAACTGCCGAGCAAACGAATGCCGGAAAACCGAATTCTTAGGGTTTTAAGAAAGAAGAGGTAGAAGAAAAAGAGAAGTAGAAGAAAGAGAGAAGAAGAAAGAGGAACAACATCAGAATAGAAAACAGAAAACAATATCAGAATCTCACATATCGCAGCAGAACAATATATAATAGATAACACTAGTCTTTTAAAACAAAGAACTATATCATTTTTATACATACATCAATCAGAGTCAATAAACAACAATGGACAGTTATATAAACTTGTCCTCATACAGAATACACAGCGGAATAAATACTATCAGATACAAATACTACGTCTCGTCATCCATCTTGCTTCCAAAGCTCCAGAATATCCTGATAACACAACTCTAGGCTGCCCGTGTTGAAATTGGTGGGCACCCAGAGTTTAGAAGGGAACAATAAACTCCGAGTCAGTCATGGTGACTGGTGTGAGATCGTAAAACAGTTATTCTTTATAACAACAAAATAATTTTAAAGTCAATTCGAAATGCTTTTGGAAAATGAAACTACCATAAGACCTCCCACCACACACACAATGCAAACGCAGAATTGGAGGAGATTTCTTCTTATGATAGTCAAAGATGCTTACTACGCAAAATCAAATTCTTTTTTTGATATTATTATTAGTGCATAGTGTAGAAATCATTTCGAAAGTATAATATTAATCTTAGCCAGCATACGACCAGTATCGTATGCCTACTATAGCTACCATCTAAACAGTGGTGACCACCGTACGTAAATGGCAGGTTCTACAACTAATACCGTACAAGGTGCGTATTGGGGTTTGGATTTCCAACAAATGGTTAGGCTAAGGAACTTCCTATCCACGATGGGTACGTCCCTGGAATAGACGACCCGAGAACCTAACGTTACGGTTAGATCTCTGCCAACACAAGGCCGGGTTACCTCTGCAAAAATAGGTAACTACTGACACGCGTATGCCATCCCCCGATCGTAACCGATCTTCCCGAGGATCCCCGATTTCCAACAAACCACATAGTAAAAATGCAGCAACCACATAGGTTAAGTATCTGGGCTCCATACCATGATACCACCTCAATCCAGAAGGAATGACATACACTGAGGGGCGCTACTCCCTAGAACCTTGCTGCATCCTTCCTGTTTTGACCATTTCCGGGGTGTGAGGCTCAACGAAGTCTCGTCCACAAAGCTACGCTTTCTACAAAGCCATGCTTCGGGTCAAACAAAAATGATCAACCTATGATCACAAAGATATAAGATCAAACAAATGATCATATCGCAAATGATCAAACACTGATCATTTCACAGCAACACTCAGTATGCCACGTTACCAAATTGGGATATATCGCTGATAAATTTCAACTACATAGCCTCTGAGCTCGTACGTCTCAGAGAAGGGTGTTAAGCTAAGAGAATAAATTCTCCGCCACCAATAGAAATGTATTTGAAAGAAATCGGCTTTATATCTCAAATTGTAACGTCAGACACACAATCCATACAAGTCTGTTCCGGGATCGAACAGAACCGAAGGCACTTCTCACGAAGCCCTTGCACATCCGGATAAATTTCTAATCACGTCCGGACTTCCCGTCACTAAGGTTGATAAAACCTCTAAACCGGAGATCAACCGATGTAGAGTAACTCGACGGTAATCCTTCCATTTTCAAAAATATCCGGTCTTCAACACCGGTCTTCGAATGCAATTCATAACGACGTATCACATATTCGGAATGGGTTATACGACCCCATGGTCCTTTCCCGGCTAACCCGAATAGTGAGCAATTTTTTTCAAAGATAAGTGTGGCATTCAATTTCATCCAATTCACAACAAATACCATATTCAAGGTAATTATTGATAGTCGGTTATTTAACTATCAATAAAGATGCGAAACATCATCAGATTCCAAATAATTTTCCAAATTATTTCATCTTCAAAAATATCTTTACTAGATATAAAATTTCCATACTTCAAAAATAAATCAATATTTATTTTTCTAAACAGTTTCCATTTCCTTTATAAATTCCATATTGAATTTATATTTTCAAAATATCTACTGATATACGATTCTCAAATCGATTTCAAATATTCAACTTCATTTTATCTTTAAGAAGATAAAATCTCAAAACGTTTCATTTCATTTTGGAAAACATTTCCATACTTATCTAATAATAAGTATTTCACAAATCTTTTATTTTCAACACTTGGAAAATATCCGATATACTTAAATCAAATTAAGTATATATTCATTCTTTAAGGAAATCATTTATTATAACAACATTTATTTGAGTCAAAACGAATGTTACGTAAAACATCGTTACGACGACTCAAAATCACTAGTATAGGGATTCAAAAATTAAGATAGATATATAAATCCCAATACTATATAAAACATTTCCTTTCGGAAATCATTTACTATAACAACAGTGTGTTATAGTCCACCATTTCCTTAAATTTCTCGAAAACGTCTATTTCAATAACAAGTGTTGAAATCTATGCTTTCGATTCATAATACATTTTTAAACATTTTTAAAATGTTTAACTTCATTTTTTTAATATCACTTTTTCAAAAATAAATCCGTTTTACTAAACAATATATTCACTGTCCAAAATCGTGAATATAATTCACTTAACCCAATTTCAATCCTTTCTACACATTTTAATTTCAATAGAGATTCGCTATCCAAAATCGCGAATATATCTTCTTTAAAAATCTTCTATATTTAATTTATCCAATTCAATCTATTTCGAATTTACAAACACGTTCATAAATTCTATTTCTCTTTTATAACAACTTTGACTTATAGATCTTCTTTATTAACAATTCGATCAATATTCCACTTAAAGGTAAAAATCCAATTTATAAGTGAATCTCTTATAAATCTTTTATTATACAATTTCATTCGTTTTATAACTTCACACTTTATAAATCTATAAACTTCATATTTTCACAATTTATAATTCTATAAATCTCATGTCTTCACAATTTATAATTCTATAAATTTCTAACACTTATAGAAACTCGTTTTAAAATTCCAATACTTTTAATTGATAAATATCAATTCTGTACATCTTTTATATACATCATTTTTAATAATTCAAAAGAAATCCAAACTTAAACTATTTTATAAATTACTTCACTATTTATTTCAAAATCACCTCTGAGTTATATTTCACCCAAAATCTTAACCTTTATAACTTTAATAATTTTAACGTTTGTAAATTAATTCAAAAATTTAATAACATATACTTACAAATAATCACTTTAAAAATCTCTTTTAAAGTTAAAATCGTTATTTTAAAACTTCAAAAACTTGAATCCAATGATGCCACGCATCAATTAGTCCATCACAACATCAGACATCATATATCAATATGATAACAGAATCTACATCAATATATCTGTAAATAAATAAACACAGTTGAGGAATCCAGTTGGATCCCTCCAACCTGTTTCCCTGCATCCAAAGACGTTAGCACAATACCAATTCCACTTCGAGGTGGAATATCGCGGTATATGGGTTTTATAAAATATCCGCTTACTAACGGCGCAATAGGGTCTCATCCGCTATACGAGGCGGGAAATCAATCAATCCAATATATACATATGCCAATATGTATATATTGCTATATATATATATCCTATCATATCTAATATCACATCCAATAGCAATCATATCAATCAATAAATAACTGCAAAATCCAAATTTATTTGAGCGAGAAAAATCTCACCTTAGCTTTTATTTTGCAATCCATTTCCATTCTCGGCTTGATTTCTTTACGATTTCAGACTGTATAAACATTAATATGATTTATTAATATCTAAACTACTCAAAGGGTCACTTACCATTACATAAATTCGTTTAACCCATTATTTTATCTAAACTATTTCTGGACAAATACAATACAAGTTACAAAAATAATTAAATTAAATTTTTATCAATTCCCTTAATTTCTTCTTAAAATTACATAATACAAATAAAATAACCTATACGAGTTTTAAATCTATTTTTATAAAATTCTACAACATTTTAAAATCTTATATATATATTATATAAGTTTATTTCTTTTAAAATTAAATTACAGATCTACCTTATCCATCATTAAAAATCTAATCTTTAAAATTCTATTTCTTACATCTACATATAAATATATATATATAAACTTATGCTTTTTTTAAAAAAATTCTTGCTTACTTACAAATATATATACATATACATATACGAATTAAAATAGAAATCAAAACGCCACCTTACTGTAATTTTTTCCTGCCCATCTATATTTACAAAAATAATCTATAGATTTCAAATACTAATTAGATTAACACCTTACTGCAAATATATTATTACTGCATACGTTTTTCTGTCGATATTTATATACATATAAATGTCTACCTTTTTATACCAGAAGTTTTTGTGTATATATATCTACTGTATAGCATGTAGAAATATTTCTGGATTTAAATCAATTTGAAAAATTAAAAAGCTAATCACCTTAAAGAAAATCGTGAACCACCAGAAATTCATCGAATTCACGACAATGAATTCGAGCGCCTGAACCAAACTACCACCATCGAAGTCTTCCCATTGACCATCACAATGCCTCGCTGTCAATCGCGGCGAACACCTCTCGCATAACAATTGCGACCCCATTCGCGAGCTCCACCACTTGGTCGAAACCCATCCGCCTGACCACGTCGATCCCTCTTCGCCTCTCAGTCGCAAAACCCCCCTTCGATCACCGCGTGCTCGAACACCAATCGAAGCCTCGCGCAAATAACCCTAGCTCGCGACTTCGAGATTTTTCCCCTTCGACGAACGCGCGCCACCATCCCGTCGATACCTTCGAGCTCGAGCTCGCTGCTATCGTGATTCCATCGATCGCGCGCCCTCCTCTCTTTCTTTTTTCTATTTGTTTGGATAAGTGAAAAAGAGGAAGCGGAGAAATTGATTTGGAACTAAGGAGAACGGCTATGGCTCTTGTTTTAAATTTTCGAACGATTGTTTTTCAGATGAAAGGGAAACGCGACCATTTTTATTACCTTTATTTTCGTTCGTTTGGATTTTAAACTGAAAAGTGGCAAAGGAAGAAGGTATTTAAAAATGGAAGATGACATGCCTGCACGATTTCTCCCATGATCTCTGCGTGATTTTAGACGTGAACAACGGGGCGTGTTTTAAGGGAGAACGTGCTGATGGAGACGTTTGTTTTCTTTTATTTTAAAATTAAATTTAAATTTGTTCCAATACAAATTTCAATGCGTTTACACGTCGTGTGTTCACATATAAACTCCGAAAAATACGAAATTTGAAATCCGGCAATAATTTAATATTACGGACCCAATGGAACTGGTTTCGTCGAATTCCGAGACTGCGCCTCGGAACGCTATTTTCAAATATCGATTCGAATGATTTAATTTCAAAACTGAACAAATCATTTTCAAACTCGATTCCGAAGCTTCGATTATCTTCAGTAATATCAACATAAATTTTAAAAGCTTTCGAAATATTTTTCTTCAAGTTTAAATTGTAGATTCAATTTTTTGTTCAACATTCAACCGATTAAATTTTTAAAATTTAGTCGCCAATTCAGAGTTATATCAGAATTCAAATTAAATTATCGTTCAAATATTTAAAATTAATTAAATATTTTCAATTTAATTTGTTCAAAATTCTGGGTCGTTACAGACTTCCCCCCTTAAAAGAATTTCGTCCTCGAAATTACAAGTCAGGAAGAGTGGTCCTTAACTCGTCTACTATTTTTCACAATCAATAGTTTTGTCAAATTTTCAAACAAATCTCTCTACTAAAGATTCGTTATTAATTCAACTAAATTTCTAAACCTTTCATAGTTTTCAAACATCATTGTTTTCTTCAAAATTCAAATTCAAGTTTAAATTCAAATTTTAAACTTTCAAAATTTCTCAAAAATTTTCTAACACCCTAAATTTTCGAAAAATTTCGCCAGTGTCTCCTTTGCGCGGCTAATACGGCACGACTACAAAACGTCCCTACGGACTCTCAGATTTCAAAAAGAAAATGAAAAAGCCAAGCGGCTAGAGAAATAAGTCATCAAATCTCATATTCAAATTTAAATACATACCTTTTTTCGAGCAATTCAAATTTATCTTTGAAAGTAAAATCCCAATTCCTTTATAACACCTGTATATCCTACTAGCCATAATATCTAGTTACATATATTCAAACCATTTCGTACATTCAATTACAAAATTTTCAATATAACTGCTTATATCATCTTTAAGTTCGCTATTGAAGTTATATATCCATTATGATTCAATTTTACATTTCACATTCATTTGAATTCAATTCACAATTCCAATCTAATTTGGATTCAGTTTATCTTCTGAATATTGAATTTTTATCGATTATCTTTCATTTACTAATTCATATCACTCTTTATATCAGTATCATTCACTAATTCATTTTAAAGTTCAATTTCCAATATTCAGCTTGAATTACATTTACTAATAAATTCAAAATGAAGTCTTAACATTCAGCTTTAATTTCATTTATTAGCAACTGTAAATTCCATTCATTTAGAAATTTATTTCTACTTACTTGAATATGTTTGCAAATTCGAACCATTTTTTTTTAGTTCACAATTCAAGTTTTAAATTCACTAATTCAACTTCTATTTCATGAATTAATTATCAAAGTAGTTTATTCGGATTCAATCCATTTTATTTTTCTCAGGTTTGGATTTTATTCCATTTGATTCAAGTCTCATTTCATTTTTCAATTTCAATTCATTGCTTACAACTTCAAAATGAATCTCAACTTCCAATTTCAGTTTCATTTAATTGATTCACTTATATTCTCTTTAATTTAACTTCATTCTTTAAGTTAAATTTATTCTGTCAAAATTCAATTTGTATAAGTTATCAACTTATTTCTTATTTCATAAATATTTTAAATAGGATTCCAGAGTCTTTTCAACTTTTCAAAAAATCATTTTGAAAACAATTCAAATTATCCTTTGAATTTCCAAAACAAAACCCAAATTTTCCAAACAACTTCCATTTAAAACAATTTAGCAGCAATTTCACTTTTGGAAACCCGAAAATGAACATCGATGATGCTGCAGTCATTACCAAAGTTATTTTCCAGCGACCGAAAAGAGTTTAGAGCTTTTCACCTTTCCAAAATACTCTTCAAAACCTTTGAAATTCATTTTCAAATCAAAAAGAAATTAAACTTTCCAAATCTCCAAAATTTTCAAATTCTTTTCAAACGTTTCCAAAAACTTCTTTGGAATTCCGTTTTAAATTACAAATCACATTTATAATTTATATTCTCAAATTTCATTTATATGTGAATTTATTTCTTAACTTTGGAGTTACAATTTCCATTTCGTATTCAATTTCATATAATTGTGATGACCCGGAATTTTAGCAATATTATTTTGATAAGTATTTAATCCATTTGAATAAAATACAAGCATTCATAAATAAGATTTTGGGCATTTACCGGTTATATGTGTATTGTAAAGGAAATGTTGATTTGAAAATTTAAATAGGATCTTTCAAAGATATTTAAAATTTAATTTACTTTACTTAATGAAATCAAAGGGCTCTATATTATTGACACTTGATATAATATATGCAAATCAAGGTAATGTAAATAATAATGCTTAAAATGGAGTAAATCTTATCAATACAAAATATAAGATAACGCTAGTATAAACAAATATATGGTGGAATAAACATTGATGGGAAATACATATCTTAGTCAAGTAACATATTAATGTACTTAAGAAAATTTAAAAAAAAAAAGAAGAAGAAGACAGGTTATACATATACGCTCACGAAAACAAATCAGGTTGTACAAACGAAGAAATAATGTTAAGTACGAAATGAAACAAGAACAAACTATACATATATGTATGCTAAGAAGATAGAGTATTCACAACATATATGCAAAATATCTTTGCACAGAAAATGTTTAGCCGAGATAAGTATAAGCTTGTAGTGCAAGCCAAAGGTAATAAATGCAGCACACATTTTTTCATTTCAGCCAACAATTTGGAGAAAAAAATCTCTGGCCAGAAGATAAACAAATATATTTCCAGTACAAAGAAGTGTCTGGTATTAGTATCACAGCCTGTACACTTCTCTTTTATACATCCTCTCATATTTTCATTTCGAGTATCAAAAGGAAACTAAGATCATATAAATAAAAATAGTATGGCAACCTGGAAAACAAAATTCAGCAACTAAATATAGTATCATCATCAAAACAAGAATTGGAAAAAAATCAAGCTTACAGCTTTTCAACATCAGGAGGTTGCTCTGTTCATCTTCTTTAAAACAGGTGAGCAAACTACACCTTTTTATAGCTAAAATTTGTTCTCTGTTCAAGCATTTTTCTGGGAGTAATCTAAACCCAATATCCTCTGTTTTTTTTATATGCCAGTGAGTAAACTATCTTTTAATAATTTAAATCTGTTTGAATTCTTGGTGTTCGTGGTAAATACTGGATGTTAAGTTGTGGAAAAGATTCACATGAATGTAAATATGCTTGCACATGTAGATGAATGATGTTCTATATCCATATAAATCTCTCTGTTGATATTAATAGGTTAAACAAATTCAATAAATTCAGAAAGGAAATCATATCTCCCTATATAAACAAATTCATGTGATAATCTTTAAGTGAAAGTTGGTTGTATTTACCTAATTCAATTTTCAAAAATATGTTTAAGCATGAATAACGAGTAGGATTGCGGGTAGAAGATAATTACAGTAAAAATCATTTAAAATCAGGAAATTCGAGTATCTCGATTTCAAGTTTTGATTATGTAAACAAATTCGTGTTTGAAAATAATGAATTTAGATAAAGGAATCAGGATTTTTAAGCTTGTGGTTGTCGAGATATTACGAGTTGAACGGAAAACTTGTTTCCACCAAACTCGGGCGAACCAATCAATGGTGAAGGTCGATTTTCGGCCAGAGGGTAGCTGCAAGGGTGGGTTGCTCGGGAAAAATGCTGCTGATTTTTTTTGTTTGTTGGATTGACCAGGGGAGGTGAAACTTGGGTTTAAGGTCGCGAGAATATGTGTTTGGGTTTTGGGTTCGTATACACTCGAGACTGCATCGAGCGTGGCCAGGTGAGACGTGGTTGTACCTGAGGCATGAACGAAGGCGGGGACGAAGGCACGACGTTTTCTGGTGGTCGAGATTGCTTGGGCGAGGTGATTTTGACGAGAGTAGAAGTTCGAGTGTTCGAACAGGAGCTCGATTTCGCCTTGAGGCCGTTTGAGTCGAATCGACAGTTGCTTTCGTATGTGGTAGCGATGCGAGACTCGCCGGAGGGTGTGTGGCTCGCCGGAGCGTTGGCTGGACGTGTGCACGGTGCACGGGATGTCAGGAGTATCAGTTTTGGTGCTGTAGGAAATAGAAAGGAGATAGGAACTAGGAAGAAGAAGAGAGGAGATTGGGACTGGGTTTTGAAACGTGGGCCGGTGGGCTCGTTTGTAAATTTTGAAATAAAACTCAAATTTTCTCAAACCCATTTCAAAGCAAATTTATATTTAAGGTTAAAATGCTATGAACCTAAAATTTATATTATTGAGAAATGTTGAGTATTTTGAACTTAATTTAATTAAGTATAAATTAAGATAAAATGTTTTTAAACATGTATTAATTAAAAACTAAGTAATTAACGTAAATGTTTTATTTTGGAAGTTAGTTAAGGTTTTTCTGGTTAATGATTACTTTAATTAATAAGGTAATTAAAGTTAAACTAATTAATAATTTGGGGTTAATTAATTTATAAAGGTTTAAGGATTAATTAATTGTTAATTAAGAATTAGTTAGGGTTTAGTATAATTACTTAGGGTAATTTATGAAGTGTAATTACTTAATGAAGTAATTAATGGACAATTACAGGCTGTATTTTATCAATGGGTAATTACGTGAGGGAAAGTAATTAAAGAATAATTACTTAGTGGAAGTAATTGAGTGATAATTATTCAGCATAATTAATTAATTAAGAGGTTAGTTAATTAATGTAAGTAAATAAGAATAATTAATTACTGAATGGGATTAATCAAGGTCGATAAAAGAATGTGGTAAATTAATTAAAGGCCTATTACTGAATGTAATTAGAGAGGATAATTAGGGAATGATTAATTAATGGTTTGTAATTAATTTTGTTAAGTAATCAAGATTAAAAATGATTGAAGTAATTAATTTGATGTAATTAGGAATGTGTGATTAAGAAATCTTGCTTATGAATGATGGATTGATATTTCTGATATGAAGTGTGTGTGATATGATGTTTGGCTTGAACAGTGATTATATAGTTACCTGTCGATGATGAACCAATGTAAAAAGGGTGACATCTTATATTTAAAGGATGAATTGTGTTTCACTTGAATAACTTGGGTTAGGATGACATTGGATTCGAAGAGTCCGGAGTCGGGTATTAGTTAATATCTGAAACCACTTCGATTCTTTATAAATTGATATATGAAATCAATAAACTGAAATGAAATGATTTAAGTGAATTGGGCCATTTGATCTAAGTTTTGGTACTTAGAAATTGATGTGTGGAATAAGTGATGTCTATAACAAACTGTGAATTTGTAATTTGAGACGAGTTACCCCGGGTTTTATATAAGTTTTATGCTGTTGTATTCCATGTTAGATGGGTTTACTCACGCTGGTTTCCAGCCTGACCCGGGTGTTACTTTGATGTAATGCTCGGGTCAGACCGAGTATTACAGATTTTCAGGTAAGGACGTTTTGGAGCTCAGGAGGAGTGCTGGATGGCAGGATGTATGGAGTGATTCCGCTGTGACTATTATTTTTGATTATCTGACACATATTTGATTTATATATGACCATTGTTGTGTATTGGAATAAAACTCTGATGTATTAAAAATGTAATCGACAGATATAGTAATCTTTTGTAAACTGTTATTATTTACTATTATATTTTATCCGCTGTGAATGTGAGATGTTGATGTTTCTGTTCTTCTTCTTCTACCTCTTTCTTCTTTTTCATAACTATCTGGAATTTTCGGGTTCGAAAATTTCCGGGTCGTTACAGTTGGTATCAGAGCTGTAAGGTTAAGCGAGAACCTTGGCTCTAGTGGGATTTACTCATTAAGGATAGGGTCAGTAGTACCCTAAAATGAGTTGAGAGTATTATATATGAGAGCGTACTTGTTATTTTCTTATAGGAAGATTTTAAATGATTTTATATAAGAATATATTTTGATATATATAAAGCAATATTTCTTACTAATAAATGTTAAGGTAATTGGTTGTTAAAACTTTTTGGAATTAAATAAAATAATGAGAATTAAGTGGTAATAGTAATGCAATCAAATTGAAATTGAATGAAGATAAATCTAAAATGGATCCAAACTGAAATTAAAATCCTAAATTTGTAGAAATGTTTTCAAAATAAAGATAATAAATTGGTTTCCATATATGATAATCTTGGATATTATCATAAATGGTTGTTGTGTTTAATAATGGAATGTTGTTAATGAGTAGGCAAGATGGAATGTTTTAGGGAAGTAAAACATTTGGGTAAGTATAACTTATAAATTGGAACTGAAGATGATATAAATTGTGAAGTTTTAAATCTGAGCCCAGAATTCAAAAATTTGTTTCAAAGTGATAAAGAGATAATAAATAAGTATTATTTGAATAAAGGAGACTTGTTACAAACAATGGGTTGTTTGAAATTTTGGTTCGAATTTAAAACGAAGATGGTTTAAAATGTTAAAACATGGCTGGGAGGGCCAAGAAATAAATATGTATATATGTATGGATATATGTGATATCAAGGATAATTTGAAATAAACTCTAAGATGTTGAGTTTTGATTTTTCCCTGAAGTGTAATGTAAAACCCAAAGTGATATAAGTTGAGGGAAAGAATTTTTAAATTTGAAGTGGGAATTCAAATTTGAGTAGAGTTGACTAGGTTAAGCAAATTGAAGTTTAACTTGGGAGAAGTTAAATAAGTTTGAATGAACAACTTGAATTGGAAATTTCAAGCTGAAATTGGGATTTGACTTGGAAAGTTAAGTGGTAATTCGAATTGGGAATTTGTGTGATCTCAAATGGGTTTGAGATCTGGAAATTGAAAATTAATGGATGTTTCAAAATAAATTGGATGATACCATCCTATTGTTAATTAAAAATATTTAAACCGTGGACCAGATTTGTTTAATGAATGAGAAATGAAGTGTGGTAATATATCCATTATTGTGAAAAAGGGAAATTAAACTTTAATTTAAAATTAAGGATATGGAATTACTTTGAACTGAAAATTTGAATAATTGAATTTGTAAATTAAAAATTGTTTAAGGACTAGTTTCGAGCTGGAAAATAAATTGGGTAATAAATTTGATTTTTAAGGTAAAATTATTTTGAACTTTGAAATAAGTTAAGTAAAGATAATTTTAAATGGAATTTTAAGAATTGGACTAAGAAATTAAATTGTTTCAAAACTTTAAATAAAAGTTAATTTGGTTTAAAGGGTTAAACTAACCTTTGGAAATTTAACTCGAATTTATATAATTAGAGATGGTTTAAAATTTGAAATTGGAATTGAATTCATTCAGATTGAATCTGATTCGAATTAATTGGATTAAAGATTAAAGAGGTATAAGTTTCAAATTTAAATGGAAAATTTGGAGTAGATTAAATTGAAATAATTTGAAATTGAAGTGGGTTCAATTGGTATTAGTCTGAATTGATTGGAATAAATTGAAGTTATAATTAAAGTTGAATACGTTTAAAAATCAAATGGAATTTGATTTGGGTTGGAGAGGAATTGAGAATTAATTCAACTTGAATTGGGAATAAATCAAGTCCAATGGAATTTGGAGTTAATTGAATTGGAAATTGGGTCAATTTAAATGGAAATTTAAATTGAATGATTGAGTTAAAGGTTGGGTAGTGAGACAGTTTGACTCTGAAATTATTCTCAACAAATTATCTTAATATAGTTTTCTTGAATCTATCTTTCCAAGCTATTTACTATATCCAACCTTACTTTTCAAGGCCAACTATTTTATACTTATTCTAAATTATTTTTGAAACTATTTAATAATTTTACCACTGTTTATGAACTAATTACTGTTTTTCAACTGTTTATATAACTAATTATTATTTTATAATTGTTTTGCAATTATTTTACTATTTTTCAGTTATTTTACGATTACTTAACTGTTTACAGCTATTTTACAAACTAATAATTATTTTTCAACTACTTATCTATTTTTAAGCTATTTCCTAAAAATAAACTGGTCGGGGTTTAAACTGTTATTGAGTAAATACCCAACTCAGATAAGAAGTGAAGTGGTAATCCAAGTGGGAATTAAGGCAAATGTGAATAAGTGAATAAAATCAAAGTGAATGTGAATAGAAAGGAGAAATTGATTTAGCTAATAATCAATGAAGAGGAATACGTAGGATGTACGTATATTATTCTATTTGCATAGTGATTTGGTCCAGATTCGAACATAGAATTTCGAGATAATATTATCGATCCGAGTTGGGATTTTTCACTCGATTTTCGACGGCGAACCTGGATATGGATTTTTGATTGATTCTGGGTATTCTCTATCATAGTTGTGACTATGCAAGGAGAATGACGGTTTCTGATCAAGAAACCAGATCTGAGTCCGCACTAGGAAGTCAGGTGGACAATACTAGTTCGGAAGCGAAATTGTGTGATCGAGTGAGCGATCAGATTGGTATAGCGTACGGATGGTATGGGTACATCGTACGAGTTCCAATAAAATTGATATTGAAAATTTGTGGATAAAAAATGGAAATGATTTTTGAAATAAAAAGGTATATTTTGGGAAATATACAATGAATAAAAGTGAAAATTTGATATTTCTATAATAAAAATTTGCTTTATGGAAGTAAGTTATAGGGTAAATGACTTTATAAAAGAGTAAATCAAATTTGAATATTTAATTTGGACTAAATAAAGTTGTATATCTTTGTTAAATAAGATAAAACTTCCCTTGTTGAATCGATTGCCAGAAGAAAAGATTTTTGAAAATATTTGAAGTATAAAATTTATACAAATAAGAATTGATTCAAAAGTTTTTCCAAGATTATTATATATATAAAAAGGATTTTGTGAAAATGATTTTGAGGAAAGATTTTTGGAACCTTTGAATTTTTGAAAGACTTTTGATTTTTGGGTAAAAATCAATATTTGAATTTGGAAAAGCCTATTTGGAGAATTATCGATTTTGGGAATCGATTTTGTGTAAAGGCACTTATATGTGATTCATACTCGGTGTATGATTTGGAAAATACTATATGTGTATAGTATAAAGTGTTTTTGAGATTAGCTTTGGGGAAAAAGGCGCTCCCTTGAATGAACTTCTCAGGAGTGCCACTGAGTGGTACTGCCTTGAGCCTCTAAAGGGGAGGTTCTAAAGTTGATCCTATGAGGAGTCCGGACAAACTAGTTCCTGAGGATTATTTGGTAGCGAAAGTCGATGGCGCTGATGCCTACAGGGGCATTTGGGTTATACTGTGACGACAGTGTAATTCGATGTCGCTGCGATCTACTGTGTGGGGACCATAGCGAAAATCGTGTGGAGGATGAGTGCCAACAGTCTACACTTGATTCTGTCGGGATGGCAGCGCAACATCGGTAGACTGCGGTCTATGGTCAAGTGGAGGAGTTTCATTCTTTGGCAGCGAAATTCGGTGGCGCTGATGCCTACAGTTATATGGGTTTTTGCTGTGATAGCTACGTAACCCCAGTTGTAGCTGCGATCTGTAGCGGATTCCATGGCGTAATCGAGGGGCGCGGAGACCTACAGTTATCTGTGGATTTTGCCGGGACGGCAACGTAACCATCGGGTTAACTGCGACCATGGATGGGGGTGATGATTTCCAGAGCATTTTTACCAAGATATTTCCTCTATTTTCAAAATTGTTTTCTACATTTTCAATAAAATTATTTTCACAAGTATTTTCACTTGGTGTTGAGAGCTGGTTTACCGAGTACTTATAGATTTTCAGTCCTACGCCTGATCAACGTATGACCGAATTTCTGTGAGAACAAGGATGGACTTGTCGAAACATCGAGTTATAAAAGTATTTTTATAAAAACTATTTTAGAAATATTATATAGATTTTTTTTAAAATGATCAAGGAATATTTATTTGATTTTAAGCATTTAAATAATTCTGGCTTCGTTCCTTTTCGAGGACGAAAAGTTCTAAGGGGGGAGGAATGTGATGACCCGGAATTTTAGCAATATTATTTTGATAAGTATTTAATCCATTTGAATAAAATACAAGCTTTCATAAATAAGATTTTGGGCATTTACCGGTTATATGTGTATTGTAAAGGAAATGTTGATTTGAAAATTTAAATAGGATCTTTCAAAGATATTTAAAATTTAATTTACTTTACTTAATGAAATCAAAGGGCTCTATATTATTGACACTTGATATAATATATGCAAATCAAGGTAATGTAAATAATAATGCTTAAAATGGAGTAAATCTTATCAATACAAAATATAAGATAACGCTAGTATAAACAAATATATGGTGGAATAAACATTGATGGGAAATACATATCTTAGTCAAGTAACATATTAATGTACTTAAGAAAATTTTTTTAAAAAAAAAGAAGAAGACAGGTTATACATATACGCTCACGAAAACAAATCAGGTTGTACAAACGAAGAAATAATGTTAAGTACGAAATGAAACAAGAACAAACTATACATATATGTATGCTAAGAAGATAGAGTATTCACAACATATATGCAAAATATCTTTGCACAGAAAATGTTTAGCCGAGATAAGTATAAGCTTGTAGTGCAAGCCAAAGGTAATAAATGCAGCACACATTTTTTCATTTCAGCCAACAATTTGGAGAAAAAAATCTCTGGCCAGAAGATAAACAAATATATTTCCAGTACAAAGAAGTGTCTGGTATTAGTATCACAGCCTGTACACTTCTCTTTTATACATCCTCTCATATTTTCATTTCGAGTATCAAAAGGAAACTAAGATCATATAAATAAAAATAGTATGGCAACCTGGAAAACAAAATTCAGCAACTAAATATAGTATCATCATCAAAACAAGAATTGGAAAAAAATCAAGCTTACAGCTTTTCAACATCAGGAGGTTGCTCTGTTCATCTTCTTTAAAACAGGTGAGCAAACTACACCTTTTTATAGCTAAAATTTGTTCTCTGTTCAAGCATTTTTCTGGGAGTAATCTAAACCCAATATCCTCTGTTTTTTTTATATGCCAGTGAGTAAACTATCTTTTAATAATTTAAATCTGTTTGAATTCTTGGTGTTCGTGGTAAATACTGGATGTTAAGTTGTGGAAAAGATTCACATGAATGTAAATATGCTTGCACATGTAGATGAATGATGTTCTATATCCATATAAATCTCTCTGTTGATATTAACAGGTTAAACAAATTCAATAAATTCAGAAAGGAAATCATATCTCCCTATATAAACAAATTCATGTGATAATCTTTAAGTGAAAGTTGGTTGTATTTACCTAATTCAATTTTCAAAAATATGTTTAAGCATGAATAACGAGTAGGATTGCGGGTAGAAGATAATTACAGTAAAAATCATTTAAAATCAGGAAATTCGAGTATCTCGATTTCAAGTTTTGATTATGTAAACAAATTCGTGTTTGAAAATAATGAATTTAGATAAAGGAATCAGGATTTTTAAGCTTGTGGTTGTCGAGATATTACGAGTTGAACGGAAAACTTGTTTCCACCAAACTCGGGCGAACCAATCAATGGTGAAGGTCGATTTTCGGCCAGAGGGTAGCTGCAAGGGTGGGTTGCTCGGGAAAAATGCTGCTGATTTTTTTTGTTTGTTGGATTGACCAGGGGAGGTGAAACTAGGGTTTAAGGTCGCGAGAATATGTGTTTGGGTTTTGGGTTCGTATACACTCGAGACTGCATCGAGCGTGGCCAGGTGAGACGTGGTTGTACCTGAGGCATGAACGAAGGCGGGGACGAAGGCACGACGTTTTCTGGTGGTCGAGATTGCTTGGGCGAGGTGATTTTGACGAGAGTAGAAGTTCGAGTGTTCGAACAGGAGCTCGATTTCGCCTTGAGGCCGTTTGAGTCGAATCGACAGTTGCTTTCGTATGTGGTAGCGATGCGAGACTCGCCGGAGGGTGTGTGGCTCGCCGGAGCGTTGGCTGGACGTGTGCACGGTGCACGGGATGTCAGGAGTATCAGTTTTGGTGCTGTAGGAAATAGAAAGGAGATAGGAACTAGGAAGAAGAAGAGAGGAGATTGGGACTGGGTTTTGAAACGTGGGCCGGTGGGCTCGTTTGTAAATTTTGAAATAAAACTCAAATTTTCTCAAACCCATTTCAAAGCAAATTTATATTTAAGGTTAAAATGCTATGAACCTAAAATTTATATTATTGAGAAATGTTGAGTATTTTGAACTTAATTTAATTAAGTATAAATTAAGATAAAATGTTTTTAAACATGTATTAATTAAAAACTAAGTAATTAACGTAAATGTTTTATTTTGGAAGTTAGTTAAGGTTTTTCTGGTTAATGATTACTTTAATTAATAAGGTAATTAAAGTTAAACTAATTAATAATTTGGGGTTAATTAATTTATAAAGGTTTAAGGATTAATTAATTGTTAATTAAGAATTAGTTAGGGTTTAGTATAATTACTTAGGGTAATTTATGAAGTGTAATTACTTAATGAAGTAATTAATGGACAATTACAGGCTGTATTTTATCAATGGGTAATTACGTGAGGGAAAGTAATTAAAGAATAATTACTTAGTGGAAGTAATTGAGTGATAATTATTCAGCATAATTAATTAATTAAGAGGTTAGTTAATTAATGTAAGTAAATAAGAATAATTAATTACTGAATGGGATTAATCAAGGTCGATAAAAGAATGTGGTAAATTAATTAAAGGCCTATTACTGAATGTAATTAGAGAGGATAATTAGGGAATGATTAATTAATGGTTTGTAATTAATTTTGTTAAGTAATCAAGATTAAAAATGATTGAAGTAATTAATTTGATGTAATTAGGAATGTGTGATTAAGAAATCTTGCTTATGAATGATGGATTGATATTTCTGATATGAAGTGTGTGTGATATGATGTTTGGCTTGAACAGTGATTATATAGTTACCTGTCGATGATGAACCAATGTAAAAAGGGTGACATCTTATATTTAAAGGATGAATTGTGTTTCACTTGAATAACTTGGGTTAGGATGACATTGGATTCGAAGAGTCCGGAGTCGGGTATTAGTTAATATCTGAAACCACTTCGATTCTTTATAAATTGATATATGAAATCAATAAACTGAAATGAAATGATTTAAGTGAATTGGGCCATTTGATCTAAGTTTTGGTACTTAGAAATTGATGTGTGGAATAAGTGATGTCTATAACAAACTGTGAATTTGTAATTTGAGACGAGTTACCCCGGGTTTTATATAAGTTTTATGCTGTTGTATTCCATGTTAGATGGGTTTACTCACGCTGGTTTCCAGCCTGACCCGGGTGTTACTTTGATGTAATGCTCGGGTCAGACCGAGTATTACAGATTTTCAGGTAAGGACGTTCTGGAGCTCAGGAGGAGTGCTGGATGGCAGGACGTATGGAGTGATTCCGCTGTGACTATTATTTTTGATTATCTGACACATATTTGATTTATATATGACCATTGTTGTGTATTGGAATAAAACTCTGATGTATTAAAAATGTAATCGACAGATATAGTAATCTTTTGTAAACTGTTATTATTTACTATTATATTTTATCCGCTGTGAATGTGAGATGTTGATGTTTCTGTTCTTCTTCTTCTACCTCTTTCTTCTTTTTCATAACTATCTGGAATTTTCGGGTTCGAAAATTTCCGGGTCGTTACAATAATAATGATAACTTTCAATATTATCACTTTCCTAACAACCATGCAACCATATACTATGATAATTCATAGAAAATCATTTCTTTTCTATACAAAAATAGTTTTGGGCAAAATTATTTCATTTACCCTATTTTAAAACGATACTATGTCGGTTTATCTTGTTTAAGAGTTTAGAAACCCCTATCGATTACAGTTAGCTAGACTGCACCGACCAGAATCTATAAACAATCAACCGATAAGTCAACACAATACAAAACAATTTTATATTCACTAACAAATACGCACTCGTATCTATTATTACACTCAAACTCATTCTAGAGTACTGCTGACTCTATCTCTAATGAGTAACACCCAACAGAGCAGGGTTGTCGCTTAACCATATGCTCTGATACCACGCTGTAAGGACCCGATTCTTCGACTTCTGAATATCGACATCGATACGTCCACTGTATCAATTGCCGAGCAAACGAATGCCGGAAAACCGAATTCTTAGGGTTTTAAGAAAGAAGAGGTAGAAGAAAAAGAGAAGTAGAAGAAAGAGGAACAACATCAGAATAGAAAACAGAAAACAATATCAGAATCTCACATATCGCAGCGGAACAATATATAATAGATAACACTAGTCTTTTAAAACAAAGAACTATATCATTTTTATACATACATCAATCAGAATCAATAAACAACAATGGACAGTTATATAAACTTGTCCTCATACAGAATACACAGCGGAATAAATACTATCAGATACAAATACTACGTCTCGTCATCCATCTTGCTTCCAAAGCTCCAGAATATCCTGATAACACAACTCTAGGCTGCCCGTGTGGAAATTGGTGGGCACCCAAAGTTTAGAAGGGAACAATAAACTCCGAGTCAGTCATGGTGACTGGTGTGAGATCGTAAAACAGTTATTCTTTATAACAACAAAATAATTTTAAAGTCAATTCGAAATGCTTTTGGAAAATGAAACTACCATAAGACCTCCCACCACACACACAATGCAAACGAAGAATTGGAGGAGATTTCTTCTTATGATAGTCAAAGATGCTTACTACGCAAAATCAAATTCCTTTTTTGATATTATTATTAGTGCATAGTGTAGAAATCATTTCGAAAGTATAATATTAATCTTAGCCAGCATACGACCAGTATCGTATGCCTACTATAGCTACCATCTAAACAGTGGTGACCACCGTACGTAAATGGCAGGTTCTACAACTAATACCGTACAAGGTGCGTATTGGGGTTTGGATTTCCAACAAATGGTCAGGCTAAGGAACTTCCTATCCACGATGGGTACGTCCCTGGAATAGACGACCCGAGAACCTAACGTTACGGTTAGATCTCTGCCAACACAAGGCCGGGTTACCTCTGCAAAAATAGGTAACTACTGACACGCGTATGCCATCCCCCGATCGTAACCGATCTTCCCGAGGATCCCCGATTTCCAACAAACCACATAGTAAAAATGCAGCAACCACATAGGTTAAGTATCTGGGCTCCATACCATGATACCACCTCTATCCAGAAGGAATGACATACACTAAGGGGCGCTACTCCCTAGAACCTTGCTGCATCCTTCCTGTTTTGACCATTTCCAGGATGTGAGGCTCGACGAAGTCTCGTCCACAAAGCTACGCTTTCTACAAAGCCATGCTTCGGGTCAAACAAAAATGATCAACCTATGATCACAAAGATATAAGATCAAACAAATGATCATATCGCAAATGATCAAACACTGATCATTTCACAGCAACACTCAGTATGCCACGTTACCAAATTGGGATATATCGCTGATAAATTTCAACTACATAACCTATGAGCTCGTACGTCTCAGAGAAGGGTGTTAAGCTAAGAGAATAAATTCTCCGCCACCAACAGAAATGTATTTGAAAGAAATCGGCTTTATATCTCAAATTGTAACGTCAGACACACAATCCATACAAGTCTATTCCGGGATCGAACAGAACCGAAGGCACTTCTCACGAAGCCCTTGCACATCTGGATAAATTTCTAATCACGTACGGACTTCCCGTCACTAAGGGTGATAAAACCTCTAAACCGGAGATCAGCCGATGTAGAGTAACTCGACGGTAATCCTTCCGTTTTCAAAAATATCCGGTCTTCAACACCGGTCTTCGAATGCAATTCATAACGATGTATCACATATTCGGAATGGGTTATACGACCCCATGGTCCTTTCCCGGCTAACCCGAATAGTGAGCGATTTTTTTCAAAGATAAGTGTGGCATTCAATTTCATCCAATTCACAACAAATACCATATTCAATGTAATTATTGATAGTCGGTTATTTAACTATCAATAAAAATGCGAAACATCATCAGATTCCAAATAATTTTCCAAATTATTTCATCTTCAAAAATATCTATACTAGATATAAAATTTCCACACTTCAAAAATAAATCAATATTTATTTTTCTAAACAGTTTCCATTTCCTTTTTAAATTCCATATTGAATTTATATTTTCAAAATATCTACTGATATACGATTCTCAAATCGATTTCAAATATTCAACTTCATTTTATCTTTAAGAAGATAAAATCTCAAAACGTTTCATTTAATTTTGGAAAACATTTCCATACTTATCTAATAATAAGTATTTCACAAATCTTTTATTTTCAACACTTGGAAAATATCCGATATACTTAAATCAAATTAAGTATATATTCATTCTTTAAGGAAATCATTTATTATAACAACATTTATTTGAGTCAAAACGAATGTTACGTAAAACATCGTTACGACGACTCAAAATCACTAGTATAGGGATTCGAAAATTAAGATAGATATATAAATCCCAATACTATATAAAACATTTCCTTTCGGAAATCATTTACTATAACAACAGTGTGTTATAGTCCACCATTTCCTTAAATTTCTCGAAAACGTCTATTTCAATAACAAGTGTTGAAATCTATGCTTTCGATTCATAATACATTTTTAAACATTTTTAAAATGTTTAACTTCATTTTTTTAATATCACTTTTTCAAAAATAAATCCATTTTACTAAACAATATATTCACTGTCCAAAATCGTGAATATAATTCACTTAACCCAATTTCAATCCTTTCTACACATTTTAATTTCAATAGAGATTCGCTATCCAAAATCGCGAATATATCTTCTTTAAAAATCTTCTATATTTAATTTATCCAATTCAATCTATTTCGAATTTACAAACACGTTCATAAATTCTATTTCTCTTTTATAACAACTTTGACTTATAGATCTTCTTTATTAACAATTCGATCAATATTCCACTTAAAGGCAAAAATCCAATTTATAAGTGAATCTCTTATAAATCTTTTATTATACAATTTCATTCGTTTTATAACTTCACACTTTATAAATCTATAAACTTCATATTTTCACAATTTATAATTCTATAAATCTCATGTCTTCACAATTTATAATTCTATAAATTTCTAACACTTATAGAAACTCGTTTTAAAATTCCAATACTTTTAATTGATAAATATCAATTCTGTACATCTTTTATATACATCATTTTTAATAATTCAAAAGAAATCCAAACTTAAACTATTTTATAAATTACTTGACTATTTATTTCAAAATCACTTCTGGGTTATATTTCACCCAAAATCTTAACCTTTATAACTTTAATAATTTTAACGTTTGTAAATTAATTCAAAAATTTAATAACGTATACTTACAAATAATCACTTTAAAAATCTCTTTTAAAGTTAAAATCGTTATTTTAAAGCTTCAAAAACTTGAATCCAATGATGCCACGCATCAATTAGTCCATCACAACATCAGACATCATATATCAATATGATAACAGAATCTACATCAATATATCTGTAAATAAATAAATACAGTTGAGGAATCCAGTTGGATCCCTCCAACCTGTTTCCCTGCATCCAAAGACGGTAGCACAATACCAATTCCACTTCGAGGTGGAATATCGCGGTATATGGGTTTTATAAAATATCCGCTTACTAACGGCGCAATAGGGTCTCATCCGCTATACGAGGCGGGAAATCAATCAATCCAATATATACATATGCCAATATGTATATATTGCTATATATATATATATCCTATCATATCTAATATCACATCCAATAGCAATCATATCAATCAATAAATAACTGCAAAATCCAAATTTATTTGAGTGAGAAAAATCTCACCTTAGCTTTTATTTTGCAATCCATTTCCATTCTCGGCTTGATTTCTTTACGATTTCAGACTGTATAAACATTAATATGATTTATTAATATCTAAACTACTCAAAGGGTCACTTACCATTACATAAATTCGTTTAACCCATTATTTTATCTAAACTATTTCTGGACAAATACAATTCAAGTTACAAAAATAATTAAATTACATTTTTATCAATTCCCTTAATTTCTTCTTAAAATTACATAATACAAATAAAATAACCTATACGAGTTTTAAATCTATTTTTAAAAAATTCTACAACATTTTAAAATCTTATATATATATTATATAAGTTTATTTCTTTTAAAATTAAATTACAGATCTACCTTATCCATCATTAAAAATCTAATCTTTAAAATTCTATTTCTTACATCTGCATATAAATATATATATAAACTTATGCTTTTTTTAAAAAAATTCTTGCTTACTTACAAATATATATACATATACATATACGAATTAAAATAGAAATCAAAACGCCACCTTACTGTAATTTTTTCCTGCCCACCTATATTTACAAAAATAATCTATAGATATCAAATACTAATTAGATTAACACCTTACTGCAAATATATTATTACTGCATACGTTTTTCTGTCGATATTTATATACATATAAATGTCTACCTTTTTATACCAGAAATTTTTGTGTATATATATCTACTGTATAGCATGTAGAAATATTTCTGGATTTAAATCAATTTGAAAAATTAAAAAGCTAATCACCTTAAAGAAAATCGTGAACCACCAGAAATTCATCGAATTCACGACAATGAATTCGAGCGCCTGAACCAAACTACCACCATCGAAGTCTTCCCATTGACCATCGCAATGCCTCGCTGTCAATCGCGGCGAACACCTCTCGCATAACAATTGCGACCCCATTCGCGAGCTCCACCACTTGGTCGAAACCCATCCGCCTGACCACGTCGATCGCTCTTCGCCTCCCAGTCGCGAAACCCCCCTTCGATCACCGCGTGCTCGAACACCAATCGAAGCCTCGCGCAAATAACCCTAGCTCGCGACTTTGAGATTTTTCCCCTTCGACGAACGCGCGCCACCATCCCGTCAATACCTTCGAGCTCGAGCTCACTGCTATCGTGATTCCATCGATCGCGCGCCCTCCTCTCTTTCTTTTTTCTATTTGTTTGGATAAGTGAAAAAGAGGAAGCAGAGAAATTGATTTGGAACTGAGGAGAACGGCTTCGGCTCTTGTTTTAAATTTTCGAACGATTGTTTTTCAGATGAAAGGGAAACGCGACCATTTTTATTACCTTTATTTTCGTTCGTTTGGATTTTAAACTGAAAAGTGGCAAAGGAAGAAGGTATTTAAAAATGGAAGATGACATGCCTGCACGATTTCTCCCATGATCTCTGCGTGATTTTAGACGTGAACAACGGGGCGTGTTTTAAGGGAGAACGTGCTGATGGAGACGTTTGTTTTCTTTTATTTTAAAATTAAATTTAAATTTGTTCCAATACAAATTTCAATGCGTTTACACGTCGTGTGTTCATATATAAACTCCGAAAAATACGAAATTTGAAATCCAGCAATAATTTAATATTACGGACCCAATGGAACTGGTTTCGTCGAATTCCGAGACTGCGCCTCGGAACGCTATTTTCAAATATCGATTCGAACGATTTAATTTCAAAACTGAACAAATCATTTTCAAACTCGATTCCGAAGCTTCGATTATCTTCAGTAATATCAACATAAATTTTAAAAGCTTTCGAAATATTTTTCTTCAACTTTAAATTGAAGATTCAAATTTTTGTTCAACATTCAACCGATTAAATTTTTAAAATTTAGTCGCCAATTCAGAGTTATATCAGTATTCAAATTAAATTATCGTTCAAATATTTAAAATTAATTAAATATTTTCAATTTAATTTGTTCAAAATTCTGGGTCGTTTCAAGCTACCTCAAGTGAACACACTTCTTCGAACTACTTATACGTGTTGTCGATTGGTGCACCCTTGATTTTGGGAGTGTTGTTTCACGGTGTTGCGGTCGCTGCGGCGATGCGTTCTCACCAGTCCGGATCAGGCAAATGGTAGTATCACTACCTTGGGTATTGCCTCATGTGCCTTGTCATACTTGTATTCCCTATTCGCGACCACTACGAATTTGTTTTGTACCTTTAGTATATGGATTGCCCTCTGGTGACTTCCAGTTTTGGGGAAACTAAGGTCTTATATATGCTTTTGGGAATAAAAATGTGTTAAGGGTGGAATGGGCCATGACTTAACACTATTTTGATATCTTTATATTACTAATAGACATTATCTACTTATCGTACACTACTACATAGTAGATAGTTTAACGGATCCTTAAAGGATGGTTATTCCAAACATCCTTTGAGTTACTCGTATTTCAATTGCTATTTCACTTGAGTTGGATTTATTAATATAAGAATGTTAATCCTGACTCGAGTGTCTTGTGTTTTTGCTTTACGCTCGGGTCAGACTGAGTGTACCAGTATTCGAGACTCACCTTGGAGTTGGAAGCTTGCCTGAAGATCCAGCCATCTATTCTGCTTTCAGTATTCGATGATTCCAGTGATGTATTCTGATTTGTATCTGATGTATTGTATTACTCTTCCGTTGTATCTGTTCTAACTCTGATGTAACTTATACATTTATATAGTAGCTTCATGAACTACTATCTCTTTTATTTCCGCTGCAATTATTACTCTGTGTCTGTGATCTGTGATTGTTTATATACTGTATATGTTCAGTTTTGCCAAATTTAAATTAACAACGCAGTATTTTGAGCAATTCAATTCCGACATGAGTGTCTACCTATACACTTATAATGGATGCGAATGGTCCAAAATATCGGGTCGTTACAGTTGGTATCAGAGCTTTGGTAGCTCTAGGCAAAACTCAACATATAGGGTAAATGTATTTACAGAATCACTCTCATTTGAGTTTCAATCTCTTCCTTTGACTCAATTCCTTTGAATTTTGGAACGTTCCCCTCGGTTCCGAAATTCATTCGTGTCCCTCACTATTCGACTTGTTTCAATTCTGGAGCATCACATAGCTCCACTTCGAATGACCCTTATAATGAATCGGCGGTCTCGCTAAACTTCGAATGATTTGTAAAGGGGTGAAACTCCTTTACAATAGTCATTGATTTACCGGAGATTTCTGTATCCTCGGTTTACGATGCTATCTATCTTCTGCTATATCTGAATGCTATTTCTTGAGATCGAATGTTGATTTACCTCGGAATTCAGCATCGATCTTATTCTTGAAGTTACGGACGACCCGATTAAGGTTGCCCGTGAATTAAATAAACTCATCCATCTCCCGATTGTGGTAATTTAATTATCTTATCTTATGTTTCAAACTTATTTTCGAATCAAAATTCTCTTTGATTTGAGTCAACAAATTTGAATCCCTATCCTTATTTTGAAATTTCATTCTTGTATCGTCGAGCAAAGAAATATATTTGTAAACTAATATATAGATGTTTAATATACACTGTGTCGTTTGAGTTATTGATGTTGATTTGGGTTTCCGATCGATTCGTTTGATCAACGCTATCGATAGGATTTCCAAAACACTTGAACAGAGCAAACTGACATGATATTATTTTCAAATTTAGAAAATGAAATAAATTTGTTTGATTATATTGAAAAAAAAATATAAGTAAAATTTTCTGGAATTTAACAGGTTAATTAAATTGTTTGTTTGAAATGATAATATTTGATTATCATTTATTGTTCTAAATAAATTTATAAATACGGTTTATAAATTGATTTGGAATTTGAAATGAATTTAATTCAGAAATTTGAGAATATAGTTTCCGGTGATCTCGAATTTTGGTTTTAAAATTTTAAAGTGTATATTATTGAAAGTATTATCGAATAAAAATCGTTTTCAAAGAATTTTTAAAATGTTGTAATCAGTGCTCTTCTCTTTGTCGCTAGAAAATAATTTCGGTGATGGCGGCCGCATCATCGACGTTCATTTTCGAGTTTCGAAGTGAAGATACTATTCTGTAGCTTTGCTACAGATTTGATTTGAAAAATATTTTGATTTGAATTTCGTCAGTATATTTTGATTCACATATATATAGGTATCTTATTTTAAAAATTTAATTTGATTGATATAAATATATAGATATATCTCTAAATTGTTTGAAGTAAATCGGAGATTTAAATTTTTAATTTTAGGTTAAAGATGATTTCAATTATAAACTGAAGTCAAAATTCTGGGATAAGTATTTAAATTGAAATAACTGGGTTGTAAAAAAATTTATTTGTATATACTCAATTTCATTTCAATATAGCTTACCTAAATTATTCATAAGTTAAAATGTAATTGGATAATATACAATATAAAATAATTTTATAAATAACATTTTAATGTTTATAATAAATGTTATAAACTAAATTTTGATTATAAAGATGTCAATAGAGTTAGATAGGATAATAAGTAAAACCCAGTTAATGATGAAATAAATTTGTTTTGAAAGAATTAATAAATTGAAATTTGATCAACTTATGAAAATACCTTGTACTTGAAAGCAATTAGTAAATATAAATTAATTTAAATCGAAACTTTTATGGTACAAATTAATTTATATGGGTTAAATATATGTGATTAGATATATTAAGTAGAATAAATTTAACAATAATTTGGAATAAAGAAGAATTTAAAATTGTTGAAGAAAATATGATTATAATAAAAGAATTCAAATTTATGAATTTAGAAATTGTAAATTGAAGATAATTGGATAATAAGATAATGAATTTGGAAATAGTTGAGATTGATTTTAGTGAAATTAAATGGATTAAATCAATTATTGAATATCAATTAATTTAAATTTGAATTTATATGGGTTAAATTAATTGTTATTTTGTATTTCAAATTTGTTTTTCTTTTTGGTTGTTTCTATTCTCCTACCTCGTTCCTTTTCGGGGACGAAAAGTTTTGAGTGGGGGAGAGTGTAACGACCCGTAAATTTCAACTGTTTTAATAACGTAATTAGTTGAAATTTTGTGAAATTTTAAACGATAAAATTTTGAAATATAAATTTGATATTTGGAAGGTGTCTAGTTAAACATAGCAACTGGTAAATTTTCGTCGGAAAATATGAAAGTTTATTTCGCGCGTAAATTCACTTCAATTCAATCAGTTAAAAAGTAATGAAAATAAAATGTTTTCAAAACCTAAATATTTTTACATAGAAAAATTCTAAACCATCTTCTGAGCAAGATGTCAGTTTGTCGTTTTTCCAAATTCGGACATCTTTGGCTCCGTCGATCTTATTTTTCTACGTTTTTCTTGCATTTTCCGTCAGTAGAAAAATTCGAATTTTTATAATTCAATCATACTACTGATATCTGTATACCGTTTTGATCGTCTCGTCGCGATGATCTCTGCGGTATATTTATTCATACATTTCGATGTGCGGTATGCAACGAAAGCTGCGTAACGGTACAATGTATCGGTATCCGTTTAACGTTTGATTTTGTTTTGTGTGTCCACTCAAATTCCCAACGGTTGAAGAAAAAATAAACAGCCGTTTGCTATCATTATATTTTTTCCCAAATTCACGCGTAGACTTTCCCTACTCCTAGCTATCAATAAATTTTGAAATAAATGACTGACCTTTTGTTTCATTCGCTGTTTCAAATTTTACCTTTCTCTATTCCCCTCATTTTTTTACACAAATTGCTCTACACGTCCCCTCTTTCCCTAGGCTACATAACTCCATTTTCTTGTTCCCCATACAATCTCCTTTCCACTTCAACCTATTACCTATTATTTTCCTTCAACTTCAACCTCTTCCCATTTTTGCATTTGCCCTACCAGGCAACAGAGCATATAGGTTCCTCCCTCACAAAAAAAAATCTTGCTCATTTTATAGTGCTCGTCCTCTTCTACCATGCCTCCCACCTCCTCTACACTGTCCACCGTCTTCACCACATGCGCAACCCGAGCCACCAAAGCTCCTCCAACCTGGCCAGCACGTGGCCTCTGCCCTCCACGTCGCCATGCTATCGCTCCAAGCTCCCCTCCCTTCAGTCGATCTCACCATGCAGCCACCTCCCGAGCCACCACCGATCCATTGCATCCCGTCTTCTCCTCCTCCAAGCTCGGCCGTAACCCCACAGCCTGCCCTCAACTGCCACGATAACTTCTCAGCCCTTCAGATCCGTCCACCTCCAAAGCAACCGGGTCGAGCCTTCCTACCAGACAAGCCCGCGCCTATAGCCACCAACACGGAACCACCATCAGCCGGCCTTCCTCCCCTCCACATCACGCGAGCTTCTGCGGCCATCAACCACCCTGACTCGTCACCCAAACCTTCTTCGAACTACTGAACGTGTCCTTTGTTTTTGAAAGGTACAAATATTCATATTTATAAAGTTATTTATATACATAGGTTCATATATTAGACTACACGTGTGTCAATAATATATATATATTACATTGTTTGTTACATTTTTACTATTATTATTATTATAATTTTTCTTTCTCTTTAATAGTTGGCAGTCGATAAATGTTAGAGATATTTCGACAGCATATATAGAGATTTACAAATGCCAGTTATACATGTTTCGGCTTACCTTAGTTTCTATATATATTTAACCTATTGCATTTATAAAGTTACTACGTATATATATATATATACTCGGTTTTAAATGACTGTGGTTTATAAAAGATTATATATTTATCATATGTTGTTAAACTTTATGATCTGTTAGTTGAAAAATTTAGTTTATGCTGGTTTTCTTTAAGTTATATATTGTTAGCTTATATAGTTTACATATGTCTATTTTATAACTGCGTTTTGGGTTTGTTAAGAGTATATACATGTGTCTGTATATACGTGTTAAAGTGTATGTATATATGGTTTATAAAATATAGGTTCTGTTGCTTAAAAATTAGGTCTGTATATATTAGCTGTGACGCCCCACCTCTATACCCACGCTAACCAAGAACACTACGGTGTAGTGCTGTCAATTAGCACGGAGGATAAGGCTGTTGAGGAGCGACCATCCGTGTAACTTCTTTGCGCGAGCACCGATATGTCAGATAGAATAGAATGCATATCTTTTAAGGAGGAAATCCGACATACCGATACAAACACAAAGCTATCACACAGTGGCTATAAATGATCTTCGGAAACAAATATAGAAATAAACGTAACACAAATCAGTCACAGACAATTCATATCACAAAGACGGAAAGAGATATGAATATAACACATGAAAGTGTACATCAGAGTGGTGGTCAAATAAGATCCACAATAACACAAGTGAATAGATACAAGTGCAAGATAATAGAATATGTATACATCAAGGAGTCTAATCTCAAATGTATACAAACAAAAACTACTAAACTAGAGTAGTTAGCCAAAAGTCAGAAGATGGCTCAAGATAAGAAGTCATGAGGAAGCACCTGTAAAATCTCAGTCTGACCCGAGTATTATTTAAGAAGAAAATAATAAACGGATCAGTCTAGCTATAATTATCAGATAATGTGATATAGAACAAGAGATATGGCATAAACATATAAGATATCCATAAAAGCATACTACTACAAGTATGAAAATGATAATCAACAAGAGATTAATCAATATCACAAGAATTTTCTCAAAGATTAAAAGGATGTCATATTCTTAATTTAATTCACCAAACCACAATAAAATGACATACTCATCAATGTCAATGGTAAAAGCTGGTGAAACATAAAATCCAGAAATCTCAAGAAAAGAGGATGACCAATCCCATAAACTGAACATCGACGCACCTAGAAAGATATGCCCCATGTAAAGTCTAGCATCGATACACCTAGAAAGATGCACCCCATGCAAAGTCGAACATTGACGCACCTAGAAAGATACGCCCCATGCATAAATAAACATCGACGCAACTAGAAAGATACGCCCCATGTAATGTCTAACATCGATGCACCTAGAAAGATACACCCCATGAAAAGTCTAACATCGATGCACCTAAAAAGATACACCCCATGAAAAGTCGAACATCGACGCACCTAGAAAGATACGACCCATGCATAGATGAACATCGACGCACCTAAATAGATACGCCCCATGCCCCGACTTATTGAGCCGATTGCTGCACGAAGTAAATAAACATCGACGCACCTAAATAGGTACGACCCATGCGAGAAATAAACATCGACGCACCTAAACAGATACGACCCATGTGAGAAGTAAACATCGACGCACCTAAATAGATACGACCCATGAGCCTAAACCATAAAATGATCGTCATCGATCATAAAGAGTTTCAATATGTGTGAATCGAAATCACACCAATGAGGCATAGACTAACCTTGAAGATAAAGAGATATGTGTGAATCGAAATCACACAAATGGTGTCTAGTCTAACCTCGCAAACAAAGAGACATAGCACAATCGCTAGTCTAAATCACAAGAATGATCATCGTGATCATAAGGAAGTGTCGATTACACTAAGCTAGTAAATATAAGAGTTTAGCTTCATGTCCCATAACCACTTGCTTAACTCAAATATTTACGAACAGATTGTAGATCTACACTAGGAAATTGTCACCAGAGTTTCAATCGAACAAGTCCATCAATTAACCGACGAAGTAAACGCAAGCATTTCATACCACTTGTTTTGCTAAGCCGTTTAATTATATTTTCTCATACGAATGAGGTAAAGGTTTGTATATACTAGTAGATTGGAAAACAGTTTTATAAACGAGTTTGATATTGAAAATAGAGTTGAAATCGTTTTGATGAAAGAGTTTTGATATTTACTACTAGTATTGGAAACCTTTATATTTTGAAGTGACAAATCATAGAAGTGATTGTAGAAACAATCAATCATAAAAATTCACGTTCGAAGACGTGAGTAAGGTTCAAAGAAATCAATTCTCAAAACCATCAAAGTAAGAAGTTCTGTTGAACGCTTTTCAGATAAGATTGCCTACGCAGAGTAATACGGGGTACGACTTAGTGAAGGCAAGCTGGTCCAGCGACCTAAGGAAAAGTAGGTCATACGACCTAAGAGTTCACGCGACCTAACAAGACTAAGGATAAGGTCGGAGACGACCTACGACTTAACAAAGTCGAGCGACCTACGACTTAACAAAGTCGAGCGACCTACGACTTAACAAAGTCGAGCGACCTACAACTTAACAAAGTCGAGCGACCTACGACTTAAGGTCAAGCGACCTAGTGAAATAGCAGTGGGAATGTTAGGTCGGAGACGACCTACGACTTAAGGTCAAGCGACCTAAGTGGGATGCGCGACCTAAGAAAGTACGCGACTTAACAGTTTAAGGGTCTACGACCTAACGAGTTAAAAAGGTCCAACGACCTAAGAAAATTAGGGTCATACGACCTAAGCCTTGAACGACTTAGTGGAATGAACGACTTAACGACCTAAGCCTTGAATACGAGCTACGAGCTAAGGCAGGAACGACCTAGTGAAGTTAGGTCGAGGACGACCTACGACTTAAGCCAGGGCGAGCGAGCTAACTGCAAACGACTTAAGGCCAAACGACCTACGACTTAACTCGAGGCGAACGAGCTAACTGCAAACGACTTAAGCCTTTAACTCGTGAACGACTTATGCCTTTAACTCGTGAACGACTTATGCCTTTAGCTCGTGAACGACTTATGCCTTTAGCTCGTGAACGACTTATGCCTTTAGCTCGTGAACGACTTAACATTTTGCCTGGAGATTATAGGTCGGCAACGACCTACGACTTAAGGGCCAGAACGAGCTAAAAATTGGCCAGAACGACCTAGTAGCAGTTTTTCACCAAAATCACTAAATTTTGGAGTTTTTCGCCAATCCAATCCAAACCAAATGCAGATATTCATACAAATGCAATAGAGGATCATTCCCAACAGTCCAAGATAGATATAGGCAAGATGTGAGATCAAAAATCTCACCTTTTCACGGAATTTGATGATGATGAAGATGAAGCTCGGGGGCAAAGCAAAGATCAACCACAAGCTTGAATCAATGTCTTCACTTTGAATTTGGAGTTAGATGTTGAATTTGCTAAAGAACTTGAGCTTGGAATTTTAATTTCCTACTCCCTCCACCATTGTTGCTAAAGCTTCAAAGTTGATGAAGTGATGAAGAGAAGGAAGGGGTTGGGCTGAGGTAGAAGAGGTGCAGCCCAAACCAAAAGCTCAACACAAAAAGTGACGAAAATTTCACTATCTCCAAACATATCGAAGTTTACACTCAAAAAGATCGCAAACGTCATTTTGAACTCAATGGGGGTGGTCTCGAGTCCTAATTTGACCGTATGCAAAAAGTAGCTTTTCGGACTAACATCCGACTAACGATAAAATATTTAAATATAAAATCGATAAATATGCGGGTTGTTACATTAGCTATATGTCAGTTTGTTGTTATAGTTTTAAATCTTACAAAGGTTGATTATATATGAATATAGTGTTATAACAAATATTTTAGTAAAGTAAGTTATATGTATTAGTTTTATTGTCCTGTTATACATAAAAGTTATATTTGTCTGTTTTGAAATACTTGTATTATATTCAAATATGGGTTGTATAAGTTATATAAGTATTCTTTTTTATTTCAACAATACATATGTTTTCAAAGTTTATTAGCTGTCGGTTTATAGATCTGGTTTTCACAGTCTGCATGTATACATAAATTATTTTAAGATTTTAGACATAAATATAATTAGCTCATATGGGTAATATATATATAGTTGTTGATATGCTTAAGTTATATTAGTTCTTATTTTTCTTATAGCATATATATTAAAGTATATTTATGTTAGTTATAAATATACAGTGTGTATGTGCACTGGTTTATATCCATTTACTTATATATACATATTTGTGATATATGTTGTGATTTCAGAGTATAAATGTTATTTTATATTAAAAAATTTATTTGCATTGAATTTGGGATATGATTTTATACATAGTACATATGCTTATAGGTTCTCTTCTACCAATTATCTTCATCGACCCGTTCTAAATTTGTTCCGTCTATTCTTATTTTCAGCTTTGTCCGTCTTGCCCGTTCTTCATCAAATCGTGTTCATCTAGCTTTGCTTTGGGATTCGTAACTCGTGTCGAATATCTCTCTAGCCTCGAAAGGTGAGCAATCACTCACGATTAACGTTCTTTTATTTATTAAATTTGATTTCAATTGAAACGACAATTGAAATATGCTGCTGTTAGTTAATTACACTGTTATATATGCTATTGCCTGTATCAGCTCACCTGTGACATCTGACACCATTATATGTTAATTATTTATGCGATTGTAATATAGTTTGGCTGATAATTGATTGATTGTTGATGTTTATATTGGATGTTAAGTTGTTAATGGTTAAAATGATAAATAGTATGCAATTGAACTTGATATAGGATAGTTAAATGTTAAATTTGATTAACTGACATTTGTATAATATGACCCCTTTAACTGTTAAATTTATTGACACGTAGGATTTGTTTAATTACACTTTGAACCGCTGAATGTATGTTGTTAAATTGATGATGTATGAAATTGTATATGGATGACAAGTGAAGAACCGTAATGTAATAATCTTTAATCTACATGAAATGATAGTGTAGATTCTAGAAATAATTATATTAATTCGCACAAACAACAATGCGAATTAATACGATTATTTTGGGATTATTTGAATTGATTATTGGATTGATATTGATTGTTGTTATTGCTTGTTTATTTACTTTGACACCATCCCAGTTATCACACTGCAAGTCCCTTTGCTATTCTTTGATTTTGAATTGAATTGGAATCAGGTTGAAATGATAAATACCCAAATTGAACTTTGACCTAGGATAGAGAATTAAATAAAACCCGATTGGTCAATAATTTGATTTAAAAGTAAACGAAGATTTTATTTGAATAAATAATATGGTTTTGAAATGAAGTTGAATTTGAATTTTAATGAAAGGAAAATGTTAATATTTAATAATCTGAAACAAAATATTAACAATGTAATTGATGAAGGAATGTTGTGTAATTTGAGAAATGATTGAATTAAGTTTGAAATTATAATTAAGTTTGAAATTATTAAACTTTGAAATGATTTAATAACTAAGTTTGGAATTATGATTAAGTTTGAAATTATTAAACTTTGAAATTATTTAATAATTAAGTTTTGAATTATTTAATAATTAAATAAGATTAAATTATTTAATGATTAAATTGAATTGAATTCTTTAATAAGAAAAATTGAACTTTTGAATAAGTGAATTCCTACTTCGTAAATAATTGAAATTGAATTTATTTATTAATTAAGTTTTGGAAAATTATTTAAGCAAGTAAATAAGTGAAATTGAATTTCTTTAACAAGAAATAAAATGTGATTTATTGAAATTAATGTAAGACATGTAATTTAAAGAATTGATTTGACGAATCTAATTTAATTAAATTTGTAAGCTTGATAATGGTGTTGAAATTTAGTAATTGATTTAATGAATTGAAATTTAAATATAAATTGTTTTGAATGATAAATTAATTTAATGATTACTGAATGAAATCGATAAATGAATTTAAATTGATTTAAATGTTAAATTAAATTAATGTAAATAGTTTCGGAATGAAACTTGTATCCGAACTTGAATCGATATTTGAATTGTTGTAAAAAGAAATTGAAATTGAATTATAAGATTTTGAAATTATGAATTTGGAAGTTTGAAATGTAAATTATGGAAATTGTTTTGGAAAGGCAAATGAAATGTTGAGATTTTAATTGAGATTGAAATTGTTTGGTTTTGAAATATATAAACGACCAATCGGTGTAATAATTACGAAAGTTATTAAAAAGACCGGAATCGGTTATGGACATACTCTCTGTCTAAACCGAAAACCACTTTAATAACTATACGCGGAGTGTGATCCAGAATGAAGTGGTTGGAATGATGTACGTTGATGACCGAAGAAAGAGAACGATAATGGATAGCCTTGACACTTGTGTCAAATTGGAAATGACTAAAATAGGAGCCGTGCCGGACCAATGGAGGTCAGCTACCTCAAGTGAACACACTTCTTCGAACTACTTATACTTGTTGTCGATTGGTGCACCCTTGATTTTGGGAGTGTTGTTTCACGGTGTTGCGGTCGCTGCGGCGATGCGTTCTCACCAGTCCGGATCAGGCAAACGGTAGTATCACTACCTTGGGTATTGTCTCATGTGCCTTGTCATACTTGTATTCCCTATTCGCGACCACTACGAATTTGTTTTGTACCTTCAGTATATGGATTGCCCTCTGGTGACTTCCGGTTTTGGGGAAACTACGGTCTTGTATATGCTTTTGGGAATAAAAATGTGTTAAGGGTGGAATGGGCCATGACTTAACACTATTTTGATATCTTTATATTACTAATAGACATTATCTACTTATCGTACACTACTACATAGTAGATAGTTTAACGGATCCTTAAAGGATGGTTATTCCAAACATCCTTTGATTTACTCATATTTCAATTGCTATTTCACTTGAGTTGGATTTATTAATATAAGAATGTTAATCCTGACTCGAGTGTCTTGTGTTTTTGCTTTACGCTCGGGTCAGACTGAGTGTACCAGTATTCGAGACTCACCTTGGAGTTGGAAGCTTGCCTGAAGATCCAGCCATCTATTCTGCTTTCAGTATTCGATGATTCCAGTGATGTATTCTGATTTGTATCCGATGTATTGTATTACTCTTCCGTTGTATCTGTTCTAACTCTGATGTAACTTATACATTTATATAGTAGCTTCATGAACTACTATCTCTTTTATTTCCGCTGCAATTATTACTCTGTGTCTGTGATCTATGATTACTTATTTACTGTATATGTTCAGTTTTGCCAAATTTAAATTAACAATGCGGTATTTTGAGCAATTCAATTCCGACATGAGTGTCTACCTATACAGTTATAATGGATGCGAATGGTCCAAAATATCGGGTCGTTACAATAAAACTCGCCAAATATTGGCCTTCCCAGATAATTCCTAAAGATATGAATTATAAACTCAAAAACCTGCCATAAATTGGCAAAACATCTTAGAAACACTAATCCCAAATAGCTTCGATCGTACAAGTCCGGAATTAACCGAAATAGTAAACGCACATGTCCCATACCACGTGTTTTACTAAATCGTTTAATTCTCTTTCTCATACGTTCGAATAGTGCAAAAGTGTGCATTTTACATTAAAAATAGTTTACTAGAGAAAACAAACTTTTAAAACTTTTTCCCGAAATGATTAATAAAACCAATATTTAAAATTCCTTTAATATAGGAAATAAATAGATTTTATATTAGAAAAATAATTTTAAAATACTATATAATAATAATTTGAAATTTTCATTTATTTCAAAAATCACTTCAAAATGGTTTAGTGAAAACCGTGCTCGAAAACAATAAAAAAAACAAGAAAGATAACTCAAGACCAATAAGTTGAGTTTAATACGAAGTCAATTCAAATTTAACCCAAAATCAATTCAAATTCTATTTAAATTTGAATTTGAATTTTCAAATTCTCCGAATATAGCTAGCCTATTGATAGGTATTATAGCTTTCAAAACATCTCAAAAACAATCATCAAAATCAAATAAGAATGAGAGCAAAAATAAGCTAATACACTCCTCAAGTCAATAATTGTTGTTGTTGTCGTTTTGCTCTCGTACCAGCAACAAACAAACACAATTTTGACCAAGCAAACATCAAAATTTTAGAAAATATAAAATATGAAACTTTTACTGTAAAGTTTATGCTTTCCGGAACATCTAATATTATCAAATTTGGTTAAGAAACGAAGAAGTTATGCCCAATTTCGTTTCAGTTTCAAACATAGAGCAAATATTGTTTTTGCTCTCAGACTAGCAGTAGTAAAGTTCAATTTTGACATAGAAAAACTCAAAATTACAGACAACTCAACAAATGAAAGTTGTAGTATATGACTTAAGCTTCCTGAAACATCAAAAATTATCAAATTCGATTAAGAAACAAAGAAGTTATGGCAAATTTTGTTTCAGTTTCAACCATAGAGCAAATATTGTTTTTGCTCTCGGGATAGCAGTAGAAAATTTTAATTTTGACATAGCAAAACTTAAAATTACAGAAAACTCAACAAATGAAAGTTGTAGTATATGATTTCGGCTTTCTGGAACATCTAAAATTATCAAAATCGATTAAGAAACAAAGAAGTTATGGCAAATTTTGTTTCAGCTTCAAGCATAGAGCAAATATAGATTTTGCTCTCGGGTTAGCAGTAGAAAAATCAAATTTTGACATAGCTAACCTAAAATTTACAGAAAACATAAAACATAAAAGTTGTAGTATAGGATTTAAGATTTACGGAACATCCAAAATTATCAAAATCCGATCAAAATCGAGAAAGTTATGTCTAATTTTGTTTCAGCTTCAAGCATAGAGCAAATATAGATTTTGCTCTCGGGTTAGTAGTAGAAATCAAATTTTGACATAGCTAACCTAAAAATTACAGAAAACATAAAACATAAAAGTTGTAGTATAGGATTTATGCTTTCCAGAACATCCAAAATTATCAAAATCGAGAAAGTTATGTCTAATTTTGTTTCAGCTTCAAGCACGGAGCAAATATAGATTTTGCTCTCGGGTTAGCAGTAGAAAAATCAAATTTTGACATAGCTAACCTAAAAATTACAGAAAACATAAAATATAAAAGTTGTAGTATAGGATTTATGCTTTCCGTAACATCCAAAATTATCAAAATCCGATCAAAATCGAGAAAGTTATGTCTAATTTTGTTTTAGCTTCAAAGATGGACAGAATTCAATTTTTACAGAAATAAAAATATCAACCAAAAATCAATATTCTCAAGCTATTTGCATATATTTTTGCATTTGAAGCTTCAAGCTTTGCTTCAGCTAGAGATTGTGAATTTATTAACTCACCTTGCCTTCATGAAGATTGAACTTGACTTAGATGTCAAAAATTAAAGCTTTTAGCCAAGAACAGAGCATCCAAACCTGTAAAACTAAGAACAGGTACATGCAAACAAGGAGAGAAGCAAATCAACAATTATCACTATAAAAATCGGATTTTGATGAAGAGAAGGGTTTTAGAAATCGATTACCTGAAGTTCGCTCTTGAATTTACATTTTTAAAACACAAATTTTCATTTTCATTTGATGGATTTAGCATAGAATTGGAGAGGGATGAAGGAGGCTGCCATTTACAGGTTTTTGGAGCTTTGAGAAAGAAAGTAGAAAATGTACGTACAGGTATTACTCTTCTTTTCCATCTCTTAATTTCCAAAGGCCAGAGCAAATTAATTAGCTTAATGGGCTAAAGTCCATTAAAAAAAGAAGGTTTGCTTATGTTAATTACATAGTGTTTTAATCTCTTATCTCTTGTTACAATTTATATACTTATAATTTCAAATCATGAAATTAAGCTTCATTTCATATTTAAAAATTATGAAACTTTAGTCTCATGTTAATAAAATGTTTTTACACAAAAATAAAAGATTATTTATATTTTTAAAACATTTTATTAACATATTTCTCTATATTTAAATAAATAACAATTTTACCCTTTTTAATTACAAAACCCATTGTAATTAACATTATAAATTACACAAAAATCACATTTTTGTGTAATAAAATCTTATAACCCATTTCAAATATAATTTTACTCTAAAATTATATTTTAAATTCAATTCCATCATTATCTTAAATATATCTCATCTTAAAATTAATTACTTCTTCTTCTTTTTTTTAAAAAATCCTTAAAAGAAGTAAATAGCAATAATTAACAAAAATTATTGCCTTAACTCTAAATAAAACACATTTCACTCATTTTATTAACTCAAACCATCTTAATAAAGTTTCCAAAACTTTATTTTCTCATTTTATCCTCAAATATATTGTTTATTCCCAATAAACAATTTAAATTCCTCATTAATTATTAATTTACACTATTAAATTATAACTGCCGTTATAATTTAATATTCTCAGGTAATCGCTAAAACCAGGGTTGTTACATTTGAGATATCTTATGTATTGGGTTTTATGACACTTTTTATGAAGTTTGATTTTGAATAATGAGATTACTATTTAAATGTTTCCGCTGTTTTATTTATTTTGTCTTGTGAATCTTAGTCTCTGTAAAGTTTTTGCTATACCTACAATGCACCTCATCCTTTAGTTTGCCCTTTTTGGGTATACTAAGGCGTGTGGGGTGTTTCATATATTCCTTTATATATACTCGTTTGACTTTTATGGCGCAAATTTACGAACCTCCGTTAAGCGGCACTTCTATTTTTGACTCAATTTTCAATATTCATTTAAACTTTGCCAAAACAATTTGAATGTTGATAAAACATTTCTAAATCATATTAAACCATTTTTAAGAGGTTTAAACATTCTATATACACCAATTCATTCAATAATGGAAAGTCATTTTCTTTGTGCTTATCAATGTGTATTAACGTAACTTGCAGATATATTCCACAACCATATTAAACAACCATCATCAACAATCACATCCAATCATATATATCATCCAATAACATATATTATTATAGTTTAGGAGTTTCTCATTTTCATTTTTTCCTCGGGATAGTCTAAAATTAGCTATAGTTTCGCTATGATGGCTTAAAACTCCACGAAACTGAATTCTCTGACCTTGAATGGGCTTGGCCCACCCTAGGGTGCTCACAGCCTTGATGAGGTGAGGAGGAAGGCTCGGCCAAGTGGTAAAAGGAGGGTGGCCATGGGTTTTAGAAAGGTAGGGGAGGAGTTTGAAGATAGTTTTGAGGTGGTTTTACTAACATATATGTAATATATGATTTTAATTCTCTTTTGCCAAATATTTTGCCATTATTTTGCTAAGCATTAAAGCTATGAAAAAATCTTAAAAGTGGAGGAGAAGATGATAAGAATGTAGTGAAAAAATGTGAGAAAGTGTATGGCTATTTATAAAAGAAAATTTGAAACAAATATCTAATGTTATAATTACCATCTTTCCCTTGACCCACACCCTTCTCCTCCCCCCCCCCCCCGGTTCGGCTGAAGTGATGTTCACATGGGTGAAACCATGTGCTTGTCCATGTGTGTGTACTTGTGTGACTTTGAGTTTTCTTAAGGCTTAAGAAATTAAGAAATATCTTATATATTTCTTATATGTATGTATGTATGTATGTATGCATGTTTATGTGTACGTTAAAGTGTATATATGTATGTTATATATGTGTGCATAATATGTTAATAAGGTTGCAACAACCTTTGAACGACTTCTATTCATTAAATCTTTGAAATCGGGAAACCGATTTTCGGTCATATTTTCACTTATATTTTAAATTGCATATACATGTAAATAAAATTTAAAACTAATTTCTTATCATTTTTAACTAATTAATATGGTCACGTTTTATTTATAAAACAATATAAATTAATATTAACAATTATTTATAAAAATTGCTATTATACCGATAAAGCGATACGAATTTTCTTAAATTTTTAAATTAAGTATATATCTTTATGAAATTGTTACAAATGATTTATTGTCACTTTATAACTACTTAAACTAAATTATCATCATTTTAAAACAATTATTTGAATAATTATATTAATTATTAAATCATCAAATCTCAACTAAATTTAATAAATCAATTATTAAACATAAGGGCATTATTGACGATAAACACATTTTATTTTCAAAAATAAAACAATTGATTTTATTTCATATTCTTGTTCAATTATAAAAATAAGTGTATGTATCCAGCTCCATGCACGACGTTTTACGATTATGAGCTGTTTATCGATAAAATGATTTTCGACCATTTTATCGATATATTTCCAGGGAAATATTTTTATAAATATCTATTCAAAATAAGATTACTATTATTTATTATCACTCAAAACAATATTATTTGTATTATCAACCTTTTATTTGAATAATTTTAAAAATAAATATAATTTATCAAAGTGATAAATTTTTGGGTCATTACAGACTCTGATTGGTATGTGAATATTAAAGTTTTTCTTTTGTAAAAGTCCTTTGGATATTATACATTACTCGTCACGATGTGAGATTCTATTCTGTCTTTTCTTTTCTTTCACCCCAACTATTTGTCTTTCCAGCACTTGAATGCTCGATACATGAATACCGTGAATGTATTAGTGTCGACTTTTGAGGGTTGAAAAGGTAGGTCGTCACAGTATTATATGTATACATACGTTTGATATAAATTCCAATAACTATATATTGGTATGTGTCTATCTATGTATGTGTGTGTATTTCATATGCATGCTTTGTGAAGTTATTAAACATTGTCCTCATTTTCTACCGGATGTATTGTAACGACCCCGAATTTTAATTACATTTAAATTAATAATTAAATGAATTTTTGAATTAAATTTGTGAAAATAATCAATGCGGTGATGCGAGTTTCCCCGAATTCAAGTATATTTTGTATAAATCATTCAAATTTAATAATATTGTAAATATTGTACATATATGTGAATATATATGTATACGTGATATATGAGAAAACTTGAAGTTAATATATATATATATATATATATATATATATTGAATTTGAGTTTAAATCTAAATCTAAATGGTTTAAAAGTATAAAGTAAATACATTGACAACAATTCTAACAATATATTAATTATGGATATTCATTTTTCATTTTAAAGTAACAAGGCCAAAATAAATAAAACTATAAGCATAAAGATAAATAAAATTTAATAAAATATAAGTTTACTTATTTTATAAAGTAATAATCAATACTTAAGCTATGAATAAAAATAAAAGCATAGCCAACAAGTAAAACAAATAAATTTTATTCATGTACATGAGGATAGCTTGCAAATGAAGATAAGTATATAAATTTGTCTACAACAACTAATGCTAATGTCTATCAGCCGAAATGAAAGGGAAAAGAAAATATAAATATGTAAATTTGTACACCTTAATTAATGCTAGCACCCAACACAATCACCTCAGCCTCCACAAAGAAAAATATCTCTGCTAGAAAATTGTACAAACAAATATATTTTGTCACCCTGAACAATTCATCATGCAGTAAAGCTTCATTCCAGTTTTCGTTCACCCCATTAAAACTGAGAAAAAAGAAAACTAAAGTGATATCATCCTCATTCAAAAACAATGATCATTCAAATTAAAACAAATCAGGATTTAAAGAAAGACCAACTACAGATTTTCAAAACAAAAGGTGCTCTCTGTTTAAACTGGTTTTCAGGTGAGTAACACTTGTTTTAAATTTTTAGAAATAAGCATATGTGGCTTGTAAATCTCTGATTCGAATATAAATGTGTGTGAATATATACATATACATATATATGTGTATATATATGTGTGTAATGAGATGTGTATGCTTATCTAAGAACAGATGAGTTTCTGTTTAGTAACAGGGTAGCTAAAACTCAAGAAAAATTCATACTACCCAAACCAACCCATATTAAGCCTTAATCTCAAAATAAAAAGTGATTGTAAGGTGGCAATATAAATTTTAAAAATGATCACAAGTTTAACGATTGAATGAATATTGTGAAAATGGCATTTTACAGTAAAAAGGAAATCAATGGTTAAAATTCGAATATTTTAAATAGTTAATTTGATTTCATATCTTGAATAAACATCCAAAGGTAGGATTTTTAAAGTAAAAATGATGATTTTTAATTAGGTATACAAGGTGCAGTTCATAAATGAACCAAAAATGCTTTTTTTTCAATTTCTAATGGGTTATCAAATCTTAGATCCTGAAATTTGTTGTGAAGCTTGCTTGATCTTCGTCGATTCCAGGAAAAATGTAAAAAAAATTATTCAATGCAAGAATTGTTGGGTTGAGAGCATTTTAGGGTTTAAGGATACGATGTGGTCGATGCTATTGATCGCGTTCGTGTAGTAATGTGGGTTGATCGGGGACGTTCGGTCCGGTGGAAATCGAAGGTGGGAAGTGTGATGAAGCTCGTGGTCAATCGGCGTGATCTATGGTGGAAGGATCGTCGGCGGTGAGGGGTCTTAGCGATTTGTGCTGGTTCCAGTTTCAATCGAGTTTCTCGATTTCGATTTGTGGGCAATTTTGAATTTCTGGGTTGCTGTTTGGAATGAGGAGATCGTAGTCGACTTGATGGCAACCTCGGTGATGATCGGAGATGTGATGATCATCTGTGCACGTGCACGTTCGTGTCAGTGTTGGACTGGGTGTTCGTTTGAGTTGGGTAGTGGTTTGCTCGGGTTTGTCTCGAGTATTTTGGGTGATTGGCTCGAAGTTGTGGGGGGTTGGACTCGGAGGAGATATGGGGTAGCTCGAGTTAATATTCGAGTAGGTGAAAGGCTTGTTTCGTGATGGTCCTGAGTGCGTACATATGCTTCCCAGTTTATTTTAAGTTTAAACTTAGTCTTCAACTTAATAAAAGTAATTAAAGGATAAGTACATAAAGAATAATAATTACTTAATGTAAGTAATTAAAGAATAATTAAGGTTAATTAATCTATGATTTAAGGTTAATTAAATAATGATTAAAGGTTAATCAAATGATGACTAAAGGTTAAATAATAAATTAATTAAAGGTTAATTGATTAATGTAGGTAATTAAGAAATGGTAATTAATTCAAGGACAATAAATTAAGAATAAATTAATTTATGTGATTTATTAAGGGTTGATTTAATAATTAAGATTAATTAATTAATTTAAAGATTTAATTTATGTGATTGAATAAATTAATATGATTAATTAAAAGTTTATTTAATAAATTAAAGGTGAATTAATTAATGATTAAAGGTGAATAAATCTATGATGAAAATATAATTACTTAATGAAATTAAGAGTTAGTTAATTATGAAATTAACTTAAGGTTAATATAATTATGTGATTAATTAAAGGACAATTTATTCATTAATTAAGGGTAATTAATTAGGATGAATAATTAAGAATTAATTAATTAATTTCATAAATTAATATAAAATGGGTTGTGATTTATTAATGATAATTAAACCAGGATTAGTGTCTAATCTAATTTAATTTAATCAGACAATAAATTGACCTTACTTATGGATGATTGGATTTGACTGAATGTTTGATTGTTTGATATCCCTGATATATGATGTTTTGTGATATACCCTGATTTATGTTGTGATCTGTAATTTACTTATCTGTGATATATATATCTGTGATCTGTGAATAAACGATAAGCGTTATAGTTTATATCGCTTATCAACTATAATTCTGTATTCTGATCTGTGATGAATGATGTTGCGCTATTGTGTGAAACCCCTGGACTACACTTTTACACACACAAATATGGATTTCACGTGGAAATCGGTTAAGTCACAGATGATTTAAATTTAATATTTTTGGAAATTGAAATTTTAATTTCAATTGATTTTGGAAATGGATTTGGGTTAAATGTGAAAGCTTTTGAAAATGAATTTTTAAGACAAAAGTTATTTTTAATAAATTGGTAAAGCTTTCAAATTTTAAATAAATTAATTTGAATTTGAATTCAGAATTTGGAATTGAATTCCATAATTGGAAATTATTGTTAAAGATGTTAGGAATGTGTTTATATGAATTGGAACCATTTTTAAAATATTGGTTTGAGAATTTGAATTTAGGCCGAGGATTTTAACTCGTATAAATGAATCAGATTTCCTGAAATGAAACTGTTTGTTTTTAAAAAGAATAAAAGCTTTCAGATAAGAAATGGAATTCCGGTTTAATTAAAGGAATTTCAAGTTTGAATTGAAAAATGGTTTTTTCAAGTTATGAATGAATTCTTTTTGAAAGCTATGAATTGAATCTGTTTATTTTTAACAGATTAAAAAATAATGATTTGTTAAACCATTTGAAATGGAATTGTTTTGAAAACTGTAAGTTAAATCTTTGTTTCAAAGATTTAACGAGTTAATCAAATTGAAATGGGAATTAATTTGGAAAATCTGTGAATGAATCTTTTGTTTAAAAGATTAAAGTGTGGAAATTGTTTAAACCGTTGAAGGTGGTTAAAATGAATCTTTTTGTTTAAAGATTTGAAAATGGTATTTTGTTTAAACCATTTGAAAGAAAAGTTTTGGTTAATAAGTTGTGACTTAATTGAAATCCCAATATCCATATGTTTTAAAGATTGCGCTCATTATTCGGTTTAGCCAGGAGAGGACCTTTGTGTCATATAACCCATTCCGAATAATGATACGTCGTATATGGATAGCATTTGAAGACCGGTGGTGAAGACCGGATATTTTCGAAAACGAAAGGACAACTCGTCGAATGTCTCTGCATCGACTGGTCCCCGGTATAGAGATTTTAGCACCCTTTGTGATGGGAAGTCCGGACGTGATTGGAAATTATCCGGAATTGCAAGGGCTTCGTGAGAAGTGCCTTCGGTTCTGTTCGAACCCGGAACAGACTTGTATGGTTACATGTCTGACATTACACTTTGAGATATAAAGCCGATTTCTTTCAAATACATATCTGTTGGTGGCGGAGAATTTATTCTCTTAGCTTAACACCCTTCTCTGAGACGTACGAGCTCAGAGGTTATGTAGTTGAAGGTTATCAGCGATATATCCCAATTTGGTAATGTGACATGCTGAGTGTTGCTGTGTGATGATCAGTGTTTGATCATTTGTGATATGATCATTTGTTTGATCATTTATCTTTGTGATCATAGGTTGATCATCTGTTGACCCAAAGCGTGGTTTTTTGAAAAAGCGTAGCTTTGTGGACGAGACTTCGTCAGGGCCTCACAACCCGGAAATGGTCGAAACAGGATCGTTGCGGCAAGGTTATGAGGGTCGCGCCCTTTAGGGTATGTCATTTCCTTCTGGAAAGGGGTGGTATTATGGTATGGAGCCCTGATACTTACTCATGTGGATACACTTTCTTTATGATGTGTGATGTTGGATATCGAGCGCTCGGATAAAGGTCCCAAAGGACCGGGGGATGGCATATTCGTGAGTTACTTGTTACAGGAGTAACCCGGCCTTGTTGGCGGAGAGCAGTTTGTCTCTCGGGACGTCCAGCCAGAGGCGATCCCATGCGGCGGAAGGAAGTTCCTTAGCCTGACCATTTGTTGGAAATCCATTTCTCCAATACGAACTTTGTACGGTTTTAGTTGTAGAACCTGCCATCTAATATGGTAGCTATAGTAGGCATAGTATAATGGTACCTATGCTGGCTAAGATTAATATTATACTTTCAAATTGTTTTCCACTATGCACTAATAATAATAATCCAATGATTTGCGTAGTAAGCATGTTTGACTATCATAAGAAGAAATCTCCTCCAATTCTGCGTTTGCATTGTGTGTGTGGCGGGAGGTCTTATGGTAGTTTCATTTTCTAAAAGCATTGCGGATTTCAATGTTTAAAATTCTTTTGTTGATTGTTTAAAGATAAACTGTTTTTGTTGCTCACACCAGTCCCATGACTGATCCGGAGTTTATTGTTCTCTTCCTAAACTCTGGGTGCTCATAATTTTCCACACGAGCAGTCTAGAGTTGGGTTTCTTTTCAGATATTCAGGTTTAGTAGATTATCTGGAGCTAGTTCATTCATCGGAGTTGCTTATCTTGGAGTTGTGGATTCATTCTTGTCTGAAGATCATTTTGGAGTTATCATTTCTATTGATATTGTTCCGCTGCTGATGTTATAGTTTTCTTTTCCGCTGCTATTTGTTGTATCATATCTCTGATGTATATTGATATTCATTGTATCACTCTGTTGTATCAGATATTGTATATCAATGTATTATTCTTTTCTTCCGCTGTGTTATTTACTTAATTGCGTTATAGCTCCGGCGAATCGGATTTGAACGGTCGAATCTGCGGCATTCTAGTACAATATGAAGTACGGATGTTGATTTTCGAGCGGGCAAAACCCGATACGTTACATGTATCATTTTGACATCGATATTTGGGTTGACACTAGTAAAAACACATTACCATAGAGATTTAATATTGAATGGAATTAAATGACAAAATATACATTTGGAATTGGAAATACATTTGAAAATATAAGAACGAACATTTTGAGAAACTTTTTTAAATGGTATATATTGGTAAGGAATTATTTAAATAATAATATGGGTTTAAAAAATTAATAAAGTGGAATAAAAAATAATAAAATAGGACAAAATATATTGTTGAAAACGAGTTCAAAAGATTATAAAAATTTTAGTTGTGATGTGGAAGATAGAGAATGATTACTTTAATAATAGATTATTTTAGGGATAAGAAACAGTAATAAAGTGGAATTGTGATTTTTGAATCAAATTAGAAATTTTAATAAAGAAAAAGAAAGGTTTTATGATTGTTAAAAATGAAATTGTTAGTTTTATAATGTTGAATAATAAAGTTAAAAAATTATGAATTATTTTGATAAATGATATTTTTTAGTTGATTTAACTTATGACTTTTGGTAATAAAATTCAAAGTGGGATATTTTATGTAAAATATAATTGATCCCATTTTAAATTGAAAATATATGAAAATATACTTTTAAAAATAGTTCTGCATGAATAAAGGTATAATATGAAATATGAAATTTAATAAATTTATTTAGTTTGAAATATAAATTAATTAAAGGCTTTTGCATTTGTTTTGTAAGGAAAAGAAAAATAAAAACAAATTCTAATACATTTCTCTATAATATTTCTATTATATATATACAATAGTCAAAATAAAAAATTCCTTATTATTAATAAATAAATTTGTTTAAAATGTAGAAATCAATGAGAAGATGCGCCATATTCAATGATACATAACTTGAAAACCAAAGTTTAAAGTCAAAGGTCAGTAAGCAGGAGAAGAAAGTCTCCAAACCAATGAATGCTTTTGTTTGAAAGTTAGGTGCAGCTGCTTCTGATGATGATGATGATGATGATGGAGCTGAGTGTGTAGGTGATGAGTAAGTGTGTATTTTGTTGTGTTTGGACATTATTTATGATTGGATACTGATGACAGTTTATATTTAGATATTGGTGGTGATGATGATGGAACAGTTTATTTATGTTGGTATTTGTTAGATATGCGATATGTTTTGGATAATGATGGTTAAACTATAGTACATTTGTTGGATATTAGTATTTTGTATTGCATTTTGGTATATATGTTGGTATAATGGATACTGTGTTGAATATGGTATATTTGTGCTGAAAATTTGTAATGCTATTTTGGTTTATATGTGAATGCGTGATCGAAGGTGAGAAAAGCAACAAAAATTCTATAAAAATATTTTAGGCATTATGTCGGTATGGCATCGGTAAATCCGATTTTGCCATTTTACAATGGTGTCGATATGGTGTGGATAGGGCATCGGTAAGTTATTCTTATGTCGTCGTCATGACATCGTCGTAGCGTCGGCAATACATGGTCGGTATGGTGTCGAAATATCACCGGAAAATAGGCAACGGTATGGCGTCAGTATGACATTGGTTAGTACACTACGAACGACATCAACATGGCGTTGGAAAAAATTTACATATATGGTTTTCCCGATGCCTTGTATAGCATTGGCGGGATGTCGGTAGATGGTTTACCGATGCTATATTGGCGCTGTTAAAACCTATATTTCTTATAGTGAAGGAATAATGAGTATTCACAATATTCATTGACTTCATTGGTTATTATATACACACACACAACTATATATATATATATATATATTATTTATTACTAGAATAGGTTTTATTTCGATTTTAACTTTTAAAATCGTAGTATTTTATTTCATACACATTATATAACATGTTAGTCCCTGAGAAGTTGGTTTTGATGACAACAACCTTAGAATAAGATTATAAAATATAAATACTTACATTATTGTTTAGATATATATGTATATGCAGGATATATATACAGGTACCAAAGAAGTAAGACTGTACAGTATAGAGATTCAAGAACTGATGAACTCAAGATCGAAGATATCAAGATTTAAGACTCATGAGTATCAAGATTATCAAGAGTTCAAGATTTCAAGATAAATAATTTAGTTAGGAATTTTGTTAAAACTCCTAGAAAAGCACTGACATCTTAAAATCCATTTTATTCGTGGAATGGAATCCACTTCGAACCCGTTAAAAGGATGGAACCCTAAGTAGGATGGAACCTACAAAAAATCTAGTGGAACATTGTTTTGTATCCACTAACTTTTATTCAAATGTTTTACAAAATTATATCTTGTTTTCAAAATCTTCCTTTTTAAATCAAAAACATCTATCCTGGTTTTAAAATACTTTTAGCCTCAAAATAATCTCTATTTTCAATATCAAATTATCCTTGGTTTTAAACTATCTTTTAATTATAATATATTTAACTTTTAATATTTATACTTAGATTTAAATATAAAATTATAGTAAAATTTTATATACCAAAATATTATTCTCTATACTTATTTATGAATTTTAACTATAGTTAAGAATATTTATAAAGTTTAAAATAGTTTTAATACAAGATATAAGTTATTTTCAAAGAAAAACAAATTACCAAAAATAACTTAGGCTTGTCGACAACCCCAAGGACATCTTGTCGACAAGGTGACAGTTTATTTCAAAATTTTGAATTTCAAAGGAAGTGTATATTCGTCATATCCTTTCACGAATGGACATGGTTGTTGTTCTACTATAAATAAGGGTTGTTTTAAATGAATTTACAATCATATTTTCTCTGATTTCACTCCTCTTCTTCTTCCACATTTCTTTATATACATTTTTACCATTACTCTGCCGAAATCACCATTGAATCTAACTAGATCATCTCTGGTTTGATTCTCTATCACCATCTCAACAAGATCCCAGTGCTATTAAGAGTTATAGACTTCTTTGTATTTAATCGAGCGAGAAAAGGTGTGATTGTAGCCTGGAAAACCAATCGGGTGAACTTGTTGCCTGTAAAATCAATTATCTCTACCCAAAGGATTGTGAATCTGGAGCGGTGTACCTCGTGGCCTTGAAATCGAGGGTGTAATTGTAAGAATTGATTTTGAAAGGAAATCCGTACTTGTGCTGCGGGACTGGATGTAGGGTAACTCCGAACCAGTATAAAATCAGGTATGTTCTTTCCTTTATTGCTTTTACTTTATATCTGCATCTGTGTTTGCTTCTGTGATCATATATGTGTCTCAATATTGCATACATTTGTGTTCAAATTAATATAAACTCAAAAAGAATTGGTAATTTCTTAAAACACTATTCACCCCCCCTCTATTGTTAATTCTAGCCTTAAGATCCGTAATCCGCATTTCTCACATTTGGTATCGGAGCAAGGTTTTCAAAGTTTCATAATATGAATTTTGAAAAAGCTTTTAAAATGGCTATGTTTGAAAAACTTGTTAATACTAGTTTAGAAATATTCAGATCATCACTGTCTCATGAGTCTGCATATAATCGATATTCAAATTCAAGTTGTCTACCAAAATTTTATGATGTGCAGGAAACATGTTTTATGGGTGTTGAGGAATCAATCCACAATGGACAAATTGTGCAGATCAAAAAGAATAAATGGATACTCGATAGTGGATGCTCTAGACACATGATTGGTAATCCGGATATACTGAATGATATAATATACAAAGACAGAGGACTGGTTAACTTTGGAGACAACTCAAAAGGATATGTGATTGGCATCGGTAATGTCGGTAACTCTGAAACTCCTATTATTACTAATGTTTTGCTAGTTAAGAATCTGAAACATAATCTGGTAAGTATTAGTCAACTTTGCGATAAAGGATATAAAATTAAATTTGAAAAAGATAAGTATCACATTAAAGATAATAATTTAACCATAATATTTGAGGGAATTAGGAAAAAGAATATTTATATTCTTAGTATGAAAGTTTCAAATCCTAACCTGTGTCTTTTGGCAAATACAAGTGACCCTTGGATTTGGCATAAGAGATTTGAACATTTGAATTTCAAACTCTTATCTAGACTGTCAAAACATGATCTAGTAAGAGGTCTCCCTAAAATGAATTTTAAAGTAGATAGTTTATGTAATGCATGTCAATTAGGAAAACTTAGAAAAAGTTCCTTTAAATTAAAAGATATGATTTCAACTTCAAAACCTCTTGAATTACTTCATCTTGATTTATTTGGTCCATCTCAAATTCAGTCAATAAATCACAGTAAATATGTTTTTGTAATTGTAGATGATTATTGTAACAACCAGGATTTCGCTTCAATTTATAAAGCGTCATTTAACGATTAAAGTGATGATAAATGGTTATTGGGGTTTCTAAATCAAGTTGAAATTCTTTTGAAATTTGTTAAAGGGTATGGGCTTTATAAATAATCTTGGGCCTTGTTTTAATTGGTGCTGTGATAATTTTCTCAAGTACGTAGCCGTTCCCCCTTTTATTTCATTTTCCATTCAAAAAAAACCCTAAGACATAACAAACGAAAAAATGGTGGCGGCTCGTTCTTTCGTTCATTATCCTTTTCTTGTGAAAATTAGGGCTTTGATTTCAACTTTGCTCGATTCTTTGATTGGCCACGGCGTCGACTCTGGATTGATCGATGGTGACTTCGGCCGTTTGATTGAGTTCGTTTTTGGGCTTCGCTCGATTCGTCGATTTCGTGCTCGTCAGTCTAAGGTGAGTAATTTTTATTACTCACATCTAATTCAAGAACATATATATGTGATTCGTGATTTCTATGGCTTTGAATTCTTGGGTTTTCGTTTGTATACAAATGTTTGAGTTCGTCTATCGATTTCTCTGGCCATTCGTATATGTTGCGATTTTTTTGTTGATACGATATTGAGTTTTACATATACGTATCAGTTTGAACTTGTGGCAATTGATTTTTGGTTTCGTGACATTTTCTGAAGATGTTGATTTTACTGTGATTGTGGTTATACCTTGCTTTGTTCACGGTGACCTTGGGTATACCTTGTCGTGACTTTGTTAAATTCCTAATATTTGACTAAAACCATCTCTGGTTCATTTGCATTGCTGTACAGTGCATACCTGTATATCTTGTTATGTCATTTTGTTATCTGCTTAGATACTTCATGTTTATTTTGGAGTCTTTGTATACATTTTGCACATTAGTCAATAGCACTGCTTCAAGCCCTTATACTTGGGTTTTGAAATCTAATTTAATTGATTTTATGAAACCGGTTATTTCGATTACTGTAAAATGTGATTTTATCACTTTGGCATTGATTTCTGATTTGAAACTTGTGAGGTCTATTTAACCGGTTCATTGCAGTTCGATTTGAACTGCATTTTTTGTTGGCATCGGCTTGACTTGGACTTTGCATTTTTGTAATGGGTTCGGCCCTTATGTTTCTGATTTAGATGACCTCGGCACTGTCTGTTGTAGTTGTACATTGCGTTCATGGGCTTGCACTGTACAGTAGTTGTTTTGATAAAGCAATATATTTTGTCTTTTGCTTCGGCCTGACTTTGTTTATGTGTATATTTTAGTCCTTGTGTCTTTGGTCTTTGTTACTTGCTGCACTTGATGTTGCTGCAACGTGATGAAGCTAAGTGGAAATGATGTACTTGGGTTTACCTTTGTATTGTATGTTGAATTGTGTATATGAGCCCTGGTATACATGCCCATTTACTTATACTTTTTTACACGTGCACTATGATGTGTTTCTCTTGCTGATTTGTGATGTGGTTCCACCTCATTGCATCTTTGGCCATGTTAAATTGGGTTTCCACTACTCTTGTTATCTTCTGAACTCGTGCAAACTTGCACTATAAACTCTCTTCCGCCATGTGCATTTGGGTTCGACACTGTCTTGGTGGCTTTGTTCGAACTATATATTTAAGTGGAATTGATTTTGAGTTGTTTTGCTTTAGGTTCGACACTGTCTTGGTGGCTATGTTCGAACTACCTATGTCTCGTGCTTAGGTTGTTGCATTTGCAGTTTGTAAATTAGCGAGCACCTGAACTTGCACTGACCAGTCTAACCATTGACTGTTTCTTGCATTTTGCTCATCATGTTGTGGCAGTCAAGTCTTCACTATTTTATCCACTTGAATTCAGTTGTATTTCATGTATATGAAGCATTCTTTGTTGAGGCATTGTCATTTGAATTTGTTATTGTGATGCCGTATCTTTGGTGTCTTCACTCATTCGAGTTTATACTTTGTTCACTTGATGGCTTCAAGACTGAACTACTTTGTTACTTGAGTTTGCTTGAGTATATGTAAAACAGTTGCATATTTGGATTTGCCATGTTGAAATAGTTTTGGGTGCTATCATTCTTTAGTTGCTGCTAACATGCATCACTGGTGCATGTTGCAGTGATATTTCTTTCACACTGGTATACTCTATGTTGCCACTGCCTGGTGGTTTCGAACCTGTAGCCTTTGTGTTTACTTGTTAATTGATTTGTTGTATCACTTACTCATGTATTTATGTGCTGTGGTGCCATACCTCCGGTGCCCTCATCCGTGTATTTCATCAGGGTAGTGGCGAGGCAGTGCACGCGTGTGTGTACTACAGCCCTACCAGAATTGACAGTTTTAATTGATATTTCGATCGTGTAAATTGTTTCTGTCACATACCGAAATTTTCGACTTTCGAAAATTCGACATCGATACTCACTTTATCGACTGCCGAGAAATCGAGTGCCGGAAACTCCAATAGTGAGTGTTTTAGAAAGAAGAAGTAGAAGAAAAGATAGAGAGAAGAAGAAGAAAGCAGAAAAGGAAAGAAAGAAGAACAACAGAACAACATCAGAACAGAAAACAATATCAGAATCTTACACATCGCAGCGGAACAATATACAATAGATAATTACTAGTCTTTTAAAACAAAGAACTATATCAATTTTTATATACATCAATCATCAGAGTCAATATACAACAATGGACAGTTTTATAAACTTGTCCTCATACAGAATACACAGCGGAATAAATACTATCAGATACAAATACTACGTCTCGCCATCCAGCTTGCTTCCAAAGCTCCAGAATATCCAGAATATCCTGATAATCTAACTCTAGACTGCCCGTGTGGAAATTGGTGGGCACCCAGAGTTTAGAAGGGAACAATAAACTCCGAGTCAGTCATGGTGACTGGTGTGAGATCGTAAAACAGTTATTCTTTAAAATAAACAACAGAGAATTTTAAAGTAAATTCGCAATGCTTTTGGAAAATGAAACTACCATAAGACCTCCCACCACACACACAATGCAAACGCAGACTTGGAGGAGATTTCTTCTTATGATAGTCAAAGATGCTTACTACGCGAAAATCAAATTCTTTTTGATATTATTATTAGTGCATAGTGTAGAAAACATTTCGAAAGTAGAATATAAATCTTAGCCAGCATAGGTACCATTATAGTATGCTTGCTATAGCTGCCATATTAGATGGCAGGTTCTACAACTAAAACCGTACAAGTCGCGTATTGTTTCTTTGGATTTCCAACAAATGGTCAGGCTAAGGAACTTCCTTTTCCACGATGGGTACGTCCCTGGAATAGACGACCCGAGAACCTAACCGGATCTCTGCCAACACAAGGCCGGGTTACCTCTGCAAAAATAGGTAACTACTGACACGCGTATGCCATCCCCCGATCGTCACCGATCTTCCCGAGGATCCCCGATTTCCAACAAACCACAAAGTAATAAATTTGCAGCAACCACAGAGGTTAAGTATCTGGGCTCCATACCATGATACCACCTTTATCCAGAAGGAATGACATACACTAAGGGGCGCTACTCCCTAGAACCTTGCTGCATCCTTCCTGTTTCGACCATTTCCGGGGTGTGAGGCTCGATGAAGTCTCGTCCACAAAGCTACGCTTTCTACAAAGCCCTGCTTCGGGTCAAACAAAATGATCAACCTATGATCACAAAGATATAAGATCAAACAAATGATCATATCACAAATGATCAAACACTGATCATTTCACAGCAACACTCAGTATGCCACGTTACCAAATTGGGATATATCGCTGATAAATTTCAACTACATAACCTCTGAGCTCGTACGTCTCAGAGAAGGGTGTTAAGCTAAGAGAATAAATTCTCCGCCACCAACAGAAATGTATTTGAAAGAAATCAGCTTTATATCTCAAATTATAACGTCAGACACACAATCCATACAAGTCTGTTCCGGGATCGAACAGAACCGAAGGCACTTCTCACGAAGCCCTTGCATATCCGGATAAATTTCTAATCACGTCTGGACTTCCCGTCACTAAGGGTGATAAAACCTCTAAACCGGAGATCAGCCGATGTAGAGTAACTCGACGGTAATCCTTCCGTTTTCAAAAAATATCCGGTCTTCAACACCGGTCTTCGAATGCAATTCATAACGACGTATCACATATTCGGAATGGGTTATACGACCCCATGGTCCTTTCCCGGCTAACCCGAATAGTGAGCGTTTATTTAAAAATAAGCGTGGCATTCAATTTCATCCAATTCACAACAAATACCTATATAAAGGTAATTATTGATAGTTGGTTATTTAACTATCAATAAAGATGTGCAACATCATCAGATTCCAAATAATTTTCCCAAATTATTTTATCTTCAAAAATATCTTTACTAGATATAAAATTTCCACACTTTAAAAATAAATCAACGTTTATTTTTCTAAACAGTTTCCCTTTCCTTTTATAAATTCCATATTGAGTTTACATTTTTCGAATATCTACTAATATTCGATTTTCAATCGTTTTCAAATATTCATTTTCGATTTATCTTTAAGAAGATAAAATCTCAAAACGCTTCATCTCATTTTGGAAAAACATTTCCCTACTTATTTAATAATAAGTGTTTCACAAATCTTTTATTTTCAACTTTTGAAAATATTCGATATACTTAAATCAAAATTTAAGTATAAATTCATTCTTTAAGGAAAACATTACTATAACAACATTTATTTGAGTCAAAACGAATGTTATGTAAAACATCGTTACGACGACTCAAAATCTCTAGTATAGGGATTCAGAATTAAGATAGATGTATAAATCCCAATACTATATAAAATATTTCCTTTTGGAAATCATTTACTACAACAACAGTGTTATAGTCCATCATTTCCTTATTTCTCGAAAACGTCTATTTCAACAATAAATGTTGAAATCTATGATTTCGATATTTAACACGTTTTAAAACATCTTTTAAAACAATTACTTCATTTTAAAATATCGTTTCTCCAGAACATATCCATTTTCCTTAAGAATATATTCACTGTCCAAAATCGTGAATATAATTCACTTAACCAAATTTCAATCATCTCTACACATTTTATTTCAATAAAGATTCGCTATCCAAAATCGCGAATATATCTTCTTTAATGACCTCCTATATTTAATTTATCAAACTCCATTGATTTTGAATTTATAAAACAACGTTTATAAATCCTATTTCTATGTTTTTTTAACAACTTTGATTTATAAATCTTCTTTATTAACAATCCGATCAATATTCCATTTAAAAGCAAAAATCCAATTTATAAGTAAATTTCTTATAATCATTCATTCTACAACTTCATACTTTATAAATCTATAAATTTCATATCTTTACAATTTATAATTCTATACATTTCATCTCTTCACATTTTATAATTATAAATTTCATATCTTCACATTTTATAATTATAAATTTCATATCTTTACACTTTATAATTATAAATTTCATATTACTTATAAAACTCATTTTAAAATTCCAATAACTTTAATTGATAAATATCAATTTGATACATCTTTTATATACATTGTTTTAATAATTCAAAAATCTCAACTTAAACCATTTTATAAATTTCTTAACTCTTTATTTCAAAAGAAATTACTTTTTTTTTAAATTCACAAAATCTTAACTTTTATAACTTTAAAGTTTTAACGTTTATTTATTTAAAGTAAATCAATTCAACAATTTAAATAAACGTATATTTTCAAAGATCACTTTTAAAATTTCACTTTTAAAATCAACATCGTTATTTTTAAATTTCAAAATTTGAATCCAATGATGCAACGCATCAATTTGTCCATCACAACATCAAACATCATATATCATCATATGATAACAGAATATATATCAACATCTGTAAATAAATAAATACAGTTAAGGAATCCAGTTGGATCCCTCCAACCTGTTTCCCTGCATCCAAAGACGTTAGCACAATACCATTCCACTTCGAGGTGGAATATCGCGGTATATGGGTTTTTATAAAAATCCGCTTACTAACGGCGCAATAGGGTCTCATCCGCTATACGAGGCGGGAATCAAACAATCCAATATATACATATGCCAATATGTATATATTGCTATATATATAGATATATATCCTACTATATCTAATATCACATCCAATAGCAATCAAATAAATAACTGAAAATTCCACTTTTAAATTCTTGAGTGAGAAGATCTCACCTTGATTTTTAATTCTGATTTCAGCGTTTATTTCGAATAAAATTAAACGCGCGTTTAATTTTACTCGAAATTCAAACTAGCTCCAAACGACTCCAAATTAGTTGCATTGCGAAGTGCTCGACGAAACGAAACCAACGCCGCTTGTTTCGTAATTTTCCGACCTTGTAGCAAAAAGTTACAACATTTTTAATATCTCATGATTTAATATACAATTTCCTTTTTAATTTTATTTTAAATTTATAACCTAAATCCATCATCACCGTTCATTCCAGGATGAAGATCACGGCCGTCCAAAGCTTCTCCTTTCTTCCTCACGTATGCTCCCAGTAAATCACGTACGTGATTAAACCCAACGAAGCCGCCACCTAGGGTTTAGAACCGCTCCACCTACAAACGTCGAGAGCCCATCTAACCACCACCACTCGAACCGCCTCAGCCACCTCCACCTTCGCCCCAGTCGCGGCTCAGCTCGGTGGTCCCACGTCTTCGAACGACGTGCACGAAGTCGCGCCATTTACAAGCGATTTGCCGTCAATCCAGAGCTTTAAACTCCATCATAACCGTTCATATTGTAGATCTCGATGCTCTCTTCCTTTTGCTAGTTGAAAGTTCTTGAAATTATTGAGTGGATCGAGAGGAAAATGAGGAGGAACAATATTGTTCTCTGGCCGTTCATTTCAATGGAGGCGGCTGCATATAAACTAGGGTTTCATTTTCCTTTTTTATTTGTGATAAAATGGGCCTATTTATAGAAGTTTGAACGACACTATTCATTCTGGTTTTCCCGAACTCCGATTTACGCACAGTGACTGGCGTTTCTGGGGTTTATCCCACGTTCCGGACACAATGGAATAGGTTTCGAAAGCTAATTCGAACATCTGTGCGAGTTACAGAATTAAACGATCGATTTAAATTAAGCCGATTTAAATCGATTTCGAGGCGTTTTAATTCGTACCGGACAAATGGTAAATCCAAAAATTACGAAATTTGAAATCTTACAATAATATCACATTACGGATCCGATGAAACTGGTTTCGTCGAAATCCGAGACTTTTTGAAAAATGACTATTTTAACTCGCCGAATTAAATTAAAATAATATCGATGCGTTTCGAGTTGCCACGGTCAAACGACAACTCCGATGGATACGAAAATTGAAATTCGATAATAACTAACTATTACGGATCCAATGGAACTGGTCTCGTTCAATTCTGAGACTGTTCGAAAAATGGCTAATTTTCAGTCGATAATTAAATATTAAAATATTCAATTTTCACAGATTAACTCCAAATTAAATTTTAAAAGTTCTATAACCTTTCTATAACTCTAGTATGATTAAATAAAATTTTACAAATCATTTTCAATCATTTTAAACTCGGTTTTCAATTATCTCTGGAATTTCACTATTTAATTTATTGATTTAATTATCAAATAAAACCCAATATTCGAAAAATAAATCATTCGACTTCTAAATTCCATTTATTAATATTTAAAATCAATTAAATATTCGAATTTAAATTATCAAAAATTCTGGGTCGTTACAGACTTCCCCCCTTAAAAGAATTTCGTCCTCGAAATTACAAGTTAGGAAAAAAAATGGTCCTTAACTCGTCTACTATTTTCCACAATCTAATAGTTTTATCACTTTTCAAACGGATCTTCCTACTAAAGATTCGTTATCATCTCAACTAACTTTCCAACTTAAATTTTAAGTTTCAAACAACATTGTTTAACTTCTAAATTCAAATTCGAGTTTAAATTCAATTTTAAACTTTCAAAATTTTCTCAAAAATTTTCTAACGCCCTAAATTTCCGAAAAATTTCGCCAGCGTCTCCTTTGCGCGGCTAATACGGTACGACTACAAAACGTCCCTACGGACTCTCAGGTTTCAAAAAGAAAAGAAAAAGCCAAGTGGCTAGAGAAATAAGTCATCAAATCTCATATTCAAATTTAAACACATACCTTTTCCGGGCAATTCAAATTCTCTTCAAAATCAAAATTCCAATTCCTTTTATAACACCTGTATATCCTACTAGCCATTATATCTAGTTACAGCATTCAAACTATTTTGCAAATTCGATTACAAAATTTTCAATATCAACTGCTTATATATCTTTAGCTTACTTCACTGTTGAAGTTACATATTCATATCCATTCAATTTTACATTTCTAATCTCATTTGAATTCAATTCTCAATTTTAATTCTATTGGAATTCAATTTATCTTCAATTCCGAATATTGAATTTTATCGATTATCTTTCATTCATAACTGCACCGTTTTAAATTAGTTTCAATTACTAATTTATTTCAAATTGTAATTCACTTTATTCAAATTTGCTTTCAACATTCAGTTTCAATTCCAGTTTTATCTTCATTTATAATTATTCAATTCAATTTATTGCCTACAAATTCGAAATGAATTTTAACATTCAATTTTATTTTCTCGCATTTGCCCTTGCAAATTTATTTATTTGTTCACAAATTCTTTTATTTCAATTTGAACTTTCATTTCAATCAGATTTCAAATATTCTATAAGTTATCAACTTATTTTCATTTCGATTTATACAATCATTTATACATTCACATTCACAATTCCATTTCATTAAGGAATTTTATTTTCAATTATCTTCTTGGAATTCTATTTTCATTTATAAATTCATTTACCATTTTATTCATATATGAATTCATTTCCTTATGCTTCCAATTCATATTTATAAATTTCATTCGTTAAATGGATTTTTATTAAACTTTACAAGTTATCAATTTCATAATATTTCATAAATTGATTCCAGAGTCTTACCAACATTTCAAAACCATTTTTTTTTTGAAAACAATTCAAATTATCCTTTGAATTTTCTAAAACAAAACCCAAATTTTCTAAACAACTTCCATTTAAAACAATTTAGCAGCAATCCCTCTTTTGGAAACCCGAAAATGAACACCAACGATGCCGCGGTCATCATCGAAGTTATTTTCCAGCGACCGAAAAGAGTTTAGAGCTTTTCATTCCGTCAAAACATTTTTCAAAACCCTTGAAATCCATTTTCAAATAAAAAAGGAATTAACTTTCCAAATCTCCAAAATTTTCAAATTCTTTTCAAAACCTTTCCAAATACTTCTCTGGAATCCCGTTTTAAATTACAAATCACTTTTATAATTTACATCCTCACATTTCATTTATATGTGAATTCATTTCTTAACTTTGGAGTTACGATTTCAATTTCTTATTCAATTTCAATGATAATAATTTACCATTATTACTTCCTAACATCCATGCAACCATATACTATAGTACTTTATAGAAAAACATTTCTTTTCTATACAAAAATAGTTTTGGGCAAAATTACCTCATTCACCCTATTCAAAACCATACTGTGCCGAATTGTTCTATTCAAGTGTTTAGAGATCCCTATCGATAGAGTTGTACGGACAATACTGACCAGAATCCATATACCACTCAACAAACCAATTATCACAATATAAAACAATTTTATATTCACTAACAAATACGCATATAAATTATTACACTCGACTCATTCTAGAGTACTACTGACTCTATCTCTAATGAGTAACACCCAACAGAGCAGGGTTGTCGCTTAACCATATGCTCTGATACCACGCTGTCACATACCGAAATTTTCGACTTTCGAAAATTCGACATCGATACTCACTTTATCGACTGCCGAGAAATCGAGTGCCGGAAACTCCAATAGTGAGTGTTTTAGAAAGAAGAAGTAGAAGAAAAGATAGAGAGAAGAAGAAGAAAGCAGAAAAGGAAAGAAAGAAGAACAATAGAACAACATCAGAACAGAAAACAATATCAGAATCTTACACATCGCAGCGGAACAATATACAATAGATAATTACTAGTCTTTTAAAACAAAGAACTATATCAATTTTTATATACATCAGAGTCAATATACAACAATGGACAGTTTTATAAACTTGTCCTCATACAGAATACACAGCGGAATAAATACTATCAGATACAAATACTACGTCTCGCCATCCAGCTTGCTTCCAAAGCTCCAGAATATCCAGAATATCCTGATAATCTAACTCTAGACTGCCCGTGTGGAAATTGGTGGGCACCCAGAGTTTAGAAGGGAACAATAAACTCCGAGTCAGTCATGGTGACTGGTGTGAGATCGTAAAACAGTTATTCTTTAAAATAAACAACAGAGAATTTTAAAGTAAATTCGCAATGCTTTTGGAAAATGAAACTACCATAAGACCTCCCGCCACACACACAATGCAAACGCAGACTTGGAGGAGATTTCTTCTTATGATAGTCAAAGATGCTTACTACGCGAAAATCAAATTCTTTTTGATATTATTATTAGTGCATAGTGTAGAAAACATTTCGAAAGTAGAATATAAATCTTAGCCAGCATAGGTACCATTATAGTATGCTTGCTATAGCTGCCATATTAGATGGCAGGTTCTACAACTAAAACCGTACAAGTCGCGTATTGTTTCTTTGGATTTCCAACAAATGGTCAGGCTAAGGAACTTCCTTTTCCACGATGGGTACGTCCCTGGAATAGACGACCCGAGAACCTAACCGGATCTCTGCCAACACAAGGCCGGGTTACCTCTGCAAAAATAGGTAACTACTGACACGCGTATGCCATCCCCCGATCGTCACCGATCTTCCCGAGGATCCCCGATTTCCAACAAACCACAAAGTAATAAATTTGCAGCAACCACAGAGGTTAAGTATCTGGGCTCCATACCATGATACCACCTTTATCCAGAAGGAATGACATACACTAAGGGGCGCTACTCCCTAGAACCTTGCTGCATCCTTCCTGTTTCGACCATTTCCGGGGTGTGAGGCTCGATGAAGTCTCGTCCACAAAGCTACGCTTTCTACAAAGCCCTGCTTCGGGTCAAACAAAATGATCAACCTATGATCACAAAGATATAAGATCAAACAAATGATCATATCACAAATGATCAAACACTGATCATTTCACAGCAACACTCAGTATGCCACGTTACCAAATTGGGATATATCGCTGATAAATTTCAACTACATAACCTCTGAGCTCGTACGTCTCAGAGAAGGGTGTTAAGCTAAGAGAATAAATTCTCCGCCACCAACAGAAATGTATTTGAAAGAAATCAGCTTTATATCTCAAATTGTAACGTCAGACACACAATCCATACAAGTCTGTTCCGGGATCGAACAGAACCGAAGGCACTTCTCACGAAGCCCTTGCATATCCGGATAAATTTCTAATCACGTCTGGACTTCCCATCACTAAGGGTGATAAAACCTCTAAACCGAAGATCAGCCGATGTAGAGTAACTCGACGGTAATCCTTCCGTTTTCAAAAAATATCCGGTCTTCAACACCGGTCTTCGAATGCAATTCATAACGACGTATCACATATTCGGAATGGGTTATACGACCCCATGGTCCTTTCCCGGCTAACCCGAATAGTGAGCGTTTATTTAAAAATAAGCGTGGCATTCAATTTCATCCAATTCACAACAAATACCTATATAAAGGTAATTATTGATAGTTGGTTATTTAACTATCAATAAAGATGTGCAACATCATCAGATTCCAAATAATTTTCCCAAATTATTTTATCTTCAAAAATATCTTTACTAGATATAAAATTTCCACACTTAATAAAAATAAATCAACGTTTATTTTTCTAAACAGTTTCCCTTTCCTTTTATAAATTCCATATTGAGTTTACATTTTTCGAATATCTACTAATATTCGATTTTCAATCATTTTCAAATATTCAATTTCGATTTATCTTTAAGAAGATAAAATCTCAAAACGCTTCATCTCATTTTGGAAAAACATTTCCCTACTTATTTAATAATAAGTGTTTCACAAATCTTTTATTTTCAACTTTTGAAAATATTCGATATACTTAAATCAAAATTTAAGTATAAATTCATTCTTTAAGGAAAACATTACTATAACAACATTTATTTGAGTCAAAACGAATGTTATGTAAAACATCGTTACGACGACTCAAAATCTCTAGTATAGGGATTCAGAATTAAGATAGATGTATAAATCCCAATACTATATAAAATATTTCCTTTTGGAAATCATTTACTACAACAACAGTGTTATAGTCCATCATTTCCTTATTTCTCGAAAACGTCTATTTCAACAATAAATGTTGAAATCTATGATTTCGATATTTAACACGTTTTAAAACATCTTTTAAAACAATTACTTCATTTTAAAATATCGTTTCTCCAGAACATATCCATTTTCCTTAAGAATATATTCACTGTCCAAAATCGTGAATATAATTCACTTAACCAAATTTCAATCATCTCTACACATTTTATTTCAATAAAGATTCGCTATCCAAAATCGCGAATATATCTTCTTTAATGACCTCCTATATTTAATTTATCAAACTCCATTGATTTTGAATTTATAAAACAACGTTTATAAATCCTATTTCTATATTTTTTTAACAACTTTGATTTATAAATCTTCTTTATTAACAATCCGATCAATATTCCATTTAAAAGCAAAAATCCAATTTATAAGTAAATTTCTTATAATCATTCATTCTACAACTTCATACTTTATAAATCTATAAATTTCATATCTTTACAATTTATAATTCTATACATTTCATCTCTTCACATTTTATAATTATAAATTTCATATCTTCACATTTTATAATTATAAATTTCATATCTTTACACTTTATAATTATAAATTTCATATTACTTATAAAACTCATTTTAAAATTCCAATAACTTTAATTGATAAATATCAATTTGATACATCTTTTATATACATTGTTTTAATAATACAAAAATCTCAACTTAAACCATTTTATAAATTTCCTAACTCTTTATTTCAAAAGAAATTACTTTTTTTTTTTTAAATTCACAAAATCTTAACTTTTATAACTTTAAAGTTTTAACGTTTATTTATTTAAAGTAAATCAATTCAACAATTTAAATAAACGTATATTTTCAAAGATCACTTTTAAAATTTCACTTTTAAAATCAACATCGTTATTTTTAAATTTCAAAATTTGAATCCAATGATGCAACGCATCAATTAGTCCATCACAACATCAAACATCATATATCATCATATGATAACAGAATATATATCAACATCTGTAAATAAATAAATACAGTTGAGGAATCCAGTTGGATCCCTCCAACCTGTTTCCCTGCATCCAAAGACGTTAGCACAATACCATTCCACTTCGAGGTGGAATATCGGGGTATATGGGTTTTTATAAAAATCCGCTTACTAACGGCGCAATAGGGTCTCATCCGCTATACGAGGCGGGAATCAAACAATCCAATATATACATATGCCAATATGTATATATTGCTATATATATATAGATATATATCCTACTATATCTAATATCACATCCAATAGCAATCAAATAAATAACTGAAAATTCCACTTTTAAATTCTTGAGTGAGAAGATCTCACCTTGATTTTTAATTCTGATTTCAGCGTTTATTTCGAATAAAATTAAACGCGCGTTTAATTTTACTCGAAATTCAAACTAGCTCCAAACGACTCCAAATCAGTTGCATTGCGAAGTGCTCTACGAAACGAAGCCAACGCCGCTTGTTTCGTAATTTTCCGACCTTGTAGCAAAAAGTTACAACATTTTTAATATCTCATGATTTAATATACAATTTCCTTTTTAATTTTATTTTAAATTTATAACCTAAATCCATCATCACCGTTCATTCCAGGATGAAGATCATGGCCGTCCAAAGCTTCTCCTTTCTTCCTCACGTATGCTCCTAGTAAATCACGTACGTGATTAAACCCAACGAAGCCGCCACCTAGGGTTTAGAACCGCTCCACCTACAAACGTCGAGAGCCCATCTAACCACCACCACTCGAATCGCCTCAGCCACCTCCACCTTCGCCCAAGTCGCGGCTCAGCTCGGTGGTCCCACGTCTTCGAACGACGTGCATGAAGTCGCGCCATTTACAAGCGATTTGCCGTCAATCCAGAGCTTTAAACTCCATCATAACCGTTCATATTGTAGATCTCGATGCTCTCTTCCTTTTGCTAGTTGAAAGTTCTTGAAATTATTGAGTGGATCGAGAGGAAAATAAGGAGGAACAATATTGTTCTCTGGCCGTTCATTTCAATGGAAGCGGCTGCGTATAAACTAGGGTTTCATTTTCCTTTTTTATTTGTGATAAAATGGGCCTATTTATAGAAGTTTGAACGACACTATTCATTCCGGTTTTCCCGAACTCCGATTTACGCGCAGTGACTGGCGTTTCTGGGGTTTATCCCACGTTCCGGACACAATGGAATAGGTTTCGAAAGCTAATTCGAACATCTGTGCGAGTTACGGAATTAAACGATCGATTTAAATTAAACCGATTTAAATCGATTTCGAGGCGTTTTAATTCGTACCGGACAAATGGTAAATCCAAAAATTACGAAATTTGAATCTTACAATAATATCACATTACGGATCCGATGAAACTGGTTTCGTCGAAATCCGAGACTTTTTAAAAAATGACTATTTTAACTCGCCGAATTAAATTAAAATAATATCGATGCGTTTCGAGTTGCCACGGTCAAACGACAACTCCGATGGATACGAAAATTGAAATCCGATAATAACTAACTATTACGGATCCAATGGAACCAGTCTCGTTCAATTCTGAGACTGTTCGAAAAATGGCTAATTTTCAGTCGATAATTAAATATTAAAATATTCAATTTTCACAGATTAACTCCAAATTAAATTTTAAAAGTTCTATAACCTTTCTATAACTCCAGTATGATTAAATAAAATTTTACAAATCATTTTCAATCATTTTAAACTCGTTTTTCAATTATCTCTGGAATTTCACTATTTAATTTATTGATTTAATTATCAAATAAAACCCAATATTCGAAAAATAAATCATTCGACTTCTAAATTCCATTTATTAATATTTAAAATCAATTAAATATTCGAATTTAAATTATCAAAAATTCTGGGTCGTTACAGATTCGTTGGATCAATTCAATATTTTGAAGTTGTATTTTTATTTGGTTTGATTCGATTATTTTGTTGCGTCTAATTATCTATTTGATAATTAGATTCTGAGTTTCTGATTATTTATTTAATAATTGGATTTGTTGTAAATTGCTGTTTAGGCAATTCTGGAGTTTTCATATCATCTTCATTGATAACCTTTTTATCTATCTTTATTGATGATTTGGACTTGCTGATTTGTTGTTTAACACTGTTTAGTGTTATATCTGCCGTTATCTGATTCTCTTATCGAGGAGTCGGATATATGTGATTTCTGAGACTGTCGTCTATTTTCTATTTGATTATTATTGCTTCTGAGCATTAAAAACTAAGTTTGAATTAGACTGACCCGTGTATTATTTTCTTTTGAATTTAATACTCGGGTCAGACCCGAGTTATTTCAGGTTGTAGATTCCCTGCTTTGGGTTGCTGCTTGAGCTATGAAGTCTTTTCATATCTTCTGAAGTAATCTTCGTCATTTTGTAGTAATCGTGTCATTGTATAGGATGATATGTATTCATGTATATTAGTTGATAATGTACTTGTATATATAACTTCCAGAGTCGACAGTTGTAGTTGTATCATATGTATTGTGTCAAATGTATTGTAACTGACATCAGTTATATATATATATATGAGACTTTTTGTTTTATCTGTGTTCCGCATTTATATTATCTGTGTTAGTATTATATATATTGTCCTAAACTATTATGAATCATCGTAGTTCGTTTTATACTGTAATTGGGTACGTCGATGGGAGTAAATAAATAAGAGATGAAAAAATGAAAAATATATACCACTCCTATCGAGGTAACCAATACTAGTGTAAGTCCAACTATGGATGGCCGCTCCTATCCAACCTTATTCTTCGTGATAACAGACAGTATTTCTTTTAATACTCTTTGTTATTGTGAGCATAGAGGTGGGGCGTCACAGTTGGTATCAGAGCTTGGGGTTTATGGACATAATATAAAACATAACTTGGATGGAACATGTGTTACAACTATTTGTCGATGTTTTATTTGTGCTTTGAGTCAAAACTATAGTTTTGAAATTATGATGAAATTTTTAAATATCTTTATTTAAAAATAAAAGTGAAACTGTGTTTTATTGATTGATTGATTTGGGTACTGTTTATCAGAGTGCGCAGCGGAAACAGTGAAACTGTCTTCGCTGAGTACAACTGATAATCTTTTTGATTTAAAAAAATCAAAATATGAAATTGAAATAAATTTAATTTGTTGTTAACATAACTGTATTTATTTTGTTTCTTTGAGAATTTCAAATCCGATTTGAGGATTCGAAGCGATTGCAGTTATGTGATTTTGTTGAGATTTTTGGCTGGTTTTCTTTTATGCTAATCATATATTGATTAGATTTTTGCTGTTTTAAATTATCTTCATTGAAGATAATAGAGTAATTTCTTTGTTTATATTTTAGTGTGCGTGCAAATATGAATTGCACGTTACTGTATTAATTTTACGTTGAACCGATGCTTGGTTATGAAACGTATTTTGTTGCCGTTATCTTCATAACGGGATTTTTACATCGATGCTAAATTTTTGAAGCATGGTGTTTTGTTGGCATTTTAAATGAATGAAAATTCACTGGTATTACATTTTGATGTAAATTATTTTGATGAGATTTTGACATATAAAAATTACTGTCGCTTTGGCTTCAGTAACCGTCGAATATTAAAAAAAAGTGGATTTTCAAGCGGTTATTCCGCAATGCTGATTTTGAGATACGATTTTACGGTGTTTTGGGAAGTACAATTTCCTTTTCGAAATTGTTACTGATGTTGTTGCTTTAATCACGTGATTGGAAAATCGTTTTAAAAAGAAAATTGTTTTATAAAAAATTTTCAGTTTGCGCTTTCAAAAGAATGAGGAAGCGACTTAAACGATTCAGCAAAATCGAGGACTATGACCCCTTTCTTTTATTGTTTCGCTTAACTCCGTACTTGTCCAGTTGATAATGTGAATTGTTATTATAAAATAAATAAAATTGTTTTTAGGAATTTTATAGTTTGCGCTTTCAAAGGAATGAGGAAGCGATTTAAACATTTCAGCAAAATTGAGGACTATGACCCCTTTCTTTTATTGATTCGCTTAATTCCGTACTTGTCCATTTGAGACTGTAAAATGTATTTTTACAAAATACACAATTTTGCACTTTCAAGGAAATGATGAAGAGAATCAAACGATTTAGTAAAACACGTGGTATGGGACATGTGCGTTTGCTATTTCGGTTAATTCCGGACTCGTTAATTGAAACTTCTGCTGTTTTGATGATTCTGATGATTTTGTGTGCTTTCAAGCCACTATGTTGGACCTTCGGGTCATCTACTGGACCTTCAGGTCATTTGTTGGACCTTCGGGTCATTTGTTGGGCTTTCGGGACACTCCGATGGACCTTCGGGTCAAATACCAGTACTAGACCTTCGGGTCACTCTGCGGACCTTCGGGTCAATCTGATGGGCGCCAAAATTATGTTGAGTACTTGGTAGGTTTCGGCCATTTGTTGATGCACGTGCGGCGAACTAAAAACTCGCCATCTGATGGGATCGATCCAAGCTTTTATGTTGATTTTCTAGTCTTCTTAATTGATTTCTAGATATTTGTTGTTTCTAATTATCTGCAGGTAATTAGATATCTGATGTTATGAGATTTAATTGTCGTATCGATAATTAAATATTTGCTGTTATGAGATTTAATTGTCGTATCGATAATTAATATTTGCTGTTATGAGATTTAATTATCGTATCGGTAATTAAATATTTGTTGATATGAGTTCTGATTATCGTTTTTGATAATCGGATATTTGTTGTTTCTGATTATCGTTTTTGATAATCGGATATTTGTTGTTTCTAATTATCGCTTGTGATAATTAGATATTTGTTGATTCTGATTATCGTTTTTGATAATCGAATATTTGTTGATTTGAGATTTAATTATCGTTTTTGGATAATTAAATATTTGTTGATTTGAAATTTGATTATCGTTTTTGATAATTAAATATTTGTTGATTTGAAATTTGATTATCGTTTGTGATAATTAAAAATTTGTTGATTCTGATTATCGTTTTTGATAATCGGATATTTGTTGATTTGAGATTTAATTATCGTTTTTGGATAATTAAATATTTGTTGATTTGAAATTTGATTATCGTTTTTGATAATTAAATATTTGCTGATTTGAAATTTGATTATCGTTTGTGATAATTAAATATTTGTTGATTCTGATTATCGTTTTTGATAATCGGATATTTGTTGATTTGAGATTTAATTATCGTTTTTAGATAATTAAATATTTGTTGATTTGAAATTTGATTATCGTTTGTGATAATTAAATATTTGTTGATTTGAAATTTGATTATCGTTTGTGATAATTAAATATTTGTTGATTTGAAATTTGATTATCGTTTTTGATAATTAAATATTTGTTGTTTCTGATTATCGCTTGTGATAATTAGATATTTGAGATTTGATTATCGTTTGGGATAATTGAATATTTGTTGATTTGAAATTTGATTATCATTTGTGATAATTAAATATTTGTTAATTTGAGATTTGATTATCGTTTTTGATAATTAAATATTTGTTGATTTGAGATTCTGATTATCATTTTTGTTAATTAGATATTTGTTTTTTCTGATTATCGTTTCTGATAATTGGATATTTGCTAATTTTAATGATTATGAGATTTCCTAGTCTCTGATTGAGTCTAGATGTAACGACCCTGGAATTTAAATTTATTTAAATTAATAATTAAATGCATTTTTGAATTAAATTGAGTAATTAAATAAATTTTTGATAAAAATTTGTAAATTAATTAGGAAAATTGAGAGCGAGTTTCCCCGGATCAAATATATTCTGTATAAATCCTTTTAATTTAAAAATATTAAAAATAAAGTAAAAAAGAAAGAAAACACATGCAAGTGTGAAAACAACATTATAACAAACAAAATAAATCCAAGCATAAGTAAGTAAACAAAATTTGTTAAGATTCAAACAAACAAATATACAAACTGTACAAAGTGATAAAATAACAAACAACATTTATCTATCAACATACAAAGCAACATCTATCAGCCGAAGTATGACATTGACAAAAGAAAATAAAAAAATGTAACCTGCAAGTCAAAAATAATAGTAACTTGTTAGAAAAGCTTGCATAAGATAAGTATGTAAACAATGGCTCGAATACATGGGCAGGCAGTCTTAAGTACAATAAAATCAACAAAATATAAAAGAGCTATAGGCTGGTAAGTAAAAATAGTATGCATATGGCTTGTAAACTAAGACTTAGGCAAGTATAAAAAAAATACATAGATAAGTATAAAATGAAACATAAAGGACATAGCATTAAATGAGAGAAAAGCAAATATCTTCTCTAGTACATAAAAAATGTGATCTCGGCCACCAAAATATAGAAGTATCTTTGAAAATTTGTACAAAGTGTACACTGTTTTGCCCAAAGAAATAATAACCTGTAACCTGTTTATACATAAGCCTATAAACTATTTTCCTTTATCACTTTCCATTCCAGTTCGAGCTCAGCAAAAAAAAAAGTAAGATAAAACTCCATTTTTAAAACCCAAACAAGTCTTCATCTAAAACATCATCAAGCAACTCAACAAAAACAAAAGCAAGGGACTTGGCAAAAGGATGTAAATGAAAACACTTTCCAGTTTTTCAAAGAATTCAAAACAAGTTCAAATGGCAGGCTGTTCAAAAATAAAGATGATGTTCTGTTCTTTTACAAAATCCGGTGAGTAACATTTTATTTAAAATTTTATAACTTAAGTAAATAGGGTGCATGTTTGTCTTTGAGATAAAATATATCATGTGTATATATGGATGTGCAAATCTCTGTTTACATGTCACTGATACTCTGTTACTATGCCACTTGTAGCTTATTTTCTTTGAGTAGATTGCTAAGCAAACCTTATCTCTTGTTTTAACAATTGTTTGAACTGAGGTTGTAAACAAAAACTGTTTGTTAGGATGTAATCTAAGTGTTAAAATGTGTTAAAGCTAAGCAACCTATGATCACCTCTGGTAAATCAAGAAAGTTAAACACAACTTTAAATATGTTTAAAAATAAACTTTCTTATTTTAAGAAATAAGGTATATAAATTGAAACTACCTACAAATTCATGATTTTTAAAACGAGAACTACAATTTTTAAACAAGAGAGTGAAGAGCAGTTCCTACCTCTCTGTTTTGGATGTTTTGAGTTGCCGGAGATGTTCGAATCGACTGGAGATGACGTAGTTTGGTCGAGAGGTAGAGGAGTCATAGGGGAGCCTGGAAAAAATGGTGGAAGGGTCGGAAGATCATCGTGGTGGCGACGAGAAGCGTTTGAAAACTGGAGACCTAGTTTTTGTATGTTGAGATCTTTTGTCTCGCTCAAGCTCAGAAACGGATCGAGTGTTTCGATTTTCTGGATTTTGATAGAGGGGTGATTGACGAATTCGTGGCCAAAATTTCAGGTGCGCAGGTGGTCGGAGCGACGAACTGGAAGCGTTGCCAGGTTAGGTGGTAAGGACAGTGTTTCCAGACTTTGAGGTGAGGAGCTCGATCTCGTTTTCGAGGCTGGGAATACGATCGGAGATTAGGGATAGGTCGAAGAGGGTGTCGCCGATATGTGGGGATGATCGTGGATGACCGGACGTGGTGGTCGGAGGCGTGCACGTGCACGATTGATCATTTTTCTGGTGGCTGTTTTTCTTTGGGAAGTGAACTCGAGATTTCTCGAGTAAACCTCATTTTGGCTCGGGTGGGATGATAATTGCTTCGAAGTGAAATATGGGTTGTCTCGAGTAGGCCTGTTTTTTTTCAAATTTGACAGTGCACAGTTTAACTCGAGCACATACTCGGGTAAAATACATTTTTGCTCGGGTAAATCTACGTTTTTTCTCGAAGCAAATTGAAGTGGTCTCGGGTTATCTAGTTTCCAGGTTGAAACAGTACTGGTTTTAAACAATGTTTAAATTGTTAAGTTTTTAAAATGTAATCAATGTTAACTGAGCTTAAATTTAAGTGTTTAAATCCAGTATTAAAATGAAGGAAGATTAAAATTTAAATACTTTTAAATAATTTTAAGTATTTGAATTTAAAGGGTTTTGACTTAAAATCCTTTTCATAGAAAAGTGTTTTTAATTTGTAATTTAAAATTTTGAAGGTCAGTTTACAAAGTGATTAAATTTAATTAGTATTGGTTTAAACTTGAAATTCAAAATGAAATAAATGTTTCAAATATATATTGAAGTGAATATTTGAAATAGATAACGGGAAATGAAATTTCTCTAAGTAATAAAGATTAAAGACTTTAATTAATTTATAAATGGTAAATTAAACTTATTAATAATTAATATAAGTTAATTACTTTGGGATAGTAATTAGTGGATGTTAATGAAGACTGTTGACTGGATTATTTTATAATTAATCAACAAAATTGATTATTAATTGTTAATTGGATTAATTTATTTAAAATTAACATTGTAAATGCTTCAAGTATAATTAACTGAATGAGAAGTAATTAAGGAATAAATTACTTATTGTAATTAATTTTGGATATTTTAATTAAAGTTGATTTAGTAATTAGGGATAATCACTCATTGTAATTAATTAATTAATAATGATTTATTAAAGGGTGATTAATTAAGGGTTGATTTATATTCAATGAATTAATTAAAGGAAATTTATTAAAAGATAATTGAAAAATTAAAGGTTGATTATTAAATAATTTAAGGTTAATTAATTTAAATAAATAAATGATTAAAGGGTAATCAATCAAATGATGTGAAATTAATTTATGTTAATTAACCACGATTGATGACTTATCTGATCAGATAATTAATTGAGCTTACTTATGGATGTTTAAATTCTATTGATTGTCGAATTGTTTGATATTTCTGATACACGATACTTTGTGACATATCCTGATTTTGTTGTGATCTGTAGTATAATTGATTACCTGTGCTGTAATTTATATATCTGTGATTTGTGAATGAAGATGAGCGTTATAGTTTATATCGCTTATCAACTATATCCTGTATTTTGATATGTGATGATTCATTGTGTTGCACCTTTGTGTGAAACCCCTGGACTACACTTTTACACACACAAATATGGATTTCACGTGGAAATCGGTTAAGTCACAGATAATTTAAATTCAACATTTTTAAAATTGAAATTTTAATTTCAATTGATTTTTGAAATTGGAAATTTGGGTTTAAAGTGAAAAGCTTTTGAAATGGAATTTCAAAGATAAAAGTTATTTTAATAACTTAATCGAGTTTGAAATTTTAAATAATTTGATTTAAATTTGAATTCAAGTTTGAAATTGAATCCTATGATTTGAAACTAGGGATTAAAGATGATATAAATGTGTTTGGACGAATCTAAACATTTTAAAAGTAAAATTTTGAGAATTTGAATTTAACCCAAGGAGTTCAACTCGTATAAATGAATCGGATTTCCAAAATGAAAACTGTTTATTTTAAAAGAATAAAAGCTTTCAGATAAGAAATGAAATTCCAATTTAATTAAAGGAATTTTAAGATTGAATTGAAAAAAATAGTTTTCCAAGTTATGAATGAATTGTTTTTGAAAGCTATGAATTAAATCTGTTTATTTTTAACAGATTTGAAATGATGATTTGTTAAACCATTGAAATTGAATTGTTTTGAAAGCTATAAGTTAAATCTTTGTTTCAAAGATTTAACGAGTTAATCAAATTGAAATGGGAATTAATTTGGAAAGTCTGTGAATTAAATCTTTTGTTTAAAAGATTAAAGTGTGGAAAATTGTTAAACCGTTGAAGGTTGTTAAAATGAATCTTTTTGTTTTAAAAAGATTTGAAATGGTATTTTGTTTAAACCATTTGAAAGAAAAGTTTTGGGTATTAAGTTGTGACTTAATTGACATCCTAATATCCATATGTTTTTAAAGATTGCGCTCATTATTCGGTTTAGCCGGGAGAGGACCTTTGTGTCATATAACCCGTTCCGAATAATGATACGTCGTATATGGATAGCATTTGAAGACCGGTGGTGAAGACCGAATATTTTCGAAAACGAAAGGACAACTCGTCGAATGTCTCTGCATCGACTGGTCCCCGATATAGAGATCTTATCACCCTTTGTGATGGGAAGTCCGGACGTGATTGGAAATTATCCGGAATTGCAAGGGCTTCGTGAGAAGTGCCTTCGGTTCTGTTCGATCCCGGAACAGACTTGTATGGATTGTATGTCTGACATTACACTTTGAGATATAAAGCAGATTTCTTTCAAATACATTTCTGTTGGTGGCGGAGAATTTATTCTCTTAGCTTAACACCCTTCTCTGAGACGTACGAGCTCAGAGGTTATGTAGTTGAAGGTTATCAGCGATATACCCCAATTTGGTAATGTGGCATGCTGAGTGTAGCTGTGTGATGATCATCGTTTGATCATTTTTGATATGATCATTTGTTTGATCTTATATCTTTGTGATCATAGGTTGATCATCTGTTGACCCAAAGCGTGGCTTTTTGAAAAAGCGTAGCTTTGTGGACGAGACTTCGTCAGGGCCTCACAACCCGGAAATGGTCGAAACAGGAATGTTGCGGCAATGTTATGAGGGTCGCGCCCTTTAGGGTATGTCATTTCCTTCTGGAAAGGGGTGGTATCATGGTATGGAGCCCAGATACTTACTCATGTGGATACACTTTCTTTATGATGTGTGATGTTGGATACCGAGCTCGGATAAAGGTCCCAAAGGACCGGGGGGTGGCATATTCGTGAGTTACCTGTTACAGGGGTTCTCGCTTCGCGGTTTGGTGGCGAACGGGAGACTCTTACCCCTACATGTCCCTGAGTGGGATGGGTTGGTTGTGACAGTCGAGAGGCTGGCCGTAAAAGCAACTGCGAGGTGCCAGTGTGAGCCACGGTGGGGCCGGGATGGTTGCAAAGCCTACCGGTCGCTGCTGCCGGAAATGTCCGAGTCGTCACATTTGGTATCAGAGCTAAGGTTGAACTTTAGCTCAGGAGTGTAACACATTAAGTAGCTCATTAGAGATAGAGTGAAGTAAACTCTAGAATGAGTATCCTTAAGATATCCGTCTGAAAGCCTCAGTAAATTCTCTTACTATCCACTGATAGTAGATATGAGTGCAAGAAGAAGACGAGATAGGGGACAGGGAAATACGACTATAAATGGTCAATACCCTGCAACAGTGGAAACAATCTTTCTCTATCAATTTTCTTTGATTCGTTTCCAAATTCTTTTGATTCCTTCGTATCAGCTACAAGAAGAAGTTTCGATGTGATGATGGTTCTACGAATCGTTGTAGAAATTCTTACCTCGTATCTTAATCGGTTTCTTATCAGCTTTTTGATTTAAACCTTAATGAGTTTGAAATTGAAAATTTTAAATTGAGATAAATTGATTAATAGAATATGAAGGCTAAATTGAATTGAATCGATAAAACGATTTCGTTTGAAACCAAATTTGAAATTCTATTGAAATTTCTGTGAATACCAAAGTCCGAAGAGGGACAAATTGGTACGTATTCTGTGATATTCCGACTTGAATTCGGAATCCGTATCTTGTGTTCGAGTAATTATAGGAGATTGAATCTGTCTATCTCCGTGTTGTTTCGTGCCTGCGAATTTCGAGGACGAAATTCTTTTAAGGGGGGAAATTTGTAACGACCCTGGAATTTAAATTTATTTAAATTAATAATTAAATGCATTTTTGAATTAAATTGAGTAATTAAATAAATTTTTGATAAAAATTTGTAAATTAATTAGGAAAATTGAGAGCGAGTTTCCCCGGATCAAATATATTCTGTATAAATCCTTTTAATTTAAAAATATTAAAAATAAAGTAAAAAAGAAAGAAAACACATGCAAGTGTGAAAACAACATTATAACAAACAAAATAAATCCAAGCATAAGTAAGTAAACAAAATTTGTTAAGATTCAAACAAACAAATATACAAACTGTACAAAGTGATAAAATAACAAACAACATTTATCTATCAACATACAAAGCAACATCTATCAGCCGAAGTATGACATTGACAAAAGAAAATAAAAAAAATGTAACCTGCAAGTCAAAAATAATAGTAACTTGTTAGAAAAGCTTGCATAAGATAAGTATGTAAACAATGGCTCGAATACATGGGCAGGCAGTCTTAAGTACAATAAAATCAACAAAATATAAAAGAGCTATAGGCTGGTAAGTAAAAATAGTATGCATATGGCTTGTAAACTAAGACTTAGGCAAGTATAAAAAAAATACATAGATAAGTATAAAATGAAACATAAAGGACATAGCATTAAATGAGAGAAAAGCAAATATCTTCTCTAGTACATAAAAAATGTGATCTCGGCCACCAAAATATAGAAGTATCTCTGAAAATTTGTACAGAGTGTACACTGTTTTGCCCAAAGAAATAATAACCTGTAACCTGTTTATACATAAGCCTATAAACTATTTTCCTTTATCACTTTCCATTCCAGTTCGAGCTCAGCAAAAAAAAAGTAAGATAAAACTCCATTTTTAAAACCCAAACAAGTCTTCATCTAAAACATCATCAAGCAACTCAACAAAAACAAAAGCAAGGGACTTGGCAAAAGGATGTAAATGAAAACACTTTCCAGTTTTTCAAAGAATTCAAAACAAGTTCAAATGGCAGGCTGTTCAAAAATAAAGATGATGTTCTGTTCTTTTACAAAATCCGGTGAGTAACATTTTATTTAAAATTTTATAACTTAAGTAAATAGGGTGCATGTTTGTCTTTGAGATAAAATATATCATGTGTATATATGGATGTGCAAATCTCTGTTTACATGTCACTGATACTCTGTTACTATGCCACTTGTAGCTTATTTTCTTTGAGTAGATTGCTAAGCAAACCTTATCTCTTGTTTTAACAATTGTTTGAACTGAGGTTGTAAACAAAAACTGTTTGTTAGGATGTAATCTAAGTGTTAAAATGTGTTAAAGCTAAGCAACCTATGATCACCTCTGGTAAATCAAGAAAGTTAAACACAACTTTAAATATGTTTAAAAATAAACTTTCTTATTTTAAGAAATAAGGTATATAAATTGAAACTACCTACAAATTCATGATTTTTAAAACGAGAACTACAATTTTTAAACAAGAGAGTGAAGAGCAGTTCCTACCTCTCTGTTTTGGATGTTTTGAGTTGCCGGAGATGTTCGAATCGACTGGAGATGACGTAGTTTGGTCGAGAGGTAGAGGAGTCATAGGGGAGCCTGGAAAAAATGGTGGAAGGGTCGGAAGATCATCGTGGTGGCGACGAGAAGCGTTTGAAAACTGGAGACCTAGTTTTTGTATGTTGAGATCTTTTGTCTCGCTCAAGCTCAGAAACGGATCGAGTGTTTCGATTTTCTGGATTTTGATAGTGGGGTGATTGACGAATTCGTGGCCAAAATTTCAGGTGCGCAAGTGGTCGGAGCGACGAACTGGAAGCGTTGCCAGGTTAGGTGGTAAGGACAGTGTTTCCAGACTTTGAGGTGAGGAGCTCGATCTCGTTTTCGAGGCTGGGAATACGATCGGAGATTAGGGATAGGTCGAAGAGGGTGTCGCCGATATGTGGGGATGATCGTGGATGACCGGACGTGGTGGTCGGAGGCGTGCACGTGCACGATTGATCATTTTTCTGGTGGCTGTTTTTCTTTGGGAAGTGAACTCGAGATTTCTCGAGTAAACCTCATTTTGGCTCGGGTGGGATGATAATTGCCTCGAAGTGAAATATGGGTTGTCTCGAGTAGGCCTGTTTTTTTTCAAATTTGACAGTGCACAGTTTAACTCGAGCACATACTCAGGTAAAATACATTTTTGCTCGGGTAAATCTACGTTTTTTCTCGAAGCAAATTGAAGTGGTCTCGGGTTATCTAGTTTCCAGGTTGAAACAGTACTGGTTTTAAACAATGTTTAAATTGTTAAGTTTTTAAAATGTAATCAATGTTAACTGAGCTTAAATTTAAGTGTTTAAATCCAGTATTAAAATGAAGGAAGATTAAAATTTAAATACTTTTAAATAATTTTAAGTATTTGAATTTAAAGGGTTTTGACTTAAAATCCTTTTCATAGAAAAGTGTTTTTAATTTGTAATTTAAAATTTTGAAGGTCAGTTTACAAAGTGATTAAATTTAATTAGTATTGGTTTAAACTTGAAATTCAAAATGAAATAAATGTTTCAAATATATATTGAAGTGAATATTTGAAATAGATAACGGGAAATGAAATTTCTCTAAGTAATAAAGATTAAAGACTTTAATTAATTTATAAATGGTAAATTAAACTTATTAATAATTAATATAAGTTAATTACTTTGGGATAGTAATTAGTGGATGTTAATGAAGACTGTTGACTGGATTATTTTATAATTAATCAACAAAATTGATTATTAATTGTTAATTGGATTAATTTATTTAAAATTAACATTGTAAATGCTTCAAGTATAATTAACTGAATGAGAAGTAATTAAGGAATAAATTACTTATTGTAATTAATTTTGGATATTTTAATTAAAGTTGATTTAGTAATTAGGGATAATCACTCATTGTAATTAATTAATTAATAATGATTTATTAAAGGGTGATTAATTAAGGGTTGATTTATATTCAATGAATTAATTAAAGGAAATTTATTAAAAGATAATTGAAAAATTAAAGGTTGATTATTAAATAATTTAAGGTTAATTAATTTGAATAAATAAATGATTAAAGGGTAATCAATCAAATGATGTGAAATTAATTTATGTTAATTAACCACGATTGATGACTTATCTGATCAGATAATTAATTGAGCTTACTTATGGATGTTTAAATTCTATTGATTGTCGAATTGTTTGATATTTCTGATACACTATACTTTGTGACATATCCTGATTTTATGTTGTGATCTGTAGTATAATTGATTACCTGTGCTGTAATTTATATATCTGTGATTTGTGAATGAAGATGAGCGTTATAGTTTATATCGCTTATCAACTATATCCTGTATTTTGATATGTGATGATTCATTGTGTTGCACCTTTGTGTGAAACCCCTGGACTACACTTTTACACACACAAATATGGATTTCACGTGGAAATCGGTTAAGTCACAGATAATTTAAATTCAACATTTTTAAAATTGAAATTTTAATTTCAATTGATTTTTGAAATTGGAAATTTGGGTTTAAAGTGAAAAGCTTTTGAAATGGAATTTCAAAGATAAAAGTTATTTTAATAACTTAATCGAGTTTGAAATTTTAAATAATTTGATTTAAATTTGAATTCAAGTTTGAAATTGAATCCTATGATTTGAAACTAGGGATTAAAGATGATATAAATGTGTTTGGACGAATCTAAACATTTTAAAAGTAAAATTTTGAGAATTTGAATTTAACCCAAGGAGTTCAACTCGTATAAATGAATCGGATTTCCAAAATGAAAACTGTTTATTTTAAAAGAATAAAAGCTTTCAGATAAGAAATGAAATTCCAATTTAATTAAAGGAATTTTAAGATTGAATTGAAAAAAATAGTTTTCCAAGTTATGAATGAATTGTTTTTGAAAGCTATGAATTAAATCTGTTTATTTTTAACAGATTTGAAATGATGATTTGTTAAACCATTGAAATTGAATTGTTTTGAAAGCTATAAGTTAAATCTTTGTTTCAAAGATTTAACGAGTTAATCAAATTGAAATGGGAATTAATTTGGAAAGTCTGTGAATTAAATCTTTTGTTTAAAAGATTAAAGTGTGGAAAATTGTTAAACCGTTGAAGGTTGTTAAAATGAATCTTTTTGTTTTAAAAAGATTTGAAATGGTATTTTGTTTAAACCATTTGAAAGAAAAGTTTTGGGTAGTAAGTTGTGACTTAATTGACATCCCAATATCCATATGTTTTTAAAGATTGCGCTCATTATTCGGTTTAGCCGGGAGAGGACCTTTGTGTCATATAACCCGTTCCGAATAATGATACGTCGTATATGGATAGCATTTGAAGACCGGTGGTGAAGACCGGATATTTTCGAAAACGAAAGGACAACTCGTCGAATGTCTCTGCATCGACTGGTCCCCGATATAGAGATCTTATCACCCTTTGTGATGGGAAGTCCGGACGTGATTGGAAATTATCCGGAATTGCAAGGGCTTCGTGAGAAGTGCCTTCGGTTCTGTTCGATCCCGGAACAGACTTGTATGGATTGTATGTCTGACATTACACTTTGAGATATAAAGCAGATTTCTTTCAAATACATTTCTGTTGGTGGCGGAGAATTTATTCTCTTAGCTTAACACCCTTCTCTGAGACGTACGAGCTCAGAGGTTATGTAGTTGAAGGTTATCAGCGATATATCCCAATTTGGTAATGTGGCATGCTGAGTGTAGCTGTGTGATGATCATCGTTTGATCATTTGTGATATGATCATTTGTTTGATCTTATATCTTTGTGATCATAGGTTGATCATCTGTTGACCCAAAGCGTGGCTTTTTGAAAAAGCGTAGCTTTGTGGATGAGACTTCGTCAGGGCCTCACAACCCGGAAATGGTCGAAACAGGAATGTTGCGGCAAGGTTATGAGGGTCGCGCCCTTTAGGGTATGTCATTTCCTTCTGGAAAGGGGTGGTATCATGGTATGGAGCCCAGATACTTACTCATGTGGATACACTTTCTTTATGATGTGTGATGTTGGATACCGAGCTCGGATAAAGGTCCCAAAGGACCGGGGGTGGCATATTCGTGAGTTACCTGTTACAGGGGTAACCCGGCCTTGTTAGCAGAGAGCAGTTTGTCTCTCGGGGCGTCCCGCCAGAGGCGATCCCATGCGGCGGAAGGAAGTTCCTTAGCCTGACCATTTGTTGGAAAATCCAAAGAAACAATACGGAACTTGTACGGTTTTAGTTGTATTACCTGCTATGGAATGTGGCGGTAACCTGCTATTGAACATAGTAGCTATAGTAGGCATACGATACTGGTCGTATGTTGGCTAAGATTAATATTATACTTTCGAAATGTTTTCTGCACTATGCACTAATAATAATATCCAATGATTTTGCGTAGTAAGCATCTTTGACTATCATAAGAAGAAATCTCCTCCAATTCTGCGTTTGCATTGTGTGTGTGGTGGGAGGTCTTATGGTAGTTTCATTTTCCAAAAGCATTGCGGATTTCAATGTTTAATACATTTTGTTTTTTTTTAAGATCAACTGTTTTTGTTGCTCACACCAGTCCCATGACTGATCCGGAGTTTATTGTTCCCTTTCTAAACTCTGGGTGCCCACTATTTTCCACACGGGCAGTCTAGAGTTGGGTTCTTTCAGATATTCAGGTTGAGTAGAGTATCTGGAGCTAGCTATGGATTGGAGCACTCTATTGGAAATATTCTATCTGCTGCTGGTGTTATCGTTTTCTTTTCCGCTGTTATTTCTTGTATCATATCTCTGATGTATATTGATATTCATTGTATCACTCTGTTGTATCAGATATTGTATATCAATGTATTATTCTTTTCTTCCGCTGTGTTATTTACTTAATTGTGTTATAGCTCCGGCGAATCGGATTTGAACGGTCGAATCTGCGGCATTCTAGTACAATGTGAAGTACGGATGTTGATTTTCGAGCGGGCAAAACCCGAGTCGTCACACTAGATTATGTCGATTTTATTGAATTGCTGTTTTCTATCTATCTCTGTTGATAGTTAGAGTTCATTGATTATAGAGTTCGTGTTTTCTAGTTATTTGTTGAATAACTAGATATTTGTAGTTTTGCGAATTGTGATTTGTGTTTTCTAATTATCTTTGCTGATAATTAGATTTTGCTGTTTTCTAATTATCGTATTGATAATTAGATATTGCTGTTTTGTGGTTTCTGTATTCTAATTATCTGATTGATAATTGAATATCGCTGATAATTATATTTATTCAGTTTTGTTGTTTTCTGATTATCTATTTGATAATTAGGTTTTGTTGGGAAATTGTGAATTTCTTTTATGGAATTAAAGGATTTCTTTGGCGTTTGTATTCCCGACTTCTACTTTTCTAGCTTAACCAGTTTATGTTAGAAAAATAATTGTTATTGACGACTTTGATTATGAAAATTGCGGGGACGCAATTTTTATAAGGAGGGGAGTCTGTAACAACCGGGATTTCGCTTCAATTTATAAAGCGTCATTTAACGATTAAAGTGATGATAATTGGTTATTGTAAATCAAGTTGAAATTCTTTTGAAATTTGTTAAAGGGTATGGGCTTTATAAATAATCTTGGGCCTTGTTTTAATTGGTGTTGTGATAATTTTCTCAAGTACGTAACCGTTCCCCCTTTTATTTCATTTTCCATTCAAAAAAAACCCTAAGACATAACAAACGAAAAAATGGTGGCGGCTCGTTCTTTCGTTCGTTCTCCTTTTCTTGTGAAAATTAGGGCTTCGATTTCAACTTTGCTCGATTCTTTGATTGGCCACGGCGTCGACTCTGGATTGATCGATGGTGACTTCGGCCGTTTGATTGAGTTCGTTTTTGGGCTTCGCTCGATTCGTCGATTTCTTGCTTGTCAGTCTAAGGTGATTAATTTTTATTACTCACATCTAATTCAATAACATATATATGTGATTCGTGATTTCTATGGCTTTGAATTCTTGGGTTTCCGTTTGTATACAAATGTTTGAGTTCGTCTATCGATTTCTCTGGCCATTCGTATATGTTGCGATTTTTTTGTTGACACGATATTGAGTTTTACATATACGTATTGGTTTGAACTTGTGGCAATTGATTTTTGGTTTCATGACATTTTCTGAAGATGTGGATTTTACTGTGATTGTGGTTATACCTTACTTTGTTCACGGTGACCTTGGGTATACCTTGCCGTGACTTTGTTGAATTCCTAATATTTGACTAAAACCATGTAACGACCCCGAATTTTATAAATATTTAAAATGATAATTTATTAATTTTTGAATTAATATTTGTGAAATAAAACGATAAATGGATTGAAGAGATGCGAGTTTCCCCGGATTCAAGTATATTCTGTATGAATCATTTTAAATTAAATGAATATTGTATATATGTGAACATTTGATTTGAATTTAATTCTTAGACAAATGGTTTAAAAAAAATGAAAAATAAATGAAAAATAATAATAAAAGCAAATACAAAATACTTAAGCTAATAAATATAAGACAATAAATATGAAGTAAAATAATTATAGAATCTAATTTAAAATAATAGGACAAAAACATAGAAATAAAACGATACATAAGTTAAGAATTTATAACAATAATTTTTATATAGCTTTATATCTATATACATGAAGTATAAAACAAACTAAATAGCAAGTATATAGGTAAGTGAGTAACAAGGCCAAAATAAATAAAACTATAAGTATAAAAGCTGCCTGGTAAGTAATAAAATCTATTGACATTAAGTATGTAACCTGTAAAGAAGTTTGGTATTGCAAGCAAAAAGGAATAAAATATATATAAAACAACATTATATACATTCAAGTATAAACAAATGAAGCTTGTAAAAGAAGCACATCAAGACATATCCTCTCAGCCGAAATGCAATGTATAAAATAAAGCAAAAGAAAATGATATGAGTACATACGAATATGAGGCTGTAAGTAAAAATAAAAACATCTTTTGTGCAACTAAGATAAGCAAGGAAGACATAAGGTACAAATAGCATTTAATGTCTCCATTTATTAGCAGCAAACAAAGTCTATTCGAGTTGTAGAAAAAAATCCTTCAGCCTCCATTTTGTTAAAAAAATCTCTGAAATTGTACAAGTGTGTACACTGCTTTGTATAGGATATTATACCCTGAAACTTGTTTAAACATCACTCTGTAAACTTCTTTCCCTTATCACCTTTTCATTTCCAATTCGAGCTAAGTAAATAAAAAGACTAAGATAAAACTTCATTTGAAAACCCAAACAAGTCTTCATCTAAAACATCATCAGCAACTACAACTAAAACAAAAGCAAGGGACTTGGCAAAAGGATGTAAATGAAAACATTTTCCAGTTTCAATCTGTTTTCAAAAACAAGGTGTTCTGTTCTTCTCTGCTCTTTCCAAAAACGGTGAGTAACATCCTAGTTAAAGATATGACTTAAGTTAATTTAGAGCTTGTCTTTTCTCTGTGACAATGTGTATTTTGGTATAAATGATTGTGCAAAGCTCTGGGTATCTACTCTCTTCTTAATTCTCTGTTATCTGTTGTTGTTCCTTTTGAGTAGGAAGGTAAAACAACCATCGCCATTTAATCTATCATTTGTTTGAAGGTAAGATGTAAACAATAGTTGATTGTTTAACTATAATCCAAGCATTAAAAATTTATTTAAGTTGAATTATCTTGTAAGTGACTCTGGAAACCAAAGAACACAGCTCAACTTCAATAAGTTTAAAAATCAAACTTCTGGTTTTAAAGATTCAGGAATATAAATTGAAACTACAAACAAAATTATGATTTTTAAAACAAGAATTACAAATTTTAGAGCTTGGGTTGAAGAGCAGTTTTAGCTCGACCATTTTCGCCTTTCCGAGCTGCCGTGGGTTATCTCGTCGACTAGAGACGACGTAGTTTGGTCGAGAGGTAGAGGAGTGATGGGGGAGTTTGGGAAAAATGGTGAAATGGTCGGAAGATCGACGTGGAGGGGATGGCGATGGTTTCTCGTTCGTAAACCTAGTTTTGTATAGCTGTGATTTTTCATCTCGTTCGACGACAAGGATGGATCGAGTGTTTCGAGCTTCTGGGCTTTGGTAGTGGGGTGTTTGACGAAGCGGAGGCCAGAATTTCAGGCGTTCCGGTGAACGAGGCGGCATGTACGGTGAGTTTCCAGGTTGTAGTGTTTGTCTGGGCTGTGTTTCCAGGGTGTGAAATCGAAACTCGATTTCGAATTCGAGGCTGGAGAGATGATCGGAGGCTAGGGATAGAATGTCGGGGTGGTCGCCGTGATGTGGGGATGGTCGTGGTCGACCGGAGGTGGCTGATGGGAGCGTGCACGTGCACAGTCGAACGTTTCTGGTGGCTGTGGTTCTCTTTGATGATGGCAGGGAAATGAAACTCGAGATTTGCTCGAGTAAAATCTGTTTTGGATCAAGTGGATCCTCATTTATCTCGAAGTAAATGTAGGTGAACTCGGGTGACTTTGTTTTTCTCAGTTTTAACAGTGACCAGGTATACTCGAGTATGTACTCGAGTGAAATACATTTTGGCTCGGGTAATTCCAACTTTTTCTCGAAGCAAAGTGAGAATGGTCTCGGGTCAGTCCATTTACAATTTTTAAAAAGTTTCCAAGTTTTAATTTTAAAAGTTAAATGTTTTAAAATTGTTTGGTTTATGTAATTAAATATTAGGTTAATTTGTAATTAAATTCCTAAGTGTTTTCAAATGTTTTTGGAATTAAATTGTTTTGATTTAGGAAAAAATTCGTATTGGGTTGTTAATTAAATAAATTCCTAAGTTGTTGATTGAAGAAAAATAAATGTTTGAAGCTTATAAAAAAAATCATCAGGTCTCAAGTGAATTTGTTTATTAATAATAAATTTATTTCAAAGGTTTATTTAATAAGATTTAAATGTTGGAATTAAGTAATAAATTAAGATAAAAGGGTTTATCTTTAATTAATTAAGGTTTTGATGAATTAAAGGATCATTAATTTATTAATTAAGCAGGATTTAGAGGTAATTAATTTAATTTATTTGGTGATTAAATTAAATTAATTAGGAATTAAGTAATTGATTATGATAAATGGTTTATCTTAAAATTAATTAAGATCTTAAGGTAATTGAAATTAACCAGTAATTTAACGATAATTACTTAACGTAATCAATTAAATAATAATTAATCAAAATGATTTGTAATTTATTAATGACTAATTAACCAAGATTAGTAATTTATTCATAAGTAATTAATCCGATTTAAATTTATCAGATAATTAAATTATCTTACTTATGGATGTTTGGATTCTATTGAATGACTTGATTGTTTGATATCCCTGATATATGATGCTTTGTGATACATCCTGATTTATGTTGTGATCTGTAGTTTACTTATCTGTGACCTTTATATATCTATGATCTGTGAATGAACGATAAGCGTTGTTCTTATACCGCTTATCGAATTATATTTCTGTATTCTGATCTGTGATGATTGTATGATGTGCACTATTGTGTGTAAAACCCCTGGACTACACTTTTACACACACAAATATGGATTTCACGTGGAAATCGGTTAAGTCACAGATAATTTAAATTTGATGTTTTTGAAATTGAAATTTTAATTTCAATTGATTTTGAAATTAGAAATTCGGGTTTAAAGTGAAAAACTTTTGAAATGGAATTTCAAAGATAAAAGTTATTTTGAGTAACTTAATCGAGTTTTGAAAATTTAAATAATTTGATTTAAATTTGAATTCAAGTTTGAAATTGAATCCTATGATTTGAAACTAGAGATTGAAAATGTTATAAATGTGTTTATCTGAATTTAAACCATTTAAAAGTATAATTTTGAGAATTTGGATTTAACCCAAAGACTTTAACTCGTATGAATGAATCGGATTTTCTGAAATGAAACTATTTGTTTTCAAAAGATAAAAGCTTTCCGATAAGAAATGAAATTCCAGTTTAATTAAAGGAATTTCAATATTGAATTGAAAAATGGTTTTCCAGGTTATGAATGAATTGTTTTGAAAAGCTATGATTTGAATCTGTTATCTTTAACAGATTTAAAATAATGATTGGTTTAAATCATTTGAAATGGGATTGTTTTGAAAGCTATAAGTTAAATCTTGATTTAAAGATTTAACGAGTTAATCAAATTCAAATGGAAATTAATTTGGAAAATTTGTGAATGGATCTTTTGTTTAAAAGATTAAAGTGTGGAAACTGTTTAAACCGTAAAGGTTGAATCTTTTTGTTTAAAGATTTAAAATGGCAATTTGTTAAACCATTTGAAAAGAAAGATTTTGGGTAATAAGTTGTGACTTAATTGAAATCCCATATCCATATGTTTTTAAATATTACGCTCACTATTCGGTTTAGCCGGGAGAGGACCTTTGGGTCGTATAACCCATTCCGAATATGTGATACGTCGTATATGGATGGCATTTGATGACCGGTGTTGAAGACCGGATATTTTTGAAAATGGAAGGATTACCGTCGAGTTACTCTGCATCGGCTGATCCCCGGTATAGAGGTTTTATCATCCTTAGTGACGGGAAGTCCGGACGTGATTGGAAATTATCCGGAATTGCAAGGGCTTCGTGAGAAGTGCCTTCGGTTCTGTTCGATCCCAGAACAGACTTGTATGGATTGTATGTCTGACATTACAAATTGAGATATAAAGCTGATTTCTTTCAAATACATTTCTGTTGGTGGAGGAGAATTTATTCTCTTAGCTTAACACCCTTCTCTGAGACGTACGAGCTCAGAGGTTATGTAGTTGAAGGTTATCAGCGATATACTCCCAATTTGGTAATGTGGCATGCTGAGTGTTGTTGTGTGATGATCAGTGTTTGATCATTTGTGATATGATCATTTGTTTGATCATTTATCTTTCTGATCATAGGTTGATCATCTGTTGACCCAAAGCGTAGCTTTGTGACAAAGTGTAGCTTTGTGGACGAGACTTCGTCAGGACCTCACTACCCGGAAATGGTCGAAACAGGAATGTTGCGGCAAGGTTATGAGTTTCGCGCCCTTTAGGGTATGTCATTTCCTTCTGGAAAGGGGTGGTATTATGGTATGGAGCCCTGATACTTACTCATGTGGATACACGTATTTATATGTGTGATGTTGGATATCGAGCGCTCGGATAAAGGTCCCAAAGGACCGGGGAATGGCATAGTCGTGAGTTACTTGTTACAGGAGTAACCCGGCCTTGTTTGGCAGAGAGCAGTTTGTCTCTCGGGACGTCCAGCCAGAGGCGATCCCATTCGGCAGGAGGAAAGGAAGTTCCTTAGCCTGACCATTTGTTGGAAATCCATTTCTCCAATACGGAACTTGTACGGTTTTAGTTGTAGAACCTGCCATTTACGTACGGTGGTCACCACTGTTTAGATGGTAGCTATAGTAGGCATACGATACTGGTCGTATGCTGGCTAAGATTAATATTATACTTTCGAAATGTTTTCTGCACTATGCACTAGTAATAATATCCAATGATTTGCGTAGTAAGCATGTTTGACTATCATAAGGAGAAATCTCCTCCAATTCTGCGTTTGCATTGTGTGTGTGGCGGGAGGCCTTATGGTAGTTTCATTTTCCAAAAGCATTGCGGATTTCAATGTTTAAAATCTTTTGTTGATTGTTTAAAGATAAACTGTTTTTGTTGCTCACACCAGTCCCATGACTGATCCGGAGTTTATTGTTCCTTTCCTAAACTCTGGGTGCTCATAATTTTCTACACGAGCAGTCTAGAGTTGGGTTTCTTTTCAGATATTCAGGTTTAGTAGATTATCTGGAGCTAGTTCATTCATCGGAGTTGCTTATCTTGGAGTTGTGGATTCATTCTTGTCTGAAGATCATTTTGGAGTTATCACTTCTATTGATATTGTTTCGCTGTTGTTGTTATCGTTTTCTTTTCCGCTGCTATTTCTTGTATCATATCTTTGATGTATATTGATATTCATTGTCTCACTCTGTTGTATCAGATATTGTATATCAATGTATTATTCTTTTCTTCCGCTGTGTTATTTACTTAATTGTGTTATAGCTCCGGCGAATCGGATTTGAACGGTCGAATCTGCGGCATTCTAGTACAATGTGAAGTACGGATGTTGATTTTCGAGCGGGCAAAACCCGATCCGTTACATTTGGTATCAGAGCTAAGGTTGAACTTTAGCTCAGGAGTGTAACACATTAAGTAGCTCATTAGAGATAGGGTGAAGTATACCCTAGAATAAGTAATTCTCAGATATCCGTCCGAATGCCTCAGTAAATTCTCTTGCTATCCACTGATAGTAAGTATGAGTGCAAGAAGAGGATGAGATAGGGGACAGAGGGAATACGATTATAAATGGTCAATACCCTGTAACAATAGTGGAAAAAATTTTCTCTATCAGTCTCTTTTTGTTGGTCATCTTTTCTCAATTCTTCGATTATTTCTGGTAGATCCAGGAAGAAATTCGATATATTAAAATGGGACATAAACTTCGGATAGACCAAAATTGTTTGTTTGGATGAATTGGTTGCTTTGTTTGCTATGGTTGATAGATATGCTTTAGTTTCTAAACTGAAATTTTAAAATTGTATCCATCTATCTGTCAATTCTTTTGGGTCCCAGTATATTCTACGAATGGTTAGTTATTCCTTCGAACTAACCGATGTCACTGCATATTTCGTAGACCTGGATAACTCGAGTATCTTGTGAAGTGTCAAATAGATTCGATCTTGTATCTATTTTTGATATTCTGATTTGGTAAGCCAAATGCAGAATAGATATTCAGTTTGATTCAATGAAACATTCTTCATCTATCTTTGTATCTCCTTGGTAATTTCGAGGACGAAATTCTTTTAAGAGGGGAAGTCTGTAACGATCCCGAATTTTATAAATATTTAAAATGATAATTTATTAATTTTTGAATTAATATTTGTGAAATAAAACGATAAATGGATTGAAGAGATGCGAGTTTCCCCGGATTCAAGTATATTCTGTATGAATCATTTTAAATTTAATGAATATTGTATATATGTGAACATTTGATTTGAATTTAATTCTTAGACAAATGGTTTAAAAACAAATGAAAAATAAATGAAAAATAATAATAAAAGCAAATACAAAATACTTAAGCTAATAAATATAAGACAATAAATATGAAGTAAAATAATTATAGAATCTCATTTAAAATAATAGGACAAAAACATAGAAATAAAACGATACATAAGTTAAGAATTTATAACAATAATTTTTATATAGCTTTATATCTATATACATGAAGTATAAAACAAACTAAATAGCAAGTATATAGGTAAGTGAGTAACAAGGCCAAAATAAATAAAACTATAAGTATAAAAGCTGCCTGGTAAGTAATAAAATCTATTGACATTAAGTATGTAACCTGTAAAGAAGTTTGGTATTGCAAGCAAAAAGGAATAAAATATATATAAAACAACATTATATACATTCAAGTATAAACAAATGAAGCTTGTAAAAGAAGCACATCAAGACATATCCTCTCAGCCGAAATGCAATGTATAAAATAAAGCAAAAGAAAATGATATGAGTACATACGAATATGAGGCTGTAAGTAAAAATAAAAACATCTTTTGTGTAACTAAGATAAGCAAGGAAGACATAAGGTACAAATAGCATTTAATGTCTCCATTTATTAGCAGCAAACAAAGTCTATTCGAGTTGTAGCAAAAATCCTTCAGCCTCCATTTTGTTAAAAAAATCTCTAAAATTGTACAAGTGTGTACACTGCTTTGTATAGGATATTATACCCTGAAACTTGTTTAAACATCACTCTGTAAACTTCTTTCCCTTATCACCTTTTCATTTCCAATTCGAGCTAAGTAAATAAAAAGACTAAGATAAAACTTCATTTGAAAACCCAAACAAGTCTTCATCTAAAACATCATCAGCAACTACAACTAAAACAAAAGCAAGGGACTTGGCAAAAGGATGTAAATGAAAACATTTTCCAGTTTCAATCTGTTTTCAAAAACAAGGTGTTCTGTTCTTCTCTGCTCTTTCCAAAAACGGTGAGTAACATCCTATTTAAAGATATGACTTAAGTTAATTTAGAGCTTGTCTTTTCTCTGTGACAATGTGTATTTTGGTATAAATGATTGTGCAAAGCTCTGGGTATCTACTCTCTTCTTAATTCTCTGTTATCTGTTGTTGTTCCTTTTGAGTAGGAGGGTAAAACAACCATCACCATTTAATCTATCATTTGTTTGAAGGTAAGATGTAAACAATAGTTGATTGTTTAACTATAATCCAAGCATTAAAAATTTATTTAAGTTGAATTATCTTGTAAGTGACTCTGGAAACCAAAGAACACAGCTCAACTTCAATAAGTTTAAAAAACAAACTTCTGGTTTTAAAGATTCAGGAATATAAATTGAAACTACAAACAAAATTATGATTTTTAAAACAAGAATTACAAATTTTAGAGCTTGGGTTGAAGAGCAGTTTTAGCTCGACCATTTTCGCCTTTCCGAGCTACCGTGGGTTATCTCGTCGACTGGAGACGACGTAGTTTGGTCGAGAGGTAGAGGAGTGATGGGGGAGTTTGGGAAAAATGGTGAAATGGTCGGAAGATCGACGTGGAGGGGATGGCGATGGTTTCTCGTTCGTAAACCTAGTTTTGTATAGCTGTGATTTTTCATCTCGTTCGACGACAAGGATGGATCGAGTGTTTCGAGCTTCTGGGCTTTGGTAGTGGGGTGTTTGACGAAGCGGAGGCCAGAATTTCAGGCGTTCCGGTGAACGAGGCGGCATGTACGACGAGTTTCCAGGTTGTAGTGTTTGTCTGGGCTGTGTTTCCAGGGTGTGAAATTGAAACTCGATTTCGAATTCGAGGCTGGAGAGATGAACGGAGGCTAGGGATAGAATGTCGGGGTGGTCGCCGTGATGTGGGGATGGTCGTGGTCGACCGGAGGTGGCTGATGGGAGCGTGCACGTGCACAGTCGAACGTTTCTGGTGGCTGTGGTTCTCTTTGATGATGGCAGGGAAATGAAACTCGAGATTTGCTCGAGTAAAATCTGTTTTGGATCAAGTGGATCCTCATTTTTCTCGAAGTAAATGTAGGTGAACTCGGGTGACTTTGTTTTTCTCAGTTTTAACAGTGACCAGGTATACTCGAGTATGTACTCGAGTGAAATACATTTTGGCTCGGGTAATTCCAACTTTTTCTCGAAGCAAAGTGATAATGGTCTCGGGTCAGTCCATTTACAATTTTTAAAAAGTTTCCAAGTTTTAATTTTAAAAGTTAAATGTTTTAAAATTGTTTGGTTTACGTAATTAAATATTAGGTTAATTTGTAATTAAATTCCTAAGTGTTTTCAAATGTTTTTGGAATTAAATTGTTTTGATTTGGGAAAAAATTCGTATTGGGTTGTTAATTAAATAAATTCCTAAGTTGTTGATTGAAGAAAAATAAATGTTTGAAGCTTATAAAAAAAATCATCAGGTCTTAAGTGAATTTGTTTATTAATAATAAATTTATTTTAAAGGTTTATTTAATAAGATTTAAATGTTGGAATTAAGTAATAAATTAAGATAAAAGGGTTTATCTTTAATTAATTAAGGTTTTGATGAATTAAAGGATCATTAATTTATTAATTAAGCAGGATTTAGAGGTAATTAATTTAATTTATTTGGTGATTAAATTAAATTAATTAGGAATTAAGTAATTGATTAAGATAAATGGTTTATCTTAAAATTAATTAAGATCTTAAGGTAATTGAAATTAACCAGTAATTTAACGATAATTACTTAACGTAATCAATTAAATAATAATTAATCAAAATGATTTGTAATTTATTAATGACTAATTAACCAAGATTAGTAATTTATTCATAAGTAATTAATCCGATTTAAATTTATCAGATAATTAAATTATCTTACTTATGGATGTTTGGATTCTATTGAATGACTTGATTGTTTGATATCCCTGATATATGATGCTTTGTGATACATCCTGATTTATGTTGTGATCTGTAGTTTACTTATCTATGACCTTTATATATCTATGATCTGTGAATGAACGATAAGCGTTGTTCTTATACCGCTTATCGAATTATTTTTCTGTATTCTGATCTGTGATGATTGTATGATGTGCACTAATTTGTGTAAAACCCCTGGACTGCACTTTTACACACACAAATATGGATTTCACGTGGAAATCGGTTAAGTCACAGATAATTTAAATTTGATGTTTTTGAAATTGAAATTTTAATTTCAATTGATTTTGAAATTAGAAATTCGGGTTTAAAGTGAAAAACTTTTGAAATGGAATTTCAAAGATAAAAGTTATTTTGAGTAACTTAATCGAGTTTTGAAAATTTAAATAATTTGATTTAAATTTGAATTCAAGTTTGAAATTGAATCCTATGATTTGAAACTAGAGATTGAAAATGTTATAAATGTGTTTATCTGAATTTAAACCATTTAAATGTATAATTTTGAGAATTTGGATTTAACCCAAAGACTTTAACTCGTATGAATGAATCGGATTTTCTGAAATGAAACTATTTGTTTTCAAAAGATAAAAGCTTTCCGATAAGAAATGAAATTCCAGTTTAATTAAAGGAATTTCAATATTGAATTGAAAATTGGTTTTCCAAGTTATGAATGAATTGTTTTGAAAAGCTATGATTTGAATCTGTTATCTTTAACAGATTTAAAATAATGATTGGTTTAAATCATTTGAAATGGGATTGTTTTGAAAGCTATAAGTTAAATCTTGATTTAAAGATTTAACGAGTTAATCAAATTGAAATGGAAATTAATTTGGAAAATCTGTGAATGGATCTTTTGTTTAAATGATTAAAGTGTGGAAACTGTTTAAACCGTAAAGGTTGAATCTTTTTGTTTAAAGATTTAAAAAGGCAATTTGTTAAACCATTTGAAAAGAAAGATTTTGGGTAATAAGTTGTGACTTAATTGAAATCCCATATCCATATGTTTTTAAATATTACGCTCACTATTCGGTTTAGCCGGGAGAGGACCTTTGGGTCGTATAACCCATTCCGAATATGTGATACGTCGTATATGGAAGGCATTTGATGACCGGTGTTGAAGACCGGATATTTTTGAAAATGGAAGGATTACCGTCGAGTTACTCTGCATTGGCTGATCCCCGGTATAGAGGTTTTATCATCCTTAGTGACGGGAAGTCTGGACGTGATTGGAAATTATCCGGAATTGCAAGGGCTTCGTGAGAAGTGCCTTCGGTTCTGTTCGATCCCGGAACAGACTTGTATGGATTGTATGTCTGACAGTACAAATTGAGATATAAAGCTGATTTCTTTCAAATACATTTCTGTTGGTGGCGGAGAATTTATTCTCTTAGCTTAACACCCTTCTCTGAGACGTACGAGCTCAGAGGTTATGTAGTTGAAGGTTATCAGCGATATACTCCCAATTTGGTAATGTGGCATGCTGAGTGTTGCTGTGTGATGATCAGTGTTTGATCATTTGTGATATGATCATTTGTTTGATCATTTATCTTTGTGATCATAGGTTGATCATCTGTTGACCCAAAGCGTAGCTTTGTGACAAAGTGTAGCTTTGTGGACGAGACTTCGTCAGGACCTCACTACCCGGAAATGGTCGAAACAGGAATGTTGCGGCAAGGTTATGAGGGTCGCGCCCTTTAGGGTATGTCATTTCCTTCTGGAAAGGGGTGGTATTATGGTATGGAGCCCTGATACTTACTCATGTGGATACACGTATTTATATGTGTGATGTTGGATATCGAGCGCTCGGATAAAGGTCCCAAAGGACCGGGGAATGGCATAGTCGTGAGTTACTTGTTACAGTAGTAACCCGGCCTTGTTTGGCAGAGAGCAGTTTGTCTCTCGGGACGTCCAGCCAGAGGCGATCCCATTCGGCAAGAGGAAAGGAAGTTCCTTAGCCTGACCATTTGTTGGAAATCCATTTCTCCAATACGGAACTTGTACGGTTTTAGTTGTAGAACCTGCCATTTACGTACGGTGGCTACCACTGTTTAGATGGTAGCTATAGTAAGCATACGATACTGGTCGTATGCTGGCTAAGATTAATATTATACTTTCGAAATGTTTTCTGCACTATGCACTAGTAATAATATCCAATGATTTGCGTAGTAAGCATGTTTGACTATCATAAGGAGAAATCTCCTCCAATTCTGCGTTTGCATTGTGTGTGTGGCGGGAGGACTTATGGTAGTTTCATTTTCCAAAAGCATTGCGGATTTCAATGTTTAAAATCTTTTGTTGATTTTTTAAAGATAAACTGTTTTTGTTGCTCACACCAGTCCCATGACTGATCCGGAGTTTATTGTTCCTTTCCTAAACTCTGGGTGCTCATAATTTTCTACACGAGCAGTCTAGAGTTGGGTTTCTTTTCAGATATTCAGGTTTAGTAGATTATCTGGAGCTAGTTCATTCATCGGAGTTGCTTATCTTGGAGTTGTGGATTCATTCTTGTCTGAAGATCATTTTGGAGTTATCACTTCTATTGATATTGTTTCGCTGCTGTTGTTATCGTTTTCTTTTCCGCTGCTATTTCTTGTATCATATCTCTGATGTATATTGATATTCATTGTATCACTCTGTTGTATCAGATATTGTATATCAATGTATTATTCTTTTCTTCCACTGTGTTATTTACTTAATTGTGTTATAGCTCCGGCGAATCGGATTTGAACGGTCGAATCTGCGGCATTCTAGTACAATGTGAAGTACGGATGTTGATTTTCGAGCGGGCAAAACCCGATCCGTTACAAACCATCTCTAGTTCATTTGCATTGCTGTACAGTGCATACCTGTATATCTTGTTATGTCATTTTGTTATCTGCTTAGATACTTCATGTGTACTTTGGAGTCTTTGTATACATTTTGCACATTAGTCAATGGCACTGCTTCAAGCCCTTATACTTGGGTTTTGAAATCTGATTTAATTTATTTTATGAAACCAGTTATTTCGATTACTGTAAAATGTGATTTTACCACTTTGGCATTGATTTCTGATTTGAAACTTGTGAGGTCTATTTAACTGGTTCATTGCAGTTCGACTTGAACTGCATTTTCTGTTGGCATCGGCTTGACTTGGACTTTGCATTTTTGTAATGGGTTCGGCCCTTATGTCTCTGATTTGGATGACCTCGGCACTGTCTGTTGTGGTTGCACTTTGCGTTCATGGGCTTGCACTGTACAGTAGTTGTTTTGATAAAGCAATATATTTTGTCTTTTGCTTCGGCCTGACTTTGTTTATGTGTATATTTTAGTCCTTGTGTCTTTGGTCTTTGTTGCTTGCTGCACTTGATGTTGCTGCAACGTGATGAATTTAAGTGGAAATGTTGTACTTGGGTTTACCTTTGTATTGTATGTTGAATTGTGTATATGAGCCCTGGTATACATGCCCATTTACTTATACTTTTTTACACGTGCATTATGATGTGTTTCTCTTGCTGATTTGTGATGTGGTTCCACCTCATTGCATTTTTGGCCATGTTAAATTGGGTTTCCAATACTCTTGTTATCTTCTGAACTCGTGCAAACTTGCACTGTAAACTCTCTTCCGCCATGTGCATTTGGGTTCGACACTGTCTTGGTGGCTTTGTTCAAACTATATATTTAAGTGAAATTGATTTTGAGTTGTTTTGCTTTAGGTTTGACACTGCCTTGGTGGCTTTGTTCGAACTACCTATGTCTCGTGCTTAGGTTGTTGCATTTGCAGTTTGTAAATTAGTGAGCACCTGAACTTGCACTGACCAGTCTAACCATTGACTGTTTCTTGCATTTTGCTCATCATGTTTTGGCAGTCAAGTCTGCACTATTTTATCCACTTGAATTCAGTTGTATTTCATGTATATGAAGCATTGTTTGTTGAGACATTGTCATTTGAATTTGTTACTATGATGCCCTGTCTTTGGTGTCTTCACTCATTCGAGTTTATACTTTGTTCACTTGATGGCTTCAAGACTGAACTACTTTGTTACTTGAGTTTGCTTGAGTATATGTAAAACAGTTGCATATTTGGATTTGCCATGTTGAAATAGTTTTGGGTGCTATCATTCTGTAGTTGCTGCTAACATGCATCACTGGTGCATGTTGCAGTGATATTTCTTTCACACTGGTATACTCTATGTTGCCACTGCCTGGTGGTTTCGAACCTGTAGCCTTTGTGTTTATTTGTTCATTGATTTGTTGTATCACTTACTCATGTATTTATGTGCTGTGGTGCCATACCTCTGGTGCCCTCACCCGTGTATTTCATCAGGGTAGTGGCGTGGCAGTGCACACGTGCATGTACTGCAGCCCTACCAGAATTGACAGTTTTAATTGATATTTCGATCGTGTGAATTATTTCATTGGATCAATTCAATATTTTGAAGTTGTATTTTTATTTGGTTTGATTCGATTATTTTGTTGTGTCTAATTATCTATTCGATAATTAGATTCTGAGTTTCTGATTATTTATTTAATAATTGGATTTGTTGTAAATTGCTGTTTAGGCAATTCTGGAGTTTTCATATCATCTTCATTGATAACATTTTTATCTATCTTTATTGATGATTTGGACTTGCTGATTTGTTGTTTAACACTGTTTAGTGTTATATCTGCTGTTATCTGATTCTCTTATCGAGGAGTCGGATATATGTGATTTCTGAGACTGTCGTCTATTTGCTATTTGATTATTATTGCTTCTGAGCATTAATAACTGAGTTTGAATTAGACTGACCCATGTATTATTTTCTTTTGAATTTAATACTAGGGTCAGACCCGAGTTATTTCAGGTTGTAGATTCCCTGCTTTGGGTTGCTGCTTGAGCTATGAAGTCTTTTCATATCTTCTGAAGCAGTCTTCGTCATTTTGTAGTAGTCGTGTCATTGTATAGGATGATATGTATTCATGTATATTAGTTGATAATGTACTTGTATATATAACTTCCAGAGTCGACAGTTGTAGTTGTATCATATGTATTATGTCAAATGTATTGTAACTGACATCAATTATATATATATATATGAGAATTTTTGTTTTATCTGTGTTCCGCATTTATATTATCTGTGTTAGTATTATATATATTGTCCTAAACTATTATGAACCATCGTTGTTCATTTTATATTGGAATTGGGTACGTCGATGGGAGTAAATAAATAAGAGATGAAAAAATGAAAAATATATACCACTCCTATCGAGGTAACCAATACTAGTGTAAAGCCAACTACGGATGGCCGCTCCTATCCAGCCTTATTCTTCGTGATAACAGACAGTATTTCTTTTAATACTCTTTGTTACTGTGAGCATAGAGGTGGGGCGTCACAATTATTCTAGATTTACATGGACAATATTTTTGAAACATAAAAGTGATACTTTTGAAAGTTTTAAGAACTTTACAAAAAGGATTCAAAATCAACTTTCTGTAAAAATTATAACCATCCGTAGTGATCACGGTGGTGAATTTGAAAATAAAAAGTTTGAGGAATTCTGCAATAAAAAGGGAATAACTAACAATTTTTCATTTCCAAGAACTTCACAACAAAACGGAGTAGGAGAATGTAAAATTAGGACGATTCAAGAGTGTGCGAGAACTATGCTTTCAGATAGTAAATTACCAAAACATTTTTGGGCAGAAGGAGTTGCTACCGCCTGTTATATTTTAAATAGAATTTTAATTAGACCTTTAACTGATAAGACATCTTATGAACTTCTTCATGGAAAGAAACCTAAGGTGTCTTATTTTAGAATTTTTGGAAGTAAATGTTTTATTTTAAACACAAAAGATAACTTGGATAAATTTGATCCTAAATCCGACAAAGGTATCTTTATCGGATATTCTAATAGAAGTAAAGCATACAGAGTGTTTAATTTAAGAACTAACACCATCGAAGAAACAGTGCATGTTTCATTCGATGAAAATCTCAAAAATTTTGAAGATACAAATAATGAAGAGGATTTAATTACTCAAAATTAGGAATCAACCGAAACTAATAATGAAATTAATCATCCTAATAATAAGATTAAACTTTTAAAAGATCATTCTATAAAAAATATACTAGAAGATATGCAATCGGTTGTTACAACTAGAAATCAACTAAGTAAAATGAGCAATGTAGCATTTATATCAACTATTGAACCCAAAAATCCAAAAGAAGCATCAACTGATGATTCATGGATTTTGGCTATGCAAGAAGAACTAAATCAATTCACTAGAAATGATGTTTGGGAACTTGTTCCTAGACCTGAAAATAAAACTATAATTGGAACTAAATGGGTTTATAAAAATAAAATGAATGAACAAGGTGAGGTCGTTAGAAATAAAGCCCGGTTAGTCGCTCGAGGTTATTGTCAAGAAGAAGGAATATATTGTGATGAAACCTTTTCTCCCGTAGCAAGATTAGAAGCCATTAGGATTCTACTTGCTTTCGCAAATCATAATAATTTCAAATTATTTCAAATGGATGTTATAAGTTCCTTTTAAATGGATTTGTAAAAGAGGAAGTATATGTTGACCAACCACCACATTTTGAAGATGAAAAATTACCAAATCATGTTTACAAACTTAAGAAAGCTCTATATGGTCTAAAACAAGCTCCTAGAGCCTGGTATGATAGACTAAGATCTTACTTATTACAATCAAACTTTGAAATTTGTAAAGTAGATAATTCTCTTTTTACTAAAAGAAATAAAAATGATATTCAACTAGTACAAGTTTACGTATATGATATCATTTTCGGATCAACTAATTTTGAAATGAATAAAGAATTTTCTGAAATAATGACAAAAGAGTTTGAGATGAGTCATATGGGTGAATTAAACTTCTTTCTATGATTGCAAATTAAACAATTAGATAATGGTATCTTTGTCAGTCAAGAAAAATATGCTAAAGACCTAGTTAGTAAATTTGGTTTGACTACTGCAAGTGGAAAACCCACTCCCATGGCAACCAATGAGTACCTAAGTAAAGAAGATCTCTCAAAAGATGTAGATCAAAAATTATATAGAGGAATGATTGGATCACTACTCTATATCACTGCTAGTAGACCTGATATCATGCATAGTGTTTGTCTCTGTGCAAGATATCAATCCCAACCTAAAGAGACCCACTTAAAAGCTGTAAAACGTATCATAAGATATGTTAAACACACCTTTGATTATGGCTTATTTTATCCTAGAAATGATTCTTTTGAATTAATATCTTACTGTGATGCTGACTATGCTGGTTGTAAATCAGACCGAAAAAGTACAAGTGGAACTTGTCACTTTTTTGGGCATTCTCTAGTTTCCTGGTTTCGTAAAAAGCAAAACACAGTTTCTTTATCAACAACCGAAGCAGAGTATATTTCTGCTGCTTTGGCTTGTTCTCAAGTAATATATATGCAACAAACTTTAAAAGATTTTGGTTTAAATATCTCAAAATCACCAATTTTTTGTGATAATACTAGTGCAATAAATTTATCCAAAAATACTACTCATCATGCTCGAACTAAACATATTGATATCAGACATCATTTTCTCAGAGATAATATAAGTAAGGAAGTAATTACTCTCGATTATATCAATTCCGAGAATCAAATTGCTGATATCTTAACAAAACCCTTAAATGAATCTATATTTACTAAATTAAGAAGAGAATTAGGTATTTGTTCAATAACTGAAATATAGAATATAAATATATAACAAGTATAATTAAATTAAAATGAATCAAATATCAAAAATATAAGTACTTTGTCGACAACCCTCCTTTGCCCCTGTCGACATATAACGAATTTTTTTCTTTTGAAATTTTCCCACCAAAATTCAAATGGGTGGTTATATATTCTTCTTATTTCGAAATTTTGTTCATTCTTTCTGTTCTTTCTCTGTTCTAACTTCTGAAAACATTAAAACAATGGCCTCCTCCTCCAAATCAAACAAAAATTCAACCTTTTCGTTCCCTTCTCCTTCTACTGGACCATTTCAACGAACTATACGCTTGCACGAGTGATGAAAATGGAGGTTTCCTTGAAGGATGCACTGCAACTTATGACTGAAATTCAAGTGGTGCAAATCAGAATGGCCAAAGAACAAGAACAGCAAGGCAAAATCCTTAGAAACTTGCAAAAGTTTTTAATGGACAATCACGCCAATCCCATCTTGATCGATGAAGAATCCTCAAGTGTTCAAGTGCAAGAGGACAGCGAGGAAGAAGAAGAAGAAGCCCCCATGGAAGAAGAGCACGCTGAAGATGACGACAAAGTTGTTTGCGTTGGCGAAGTGTGCTTTGACAAGGATGGAAATCTAGTCGAACAACGTGGAAATTTCTATTTCCACTACCCAAATTGCTCGGTTCATAGATCTCCCATTGTCAAGGATACACATTAGTTTCTTTTCTCTCTTTCTTATTGTTATTTGTATATGATCTTACTTACGTTTTCTACGCAAATGTAAATATAACATTATATAATTAATAAATGATTTGTGTTCTCATATTTGAATGCTCACATTATGATTATTATAAATATTATCATATGTGGATTCTTAGTTAGGAGAGTTAGTTATTAAGGGCTAAGTTTTAGTTTTAGAATTAAGAGTTGATTATTTATGATAACAATATCATTATAATCACATGTAATATAGTATTAGATTAAGGGGGAGTTGTATAGATTTAAACTTTGTCTTTGTTGATGAAAAATGGGGAGAAGTATAAAATAGGATAGTTAGGCATAGATTAAAGGGGAGTTATTAGTTTTAGGGGGAGTTATAAGGATAGAAGTAATATTTTACAAATAAAGGTTGTCATCATCAAAAAGGGGGAGATTGTTAGTCCCTGAGAAGTTGGTTTTGATGACAACAACCTTAGAATAAGATTATAAAATATAAATACTAACATTATTATTTAGATATATATGTATATGCAGGATATATATACAGGCACCAAAGAATGAAGACTGTACAGTATAGAGATTCAAGAACTGATGAACTCAAGATCGAAGATATCAAGATTGAAGACTCATGAGTATCAAGATTATCAAGAGTTTAAGATTTCAAGATAAATAATTTAGTTAGGAATTTTGTTAAAACTCGTAGAAAAGCACTGACATCTTAAAATCCATTTTATTCGTGGAATGGAATCCACTTCGAGCCCGTTAAAGGATGGAACCCTAAGTAGGATGGAACCTATGAAAAATCTAGTGGAACATTGTTTTGTATCCACTAACTTTTATTCAAATGTTTTACAAAATTATATCTTGTTTTCAAAATGATTTCAAAATCTTCCTTCTTAAATCAAAAACATTTATCCTGGTTTTAAAATACTTTTAGCCTCAAAATAATCTCTATTTTCAATATCAATTTATCCTTGGTTTTAAACTATCTTTTAATTATAATATATTTAACTTTTAATATTTATACTTAGATTTAAATATAAAATTATAGTAAAATTTTATATACCAAAATATTATTCTCTATACTTATTTATGTATTTTAACTATAGTTAAGAATATTTATAAAGTTTAAAATAGTTTTAATACAAGATAGAAGTTATTTTCAAAGAAAACCAAATTACCAAAAATAACTTAGGCTTGTCGACAACCCCAAGGACCCTTTGTCGACAAGGTGACCGTTTATTTCAAAAGTTTGAATTTCAAAGGAAGCGTCTATTCGTCATATCCTTTCACGAATGGACATGGATGTTGTTCTACTATAAATAGGGGTTGTATTAAACGAATTTACAATCATATTTTCTCTGATTTCACTCCTCTTCTTCTTCCACATTTCTTTATATACATTTTTACCATTACTCTGCCGAAATCACCATTGAATCTAACTAGATCATCTCTGGTTTGATTCTCTATCACTATCTCAACAAGATCCCAGTGCTATTCAGAGTTATAGACTTCTTTATATTCAATCGAGCGAGAAAAGGTGTGATTGTAGCTTGGAAAATCAATCGGATGAACTTGTTGCCCGTAAAATCAAGTATCTCTACCCAGAGGATTGTGAATCTGGAGCGGTGTACCTCGTGGCCTTGAAATCGAGGGTGTAATTGTAAGAATTGATTTTGAAAGGAAATCTGTACTTATGTCGCAGGACTGGATGTAGGGTAACTCTAAACCAGTATAAAATCCGGTGTGTTATTTCCTTTATTGCTTTTACTTTATATCTGCATCTGTGTTTGATTTTTGATCATATTTGTGTCTGAATATTGCATACATTTGTGTTCAAATTAATATAAACTCAAAATGAATTAGTAATTCCTTAAAACACTATTCACCCCCCCACTAGTGTTAATTCTAGCCTTAAGATCCGTAATCCGCATTTCTCACGTAACATTCTCATGTTTAATTATAACAGTTGTAATTTAATATTAAATCTTATATTTACGTATATATTATAATTAATTAATAATTAATTAGTATTACAACTTTATTGCAATCTTTTATAAACTATAAAGTATATAGTTCATATAGTAATTTAAAATTACTTTAAATTTAGTTATTTGTAACTTTTATAATTTTAAATTCCGAAAAATTTCAAATTTATTTAATTATAACTTTTATAAATTCAAATTTAAACAATTTTAAGTTTGTCTGTTTATAACCTTTGTAAGTTATATATGAATTATATTCATAACCCTTATAAATTCTAATTTAATTTAAAACAATTTTAAATTAATTTATTTATAACCATTATGAACATAAAATTTAAAAACATTTTATAAATTTATTCATAACTTTTATAAATTTAAATTCAAATTTAAACCAATTTAAATTCAAATTTTATATATTATTCATAATAATATAATGGGGATCTGATACCATTGTTAGTTATGGTGCATCGAGCTGTAGGGTAAAAGAGGTAATTTTAAAAAAAATCATTTTTAACACATTACGCACTAGACTATTTATAGTATTATCATAAATAGTACTATCGACATTAAATCATATTCGATGTTTTATTGGATGGATTTAATTTGAATTTCAAGGGATATTATTATTAATTTTAATAACATTTATTTGAATATGAATTTACTAAAATGAAATAATTCTTTATTCATATAAAAATATTTGAAGTAATATATTTAGAATAGTTTTATTATTAATTTAATAAGGTTTATCTAATACAATAATTAACAAAAATATTATTATTAATTTAGATAATATTTATTTGAATATAATGTTCAAATAATTATATGTAAAATAATATATACATATATATTTTTGTGTTGTATAATTCATTATATATTAATAAATAATTTACTATTTATTTGAATTGTATGTAAAATTTATCAAAATAATAAATAATGTGCTAATACATTATTATTTTTTATTAACAATGTTAATTTATAAAATGCTTTATTAGCAAACAAATTTTTAAGTTTAGTTTACAATGTCATACGTAAACATGTAATTCATTATTAAATTATGTCATTGTATGTAGAATTTTATTGTGAATCCAACAATGCAAGTTATGTCGAAAACTAAGTTCAATATGACAGTTATAAGTATTTTAAAACAAAGATTTAAAATATAATTTTATAAATATGGAGGACTAAAGTGAAAAAATACTTTCTCCTTGTTTACTCTAGCCACTGCCTACCATCTCCATCTTTATCAATAACCGCCGATTCTATACATGACTTTTGACCATGCTAATCATGCCGTCTACCTCATCTACACTTGCAGCCTTAAACTCGCCTTTGAAATGCCTTCTAATTCCCAGTCGACTTCCATATTCGAAACCCTAGCTGCTCAAAACCCAATCGCCTACATTACTTATCGTTCTCAACCATCCCCAAAGTAATCACTTTTAGCCAAGTTCATAGACACAAGTTTCTCCACTTCTGATGTCGATGTGTTGATGGCGAGATAGTTGGTAGCAATTGTATGGTGGATATGTACATCACCACGATATATTTATAATTTTTAATACAAATTGATTTTAAAATTGGTTTTGTAAATGGATTTTAGTGAAAAATTAACTCCAATAATTTCCTGATGATCCCGCCAGTCGAATATACCTTGAACCGCTAGTTTTGCCTTTAAAAGATCGTATCTCCAACTTAATGGTTAAGTTGCAAAGTGCACCATTAAGATGTAACTTCTATAGAGGGAAAATGAATTTCTATGCTAGAAAATGGAGGCACGTCTGTTTATAACAGCACTAATGGTGTACGACCCATATTTTTAACAACTGGATATTTGATTATTTGATGTTTCCTTTTTCTTCTTTGCCATTCTCTTCTCTTCTATTTCCTCTTGTTTACTTCTTTTCTTTCCTTTGACAATCGTTCTACATCGTAGGTGTAGAGCGGTCTCTATATTTGGTATTAAAGCTTAGATTACATGATTAACCTGAGTTGATACCGTTATCCATAGAGATAGGGTAGGAGTTATCGCCTTAGGCTGGATCTAGAGTGTATGTATATACAAGAGAGTTTGTATTTGTTATATATTTTGGTTTTCAAAACCATATAGTAGTATATATTGTATATAAATTGTAGTGCACATGCGAGCACTATTGATGCAGTTTTCTTTATGAGAGACGGATCATCCCTATTATAGAGTAGGAATGATCTGGCATATGAGAAATATTGCTATTGATTTCATCTTTAGAATTATGGATTGGACAGGATCCGGTCACTAACCCTGATTGATAGGATATTTTCGCACAGATGGTGTGCATAATTTTCTGGAATGCCCAATTTCTTCAGGATGATTATGATTCTCAAGTGCAAATGGTTAGAGTCGACTTTGCCGAGCTATATAAAGACTATGGGAGTCCAGGAGGTAGACCATTCCTTAGAACAGAGTCGGCTATTGGAAGGCAAGATTTGATGGTTACTTGCAAGCGAATCTTCGATGACTTGTAATCAGATGATGTAATGAGGTAGAACTTGACCTCTAGATAACTCTAGAGATGAACAATGAACTAGTGGAGTGCTTCTATAGCTTCGATTCCCAAGGATTGATTTACTTGGGATTAGTTCATAGTTCAATTCGAAGAAGATTTATCTCGACTTTTCCAAAGTCAGTGTTGGTTAGAGAGTCCGCCGATTTGAAGTAAGGCGGTATGTCTATATCGGAATATGTGACCGAATTTGATGTGTTATCTAAGTACGGTCTATTTTCCGTTGACACCTCACACAGAAAGAATGGAAAGTTCAACATTGGATTGAGTGGTCATCTTGGGAAGTGATTGATTGGTCATTTTACGAGAGCTTCGAGAAGATGATCGAGAAGGCTTTATGATGAGAAAGCCTATACCTAATGTAGAAGGGTTGTCCCAAACCATTAGCATAGGGATAAACCATAGAAGCATATGCATTGATTGCCATTCCTATTTCGTCGAGTGCTCCATCGAGGAGAGAGAAGGGAAATGGCATTACTAAAGGAGATATGCTTTTAACTTATGGCGTTGCCATATGTGTTTTATTTGACATTGAGGTTTCATATTCCTTCATATCTAGATTTGATGGAGATATTGGGATTGAGACTCGAGATGGTCAACCGACCTTTGATTGTGACGGACCTAGTTAGGGGCTCAGGTAGCCTATACATGGTTTGTAAAGACTTTGTCTAATTGAATCATGGATGTTTGTTTATTTGTTGCTATTGACTATTTTGGGTTTAGTTGGGTTCAGTATTATAGTTTGGGAATGGACTGGCTGAAGGGGTACAGAATAGTAGTGGATTGTGAGAGGCCATTGGTAATGATTACGGTTGTGGAGGAGCGAATAACGGTGATTGATTGCCTGTTAAGGATGAGGTTATGGTCAGCTTTCTATATTCGCTCGATATTCCATATGATGAGTTGTCATTTGTGCATGTAACTAGAAAGTGTTCAAACATATTCGATGAGGTGACCGGATTATCACCATATAGGGATTGAGTTCATATTGATCTAGTTAGAGGTGTTAAACCAGTAGTTATGCCTTTAAGGCATATGATGCCCAATGAGCGGAGGAAGTTAAAGGTGCGAGCGGGCGACTTATTAAGATGATGGTTCATTCGTAGGAGCATATTTGGGTAGGATGCACCTATAGCGTTCGCCATAGGGCGGATGGCTCTTTGGGGTTGTTTGTTGATTGTAGTGAGATGAATGAGATAATGAACAAGTATCCACTCCTACTTATTAATGGCTTGTTCGATTAGCTCTAAAGTGCGAGGATGTTCTCTTAGTTGGACCATGCGATGAAGTTTTTACCAACTGAGAGTATTTAGAGAGAGTGTGTCGATTATAGCATTTTGTATGCTACTTTGACTTTTGATTAGTTAGTTATGCCGCTCGGGTAACCAATGTGTCGGCATGCCTTATTGATCTCATGGATCATGTTTCGAGATATCACTTGAGTGAGTTATGCTTGTGCTTGTTGATGATATTTTTGTTTACTCATGGAAGAAAGAAGAGAACAAGGAAAGATTGTTGAAGTGAGATGCTTGGGTCACGTTGTTTCAGAGTAGGACATTGCCGTAGATCCTACAGAGTGTATGGCAGTCTAGAATTTGAATAGGCCCAAGGTAGCGACATCGTTAACCTGTTTGATGAGAGAGAATCAGAATTTTATTTAAGACGCAAGGTGCGGACACGCATTAGTGAGTTTGATTGAGAGGTTGACAAGTACACCGATGTTACTCATTCCAAGTGGGAATGAGGAGTCGATGGTACACACATTCTTGTGGTACTTAACTGGATGCGGTATTGATAGGTAAGGTTTTCACACGTTAGTCAACAATTGAGACTGCATGAGAGGAAGTATTCGACTTTTGATTCAGAGTTAACAACGATAGAGTTCTCTTTAGAGAGTTGGATGCATTATCTATTAGGAGAGGAGTTCGAGTTGTTCAGTGATTCTACATCATTGAAGTATCTCTTCCGAGAACTATCTCAAACCTTGCCGGTAGCGATGGTTGGAATTCTTAGCCTCCTATGGATTTGACATTTCCTATACGTTCGTAAGGGAAATGTAGTTGTTGATGCTTTAAGTGGAAGACATACCAGTTTGGGAACAATATTCCTATAGTCGGCATTGCTCGAGCCTATCACTACTTATGACTTCAGAACTCAATGAGCTATGGCCAAGGGTGATGGCTAGTATGACCATCAGACCTACTTTTATTTAGCAGATCGGTACTAGTCAGAGGCATGAAGCTAGACTAGCAAAGACCGTGGCTAAGTTAGAAAAATGAGTAGCATCTATAGAGGTGATGCAGTGTGGTTGTTAGTTCCGTAGGGATGAGAGATTGTTTGTTCTCGAGTAGTGGAAACAGATATCTACAGATTACATTGATGGATTATCGATGACTTAGGATAGTATGATAGCATTTAAGTCACAGTCAGTTAACTGATGAAGAATGCTATATTTGTACTCCTTAAGTCTAGTAGAATGACATCCATATTTGTTGAGTTATATGTGAGAGGGATAGTGTGATTCCATTATGTGCCAAGAGCATTGTAAGTGGCAGAAACCCCTTGTTCGATAGTGGGGTTTGGGAGAACATACAAGAGGCGTTTGGATATTTAGCACTAAATCGATATATGATATTGAGACTGAACCAAGGACTTCGAGACCACATAGGCCTATCCGTATCGATAGACATGATACTAAATAGGTTAGGAGGAGGGCTGTGGAGTAGTAGGGGTTCAGTGAAGTGAAGGCGATAGGATATGTGAGACCGAGAAGAGCGTGAGGACCATTTATCCGGAGCTCTTCACTTGATGAAATTTCATTTTTATCATCGGCTTTCATATTGGATATCATATTTGTTGTTTTGTACTAGATAGTTTAGTATCCTCCATGCTAGAATAGGCATGGATGTTATTTTTTGATGTTTGATCCCATGTATGCATGGTTGATGTTGATTGTTAGCGTTTGATGTGATAGCTTATGCATATATGATTTTTAGGCATGCGGGATAGTTATAGTCTGGTATAACATACTTATTTGAGATGATTGCTATATATGATCTACTATGTTTAAATACAGATGTTACACTTGTGTTTAGTCCTCTTTGTTGAGTACATATTTAGGTACGTGGAAGCAAGTGTTGGCTATTTGGATGCTTATCCGCTTATATTTGCATCTAAATGGTATGCTCTTGCTATAGAAGAGATATATGACATCTGTAGTGTAGATTTGGTGATGTATGTTTGGTTGTCCTCAGATATGAGAAGTATATATATTTTTGTCGTATTGGAATTTTTCTCGGACCTAGCCACGCAAAGGAGGTACTGCCATTTTTTTTCGAAATCTGAGGGGCTTTGATGGCCTATAGGTTAGGAGACATTCTCCTTACTTTCTGATTTCGAGGATGAAATCCTTTAAGGAGGGAAGAATGTAACTACCCGTATTTTTAACGATATGATATTTGATTATTTGATGTTTCCTTTTTTTTATGTCATTCTCTTCTATTTCCTCTTCTTTACTTCTTTTCTTTCCTTTGACAACTATCCTGCATTGTAGGTGTAGGGACGTCACTACAAATGGGCTATGTAAATATGTTAAACTAGGTCCACCATTCCCATTATAAATGAAATCTTATCTTACTTAATTAACTAAACCCATTCAATTAATTCATAACCATATTTATTTCAGCCTTCCTTATGTTAAAACAATTTTAAAAAATTTCGACCACCAAAATAATATGGATATATGTTATTTATTATATTTAAATTATTATATTAATTAAATAAATATATAATAATTATACATTTTATTAATTAATTTAGGTCCTTTAATAACAACAATAACAATAATAATAAGGTTGGACTTCAAGTCCACTTCGTTAACTTTTTGTTCATTTTCAAGTTCTCTAGAAATGAAGAAAGGCTTTATGTTCTTAAAGTAGATACATCCATTATTGATTGTCAACCTTTCATTATTACACCAAGGAGTCCTACAGTAGATAAAGCTAAGGAATAAATTCTATCAATTTCGATCTTGGAACATTTAACTCATATCTCATCCATATTGCAACCCATGATTGGGCTAAATTAGTTGGCCAATGTTGTTAGAAAACTTAAATGTTTTGATGCTAATATTGTAGCTCGGAATAAGCTTATGTATGCCAAGTCTCTTATTGAAATAACTTCTGAAAAGGCCTTGTCTTTCCAAAAATCTGTTCGTCTTACTCAAGGGCTTGTTTCTATTGTCGATGTCCGTTACAATTGGAAAACTGTCACTCATTCAGTCACCTTAGGGATGCTTGTTGTAACGGCCTAGAATTTTAGTTATTTGAAATTAGAATATTTAATTAATTTTAGTTATTGGAAAGTTAATTTTATAGGTTAAATAACTTAAATTCTAAATATAGTGATTTATTGGATAGTTTAGTTGTTGAATTTAATAATTGAAAATCGTTTAAGTAATTGAATCTTGGATTTTTATTTGGATAAAAATGGTTTAAAGGCTTATTAAATTTCTATTTAATAAAAATAAAGATAATAAACTTTTAAATTGGAATTAAAGTGATTTAACTGATTTTTGAAATAATCTAGTTTAAATTAACAAGTGAAAAATAGCCTTCCGGGGAAAAGTCTCGGATTTCAATGAAACTAGTGTCATCGGGTCCATGATAATAAATTATAATATGCCGTCAAATTTCGTAGCGATCAGACATATCATTTGGTCGTACGGGATAGAAACGCATTGAGATTAATATTGAAAATTTCATATAATAATTGGGTTCAAAAAACTATCTTCTGCATACGATCGAATTAGGTCTCGAAACATGTTCCATTGCATTCGAAATAGGGGTATAACATTAGAAACACCAAGCGGCACGCCTCGATCGGGGTTTGGAATTAAATATCTAGATATTTTGAATTTTAAATAATATATTTTCTTCGATTTAACTTCACACTGCCTAACCTATATATATCGACCGCACCAACACTGTACTCCCACGTTCATTCGTACCTCCTTCCTTTATATATCGCACCTGCACTCTTCAGCCCTTTTAAAAAAATAGAGAACGAACGAAACTTCTCTTCCTCATCCAACGGCCATGAATCATCGAGGCCAATCAGCATCGTTTCAAGTGAGGTCTCCAACTATGAACATGGTCGTGAGGAGGAGAGGGAGTCAATGTACGGTGGAATGGGTTGTAGTTCATTATGGTGGATAAATTTTCGATTTGAATGGGAAGTGAACTTCGTGCTTGTTCGAGTGGTTGGGGCGTGGTTAGGCAGTGATATTTGGAGCATAGTTCGGCGGCGAGGAGTGCTTGCGAATGAAGAAGGTGCGGTGGTCTGAATCTTATTATGGTGACAGTGCGACAAGGTTGACCATCGACAGTTTTGTCGACGTCGTCCTCGAGGACGGCAGCACAATAGGGGTCGAGACCGGTGTGGTTAGACGCGGAATGGCGGGGGCTTCCTTCTGGTGGAGTGCGGTAAGGAATGGTGGCCTACAGTGGTGGTGGAACGCGGTCAAAGGGGGGTCATGGCATGGTCAACACGATATGTAGAGAAAGTGGGAGGCGGCAATTAATTTAAAATGGTGGTTATATCTATTAATCATGTAATTAATAAAGTAATTATAAATTTTAATTATGTAATCTTATAAATGTTGTAACTTACTCGTTTTAGATCGGATTCGAACGAGACGAGTTGCGTTGCACTCATTTGGACGTTATCTATGATATGGAGTTGGTTTGACAATGAATAGAGATTGTTGAGTTTTTTGCTAAATTCAAAAGTCGTTCGAATTCGAATGGAAATCGGAACGCCTCGGCATCAACAAAATATAAGGTGAGTTAATCTCACCTTTCTTGATAACTAGTATGGTATATAGTTGATAAAAATTGTTGAACGATTGTTTGGATAAATTATTTTATTTATTATTTGGTTTGGATATATTCCCACCTACTGGAGCGGATGTGACCCTTTTACGTTCCCATATAAGAGTGGATGACCCTTTGTATATGAATCCCGCCTCGAAGTGGTTGATTATATTTCATGATTATATAACATTTGGGATATTGAGAAAAACATGCTGGATGGATCCAATGGGATTCCTCGCTATTATTGAATTATATTGTTTCAATAATATTTCCTTTATATGGATTATTGAATAATAAATATGATTTTGTATGTTGTGGTTATAACATCATTGTATGTTTGAAATTTAAAACCCAGTAGTGATAGAAAATCAATGTCGATATTGGGTAAGTGTTGGGTGGTGTTAACCCTTAATTTTCTACGACTCAAGAAGGCTACGACTTAAGATCTGCGCGACTCAAGATAGTTACACGACTTAACGAGTTAAGGCCTGAACAAGCTTACGACTTAAAGAAGCCTACGACTCAACAGGCCCCGACCTAAGGAATGGTCCGACTTAACAGTTTACGAGTTAAGGAAGGTTCCGACCTAAGGCAGTATACGACTTAAGCTACAAGACCGGCTCAATGGGTTACGACTTAAAGGGCTTCGCGGCCTAACATACTTAACGACTCAAGAGGTACATGACTTAAGGGACTTACGACTTAACTTAAGTCGTCCACGACCTAAAAAGTGATCAAGTACAAATCCACTGCCTGCATCTATGTCACTTCTATCTGAAAAGTCGGCCATGACTTACGGTTCATTATAAGTCGACCATGAGCTACCCTAAGTCGATCACGACCCAGTACTTAAGTCAACCACGAGCTACCAAGCCATAAGTTGGATTCAGTGAGTCGTCCCCGAGCAACATTAAGTCGGCCACGAGTCACGACTTACCTTAAGTCGGTTACGACTCATGACTTAGCAGAAACTTCTGTCCAGATTTCCGCCCCTATAAATACACCACTACCTTCAACATAACGGGGACTTTTGGGCCATTCATTTTCTGAAGGATCGTTACTCTGCCGCACTCTCAACTCATTCGACAAGTGAAGATCTTCCAACACTCAAGGCACTACAACAAGCTTCGTGAAGAACTTCATCCATCCGACACGGATTTAGCAAGATTCGTCACCGAAGTTTGAGCTAGTAGTCGAGATTGTTGTGTGATCAAATTGTACTGTGTTTGACAAGTGTTTTGTATCGTTTTGTAACCCGATTCAGTAATAAAGACTATAAAGTGGACGTAGGCTCAATTACGGGCCGAACCACTATAAATCTGCTGTTCCTTTACTGTTTTATTGCTATTTTCAGCCTGTATTTTGTTCCCGTACCAACGGGTGATGCTTTCACGAATTTATTACACATACCGGGTGTTAGCGTTCACATTTTAGCGTTAACATTTTGGTGCTTTCATTGAGAATTGAACTCAGGAAGATTTTCACCGTTGCTTTGCTAGAAATTGTGAAAAGAACCGCTCTTAAAACCAAAAGTTTATCTGAGATAATGGCTTCTGGAAGAAGAGGTAGACCTACCAGATCCGGAACTGCTCATGAAGGAACCACCGCTTCCCCAATAGCAGACCATGCAACTTATACCGTTGGAGTCACCAGGGCTGAATTAGATGAAGCAGTTTCTGGATTATATCAACGAATTGAAACTCAAAACGCTTTGGTAATGGATAGATTAACTGCTCTGCTTGGGGCAAATCGTCAACCAGAAAACCATCAAACAACCTTTCCTGAAATTCCGCCTTTCCAAGCTGAAGGTTCTATGCCGCAGCCAACTTATCACGAACATGTGCCCAGGCAAGCTTCCGAGAGAAGGACTGATGCCTGTCCGGAGATGTCTCTGAACGATAAAGAGTACCTATCCGAAATGGTTGGTCGCATCATGAAAGAGAGCATGCAAAGGGAAGAGAATGAGAGTGACTGGGGATTTGCGCCGAGCAGAACTCCGTTTACTGAAAGGATCCTGAAGGCGGAATTTCCAAGAAAATTTGCACCTCCTACTATCCAAGCCTATAGGGGAACGAGTGACCCTAATCATTTCCTATACAAGTACGATTGGCATATGACCGGTGCAAGAGCATCAGATGAGATCAAGTGTCGATACTTTCCAGTGTACTTGGAAGGTGTGGCTTTACTTTGGTTTACAAAGCTTCCAATTCGGTCAGTAGATCAATTCTCCGACCTAACGCGAAAATTCAAAGAACAGTTCAGATTGTATGCTTCAAAAGCTAAGGATATAATGTCACTGACTAACCTTGAACAAGCGCCCGGAGAATCAATTAAATCTTTCTTGAGCCGTTTCAATATAGCTTTAGCCGAAGTAGATAATGCAGAGCCATGCATGATCCTGACTTATTTGATGCGAGCCATCGATAAATCGAGCGAATTTGGAATATGGCTAAAGATGAAAGAACCGAACTCGCTTGAAATGTTTTATAAAAAGGCCGACGAGTTCATTCGCCTTGAAAGCCTTTCTACGACATCGAAAGTAGTTGTTGCCAAAGTTACCGATAACAATGCTACTTCCAATAAAAGAGAATCTGGAAACCAGAAACAGGAAAATGCGAAGAAAGCTCGTTACTTTGAATCTTTAGGTTACACTCCTTTGACAGATACTCCAGAGAATATTTTCTTTGCAACTAAGGATTCTGTTGAATACCCTAAACCGCATAAGTTGAGGATAGGGAAAAATGCCATGCAGAGTGGAAGATTATGTAAGTTCCATAATCAGCCTGGCCATCACACCAACGAGTGCAGCCATCTGAAGGATTTGATTGAGGAGCTATTGAAAGAGAACAAGCTGCAACAATACCTGAAGAAAAGCAAAGTCGACCCAACCTCATCTACTCAGGGGCAACATCTTGCTACTCACCAATCCGGCTCAGCTGAAGCACAGGAATCTGAAAAGTTTGTCATTAATGTTGTCATAGGAGGTCCACAACTGGCATGCAGAAGTTGGGATGACTACTAACTACCCGCAAAACTGCAGCTAGGGCGTTTTCCACTTTCTCTGGCATATGAATACGAAGCTGTGAATCTAATGGAAATTCAGCCTGGAGATTCTGAAACAACAGTCACTCGCATCCATTTTTTACTTAATAGCGTCGCTTAAATTTGTAAAATAATAATGGATGTGTAACTTTTGCATTGTAAACCGCTGAGAAATCAGTGTGATTCAATAATGAAAAACTATGAATTCTATTTTCTCTATTATAAAATGCCTGTTATATTTCGATGTGTAAATACTCTAAATGTATTGCTAAAATATCGATCTAAAATTGCAGGTCATTAAAGCAAAGCTCACCCATCACAAAGCTAAGTGAGTCCTATAAATCATTTATTAAGCAAATACCAAGCAACAAAAATTCCGGATTCAAATCCCATACAAGAAGAACTTCACATAAAAAAATTGGCGACTCCACTTTATCAAGCCCTCGTTGACTGGTTGTGATCGTCGATATAAACAGACATCCAACTAGGTAACTTGCGTTTGCCCTGTGAAGTCATTCAACAGTGAAGCCCACTTCTTCGGAAGAAGCAATTTACTTGAAAAAGAAAGGAAGATGCGCTTGAAAACGATAATAAAGGATCACTGGTGAGCAAAGCAGCCAATAAAGCCCTCTTCGGAGGCACAAGCCCTCTTCGGAGGCACATTTCACCGGAGTTGAAGTGCAAAAATCTCTCTTCGGAGGTCCACTTCACCGGAGCTGAAATGATAAAAAAGACCTCTTCGGAGGCACAAGCCCTCTTCGGAGGCACATTTCACCAGAGCTGAAGTTCAAAAATCTCTCTTCGGAGGCCCACTTCACCAGAGCTGAAATGATAAAAAAGACCTCTTCGGAGGCACAAGCCCTCTTCGGAGGCACATTTCACCGGAGCTGAAGTGCAAAAATCTCTCTTCGGAGGCCCACTTCACCATAGCTGAAATGATAAAAAGACCTCTTCGGAGGCACAAGCCCTCTTCGGAGGCACATTTCACCGGAGATGAAGTGCAAAAATCTCTCTTCGGAGGCCCACTTCACCAGAGCTGAAATGATAAAAAGACCTCTTCGGAGGCACAAGCCCTCTTCAGAGGCACATTTCACCGAAGCTGAAGTGGAAAAATCTCTCTTCGGAGGCCCACTTCACCAGAGCTGAAATGATCACAAAATTGCTTCTCTTCGAAGACCAAAATTGCTTCTCTTCGGAGACCACGAAGCCTTCTTCGGAAGCACTAAGACAAATAAAGCCTTTCGACAAGGCACATTCAAAAAACTTTGTTGATGGAACCACTAACGTCCGCAGCTGAATACTTATGATTATTTGTACAAACAAATGTGTAGTAAAACAGCCAAGGACTGTCCTGTGGATCCATTCAACAGTAAAATATAATTGTCTGACAAACAGATCAAAACTTTCTTCAGGAGCTCACTTCACTGCGTAGGAAAACTCACCTTTTAACAAATAAAAAGTGATCATCCCCGAAAGTTGAAGTGTTCTTTAGAAAGGAAGAAAAAGTGAAAATTTCTCCAAAAATGAGATATAATCTATTAAAAGCAGAATGATTCTTCCCCTAAAAGTGGAATAGTTATTCTCTGAAATTAGAGTATCAGTCTCGTAAAAGCTAGAAATGTTGCAATGCACTTGTGATATGGGGGCAACACTATACAATTCAGTTACATTAATAAAAGTGATATGCAAGCAACATACCGCAAGTTCATTGCAATATCACGAAAAAGTAGATATGGAATAAATGCATTCTCAAACACAGACAAAAAGTTTGTACAAGCAAAAAGAATCGTTTATTCTACACTAAAAATGAGAAACAGATGCATTCTCACATACACAAGAATTTGCACAAATAAAATAGCTATTTTATTCAATACTATGATAACTTTTTACATTGTGCAGATTACAAAAAGAAGCGGAGATCGGTATCCGCACAACTTCCGGTCAATACATACAAAAAGCAGACAAGGCAAAATCAGGCTCATTTCTCCTTCTTCCCGCCTTTAGAGCCTCTACCCGACCTGATAATTAGCTTCGGAGGTCGTTGTGGATGAGTCGGAGAAGAAGGAGAAAGAGGCACAGCCGGATCAACTTCTGCTTCCTCTCCAGCGGCAGAAGAGCTTTTCTTGCCTTTCTTCAAAATTACGCGTTTTCCCTTCTTTTTCGAGGAAGACTCACTGCCTGGAGTAAAAAACTCTGAAAGCTTAGTGTCGTCGTCGTTAGACTGCTCCGGAGTCTTCTCGCCTTCTTCAGGTTCCCCAGTTTTTGGCTCTTGTGAAACAACCGGATCGTCCAAGTCTTTAAGAGCTTCAATTTTCTCTTCTTGCGATCCTGGTTGAGAAGCTATAAGAGGAGTAACTTGAGAAGGAGGAGGAACGACAGCTGAAGAAGGAGAAGTTGGCACAACTTTCGGTACTTCCGCTACAGAAGAAAAGAAGTTAAAATCAGTATTCTCCAAGATAAGAGAAGATATTGGTTCGTCTAGGTTTAAGTAATAAGTGAGAAGTTCATCAAACTCAGTCAAATCGAATAAGTAATTCGCTGGAATTGGGTTGACGTCAAAGTTACCTGGAGAAGTCGGTTTGGCGAGATCGATCTCAAATTCCTGAGCCTGAAAGTCCTTCATAGCCTCTTCCTCTGTAGGAGTGGTCACAGTTTCTTTGTCAACTTTAGCAGGAGGCGAAGAGTGAGAACTAGAGCCAGCAATATCAACAACAGCTGAAGCCGAAATGCGAACAGGGGCAATAGGAAGTATTTCTTTCTCAGGAAGCTTCTCTCCCATCACTTCGGCTCGCACTCGGGAAAGCTGTTCTTTTCCTTTGGCAAGTGCAGCACGGGCGCTCTCATTTAAATAAGTAGCTTCAAGATCTGCTTCAGCATAACCGGCGCCGCCCAACATATCAATGATCGCCTCCCATACTTCGGCTAAGGTGACTTCATATTCCGGTCCCAAAAATGAAAGGCTCCCACGCCCCAAGACGCAATGGACATAAAAGTCGAATAAAGTCGTGTCAATGGTGGCTATGGTTGCCTTATGGGATTCTTCAGCTGCAGCTTTACCAACGAGAGCTTCATCACGCTCTCTTTTAGCCTTCAATAACTGAGACTGCAGTCTCGCAATTTCTAAGTCTTGAGAACTGACTTTCTCCCGAAGTTGAGCAACGTCATCGCAATATTTTCTAGAAACCTGCTGCTCTGCTTCGAGTTTCACTTCAGTATCTCGCTGAGCAGCATGGGCGTCTCGAACTTGCTTTTGGAGCATTTCTTCCTTCTGTGAATAAGAAGTGGAGGAAGTAGCAAGCTCATTTTTGAGTCTTTCAACTTCGGCTTCAAGCCTCCCATGATCATCAGTAATGCTTTTCATTTCAGCATCGTGCTGCTTACACCATTTATCCCACTCGGCCTTATCATTCTCAAGAGTCAACATGTTTTCGAGATTCATGTGGTTGACTCTCTGGAGTTCATCAACAAGCTTTTGCCATTGCGACATCCGCTTAATGTCAAGCTTGACAGCATCTAAATTTCTGAGCATGGCTTGTTTATCAATCGGGACCAAATCTAGGTCAAAGCGCACTCCTTTTAAGCACCAGTTTGGAAACCGGCTTTGAAGCGTTGGAGGACCATCTTTAACCTGATATTGGGGTCTGCTGATGATTGCTTGGATATCGGTTTTCTTCAAAGGAGGAGAGCCAGTCGGAATATTAGAAGAGACAGGAGCGTCAGTTTTTTCGGAAATTGCAGGCACGTCCTTTTCGTCGAGTTTAACCCGTTTACTCAAGTCATCAGTAGCATGCCTCTTCCCTTTATCATCATGAAGTTTTCTTTTGTGTGACTCATCGTCTCTCCTCCTTTGCTGTTCTTCATAAGCTCGCCTCTCTTGAGCTTTTCTAACGGCTCGCTCTTCGTCAGATTCTTTGCGAGCGGGGAGGTAGCGTCTGTAATCATAATTATCGCGCCCTCCGTAGCGCCGAAAGTTGTCATAATACGAGCCACTTCACCCCATTGAAGAACCTGAAATTGAAGAAAAAGAAAGTCTTAGAAATCTTCGAAGTGGAGAATTTAAGTGCATATAAGTGCTTAGCATCATAAGTGTGTGTGGCGTGTAAGCTACGCGCATCAAATTACAAACCACTCTGTGGTGTGGGAGTGGCAACGGCTTGTGTAGAAGGCATTGTGGTTTGTCGCAAGGAAGAAGTTGCCTCGACAACAGGAGAGATCGTTTTTGAAACATCATCTTTAAAGAGCTCCTGAGAGGTTATCATGATATCGCTCAGATTGTCAAAAGTATCGTTGCCATGATGCACGGGAGAATTATCCTTTTCAACTTCCGCCTCAGCCGTCTTTTCAGAAATGTGAAGATCTTCCTCTTCTTCAATAACCGGGGCAAGTGCTAACTTACTGGACGACCCCGCAATGTCGGTAGGAGTAGAACACTTTACCAATGAAGTCTCAATGATAAGTTCTCTCGGTGAAAGTTCTTTAGCAGGAGCGGGGGCATTTGACTCCTTAGCTGGAGAATCTGGGACTTCATGCGGCTGAGTAAAGAGGGAAAAGTGTAAAAGTCCGAATCGGTGTAAAAATTCGTCTGTCAACAGAAATTGGATACTCCTTTCCTCAACTGGCACTGCCATAAGCCTCTCAAAAGTCGCTTTATGACCGGGATCTCTAGAAGGAGGAGGAAGTGCTGAAAAGAAAAGGGCAAAGTTAACACTTGACAACTCGGACTTCGGCAAGTTCGAAAAAAAAACATAAGAAACAGAGACAAATGATCTTACTTCCTACTCTCCAGATAGCATAAAATCCTGGAGGACAGCGAACGTAGAAAAACTGGCTTAGGAAACCGTGAACACTGTCAGGGAGACCGATGATCAACTTACGGTTTCTAACACTTCTCACAACTGTGATGGAAGGATGGTCTTTGTTCTTTGCAAATCTGCACAGGAAGCGAATTTCTGCAAAACTAGGAAAACGGTCCAGCGTTCTCCTAAAAAGCACACACAGTCCCAGCAGGATGGCGTAGCCATTAGGGTGTAGTTGAAAAGGGGAGATAGATAGTCGGAGGAGAAGTTCTCGAAGACAGTCGTTAAATGGGGGGATAGCTCCACTCAAGCACATTTGGCGGTTAACTGCGACAAAGCCATGGGGCGGCCTATCAGCAGTATCATTTATTCCGGGGAACAAAGCGTCAGCTTCGGCAATGCCAAACTGAATGCATAATTGACGAAAAACTTTACGGCTCAGAGTGGTAGGAGTCCTTTCCGGAGGATCGTTTAATGGAGTAGCAATTGGAAAAGCTCCTCCAACTGGTTCCAAGTCTTCTTGTTGAGATGTAATGACCCAGAATTTTGAATGAATTAAATTAAGAATATTTAATTTATTTTAAATATTTGAACGATAATCTAATTCGAATCCCGAATTTAAATATTGAAATCGGCGATTAAATTATAAAATTTAATCGATTGAAGTTGAATAAAAATTTGTATCTTCAATTTAAAGTTGAAGAAAAAAATATTTCAAACGCTTGTAAAATTTATATTGATAACACTGAAGATAACAGCAGCTTCAGAATTGAAATTTAAACTGTTTTACTCAGTTTTGAATTTTATTGTTTGAACCGATATTTAAAAATAGTCATTTTTCAAACAGTCTCGGAATTCGACGAAACCAGTCCCATTGGGTCCGTAATATTGTATCATTGTCGGATTTCCAATTTCGTATTTTTTGGAGTTAATCAGTGAGCGTACGAAGTATAAACACATTCAGATTTTTAAACGAATTCAAATTATAAAAAGAAATTTTTTTTTTTTTATTTATATCGGTTAACCTCACCACGTTCACGACCTTACCTCCCCATACCTTCGTACCCCTCCCCCCCTCTCTTCTCTTCTGTTAAACCCCTTCCCAGTTCCAAAAATAAAAACAAACGAACGAAATCATTATCAAGAAATCGATTGCGCTCTCGTTCCTCTCATCGCGAGAGTGGTGAGTTCGAGGGGACTTAGCAGATGTGGGCGGCGCATCTGAGTAGCTCGCGAGGGCGAGCACGTGGGGCGATCTGTGGTCGCGATGGGGGAGGAGGTCTAGGGCACGGCAGTGCGACTAGGGTGAGTCGCTCGACTCGGGGTCGCGACTGGGAGGCGATGAGGGTGGAGCATCCAGGTTGTTCGACTTCTGGTGGTGTGGTGGTTCTCGCGACCCCGGCAGAAGCTCGGTGGCAGCGATGTGGCGCAGAGGTGAGGGGTTCGCGTGTTGATGATAGGCATGAGGGGTCGCGTGGGTTGTGGGTTCCATACTCGATTCAGTGCCAGGTTGGAGGGACTGGGAGCTCGAGCTCGATCGCGTATTCGTGGGATGCTCGTCAGATTGGGAAAGAGGACGGTGGTCGTGATTCTAGTGTTTGCAGTAAGTTATTTAAATACAAATTTATTCATTTTACTTTAAGTCTGTTTTATACAGTGAAAGAAAAAAAAATGTGTATCTCATCATTTGATTTAACAGTAAAGTGAATTTCTGATTTTGGGGTTACAGAAAAGAAAATATTTGGTTAAAATGGAATGTAGTTTTAAATTTAACTTTTAATAAAATCAATTTTATTAAAAAGAATATTGGTTTAAGATAAAATCACTTGTTAATTTAAAAATTTTCAAATAGAAAATTTTATATATGGAAAGGACTTTGAAAAATATAGTTACTTGGTTATTAGAAATTATTTTAAGGAAGATGAGTTTAAATTACATTGGAAAAATATAAATGGGTTGTTCGGGTAGTTCAACTAAAATAATTTTTTTAAGAAAATTTGTCTAACTTATTTTGGCTACCAAATTAATTATCAAAGGAAATTCGGTTCAAATATAATAATTAGTTGAAAATTTAGTCTATTTGACGAAACTTGGTTATTCGATTATTTCGAATATTAATAAAGTGTATAAATTATTTATACAAGGTTTAAAATCAAGAAATCGAGTCAAGATGGAAATTTGGACTGCAAAATAAAATCTAAGGTGAGATCTTCTCACTCAGATTTATAATTGAATTGCAGTATTGATTGATTTGTTTGAATGTGCTATTAGATATGATAGGATATATCTATATATATATAGCAGTATATACATATTGGCATATGTATATATTGGATTGATGATTTCCCGCCTCGTATAGCGGATGAGACCCTATTGCGCCGTTAGTAAGCGGATTTTTATAAAAACCCATATACCGCGATAATTCCGTACTGGAGCGGAATTGGTATTGTGCTAACGTCTTTGGATGCAGGGAAACAGGTTGGAGGGATCCAACTGGATTCCTCACCAGTAGTTATTTATTTACAGGATTGATGTATATTCTGTTATCATATATTGATATATGATGTTGATGTTGTGATTGACTAATTGATGCGTTGCATCATTGGATTCAATTTTTGAAGTTTTAAAATAACGATTTTAACTTTAAAAGAGATTTTTAAAGTGATTATTTGTAAGTATACGTTATTAAATTTTCGAATAAATTTACAAACGTTAAAATTATTAAAGTTATAAAGGTTAAGATTTTGGTGAAATATAACCGAGAGGTGATTTTTGAAATAAACAGTTGAGTAATTTATAAAATAGTTTAAAACTTGAATTTTTGAATTATTAAAAACGAGGTATATAAAAGATGTATAAAATTGATATTTATCAATTAAAATTTTTGGAATTTTAAAACGAGTTTTTATAAGTGTTAAATGGTGAAGATATAAAAATTATAGAATTATAACTTGGGAAGATAGAAAAATTTATAGGATTATAAATTGTAAAGTTTGAAGTTTATAGATTTATAAAGTTTGAAGTTTATAGATTTATAAAGTATGAAGTTATAAAATGAATGAAATTGTAGAATAAAGGCTGATAAGGAATTTACTTGTAAATTGGATTTTTGCCTTTAAGTGGGATATTTATCGAAATTGTTAATAAAGAAGATTTATAAACCGAAGTTGTTATAAAACAGAAATGGAATTTATAAGCGTTGTTTTATAAATTCAAAATCAATTGAATTTGATGAATTAAATACTGAAATGTGATTAGTGAAGTATATTCACGATTTTGAACAGTGAATATATTATTGAATAAAATGGATTCATTTTTGAAGAAGTGATATTAAAAACGAAGTTAAACATTTTAAAGATGTTTTAAAATGTATTGTGAATCGAAAGCATAGATTTCAACAGTTCTTGTTGAAATAGACGTTTTCGAGGAATAAGGAAATGATGGACTATAACATTGTTGTTATAGTAAATGTTTTCCGAAAGGAAATGTTTTGATATAGTATTGGGATTTATATACCTATCTTAAAATTCGAATCCCTATACTAGTGATTTTTGAGTCGTCGTAACGATGTTTTACGTAACACTCGTTTTGACTCAAATAAATGTTGTTATAATAGATGATTTCCTTAAAGAATGAAATTTATACTTAATTTGATTTAAGTATATCGAATATTTTCCAAGTGTTGAAAATAAATGATGTGTGAAATACTTATTATTAAATAAGTAGGGAAATGCTTTTCCAATATGAGGTGAATGTTTTGAGATTTTATCTTCTTAAAGATAAATTAAAAATGAATATTTGAAAACGATTGAAAATCGTATATCAGTAGATATTTTGAAAATATAAATTCACATGGAATTTATAAAACAAAGGGAAACTGTTTAGAAAAATAAACGTTGATTTATTTTTGAAGTGTGGAAATTTTATATCTAGTAAAGATATTTTTGAAGATAAAATAATTTGGAAAATTATTTGGAATCTGATGATGTTGCGCATCTTTATTGATAGTTAAATAACCGACTATCAATAATTACCTTGAGTAGGTATTTGTTGTGAATTGGATGAATTGAATGCCACACTTATTTTAAATAATTGCTCACTATTCGGGTTAGCCGGGAAAGAACCATGGGGTCGTATAACCCATTCCGAATATGTGATACGTCGTTATGAATTTCATTCGAAGACCGGTGTTGAAGACCGGATATTTTTGAAAACGGAAGGATTACCGTCGAGTTACTCTACATCGACTGATCTTCGATTTAGAGGTTTTATCACCCTTAGTGACGGGAAGTCCTGACGTGATTGAAAATTATCCGGATGTGCAAGGGCTTCGTGAGAAGTGCCTTCGGTTCTGTTCGATCCCGGAACAGACTTGTATGGATTGTGTGTCTAACGTTACAATTTGAGATATAAAGCTGATTTCTTTCAAATACATTTATGTTGGTGGCGGAGAATTTATTCTCTTAGCTTAACACCCTTCTCTGAGACGTACGAGCTCAGAGGTTATGTAGTTGAAATTTATCAGCGATATATCCCAATTTGGTAACGTGGCATACTGAGTGTTGCTGTGAAATGATCAGTGTTTGATCATTTGTGATATGATCATTTGTTTGATCTTATATCTTTGTGATCATAGGTTGATCATTTTGTTTGACCCGAAGCAGGGCTTTTTGTAGAAAGCGTAGCTTTGTGGACGAGATTTCGTCGAGCCTCACACCCCGGAAATGGTCGAAACAGGAAGGATGCAGCAAGGTTCTAGGGAGTAGCGCCCCTTAGTGTATGTCATTCCTTCTGGATAAAGGTGGTATCATGGTATGGAGCCCAGATACTTAACCTCTGTGGTTACTGCATTATTATTATCTATGTGGTTTGTTGCGAATCGGGGATCCTCGGGAAGATCGGTGACGATCGGGGGATGGCATACGCGTGTCAGTAGTTACCTATTTTTGCAGAGGTAACCCGGCCTTGTGTTGGCAGAGATCCGGTTAGGTTCTCGGGTCGTCTATTCCAGGGACGTACCCATCGTGGATAGGAAGTTCCTTAGCCTGACCATTTGTTGGAAATCCAAAGAAACAATACGCGACTTGTACGGTTTTAGTTGTAGAACCTGCCATCTAATATGGCAGCTATAGCAAGCATACTATAATGGTACCTATGCTGGCTAAGATTGATATTCTACTTTCGAAATGTTTTCTACACTATGCACTAATAATAATATCAAAAATGATTTGATTTTGCGTAGTAAGCATCTTTGACTATCATAAGAAGAAATCTCCTCCAAGTCTGCATTTGCATTGTGTGTGTGGCGGGAGGTCTTATGGTAGTTTCATTTTCCAAAAGCATTGCGAATTGACTTTAAAATTATCCCGTTGTTTATTTTAAAGAATAACTGTTTTACGATCTCACACCAGTCACCATGACTGACTCGGAGTTTATTGTTTCCCTTCTAAACTCTGGGTGCCCACCAATTTCCACACGGGCAGTCTAGAGTTAGGTTATCAGGATATTCTGGATATTCTGGAGCTTTGGAGATAAGCTGGATGACGAGACGTAGTATTTGTATCTGATAGTATTTATTCCGCTGTGTATTCTGTATGAGGACAAGTTATATAACTGTCCGTTGTTGTATATTGACTCTGATGATTGATGTATATATAAAATGATATAGTTCTTTGTTTTAAAGATTATTCATTTATCTATTATATGTTGTTCCGCTGCGATATGTGAGATTCTGATATTGATATTTCTTTCTGTTCTATTGTTCTTCCGTGTTGTTGTTCTTCTCCATTCTCTCTTTCTTCTCTTTTTCTTCTACCTTCTTCTTCTTCTGCCTTTTTCTTTATCTACAACCCTCACTATTGGAGTTTCCGGCACTCGATTGCTCGGCAGTCGATAAAGTGAGTATCGATGTCGAATTTTCGAAAGTCGAAAATTTCGGTATGTGACAGCGTGGTATCAGAGCATATGGTTAAGCGACAACCCTGCTCTGTTGGGTGTTACTCATTAGAGATAGAGTCAGTAGTACTCTAGAATGAGTTTGAGTGTAATAATATATACGAGCGCGTATTTGTTAGTTAATATATAAAATTATTTTGTATTGTGATGATTGGGTTATTGAGTGGTATATGAACCTTCGTCGGCACAGTCTTGCAAAACTGTATCGAAGGGGTTTCTAAACACTTGAATAGAACAATTCGACACAGTATTGTTTTGAATAGGGTGAATGAAATAATTTTGCCCAAAACTATTTTTGTATAGAAAATGAATGTTTTCTATGAATTACTATAGTATATGGTTGCATGGTTGTTAGAGGTGATAATATTAATCTATTATCATTGAAATTGAATAAGAAACTGAAATCGTAACTCCAAAGTTAAGAAATAAATCCATATATAAATGAGATTTAAGAATATAAATTATAAATGTGATTTATAAATAAAAACGGAATTCCAGAGAAGTTTTTGGAAAGGTTTTGAAAAGAATATGAGAATTTTGGAGATTTGAGAAGTTTAAATTTCTTTTTGATTTGAAAATGAATTTCAAAGGTTTTGAAAAGTATTTGGAGAGTTGAAAGCTCTAAACTCTTTTAGGTCGCTGGAAAATAATCCTGATGATGATGGCCACATCATTAGAATTCATTTTCGGGTTTCCAAAAGAGAAATTGCTGTCAAATTGAGACGCCCCACCTCTATGCTCATAATAACAAAGAGTATTAAAGGAAATACTGTCTATTATCATGAAGAATAAGGCTGGATAGGAGCGACCATCCGTAATTGGCCTTACACTAACATTGGTTATCTCGATAGGAGTGGCACCTACTTTTTATTTTTCTTCTATTATTTATTTACTCCCATCGACACACCCAATACTAGTATAAAACGAACTACGACGGTTCATAATAGTTTAGGACATTAGTATAACAATAACACAGATAATATAAATGCGGAACACAGATAAAAACAAAAGTCTCATATATATATAACTGATGTCAGTTAATACATAGTTGACACAATACATATGGTACAGCTACAACTGTCGACTCTAGAAGTTATATATACAAGTACATTATCGACTAATATACATGAATACATATCGTTCTATACAATGACACGACTACTACAAAATGACTCTGACAACTTCAGAAGATGTGAAAAGTCTTCGAATCCTGAACCGCAACTCAAAGAAGAAAATCTACAACCTGAAATAACTTGGGTCTGACCCGAGTATTACATTCAAAAGAAAATAATACCCGGATCAGTCTAATTCAAACCAGTTTATTAGTGCATATAGGCAGTAACAATTTAAATAGACGACAGTCACAATAATTCCCGTTTATCCGATTCTTTAAACAAAGAAACCGGATAACGGTCAATATAACACTTAACAGTGTTTAACAAAAATCAGCAGATTTAAATCATCAACAGAGATAAATAAACAATTTATCAAACCGACTAAATCAATGTAAAGCAATCGATTCTGGGTGGCTGCAGTGCACGCACGCGTGCACTGCCTCGCCACTATCGCAAGAGATACGCAAAGGCTTAGTGAAAGTCACAAATGATCACCAGGTCAAACCCCGAAATCGGGTTCAACTCAAGTGAATATGAAAACAGATCCAAATGCATTAATGCAATGCAAAACAACAGGGACCAAAAATGCATGTAAGACGAAACTGCAGCCACAAATGATTACAAGGGCAATCTGCAACAAAACTGCAATCACCACAAGATCACTAGTACAATGGTTCAAACATGAAATGATTCAAAGGAATGCAGCTGATATTAAGTGACTGGCAACAAGTAATGAATCAGATACAAATGCACCAGGAGAGTAAGTGAATATGCAACAGAAGTGTACACTAGTAAGGACTCCATGCAACTGGTCACGAGTGCACCAGTTCGAAACTTCACAAGTATAAGACCATATTCAAGTGCAGACTACAATGAAATGGCAATAACAGGTTACAAGAGGCTGGTATGAGTGACTCAAGTGTACATGACTGCATAGTACAACTACCACACAATGCAAGAAGGTCAAGTCAATGGCTCAACACAGCTGCAGTTCAAATAAAAGTATCGACCAGACAAGAATCAAGCTTCAAGGATACAGGGTGAAATAATACAGTGAACTACATATCAAATGATGACTGTGCAATACATCTACAATCAGTGACAAGTTGACATGTACAGCATAAACAAGAACAGTAAATGATCGACATGGATGCAGAGACTGTCACCGACAAATAGGGACAGTGACACAGTGAAGTGCCAATCAAAGCCGTAAGTATTTGAACAGACTCGATGTCGAGTTGCTGTTCTAAAACACAGTAGCAATTTCTAGTTGAAACAGAAGTCAAGGACGAACACAACTGGCCAGAGACGTACTCAAGTAAAATAATATGCAGTTCAAAATCAAAATCGAAGCCGGTTTCAATCAAGGTCAGATGGCATAAGTCACAAGGGTACAGAAATTTACAACTGCAGTTTTCAAATCGAAGTGGCCAAAGGGAAAATGAAATCGCCAAATCTCAGAAATTTGAAACCGTGGTAATCAAGGTATCAAACGAGTTCAAATCAATGCCGTGAAATCCACGTTATCAAATAATATTATTCGAATGAATATACAGGGATTCAAATCCTATAACAACCCCAGATCAAGAAATCGTGGAAGCCCACTGAAAACAATAGACAAAGGGAATTTCAAACTAGTAGTGGCAATGCCGAAATCACATAGGAAAACAAAATTCGAGTTAAGGCCGAAGACAACAAGAATCTGACTAAGGCAAACAAACTCATCAACATCGTAACAAAGTAAATCACTTCGAATGAACGAAGTCATTACTTTGCCAGAATCAAAACCACTGACGACCAAAGAAATCGACATATGAATAGTGTTCAGATCCATATAACCATACGAAATTGTCAGATATACGGTATCCCAAATAGCATGAAGTCACGGAACAGCAAGCAAGAATCGAACAAGTCGAGTATACCACATAGATGAATATCAACTACCCGAAGTCACTTCCCAAAGCCCATACAAAGTCAAATTTAAATCAACTACGCCATTGCCGAAATCATGTATGCCACAGAAATTACTAAAGTAACAGTGTTTGAAATCACTGCCCATAACTGGCCAGATTCGTGCACAAAACATGATAGAAGTCCACAGAGATTATCACCAAATACAATCAAACCATGACAACAAAGGAAATAAACCCAAAATCGTAGAAATCAAGTTGTAAAACAAGTTCAAAATTAATGTCGTGTAAACCCAGTGACCAAGGAACGGTGAGACAAAGAATTCAAACACAAAAGTCATGAACTTGAACAACCCAAAAATCAGTGAAGACTTTGAATTAGATGTGAGTATCTTACTCACCTTTGCATTCGAAGTGAAGACGACTCCACAAGCAGCCGAGCACAAGTCAAGAAGACGATCGATTGCCAAAACAAATCAGATGAACAGCAATTGCATTCGATCGAACTACTGAGGGCGGCGACTTCATATAGAAACCCTAGTTATCAGAGCAAAGAACGAAGGAGGAGCATTCATTTTCACAAGCCCTAAATTCTCACAGAGGAGAGATCGAAGGAACGAACGAAGCCGCCATATTTTCTTTTTTTTTTGAAGCCCTAGTTTCGTGAAAAGGAACGAAGACGATCCACCATTTATTTTCTTTCGTTTTCTTTTTGTTTTAGGTTTCGAACGAATGGATGGATTACAAAGGGGGACCGAGTTTGGTTTGATAATCACGGCAACAAAAGAAATGGGTCAAGACAAATTTTAAAGCCCGTGCAACAACGATGAATATACGAAAGAATTTCAATCGATTAAAATCTCAATAACAATCAGCTATTGATATTATCATTTAATGACGATAATTAACTGTTACGAATTTGCGGGTTGTTACAGACTCCCCTCCTTAAAGAAATTGCATCCACGCAATCATAAGGAATAAATGGATAAAAGGTAACAGCCATAAGAGTATAACAATGTCGAATGCATAAGCAAAGCAAATGCTAGCAGGGAAAGTATTAGATATGAAATCAAAAGGTCCGACTGATTCAAATCAAAAGAATCAACCTCGTGGGGGTCAAGGAATCAAAATCAAACGACCGTCTAAAGCAAGAATCAATCGAGTTCCAGCAACTAAAAGAGAAGGGGAAACAGAGTAGAAATCCCATACAGAGCACGAATTGAATGTGAGTAAATCAAATTACTCACCTGAATCGCCAGAGAAAAAGACGAAACTCAAATCTCAAAAGTCGCAAGTATTCAATCATCAAAAACGATAATTGAATTTTCAAATCAACAAATATTCGATTATCACAAGCGATAATCAAATTTCTCAAATCAATAATTATTTAATTATCAAAAACGATAATCAAATTTCAAATCACAAATATTCGATTATCAAAAACGATAATCAAATTTCTCAAATCAAAAAAATATTCGATTATCGCAAACGATAATCAAATTTCAAATTCAACAATTATTTGATTATCCCAAGCGATAATCAAATTCAAATCAACCAATATTTAATCATCTAAAGCGATAATTATATTTAAAATCAACAATTATTTGATTATCTCAAGCGATAATTAAATCTCAAATCAACAAATATTTAATTATCTAAAGCGATAATTAAATCTCAAATCAACAAATATTTAATTATCTCATGCGATAATTAAATCTCAAATCAACAAATATTTAATTATCTAAGGCGATAATTAAATCTCAAATCAACAAATATTTAATTATCTCAAGCGATAATTAAATCTCAAATCAACAAATATTTAATTATCTCATGCGATAATTAAATCTCAAATCAACAAATATTTAATTATCTAAGGCGATAATTAAATCTCAAATCAACAAATATTTAATTATCTCAAGCGATAATTAAATCTCAAATCAACAAATATTTAATTATCTCATGCGATAATTAAATCTCAAATCAACAAATATTTAATTATCTAAGGCGATAATTAAATCTCAAATCAACAAATATTTAATTATCTCAAGCGATAATTAAATCTCAAATCAACAAATATTTAATTATCTCAAGCGATAATTAAATCTCAAATCAACAAATATTTAATTATCTCATGCGATAATTAAATCTCAAATCAACAAATATTTAATTATCTAAGGCGATAATTAAATCTCAAATCAACAAATATTTAATTATCTCATGCGATAATTAAATCTCAAATCAACAAATATTTAATTATCTAAGGCGATAATTAAATCTCAAATCAACAAATATTTAATTATCTCAAGCGATAATTAAATCTCAAATCAACAAATATTTAATTATCTAAGTGATACTTAAAGGCAACAAATATCCGATTATCGAAAACGATAATCAGAACTCATATCAACAAATATCTAATTATCACAAGCGATAATTAGAAACAACAAATATCTGATTATCAAAAACGATAATCAGAACTCATATCAACAAATATCTAATTATCACAAGCGATAATTAGAAACAACAAATATCTGATTATCAAAAACGATAAACAGAACTCATATCAACAAATATCTAATTATCACAAACGATAATTAGAGACAACAAATATCTGATTATCAAAAACGATAAACATAACTCATATCAACAAATATCTAATTATCACAAGCGATAATTAGAGACAACAAATATCTGATTATCAAAAACGATAATCAGAACTCATATCAACAAATATCTAATTATCACAAGCGATAATTAGAGACAACAAATATCTAGAAATCAATTAAGAAGACTAGAAAATCAACATAAAAGCTTGGATCGATCCCATCAGATGGCGAGTTTTTAATTCGCCGCACGTGCATCAACAAATGGCCGAAGCCTACCAAGTACTCAACATAATTTTGGCGCCCAACAAATGACCCGAAGGTCCAATAAATGACCCGAAGGTCTAGTACTGGTATTTGACCCGAAGGTCCAACAAATGACCCGAAGGTCCAACAAATGACCCGAAGGTCCTCATAGTGGCTCGAAAGCACACGAAAGCATCAAAATGTTTCAATTAACGAGTCCGGAATTAACCGAAATAGCAAACGCACATGTCCCATACCACGTGTTTTACTAAATCGTTTGATTCTCTTCATCGTTTCCTTGAAAGTGTGAAATCATCAAATTCATTAAAACAACAGATATTCAATTAACGAGTCCGGAATTAACCGAAATAGTAAAAGTGTGGTTCCATACTCCGCACTTTTGCTAAATCGTTTAAATCACTTCATCGTTTCCTTGAAAGTGCAAAATTGTGTATTCTGTAAAAACACACTTTACATTCTCAAACGGACAAGTCCGGAATTAAGCGAATCAGTAAAAGAAAGGGGTCATAGTCCTCGATTTTGCTGAAACGTTTAAATCGCTTCCTCATTCTTTTGAAAGCGCAAACTGTTTAAAATTTCTGAAAACAATTTTTATTTATTTTGTAAAAATAACAATTCACATTCTCAATTGGACAAGTCCGGAGTTAAGCGAAACAGTAAAAGAAAGGGGTCATAATCCTTGATTTTGCTGAATCGTTTAAGTCACTTTCTCATTCTTTTGAAAACGCAAACTGTTAAAAATTTATAAAACAATTTTCAGTTTTAAAACGATTTTCCAATCACGTGATTAAAACAGCAAATCAGTAACAATTTCGATAAGGAAATTGTACTTCTCAGAATACCGTAAAAACGGTCACAAAACAGCATTGCGGAATAACCGCTTGAAATTCCACTTTTAAAAGTTTGACTGTTACTGAAGTCAAAGCAACAGTAATTTTAAAACATCAAATATCTCATCAAAATAATTCACATCTAAATGTGACATCAGTGAATTTTCATTCATTAAAATTGCCAACAAAACACCGTGCCTCAAAATTCAGCATTGGTGTAAAAAGTCCATTATAAAAATAACGGCAACAAAATACGTATCATAACCAAGCATCGGTTCAACGTAAAATAAATGCAATAACGTGCAATTTAAATTTTTGCACGTACTATAAAATGAACAAAGAATCATTCAAATGTATCTTCAATGAAGATAATTTAAAACAGCAAAAATCTAATCAATAGATGATTAGTACAAAAGAAAGCCAGCGGAAGTTTCAACAAAAATCACCTATCTGCAATTTCTTCGAATCCTTAATTCGGATTCGAAGTTCTCAAAGAAACAAAATAATTACAGCTATGTAAACAACAATGAAATTCATATCAATTTCGTATTTTGATTTTTAAATCAAAAAGATTATCAGTTGTACTCAGCGAAGACAGTTTCCGCTGTGCACTCTGATAAACAGAACACAATTCAATCAAATCAACAAAACACAGTTTCACTTTTATTTTTAAATAAAGTTATTTAAAAATTTCATCCAAATTTCAAAACTTTAGTTTTGACTCAAAGTACAAATAAAACATCGACCAATAGTTGTAACATATGTTCCATCCAAGTTATGTTTTATATTATGTCCATAAACCCCTGGCTCTGATACCAACTGAGACGCCCCACCTCTATGCTCATAATAACAAAGAGTATTAAAGGAAATACTGTCTATTATCATGAAGAATAAGGCTGGATAGGAGCGACCATCCGTAATTGGCCTTACACTAACATTGGTTATCTCGATAGGAGTGGCACCTACTTTTTATTTTTCTTCTATTATTTATTTACTCCCATCGACACACCCAATACTAGTATAAAACGAACTACGACGGTTCATAATAGTTTAGGACATTAGTATAACAATAACACAGATAATATAAATGCGGAACACAGATAAAAACAAAAGTCTCATATATATATAACTGATGTCAGTTAATACATAGTTGACACAATACATATGGTACAGCTACAACTGTCGACTCTAGAAGTTATATATACAAGTACATTATCGACTAATATACATGAATACATATCGTTCTATACAATGACACGACTACTACAAAATGACTCTGACAACTTCAGAAGATGTGAAAAGTCTTCGAATCCTGAACCGCAACTCAAAGAAGAAAATCTACAACCTGAAATAACTCGGGTCTGACCCGAGTATTACATTCAAAAGAAAATAATACCCGGATCAGTCTAATTCAAACCAGTTTATTAGTGCATATAGGCAGTAACAATTTAAATAGACGACAGTCACAATAATTCCCGTCTATCCGATTCTTTAAACAAAGAAACCGGATAACGGTCAATATAACACTTAACAGTGTTTAACAAAAATCAGCAGATTTAAATCATCAACAGAGATAAATAAACAATTTATCAAACCGACTAAATCAATGTAAAGCAATCGATTCTGGGTGGCTGCAGTGCACGCACGCGTGCACTGCCTCGCCACTATCGCAAGAGATACGCAAAGGCTTAGTGAAAGTCACAAATGATCACCAGGTCAAACCCCGAAATCGGGTTCAACTCAAGTGAATATGAAAACAGATCCAAATGCATTAATGCAATGCAAAACAACAGGGACCAAAAATGCATGTAAGACGAAACTGCAGCCACAAATGATTACAAGGGCAATCTGCAACAAAACTGCAATCACCACAAGATCACTAGTACAATGGTTCAAACATGAAATGATTCAAAGGAATGCAGCTGATATTAAGTGACTGGCAACAAGTAATGAATCAGATACAAATGCACCAGGAGAGTAAGTGAATATGCAACAGAAGTGTACACTAGTAAGGACTCCATGCAACTGGTCACGAGTGCACCAGTTCGAAACTTCACAAGTATAAGACCATATTCAAGTGCAGACTACAATGAAATGGCAATAACAGGTTACAAGAGGCTGGTATGAGTGACTCAAGTGTACATGACTGCATAGTACAACTACCACACAATGCAAGAAGGTCAAGTCAATGGCTCAACACAGCTGCAGTTCAAATAAAAGTATCGACCAGACAAGAATCAAGCTTCAAGGATACAGGGTGAAATAATACAGTGAACTACATATCAAATGATGACTGTGCAATACATCTACAATCAGTGACAAGTTGACATGTACAGCATAAACAAGAACAGTAAATGATCGACATGGATGCAGAGACTGTCACCGACAAATAGGGACAGTGACACAGTGAAGTGCCAATCAAAGCCGTAAGTATTTGAACAGACTCGATGTCGAGTTGCTGTTCTAAAACACAGTAGCAATTTCTAGTTGAAACAGAAGTCAAGGACGAACACAACTGGCCAGAGACGTACTCAAGTAAAATAATATGCAGTTCAAAATCAAAATCGAAGCCGGGTTCAATCAAGGTCAGATGGCATAAGTCACAAGGGTACAGAAATTTACAACTGCAGTTTTCAAATCGAAGTGGCCAAAGGGAAAATGAAATCGCCAAAACTCAGAAATTTGAAACCGTGGTAATCAAGGTATCAAACGAGTTCAAATCAATGCCGTGAAATCCACGTTATCAAATAATATTATTCGAATGAATATACAGGGATTCAAATCCTATAACAACCCCAGATCAAGAAATCGTGGAAGCCCACTGAAAACAATAGACAAAGGGAATTTCAAACTAGTAGTGGCAATGCCGAAATCACATAGGAAAACAAAATTCGAGTTAAGGCCGAAGACAACAAGAATCTGACTAAGGCAAACAAACTCATCAACATCGTAACAAAGTAAATCACTTCGAATGAACGAAGTCATTACTTTGCCAGAATCAAAACCACTGACGACCAAAGAAATCGACATATGAATAGTGTTCAGATCCATATAACCATACGAAATTGTCAGATATACGGTATCCCAAATAGCATGAAGTCACGGAACAGCAAGCAAGAATCGAACAAGTCGAGTATACCACATAGATGAATATCAACTACCCGAAGTCACTTCCCAAAGCCCATACAAAGTCAAATTTAAATCAACTACGCCATTGCCGAAATCATGTATGCCACAGAAATTACTAAAGTAACAGTGTTTGAAATCACTGCCCATAACTGGCCAGATTCGTGCACAAAACATGATAGAAGTCCACAGAGATTATCACCAAATACAATCAAACCGTGACAACAAAGGAAATAAACCCAAAATCGTAGAAATCAAGTTGTAAAACAAGTTCAAAATTAATGTCGTGTAAACCCAGTGACCAAGGAACGGTGAGACAAAGAATTCAAACACAAAAGTCATGAACTTGAACAACCCAAAAATCAGTGAAGACTTTGAATTAGATGTGAGTATCTTACTCACCTTTGCATTCGAAGTGAAGACGACTCCACAAGCAGCCGAGCACAAGTCAAGAAGACGATCGATTGCCAAAACAAATCAGATGAACAGCAATTGCATTCGATCGAACTACTGAGGGCGGCGACTTCATATAGAAACCCTAGTTATCAGAGCAAAGAACGAAGGAGGAGCATTCATTTTCACAAGCCCTAAATTCTCACAGAGGAGAGATCGAAGGAACGAACGAAGCCGCCATATTTTCTTTTTTTTTTTTGAAGCCCTAGTTTCGTGAAAAGGAACGAAGACGATCCACCATTTATTTTCTTTCGTTTTCTTTTTGTTTTAGGTTTCGAACGAATGGATGGATTACAAAGGGGGACCGAGTTTGGTTTGATAATCACGGCAACAAAAGAAATGGGTCAAGACAAATTTTAAAGCCCGTGCAACAACGATGAATATACGAAAGAATTTCAATCGATTAAAATCTCAATAACAATCAGCTATTGATATTATCATTTAATGACGATAATTAACTGTTACGAATTTGCGGGTTGTTACACAAATTGTTTTAAATAGGAGTTGTTTGAAAATTTGGGTTTTTGTTTGGGAATTCAAATGGAATTTGAATTGTTTTCAAATGGTTTTGAAAAAGTGGAAACGACTCTGGGATCCTATTTAAAATATTTATGAGAATAATAAATGAATTGATAACTTATACAATTTGTTGTGAATTTAGATTGAATAAATTTAACTTAAGGAATTTTGAGTTAAATTAAAGTAAGTATAAGTGAATCAATTAAATAAAGTGAAATGGATTAAATTCATATGGAATTGGAAATCCAGTTTAAATACGGGTGGTTATAAACCAAAATAGTGAATTGTAAATAAATTTTGGAAATGAACGAAAGAATAAAACTGGAAATAAAAACTGAATGTTGAAAACGAGTTTGAATTGAATAATTAGAAATGAAAATTGAATTAGTAAATGAAACTAATCTGAAATAGTGCAGTTGAATGAAAGATAATTGATAAACATTCAATATTCAGAATAGAAGATAAAATTGAATTCAAATTGAATTGAAATGTGAAATTGAATTCAAATAAAATTTGAAATGTAAAATTAAAGATAATGGATATAACTTCAACAGTGAAGTAAAAATGATATAAGCAGTTTATATTGAAAATTTTGTAATAGAATTTGCAAAATGGTTTGAATATATGCAACTAGATATTATGGCTAGTAGGATATACAGGTATAAAGGAATTGGATTTGATCTTCAAAGATGAATTTGAATTTGCTCGAAAAAGGTAAGTATTTAAATTTCTATATGAGATTTGATGACTTTCTGGTCTAGCTGCTTGGCTTTTTCTTTTTCTTTTTGAAATCTGAGGGTCCGTAGGGACGTTTTGTAGTCGTACCGTATTAGCCGCGCAAAGGAGACGCTGGCGAAATTTTTCGAAAATTTAGGGCGTTAGAAAATTTTTGAGAAATTTTGAAAGTTAAAATTCGAATTTAAACTCGAATTTGAATTTTGAAGTTAAACAATGTTGTTTTGAAACTTAGAGTTGAAGTCGAAATGTAGTTGAATGATAACGAATCTTTAGTAGAAATATTTGTTTTGATGATTAGATAAAACTATTGAATTGTGAAGAATAGTAAACGAGTTAAGGACCTTTCTTTCTAACTTGAAATTTCGAGGACGAAATTCTTTTAAGGGGGGAAGTCTGTAACGACCCAGAATTTTGAATGAATTAAATTGAGAATATTTAATTTATTTTAAATATTTGAACGATAATCTAATTCGAATCCCGAATTTAAATATTGAAATCGGCGATTAAATTATAAAATTTAATCGATTGAAGTTGAATAAAAATTTGTATCTTCAATTTAAAGTTGAAGAAAAAAATATTTCAAACGCTTGTAAAATTTATATTGATAACACTGAAGATAACAGCAGCTTCAGAATTGAAATTTAAACTGTTTTACTCAGTTTTGAATTTTATTGTTTGAACCGATATTTAAAAATAGTCATTTTTCAAACAGTCTCGGAATTCGACGAAACCAGTCCCATTGGGTCCGTAATATTGTATCATTGTCGGATTTCCAATTTCGTATTTTTTGGAGTTAATCTGTGAGCGTACGAAGTATAAACACATTCAGATTTTTAAACGAATTCAAATTATAAAAAGAAATTTTTATTTTTTTTTATTTATATCGGTTAACCTCACCACGTTCACGACCTTACCTCCCCATACCTTCGTACCCCTCCCCCCCTCTCTTCTCTTCTGTTAAACCCCTTCCCAGTTCCAAAAATAAAAACAAACGAACGAAATCATTATCAAGAAATCGATTGCGCTCTCGTTCCTCTCATCGCGAGAGTGGTGAGTTCGAGGGGACTTAGCAGATGTGGGCGGCGCATCTGAGTAGCTCGCGAGGGCGAGCACGTGGGGCGATCTGTGGTCGCGATGGGGGAGGAGGTCTAGGGCACGGCAGCGCGACTAGGGTTTGTCGCTCGACTCGGGGTCGCGACTGGGAGGCGATGAGGGTGGAGCATCCAGGTTGTTTGACTTCTGGTGGTGTGGTGGTTCTCGCGACCCCGGCAGAAGCTCGGTGGCAGCGATGTAGCGCAGAGGTGAGGGGTTCGCGTGTTGATGATAGGCGTGAGGGGTCGCGTGGGTTGTGGGTTCCATACTCGATTCAGTGCCAGGTTGGAGGGACTGGGAGCTCAAGCTCGATCGCGTATTCGTGGGATGCTCGTCAGATTGGGAAAGAGGACGGTGGTCGTGATTCTGGTGTTTGCAGTAAGTTATTTAAATACAAATTTATTCGTTTTACTTTAAGTCTGTTTTATACAGTGAAAGAAAAAAAATGTGTATCTCATCATTTGATTTAACAGTAAAGTGAATTTCTGATTTTGGGGTTACAGAAAAGAAAATATTTGGTTAAAATGGAATGTAGTTTTAAATTTAACTTTTAATAAAATCAATTTTATTAAAAAGAATATTGGTTTAAGATAAAATCACTTGTTAATTTAAAAATTTTCAAATAGAAAATTTTATATATGGAAAGGACTTTGAAAAATATAGTTACTTGGTTATTAGAAATTATTTTAAGGAAGATGAGTTTAAATTACATTGGAAAAATATAAATGGGTTGTTCGGGTAGTTCAACTAAAATAATTTTTTTTAAGAAAATTTGTCTAACTTATTTTGGCTACCAAATTAATTATCAAAGGAAATTCGGTTCAAATATAATAATTAGTTGAAAATTTAGTCTATTTGACGAAACTTGGTTATTCGATTATTTCGAATATTAATAAAGTGTATAAATTATTTATACAAGGTTTAAAATCAAGAAATCGAGTCAAGATGGAAATTTGGACTGCAAAATAAAATCTAAGGTGAGATCTTCTCACTCAGATTTATAATTGAATTGCAGTATTGATTGATTTGTTTGAATGTGCTATTAGATATGATAGGATATATCTATATATATATAGCAGTATATACATATTGGCATATGTATATATTGGATTGATGATTTCCCGCCTCGTATAGCGGATGAGACCCTATTGCGCCGTTAGTAAGCGGATTTTTATAAAAACCCATATACCGCGATAATTCCGTACTGGAGCGGAATTGGTATTGTGCTAACGTCTTTGGATGCAGGGAAACAGGTTGGAGGGATCCAACTGGATTCCTCACCAGTAGTTATTTATTTACAGGATTGATGTATATTCTGTTATCATATATTGATATATGATGTTGATGTTGTGATTGACTAATTGATGCGTTGCATCATTGGATTCAATTTTTGAAGTTTTAAAATAACGATTTTAACTTTAAAAGAGATTTTTAAAGTGATTATTTGTAAGTATACGTTATTAAATTTTCGAATAAATTTACAAACGTTAAAATTATTAAAGTTATAAAGGTTAAGATTTTGGTGAAATATAACTGAGAGGTGATTTTGAAATAAACAGTTGAGTAATTTATAAAATAGTTTAAAACTTGAATTTTTGAATTATTAAAAACGAGGTATATAAAAGATGTATAAAATTGATATTTATCAATTAAAATTTTTGGAATTTTAAAATGAGTTTTTATAAGTGTTAAATGGTGAAGATATAAAAATTATAGAATTATAACTTGGGAAGATAGAAAAATTTATAGGATTATAAATTGTAAAGTTTGAAGTTTATAGATTTATAAAGTTTGAAGTTTATAGATTTATAAAGTATGAAGTTATAAAATGAATGAAATTGTAGAATAAAGGCTGATAAGGAATTTACTTGTAAATTGGATTTTTGCCTTTAAGTGGGATATTTATCGAAATTGTTAATAAAGAAGATTTATAAACCGAAGTTGTTATAAAACAGAAATGGAATTTATAAGCGTTGTTTTATAAATTCAAAATCAATTGAATTTGATGAATTAAATACTGAAATGTGATTAGTGAAGTATATTCACGATTTTGGACAGTGAATATATTATTGAATAAAATGGATTCATTTTTGAAGAAGTGATATTAAAAACGAAGTTAAACATTTTAAAGATGTTTTAAAATGTATTGTGAATCGAAAGCATAGATTTCAACAGTTCTTGTTGAAATAGACGTTTTCGAGGAATAAGGAAATGATGGACTATAACACTGTTGTTATAGTAAATGTTTTCCGAAAGGAAATGTTTTGATATAGTATTGGGATTTATATACCTATCTTAAAATTCGAATCCCTATACTAGTGATTTTTGAGTCGTCGTAACGATGTTTTACGTAACACTCGTTTTGACTCAAATAAATGTTGTTATAATAGATGATTTCCTTAAAGAATGAAATTTATACTTAATTTGATTTAAGTATATCGAATATTTTCCAAGTGTTGAAAATAAATGATGTGTGAAATACTTATTATTAAATAAGTAGGGAAATGCTTTTCCAATATGAGGTGAATGTTTTGAGATTTTATCTTCTTAAAGATAAATTAAAAATGAATATTTGAAAACGATTGAAAATCGTATATCAGTAGATATTTTGAAAATATAAATTCACATGGAATTTATAAAACAAAGGGAAACTGTTTAGAAAAATAAACGTTGATTTATTTTTGAAGTGTGGAAATTTTATATCTAGTAAAGATATTTTTGAAGATAAAATAATTTGGAAAATTATTTGGAATCTGATGATGTTGCGCATCTTTATTGATAGTTAAATAACCGACTATCAATAATTACCTTGAGTAGGTATTTATTGTGAATTGGATGAATTGAATGCCACACTTATTTTAAATAATCGCTCACTATTCGGGTTAGCCGGGAAAGAACCATGGGGTCGTATAACCCATTCCGAATATGTGATACGTCGTTATGAATTGCATTCGAAGACCGGTGTTGAAGACCGGATATTTTTTGAAAACGGAAGGATTACCGTCGAGTTACTCTACATCGGCTGATCTCCGGTTTAGAGGTTTTATCACCCTTAGTGATGGAAAGTCCAGACGTGATTAGAAATTTATCCGGATATGCAAGGGCTTCGTGAGAAGTGCCTTCGGTTCTGTTCGATCCCGGAACAGACTTGTATGGATTGTGTGTCTGACGTTACAATTTGAGATATAAAGCTGATTTCTTTCAAATACATTTCTGTTGGTGGCGGAGAATTTATTCTCTTAGCTTAACACCCTTCTCTGAGACGTACGAGCTCAGAGGTTATGTAGTTGAAATTTATCAGCGATATATCCCAATTTGGTAACGTGGCATACTGAGTGTTGCTGTGAAATGATCAGTGTTTGATCATTTGTGATATGATCATTTGTTTGATCTTATATCTTTGTGATCATAGGTTGATCATTTTGTTTGACCCGAAGCAGGGCTTTTTGTAGAAAGCGTAGCTTTGTGGACGAGATTTCGTCGAGCCTCACACCCCGGAAATGGTCGAAACAGGAAGGATGCAGCAAGGTTCTAGGGAGTAGCGCCCCTTAGTGTATGTCATTCCTTCTGGATAAAGGTGGTATCATGGTATGGAGCCCAGATACTTAACCTCTGTGGTTACTGCATTATTATTATCTATGTGGTTTGTTGCGAATCGGGGATCCTCAGGAAGATCGGTGACGATCGTAGGATGGCATACGCGTGTCAGTAGTTACCTATTTTTGCAGAGGTAACCCGGCCTTGTGTTGTTAGAGATCCGGTTAGGTTCTCGGGTCGTCTATTCCAGAGACGTACCCATCGTGGATAGGAAGTTCCTTAGCCTGACCATTTGTTGGAAATCCAAAGAAACAATACGCGACTTGTACGGTTTTAGTTGTAGAACCTGCCATCTAATATGGCAGCTATAGCAAGCATACTATAATGGTACCTATGCTGGCTAAGATTGATATTCTACTTTCGAAATATTTTCTACACTATGCACTAATAATAATATCAAAAATGATTTGATTTTGCGTAGTAAGTATCTTTGACTATCATAAGAAGAAATCTCCTCCAAGTCTGCGTTTGCATTGTGTGTGTGGCGGGAGGTCTTATGGTAGTTTCATTTTCCAAAAGCATTGCGAATTGACTTTAAAATTATCCCGTTGTTTATTTTAAAGAATAACTGTTTTACGATCTCACACCAGTCACCATGACTGACTCGGAGTTTATTGTTTCCCTTCTAAACTCTGGGTGCCCACCAATTTCCACACGGGCAGTCTAGAGTTAGGTTATCAGGATATTCTGGATATTCTGGAGCTTTGGAGATAAGCTGGATGACGAGACGTAGTATTTGTATCTGATAGTATTTATTCCGCTGTGTATTCTGTATGAGGACAAGTTATATAACTGTCCGTTGTTGTATATTGACTCTGATGATTGATGTATATATAAAATGATATAGTTCTTTGTTTTAAAGATTATTCATTTATCTATTATATGTTGTTCCGCTGCGATATGTAAGATTCTGATATTGATATTTCTTTCTGTTCTGTTGTTCTTCCGTGTTGTTGTTCTTCTCCATTCTCTCTTTCTTCTCTTTTTCTTCTACCTTCTTCTTCTTCTGCCTTTTTCTTTATCTACAACCCTCACTATTGGAGTTTCCGGCACTCGATTGCTCGGCAGTCGATAAAGTGAGTATCGATGTCGAATTTTCGAAAGTCGAAAATTTCGGTATGTGACATGAGATGTCATTCTACACAAGGAATTGGATATTCAAATATGAAGGTGCACGTTTCCTAAATAGTGTGAAGTGTTGTGCAAAACTAGTAAAAATAACAAGTAAACACAACTGGAATTAAACTAGTCGACAATCGGTCGATTATGAGATTTCAGAACTTGTTAATATTTAAGTACAGTGTTAATGCAAACAAATCAGTTTCAGTTGACTATTACGATTTTGCTTTAATACTTCACTTGAAATGGTTATTGTACAACATTTCGTTCATACAGTTCTAATTTGAATTTTTCTTTATCAGCTAATCTGTCATTTGATGTGGTCAGTCAGTGACAGTATATTCGTCCCAATTTTCTGTAAATGTGGTATTAAACAGGTTGATTAGTTTGCAAGTTAGAATGATCTATGAAAAGATGCAGTAATTCAAAGTTCAACAGTTCGAAGTTCATGCAAAACACAAGTCTTGAGTCGCCAACGACTTATATGTTAACTCATCCACGGATTAAGGACTTTAAGGCAAGACAGGACAGGTCATTTCGATTTTAGGTCGTCGATGCCTTGAGTCGGCAGTACTTCAAGTCGTCAAGTCGTGTAAAAGAAGAAAGAGACTTCAGGTCAAAGCGAGGCAATTTCCCTAAGTCCTAAGTCGTCCACGACTCAAGGCTTATGTCGTGACAGGCTTAAGTCGTACAAGGCTTATGTCGTGATAGGCTTAAGTCGTACAAGGCTTATGTCGTGACAGGCTTAAGTCGTACAAGGCTTATATCGTATGAGGCTTATGTCGTAGGTTGCACGATGCTACTAAACCGTGACCATGCTAACATCTCACTCCATTGGACCCATTGACTTTTCTCCTAACCCGTTACCCTCCAAACCCATTAACCCGTTAATCCCTATATGAGCAAAAACTTCCATTTTTCACACTAATGAAATCATCCGAAAAGCCAGTTTCAGATCGCCAAAGCCTCGCCAACCTAATCAATTAAGCCTGAAATACAGTAATCCCTCATCTCCATCGCCCCATTCACCTAAAGATAAAATCGAGCAAAATCAGGTTCACGAACTGCCGATGCGGTGGAATTCGCAACAAAACATTGCACGAGGGGATGGATTAAGTACAAGGAGGGGAATTCACGAATTAATGATGATTAAGGATCGAGGAGGTAGCAGGAACACTTACGCAACGAAGAATCGAGGATCGGATCGGTTGATTGTTAAAAAGGGAAAAAATCGCCTTGAGAAAGCTCGGAAGAATGTTAGTGGCAGAAACGACTTAGGAGATAGGCAATGAATAGAAGGAACGACTCAAGCTCTTTATACCTCGGGGCAGTGGAATATGAAAAGGCACACACGAGTTAAGATAAGTCGAAGCACACGACCTACGACTTAGGCGTGTACTTCGAGGGGCAAATGTTAACCCTTAATTTTCGACGACTCAAGAAGGCTACGACTTAAGATCTGCGCGACTCAAGATAGTTACACGACTTAACGAGTTAAGGCCTGAACAAGCTTACGACTTAAAGAAGCCTACGACTCAACAGGCCCCGACCTAAGGAATGGTCCGACTTAACAGTTTACGAGTTAAGGAAGGTTCCGACCTAAGGCAGTATACGACTTAAGCTACAAGACCGGCTCAATGGGTTACGACTTAAAGGGCTTTGCAGCCTAACATACTTAACGACTCAAGAGGTACACGACTTAAGGGACTTACGACTTAACTTAAGTCGTCCACGACCTAAAAAGTGATCAAGTACAAATCCACTACCTGCATCTATGTCACTTCTATCTGAAAAGTCGGCCACGACTTACGGTTCATTATAAGTCGACCATGAGCTACCCTAAGTCGATCACGACCCAGTACTTAAGTCAACCACGAGCTACCAAGCCATAAGTTGGATTCAGTGAGTCGTCCCCGAGCAACATTAAGTCGGCCACGAGTCACGACTTACCTTAAGTCGGTTACGACTCATGACTTAGCAGAAACTTCTGTCTAGATTTCCGCCCCTATAAATACACCACTACCTTCAACATAACGGGGACTTTTGGGCCATTCATTTTCTGAAGGATCGTTACTCTGCCGCACTCTCAACTCATTCGACAAGTGAAGATCTTCCAACACTCAAGGCACTACAACAAGCTTCGTGAAGGACTTCATCCATCCGACACGGATTTAGCAAGATTCGTCACCGAAGTTTGAGCTAGTAGTCGAGATTGTTGTGTGATCAAATTGTACTGTGTTTGACAAGTGTTTTGTATCGTTTTGTAACCCGATTCAGTAATAAAGACTATAAAGTGGACGTAGGCTCAATTACGGGCCGAACCACTATAAATCTGCTGTTCCTTTACTGTTTTACTGCTATTTTCAGCCTGTATTTTGTTCCCGTACCAACGGGTGGTGCTTTCACGAATTTATTACACACACCGGGTGTTAGCGTTCACATTTTAGCGTTAACAGGTGGTTATTAGCCTTAAATTCGTATTTTGGAAATACTACAAATTGCCGATTAAGTCGGAATTGGTTTTTGGGACAAGAAATGACTCATGAATCCGAAATTTTATTTCGGAATATTTTGTTTAAAGGTTATCTAATTAAATATATTAATATTGTTTTTAAGTTAATTAATTATATTAATATTGTTTTTAAGTTAATTAATTATATTAATATTGTTTTTAAAAGTTATATAATCATATTAATATTATTTTAAAGTTATTTAATTATTTTACTATTTTTTAAAAGTTATTTGTTTATAGTTAATATGTTTAAGAATTTATAAAAAGGTTAATAAATTGAAAGATTAACTATTTAAGAATAATTATAGTCTGAAACTTATAATAAGGATTATTAAAAAGGTTTTAAAATAAATAAATTATTACTTATAAAATGGTAAAGATTAATTATTATTATTTCTCAAACAAAATATTTGAATGATTAATTATTCTTTTAGGATATTTAAAGTTAATTATTTCCATTTATTTATAATGTTCATTGTTAATAATTATTATGTTTGGAGGCAAATGATTAAAATTATTTGTAAATGTTCTCGAGACTCGGGAATGGAGTCGAAAAGACTTAGATTTTATAAAGGAGTTATAAAAGGTTTGAAGAATTGAGGAAGGGTTATTTGCGGGGTGAAAGAGTTTATAAATGGTTAGATATTTATAAACAAATTTTAGAAGCGGGTTTATAGATTTATGAAAGAAGTTTATAAATGGTATATGGGTTCATAAAGAGTTATAAATGATTTTGAAATGTACAAGAATTTTATAAGTGACTGAATTCTTGGTAAAGGAATTATTAATGTTTTTCGGAGGTTTTATAAAATGGGTTATAAATCGATCATGGAATTGTAAGGGGAATTATAAACGATTTGAGAATCGAATAAAAAGGAGACTTTTCTAGGTTTTGTAGATATAAATATACCGTTGGAATAAGTATATGGCTATTTCTAAATATGGAAATACAGTGATTTTCGAGTATATCCTTTAAAGGTATTTATATACAAGTAGTTTATAGAGTAATTGTATGTATAATGACTTATTAAAGGGGGCTAGTGATTGCTTATATACTGAGCCAACGTTGATTTTCCAAATGAAATAAAATCCTGATTGAATGTTTATTATTCGATAGGGTAAATAACCGACTATCGAAAATAGATCCAACGTAACTTTGGAAATATCTAGGAGAAACACGTGAGTTATATGGCACAGTCATCTCTAATGATGATGTACGGTGCGTATAAATCTCATTTTGTTCTTCTAGGACGATGGTAAGGAAATCAGTCCACTAACGATTAGGAGATGATCTCCGTTCTTATATTTGTCTGTTTATTTCCTAGAGAACCGGGGTTGAGTTTACCGGAAATTATCGAACGTTGTTTCGAAGAGACTGGGATCGGATATGTTATCCGAAAACCACTTCGATCCAACGAATGCATTTCAAAGTGAAGACATCGTGAAGAGCATGGAATCGAAGATAGAGATGTGAAGTGCAAGGGTTAATCGCTACTAATCCTGAGGGGGATTCCCAAATGGATGTAGTAGGACTAGTGCCTTCGATTTCGTTCAGACCTAGAACGGACTTGTATGGATGAATGTTATCAGAACATTGTCATTGGAGGGCAATGAGCATTCTAAGTGTGAATTTCTTGAAAGGTAATCGTAGCCTCAAGCCTCATCAACCAGGAATGACTGAAAATCAGGGGAGATGCAGCAAGGCTAAGAGGGTCGCACCCATTAAGGTATGTTGTCACCCTTCTAAGTATATCTACATATTTATGGATTGGTTGTGCATGAGATCTCGAATAAAAAGGGTTGCAAAGCAACCAGAGTGATGACATATTCGGTACTATCCAGTCAGGGTAGGTCGGCCTTGTGTTGGCAGGGGATCCAAGCAAGGTCCTCGGTCCTTTTTCTAAATGTGTACCATGATAGGTGGTACCCCAGTGCCTAGTCATTGTATGGAATCCATTCTCCAATAAGCGCAGTATGGTTTTAGTTGTATACCAAATATGTTAGAATGTGAGATGCAATCATTCCAGCTATTTTAATATTTTACTTTGAACCCTTAGACATTATTATAATATCATTGGATTTTCTATAAAAGTGTTTTGGTTATCGTAAGGTAAAAACCCATCGTGCTTAGGTGTGGCTCGGTCTGACATGATACCTTTGATTTCAAAGATTTTCTTATAACTTCAAATCCATTTGGGTGTATTTACTCATGCTGGTTTTCCATACTGACTCGGGTGTTATTTTATTATAATGCTTGGGTCAAACCGAGCTTATTGCAGATTAGATTGGATGCTTGGAGCTTCAAGAGACGAGTTGGAGGCCTAGAGACATATTCACGTAGATGGTTATTTTTTCCGCTGTATTCATTGGTGTGTTATCAGCAATTATGAGGACGGGCTGTTATAACTGTCCAGGCTGAAATAGGTTAGTATACTCCGATTTATGTTTGTATATATACATTTTACAATTTTGCTTTTATGTAAAGACTTGTGATATATTATAGATTATTCGTTCCGCTGTGAGATTCTATGTTGTTTATTTTTTTTCTTATCTTCTTTCTTTTTCCCCTAACAATCGGGTTTTCCGGCATTCGATTTGTCGGCATGAAATACGGTGGATGTATTAGTGTCGATTTTCGAGGGTCAAAAATCCGGTTTGTTACATTAGGTATCAGAGCTGAAGGTTAAGCGAGAACTTTGGCTTTGGTGGGGCAACTTATTAGAGATAGGATCAGTAGCACCCTAGAATGAGTTTGAGTGTGTGTGTGTGTGTGTGTGTCTATATATATATGAACACATATTCATTAGCGATATAAAAATCATTTTATATTATGTTGGTTGATCTATTAAGTGGCTTATGGATTTTGGTCAATACGAGTAATTAATGTTATTGATAGGGATCTCTAAACACTTGAACAGAGCAATTCGACATGGTAATGTTTTGAAATTGGGTAAATGAAATAATTTTACCCTGATTATAGTTTTATATATAAAGAAATAATTTTTATAAAATTATTATGGTATATATAGTGTGCTTGGTTGTTAGAAAATGATAATGTTGATTATTAACATTTGTTGTTGTTGTGTTCTAATAAAATTGTTGATATTATAATGTAGGCAAGACTATCAACAAAGAAATGATTTTATATAACCAAACAGAATTATATAGATATGATTTATAAATGAGATTTATAAATTAAAAGGAAATTTCAGGAGTATATTTTAAATATGAGTTGTAAGAGTTTAAAGCTGGGAACTTGGAAATTTAAATCCCATTGGTTTTGGAAATGATTTTTCAAAGTTTTGGAAATTAATAATAGTATTATTTAGAAAATACTTTTGAATAGAAAAATATAAAAGGGTTTAAAAGAAATGGAAATCATTGAACTCACTTCGATCACTGGAAAATAATTTAGGTGATGACTACAACATCATCGACGTTCATTTTTGGGTTTCCAAGAGAGGAATTCCTACCATTGGAGATTTGTTTTGGTAAAACTAGTTTTGATTTTTAAAAATCCAAAAGAATGTTTTGATATACCAAGGGATTGTGTGTGTGTATAAATGATTTCAAAAAAATATTTGAAATACTTAAGAACAAGGTGTTTAAACTTTGGGATTTTCATTTAAATATTTTATTGAGAATATGAGAAGAAAATAAGTTTAATAATTTATAAAATTTGAAAATTAGTAAGTTGAAGCAATGTTTTAAATTGTTAAATGTGAATGTAAGAAAAGTAAAGTTTGAAATTGATCTATAAAATGGAATTTAACTTAAATTAAGTTAAATAAAGAGAATTTTGAAAAATTTAGCCTAAGTTAGGATAAAGGAAATAATTTTTGGAAAAGGAATTGATTGGGATTTGAAATGGATCAATGAGATGGACTAATTAAATAAGTGAGTGAAGTGAAAATGGTTGATCAAATTGAGTATTGAAATTGGAAAATGAATTGAGTTAAATGGAAGTGAAATAGATTTATAATGGATATAGACTTAAGTTATGAAATGGAAATAAACATGAGAAGAGTTGTATAAAATATTTATAAAACTTAAGTAAAATTTTATGAAATGATTCATAAATGAAATTAGTATGAGGTGAAATGTTGTTAAACGTGAAATCTGATGAAATGGTTCTTAAGTGATATCAATATTGAAAGAATATACTAAGTAATAGATGAAATTAATGTGAACAAGAAAATTTTGGATAGCTAAGAACCAATTGAAATAAATATGTGGGTTGTACGTATATTATTTTATTCGCATAACGGTTTGATCTTGATTCGAGCACAGAATTTCGAGATGATTTATATCGATCCGAGTTGGGACTTTCACTCGATTCTCGACAGTGAACACTAGATATCGGTTTTTCATTAATTCTAGAATTCTCTATCATAGTATATCGCTATGCAAGGAGAATGACGGTTTCTAATCTAGGAATCGGATCTAAGTCCGCACTAGAGTGGTCATATGAACGATACTAGTTCAGAAGTGATATTGTATGATCAAGCGAGCGATCAGATTTGACATTGCGCACAGATGATATATGTTCATCATACGGGCTTTGGTGAGGTAAATGTTGGAGATTAAAATTTCAAGAATAATATGATTATGAACTATATGATTGGATATCATTGGTAAATAAGATGCAGGTATATAAAAATAAGAGCTAAATTGATGTCTTTGACATCATAAGAAAATTGGGTTGCCCAACAAAAAGGTACATGTTTATATTGTTGATCGATTGATGGTTTTATGATTAAGCCACTTGGCTTTTGTTTCCTTTTGCTGGTTTGGGCCCATGGTGGTGATTTTTGGTTGTTTTGATTGAGCTGCACAAAGGAGACGCTAGCGAAATTTTTCTAAAATTTAATGAGTTGGAAATTTTGAAGAAATTTGTGATAACTAAATCTTGATTTTGAATTATATCTTGAAATGATTGGATGGATAATATTATTTGGAATCTATGAATGAATTTGGAAGTTTAGTAAAAGTAATAACAATGTTTCAACAAATTGGTTTTGGAATGTTAAAAGGCTTAAAAGGATTTGGTAAATTAGCTCAACTAATTGGTTATATATATAAAGGTAAGGGGTTTGGGCATTTTTCCTACCTTGGAAATTTCGAGGACGAAATTCTTTTAAGGAAGGAAGAATGTAACTATCCAGAATTTTAGTTATTTGAAATTAGAATATTTAATTAATTTTAGATGTTGGAAAGTTAATTTTATAGGTTAAATAACTTAAAGTCCAAATATAGCGATTTATTGAATAGTTTAATTGTTGAATTTAATAATTGAAAATCGTTTAAATAATTGAATCTTGGATTTTTATTGGGATAAAAATGATTTAAAGGCTTATTAAATTTCTATTTAATAAAAATGAAGATAACAAACTTTAAATTGGAATTGAAAGTGATTTAACTGATTTTTGAAATATCTTGTTTTAATTAACGAGTGAAAAATAGCCTTCCGGGGCACAGTCTTGGATTTCGACGAAACCTATGTCATTGGGTCCATGATAATGAATTATAATACACCGTCAAATTTCGCAGTGATCAGACGTATCGTTTGGTTGTACGGGATAGAAACACGTTGAGATTAATATTGGAAATTTAATATAATAATTGGGTTCGGAAAGCTATCTTCTACATATGATCGAATTAGGTCTCGAAACTTGTTCCATTGTGTTCAGAATAGGGGTATAATATTAGGAACGCCAGGCGGCATGCCTCGATCGGGGTTCGGAATTAAATATCTAGATATTTTGAATTTTAAATAATATATTTTCTTCGATTTAACTTCACACCGCCTAACCTATCTATATCAGCCGCACCAACTGTACCACCCACGTTCATTCGTACCTCCCTCCTTTATATATCGCGCCTGCACTCTACAGCCCTTTTCAAAAAAAATAGAGAACGAACGAAACTTCTCTTCCTCATCCAATGGCCATGAATCATCGGGGCCAATCGACGTCGTTTTAGGCAAGGTCTCCAACTGTGAACTTGGTTGTGAGGAGGAGAGGGAGTCAATGTATAGTGGAGATGGGTTGTAGTTCATCGTGGTGGCCAAATTTTCAAGTTGAACGGGAAGTGAGCTTCGAGCTCGTTCGAGAGGTTGGGCGTGGTTAGGCAGTGATATTTGGAGCATAGGTCGGCGGCGAGGAGTGCTTGCGAATGAAGGAGGTGCGGTGGTCTGAATCTAACTTTGGTGGCAGTGTGGCAAGGTTGACCATCGACAGTTTTGTCGACGTCGTGCTCGAGGACGGCGGCACAATAGGGGTCGAGACCCGTGTGGTTGGACGCGGAATGGCAGGGGCTTCCTTCTGGTGGAGTGCAGCAAGGAATGGTGGCCTATGGCGATGGTGGAACGCGGTCAAAGGGGGGGGTCGTGGCGTGGTCAACACGTGATGTAGAGAAAGGAAGAGGCGGAAATTAATTTAAAACGGTGGTTATATTTGTTAACCCTGAAATTAATAAAGTAATTATAAATTTTAATTATGTAATCTTATAAACGCTGTAACTTACTCATTTTAGATCGGATTCGAACAAGACGACTTGAGTTGCACTTGTTTGGACGTTATCTACGATATGGAGTTGGTTTGACAATGAATAGAGCTTGTTGAATTTTTTGCTAAATTCGAACGTCGTTCGAATTTGGACGGAAATCGGAATGCCTCGGCATCAACAAAATATAATGGTGAGTTTATCTCACCTTTTTGGATAACTAGTATGGTATATAGTTGATAAAAATTGTTGGACGATTGTTTGGATAAATTATTTTATTTATTAGTTGGTTTGGATATATTCCCGCCTATTGGAGCGGATGAGACCCTATTACGTTCCCATGTAAGAGCGGATGACCCTTTGTATACGAATCCCGCCTCGAAGCGGTTGATTATATTTTATAACTATATAACATTTGTGATGCAGGGAAAAATGGGTTGGAGGGATCCAACGGGATTCCTTGCGATTATTGAATTATATTGTTTCAATAATATTTCCTTTATATGGATTATTGAATAATAAATATGATTTTGGATGCTGTGGTTATAACATCGTTGTATGTTTGAAATTTAAAATCCAGTAGTGATAGAAAATCAATATCGATATTGGATTAGTGTTGGGTGGTTATTGGCCTCAAATTAGTATTTGAAAAATATTATAAATTGCCGATTAAGTCGGAATTGGTTTTTGAGACAAGAAACGATTTTTGAATCCGAAATTTGGTTTTGGAAATTTTTTGTTTAAAGGTTATCTAATTAAATATATTAATATCGTTTTTAAGTTAATTAATTATATTAATATTGTTTTTAAAAGTTATATAATCATATTAATATTATTTTAAAGTTATTTAATTATTTTACTATTGTTTAAAAGTTATTTGTTTATAGTTAATATGTTTAAGAATTTATAAAAAGGTTAATAAATTTAATGATTAACTATTTAAGAATAATTATAGTTTGAAACTTATAATAAGGATTATTAAAAAGGTTTTAAAATAAATAAATTATTACTTATAAAATGGTAAAGATTAATTATTATTATTTCTTAAACAAAATATTTGAATGATTAATTATTCTTTTAGGATATTTAAAGTTAATTATTTCCATTTATTTATAATGTTCATTGTTAATAATTATTATGTTTGGAGGCAAATGATTAAAATTATTTATAAATGTTTTCGAGACCCGGGAATGGAGTCGAAAAGACTTAGATATTATAAAGGAGTTATAAAAGGTTTGAAGAACTAAGGAAGGGTTATTTGCGGGGTGAAAGAGTTTATAAATGGTTAGATATTTATAAAAAAAATTTAGAAGCGGGTTTATAGATTTATAAAAGAAGTTTATAAATGGTATATGGGTTCATAAAGAGTTATAAATGATTTTGAAATGTACAAGAATTTTATAAGTGATTGAATTCTTGGTAAAGAAATTATTAATGTTTTTCAAAGATTTTATAAAATGGGTTATAAACCGATCATGTAGAATTGTAAGGGGAATTATAAACGATTTGAGAATCGAATAAAAAGGAGTCTTTTCTAGGTTTTGTAGATATACATATACCGTTGGAATAAGTATATGGCTATTTCTAAATATGGAAATACAGGGATTTTTGGGTATATCCTTTAAAGGTGTTTATATACAAGTAGTTTACCGAGTAATTGTATGTATAATGACTTATTAAAGGGGGCTAGTGATTGCTTATATACTGAGCCAACGTTGATTTTCCAAATGAAATAAAATCCTGATTGAATGTTTGTTATTCGATAGGTAAATAACCGACTATCGAAAATAGATCCAACGTAACTTTGGAAATATATAGGAGAAACACGTGAGTTATATGGCACAGTCATCTCTAATGATGCTGCACTGTGAGTATAAATCTCGTTTTGTTCTTATAGGACGATGGTAAGGAAATCTGTCCACTAACGGTTAGGAGATGATCTCTGGTCTTATCTTTGTCTGTTTATTTCCTAAAGAACTGGGGTTGAGTTTACCGGAAATTATCGAACGTTGTTTTGAAGTGACTAGGATCAGATATGTTATCCGAAAACCACTTCGATCCAACAAATGCGTTTCTAAGTGAAGACATCGTGAGGAGCATGGAATCGAAGATAGAGATGTGAAGTGTAAGGGCTAATCGCTACTAATCCTGACGGCGATTCCAAAATGGATGTAGTAGGACTAGTGCCTTCGGTTTCGTACAGACCCAGAACGGAGTTGTATGGATGAATGTTATCAGCACATTGTCATTGGAGGGCAATGAGCATTCTAAGTGTGAATTTCTTGAAAGGTAATCGTAGCCTCAAGCCTCATCAACCGGGAATGACTGAAAATCAGAGGAGATGCAACAAGGCTAAGTGGGTCGCACCCATTAGGGTATGTTGTCACCCTTCTAGATACATCTACATATTTATGGATTGGTTGTGCATGAGATCTCGAATAAAAAGGGTTGCAAAGCAACCGGGGTGATGACATATTCGGTACTATCCAGTCAGGGGTAGGTCGGCCTTGTGTTGGCAAGGGATCCAAGCGAGGTCCGAGGTCCTTTTTCTAGACGTGTACTGTGATAGGTGGTACCCCAGTGCCTAGTCATTGTATGGAATCCATTCTCCAATAAGCGCAGTATGGTTTTAGTTGTATACCAAATATGTTAGAACGTGAGATGCAATCATTCTAGCTATTTTAATATTTTACTTTGAACCTTTAGACATTATTATAATATCATTGGATTTTCTATAAAAGTTTTTTGGTTATCGTAAGGTAAAAACCGATCGTGTTTATGTGTGGCTTGGTCTTACATGATACCTTTGGTTTCAAAGATTTTCTTATAACTTCAAATCCATTTGGGTGTATTTACTCACGTTGGTTTTCCAGACTGACTCGGGTGTTATTTTATTATAATGCTTGGGTCAGACCGAGCTTATTGCGGATTAGATCGGATGCTTGGAGCTTCAAGCGACGAGTTGGAGGCCTAGAGATGTATTCACGTAGATGGTTATTTTTTCCGATGTATTCATTGGTGTGTTATCAGCAATTATGAGGACAAGTTGTTATAACTGTCCAGGCTGAAATAGGTTAGTGTACTCTGATTTATGTTTGTATATATACATATTACAGTTTTGCTTTTGTGTAAAGACTTGTGATATATTATAAATTATTCGTTCCGCTGTGAGATTCTATATTGTTTAGTTTTCTTCTTATCTTCTTTCTTTTTCCCATAACAATCGGTTTTTCCGGCATTCGATTTCTCGTCATGAAATACAGTGGACGTATTAGCGTCGATTTTTGATGGTCAAAATCCCTCTTCGTTACACTTGTAAACATCATATTAACGTTGCTCCAGTTCCGTTTAGTGATAAGACTCTACTTCCTCGACCTTCAGTCATGAAGTGGATCCTAAAAGTTTGCCCAGCTATCATTATTGCTCCTTCCGAGATCGTGCCTCTAGTTTCCTTTGCTTCTTTTGTTGAATTTATTGAAGATATATGTAAGGTAGATTGGATGTGGCACTTCCTCCCACGGATGATTTTTTTAGGTTTCATCTAAGCAGGCTTGGATTCACGAACCCTCTGAAATGAGGTATGATCCTAAGAGTGGAATTATTTATAAGTATGTAGGTTGAGATGAGGAAGAAAGACGGTTATTCTACCATGTAGAGGATGAAGGGCTAGCTCTCACTGTGCTTGGTCATATTGGTAATATGAACCATTTTATTTTTTCGGATAATACTTGAGGTACGAAATATTTTTACCATTCAGATTCGATGGACTTTATCCCTTCCTTAGCGACTTTTTTTTCGGCGTTTTATCATGTTATCATACTAGAATCTTCGAACGATGCAGTGGATCTTCCTTTATGGAAGGGGCATAGTTTTGATTTATTTAAGTTTTAGTAGGTCTGTATTCTTGCCGATCTCATATGCTTTTATTTTTTTCATTTCTAGTTGTTCTGGTACATGTGCCGAACACATGTTTCTTATTCATTTATATATGTGGATAGCCCATAATAAAGCGGGCTAGCTTTCCTAAAATAATAATAATAAATAAATATAATAATTATATTAATTTCTCCATAGTAATAATTTATAATTTTTATAAATTATTTTCAGTCAAAAACTAAGATTTGTTATGCGACTCCAAGGTGTGAACTCAGCCATAAGTAATATTTACTTTTTTTTAAATATTAATGCATATACGGGCTTCGCTGAAGCACAAATGTTTTTGACACGAGTTTAGTTGCTTATGGATTATCTAGGTAAAATCCAATTTCTTAGCTATCAAAGCGACACCCTTAAGCAACGATATATTATGCACGTTTTCTCTTCGTCATTACTATATCACTTAGATATTTAGAGCTCTGTCAATGGTCAAAACTCTATTGATATTTGTAGTTTATTTCGAAGTCCAACACTAAAGTCTAGAGTTCAATCCGATATAATTATCGATTAACCAATTTTCTTTGGCCAAAGGCTTTGATTTTATGTTGATAACTGTGACGCCCCACCTCTATACTCACATTAGCCAAGGACACTATGAGGTAATGCCGTCGACTAGCGCGAAGAATAAGGCTGTTGAGGAGCGACCGTCTGTGTAATTGCCTTGTGCGAGTACGGATATGTCGGATAATATAACTTACATTTCGTTTCAAGAGGAAATCTGACATATCAAATACAAACTCAAAGCTACCACACAGTGGCTATGTGGACTACGGAAACAAATATAGAAATAAACATAACACAAATCGGTCACAGATATTTATATCACAAAGGCGGAAGCAGATATGAATATAACACATAAAAGTGTACATCAAAATAGTGGTCAAACTAGATCCACTACATCACAAAAGAATAGATACAGGTGCCAGACAAAAGAATAAGTATACATCTAGGAGTCTCTATCTCGAATGTATAACAACAAAAACTACTAAGCTAAAGTAGTTAGCCAAAAGTCAGGTGACGGACCCTGATAAGAAGTCAAGCAGAAGCACCTGAAATACCTCGGTCTGACCAGAGTATTATTTAAGAAGAAAATAATAAACGGATCAGTCTAGCTATAAATATCAGATAAAATGAGATAGGATGAGAGATATGACCAAAAACGTATGATAACAAAAATGCCATACTGTGTCAAGTATACATCAAATAACAACAAAAATCATACAATATCTCAAATCATCTCAAAACACCAAAAAGAATCACATTCTTTAAATTATTCACCAAAACACAAATATTGATAGAGCTTATCAATGCAAACCATGAAAATTGGTGAAACACAAATTCTAGAAATCACAACCCGAAATCCAGAAATCATAAAAGGGGGAAGGCCTATCACAAACGAGAGTATGAAAACTCCCCAACACGTGTATCACAAATGGGTCGCTATCCCATGGTCGCTAACCATAGAGCCGGTGCCACGACGTAGTACAACGAACGCCCGAAGAACCAGAAACTCAAATAATCCAGAACATCGACGTAGTACAGTGTTACACCCGATGAACCAAACTCAAATAATCAGGCACAACGACGTAGTACAGCGAACGCCCGATGAACCTGAACACAAATAATCCGGAACATCGACGTAGTACAGCAAACGCCCGATGAACCAAACTCAAATAATACGGAACAACGACGTAGTACAGTAAACGCTCGATGAACCGAACTCCAATAAGCCGGAACAATGACGTAATACAGCGTTACGCCCGATGAACCAAACTCCATAAAACCATAGGTTCAATCGATGAGACGAAGCTCCATAAATCGGGGTACAGTCCCCCATGTGGACAAAGAGACATCGCACATCGCTAGTCTAAACCATAAAATGATTACCATTGATCAATAAGAAGTGTCAATTACACTAAGCTAGTAAATAAAGGAGTTTAGCTTCATGTCCCATAACCACTGGCTTAACTTAAATATTTACGAACAGATTGTAGATTTCCACTCGAAAATTGTCACAAGAGTTCAATCGAACAAGTCTAAGAATTAACCGACAAAGTAAACGCAAGTGTTTCATACCACTTGTTTTTCTAAGCCGTTTAGTTAGATTTCTCATACGAATGAGGTAAAGGTTTATATATACTAATAGATTTGGAAAACGGTTTTAAAAACGAGCTTTGTATTTAAAAGTAGTGTTGAAATCATTTTTGTGAAAGAGTTTGAATATTTACTACTAGTATAGAAACCTTTGTATTTGAAAGTGACAAATCACAAAAATGATTGTAAAAACAATCAATCACTAAAGATTCACATTCGAAGACGTGAATCAAAACCATAGAAATCGATATCAAATCCATCAAATGGATATTCCCAAAAATCCAAAGAAAGAAGTCATCAAAGTCGATAATAAGTGATGACAACTATCCAGATCAACAAGAACCGATTAAAATTGGAAATCCACTCAAAAACATAAGCAAATAGGCAAACTGCTCAATTTCAGACGTCTGGAGGTTCAATCCAGGCGTCTGAAAACAAACCAGACGTTTGGATTTGTTCTCTGCAAATAATCCAGAGAACCCCCAGACGTCTAAAACTTCAAGTCAGACGTTTGAGACCCATCCAGACGTCTGATCCAAAATTTCAGACGTCTGGAATTAGTCTCTGCCTTTTTTTATATTCTACGTGCTTATATTTTTCTCTCCAGGTCCAAACCAGACGTTTGGACTTGGTCACCAGACGTCTGGTCACCTGGTCTGGGCAACAATTTGCCTAGGCCAAAGTGGCCAAAACGTATCGGGAGCGATCGGACGAGCAACGACGACTAAGGATTTATGCCAGGCGACAACCCAGCCTTATAGGCTCTTCCACACACCCCAAACATCAATGTCCAAACATCTATAGTAGGATTTTCATAAAATTGGACCAAAACACCAAAATTTGGAAAATTCACCAAATCAATTCAAATCAAAAGCAAATGAACATGCACAAATGTTAGGAATTCATACCTAACAACAATGAAAGTTATAGACGTAGATGTGAGTTAAAGAACTCGCCTTTAACTCAAAAACTCAAGCGAGAAGCTCTAAAACAAGCTAAGATCAATTCCTCTTCAACAACAACTCAAGAAGCTTCAATTTAAGCTCATAAGAAGAATATTTCTTAAGTTAGGTTATAGGAAATTCTGTAAATTGAAGAGAGATAGAGATGGAGAAGATGAAGAGGATGCTTACCTAAACTTCTCCTCGGTTTTGGAGCAAGAACTCGAGTTTCCAACTCAAACTAGGGTTTGGAATTTCTATTTCCAATCTTTTTCCCCCATTTCTCTTAAGCTAGAGTGTTAGGAAAAGGAATGAGTGAATGAAGAGGAATTGAGTGGAGTCTTAGGGTATTAGATGGGTTGGTGGACTGAAACCCAAACCCAAAGCCCTAAATGAAAATATCAAAATTCTACTCAACTCCAAACATATCGATGTTTATACTCAAAAAGGTCGCAAACACCATTTTGGACTTAATGGAAGTGGTCTCCAGTCCTAATTTGACTATTTGCAAAAAGTGACTTTTCGAACTTAAATCGGACTAACGATGCTATATTTAAATAGAACGTTTAAGTATACAATCGAAAAAATATGCGGGTTGTTACAGACTCCCCTCCTTAAAGAAATTGCGTCCTTGCAATAATTAGGAGGAAAATAAAAAGTAACAACCATAAAAGCATATCAGCTCAAAAGAATAAATTTTGAAATGAGAAGTTCACCATAAAGAGCACGAGAGAGTAAGTCCGGATGTGTTCGCTCGATAAATTCTCAAGATTCCCAAGAGCAATCCTTAGGATTTGAGGACCATAGAACTTTCACAAGAAGAACATCTTTATTTCAAAGGCGTTTAACCTCCGAAGTAATGATACGAATAGAATGTTGCTCATAAGTCAAATTTGGTGAAACTTCAATTTCTTCAATTACACCAGGCTCAAGAATAGAATCAGAATCCCTAAGGTATTTCTGTAGTTGAGAGACGTGGAAAATGTCATGAATAGCAAAAAATTGAGTTGGTAATAAAAAGGCGATACGCCACGGAACCGATACGTTCGGTGATGGGAAATGGACCAACATATCGAGGTGCTAATTTTCCCGATCAACTGAAATGCACAACACCCTTCATAGGTGAAACACAAATGAACACAAATAAAAATCTGGACCTAAAACCAGCTTCTCACCGACTTCAAGCCAACACGAAGGAAATCGGCATGGCCTTCCGTAGAGTGCCTCGAAAGGTGCCATACTAATACTAGATAGGAAGCTATTATTATAGGAAAACTCAACAAGAGAAATATGATCTTCCTAACTTCCACCAAAATCAAGAACACATGCACGAAGGAGATATTTGTAGGATCGATTTCACCCTAGAGGGGGGGTGAATAGGGTGATACTATTAATTATAAAAATTATTGCGGAAGTTTATATAAAATAATTTCAACACAGATCACAGCAGAATAATATCAGCACAGATAATAGCAGAATAGTAAATGTAAAAAATAGAACGACACAGAATTTACCCAGCTTTGGCAAAACCCTGCCTACGTGCTGCCCCCAAGGTTTCTACTAGAAATTAGATAGTCAGACGCTTACACACGTAAACTCGCGACACCCGCTATCGACTAACCTAAATCTACGCTCATAACCCTGCCACAACTCAGCCACTGAGTTGCGAATTCTCAAACTACGCCACGTAGTTTGTACCCTAGTCACACGACTAGAAATTACAACTGTTTAAAAGAAGAATTCAAATTTAAAAACAAATTAAAATAAAAACAACTCAAAACCCTAATTTAAAATATACCAAAGCCTTATATAATTAATTAAACAAGACCGGTCCACAAACTTCCCTCTTTATTTCTTTAACTATGTCGGCCCGTTCCTTGTTTGTGATAATGGCTTCTTCGATCGCTCCTTTCTGATAAAATTAGGGCTTGTAAAAATTGAGGCTGCCGACTCTATTTTCTCGATCGAATGATGATTCGACGTTCGTTGCTTTTGTCGATCGATGGTTTCTTCGTCTTGCACACGGCTGCTCCTCGATGATTGAGTTCGACTTTGATTCCGGTATGTGATTTATGCCTTTTGTTCTCTGGATTGATTGCTTGAACTCGATGATTTTGAAAGCTGATGATGTTATGGTTTATATATGGTTCGAATTCCTAATTTTTCATTCATCTGATAATTTTTAAATTCGTCAATTATTTTGTTTTGGCCATTGATCTTCGTTTGGATGCTTGAGATGATTACTGACTTGTTCCAATTCGTATATATTGTTTACTTGGTTGACACGGTTTGATTTCTCTGACGTTGTTTTCCTTGATAACCACGGCTTTGAATCTTGGTCACCACGGCTTTGATATTGAGCTGTTCGATCTTTCCCTGGTCATCACGTCTCTGACTTCGATTTGAAACATGACATTGACTTGTTTAAAACTATTAAATTTACTGTAACAGTTTCATTACTCGGCTATTTTAGGATTTTTTATTCTGTTGATTTTTAATAGTCTGGAAAGTTTATACTCTGACTTGATCGATGATTTTTGCTTGCTGTTCCATGACTTCGGCCACTTCATTCATATCTGTAGCATACTTGACTGTGGCATTGCTTCATATATATATATATATATATATATATACGCATTCATGTATGTATATATGTGATTGATTGTTACACAGTTTCATAGCCATTCCAGTTTGTAATTTGTCGAGCACCACTTATTCATGATTGTTGATGCCACTGCATACTATGTTCTTGTGCATTTTGTCGTTGTTGAGTTGATAGAGTCTGGTTTGCTCATGAACTGGTTTGGTGTTGTTTTTGTGCCATGCTGTGCATATGCAGTCACCTCCTTATTGCCTTGGTCTGGTGTAGTGTGACTATGTCTGTTGCCTCTGGCTTTGGTTCTTATGCATAGCATATTGAGCTGGTACACGTTTGTGACGAGTTGCACTGAAATATACATGTGCACCATTGCTGTATCACCATATAGTTTGTAGTTAGTTTTGTCTTTGTACATTTGCCTCTGGTTTCATTGCCTCTGTTTTTGATCAGGTTTGCATTGTTGTAAGTGGACTGGTCTTATACACTTGAAGTCGTAGCCTTGTTTGGATCATCTTGTAGTCTGGTTCGTTGTATTTGCATTTGTCAATTTTGCTTGGTAGACACTTGCTGTTGATCTTTGGTGCACTTGAATGTGTATTTAGCCTTACTGTGTCTTCATTTGTATTTGTAGGTTTAGTGGTGCACTTTGCTTTCAGCTTGAGTTTGTTCACTGTTTCATTGTAAGCCTGTTGTTTCATTGTTAGCTTGTCTGGATATTGAACTTTAGTTTGGTCAGAATTATTGCAGTCTCTGTTTTCTGGTGATTGACTTGAACTTTGGTCGAGGCATGATTTTTGTGTCTTGGCCATTTCATTTGAATTTTCGCCTGTGTTGAATCCAGCTTTATAGCTTGGGTTTGACCTTGTGCTTGTGACGTGACTTTATTTATTTCACTTGAGTTGAACCCGGTTTTTGGGTTTGACCTATGCTCACCTGTCCCTGTAATTGTATCAAGTGTATATTGGTGTGCATGGCCTTGTGGCATGTACAGTGATACACTGTGCATGTCACAAGCTGTTCGTGTATGATAAATTCAAAATTAAATGATGACGAACAACTCAAATAACTAAGGCAAATATCATTTTCAAAATCCACATTTTATTTTATACTGCAAAAATATTTCTTTTTCAATTTTACTGCGTTAGTGTGTATTTTTGTAGATTGCTCAGATGTTGGATTCAATCTGGAATGATGTTGAAGATAAAATACGAGTTGAGTGAACGAGTGATATGTAATGAGGTCAAATGTAAATGTGAATCGTGATGTAGTCAAATTTGTATTGTAGTCAAAATTGTGTATTTATATAGAGAGAGCTTGAATTTGTACTATTCAAAATTGTAATAAATATTTGTTTGAATAAAATATCTGTTTGAATTAAATTCTGTGTTATTTATTTTATTCAGCAAATACTTAATCTGTGAAAAGAAAATAGTACAATAACAAATACATTTACATGAATATATATATATATATGTTTATTATCATCAAACAAAAATCATATAGTCGCATATTCAACAATCTCCCCCTTTTGATGATAACAAACATATATTTAAGATTTTGAATTTGAATTTGTTAAATGTATTTGATCATTCAATTTGCTCCCCCTATTTGAATGCTCCCTCTCTATACAAAACTCCCCCTTCATATATGCATGTGAATAAAATTATCCAAATGTGCTTAGATGCAAATTGAAAATATTTGAACTTTATTTGCCCAAATCTTAACTTTTCTCTCCCTCTTTTGTTATCAGCAAAAGAGTAATAGTGTTAGAAAAATAGAGATAAAGTGATAGACATTAAAACAATATTAATTGCCAATCGAGTATAAATATTAAATTTCAATGAAACATCAAACAAAAATCATAAATACTCTGTTTGACGCATATTCCACTTTAGAATGATAGGGATGATGTCATCATATAAAACCAAATAGTTGTGTCTGTTTGTGGTATATTTATATCAGGAATTTGAATATCTACTAACCATGAATAACCGTTAGGACTTTTAAATGAGATTAGTAGTATTCCAAAAAAAATGAATTCAAGTATCTTCTAACCACGCATAACCGTGAGGACTTTTAAATGGGATTAGAATCAACTTGTCTATTTAATTAATCAATTTTGATATGCGTTCCATACATGCATAACCGTGAGGACTTTTAAATGAGCATAGAGGCACTTAATCAAAAATCCAAGTAATTCACCCATGCATAACCGTGATGACTTTTAAATGAGAGTGAATATTTTGGATGTTTTTATTTATTAAAAAAAATAAAAAAAAAGAATGATTCTTGTTTAAAATACCACATATTGACATACTATATTGGATTTTGATGAGTGATGGTCGATAGAAGTAAGATAGAAATAGAAATGGTCATGGAATATTTATCAATAAAAAGTTTTTATAACTCTTGTTTAAATTTCTAAAGAAATTTACTAAACATACTGTCTCGAGTTATAATATATGGTTAATATCAACACTCATCACTTTTTCAATCACTATTTACTTTTTCGATAATTAGTAGAGAGAAAAAAATTTGTTAAATAAGTAGAAAATCAAATTTCTAAAACACCTGAGCTGAGACGTAGTTTACAAAAACTATTTTCTAGTAGGGGTTTTGTAAAAAATGTCTGCCAATTGAGAATCTATTGAAATGAAATTTATGCATATATTTTTCTTGGAAATATGATCTCTAATAAAATGATGTCTAACATCTATATGTTTTGTTCGTGAGTGATGTACAGGATTATTTGTGAGATCAATTGCGCTTTTGCTATCACACATTAGTGGTACATGCTTAAAATTTAGACCACAGTCTTGCAAAGTTTGTATCATCCATAAGATTTTAGCAGAGCAACCACTTAGAGCAACATACTCTGCCTCTGTGGTGGATAACGCAATACAATTCTGTTTTCTACTTGACCATGCAACTAATGAATGTCTTAACATAAAGCATGCTCCACTAGTACTTTTTCTATCAACTAGACTTCCAGCATAATCCGCATCTGAAAATCCTTTTAATTCAAAATTATCATTTGTTGGATACCAAAGACCAAACCGTGGGGTGTGCAACAAATATTTTATAATTCTTTTAACAGCTTTTAAATGAGATTCTTTTGGGTTAGATTGAAATCGTGCACACAAGCAGACAGAAAACATGATGTCAGGTCTAGAAGCGATAAGATAAAGGAGTGATCCAATCATACCTCTATATTGCTTTTGATCAACTGCCTTACCTTTTTCATCATTGTCAAGTTTTATTGTTGTGCTCATGGGGGTTCTTGCTGGTTTAGCATCCTTTAATCCAAATTTTTATACAAGTTCCCTAATATATTTTGTTTGAGAAATGAATGTACCTTTATCACTTTGTTTGACTTGAAATCCTAAAAAGAATTTTAACTCTCCAACCAAGCTCATTTCAAACTTTTCCCACAAAACTTTTTCAAATTTCTCATACAACAAATTGTTAGTAGCACCATAAATGATGTCATCAACATATATTTGAACAGTCAAAAAATTATCGTTTTCATGCAACAGAAATAGTGTGGTGTCTATACAGCCCTTTTTGAACCTATTTTCAAGAAGATAAGTACTAAGGCATTCATACCAAGCTCTAGGAGCTTGTTTTAATCCATATAATGCCTTTTTAAGCTTATATACATGGTTAGGATATTCATGACTTTCAAAACCTTCTGGTTGTTCAACAAATACATCTTCTTTTAAAATTCCATTAAGAAAAGCACTTTTAATATCCATTTGTCTTAGTTTAAATCCTTTGTAGCAAGCAAAAGCTAACAATATCCTAATTGATTCTAGTCTAGCTACTGGTGCAAAAGTTTCATCAAAGTCAACTCCTTCAATTTGATTATATCCTTTAGCGACTAGTCTAGCTTTATTTCTAATCACATTTCCAGATTCATCATATTTATTTTTAAAAATCCATTTTGTTCCTACGACTGGATAATCCTTAGGTGTAACGACCCGACTTCCTATGCCCAGAAAATCGCATCATTATGAAGAAAGAAAGGGGTAGAAAATAGAAAAGAAGAGAAGAAAGAAAGAAACAACAACAACGATCTCACAGCGGAACGAATAAATTATATTAATAACATAAACTATTACATAGTATACAACACTTATCAGAGTTTACACAACTATACAACACATACTAGACAGTTATAAAACAACTGTCTAGATATTACAACTCAAATACAATACAAGACTCTAACACAGATATCAACACAGCGGAATACTATATCTACGAACGCCGAAGCCTCCTGCTCCATTGCTCCTCCACAATTCGTCAAAGCTAAACCTGAATCCCTTGGCTACTCGTAAAAATTTGAGTACCCAAGAGTTTATAAAACAGAAATAAACACTTGGGTCAGACATGGGTCTGGTGTGAGTAAACGGGTTAAAATTGTTTAACTTCAAAACCTTTTGAAAACAAAGGTATCACGTAAGACTTCCCACACATAAACATGGAAAAGTTTTTTACCTTACGCTAACCAAAACATTTGATAGGAAATCTGATTGTATTATAATAGGGTCTAGGGTTTTCAAGTAAAATACAGAAATAGCTGAAATGCTTACATCTCACATTCCAACATAGTTGGGCACAACTAATACGTACGGCACTTATTGGAGTTTGGATTCCATACAATGGCAGGGCTACTGGGGTACCGCCCGTCACAGTACGTGGCCTAGATCACCGTACCGAGGAGTACGCCCGCTCCCCTGCAACACAAAGCCGGAACCATCCCTTACTGGATAATTCCGAACAAGACAATCCCGTAGTTGGCGCGACCAACCACACACTAAGCCGAATAAAAGAAAAGGGACCTCTAGACAGGGATCTATCTTGCTCTCAGTGGGTGCTACCCACGAAGCCTTGCTGCACCTCCCCTGTTTTAGCCATTCCCGGTTGATGAGGCTTGAGGTTACGATTACCTTTAATCAGAACATATCACTTAAAATGCTCATCGTCCGCCTGACGATGTGCTGAAAGCATTCAATCCATACAAGTTCGTTCCGGGTTCGAACGAAACCGAAGGCATTATCTCGTTACGCTCGTTTTGGAATCACCCTCAGAGTTAACGACAATAACCCTTGCACTCTGAATCTTCATCTTCACTTGAGATTCACGACCTATCGTTAATTTGGATCGATGTGGTATTCGGGTCTCCAGACCTGGAATTCCGGTATACGGAAACCCGATCCCGGTCTCATCGAAATCCAAAACGTATCTTTTAAGTCCAAGTTGTTTAAAGGTTTTAATCATTTAAACTTATATTCAGGATGATATAAACAGATAGATAAATCACATTATTACAATAGATAATTCATATCAACATTTATCTCACAAAGCAGCATATCACATATATCATAGATATCCAAATCATCCAATATCAACCAATCACCCAATATCAATCAATCATCTATAAGCAGGTTTGATTAACTCTTAATCAATTTAATTAACCTTTAATTAAATTAATTACTATCCTTTAATCACTTAGATTATCTTAACCCTGCTTACTATCATTAATTAATTTCAAATTAATTAATTAATCATCTCTTAATGATCTTCCTTAATTAATCTCCTTTGATTAATTATATTTTAATTACATTCAAGTAATTATCCTTAACCATATACAGTAATTAACATTTAATTACTATCATTAATTACAATAATTAATGAACCTTTATTAATTAATTAACTATAATTAATTATATTAATCCTCAATTAATTACAATTAATTAATCATACTTAAATTAATTGCTTTTATTAATCAACCTTGATTAATTCATTAATTAAATAATCCTTATTAATTAATTAACCTTTAATTAATTAAATAATAAATTTTAATCAACCACTTCATTCATTAATTAGCCTTAATTAATCATACACAGTAATTAACAATTTGTAATTACTTATCTTAATTAATTTCTTCTTAATTAATTTTATTAATCTTGATTAATTAATCTAATTAATTAATCTTTAATTACTTCATTAAGTAATTATTTATCAATTATATTAACAAATAATCCTTAATTAATTACTTATTAATTAATTTCTTTTTAATTAACTACACTTATTAATTAATCTTAAATTAAACACATTTAATTAATCACATTAATTAATTAACTAAAATAATTAAGTAGTTAACTCTTAATTACTTACATAAGTAATTATCTTCTAATTACTTCATTAAAAGCAAATTTAGAAATCAATTTTGAAATAAAATTTATTTTAAACAAAACAATTCAAACATTTAATTTTAATATACTTTAAAATCTTTGAAACAAAAACATTTCAAACATGTTTAATCCAATTAAACAATTATTTATCTAAAACTTGTTCTTAATACTTAAAAACTTGTTCATGCTTTAATTTTAAAAAAACTAAGATATGATTTACTTTAAAAATTCCAAAACCAGGTTACTGGAATTAAATAACCCGAGCCAAACACGTTTTTCCCCGAGTCTTTCCCGAGTCCACGCGAAAACCATCAGCTTCGAGTCGACCACGAAATTTTCACGAGACTTCCCCGAGATAACTTCTTCTTCCCCAAAGCCAACATACCCAGACACTCAAACGTGCATACGTGCACGTGCACATGCCCCATCGCCTCCGGCCACCATAGACCATCGCATCCATCTTCGACGATCACACGATCGCACGCGAGCACAAATACAAACCCAGATCGAACAAACCTCATTCGAATCAAAATTCGACCTTCAGCTCGAAAACTGCAGCTGTCACTTCCCCCAAAACCACCCACGGCCGATCACCACGACGCCGTTAGACCTCGCCGTCCCTACCATCGAAACGCCACGTCCACGAGTTCCAACTTTCCCCAAATGCGATCGACTCCGGTCGAATCTCCAAGTCGCGACAGTCACGACATTCAAATCGAAACAAAACTAGCTAAAACCCTAAATCATCAAATTCCCATCGCCTCGAACAATGATAAAATGCCTGACCATTTTTCCTAGGTTCTACGATACACCAGCCACCTCCGGTTACAAGCTCGACGTTCCTCCATCTTCCCATCGCCAGAAAATGTCAAAACTCCCAATATTGATAAATTCGACAACTACCATAAATTTTAAGTTTAAAAATTCGAATATTATTACTAAAATTCATAGATTTCATATACGAATTCAAATATATAACTGGAGCTAGAAATTTAAATACTTGAATTTCTGATATAAAATGTTTACCACTGTAATTTCCTATTTTAAATATAATTTCTAAATTTAAATACTGGTAACCATTTCAAAAATCTATCTTACATCGTTACGATTATTTCTTCTTCAGTAATCATAGCCTGAATATGATTATTTGGATAGATATGAATTTTTTCTTATGAAATTTGAACTGAGGATAAGAACAGAGAAGATATGAACATATAAATATTCCACCAGTATATTATTTTATCCATATGCATTCATAAACAATATCCATATAAACATATATACATCATCACAACACAATCTATCACATGCATCAACATTTAATCATAGATTTATAAAACTGTTTTTGAAAAATGTTTACTCACCAGTTATAAACAGAGCAGTTTTTTTCCAGGCTTTTTAAAATTTTGAATTCTGGAAACCTGCTTTTGATTTTCTTTGTTGTTGACATTTGAAATCCTTTGCATGCCTGATTTATGTTGAATCTTGTTTGATTTCCAGGTTTTCCTTGCTTGCTTGAAAACTTGTTACAGGCTTTTATTTTTGCTTTGAGGATTTTACAGGCTTTGATTTTTTTTTTTTTCATTTTTTTGAGAAAATGTTTACATGTTTAGAGATTTTGAATTAGTGAGAAATTCTTACAAAACTTTAGTTTCGAAATCTTTTTGTTGCAGCTGAGAATGGAAAAGAAATATGAAGAAGAAGTGTATGTTTCTTTTATAAATTTAGTTATGATTTATTAAAAATTAAAGAAAATAAATTAAAACATTGACACTTGTTAAGAAATCTTACATTTGTCAACTATGCTATTTAATTTCTCTACACATGTTACCAGCATGTGTATTATCTTAACACTTGTCCTTAAGTATTTTATATAAATTTTTATTTAATTTAAATGTAAATATAAAGCCTTTCATACTTAATTTATAAATTAATAAACATTTATCTTAATATATGTATATATAATTACTTAAAGAAAGTATTATAAAACAAGTTATATACAAATAAAATCTTATACAAATATTTTTAAATCCGAAATAATTATCTTTATTCAAAAGAGATAAAAGTTAAAATTCTAAATACCCTTTGAAAAGTATTATATAAAATTTCAAACAACTTCAAATCATAACATATACATACATATATATTACAATTTGAAAACACATCTTTTATTTGAAACAAAAGATTTCATATTCACAATATATATATATACTAATATATATATTATAAATAGAATATAATTTTATTAGCTTTTAAAAGATTAAATTACCAATTTAAATTAAATTATAAGGGAAAGATTATCAATCCAATTAAATTATTAATAAAGATTATTAAATTCATATTGCCCAAAATCCCGGGTTATCACATTCCATCCCCCTTAAAAGAATTTCGTCCTCGAAATTAAAAGCAAAGATAATTTAATAACCCAGCAAAGATTTTAATCTTAATCAGCAAAGCATACCTATCATCCAGTTACTAACAACCAAAGCAACCAATCAAACCATCAAACAAACCTAACTAACTATTCTGATATAAATTAGGATAGACTTCATAATACTATCTCGAGTTTCCCCGAGTATAAATCACCGGGAGACTCGCTCTTACAAAAGTTCAACAAACTACACCACCATAATCCAGAGCTCCCCTCATCTCTAGATTCACCAATCTGAATAAAACATCCGACTATACTCAAGTCTAGCTTAACTTCCCAATCCAACAAAACTGTAGATTCAACACCCAATGATGAATCATACACATACTCCCTCAGAGATACGCGAAATATAATGAGTTCCAGCTATCTAAACTAGCATCTCAATCTTATCCAAACTGCATTCTTAACCAGAGAAATCTTAACAACAATGAAGTCTCCAACTTCAAATTCCAATTCCTTATCTCATATCTTCATAACTCAACAGATAAATCTAAACTACAAACTTCTTCCTGATCAGCTCAATCTATGCTGATGCTTCCAGAAACAATCAAGACCAAAATAATAAGTTCCTGGATCTACTCATTCAAGGTGGTTTCCCAAAACCCGTCAAAATCCAGAACACAAACTCTACTTCACAAGCAATAGAAGACTGAACTTCCTTTTTTCAGATTCCAGAAACTTCTATACACACTCAGAATGTTCACATAAACTTCCTGTAGAAATCTGAGGTTATTTCCTTTCTTGCACAGCTACTACTTTTTGCTTCCGCTGCACAACTCCGATCTTGAAATAGATGAGAATATTGATGAACTCGAGCACACTAGATCCACAAACAAGCGGGAACATTGGTTATCTTAAAGACATAACCAACTTCTCAAAGAATAGACGAGTCCTCGGTCAAGGGTACTGTCTTCAGCTATCCTTGGCTAGAGGAAACTCGAAACTAGAAGCAGAAGAGAAAACACAGATACTCCATAAAATTCTAAGATACTTCACCAAATCCTTCTCTAGGAACCAAATCGATATAAACTAAATCTTTGACCTCTTCGATAACTTTTACTTCCTCTTGAGATGTCTCAATTTCATACAAAAGATTACTCAAGATGAACTCTCAAAATAATCGCAATTCACTTTTGCGATCCTACCTAGTTCGGATTCCAAAGAAACTGTTCTCTCTTTACTAATTAAAACAGCCTTAAACTTTTCCAAACAAGGTTAACCCTTCAAGAAAACATTCACCATCTTCCCGGACTGCTGATAGAAGAATTACAAAGATTCCGGTATCATCGAAGAAACGAACCACACTGCTGCTTCCAAACTCTATCTCGACAGCACACCGAACACTCCGAACTGCACTGTTACCACATTTAACCAAAAGCTTCTAATCCAAAGGCTTCTCAAAACCAAAACCATCAACAAACCTCACAACGAACCTCCGAGATGACCGACATTCCAAAAGAAACTCTGGCTCCAAACCAATCGCCAATAACTTACTCTTCTTAAGGGAACAATGAGACCATGTCCGAAGAACAACTAATCGACCTTAGTCCCATACTTCAAAATAGACAAAACTCTCTTACTCGATATCAAAGAATTCCTATACAGCCGAGTCTTTCCTGTGGTAGACATCAATTGTTCCTCCAGTACCTTCTTAATCTTGTTCCAAAAAGAAAATCTCCTTCGGGAACATCCATAGATACTGCGTCTTATCACACACTGCTCCTTCCTGAAGTCGCCAAGCTACCATCACTTACTTCTGCACAACTGATAGATTCAACTCTAGAAAATCTGCTCACCCGAGCTCAACCAATCTTACATTCCAATAATGGACTCCGAATCTTGAAAAGGATTTTCTTCAGAGATCCGAGACATCCTTACTCCATACTGCCAACTTACTCGAGACGATATTGGGTTTACAGTCTCGATATATACTTCCAACCTCAAACATTCAAACTCCAACTATTGGTAATTGTGTTACACACACTACCACCTTATCTACCTTTATAACTTATATTGGAAAACCCGAACAGGTAACCCAACAAATAGGTAGAAATATATATATATTTAAAATGATACTTTTTATATAGAAATTATTTCTGGGTAAAATTATTTCATTTACCTCTTTAAAACAATATTGTGTCCGTTGGCCTGGTTCAAGTGTTTAGAGATTCCTATCAATAACGTTAGCTACTCGTATTGACCAGAATCCATATACCACCCAACCGATCAATTAACACAATATAAAACCATTTTATATAACTAACAAATACGCGCTCTCGTATATATATACTCAGACTCAACAGGTTGCTACAGATCCTATTTCTAATGAACAATCCTTCCGAACCTAGGTATTCACTCAACCTATGCTCTGATACCATATGTAACGGTCTAGGCTTTTCAACCATCGACAGCGGCCTCAACTAGTAGGCTTTTCAACCATCCCAGCCCCACCGTGGCTTACATTGGTACCTCGAATTTGCTTTTACGGCCAGCCTCTCGACTCGCAACCAACCCCTCAATGGGACATGTAGGGGTAAGAGTCTCCCGTTCGCCACCAAACCGCGAAGCGAGAACCCCCTATCATGCTGTAATGTAGCAAACCCGATCCCGGTCTCATCGAAATCCAAAACGTATCTTTTAAGTCCAAGTTGTTTAAAGGTTTTAATCATTTAAACTTATATTCAGGATGATATAAACAGATAGATAAATCACATTATTACAATAGATAATTCATATCAACATTTATCTCACAAAGCAGCATATCACATATATCATAGATATCCAAATCATCCAATATCAACCAATCACCCAATATCAATCAATCATCTATAAGCAGGTTTGATTAACTCTTAATCAATTTAATTAACCTTTAATTAAATTAATTACTATCCTTTAATCACTTAGATTATCTTAACCCTGCTTACTATCATTAATTAATTTCAAATTAATTAATTAATCATCTCTTAATGATCTTCCTTAATTAATCTCCTTTGATTAATTATATTTTAATTACATTCAAGTAATTATCCTTAACCATATACAGTAATTAACATTTAATTACTATCATTAATTACAATAATTAATGAACCTTTATTAATTAATTAACTATAATTAATTATATTAATCCTCAATTAATTACAATTAATTAATCATACTTAAATTAATTGCTTTTATTAATCAACCTTGATTAATTCATTAATTAAATAATCCTTATTAATTAATTAACCTTTAATTAATTAAATAATAAATTTTAATCAACCACTTCATTCATTAATTAGCCTTAATTAATCATACACAGTAATTAACAATTTGTAATTACTTATCTTAATTAATTTCTTCTTAATTAATTTTATTAATCTTGATTAATTAATCTAATTAATTAATCTTTAATTACTTCATTAAGTAATTATTTAACAATTATATTAACAAATAATCCTTAATTAATTACTTATTAATTAATTTCTTTTTAATTAACTACACTTATTAATTAATCTTAAATTAAACACATTTAATTAATCACATTAATTAATTAACTAAAATAATTAAGTAGTTAACTCTTAATTACTTACATAAGTAATTATCTTCTAATTACTTCATTAAAAGCAAATTTAGAAATCAATTTTGAAATAAAATTTATTTTAAACAAAACAATTCAAACATTTAATTTTAATATACTTTAAAATCTTTGAAACAAAAACATTTCAAACATGTTTAATCCAATTAAACAATTATTTATCTAAAACTTGTTCTTAATACTTAAAAACTTGTTCATGCTTTAATTTTAAAAAAACTAAGATATGATTTACTTTAAAAATTCCAAAACCAGGTTACTGGAATTAAATAACCCGAGCCAAACACGTTTTTCCCCGAGTCTTTCCCGAGTCCACGCGAAAACCATCAGCTTCGAGTCGACCACGAAATTTTCACGAGACTTCCCCGAGATAACTTCTTCTTCCCCAAAGCCAACATACCCAGACACTCAAACGTGCATACGTGCACGTGCACATGCCCCATCGCCTCCGGCCACCATAGACCATCGCATCCATCTTCGACGATCACACGATCGCACGCGAGCACAAATACAAACCCAGATCGAACAAACCTCATTCGAATCAAAATTCGACCTTCAGCTCGAAAACTGCAGCTGTCACTTCCCCCAAAACCACCCACGGCCGATCACCACGACGCCGTTAGACCTCGCCGTCCCTACCATCGAAACGCCACGTCCACGAGTTCCAACTTTCCCCAAATGCGATCGACTCCGGTCGAATCTCCAAGTCGCGACAGTCACGACATTCAAATCGAAACAAAACTAGCTAAAACCCTAAATCATCAAATTCCCATCGCCTCGAACAATGATAAAATGCCTGACCATTTTTCCTAGGTTCTACGATACACCAGCCACCTCCGGTTACAAGCTCGACGTTCCTCCATCTTCCCATCGCCAGAAAATGTCAAAACTCCCAATATTGATAAATTCGACAACTACCATAAATTTTAAGTTTAAAAATTCGAATATTATTACTAAAATTCATAGATTTCATATACGAATTCAAATATATAACTGGAGCTAGAAATTTAAATACTTGAATTTCTGATATAAAATGTTTACCACTGTAATTTCCTATTTTAAATATAATTTCTAAATTTAAATACTGGTAACCATTTCAAAAATCTATCTTACATCGTTACGATTATTTCTTCTTCAGTAATCATAGCCTGAATATGATTATTTGGATAGATATGAATTTTTTCTTATGAAATTTGAACTGAGGATAAGAACAGAGAAGATATGAACATATAAATATTCCACCAGTATATTATTTTATCCATATGCATTCATAAACAATATCCATATAAACATATATACATCATCACAACACAATCTATCACATGCATCAACATTTAATCATAGATTTATAAAACTGTTTTTGAAAAATGTTTACTCACCAGTTATAAACAGAGCAGTTTTTTTCCAGGCTTTTTAAAATTTTAAATTCTGGAAACCTGCTTTTGATTTTCTTTGTTGTTGACATTTGAAATCCTTTGCATGCCTGATTTATGTTGAATCTTGTTTGATTTCCAGGTTTTCCTTGCTTGCTTGAAAACTTGTTACAGGCTTTTATTTTTGCTTTGAGGATTTTACAGGCTTTGATTTTTTTTTTTTTTTTCATTTTTTTGAGAAAATGTTTACATGTTTAGAGATTTTGAATTAGTGAGAAATTCTTACAAAACTTTAGTTTCGAAATCTTTTTGTTGCAGCTGAGAATGGAAAAGAAATATGAAGAAGAAGTGTATGTTTCTTTTATAAATTTAGTTATGATTTATTAAAAATTAAAGAAAATAAATTAAAACATTGACACTTGTTAAGAAATCTTACATTTGTCAACTATGCTATTTAATTTCTCTACACATGTTACCAGCATGTGTATTATCTTAACACTTGTCCTTAAGTATTTTATATAAATTTTTATTTAATTTAAATGTAAATATAAAGCCTTTCATACTTAATTTATAAATTAATAAACATTTATCTTAATATATGTATATATAATTACTTAAAGAAAGTATTATAAAACAAGTTATATACAAATAAAATCTTATACAAATATTTTTAAATCCGAAATAATTATCTTTATTCAAAAGAGATAAAAGTTAAAATTCTAAATACCCTTTGAAAAGTATTATATAAAATTTCAAACAACTTCAAATCATAACATATACATACATATATATTACAATTTGAAAACACATCTTTTATTTGAAACAAAAGATTTCATATTCACAATATATATATATACTAATATATATATTATAAATAGAATATAATTTTATTAGCTTTTAAAAGATTAAATTACCAATTTAAATTAAAATTATAAGGGAAAGATTATCAATCCAATTAAATTATTAATAAAGATTATTAAATTCATATTGCCCAAAATCCCGGGTTATCACATTAGGTCTAGGTGCTAGACTCCAAACATCATTTCGCTCAAATTGATTTAGCTCTTCTTGCATAGCCATAAACCAGTTTTCATCATTAAGAGCGGTATCTATGTCTTTGGGTTCTATTTCTAAAATAAATCCACTATATAGACATAGATCACACAAATTTCTAAAGGAAGAACGAGTTTGAATACCTACAAGAGGATTTCCAATTACCAACTCTGGAGGATGATCTGCTTTGAATTTTAATTTTTCTGGATCCAGATTTCTTTGGACTTCTTTTGTGGTTGTGGTTTCTTTTGGTTTTTCATTTTCATCTTTTTCGTTCTCCTCTTCTACATTGCTTTTGATAGTTTCCTGTTCATTAATGCCTTCATCAAATTTCACATTTATTGACTCCACAATTGTTTTACTCCTTTTGTTGTAGACTCTATAAGCTTTGCTTCTAGAAGAGTATCCCATGAACATGCCCTCATCAGCTTTTGCTTCAAATTTTCCTAATTGATCACCTGTATTGAGAATATAGCACGGACACCCAAATACTTTGAAGTAAGCAATGTTTGGTTTATTTTTAAACCATAGCTCATAGGGTGTTTTGTTAAGAATCGGTCTAATCATAACTCTATTTATTACATAACAAACTGTATTTACTGCTTCTGCCCAAAAATGCAAAGGTAGCTCATACTCATTTAACATAGACCTAGCCAACTCTTGCAATGTTTGATTCTTTCTCTCAACTACTCCATTTTGTTGTGGAGTACGTGGTGCAGAAAATTCATGTTTGAATCCATTTTCATCACAAAAATTTTTGAATTCATAATTTTCAAATTCTCCACCATGATCACTTCTTAACGAAATAATAGGAACTCCTTTTTCATTTTGAACTAATTTTGTGAATTTTGTGAAGTATGAAAAAGTTTCTAATTTTTTAGCTAAGAAATATACCCATGTATATCTTGAGTAATCATCAACTAACACAAAACAATATTTCTTACCACCTAAGCTAGCAATGTCGTTAGGTCCAAACAGATCCATATGAACTAGTTCAAGAACTCTAGAGGTGCTTACATTGTTCTTGGCATGAAACGATGATTTTTTAAGTTTTCCCAAGGTACATGCTTTACATAAAATTTCTGTTTTGAAATCATGTGATGGCAACCCTCTTACCAAATCTTTTCTTTTCAATTTGTTTAACAAATTCATGCTAGCATGCCCTAATCGTCTATGCCATAAATTTACTTTTATATCCTAAGCTACCAAAACATTTTGACAGGGTGAGATCATCAAAAGATAGAGAATATATATTACCTTTCCTCTTACCTGAAAACAAGATTTCTTTTGATGATTGGTCAACAATTTTGCACAAGTTAGAATCAAAAATAACATTCATACCTTTATCACATAGCTGACTGATTGATATCAAATTATGGTGCAGATTTTCAACATATAGTACATCATTTAAGGTAAATGTGTTGTTACCTACTTTACCTTTACCGACAATTCTACACTTGTCATTGTTACCCATTGTGACTCTGCCACCACTGTACTTTTCTAGGCTAAGGAACTTTGATTTGTCGCCTGTCATGTGCCTGGAACAGCCAGAATCCAAGTACCATTGCTGTTGTTCCTTAGCCTGCCAGCATACCTACACAAGAAGAGAGTTTAGTGACCTATTTGTTTTTATAGGTCCATGATTGTTAGTGGCAACAGATTTTGAAAAGTAAGTTTGTGGAGACCCAAAACTGTTTATATATGTTCCTTTCGGGACCCAGATTTGTTTGACTTTGAGTGATTTTATATTCATGCCTTTGGGAACCCAAATTGGAATTGTTTTCACATTTTTGGGTCTATACCAACAAATATTTTGATTGTGTCCAATTTTTCTACAAATAGTGCACTCGGTTTTGACTTGATTAATTTTGCTTTTAACAGATTCAGATTGATTATACCTCAGTCCTTGTCTATATATATTAGCAGTTTGTTTTCCTATTAGCATATTTAGTGATCTTTCACTTTTGGAGAATTTTCCTAAAGTTGTAAACAATTGTTGGACTTGTGTTTTAAGAGATTCATTTTCGTTCAATAATTGTGTGCACTTTTTAATTGAATTTTCTCTCCTCGTGTTTTCACTTTCTTTCAAAATCAGAACATTATTTTCAAGTGATTTAATTTTAATTTCTGATTTTTTAATCTCTTCTTCGAAAGTTGGACACTTATCACACTTAGGGATTCTACTCTGATAGTTTTTAACTAATTGATTAAGCTGTATATTTAATTCTATCAAGGTATCTTTTTGTGATTCAAGTTTTGCGTATCTTTCCCTAAGTCGTTCGAAATAGCCATTTACCTCGTGAAAATATATAAGTAATTCTGAATGAGTAAGTTTCGATACCTCACTTGGCTCGTCATCATCACTGTCAGTTATTTCACTATGAAGACAAAAATTTGCTTTTTCACTCTCACTGCCAGTGCTATCACTTCCATCTTCATCGCTTTCATCCCAAGTAGCTGCAAAACTTCTCCTTTTCAGTTTCTTTCCTTGGCTAAGTCGATTTTGGGGACAATTTGGCTTGATATGATCGGGTTTATTGCACTTGTGACAAATGACTTTCTGCTCTTCCGGGTTGTCTAGTGCTTTGTTAATTCTGCTCCTTACTTGATGATTTTTGGCCAGATTGCCATATTTGCGATTCCACTTTTTGAATTTTCTTATTAGTAGTGCTAGTTCTGCTTCACCATCATTATCATCATCTTCACTTTCAGTTGTCCCTTTAAGAGCTATTGATTTCTTTCGAGTGTCTCCTTCTTCACGCTCTTCCTTGAATTTCATCTCTAGCTCGTAAGTGATGAGATTTCCGATGAGTTCTTCAACTTTGAGTTGTTTCAAATCTTTTGATTCTTGAATGGCAGTTACTTTGGCTTCAAAACTTCATGGAAGGACTCTGAGGATTTTCCGGACTATTTCCAATTTTGTGTACGATTTTCCAAGAGCTTTTGATTTGTATACGATATTGGAAAGTCGTCCGTACATCTCTTTGACATTTTCTTCCTTCGCCATTGTGAAATTCTCGTATTCTCTGCTTAGCATGGCAAGGCGAGATTCTTTGACTTGAGACGTTCCTTCGTGAGTCACTTCGAGTGTATGCCATATTTCCTGCGCAGTTAGACAATGTGAGACACGATTAAATTCAATATGATCCAATGAACAAATAATAGAATTCATAGCTTTAGCATTTGCATTCTGTAACTTATTTACTAGATCTGTCCATTGATTAATTGGTTTGTCTATTTCCTGATTATCTACAATTATAGTTGGAGTTCTATAACCTGTCTCAACAATATTCCAAGCATCAATGGTTTTAAGAAAAAATTTCATCCTATTTTTCCAATAAGCATATTCACCATTGAACATTGGAGGTCTAACTATCGACTGACCCTCTGCAAAGGCATTATTAAAAGAAGCCATTTTAAAATTTCAAATTTTTAAAACAAAAGTTGGTTTTTGAAAAAAAATCGAATTTTTAAAACAAAAATTGACTTCTATTCCTAGCTCTGATACCACTTGTAGGATCGATTTCACCCTAGAGGGGTGGTGAATAGGGTGATACTATTAATTATAAAAATTATTGTGGAAGTTTATATAAAATAATTTCAACACAGATCACAGCAGAATAATATCAGCACAGATAATAGCAGAATAGTAAATGCAGGAAATAGAACGACACAGAATTTTCCCAGCTTCGGCAAAACCCTGCCTACGTGCTGCCCCCAAGGTTTCTACTAGAAATTAGATAGTCAGACGCTTACACACGTAAACTCGCGACACCCGCTATCGACTAACCTAAATCTACGCTCAAAACCCTGCCACAACTCAGCCACTGAGTTGCGAATTCTCAAACTACGCCACGTAGTTTGTACCCTAGTCACACGACTAGAAATTACAACTGTTTAAAAGAAGAATTCAAATTTAAAAACAAATTAAAATAAAAACAACTCAAAACCCTAATTTAAAATATACTAAAGCCTGATATAATTAATTAAACAAGACCGACCCATAAACTTCCCTCTTTATTTCTTTAACTATGTCGGCCCGTTCCTTGTTTGTGATAATGGCTTCTTCGATCGCTCCTTTCTGATAAAATTAGGGCTTGTAAAAATTGAGGCTGCTGACTCTATTTTCTCGATCGAATGATGATTCGACGTTCGTTGCTTTTGTCGATCGATGGTTTCTTCGTCTTGCACACGGCTGCTCCTCGATGATTGAGTTCGACTTTGATTCCGGTATGTGATTTATGCCTTTTGTTTTCTGGATTGAATGCTGGAACTCGATGATTTTGAAAGCCGATGATGTTGTGGTTTATATATGGTTCGAATTCCTAATTTTTCGTTCATCTTATAATTTTTGAATTCGTCAATTATTTTGTTTTGGCCATTGATCTTCGTTTGGATGCTTGAGATGATTACTGACTTGTTCCAATTCATATATATTGTTTACTTGGTTGACACGGTTTGATTTCTCTGACGTTGTTTTCCTTGATAACCACGGCTTTGAATCTTGGTCACTACGGCTTTGATATTGAGCTGTTCGATCTTTCCCTGGTCATCACGTCTCTGACTTCGATTTGAAACATGACATTGACTTGTTTAAAACTGTTAAATTTACTGTAATAGTTTCATTGCTCGGCCATTTTAGGATTTTTTATTCTGTTGATTTTTAATAGTCTGGAAAGTTTATACTCTGACTTGATCGATGATTTTTGCTTGCTGTTCCATGACTTCGGCCACTTCATTCATATCTGTAGCATACTTGACTGTGGCATTGCTTCATATATATATATATATATATGCATTCATGTATGTATATATGTGATTGATTGTTACACAGTTTCATAGCCATTCCAGTTTGTAATTTGTCGAGCACCACTTATTCATGATTGCTGATGCCACTGCATACTTTGTTCTTGTGCATTTTGTTATTGTTGAGTTGATATAGTCTGGTTTGCTCATGAACTGGTTTGGTGCTATTTTTGTGCCATGCTTTGCATATGCAGTCATCTCCTTATTGCCTTGGTCTGGTGCAGTGTGACTATGTCTGTTGCCTCTGGCTTTGGTTCTTATGCATAGCATATTGAGCTGGTACACGTTTGTGATGAGTTGCACTGAAATATACATGTGCACCATTGCTGTATCACCATATAGTTTGTAGTTAGTTTTGTCTTTGTACATTTGCCTTTGGTTTCACTGCCTCTATTTTTGATCAGGTTTGCATTGTTGTAAGTGGACTGGTCTTATATACTTGAAGTCGTAGCCTTGTTTGGATCATCTTGTAGTCTGGTTTGTTGTATTTTCATTTGTCAATTTTGCTTGGTAGACACTTGTTGTTGATCTTTGGTGCACTTGAATGTGTATTTAGCCTTACTGTGTCTTCATTTGTATTGGTTTAGTGGTGCACTTTGCTTTGAGCTTGAGTTTGTTCACTGTTTCATTATAAGCCTGTTGTTTCATTGTTAGCTTGTTTGGATATTGAACTTTAGTTTGGTCAGAATTATTGCAGTCTCTGTTTTCTGGTGATTGACATGAACTTTGGTCGAGGCTTGATTTTTGTGTCTTGACCATTTCATTTGAATTTTCACCTGTGTTGAATCCAGCTTTAAAGCTTGGGTTTGACCTTGTGCTTGTGACCTGACTTTATTTATTTCACTTGAGTTGAACCCGGTTTTTGGGTCTTACCTATGCTTACTTGTCCCTGTAATTGTATCAAGTGTATATTGGTGTGCACGGCCTTGTGGCATATACAGTGATACACTGTGCATGTCACAAGCTGTTCGTGTATGATAAATTCAAAATTAAATAATGACGAACAACTCAAATAACTGAGGCAAATATTATTTTCAAAATCCACATTTTATTTTATACTGCAAAAATATTTCTTTTTCAATTTTACTGCGTTAGTGTGTATTTTTGCAGATTGCTCAGATGTTGGTTTCAATCTGGAATGAAGTTGAAGATAATATATGAGTTGAGTGAACGAGTGATATGTAATGAGGTCAAATGTAAATGTGAATCGGGATGTAGTCAAATTTGTATTATAGTCAAAATTGTGTATTTATATAGAGAGAGCTTGAATTTGTACTATTCAAAATTGTAATAAATATTTGTTTGAATAAAATATCTGTTTGAATTTAAATTCTGTGTTATTTATTTTATTCAGCAAATATTTAATCTGTTAAAATAAAATAGTACAATAACAAATACATTTATATGAATATATATATATATATATGTTTATTATCATCAAACAAAAATCATATAGTCGCATATTCAACAATATTCAGGAGTTTGATTCACACGCTCTATTTGTCCATCGGATTGAGGACGATAAGCGGTGCTAGAATTAAGCTTTGTTCCCAAAGCTTTTGAAGACCTTACCAAAATCCACTAGTAAAATAATGGATCACGACCGCTACAAATAGAAGTAGGAACTCCATGCAATTTAACAATTTCTTTGACATGGAGTTTAGCCAAAAGAGGCACGGTCTAAAAGAGAAGGATGAGCCTCAAGGCTACACAAAATAGGAGACGAACATGAATCGGATTCACGATCTCGAATCTCACAAGTGGACAAAGTCTCGAGATCACTCCATTCGGATATCGTCATGGAAACAACCGCTTGTTGCTTAAGACTAAGGGCATCGACAACACGATCTCCCCTTCCGGGAGTATAAAGAATATCAAGATCATAAGATGCAAGGAATTTGAGCCAACATTGTTGACGCAAATTAAGTTCCTTTTGAGAAAATAAATACTTCAAAGAGTTATGATCGGTGTAGAGAACAAATTTCTCTCCTAAAAGATAATGTCGCCAAATTCTAAAAGCGAAAACAATGGCCGCGAGCACTAGATCATGAATGGCATATCTAGTCTCGACAAGCTTTAATTGTCACGAAGCATATATGATAACACGTTCCCTTTTTGCATGAGAACGGCATTCAAACCAATATGACTAGCATCGGTACAAATAATAAAGTCTTGGTTACCTTCGGAAATCGCAAGAATAAAAGCATCGGAAAGGAGTTCTTTCAAATGATCCTCTTTCCCGAAAAGCTAAGACTTTCAAAATTATAATTAACTTTGTGTAATCATCTTTTTAGAAAAATTTACTTTTTACAAGTCAATTTACTGTGTTTGACTGTCTCATCATAGCGTTTAGGAGATTCCTATTGATAACATTGATCAAGCGCATCGACCAGAATTCTTAAAGCACTCAATGGACAAAACAACACAAAATCATCTTCTATATGATAAACATGCCTCTTATAAAATTTACAAATATTCTTTGCTCGTTTTAAGAACAAAATCCAATCATACTTATAAATATCTTATTAAAAAGATTTGCAAAATTTAAATTGTTGTTTTCATCCATAATCAATAAATACAAGATGGTCTCATCGAGATATTCGTAGAATACTCGATTTATAAGATGGATAAAATAAGCTGAACAAACCGAATGACATCACGAGTTACTCATAAGAATCATAACGAGTGCGGAATGCGGTAAGTGGAATGCTACCCTCCGCAACTTGTAGCTGATGAAAACCGGTGGCAAGGTCGAGCTGAAAAGACCTTAGCACCACTCAATAGATTGCTTAGGTGATAATCCTAAGACAAGCTCAAATATATCGGAAAATTCACAAACTACTTGAATGAGAGAAATAACATTCCCCTCATCAAGTGGGTTTAAAGAATAAAATGATGCCACCGAATTTGGAAATCAAAATCATTAAAATCAATAGAAATCTGCTTAATAGATTGAGAATGTCGAAGATGGATAGTCCTCTCAGGACAAAGGATATAGGCTTTATAATGATTAAGCCAATCCTTTCCCCAAAAATCAATTTCTAAGCCTAAGTAACGCATAACATGCAAATTGGCTCGAAAAGAATAATCACATAAATTAATCTCGACATCTCCACAAGTAAACTGAGTGTTGCGGATCTACCAATCGGATTCGCAATTCTCAATGAAGTCATCAAGTCCATAATATTTAAAGAAAAAGAATCAACAAGTTCTTTTTATATAAAATAATGAGATGAACCCGTATCAAAAGAACTCGAATAGGATAATCACAAAAAAAATTAATGTCATCAAGGGTAGAATGAAAAATACCTTGACCAAGAGAAGTGTCACAAGGAGCTTGCACAACATTCAACTCTCCCTCTCTCCTACTTTGGAGTATGGGACATGTAGATATAAGATGGCCCGAACTTTTGCAATAACGACAAAAAAATGGTTTTGGGCACTCATTTGCATAGTGGTCCGTAGACCCACAATTGTAGCATCGTCCACGACTAAAGGTAGGAGTCTTTGCAACCAAAGTTTCTTGCTTCCCTTTCTTGTTGGGATTGGAGCCTTTGAACCAAGGTTTTAAATCTCCCCGAGATCAGCCGAGATGAAAATCCGAGATATTAGCCAAAATCCGAGATTTGGCAGCTTGGTTAGTTATAAGTCTTTTAAATATCGCCCGAGACAGCCGAGATATTTGCCCGAGATATTGGACAAAATCCGAGATTTGAAACCTTGCTTTGAACTTAATAGGCCTCTTCATGTTATTGTTGAAGTCTTGTTTGGCATGCACAACTTCAACATCACTTTCTCTATCGGCCTCTTCAAGCCGAAGAGCGATATCTACAAGCTGATTGAAAGAAACATCTAGTTTTAGAAGTAAGGGCTTTTTGAGGTTCTTGTTCAACCCATAAACAAATCGCTAATTTTTCTTCAATGGGGTATTAATATATTTGACCCCATATTTAGAGAGAGATTCAAAAGATGCGACGTAGTCGGTCACAGAAGATTCACATTGAACAAGGTCAATAAAGTGCCGCGCTAAAGTTACCTTTTCAGCTTCCGGCACAAACTTCAATTCGAACCCTTCCCGGAATTGCTCCTAAGTAAGATCCGCTTCAATAATTTCCGAAATCAAAAGCTCATACCAATCTAATGCTCTTTCTTGAAGCATGCTAGAAGCCACTTGGACTCGATGTAGACCAATAAGATTCATGCGGGAAAAGATGTGATCGCATGATCTAAGCCAAGCTTGGATTTCTATAACATTTTCGGAACCCTTGAATGGCCTTCCACCCAAAGTGGTATAATCTCTGCACAAGCGTGCAAACCCGGATTTAGGGTGAGTAGGCACTGGAACGGGTCCGGCAGCTTGGGCATTGTTCACAAGATCTAAAAGTTGTTGAGCAGACATAAATACTCCATCCTGAGGAGTAGCACTGGATTGACCGGCGCTAGGACGACCAGGTCTAACCATTTCTCTTCTTTAAGAAAGAAAGAAGAGGACAAAGGTTATTCACAAAATGAATATCAAACAAACTTGATTGATAAAACAAGGCATCATAAAAAGAAATAGGATAGAACGGTACGAAGACTCGAATTAAATCCTATGGCGTGATTCTTAATAAAGACTTAGGACAATGATCATTGCTAGATTATTCTACATTGTTCCGAAGTTTGGCTCCGATACCAAGCTGTGACGCCCCACCTCTATACTCACACTAGCCAAGGACACTACGGGGTAATGCCATCGACTAGCGCGAAGAATAAGGCTGTTGAGGAGCGACCATCTGTGTAATTGCCTTGTGCGAGTACTGATATGTCAGATAATAAAACTTACATTTTGTTTCAAGAGGAAATCCGACATATCAAATACAAACCCAAAGCTATTACACAGTGGCAATGTGGACTTCGGAAACAAATATAGAAATAAACATAACACAAATTAGTCACAGATATTCATATCACAAAGGCGGAAGCAGATATGAATATAACACATAAAAGTGTACATCATAATAGTGGTTAAACTAGATCCACTACATCATAAAAGAATAGATACAGGTGCCAGACAAAAGAATAAGTATACATCAAGGAGTCTTTATCTCGAATGTATAACAACAAAAACTACTAAGCTAAAGTAGTTAGCCAAAAGTCAGGTGACGGACCCTGATAAGAAGTCAAGCAGAAGCACCTGAAATACCTCGGTCTGACCCGAGTATTATTTAAGAAGAAAATAATAAACGGATCAGTCTAGCTATAAATATCATATAAATTGAGATAGGATAAAGATATGACCAAAAACCTATGATAACAAAAATGCCATACTGTGTCAAGTATACATCAAATAACAACAAAAATCATACAATATCTCAAATCATCTCAAAACACCAAAAAGAATCACATTCTTTAAATTATTCACCAAAACACAAATATTGATAGAGCTTATCAATGCAAACCGCGAAAATTGGTGAAACACAAATTCTAGAAATCACAACCCGAAATCCAGAAATCACAAAAGGGGGAAGGCCTATCACAAACGAGAGTATGAAAACTCCCCAACACGTGTATCACAAATGGGTCTCTATCCCATGGTCGCTAACCATAGAGCCGGTGCCACGACGTAGTACAGCGAACGCCCGAGGAACCAGAAACTCAAATAATCCAGAACATCGACATAGTACAGCGTTACGCCCGATGAACCAAACTCAAATAATCAGGCACAATGACGTAGTACAGCGAACGCCCGATGAACCTGAACACAAATAATCCGGAACATCGACGTAGTACAGCGAACGCCCGATGAACCAAACTCAAATAATACGGAACAACGACGTAGTACAGAAAACGCCCGATGAACCGAACTCCAATAAGCCGGAACAACGACGTAACACAACGTTACGCCCGATGAACCGAACTCCATAAAACCATAGGTCGCTAGTCTATAAAAATGAGACAAAGCTCCATAAATCGGGGTACAGTCCCTCACGTGGACAAAGAGACATTGCACATCGCTAGTCTAAACCATAAAATGATCACTATTGATCAATAAGAAGTGTCAATTACACTAAGCTAGTAAATAAATGAGTTTAGCTTCATGTCCTATAACCACTGGCTTAACTTAAATATTTACGAACAGATTGTAGATATGCACTCGAAAATTGTCACAAGAGTTCAATCGAACAAGTCTAAGAATTAACCGACAAAGTAAACGCAAGCATTTCATACCACTTATTTTGCTAATCCGTTTAATTAGATTTCTCATACAAATGAGGTAAAGGTTTGTATATACTAATAGATTTGAAAAACGGTTTTTAAAACGAGCTTTGTATTTAAAAGTAGTGTTGAAATCGTTTTTGTGAAAGAGTTTGAATATTTACTACTAGTATAGAAACCTTTGTATTTAAAAGTGACAAATCACTAAAATGATTGTAAGAACAATCAATCACCAAAGATTCACATTCGAAGACATGAATCAAAACCATAGAAATCGATATCAAATCCATCAAATGGATATTCCCAAAAATCCAAAGAAAGAAGTCATCAAAGTCGATAATAAGTGATGACAACTATCCAGATCAACAACAATCGATTAAAATTGGAAATCCACTCAAAAACATAAGCAAATAGGCAAACTGCTCAATTCCAAACGTCTGGAGGTTCAATCCAGGCGTCTGAAAACAAACCAGACGTCTGGATTTGTTCTCCAGAAATTATCCAGAGAACCCCCAGACGTCCAAAACTTCAAGTCAGACGTCTGAAACCCATCCAGACGTCTGATCCTAAATTTCAGACGTCTAGAATTAGTCTCTGCCTTTTTTATATTCTACGTGCTTATATTTTTCTCTCCAGGTCCAAACCAGACATCTGGACTTGGTCACTAGACGTCTGGTCACCTGGTCTGGGCAACAATTTGCCTAGGCCAAAGTGGCCAAAACGTATCGGGAGCGATCGGATGAGCAACGACGACTAAGGATTTATTCCAAGTGACAACCCAGCCTTATAGGCTCTTCGATACACCCCAAACATCAATGTCCAAACATCTATAGTAGGATTTTCATAAAATTGGACCAAAACACCAAAATTTGAAAATTCACCAAATTAATTCAAATCAAAAGCAAATGAACATGCACAAATGTTAGGAATTCATACCTAACAATAATGAAAGTTATAGACGTAGATGTGAGTTAAAGAACTCACCTTTAATTCAAAAACTCAAGTGAGAAGCTCTCAAACAAGCTAAGATCAATTCCTCTTCAACAACAACTCAAGAAGCTTCAATCTAAGCTCATAAGAAGAATATTTCCTAAGTTAGGTTATAGGAAATTCTGTAAATTGAAGAGAGATAGAGATGGAGAAGATGAAGAGGATGCTTACCTAAGCTTCTCCTTGATTTTGGAGCAAGAACTCGAGTTTCCAACTCAAACTAGGGTTTGGAATTTTTATTTCCAATCTTTTTCCCCCATTTCTCTTGAGCTAGAGTGTTAGGAAAAGGAATGAGTGAATGAAGAGGAGTTGAGTGGAGTGTTAGGGTATTAGATGGGTTGGTGGGTTGAAACCCAAACCCAAAGCCCTAAATGAAAATATCGAAATTCTACTCAACTTCAAACATATCGATGTTTATACTCAAAAAGGTCGCAAACACCATTTTGGACTCAATGGAAGTGATCTCGAGTCCTAATTTGACTATTTGCAAAAAGTGACTTTTCGGACTTAAATCCGACTAACGATGCTATATTTAAATAAAACGTTTAAATATACAATTGAAAAAATATGCGGGTTGTTATAGACTCCCCTCCTTAAAGAAATTGCGTCCTCGCAATAATTAAGAGGAAAATAAAAAGTAACAACCATAAAAGCATATCAAATCAAAAGAAGAAATTTTGAAATGAGAAGTTCACCATAAAGAGCACGAGAGAGTAAGTCCGGATGTGTTCGCTCGATGAATTCTCAAGATTCCCAAGAGCAATCCTTAGGATTTGAGGACCATAGAACTTACACAAGAAGAACATCTTTATTTCAAAGGCGTTTAACCTCCGAAGTAATGATACGAATAGAATGTTGCTCATAAGTCAAATTTGGTGAAACTTCAATTTCTTCAATTACACCGGGCTCAAGAATAGAATCGGAATCCCTAAGGTATTTCCGTAGTTGAGAGACGTGGAAAATGTCATGAATAGCAGAAAATTGAGCTGGTAATAAAAAGGCAATAAGCCACGGAACCGATACATTCGGTGATGGGAAATGGACCAACATATCGAGGTGCTAATTTTTCCGATCAACTAAAACGGACAACACCCTTCATAGGTGAAACACAAATGAACACTAATAAAAATCTGGACCTAAAACCAGCTTCTCACCGGCTTTAAGCCAACACGAAAGAAATCAGCATGGCCTTCTGTAGAGTGCCTCGAAAGGTGCCATATCAATACTAGATTGGAAGCTATTATTATAGGAAAACTCAACAAGTGAAATATGATCTTCCCAACTTCCACCAAAATCAAGAACACATGCATGATGGAGATCTTCAAGAGTTTGATTCACACGCTCTATTTGTCCATCGGATTGAGGACGATAAGCGGTGCTAGAATTAAGCTTTGTTCCCAAAGCTTTTGTAGACCTTACCAAAATCCACTAGTAAAATAATGGATCATGACCGCTAATAATAGAAGTAGGAACTCCGTGCAATTTATCAATTTCTTTGACATAGAGTTTAGCCAAAAGAGGCACGGTCCAAAAGAGAAGGATGAGCCTCAAGGCTACACAAAACAAGAGACGAACATGAATCGGATTCACGATCTCGAATCTCACAAGTGGACAAAGTCTCGAGATCACTCCATTCGGATATCGTCATGGAAACAACCTGTGACGCCCCACCTCTATACCCACGCTAGACAAGAACACTACGGTGTAATGCTGTCGACTAGCACGGAGAATAAGGCTGTGGAGGAGCGACCATCCTTGTAATTTCTTTTTGCGAGCACCGATATGTCAGATAGTATAGCATGCACTTCATTTAAGGAGGAAATCCGACATACTGATACAAACTCAAAGCTATCACACAGTGGCTATATATAATCTTCGGAAACAAATATAGAAATGAACATAACATCGATCAGTCATAGACATCCATATCACAAAGGCGGAAAAAGATATGAATATATTTATAACAAATGAAAGTGTACATCAGAGCAGTGGTCTAAAAGATCCACTGTAATACAAAAGATTAGCTACAAGCTACACAAAAGAATAAGTGTACATCATGGAGTCTATATCTCAAATGTATACAACAAAAACTACTAATCTAAGTAGTTAGCCAAAAGTCAGAGTAATCCCAAAAGAGAAGTCAAGCAGAAGCACCTGTAACATCTCGGTCTGACCCGAGTATTATTTATAAGAAAATAATAAACGGATCAGTCTAGCTATAAATATCAGATGATATGGTATAGAATAAAAGACATGGCATGAACATGTAGTAACAGTAATGGCATACTACTATAAGTATGTAATTGAAAATCAACAAGAGATTAATCAATATCACAAGAATCTTCTCAAAGATAAAATGGGTATCATACCCTAAACTTGTATTCATAACAAGTCAATGACACACAAATTCACCAATGCACAAAAATTGATAAAACTTATCAATTGAAATCACAAAAATTGGTGAAGCACAAAATTCCAGAAATCATCTCAAGAAATCCAGAAATCACAAGAAGGGGGAGGCCTATCACAAAACGGGAGTATGAAAACTCACCAACACGTGTAACACAAGACGAGACGCTATCTCATGGTAGCTAACCATTAATTTTAAGACGAAGCTCCACAAGAATGTCCCGAAGACCATGGGGCGCTACCCTACATATGTGATGTAGAAACATCACACAAACGGGGTTTAGTCTCCCTCGTAGACAAAGAGACATCGCATAATTTCTAGTCTAAATCACAAAAATTATCATCATGATCATTAGGAAGTGTCAACCACACCAAGCTAGTAAATATATGAGTTTAGCTTCATGTCCCATAACCACTTTCTTAACTTAAATATTTACGAACAAACTGTAAATCTTCACTAGAAAATTGTCACAAAAGGTTCAGTCGAAAAAGTCCAAGAATTAACCGACGAAGTGAACGCAAGCGTTTCATACCACCTGTTTTACTAAGCCGTTTAATTAGATTTATCATCCGAGCGAGGTAAAGGCTTGTATATACTAATAGATTGGAAAACGGTTTAAGAAAAAGAGTTGTGTAATAAAATAGTGTTGAAATCGTTTTGATGAAAGAGTTTTGATATTTACTACTAGTATTGAAACCTTCATATTTATAAAGTGACAAATCACAAGAATGGTTATAGAATCAACAAGTCACAAAACTCACGTTCGAAGACGTGAATGAAATCCAAGGAAATCACTTCCAAATCCATCTAAGTAGAAATACCCATGCGACCTAACAAGGCCAAGCTAAAGTACAGTGGAACGATCTACAGGTCAAGCGACCTAAGGTAAGTGAGCGACCTAACATGGTCGAACTAGCACGTGGAGCGACTTAAGAAAGTGAAGCTGAGCGACCTAAGAAGCTAGCGGCTAAAGGGGTAGCACACGACCGAGACGGTGCGACCTAAAGTGTGCGCGACCTAACAAGGTACACGACCTAAAGTGTGCGCGACCTAATAAGGTACGCGACTTAAAGGAAAATAAGGTCTAACGACCTAATGGGGTGAGAGCTAACCTCAGTAGCATGGTGCGACTTATGTAGGCCGAGCGACCTAACAGGATTGAGATCATGCGACCTAACGACCTCATGGTGCAAACGACCTAGTGGTCAAACGGGTCGAGCGACCTAAAGGAAGCGAGCTAGGTGATGGCACGACCTAGGACGTAACGACCTAACCGATCACGAACTAGGAAACGACCTAGCCAAGTTTTAGATCGCCGAGCGACCTAAGGGATAACCGAGCTAAGGGCGAACGACCTAAGCCCAGAATGAGCTATATGCAGGCAGAGACTTTTTCACGCGAGCAAGCAATCAAGGCAGAATGACCTAATGCCAGATTCTTGCCAAAAACACTAAAATTTGGGATTTTTCACCAATCCAATCCAAACCAAATGCAAATGTACATGCTAAAGTGATAGGGAGTCATTCCCAACAATCCAAGATAGTTATAGACAAGAATGTCAGATAAAGATCTCACCTTTTCACGAAATTGATGATGGAGAAGCTTAAAAGTAATGGAAGAAGCTTGAATCCAATGTCTTCTCTCTAGATTTGGAGTTGGATGATGATTTGCAAGAGAACTTGAGCTTGGAGTTTTAATTTCCCATTCCCTCCACCATTTTTGATGAAGCTTTGTTGTTAGGAAAATGAAGAAGGAATTAATGAAGAGGAGAGGGGGTTGGGCTGAGTTAGTAAGGGCAAAAGAGTTCAACCCAAACCAAAGTCATAAGTGAAAAAGTGGCGAAAATTCCACTATCTCCAAACATATCGAAGTTTATACTCAAAAAGATCACAAACGTCATTTTGAACTCAATGGGGGTGGTCTTGAGTCCTAATTTGACCCTTTGCAAAAAGTAGTATTTCGGACTAAAATTCGACTAACGATAAAACATTTAAATAAAATATTTAAATATAAAATCGACAAATATGCGGGTTGTTACAAACTCCCCTCCTTAAAGAAATTGCGTCCTCGCAATATATAAGATGGAAATAAAAAGTAACAACAATAAAAGCATATTAACACAAAAGAAATTAGAAATAAGAAGTTCACCTTAAAGAGCATGAGAAAGTAAGTCCGGATATGTTCGCTCGATAATTCTCTAGATTCCTAGGAGCAATCCTTAGGATTTGAGGACCATTGAACCTTCACAAGCGGAACATCTTTATTTCGAAGTCGTTTGACCTCCGAAGCAATAATTCGAATAGGATGCTGCTCATAAGTTGAATTCGGTGAAACTTCAATTTCTTCCACAACACTGGGCTCAAGAATAGAATTGGAATCCCGAAGGCACTTCCGTAATTGAGAAACGTGAAACACGTCATGCATGGCAGAAAACTGAGCCGGTAATGAGAGGCGATAAGCCATGGAACAAATACGTTCGGTGATAGGAAATGGCCCAACATATCGAGGCGCTAACTTTCCCGATCGACTGAAACGTACAACACCCTTCATAGATGAAACACGAATAAATACAAGATCTCCAACAGAAAATTCTAATTTCCTTCTTCGATTATCGACATAGGATTTTTGTCTACACTGAGCTTCCACTACGCCATAGATGGCCTACTGCAACGAAATTACAAGGTGTTGCTAGCTATAATGTAACGATAGGTATGCTGATTTTTGTCTATTGCAACACTCGCTTCAAGGTGTTAGCATAGGTATCAACAAGATGTTGCAGTAGCTATAGATGTATTCAAATTAAAAAATTAATAAAATTAGCAATCCGCGTGAATACGATCCAACGGTCTACATTTAATCTGGTTGTTAAAATGGATCACCACTGCAATTTTCCCCAAATTTTCGTTTTCCCGCCTAGTTCAGAGTAGATCCCCTTTTGGTTTTCATTCCAATTCGCCTCCTCCCAAACCCGAAGCCAAACAAAGTTTTCTGTTCAAACCCCTTTTGCCACCACTGTCGTCGCCATCAGCTCTCACCTCCAACAGAAGACTTGCTCGCCACCAACCCCTCTACCTTTCTCCTTTAGACTACTTCACCTGAAAACCCTTCTAGTGCCTTAATTTCTCCCAAAACCCGAACTGCTGCCCTCGAGATTTTGGTTCACTTCGTACTTTCCATCGCAAGTTCAGAGCAGATCCCAGGCTGATCTCTTCGTACTTTCCCCTATGATTGCGGTTGCTTCACTTGGTACTGGTAATTTCAATAAGATAGTACGCCCCCTATATGTTTGTGCTAATGCTCCTTTGGAACTTGTTAATGTTTCAGAATCTGGCTGTTGTTGCAGCTTGCGGCTATGTGAGCTGAGGAATTATTTGCAAAGACACGAATCGATTTATTCACTGCTAGTTGAACAATTGTTGAGTGAAAGGATTGTGTGAGCTGCACAGGCAGATTCATAGATAGTCGAGCTTGTGTGTTGGCAAGACTGGAAGGACCAAGTTTCATTGATGCAAGCTTTGAGTCCAGCGACCAAAAGGAAACGGTAATGGATGCAAGCTCTGAATGAACAGGCAGGAACTATTCGGTGGTGTAGGTCATAAATGCATAGGTCTGGAAACGTACAAGGAAGTGCGAAGATATTCAGTGATGCATATGTCAGAAGAAATGTGCAAAGCTATCGATATGGAAGAAACATACAAGGAAGTGATAGAGTGCGTTTGAAATGTAGGTCTGAAGTGCAGTATTTGCAGGGAGTGAGAGAAGGTTGGTTGGTTGGTTCACCATTGAATCTGGATGTAGTTGTATTGGTTGAAGGTTGGTTGGTTGGTTTGGTAAGTTATGGAAGTGATGGTGGAAGTTGGTGATGCAGAGGAGTTTCAGTTGGCAGTGTGATGCCTGAATGTTGGCAGAGAGATGTAGACGGAGTTTGGAGTTTGACAATGGTAGATTGCTGCTGTGTATTGGTTACGGAGAGAAGCTAATGTGGTGATTGGAAATTGAAAACAGTTTGCAGTAGAGTTTTGGTGTTTGGCCGTAGGGGATTCAAGCAGATTTAGGCGAGGAGATGGAGGATAGGAATTAAGCTCAGTCTTCATTTGTGCATCATTTTACGTCATTTCAAAGAAGGCTTGATCTTCCAAAATCGGATGAATCGGGCGGTGCCCACTTGTTCGACCTAACCGCCGGGACTGCGGTGCCCCGGACCCCCGCCGGCGCTGCGCCCGGACCCGCTTCTCGGCTCGCCTTCGGCTCGGCTCGTCATATATCTGTCAGTGTCGGTGTCTGTATAAATTGAAACTGCATATGTAATGAGTGAATTGAGTGATGTAGTGAGGAATATCTGTATATGTGAATATCAGTGTTATATATCATTGAATTGTAAAATAGTGGAGTCAGGAATTTGTACTATTTTAAATGTTGAAATAAAATATTTATTTAAATAAATTACTGTTTGAATATCAAATTCTATGCAATAGCATTTTATTAAATAAATATTTATTTCTATTAAAAAATCAAATATGCTCTACATTGTGGGCCCCACAAATTCAGAAAGTTAATATCTATAGCAACATTTTGAAATGTTGGTACAGACACCTATGGATGTTGCCGTAGACCCAAATAGGGATCTATTGCAACAATATTTCTTATGTTGCCTTAGATAGTCAAAATGTTGCCTTTGAGGTCTGCGGCAACGCGGCAAAATGCAACACCGAGAAAGTGTTGCCTTTGCCCTTTTTTAGCCTATAGCAACATTTTTTGGCACTTCCTGCATCACTTCTTTGGTGTTGCAGTATGCAATCTATGGCGTAGTGTTCTTTCATCCTATGTCGAATAAGTTCAATCTTTTCTGTGGAATCACGAATAAAATCTGGACCTAAAACCAGCTTCTCACCGACCTCAAGCCAACAAGAAGGAGATCGGCATGGCCTTCCATAGAGTGCCTCGAAAGGTGCCATACAAATACTAGATTGGAAGCTGTTATTGTAGGAAAATTCAACAAGTGAAATATGATCTTCCCAACTTCCACCGAAATCAAGCACACAAGCACGAAGAAGATCTTCAAGTGTTTGACTCACACGCTAAGTTTGTCCATCGGACTGGGGGTGATAAGCAGTGCTAAAATTAAGCTTCGTTCCCAAAGCTTTTTGAAGACTCTTCCAGAATCCACTAGTAAACAATGGTTCCCGATCACTAACAATAGAAGTAGGAACTCCATGCAATTTAACAATTTCCTTGATAAAGAGTTTGGCTAGTAGAGGAACGGTTTGGTTAGACCGAACGGGAATAAAATGGGTGGATTTAGTAAGTCTATCAATAATCACCCATAAACTATCATGAACCGAACGAGAACAGGGAAGGCCATCAATAAAATCCATAGAAATTTGATCCCACTTCCAAATTGGAATTTCCAATGGTTGTAGTAACCCACCGGGCCTTTGATGTTCGGCCTTGACAAGTTGGCAAGTCATGTAACACTTAACGAAGTTAGCAATATCAGATTTCATTCCCTCCCAATAATAAAGTCGCTTCATATCCGCGTACATTTTACTACTACCGGGATGAATGGAAAATTTGGAACGATGAGAATCTTCTAGAATATCTTTACGAAGACCACTAATATTTGGTACTATAAGTCTCCCAAATTTTCGAATGCCGCCATGAGAATCAATATCAAAGTCTTTCAAACCTTCAATATCGGTTTTATCCTTAATGTTTTGGCTAAGAAGAGCCAATTCGGGATCTAGCCTTTGAGTTTCAAGAATGCGGTCTAAAAGAGAAGGATGAGCCTCAAGGCTACATAAAACCAGAGATGAACATAAATCAGAAACACGATCTCTAATCTCACAAGTGGATAAAACCTCGAGATCATGCCATTCAGATATCATCATAGAGACAACCGCTTGTTGCTTACGACTAAGAGCATCAGCAACTCGATTTCCCTTTTCGGGAGTATAAAGGATATCAAGATCATAAGAGGCAAGGAATTCGAGCCAACGCTGTTGACGCAAATTAAGTTCCTTTTGAGAAAATAAATATTTCAAAGACTTATGATCAGTATAAAGTATAAATTTCTCTCCCAAAAGATAATGTCGCCAAATTCGAAGGGCGAAAATGATAGCTGCGAGTTCTAAATCATGTGTGGCATATCTAGTCTCAGCCCGCTTCAATTGTCTAGAAGCATAAGCAATAACATGTTCTTTTTGCATAAGAATGGCACCCAAATCAACGCGACTAGCATCGGTATAAACAACAAAATCTTGATTCCCTTCGGGAATAACAAGAATAGGAGCATCGGAAAGGAGTTCTTTTAATTTCTGAAAAGAAGTTTCACATTTGTCTGACCAAATGTATTTAACACCTTTCTTTGTTAAGCCAGTAAGAGGCACGGCAATTTTAGAAAAGTCTTTTATGAAACAGCGGTAATAACCTGCCAATCCGAGAAAGCTACGGATTTCAGTCACGCTCTCCGGTCTCTTCCAATTTTGAATCGCTTCAATCTTTGAAGGATCCATTGATATTCCGGATTCGGAAATAATATGACCGAGAAACTTCACACTAGACTACCAAAAGTGGCATTTAGAAAATTTTGCTTTTAATTGATTGCTCCTAAGGGTTTCCAATACAATCCGAAGATGCTTTTCATGTTCCTCCTCGGTTTTAGAATACACAAGAATATCATCGATAAAGATGAGAACAAACCGATCGAGGAAATCTTTGGAAACTCGATTCATAAGGTCAATGAAATCAGCCGGAGCATTCGTTAAACCAAATGGCATAACTAGCCATTCATAAGATCCATAACGAGTACGGAACGAAGTCAAAGGAATACTATCCTCTACAATACGAAGCTGATGGAAACTGGTAGCCAAGTCCAATTGTGAAAAGACTCTAGCACCACTAAGTTGATCAAATAGATCATCAATCTGAGGTAAAGGATATTAATTCTTAATAGTAAGATCATTAAGCTTGCGGTAGTCGACGCAAAGCCTAAGTGTACCATCAGATTTCTTCACGAAAATTGCTGAAGCTCCCCAAGGCGAGGAACTAGAGCGAATAAATTGCTTCGTCTCCAATTCGGATAATTGTTTGCGCATCTCTTCATTTTCCTTATTAGACATACGATAAGGAGGACGAGTAATAGGTTGAGCTCCAGGTATAAGATTAATTTTGAACTCAATCGCTCGCTTAGGTGGTAATCCTAAAACGGGCTCAAATATGTCGACAAAATTCACGAACGACGTGAATACTAGAAATGACATCTTCCTCATCCTCATTATCATCATCACGAGGATTTAAAGAATATAAAGATGCAACCAAAGTGGAATCCGAATCTTTAAGAATAATAGAAATCTGCCTTACAGATTGCGGATGTCGGAGATAAATAGTCCGCTCAGGACATAGGATATGAGCTTCATATCGGTTAAGCCAATCCATACCCAAAATCATTCCAAAGCCTAAATAACGCATGACATGCAAATCGGCTAGGAAAAGAAAATCACACAAAATAATCTCCACGTCTTTACAAAGCAAACTAAGAGTTGCGGATCCACCAACCAGATTCGCAATTCTCAAAGAAGTCATTAAAGCAACAACACTTAAAGAAAAAGTATCGACAAGTTCCTTTGATATAAAAGAATGGGATGCACCCGTATCAAAGAGAACTCTAATGGGTTGACCATGAAATATAATAATGCCATCAAGAACAGAATGAGACATACCTTGACCGCGAGATGTGTTGCCAGGGGTTTGAGCCACGTTTAACTTTCCCTCTTTCTTTCCTTGAAGTCTGGGGCATAAATGTATATGATGATCCGGGCTCTTACAATAGCGACAAGAACGCGGCTTCGAACACTTGTTCGCAAAATGGTCCTTCGAACCACAATTATAGCATTGCCCATTACTAGGGGAAGGATTCTTTGCTGCCGGAGGTGCAGGTTTCCCCTTTTTGTTGGGATAAGTACCTTTGAATTTGTTTGACCTCTTCTTGTTGTTGAAGTTTGGTTTGGAACCCACCACTTCAACATCACTTTCCCTATCCGCCTCTTCAAGACTAAGAGCGATATCGATAAGTTGGTCGAAAGAAACTTCTAATTTTAGAAGTAATGGCTTCTTGAGATTTTTGTTTAAGCCATAGACAAATCTTTGGTTCTTCTTCAATGGGGTGTTGATGTATTCAACCCCATATTTAGACAGTGACTCAAAGGATGTGACATAATCTGTCACAGAGGATTCACCTTGAACAAGGTCTATGAAACGACGAGCCAATGTTACTTTCTCAGCTTCTGGTACAAATTTCGATTCGAAGCGTTCCCGGAATTGATCCTAGGTGAGATCCGCTTCATTAATCTCAGAAATAAAAAGTTCGTACCAGTCCAATGCTCTTTCTTGGAGCATACTAGAGGCCACCTGAACACGGTGAAGATCGATAAGATTCATGCGAGAAAAGATTCGATCGCATGTTCTTAACCAAGCCTGGACTTCAATAATAGTTTCAGAACCTTTGAATGGTTTCCCACCCAAATTGGTATAATCGTTGCACAAGCATGCAAATACAGACTTAGGGTGGGTAGGTTCCTGATTAGGACCAGCTTCCTGAGCATTCTTTACTAAATCAAGAAGCTGTTGAGCAGTCATAAAAACTCCATCCTGGGGAGTAACAGTTGATGATCCAGCTCTAGGACGGCCTGGTCTAGACATTCTCTTCTTTAAGAAAGAGAGAAGAAGAAAAGTTATTCTCCAAATAAATATCAAGCAAATCTTGATAGATAGAACAAGGATACATAAAAGGAAATAGGATTAATCGGTACGAAGACTCGAATTACATCCTAAGGCACGACTCCTAAGGTGGACTTAGGACGATGATCCTTGTTAAGTTATTCTACGTTGTTCCGAAGTTTGGCTCTGATACCAAGCTGTGACGCCCCACCTCTATACCCACACTAGACAAGAACACTACGGTGTAATGCTGTCGACTAGCATGGAGAATAAGGCTGTGGAGGAGCGACCATCCATGTAATTTCTTTGTGCAAGCACCGATATGTCAGATAGTATAGCATGCACTTCATTTAAGGAGGAAATTCGACATACCGATACAAACTCAAAGCTATCACACGGTGGCTATATATAATCTTCGGAAACAAATATAGAAATGAACATAACATCGATCAGTCACAGTCATCCATATCACAAAGGTGGAAAAGGATATGAATATATTTATAACACATGAAAGTGTACATCAGAGTAGTGGTCTAAAAGATCCACGGTAATACAAAAGATTAGCTACAAGCTACACAAATAATAAGTATACATCACGGAGTCTATATCTCAAATGTATACAACAAAAACTACTAATCTAAGTAGTTAGCCAAAAGTCAGAGTAATCCCAAAAGAGAAGTCAAGCAAAAGCACCTGTAACATCTCGGTCTGACCCGAGTATTATTTATAAGAAAATAATAAACGGATCAGTCTAGCTATAAATATCAGATGATATGGTATAGAATAAAAGACATGGCATGAACATGTAGTAACAGTAATGGCATACTACTATTAGTATTTAACTGAAAATCAACAAGAGATTAATCAATATCACAAGAATCTTCTCAAAGATAAAATGGGTATCATACCCTAAACTTGTATTCATAACAAGTCAATGACACACAAATTCACCAATGCACAAAAATGGATAAAACTTATCAATTGAAATCACAAAAATTGGTGAAGCACAAAATTCCAGAAATCATCTCAAGAAATCCAGAAATCACAAGAAGGGGGAGGCCTATCACAAAACGGGAGTATGAAAACTCACCAACACGTGTAACACAAGACGAGACGCTATCTCATGGTAGCTAACCATTAATTTTGAGCCAAAGCTCCACAAGAATGGCTCGAAGACCGTGGGGCGCTACCCCACATACGTGATGTAGAAACATCACACAAACGGGGTTTAGTCTCCCTCGTAGACAAAGAGACATCGCACAATTGCTAGTCTAAATCACAAAAATGATCATCATGATCATCAGGAAGTGTCAACCACACCAAGCTAGTAAATATATGAGTTTAGCTTCATGTCCCATAACCACTTGCTTAACTTAAATATTTACGAACAAACTGTAGATCTTCACTAGAAAATTGTCACAAAAGGTTCAGTCGAACAAGTCCAAGAATTAACCGACGAAGTGAACGCAAGCGTTTCATACCACCTGTTTTACTAAGCCGTTTAATTAGATTTCTCATCCGAGTGAAGTAAAGGCTTGTATATACTAATAGATTAGAAAACGATTTAAGAAAAAGAGTTGTGTAATAAAATAGTGTTGAAATCGTTTTGATGAAAGAGTTTTGATATTTACTACTAGTATTGAAACCTTCATATTTATAAAGTGACAAATCACAAGAATGGTTGTAGAATCAACAAGTCACAAAAACTCACGTTCGAAGACGTGAATGAAATCCAAGGAAATCACTTCCAAATCCATCTAAGTAGAAATACCCATGCGACCTAACAAGGCCGAGCTAAAGTACAGTGGAACGATCTACAGGTCAAGCGACCTAGGGTAAGTGAGCGACCTAACATAGTCGAACTAGCACGTGGAGCGACTTAAGAAAGTCAAGCAAAGCGACCTAAGAAGCTAGTGGCTAAAGGGGTAGCACACAACCTTGACGGTGCGACCTAAAGTGTGCGCGACCTAACAAGGTACGCGACCTAAAGTGTGCGCGACCTAACAAAGTACGTGACTTAAAGGAAAATAAGGTCTAACGACCTAATGGGGTGAGAGCTAACCTCAGTAGCATGGTGCGACTTATGTAGGCCGAGCGACCTAACAGGATTGAGGTCATGTGACCTAACGACCTAATGGTGCAAACGACCTAATGGTCAAACGGGTCGAGCGACCTAAAGGAAGCGAGCTAGGGATGGCACGACCTAGGACGTAACGACCTAACCGATCGCGAACTAGGAAACGACCTAGCTAAGTTTTAGATCGCCGAGCGACCTAAGGGATAACCGAGCTAAGGGCGAACGACATAAGCCCAGAACGAGCTATACGCAGGCAGAGACTTTTTCACGCGAGCAAGCCAGCAAGGCAGAACGACCTAATGCCAGATTTTTGCCAAAAACACTAAAATTTGAGGTTTTTCACCAATCCAATCCAAACCAAATGCAAATGTACATGCTAAAGTGATAGGGAGTCATTCCCAACAATCCAAGATAGTTATAGACAAGAATGTCAGATAAAGATCTCACCTTTTCATGAAATTGATGATGGAGAAGCTTAAAAGTAATGGAAGAAGCTTGAATCCAATGTCTTCTCTCTAGATTTGGAGTTGGATGATGATTTGCAAGAGAACTTGAGCTTGGAGTTTTAATTTCCCATTCCCTCCACCATTTTTGATGAAGCTTTGTTGTTAGGAAAATGAAGAAGGAATTAATGAAGAGGAGAGGGGGTTGGGCTGAGTTAGTAAGGGCAAAAGAGTTCAGCCCAAACCAAAGACATAAGTGAAAAAGTGGCGAAAATTCCACTATCTCCAAACATATCGAAGTTTATACTCAAAAAGATCGCAAACGTCATTTTGAACTCAATGGGGGTGGTCTCGAGTCCTAATTTGACCGTTTGCAAAAAGTAGCTTTTCGGACTAAAATCCGACTAATGATAAAACATTTAAATAAAATATTTAAATATAAAATTGACAAATATGCGGGTTGTTACACAACCGCTTGTTGCTTAAGACTAAGGGCATCGGCAACACGATCTCCCCTTCGGGGAGTATAAAGAATATCAAGATCATAAGATGCAAGGAATTCGAGCCAACATTGTTGACGCAAATTAAGTTCCTTTTGAGAAAATAAATACTTCAAAGATTTATGATTGGTGTAGAGAACAAATTTCTCTCCTAAAAGATAATGTCGCCAAATTTTAAGAGCGAAAACAATGGCCGCGAGCACTAGATCATAAATGGCATATCTAGTTTCGACAAGCTTTAATTGTCACGAAGCATATGTGATAACACGTTCCCTTTTTGCATGAGAACGACATTCAAACCAATACGACTAGCATCGGTACAAACAATAAAGTCTTGGTTCCCTTCGGAAATCGTAAGAATAAAAGCATCGGAAAGGAGTTCTTTCAAATGATCCTCTTTCCCGAAAAGCTAAGACTTTCAAAATTATAATTAACTTTGTGTAATCATCTTTTTAGAAAAATTTACTTTTTACAAGTCAATTTACTATGTCTGACTGTCTCATCATAGCGTTTAGGAGATTCCTATCGATAACGTTGATCAAGCGCATCGACCAGAATTCTTAAAGCACTCAATGGGCAAAACAACACAAAATCATCTTCTATATGATAAACATGCCACTTATAAAATTTACAAATATTCTTTGCTCATTTTAAGAACAAAATCCAATCATACTTATAAATATCTTATTAAAATATTTGCAAATTTTAAATTGTTGTTTTCATCCATAATCAATAAATACAAGGATGGTCTCATCGAGATATTCATAGAATACTCGATTCATAAGATGGATGAAATAAGCTGAACAAACCGAATGACATCACGAGTTACTCATAAGAATCATAACGATTGCGGAATGCGGTAAGTGGAATGCTACCCTCCGCAACTCGTAGCTGATGAAAACCGGTGGTAAGGTCGAGCTGAAAAGACCTTAGCACCACTCAATAGATTGCTTAGGTGATAATCCTAAGACAAGCTCAAATATATCGGAAAATTCACAAACTACTTGAATGAGAGAAATAACATTCCCCACGTCAAGTGGGTTTAAAGAATAAAATGATGCCACCGAATTTGGAAATCAAAATCATTAAAATCAATAGAAATCTGCTTAACAGATTGAGAATGTCGAAGATGGATAGTCCTCTCAGGACAAAGGATATAGGCTTTATAATGATTAAGCCAATCCTTTCCCAAAAAATCAATTTCGAAGCCTAAGTAACGCATAACATGCAAATTGGATCGAAAAGAATAATCACATAAAATAATCTCAACATCTCCACAAGTAAACTGAGTGTTGCGGATCTACCAATCGGATTCGCAATTCTCAATGAAGTCGTCAAGTCCATAATATTTAAAGAAAAAGAATCAACAAGTTCTTTTGATATAAAATAATGAGATGAACCCGTATCAAAAGAACTCGAATAGGATAATCACAAAACAAATTAATGTCATCAAGGGTAGAATGAAAAATACCTTGACCAAGAGAAGTGTCACAAGGAGCTTGCACAACATTCAACTCTCCCTCTCTCCTACTATGGAGTATGGGACATGTAGATGTAAGATGGTTCGAACTTTTGCAATAACGACAAATAATGGTTTTGGGCACTCATTTGCATAGTGGTCCGTAGACCCACAATTGTAGCATTGTCCACGACTAGAGGTAGGAGTCTTTGCTACCGAAGTTTCTTGCTTCCCTTTCTTGTTGGGATTGAGGCCTTTGAACTTAATAGGCCTCTTCATGTTATTGTTGAAGTTCTATTTGGCACACACAATTTCAACATCACTTTCTCTATCGGCCTCTTCAAGCCGAAGAGCGATATCTACAAGCTGATCGAAAGAAACTTCTAGTTTCAGAAGTAAGGGCTTTTTTAGGTTCTTGTTCAACCCATAGACAAATCTCTGATTTATCTTCAAAGGGGTATTAATATATTCGACCCCATATTTAGAGAGAGATTCAAAAAATGTGACGTAGTCGGTCACAGAAGATTCACCTTGAACAAGGTAAATAAAGCGCCGCGCTAAAGTTACTTTTTCAGCTTCCGACACAAACTTCAATTCGAACCTTTCCCGGAATTGCTCCCAAGTAAGATCCGCTTCAATAATTTCTGAAATCAAAAGCTCATACCAATCTAATGCTCTTTCTTGGAGCATGCTAGAAGCCACTTGGACTCGATGTAGATCAATAAGATTCATGCGGGAAAAGATGCGATCGCATGATCTAAGCCAAGCTTGGATTTCTATAACATTTTCGGAACCTTTGAATGGTCTTCCACCCAAAGTGGTATAATCTATGCACAAGCGTGCAAACCCGGATTTAGGGTGAGTTGGCACTGGAATGGGTCCGGCAGCTTGGGCATTGTTCACAAGATCTAAAAGTTGTTGAGCAGACATAAATACTCCATCCTGAGGAGTAGCACTGGATTGACCGGCGCTAGGACGGCCAGGTCTAACCATTTCTCTTCTTTAAGAAAGAAAGAAGAGGAAAAAGGTTATACACAGAATGAATATCAAACAAACTTGATTGATAAAACAAGGCATCATAAAAAGAAATAGGAAAGAACGGTACGAAGACTCGAATTAAATCCTATGGCACGATTCCTAAGAAAGACTTAGGACAATGATCCTTGCTAGATTATTCTACATTGTTCCAAAGTTTGGCTCCGATACCAAGCTATGACGCCCCACCTCTATAATCACACTAGCCAAGGACACTACGGGGTAATGTCGTCGACTAGCGTGAAGAATAAGGCTGTTGAGGAGCGACCATCTGTGTAATTGCCTTGTGCGAGTACCGATATGTCAGATAATATAACTTACATTTTGTTTCAAGAGGAAATCCGACATATCAAATACAAACTCAAAGCTACCACACAGTGGCTATGTGAACTTCGAAAACAAATATGGAAATAAACATAACACAAATCGGTCACAGATATTTATATCACAAAGGCGGAAGCAGATATGAATATAACACATAAAAGTGTACATCAAAATAGTGGTCAAACTAGATCCACTACATCACAAAAGAATAGATACAGGTGCCAAACAAAAGAATAAGTATACATCTAGGAGTCTCTATCTCGAATGTATAACAACAAAAACTACTAAGCTAAAGTAGTTAGCCAAAAGTCAGGAGACGGACGACCCTGATAAGAAGTCAAGCAGAAGCACCTGAAATACCTCGGTCTGACCCGAGTATTATTTAAGAAGAAAATAATAAACGAATCAGTCTAGCTATAAATATCAGATAAAATGAGATAGGATAAGAGATATGACCAAAAACGTATGATAACAAAAATGCCATACTGTGTCAAGTATACATCAAATAACAACAAAAATCATACAATATCTCAAATCATCTCAAAACACCAAAAAGAATCACATTCTTTAAATTATTCACCAAAACACAAATATTGATAAAGCTTATCAATGCAAACCGTGAAAATTGGTGAAACACAAATTCTAGAAATCACAACCCGAAATCCAAAAATAACAAAAGGGGGAAGGCCTATCACAAACGAGAGTATGAAAACTCCCCAACATGTGTATCAGAAATGGGTCGCTATCCCATGGTCGCTAACCATAGTGCCGGTGCCACGACGTAGTACAGCGAACGCCCGAGGAACCAGAAACTCAAATAATCCAGAACATCGACGTAGTACAGCGCTACGCCCGATGAACCAAACTCAAATAATCAGGTACAGTGACGTAGTACAGCGAACGCCCGATGAACCTGAACACAAATAATCCGGAACATCGACGTAGTACAGCGAACGCCCGATGAACCAAACTCAAATAATACGGAACAATGATGTAGTACAGCAAATGCCCGATGAACCGAACTCCAATAAGCCGGAACAACGACGTAACACAACGTTACGCCCGATGAACCGAACTCCATAAAACCAAAGGTCGCTAGCCTATAAAAATGAGACGAAGCTCCATAAATCGGGGTACAGTCCCCCACGTGGACAAAGAGACATCGCACATCGCTAGTCTAAACCATAAAATGATCACCATTGATCAATAAGAAGTGTCAATTACACTAAGCTAGTAAATAAATGAGTTTAGCTTCATGTCCCATAACCACTGACTTAACTTAAATATTTACGAACAGATTGTAGATTTCCACTAGAAAATTGTCACAAGATTTCAATCGAACAAGTCTAAGAATTAACCGACAAAGTAAACGCAAGCTTTTCATACCACTTGTTTTGCTAATCCGTTTAATTAGATTTCTCATACGAATGAGGTAAAGGTTTGTATATACTAATAGATTTGGAAAACGGTTTTAAAAACTAGCTTTGTATTTAAAAGTAGTGTTGAAACCGTTTTTGTGAAAGAGTTTGAATATTTACTACTAGTATAGAAACCTTTGTATTTGAAAGTGACAAATCATAAAAATGATTGTAAAAACAATCTATCACCAAAGATTCACATTCGAAGACGTGAATCAAAACCATAGAAATCGATATCGAATCCATCAAATGGATATTCCCAAAAATCCAAATAAAGAAGTCATCAAAGTCGATAATAAGTGATGACAACTATCCGGATCAACAACAATCGACTAAAATTGGAAATCCACTCAAAAACATAAGAAAATAGGCAAACTGCTCAATTCCAGACGTCAGGAGGTTCAATCCAAGCGTCTGAAAACAAACCAGACGTCTGGTTTAGAATCCAGACATTTGGATTTGTTCTCTGGAAATAATCCAGAGAACCCCCAAACGTCTAAAACTTCAAGTCAGACGTCTGAGACCCATCCAGACGTCTGATCCTAAATTTCAGACGTCTGGAATTAGTCTCTGCCTTTTTTTTATATTCTGCGTGCTTATATTTTTCTCTCCAGGTCCAAACCAGACGTCTGGTCACCGGGTCTGCGCAACAATTTGCCTAAGCCAAAGTGGCCAAAACGTATCGGGAGCGATCGGACGAGCAACGACGACTAAGGATTTATGCCAAGCGACAACCCAGCCTTATAGGCTCTTCGATACACCCCAAACATCAATGTCCAAACATCTATAGTAGGATTTTCATAAAATTGGACCAAAACACCAAAATTTGGAAAATTCACCAAATCAATTCAAATCAAAAGCAAATGAACATGCACAAATGTTAGGAATTCATACCTAACAACAATGAAAGTTATAGACGTAGATGTGAGTTAAAGAACTCACCTTTAACTCAAAAACTCAAGCGAGAAGCTCTAAAACAAGCTAAGATCAATTCTTCTTCAACAACAACTCAAGAAGCTTCAATCTAAGCTCATAAGAAGAATATTTCCTAAGTTAGGTTATAGGAAATTCTGTAAATTGAAGAGAGATAGAGATGGAGAAGATGAAGAAGATGCTTACCTAAGCTTCTCCTTGATTTTGGAGCAAGAACTCGAGTTTCCAACTCAAACTAGGGTTTGGAATTTCTTTTTCCCTCATTTCTCTTGAGCTAGAGTGTTAGGAAAAGGAATGAGTGAATGAAGATGAGTTGAGTGGATTGTTAGGGTATTAGATGGGTTGGTGGGCTGAAACCCAAACCCAAAACCCTAAATGAAAATATCAAAATTCTACTCAACTCCAAACATATCGATGTTTATACTCAAAAAGGTCGCAAACACTATTTTGGACTCAATGGAAGTGGTCTCAGGCCCTAATTTGACTATTTGCAAAAAGTGACTTTTCGGACTTAAATCCGACTAACGATGCTATATTTAAATAAATCGTTTAAATATACAATCGAAAAAATACGTGGGTTGTTACAGACTCCCCTCCTTAAAGAAATTGTGTGCTCGAAATAATTAAGAGGAAAATAAAAAGTAACAACCATAAAAGCATATCAACTCAAAAGAAGAAATTTTGAAATGAAAAGTTCACCATAAAGAGCATGATAGAGTAAGTCCGGATGTGTTCGCTCGATGAATTCTCAAGATTCCCAAGAGCAACCCTTAGGATTTGAGGACCATAGAACTTTCACAAGAAGAACATCTTTATTTCGAAGGTGTTTAACCTCCGAAGTAATGATACGAATAGAATGTTGCTCATAAGTCAAATTTGGTGAAACTTCAATTTTTTCAATTACACCGGGCTCAAGATAGAATCGGAATCCCTAAGGTATTTCCGTAGTTGAGAGACGTGGAAAACGTCATGAATAGCAGAAAATTGAGCCGGTAATAAAAAGGCGATAAGCCACGAAATCGATACGTTCGGTGATGGGAAATGGACCAACATATCGAGGTGCTAATTTTCCCGATCAACTAAAACGCACAACACCCTTCATAGGTGAAACACAAATGAACACCAATAAAAATCTAGACCTAAAACCAGCTTCAAGCCAACACGAAGGAAATCGGCATGGCCTTCCGTAGAGTGCCTCAAAAGGTGCCATACCAATACTAGATTGGAAGCTATTATTATATGAAAACTCAACAAGAGAAATATTATCTTCCCAACTTCCACCATAATCAAGAACACATGCACGAAGGAGATCTTCAAGAGTTTGATTCACATGCTCTATTTTTCCATCGGGTTGAGGACAATAAGCGGTGCTAGAATTAAGCTTTGTTCCCAAAGCTTTGGAAGACCTTACCAAAATCCACTAGTAAAATAATGGATCATGACCGCTAACAATAGATGTAGGAACTCCATGCAATTTAACAATTTCTTTGACATAGAGTTTAGCCAAAAGAGGCACGGTCCAAAAGAGAAGGATGAGCCTTAAGGCTACACAAAACAAGAGACGAACATGAATTGGACTCACGATCTCGAATCTCATAAGTGGACAAGGTCTCGAGATCACTCCATTCGGATATCGTCATGGAAACAACCGCTTGTTTCTTAAGACTAAGGGCATCGGCAACACGATCTCCCCTTCCAGGAGTATAAAGAATATCAAGATCATAAGATGCAAGGAATTCGAGCCAACGTTGTTGACGCAAATTAAGTTCCTTTTGATAAAATAAATACTTCAAAGATTTATGATCGGTGTAGAGAACAAATTTCTCTCCTAAAAGATAATGTCGCCAAATTCTAAGAGCGAAAACAATGGCCGCGAGCACTAGATCATGAATGGCATATCTAGTCTCGACAAGCTTTAATTGTTACGAAGCATATGTGATAACACGTTCCCTTTTTGCATGAGAACGGCATTCAAACCAATACGACTAGCATCGGTACAAACAATAAAGTCATGGTTCCCTTCGGAAATCGCAAAAATAAAAGCATCGGAAAGGAGTTCTTTCAAATGATCCTCCTTCCCGAGAAGCTAAGACTTTCAAAATTATAATTAACTTTGTGTAATCATCTTTTTAGAAAAATTTACTTTTTACAAGTCAATTTACTGTGTCTGTGTAACGACCCAAAATTTCTGATATTTGAAATTCGAATATTTAATTGATTTTAAGTATTAATTAGTGAAATTAATAAGTCAAATAATTTATTTATCGAATATTGGATTTAATTGGATAATTAAATCGATAAATTAATAATTGAAATTCCAGAAATAATTGAAATCTGGATTTAATGTGAAGGAAAATGATTTATAAAGTTATATTAAATCATACTGGAGTTATAGTGATGTTATGGAACTTTTAAAATCGGATTAAAAGTTAATTTGTGAAAATTGAATATTTTAATATTTAGTCGACTAGTGAAATTAGCCATTTTTGGGACAGTCTCAGAATTGGACGAAACTAGTTCCATTGGATCCGTAATAGTTTGTTATTATCGGATTTCAATTTTTGTAGCAATCGGAGTTGTCGTTTGACCGTGGCAGCTCGAAACAAATTGAAATTGTTTAATATTAATTTGGCGAGTTAAAATAGTCATTTTTCAAAAAATCTTGGATTTCGACGAAACAAGTTTCATCGGATCCGTAATGTGATATTATTGTAAGATTTCAAATTTCGTGTCAATTGGATGTACCGTTTGTCCGGGGCAAGCCAAAACGTATCGAAATCGGTTTAATTTAAATTGATCGTTTATTGCCATATCTCGCACAGATGTCCGAATTAGCTTCATAAACACGTTCCATTGTGTTCGGAACGCGGGGTAAACCTTACGAACGCCAGGCGGCACGTGTGATTTGGAGATCGTTTGTAAAAGTTGTTTTTTTTTGGATTTAATATTAAGATAATTGAGTATACGTATATATTCACGTTTTTGAGCCAAACCCTAGAAAATTATCAGCAGCCGCCACTATCATTTCAATGGCCGATATTTTCGTTCCTTTCCTCTTTAATTTCTTCCAATCCATGAAATGTTTCGAGAAACCTCCAACTGATAAACTGTAGAGCATTTAAAGAGCTACAAATCTATATGGTAATGATCGACAACAACTTTATGGATGGTCGGCAATTCGTTCGTGAAGGTGCAATATTCACGCACGTTTTCGAGAGGGAGGGAGCCACCGCGTGCGTGCGATCTTGGGGCGGAGGTTGGAGTCGAGTGGGGCTTCACAACACCGGTCTCTGATCATCATCGCGATCATCGTGGAGGTGGTGGAAATTCAACGAAATAGGCGGCCGTGTGGGTTATATTCACGTACGAAGACCTGGGTTGGAGGAGAAAGAAAAATCGTGGCCGAGATTTCATTAACTAAATCGTGTGGCCCAGAATTGTTTTAGGTTAAAAATTTAAAAAGAATTGTAAATTAATTTTATTTTTAATTTGTGTAAACTTTAAAATATCATATCTCTTTCATACGAGATCGAAAAAATGCGAAACCAGTTGCGTTGTCTTCGTATGGTCGAGCACTTCGCTATGGAACTGAATTGGAAGCGATCGGAGTCAATGGAAATTTTGGGTAAAATTAAACGCACGTTTGATTTTATTCGAAATAAAAAGCTGGAATGGAATTGAAATCAAGGTGAGAACTCCGCACTCAATCGAATCTTTTACTTCGATTTAAATTTTAAATAGCTAGATTTAAAATTGCTTGATTGTGTGATTGGATGATAAATTGTTAACAGTTATTGTTGAAATAGACATTATACGCCGTTAGTAAGCGGAGGTTAATTATTTAAAAACATATACCGCGATAATTTCACATTGAAGTGGAATTGGTATTATATATATAGCAATATATACATATTGGCATATGTATATATTGGATTGATTGATTACCCGCATTGTTTAGCGGATGAGACCCTATTACGCCGCATAATAGCGGATAATATTTATTAAACCCATATACCGCGATAATTCCGTACTGGAGCGGAATTGGTATTGTGCTAACATCTTTGGATGCATGGAAACAGGTTGGAGGGATCCAACTGGATTCCTCACCGTAGTGATTTATTTACAGATATTGTTATATATTCTGTTATCATATGATGGTATATGATGTTTGGATGCTGTGATTGACTATTTGGTGCTGTTGCATCATCGAATTCATTTTTGAAGTTTAAGATAACGATTTTGATTTTTTAAGGGATTTTTTGAAAGAATTGGTTTATTTGAATTGAGATTTTTGGAATAATTATAAACGGTTTATATAAAAGATTGTAAAATGGATATTTATAAATTAAAATGTTGGAATTATAAAACGAGTTTTTATAAGTATTAAAATTGGAGTATAATTGGATTTCATAAGTTAATGAAATTTAGAAGTTTTATAATGTGAAGTTATAAAATAAATAGATTTTGTAAAATAAAAGTTTATAAGTAATTGACTTATAAATTAGATTTTTGATATGAAATCGAGTTATGAATTAAATTTATTAATTCAGGATTTTTTTATAAATCGAAGTTTATAAATAGGGAAAGAATTTATAGACATTGTTTATAAATTCGAAATCAATGGAATTTGATAAATTGAATATAGAAAATTATTAAAGGAAGTATATTCGCGATTTTGGATAGCGAATTATTATTGAAATAAATTGTGTAGAAATTGTTAAAATTGGGATAGTGATTATATTTACGATTTTGGACAGTGAATATATATTATTGAATAAAATCAATATATTTTGGGAAAAGGGATATTGTTAAATGAAGTAATTGTTTTAAAAAGATGTTTTAAAACGTGTTAAGTATCGAAACATAGATTTCAACATTTATTGTTGAAATAGACGTTTCGAGGAATAAGGAAATGGTGGATTATAACACTGTTGTTATAGTAAATGGTTTCCGAAAGGAAATAGTTTATATAGTATTGGGATTTATATATCTATCTTAATTTTGAATTCCTATACTAGTGATTTTGAGTCGTCGTAATGATGTTTTACGTAACATTCATTTTGACTCAAATAAAATGTGTTTAAAGAATGATTTCCTTAAAGAATGAAATATATACTTAATTTTGATTTAAGTATATTGAGTATTTTCAAATGTTGAAAATAAAGGGATTTGTGAATTACTTATTATTAAATAAGTATGGAAATGCTTTTCCAATATGAAGTGAAATGTTTTAGATTTATCTTCAAAGATAAATTGAAATGTCGAAATTGATTTGAAATTGTTTTCAAATAGTTGAAGTGTGGAAAGTATATATCTTGTAAAGATATTTTTGAAAGATAAATAATTGGGAAAATTATTTGAAATCTGATGATGTTGCGCATCTTTATTGATAGTTAAATAACCGACTATCAATAATTACCTTGAATGGGTATTTGTTGTGATTTGCTTGAATTTGAATGCCACACTTATTTTTGAATAAGCGCTCACTATTCGGGTTAGCCGGGAAAGGACCATGGGGTCGTATAACCCATTCCGAATATGTGATACGTCGTTATGAATCACATTTGATGACCGGTGTTGAAGACCGGATATTTTTGAAAACGGAAGGATTACCGTCGAGTTACTCTACATCGACTGATCTTCGATTTAGAGGTTTTATCACCTTAGTGACGGGAAGTCCGGACGTGATTGAAAATTATCCGGATTTGCAAGGGCTTCGTGAGAAGTGCCTTCGGTTCTGTTCGATCCCGGAACAGACTTGTATGGATGGTATGTCTGACATTACAAATTGAGATATAAAGTCGATTTCTTTCAAATACATTTCTGTTGGTGGCGGAGAATTTATTCTCTTAGCTTAACACCCTTCTCTGAGACGTACGATCTCAGAGGTTATGTAGTTGAAGGTTATCAGCGATATATTCCCAATTTGGTAATGTGGCATGCTGAGTGTTGCTGTGAAATGATCAGTGTTTGATCATTTGTTTGATCATTTATCTTTGTGATCATAGACTGATCATTTGTTTGACCCAAAGCATAGCTTTTGTATAAAGCGTAGCTTTGTAGATGAGACTTCGTCAGGGCCTCAACAACCCGGAAATGGTCGAAACAGGAATGTTGCGGCAAGGTTATGAGGGTCGCGCCCTTTAGGGTATGTCATTTCCTTCTGGAAAGGGGTGGTATCATGGTATGGAGCCCAGATACTTACTCATGTGGATACACTTATTTATTATGTGTAATGATGCTACCGAGCGCTCGGATAAAGGTCCCAAAGGACTGGGTGATGACATATTCATGAGTTACTTGTTACAGGATTAACCCGGCCTTGTTTGGCAGAGAGCAGTTTGTCTCTCGGGACGTCCAGCCAGAGGCGATCCCATTCGGCAGGAGGAAAGGAAGTTCCTTAGCCTGACCATTTGTTGGAAATCCATCTTCCAAATACGAACCTTGTACGGTTTTAGTTGTAGAACCTGCTATTTAACATAGCAGCTATAGCAGGCATAATATAATGGTACCTATGTTGGCTAAGATTAATATTGTATTTTCGAAAGAATTTTACACTATGCACTAGTAAAAATATCAAAAAATGATTTGCTTTGCGTAGTAAGCATTTTTGGCTATCATAAGAAGAAATCTCCTCCAAGTCTGCGATTGCATTGTGTGTGTGGTGGGAGGTCTTATGGTAGTTTCATTTTCCAAAAGCATTGCGAGTTTCAATGTTAAAATTCTATTGTTGTTTGTTTTAAAGATAAACTGTTTTAGTTCTCACACCAGTCACCATGACTGACCTGGAATTTATTGTTTCCTTCCTAAACTCTGGGTGCCCATCATTTTCCACACGGGCAGTCTAGAGTTAGGTTATCAGATTATTCTGGATTTTGGAGTGTTGTGGAGCTTAGTGGCGAGCTGGATGGCGAGACATACCATTTGTGTATGATAGTATTATTCCGCTGTGTATTCTGTATATGGACAAGTTCATATAACTGTCCAGTTGTGTTGTATACTATTGTTGTAAACTATGATGATGATGTAATGTATAAAATAATACAGTTCTTTGTTTTAAAAGATTATTCATTTATCTATTATATGTTGTTCTGCTGCGAATGTGAGATTCTGATATTATTTCTGTTTCTGTGTCTTTTTGTTATTTCTTCTTTCTCTTTTCTTCTGTTTTCTTCCTCCTCTTCTTTCTTAAACCCTAATGGTTCGGTTTTTCGTTCATCTTGAGTTAATCGATGGAGATTAGTGTCTACTCAAGGGGTACGGAAAAGCGGAATATTACATTTGGTATCAGAGCATATGGTTAAGCGACAACCCTGCTCTGTTGGGTGTTACTCATTATAGATAGAGTCAGTAGTACTCTAGAATGAGTTGAGTGTAATAATAGATATGAGCGCGTATTTGTTAGTGAATATAAAATTGTTTTATATTGTGATGATTGATTTGTTGAGTGGTATATGGATTCTGGTCGGTATAGTCTGTACAACTCTATCGATAGGGATCTCTAAACACTTGTTTAGAACAATTCGGCACGATATTGTTTTAAATTGGGTAAATGAAATAATTTTACCTCGATTATATTTTGTATATAAAGAAATAATTTTTCTGAAATTATTAAAGTGTATATGATTGATTGTTTGGTTGTTGAAATGTAAATATATATAAGTAAATAAAAGTTGTTTGAATAAGTTAAATAAAACAACAATTGTGAAAGAATGAATTATATAAGAGAATGAATTATAAGTATGAAGTTATAATTAAAATGATATACAATTGTATAAAAAAAAATCTTATATATAAATAGAGAAGTTTTATAAGCAAAAGATTTGTAATGTGATTTATAAATAAATGAGATTTTTGAAAGAATTTAAAGCACTGAATTCACTATTGTTGCTGGGAAATAGTACGGTGATGACTGCAGCATCATCAGTATCATTTTCGAGTTTCTGTGTGATTGATTTGCTACCCATAGTAAATTGGAAATTGAAGTATTGTTGTGATAAACAAATTTTATTTAAAATCCAAGTTGTAAAGTGATAAATATAAATGAAATAAGATTTATACTTATGATATGAGATAATAGATTTAACTTTGGTAAAGTTAATGAATTTGAGTAGTATAATGAAATATGATGTGAAACTTAACTAAAAGAAAGTTAAATAGATTAAATCAGATTTGGAAGTTTAGATATATAAGTTGTATAACTTATTAAAAGTGAGAAATTGTAAGTAAAACAGATTGTTAAAAATGGTTAAACAATTTTGTTAAGCAAATTGAGATGTGAATTTGAATAAGTGATGAATTTGAATAAGTGATGAATTTGACTTAAGTAAAGGTTGAATAAAATTTATTTAGAATTGGAATCTAAATTTAATTAATAAGTGGAAACTTAAGATAATTTAAACAAATGATGTTTGAAATAGAAAGTAACTTAAGTGATGTAGAATAAAGTTGATTTTGGTATCGAAGTAAATAATCAAGTGAATTAAATAAATATGAACTTGAGCTATATAAATAAAATTCAATTTTATTTGTAAAATGAAGTAGCAATTGAATTGAATAAATGGATTGGATGTTAATCAATTGAATGTAAATAATTGATATGAGAAAAATGAATGTAAGTGTTAATTAATTTAAAAAGCTAACTGAACAAATTGAATAGAAGTCAATTTAATATAAACCAATTAGAATTTAAAATGTTGAACCAAATTGAATGTAAGTAAAGTAAATTGAATAAATTTGGTTGTGATGTTTATGCATTGGTTGTTATATGGGTGTTAGTTGATTGTGTATAAATTCATTAAGTATTAATGAAAGTAAGTTAGCAAAGTGGAAAGCTATGTAATTGAATTCAAATTGAAAGTAAATAAACTTGAATAGGATTGAATTTGATTGATAGATTGAAAGTGAACAAATGTGAATTAGTGAATGTAAACTAATTGAGAAAGAATGTTGGTAAAATTCCAATGTTAATGAATTCAAAATGAATATTGAAATTGTTGGATGATTGTAGATGGTTGCATTTGCTGTAATTGCATTTACTATATTGACACATATGTAGTTGATATGTTGCTATATGATGTATATTGATATTATTTTCTATATACATGTTCTCATTTGTTTGATTGAGTGTTTAGTATGTGCGGATGGCGTTTGCTTCACATTTGGAGCTCGCTTTCGCGCTATATTAATCGTATACGCTCGCTAATAATAAATAAGGTACATATCTCGGATTAAATATCGTACATTTACACTTTTTTCCCTACGGGATGCCTCATCACTTGATGAGATGTATATTTGTGATATATATACACTGTCATTTTTTTTTCGGATCGAGCCGCGCAAAGGAGACTCCGGCGAATTTTTCTAAAAATTTAAGGCGTTAGAATATTTTTGGGAAAATTGGAAAATTTTGAAAACTAAGTATGATTTGGAAACTTAGTAAAGTTTTTTTGTAAGAAGTTTAACTATGAATCTTGGAGAAGTTAAACACTTAAGAGATTGTAAATCTAATTTGAATGGTTTGTTTTGGTAAATTAATAGATTTTGTATCTTCTTCTTACTTGGTAATTTCGAGGACGAAATTCTTTTAAGGGGGGGAAGTTTGTAACGACCCAAAATTTCTGATATTTGATATTCGAATATTTAATTGATTTTAAGTATTAATTAGTGAAATTAATAAGTCGAATAATTTATTTATCGAATATTGGATTTAATTGGATAATTAAATCGATAAATTAATAATTGAAATTCCAGAAATAATTGAAATCTGGATTTAATGTGAAGGAAAATGATTTATAAAGTTATATTAAATCATACTGGAGTTATAGTGATGTTATAGAACTTTTAAAATCGGATTAAAAGTTAATTTGTGAAAATTGAATATTTTAATATTTAGTCGACTAGTTAAATTAGCCATTTTTGGGACAGTCTCATAATTGGACAAAACTAGTTCCATTGGATCCGTAATAGTTTGTTATTATCGGATTTCAATTTTCATAGCAATCGGAGTTGTCGTTTGACCGTTGCAGCTCGAAACAAATTGAAATTGTTTAATATTAATTTGGCGAGTTAAAATAGTCATTTTTCAAAAAGTCTCGGATTTCGACGAAACCAGTTTCATCGGATCCGTAATGTGATATTATTGTAAGATTTCATATTTCGTGTCAATTGGATGTACCGTTTGTCCGGGGCAAGCCAAAACGTATCGAAATCGGTTTAATTTAAATTGATCGTTTATTGCCATATCTCGCACAGATGTCCGAATTAGCTTCCGAAACACGTTCCATTGTGTTCGGAACGCGGGGTAAACCTTACGAACGCCAGGCGGCACATGTGATTTGGAGATCGTTTGTAAAAGTTGTTTTTTTTTGGATTTAATATTAAGATAATTGAGTATACGTATATATTCACGTTTTTGAGCCAAACCCTAGAAAATTATCAGTAGCCGCCACTATCATTTCAATGGCCGATATTTTCGTTCCTTTCCTCTTTAATTTCTTCCAATCCATGAAATGTTTCGAGAAACCTCCAACTGATAAACTATAGATCATTGTGAGAGCTTCAAATCTATATGGTAATGATCGACAACAACTTTATGGATGGTCGGCAATTCATTCGTGAAGGTGCAATATTCACGCACGTTTTCAAGAGGGAGGGAGCCACCGCGTGCGTGCGGTCTTGGGGCGGAGGTTGGAGTCGAGTGGGGCTTCACAACACCGGTCTCTGATCATCATCGCGATCATCGTGGAGGTGGTGGAAATTCAACGAAATAGGCGGCCGTATGGGTTATATTCACGTACGAAGACCTGGGTTGGAGGAGAAAGCAAATTCGTGGCCGAGATTTCATTAACTAAATCGTGTGGCCCAGAATTGTTTTAGGTTAAAAATTTAAAAAGAATTGTAAATTAATTTTATTTTTAATTTGTGTAAACTTTAAAATATCATATCTCTTTCATACGAGATCGAAAAAATGCGAAACCAGTTGCGTTGTCTTCGTATGGTCGAGCATTTCGCTATGGAACTGAATCGGAAGCGATCGGAGTAAATGGAAATTTCGGGTAAAATTAAACGCACGTTTGATTTTATTCGAAATAAAAAGCTGGAATGGAATTGAAATCAAGGTGAGAACTCCTCACTCAATCGAATCTTTTGCTTCGATTTAAATTTTAAATAGCTAGATTTAAAATTGCTTGATTGTGTGATTGGATGATAAATTGTTAACAGTTATTGTTGAAATAGACATTATACGCCGTTATTAAGCGGAGGTTAATTATTTAAAAACATATACCGCGATAATTTCACATTGAAGTGGAATTGGTATTATATATATATAGCAATATATACATATTGGCATATGTATATATTGGATTGATTGATTTCCCGCATTGTTTAGCGGATGAGACCCTATTGCGTCGCATAATAGCGGATAATATTTATTAAACCCATATACCGCGATAATTCCGTACTAGAGCGGAATTGGTATTGTGCTAACATCTTTGGATGCAGGGAAACAGGTTGGAGGGATCCAACTGGATTCCTCACCGTAGTGATTTATTTACAGATATTGTTATATATTCTGTTATCATATGATGGTATATGATGTTTGGATGCTGTGATTGACTATTTGGTGTTGTTGCATCATCGAATTCATTTTTTAAGTTTAAGATAACGATTTTGATTTTTTAAGGGATTTTTTGAAAGAATTGGTTTATTTGAATTGAGATTTTTGGAATAATTATAAACGGTTTATATAAAAGATTGTAAAATGGATATTTATAAATTAAAATGTTGGAATTATAAAACGGGTTTTTATAAGTATTAAAATTGGAGTATAATTGGATTTCATAAGTTAATGAAATTTAGAAGTTTTATAATGTGAAGTTATAAAATACATAGATTTTGTAAAATAAAAGTTTATAAGTAATTGACTTATAAATTAGATTTTTGATATGAAATCGAGTTATGAATTAAATTTATTAATTCAGGATTTTTTTATAAATCGAAGTTTATAAATAGGGAAAAAATTTATAGACATTGTTTATAAATTCAAAATCAATGGAATTTGATAAATTGAATATAGAAAATTATTAAAGGAAGTATATTCGCGATTTTGGATAGCGAATTATTATTGAAATAAATTGTGTAGAAATTGTTAAAATTGGGATAGTGATTATATTCACGATTTTGGACTGTGAATATATATTATTGAATAAAATCAATATATTTTGGGAAAAGGGATATTGTTAAATGAAGTAATTGTTTTAAAAAGATGTTTTAAAACGTGTTAAGTATCGAAACATAGATTTCAACATTTATTGTTGAAATAGACGTTTCGAGGAATAAGGAAATGGTGGATTATAACACTGTTGTTATAGTAAATGGTTTCCGAAAGGAAATAGTTTATATAGTATTGGGATTTATATATCTATCTTAATTTTGAATTCCTATACTAGTGATTTTGAGTCGTCGTAATGATGTTTTACGTAACATTCATTTTGACTCAAATAAAATGTGTTTAAAGAATGATTTCCTTAAAGAATGAAATATATACTTAATTTTGATTTAAGTATATTGAGTATTTTCAAATGTTGAAAATAAAGGGATTTGTGAATTACTTATTATTAAATAAGTATGGAAATGCTTTTCCAATATGAAGTGAAATGTTTTAGATTTATCTTCAAAGATAAATTGAAATGTCGAAATTGATTTGAAATTGTTTTCAAATAGTTGAAGTGTGGAAAGTATATATCTTGTAAAGATATTTTTGAAAGATAAATAATTGGGAAAATTATTTGAAATCTGATGATGTTGCGCATCTTTATTGATAGTTAAATAACCGACTATCAATAATTACCTTGAATGGGTATTTGTTGTGATTTGCTTGAATTTGAATGCCACACTTATTTTTGAATAAGCGCTCACTATTCGGGTTAGCCGGGAAAGGACCATGGGGTCGTATAACCCATTCCGAATATGTGATACGTCGTTATGAATCGCATTTGATGACCGGTGTTGAAGACCGAATATTTTTGAAAATGGAAGGATTACCGTCGAGTTACTCTACATCGACTAATCTTCGATTTAGAGGTTTTATCACCTTAGTGACGGGAAGTCCGGATGTGATTGAAAATTATCCGGATTTGCAAGGGCTTCGTGAGAAGTGCCTTCGGTTCTGTTCGATCCCGGAACAGACTTGTATGGATGGTATGTCTAACATTACAAATTGAGATATAAAGTCGATTTCTTTCAAATACATTTCTTTTGGTGGCGGAGAATTTATTCTCTTAGCTTAACACCCTTCTCTGAGACGTACGAGCTCAGAGGTTATGTAGTTGAAGGTTATCAGCGATATATTCCCAATTTAGTAATGTGGCATGCTGAGTGTTGCTGTGAAATGATCAGTGTTTGATCATTTGTTTGATCATTTATCTTTGTGATCATAGGCTGATCATTTGTTTGACCCAAAGCATAGCTTTTGTATAAAGCGTAGCTTTGTAGACGAGACTTCGTCAGGGCCTCAACAACCCGGAAATGGTCGAAACAGGAATGTTGCTGCAAGGTTATGAGGGTCGCGCCCTTTAGGGTATGTCATTTCCTTCTGGAAAGGGGTGGTATCATGGTATGGAGCCCAGATACTTACTCATGTGGATACACTTATTTATTATGTGTAATGATGCTACCGAGCGCTCGGATAAAGGTCCCAAAGGACCGGGTGATGACATATTCGTGAGTTACTTGTTACAGGATTAACCCGGCCTTGTTTGGCAGAGAGCAGTTTGTCTCTCGGGACGTCCAGCCAGAGGCGATCCCATTCGGCAGGAGGAAAGGAAGTTCCTTAGCCTGACCATTTGTTGGAAATCCATCTTCCAAATACGAACCTTGTACGGTTTTAGTTGTAGAACCTGCTATTTAACATAGCAGCTATAGCAGGCATAATATAATGGTACCTATGTTGGCTAAGATTAATATTGTATTTTCGAAAGAATTTTACACTATGCACTAGTAAAAATATCAAAAAATGATTTGCTTTGTGTAGTAAGCATTTTTGGCTATCATAAGAAGAAATCTCCTCCAAGTCTGCGATTGCATTGTGTGTGTGGTGGGAGGTCTTATGGTAGTTTCATTTTCCAAAAGCATTGCGAGTTTCAATGTTAAAATTCTATTGTTGTTTGTTTTAAAGATAAACTTTTTTAGTTCTCACACCAGTCACCATGACTGACCTGGAGTTTATTGTTTCCTTCCTAAACTCTGGGTGCCCAGCATTTTCCACACGGGCAGTCTAGAGTTAGGTTATCAGATTATTCTGGATTTTGGAGTGTTGTGGAGCTTAGTGGCGAGCTGGATGGCGAGACATACCATTTGTGTATGATAGTATTATTCCGCTGTGTATTCTGTATATGGACAAGTTCATATAACTGTCCAGTTGTGTTGTATACTATTGTTGTAAACTATGATGATGATGTAATGTATAAAATAATACAGTTCTTTGTTTTAAAAGATTATTCATTTATCTATTATATGTTGTTCTGCTGCGAATGTGAGATTCTGATATTATTTCTGTTTCTGTGTCTTTTTGTTATTTCTTCTTTCTCTTTTCTTCTGTTTTCTTCCTCCTCTTCTTTCTTAAACCCTAATGGTTCGGTTTTTCGTTCATCTTGAGTTAATCAATGGAGATTAGTGTCTACTCAAGGGGTACGGAAAAGCGGACTATTACATTTGGTATCAAAGCATATGGTTAAGCGACAACCCTGCTCTGTTGGGTGTTACTCATTATAGATAGAGTCAGTAGTACTCTAGAATGAGTTGAGTGTAATAATAGATATGAGCGCGTATTTGTTAGTGAATATAAAATTGTTTTATATTGTGATGATTGATTTGTTGAGTGGTATATGGATTCTGGTCGGTATAGTCTGTACAACTCTATCGATAGGGATCTCTAAACACTTGTTCAGAACAATTCGGCACGATATTGTTTTAAATTGGGTAAATGAAATAATTTTACCTCGATTATATTTTGTATATAAAGAAATAATTTTTTAGAAATTATTAAAGTGTATATGATTGATTGTTTGGTTGTTGAAATGTAAATATATATAAGTAAATAAAAGTTGTTTGAATAAGTTAAATAAAACAACAATTGTGAAAGAATGAATTATATAAGAGAATGAATTATAAGTATGAAGTTATAATTAAAATGATATACAATTGTAAAAAAAAATCTTATATATAAATAGAGAAGTTTTATAAGCAAAAGATTTGTAATGTGATTTATAAATAAATGAGATTTTTGAAAGAATTTAAAGCACTGAATTCACTATTGTTGCTGGGAAATAGTACGGTGATGACTGCAGCATCATCAGTATCATTTTCGAGTTTCTGTGTGATTGATTTGCTACCCATAGTAAATTGGAAATTGAAGTATTGTTGTGATAAACAAATTTGATTTAAAATCCAAGTTGTAAAGTGATAAATATAAGTAAAATAAGATTTATACTTATGATATGAGATAATAGATTTAACTTTGGTAAAGTTAATGAATTTGAGTAGTATAATGAAATATGATGTGAAACTTAACTAAAAGAAAGTTAAATAGATTAAATCAGATTTGGAAGTTTAGATATATAAGTTGTATAACTTATTAAAAGTGAGAAATTGTAAGTAAAACAGATTGTTAAAAATGGTTAAACAATTTTGTTAAGCAAATTGAGATGTGAATTTGAATAAGTGATGAATTTGACTTAAGTAAAGGTTGAATAAAATTTATTTAGAATTGGAATCTAAATTTAATTAATAAGTGGAAACTTAAGTTAATTTAAACAAATGATGTTTGAAATAGAAAGTAACTTAAGTGATGTAGAATAAAGTTGATTTTGGTATCGAAGTAAATAATCAAGTGAATTATATGAACTTGAGCTATATAAATAAAATTCAATTTTATTTGTAAAATGAAGTAGCAATTGAATTGAATAAATGGATTGGATGTTAATCAATTGAATGTAAATAATTGATATGAGAAAAATGAATGTAAGTGTTAATTCATTTAAAAAGCTAACTGAACAAATTGAATAGAAGTCAATTTAATATAAACCAATTAGAATTTAAAATGTTGAACCAAATTGAACGTAAGTAAAGTAAATTGAATAAATTTGGTTGTGATGTTTGTGCATTGGTTGTTATATGGGTGTTAGTTGATTGTGTATAAATTCATTAAGTATTAATGAAAGTAAGTTAGCAAAGTGGAAAGCTATGTAATTGAATTCAAATTGAAAGTAAATAAACTTGAATAGGATTGAATTTGATTGATAGATTGAAAGTGAACAAATGTGAATTAGTAAATGTAAACTAATTGAGAAAGAATGTTGGTAAAATTCCAATGTTAATGAATTCAAAATGAATATTGAAATTGTTGGATGATTGTAGATGGTTGCATTTGCTGTAATTGCATTTACTATATTGACACATATGTAGTTGATATGTTGCTATATGATGTATATTGATATTATTTTCTATATACATGTTCTCATTTGTTTGATTGAGTGTTTAGTATGTGCGGATGGCGTTTGCTTCGCATTTGGAGCTCGCTTTCGCGCTATATTAGTCGTATACGCTCGCTAATAATAAATAAGGTACATATCTCGGATTAAATATCGTACTTTTACACTTTTTTCCCTACGGGATGCCTCATCACTTGATGAGATGTATATTTGTGATATATATACACTGTCATTTTTTTTTCGGATCGAGCCGCGCAAAGGAGACTCCGGTGAATTTTTCTGAAAATTTAAGGCGTTAGAATATTTTTGGGAAAATTGGAAAATTTTGAAAACTAAGTATGATTTGGAAACTTAGTAAAGTTTTTTTGTAAGAAGTTTAACTATGAATCTTGGAGAAGTTAAACACTTAAGAGATTGTAAATCTAATTTGAATGGTTTGTTTTGGAAAATTAATATATTTTGTATCTTCTTCTTACTTGGTAATTTCGAGGACGAAATTCTTTTAAGGGGGGAAGTTTGTAACGACCCAAAATTTCTGATATTTGATATTCGAATATTTAATTGATTTTAAGTATTAATTAGTGAAATTAATAAGTCGAATAATTTATTTATCGAATATTGGATTTAATTGGATAATTAAATCGATAAATTAATAATTGAAATTCCAGAAATAATTGAAATCTGGATTTAATGTGAAGGAAAATGATTTATAAAGTTATATTAAATCATACTGGAGTTATAGTGATGTTATAGAACTTTTAAAATCGGATTAAAAGTTAATTTGTGAAAATTGAATATTTTAATATTTAGTCGACTAGTTAAATTAGCCATTTTTGGGATAGTCTCAGAATTGGACGAAACTAGTTCCATTGGATCCGTAATAGTTTGTTATTATCGGATTTCAATTTTCATAGCAATTGGAGTTGTCGTTTGACCGTTGCAGCTCGAAACAAATTGAAATTGTTTAATATTAATTTGGCGAGTTAAAATAGTCATTTTTCAAAAAGTCTCGGATTTGGACGAAACCAGTTTCATCGGATCCGTAATGTGATATTATTGTAAGATTTCATATTTCGTGTCAATTGGATGTACCGTTTGTCCGGGGCAAGCCAAAACGTATCGAAATCGGTTTAATTTAAATTGATCGTTTATTGCCATATCTCGCACAGATGTCCGAATTAGCTTCCGAAACACGTTCCATTGTGTTCGGAATGCGGGGTAAACCTTACGAACGCCAGGCGGCACGTGTGATTTGGAGATCGTTTGTAGAAGTTGTTTTTTTTTTGGATTTAATATTAAGATAATTGAGTATACGTATATATTCACGTTTTTGAGCCAAACCCTAGAAAATTATCAGTAGCCGCCACTATCATTTCAATGGCCGATATTTTCGTTCCTTTCCTCTTTAATTTCTTCCAATCCATGAAATGTTTCGAGAAACCTCCAACTGATAAACTGTAGAGCATTGTGAGAGCTTCAAATCTATATGGTAATGATCGACAACAACTTTATGGATGGTCGGCAATTCATTCGTGAAGGTGCAATATTCACGCACGTTTTCAAGAGGGAGGGAGCCACCGCGTGCGTGCGGTCTTGGGGCGGAGGTTGGAGTCGAGTGGGGCTTCACAACACCGGTCTCTGATCATCATCGCGATCATCGTGGAGGTGGTGGAAATTCAACGAAATAGGCGGCCGTATGGGTTATATTCACGTACAAAGACCTGGGTTGGAGGAGAAAGCAAATTCGTGGCCGAGATTTCATTAACTAAATCGTGTGGCCCAGAATTGTTTTAGGTTAAAAATTTAAAAAGAATTGTAAATTAATTTTATTTTTAATTTGTGTAAACTTTAAAATATCATATCTCTTTCATACGAGATCGAAAAAATGCGAAACCAGTTGCGTTGTCTTCGTATGGTCGAGCACTTCGCTATGGAACTGAATCGGAAGCGATCGGAGTAAATGGAAATTTCGGGTAAAATTAAATGCACGTTTGATTTTATTCGAAATAAAAAGCTGGAATGGAATTGAAATCAAGGTGAGAACTCCTCACTCAATCGAATCTTTTGCTTCGATTTAAATTTTAAATAGCTAGATTTAAAATTGCTTGATTGTGTGATTGGATGATAAATTGTTAACAGTTATTGTTGAAATAGACATTATACGCCGTTATTAAGCGGAGGTTAATTATTTAAAAACATATACCGCGATAATTTCACATTGAAGTGGAATTGGTATTATATATATATATATAGCAATATATACATATTGGCATATGTATATATTGGATTGATTGATTTCCCGCATTGTTTAGCGGATGAGACCCTATTGCGTCGCATAATAGCGGATAATATTTATTAAACCCATATACCGCGATAATTCCGTACTAGAGCGGAATTGGTATTGTGCTAACATCTTTGGATGCAGGGAAACAGGTTGGAGGGATCCAACTGGATTCCTCACCGTAGTGATTTATTTACAGATATTGTTATATATTCTGTTATCATATGATGGTATATGATGTTTGGATGCTGTGATTGACTATTTGGTGTTGTTGCATCATTGAATTCATTTTTGAAGTTTAAGATAACGATTTTGATTTTTTAAGGGATTTTTTGAAAGAATTGGTTTATTTGAATTGAGATTTTTGGAATAATTATAAACGGTTTATATAAAAGATTGTAAAATGGATATTTATAAATTAAAATGTTGGAATTATAAAACGGGTTTTTATAAGTATTAAAATTGGAGTATAATTGGATTTCATAAGTTAATGAAATTTAGAAGTTTTATAATGTGAAGTTATAAAATACATAGATTTTGTAAAATAAAAGTTTATAAGTAATTGACTTATAAATTAGATTTTTGATATGAAATCGAGTTATGAATTAAATTTATTAATTCAGGATTTTTTTATAAATCGAAGTTTATAAATAGGGAAAAAATTTATAGACATTGTTTATAAATTCAAAATCAATGGAATTTGATAAATTGAATATAGAAAATTATTAAAGGAAGTATATTCGCGATTTTGGATAGCGAATTATTATTGAAATAAATTGTGTAGAAATTGTTAAAATTGGGATAGTGATTATATTCACGATTTTGGACAGTGAATATATATTATTGAATAAAATCAATATATTTTGGGAAAAGGGATATTGTTAAATGAAGTAATTGTTTTAAAAAGATGTTTTAAAACGTGTTAAGTATCGAAACATAGATTTCAACATTTATTGTTGAAATAGACGTTTCGAGGAATAAGGAAATGGTGGATTATAACACTGTTGTTATAGTAAATGGTTTCCGAAAGGAAATAGTTTATATAGTATTGGGATTTATATATCTATCTTAATTTTGAATTCCTATACTAGTGATTTTGAGTCGTCGTAATGATGTTTTACGTAACATTCATTTTGACTCAAATAAAATGTGTTTAAAGAATGATTTCCTTAAAGAATGAAATATATACTTAATTTTGATTTAAGTATATTGAGTATTTTCAAATGTTGAAAATAAAGGGATTTGTGAATTACTTATTATTAAATAAGTATGGAAATGCTTTTCCAATATGAAGTGAAATGTTTTAGATTTATCTTCAAAGATAAATTGAAATGTCGAAATTGATTTGAAATTGTTTTCAAATAGTTGAAGTGTGGAAAGTATATATCTTGTAAAGATATTTTTGAAAGATAAATAATTGGGAAAATTATTTGAAATCTGATGATGTTGCGCATCTTTATTGATAGTTAAATAACCGACTATCAATAATTACCTTGAATGGGTATTTGTTGTGATTTGCTTGAATTTGAATGCCACACTTATTTTTGAATAAGCGCTCACTATTCGGGTTAGCCGGGAAAGGACCATGGGGTCGTATAACCCATTCCGAATATGTGATACGTCGTTATGAATCGCATTTGATGACCGGTGTTGAAGACCGGATATTTTTGAAAATGGAAGGATTACCGTCGAGTTACTCTACATCGACTAATCTTCGATTTAGAGGTTTTATCACCTTAGTGACGGGAAGTCCGGACGTGATTGAAAATTATCCGGATTTGCAAGGGCTTCGTGAGAAGTGCCTTCGGTTCTGTTCGATCCCGGAACAGACTTGTATGGATGGTATGTCTAACATTACAAATTGAGATATAAAGTCGATTTCTTTCAAATACATTTCTTTTGGTGGCGGAGAATTTATTCTCTTAGCTTAACACCCTTCTCTGAGACGTACGAGCTCAGAGGTTATGTAGTTGAAGGTTATCAGCGATATATTCCCAATTTAGTAATGTGGCATGCTGAGTGTTGCTGTGAAATGATCAGTGTTTGATCATTTGTTTGATCATTTATCTTTGTGATCATAGGCTGATCATTTGTTTGACCCAAAGCATAGCTTTTGTATAAAGCGTAGCTTTGTAGACGAGACTTCGTCAGGGCCTCAACAACCCGAAAATGGTCGAAACAGGAATGTTGCGGCAAGGTTATGAGGGTCGCGCCCTTTAGGGTATGTCATTTCCTTCTGGAAAGGGGTGGTATCATGGTATGGAGCCCAGATACTTACTCATGTGGATACACTTATTTATTATGTGTAATGATGCTACCGAGCGCTCGGATAAAGGTCCCAAAGGACCGGGTGATGACATATTCGTGAGTTACTTGTTACAGGATTAACCCGGCCTTGTTTGGCAGAGAGCAGTTTGTCTCTCGGGACGTCCATCCAGAGGCGATCCCATTCGGCAGGAGGAAAGGAAGTTCCTTAGCCTGACCATTTGTTGGAAATCCATCTTCCAAATACGAACCTTGTACGGTTTTAGTTGTAGAACCTGCTATTTAACATAGCAGCTATAGCAGGCATAATATAATGGTACCTATGTTGGCTAAGATTAATATTGTATTTTCGAAAGAATTTTACACTATGCACTAGTAAAAATATCAAAAAATGATTTGCTTTGCGTAGTAAGCATTTTTGGCTATCATAAGAAAAAATCTCCTCCAAGTCTTCGATTGCATTGTGTGTGTGGTGGGAGGTCTTATGGTAGTTTCATTTTCCAAAAGCATTGCGAGTTTCAATGTTAAAATTCTATTGTTGTTTGTTTTAAAGATAAACTTTTTTAGTTCTCACACCAGTCACCATGACTGACCTGGAGTTTATTGTTTCCTTCCTAAACTCTGGGTGCCCAGCATTTTCCACACGGGCAGTCTAGAGTTAGGTTATCAGATTATTCTGGATTTTGGAGTGTTGTGGAGCTTAGTGGCGAGCTGGATGGCGAGACATACCATTTGTGTATGATAGTATTATTCCGCTGTGTATTCTGTATATGGACAAGTTCATATAACTGTCCAGTTGTGTTGTATACTATTGTTGTAAACTATGATGATGATGTAATGTATAAAATAATACAGTTCTTTGTTTTAAAAGATTATTCATTTATCTATTATATGTTGTTCTGCTGCGAATGTGAGATTCTGATATTATTTCTGTTTCTGTGTCTTTTTGTTATTTCTTCTTTCTCTTTTCTTCTGTTTTCTTCCTCCTCTTCTTTCTTAAACCCTAATGGTTCGGTTTTTCGTTCATCTTGAGTTAATCAATGGAGATTAGTGTCTACTCAAGGGGTACGGAAAAGCGGACTATTACATTTGGTATCAGAGCATATGGTTAAGCGACAACCCTGCTCTGTTGGGTGTTACTCATTATAGATAGAGTCAGTAGTACTCTAGAATGAGTTGAGTGTAATAATAGATATGAGCGCGTATTTGTTAGTGAATATAAAATTGTTTTATATTGTGATGATTGATTTGTTGAGTGGTATATGGATTCTGGTCGGTATAGTCTGTACAACTCTATCGATAGGGATCTCTAAACACTTGTTCAGAACAATTCGGCACGATATTGTTTTAAATTGGGTAAATGAAATAATTTTACCTCGATTATATTTTGTATATAAAGAAATAATTTTTCTGAAATTATTAAAGTGTATATGATTGATTGTTTGGTTGTTGAAATGTAAATATATATAAGTAAATAAAAGTTGTTTGAATAAGTTAAATAAAACAACAATTGTGAAAGAATGAATTATATAAGAGAATGAATTATAAGTATGAAGTTATAATTAAAATGATATACAATTGTAAAAAAAAAATCTTATATATAAATAGAGAAGTTTTATAAGCAAAAGATTTGTAATGTGATTTATAAATAAATGAGATTTTTGAAAGAATTTAAAGCACTGAATTCACTATTGTTGCTGGGAAATAGTACGGTGATGACTGCAGCATCATCAGTATCATTTTCGAGTTTCTGTGTGATTGATTTGCTACCCATAGTAAATTGGAAATTGAAGTATTGTTGTGATAAACAAATTTGATTTAAAATCCAAGTTGTAAAGTGATAAATATAAGTAAAATAAGATTTATACTTATGATATGAGATAATAGATTTAACTTTGGTAAAGTTAATGAATTTGAGTAGTATAATGAAATATGATGTGAAACTTAACTAAAAGAAAGTTAAATAGATTAAATCAGATTTGGAAGTTTAGATATATAAGTTGTATAACTTATTAAAAGTGAGAAATTGTAAGTAAAACAGATTGTTAAAAATGGTTAAACAATTTTGTTAAGCCAATTGAGATGTGAATTTGAATAAGTGATGAATTTGACTTAAGTAAAGGTTGAATAAAATTTATTTAGAATTGGAATCTAAATTTAATTAATAAGTGGAAACTTAAGTTAATTTAAACAAATGATGTTTGAAATAGAAAGTAACTTAAGTGATGTAGAATAAAGTTGATTTTGGTATCGAAGTAAATAATCAAGTGAATTATATGAACTTGAGCTATATAAATAAAATTCAATTTTATTTGTAAAATGAAGTAGCAATTGAATTGAATAAATGGATTGGATGTTAATCAATTGAATGTAAATAATTGATATGAGAAAAATGAATGTAAGTGTTAATTCATTTAAAAAGCTAACTGAACAAATTGAATAGAAGTCAATTTAATATAAACCAATTAGAATTTAAAATGTTGAACCAAATTGAACGTAAGTAAAGTAAATTGAATAAATTTGGTTGTGATGTTTGTGCATTGGTTGTTATATGGGTGTTAGTTGATTGTGTATAAATTCATTAAGTATTAATGAAAGTAAGTTAGCAAAGTGGAAAGCTATGTAATTGAATTCAAATTGAAAGTAAATAAACTTGAATAGGATTGAATTTGATTGATAGATTGAAAGTGAACAAATGTGAATTAGTGAATGTAAACTAATTGAGAAAGAATGTTGGTAAAATTCCAATGTTAATGAATTCAAAATGAATATTGAAATTGTTGGATGATTGTAGATGGTTGCATTTGCTGTAATTGCATTTACTATATTGACACATATGTAGTTGATATGTTGCTATATGATGTATATTGATATTATTTTCTATATACATGTTCTCATTTGTTTGATTGAGTGTTTAGTATGTGCGGATGGCGTTTGCTTCGCATTTGGAGCTCGCTTTCGCGCTATATTAGTCGTATACGCTCGCTAATAATAAATAAGGTACATATCTCGGATTAAATATCGTACTTTTACACTTTTTTCCCTACGGGATGCCTCATCACTTGATGAGATGTATATTTGTGATATATATACACTGTCATTTTTTTTTCGGATCGAGCCGCGCAAAGGAGACTCCGGCGAATTTTTCTGAAAATTTAAGGCGTTAGAATATTTTTGGGAAAATTGGAAAATTTTGAAAACTAAGTATGATTTGGAAACTTAGTAAAGTTTTTTTGTAAGAAGTTTAACTATGAATCTTGGAGAAGTTAAACACTTAAGAGATTGTAAATCTAATTTGAATGGTTTGTTTTGGAAAATTAATAGATTTTGTATCTTCTTCTTACTTGGTAATTTCGAGGACGAAATTCTTTTAAGGGGGGGGAAGTTTGTAACGACCCAAAATTTCTGATATTTGATATTCGAATATTTAATTGATTTTAAGTATTAATTAGTGAAATTAATAAGTCGAATAATTTATTTATCGAATATTGGATTTAATTGGATAATTAAATCGATAAATTAATAATTGAAATTCCAGAAATAATTGAAATCTGGATTTAATGTGAAGGAAAATGATTTATAAAGTTATATTAAATCATACTGGAGTTATAGTGATGTTATAGAACTTTTAAAATCGGATTAAAAGTTAATTTGTGAAAATTGAATATTTTAATATTTAGTCGACTAGTTAAATTAGCCATTTTTGGGACAGTCTCAGAATTGGACGAAACTAGTTCCATTGGATCTGTAATAGTTTGTTATTATCGGATTTCAATTTTCATAGCAATTGGAATTGTCGTTTGACCGTTGCAGCTCGAAACAAATTGAAATTGTTTAATATTAATTTGGCGAGTTAAAATAGTCATTTTTCAAAAAGTCTCGGATTTCGACGAAACCAGTTCCATCGGATCCGTAATGTGATATTATTGTAAGATTTCAAATTTCGTGTCAATTGGATGTACCGTTTGTCCGGGGCAAGCCAAAACGTATCGAAATCGGTTTAATTTAAATTGATCGTTTATTGCCATATCTCGCACAGATGTCCGAATTAGCTTCCGAAACACGTTCCATTGTGTTCGGAACGCGGGGTAAACCTTACGAATGCCAGGCGGCACGTGTGATTTGGAGATCGTTTGTAAAAGTTGTTTTTTTTGGATTTAATATTAAGATAATTGAGTATACGTATATATTCACGTTTTGTAACGACCCGTATTTTACGGATCGACAAGTTCGTCAAAATCTGGAATTTTTGCATTTTTAAGTCATTTCAGATTTTTAGCCAGATTTGTCTAAGTCCTAGGTCGTGAACGACCTAAGAGCTATGTCGTGACCGAGTTAAGGAATTCGGCGAGTTAGTGTTAGGTCATGGGTTAGTTGGAGCGACCTATAGAATTATGTAACCTAGGATTTAGTTAAGTATTAGGTCGGCAGGGCGAGTTAACGACCTAAAGAACTGACCGACTTAAGGATATGGCGACTCAAGGGTAGGCAGACCTAGTGGAGTAAGCGACCTAGTGGTTACTGGGTTAAGTGTGGTTAGGTCGGCAACGACTTAGAGCATATAGAAGTTAGGTCGGTTGGACGAGTTAGTGGGTTGACCGACTTATGATTGTAGACGACTTAAGGTTAGAGTTAGGTCGTAGTGACCGAGTTAAGGGATAGGTCGCTATGTGTTAGGTCGTCTGGTAGCTTGGTTGGTTAGGTCGTAAGCGACCTAAGGGTTAAGTTGTTACCAAGTTAGGTCGACTGGGTGGGTTAGCGACCTAAAGAGATAAGTCGTAGCCTAGTTGAGTCGTGGTCGTGCTAAGGAGTTAGCGTGTTAGCGACCTAAGGAGTTAGCGTGTGGAGTTAGGTCGCATAAGTGTTAGGTCGCTGGGTTTTGCCTAAGTGTTAGGTCGCTGAGGTTATAGGTCGTAACCTTGTTAGGTCGTGAGTTGTTGGGCTTGGTTAGGTCGCTAGGTTTTGCCAAGTGATAAGTCGTAACCCTGTTGTTTGTTAAGTCGTATCTTCTGCCGAGTTATAAGTCGTGACCGGCTTAGGAGATAGCAGTTGTTAGGTCGCAGATGCTTCTGGTTAAGTCGTAGGATGGCAAAGTGTTAGGTCGTAGGTCGGCATAGTGTTAAGTCGGTAGCGACTTAAGGAGATAGCCGAGTTACGACTTAAGGGCAGTTTTCAGCTATAAATAGGAGAGCTTCTCTTCATTTTTGGGATCCGGATTTTGAAGCGACGAAGTGCTGCCATTTTGAGAGCTCGACTTCTACACTTCTTCACTTCTTTTCTCCACTCTAATCTTGTGCTTCCATCCATCCAAATCGAAGATCAAGATTGAAGATTCAAGAGCTTAGATTGAAGATCTTCATCTTTTCAAGAGAGATTTCTTCATTTGAAGCGGATTCGTGATAGATCAAGCTCGACCCTTCGCTGTCCCGATCTGAAGCGTGTTGATTTGGGTTTGTTTAGGTGATTTGGTGAGTGGTGATTATCTCTCACACGGATCCAAAGGAGTATATCGGATTGTTGGCTCGTGTTGGTGTTAAAATAGTGATTTCCATGCATTTTCTTCATCCTATGTGTAGATCCATATAGATCCATTGTTCATGATGATGTTACATCCATTTTATCATATGTTAACCTATGCAAGTTCATTTATCAAGTTTGTAGAGATATAATCCATGTTTTCATGCTTATTGGACTTTCAACTCTTTAATTACGAAAATGCCATTATTGTTATAATTGTCTACTTAGATCATATTTGAATGCTTGATTGTTTGAATTGATGTTTGATTTGATTGATTGTTATGAACTAGATGATTGACGATTAGATTTAGACCGAAGACGATTCAGAAGCTAAGGGAAAGGCTCTTGGATTGGGAAAGCTGCTCGTGGCATATGTAGCGGGATGATGAAGCTCTTATGCATAGATTTGATGATGTGATGTTGAGATGAGGCTTTGCGAGGATGTAATGAAGCGAGGCAATCATGTGATGAAGACTTGGTCTAATCCAGACGGGATCATTCCAAGCATGTTGATAACTCGGTGATATGATTCGAGTTGAAGATAATGGATGGTTATGGGAATAGTCGTCGAGGAGGATGACTAGGAGGCTTGGGTCTCATCGTTGTTGAAGGTTCTAGCATGCTCCAAGCAAGAGTACATGGGGACGCCCAAAAGACTAACCGTTGATGGTCGAGTACTCTGGGCAGATTCGTTAATCCTAGGCACGGGTCACGACGACGTGCGGGAGTTATGTCTAGAACCGGGGTTTCCATTAGCCCTTGACGGACGGCTGAAAGAATGTGCCGGTCATTCAATTAACGGTGAAATCGAAGCAATGATAATAGTGATAGCCGAGTCATGGATGTTTGGTTGTATCGTCATTCGGTCTCAAGGGCGGTATTTCCTGGGTGCTTATCTGACCTTGGTTTTAGACCTTGGGATTTGTACTTGGAAAACATCGCTCTTGACTCGAGTGAAAATTGCTTTACTTTAAATTGTATGCTCTGCTGTGTTGCTTCTGCTTAGTGTGTGTCTGGGGCTATCACTGTAGAATGAGGTTGGAGTGGGAGAGTTGTATTCCTATTCCTTTTTCCTTTATGCTCTTTTGGTATGTTGTTAGTTAATCTACTGCTCACTAAGACTGTTGTCTGACTCAAGGCTTTATGTTTTAATTCTTATTGCCTTGGGCTGTTCGTCCATTTTTGGGACGGGCAGACTAGGTAGCAGGTGACAGGTGCTGTTCTCTTCTCACGATGCTGATATCGAAGACGAGCCGGAGGGTTGCATATTATCTTCTTATTATATGTACTGGATATTCCGCTGTTTTGTATTCTCTGAGAGATATGTAGTGAGGCTAGATGTATTGACTATGTGGATGCTTGTATTAAACTATTATGGAGTTTTATATGATGTCATTTTGTTCTGTAAAGCTTTACTATACATATGTTCTATTGTATTTTGTCCATGCGCTGTGAGTAATACGATAGATTCTGTCGTTTTAATCTACCCTGACAATCGTCCATGGTCGCCTGGCACACTTTACAGCGCACTATCTCTAGATTCGATGCAGGGGTCATGGGCGGTCGTCACATTTGGTATCAGAGCATTGGTTAATCGATTTTACCCAACGCTCGCTGAAGTAACTACGTATGAGAGACGTAATTGTAATTTTGATGGATGATTACTATATATAATATAGTAGCTTAGTAGAGTTTGAGTTCTTTGTGCAGTTGTTTCCCGAGATGTTCTAATCATTCCTTTTTATAGATATTGAGAATGAGTCGAAGAGGGAGACCAGCTGTTGAGGAAGGCCGTGCTACTGAGGGGGCTGTTGATTATGTTGCTATGTTCGAAACCATGATGACTTCGATCATGAGAAGGATGTCAGCCCCGGGGCCATCAGTAGATGTTGGAGATCAAGTTCAGGCTCCAAGACTGATGGATCATTTGGACGATTCATTTAAGAAGCTGGTGGAGGAAGCTCTCAGACACGAGAATCTGTTTCCTAAGGAAGGATCTGTTGTTGCTGCGACCAGGGAAGAGTCTAAACCCCAGCAGAGTGGAAACAAGAAAAGGAAGCAGCAGCAGCAAAAGGGGAAGAGTGGCCAGAGGAAGCAGAAAGTTGAAGTGATTTGCTACAATTGTCAGCAGAAGGGCCATGTCGCCAGGGATTGTAAGAATCCGAAGGAACCGATGAAGTGTCACAACTGTGACAAGCCAGGGCACATCATGAAGAATTGTCCAGAACCGAGGAGGGACAAGCAGATTGTGCAAGCTTATGCTTTAGGAGTTGTTCCGTCGTCTTCGAAAGCTCCTACTGCTGAAGAGAAGGGAAAGAGTGTGGTTGTTCAAGGTACTCTTTTCCTATGTGGTGTTCCAGTTAGAGTTCTGTTTGATACTGGGGCGTCGCATTCGTTTGTTTGTAATGAACTCGTAGGCCGGTTAGGTTTGGAACCGGATATCGTTGATAGGCCATTGGTTGTGACTAATCCAGTTGGGGGTTCGTTTTGTTTGTGTATGTTATGCCGTGGTCTAGTTGTATCGAGTCATGGTTGCTCTTTTGTTTGTGATTGCTTTGTTCTGAACTTTGCGGGGTTCGGAATTATTTTGGGTATGGACTGGCTTAGGAAGTATGCGGCAAAGGTTGATTGCGAGAGGTTGGAAGTGACAGTCGAGAATGTGGAGGGGCGAAAGATTGTGATACGATGTAAGCATGAGGAAGGCGTCTTCATGAGCTTCATGTATTCGCTAGTTGTTCCACGGGATGGACTGTCTTTAGTGCCTATCGCAAATGGATTTGAGGATGTCTTTGACGAAGTCAAAGGGTTGCCGCCGCATAGAGAGATCAAGTTCGTATAGATCTAGTTGAAGGAGCCAGACCTGTTGTGATGCCTCTTAGGCGGATGGCGCCTAGGGAACAGCAGGAGTTGAGAGTGCAAGTTGATGACCTTTTACATAAAGGATTCATTCGGCGTAGTGTGTCCGAGTGGGGTGCACCAGTTATGTTTGCAACCAAGGCAGATGGATCGTTGAGATTGTGTGTGGATTATCGTGAGCTGAATAAGGTGACTAAGAAAAACAAGTATCCATTGCCGAGAATAGATGACTGGTTTGATCAGCTTCACGAAGCTAAGGTGTTTTCTCAGATGGATTTGGCAACGGGATTTCACCAGTTGAGAGTGGCTAAGGATAGTGTGCCGAAGACTGCTTTTAGGACACCATCCGATTTCTATGAGTGGCTGGTAATGCCGTTTGGGTTGACTAACGTGCCAGCATATTTTGTGGATCTTATGAATAGAGTGTTCAGAGATCAGTTGAACAAGTTCGTACTTGTGTTCGTGGATGATATTCTAATTTATTCCAGAACGGAAGAAGAGCACAAGACACACTTGCGTATTGTTTTAGAGATCTTACGGAAACATCAGCTGAAGGCTAAGTTTTCGAAGTGTCACTTCTGGAAGAGTGAAGTGAGGTTCTTAGGCCATGTGATTTCTGGAAATGGAATAGCGGTTGATCCCGCTAAGGTGGCAGCAATCCAGGATTGGGTTAGACCTAAGAATGCATCTGATGTGAGAAATTTTCTGGGATTAGCAGGATATTATCGACGGTTTATCAAAGACTTCTCCAAGGTAGCTGCACCGTTAACAGGATTGACGAAGAAGAACCAGGTGTTCAGTTGGGATGCTAAGTGTGAGCAAGCTTTCGGAATCCTGAAAGAGAGACTGACGAGTGCTCCTGTTTTGACTATTCCAAGTGGGAATGAAGAGATGGTGGTTTACACCGACGCATGTGGTACTGGACTTGGAGCAGTGCTGATGCAGAAGGATAAAGTTGTTGCGTATGCCAGTCGACAACTGAAGCCGCATGAAAGGAATTACCCGACTCATGATTTGGAGTTAGCGGTGATTGTATTTGCTCTGAAGATGTGGAGGCATTATCTGTTGGGAGTTCGATTCGAGTTGTTTACGGATCACAAGTCATTGAAGTATCTTTTCTCCCAAAAGGATTTGAATCTTCGGCAGCAACGTTGGCTAGAGTTTTTGGCATCATATGATTTTGGTATAGCTTATACTCTGGGAAAAGGTAACGCAGTGGCAGATGCGTTAAGTCGAAGACATGCAGGATTGGGAGCCATGTTTTCAGAATGGAAGAGTCTCGAGTATTTAGCTGGATTTGACTTCAGGCCTAGATGTGAATTGGAACCTGAGATGTTGGCAAACTTATCAATAAGACCCACTCTTGTGGAAAGGATTGGCGAGAGCCAAAAGCAAGATGATAAGCTTGTCAAGTTTATCCGTGAATTGGAATCTGGATTGGATCCAGAAAAGGATAAAGGATTCGAGGTCGATCGAGAGGGTTGGCTTCGGAGGCAAGGACGACTAGTTGTTCCCGATATAGATGAATTGAGGAGTGAAGTTCTGAAAGAAAGTCATCACTCGAAGTTGACAATTCATCCAGGTGGAAATAAGATGTATCGGGATATGAAGAGAACCTACTACTGGGAAGGTATGAAGAAGGATGTTGGAAATTTTATTTCCAAATGTATGAACTGCCAGTTGGTAAAAGCCGAACAGAAGAAGCCAAGTGGATTGCTTCAGCCATTAGAAGTTCCTACATGGAAGTGGGAACAAGTGTCGATGGATTTTATCGATGGATTGCCTAGAACCAGAACGGGAAATGAAGGAATTTGGGTCATTGTGTATCGTCTGACTAAGAGTGCACGATTCATTCCTGTTCGATCGACTAGGACTGCATCAAAGTTGGCTGAGTTGTATGTTAAGTGGATAGTCCGATTCCATGGTATTCCGAAGAGTATAGTGAGCGATCGAGACCCATTGTTCACTAGTGGATTTTGGAAGAGCTTCCAGGAAGTTTTGGGTACCGAGTTGTGTTTGAGTACAGCTTACCACCCTCAAACAGATGGTCAGACTGAGAGAGTCAACCGAGTTTTGGAAGATCTCCTCAGAGCTTGTGTTTTGGATTTCGGAGGATCATGGGAAGATCACCTTCATTTGGTGGAGTTTGCGTACAACAACAGTTACCAGTCAAGTATTGGTATGGCACCATATGAGGCATTGTATGGAAGGCCGTGTAACTCTCCGGCATGTTGGTTGGAAACTGGAGAAAAGCTGATACTTGGGCCAGAGATGATCCGGCAGACTTCAGATTGTATAGAGGTCATTCGGCAACGAATGAAGGCAGCCCAAGACCGTCAGAAGAGTTATGCCGATAAACGTCGAAAGGATTTGGAATTCGACATTGGTAATATGGTTTTTGTGAAGATTTCTCCACTGAAGAATGTTATTCGATTCGGGAAGAAAGGAAAATTGACTCCGAGATTTGTTGGACCATTCCCGATCATCGAGCGAATTGGAAAGCTTGCTTATAGATTGGAATTACCAGAGAAGATGTCGGGTGTGCACAATGTTTTTCACGTATCATATCTACGGAAGTATGTGCACGACTCGAATACGGTGGTTTCTGCTGATAGCTGTGAAGATTTTGAAGTTGTTCCAGTTGATAGAAGACCTCGTAAGCCGCTTCGTGTTGTTGAAACTGACACGAAACAGCTTAGGAGGAAGATAGTTAAGTTGCTCAAGATACAATGGAGTGATGATGATAACGACTGTACGTGGGAGGTGGAAGAGAGGATGAAAGCAGCTCATCCTGAACTCTTCGAGGTATGGCCCTAAGGTGTCGTGTCATCTAACGAAATTGTAACTTGTTCTAAGTCTTAGAATTCTGTACGCTAAGTTAGAATTGGATGCATGGTTTGTTGATTGCTATGGATGGTAGGCGTACAGAATAGTTTTTGATTGCTTGGGATTTCGAGGGCGAAATTCCTAAGGGGGAGAGAATGTAACGACCCGTATTTTACGGATCGACAAGTTCGTCAAAATCTGGAATTTTTGCATTTTTAAGTCATTTCATATTTTTAGCCAGATTTGTCTAAGTCCTAGGTCGTGAACGACCTAATAGCTAAGTCGTGACCGAGTTAAGGAATTCGGCGAGTTAGTGTTAGGTCGTGGGTTAGTTGGAGCGACCTATAGAATTATGTAACCTAGGATTTAGTTAAGTATTAGGTCGGCAGGGCGAGTTAACGACCTAAAGAACTGACTGACTTAAGGATATAGCGACTCAAGGGTAGGCAGACCTAGTGGAGTAAGCGACCTAGTGGTTACTGGGTTAAGTGTGGTTAGGTCGGCAACGACTTAGAGCATATAGAAGTTAGGTCGGTTGGACGAGTTAGTGGGTTGACCGACTTATGATTGTAGACGACTTAAGGTTAGAGTTAGGTCGTAGTGACCGAGTTAAGGGATAGGTCGCTATGTGTTAGGTCGTCTGGTAGCTTGGTTGGTTAGGTCGTAAGCGACCTAAGGGTTAAGTTGTTACCAAGTTAGGTCGACTGGGTGGGTTAGCGACCTAAAGAGATAAGTCGTAGCCTAGTTGAGTCGTGGCCGTGCTAAGGAGTTAGCGTGTTAGCGACCTAAGGAGTTAGCGTGTGGAGTTAGGTCGCATAAGTGTTAGGTCGCTGGGTTTTGCCTAAGTGTTAGGTCGCTGAGGTTATAGGTCGTAACCTTGTTAGGTCGTGAGTTGTTGGGCTTGGTTAGGTCGCTAGGTTTTGCCAAGTGATAAGTCGTAACCCTGTTGTTTGTTAAGTCGTATCTTCTGCCGAGCTATAAGTCGTGACCGACTTAGGAGATAGCAGTTGTTAGGTCGCAGATGCTTCTGGTTAAGTCGTAGGATGGCAAAGTGTTAGGTCGTAGGTCGGCATAGTGTTAAGTCGGCAGCGACTTAAGGAGATAGCCGAGTTACGACTTAAGGGCAGTTTTCAGCTATAAATAGGAGAGCTTCTATTCATTTTTGGGATCCGGATTTTGAAGCGACGAAGTGCTGCCATTTTGAGAGCTCGACTTCTACACTTCTTCACTTCTTTTCTCCACTCTAATCTTGTGCTTCCATCCATCCAAATCGAAGATCAAGATTGAAGATTCAAGAGCTTAGATTGAAGATCTTCATCTTTTCAAGAGAGATTTCTTCATTTGAAGCGGATTCGTGATAGATCAAGCTCGACCCTTCACTGTCCCGATCTGAAGCGTGTTGATTTGGGTTTGTTTAGGTGATTTGGTGAGTGGTGATTATCTCTCACACGGATCCAAAGGAGTATATCGGATTGTTGGCTCGTGTTGGTGTTAAAATAGTGATTTCCATGCATTTTCTTCATCCTATGTGTAGATCCATATAGATCCATTGTTCATGATGATGTTACATCCATTTTATCATATGTTAACCTATGCAAGTTCATTTATCAAGTTTGTAGAGATATAATCCATGTTTTCATGCTTATTGGACTTTCAACTCTTTAATTACGAAAATGCCATTATTGTTATAATTGTCTACTTAGATCATATTTGAATGCTTGATTGTTTGAATTGATGTTTGATTTGATTGATTGTTATGAACTAGATGATTGACGATTAGATTTAGACCGAAGACGATTCAGAAGCTAAGGGAAAGGCTCTTGGATTGGGAAAGCTGCTCGTGGCATATGTAGCGGGATGATGAAGCTCTTATGCATAGATTTGATGATGTGATGTTGAGATGAGGCTTTGCGAGGATGTAATGAAGCGAGGCAATCATGTGATGAAGACTTGGTCTAATCCAGACGGGATCATTCCAAGCATGTTGATAACTCGGTGATATGATTCGAGTTGAAGATAATGGATGGTTATGGGAATAGTCGTCGAGGAGGATGACTAGGAGGCTTGGGTCTCATCGTTGTTGAAGTTTCTAGCATGCTCCAAGCAAGAGTACATGGGGACGCCCAAAAGACTAACCATTGATGGTCGAGTACTCTGGGCAGATTCGTTAATCCTAGGCACGGGTCACGACGACGTGCGGGAGTTATGTCTAGAACCGGGGTTTCCATTAGCCCTTGACGGACGGCTGAAAGAATGTGCCGGTCATTCAATTAACGGTGAAATCGAAGCAATGATAACAGTGATAGCCGAGTCATGGATGTTTGGTTGTATCGTCATTCGGTCTCAAGGGCGGTATTTCCTGGGTGCTTATCTGACCTTGGTTTTAGACCTTGGGATTTGTACTTGGAAAACATCGCTCTTGACTCGAGTGAAAATTGCTTTACTTTAAATTGTATGCTCTGCTGTGTTGCTTCTGCTTAGTGTGTGTCTGGGGCTATCACTGTAGAATGAGGTTGGAGTGGGAGAGTTGTATTCCTATTCCTTTTTCCTTTATGCTCTTTTGGTATGTTGTTAGTTAATCTACTGCTCACTAAGACTGTTGTCTGACTCAAGGCTTTATGTTTTAATTCTTATTGCCTTGGGCTATTCGTCCATTTTTGGGACGGGCAGACTAGGTAGCAGGTGACAGGTGCTGTTCTCTTCTCACGATGCTGATATCGAAGACGAGTCGGAGGGTTGCATATTATCTTCTTATTATATGTACTGGATATTCCGCTGTTTTGTATTCTCTGAGAGATATGTAGTGAGGCTAGATGTATTGACTATGTGGATGCTTGTATTCAACTATTATGGAGTTTTATATGATGTCATTTTGTTCTGTAAAGCTTCACTATACATATGTTCTATTGTATTTTATCCATGCGCTGTGAGTAATACGATAGATTCTGTCGTTTTAATCTACCCTGACAATCGTCCATGGTCGCCTGGCACACTTTACAGCGCACTATCTCTAGATTCGGTGCAGGGGTCATGGGCGGTCATCACACGTTTTTGAGCCAAACCCTAGAAAATTATCAGTAGCCGCCACTATCATTTCAATGGCCGATATTTTTGTTCCTTTCCTCTTTAATTTCTTCCAATCCATGAAATGTTTCGAGAAACCTCCAACTGATAAACTGTAGAGCATTGTGAGAGCTTCAAATCTATATGGTAATGATCGACAACAACTTTATGGATGGTCGGCAATTCATTCGTGAAGGTGCAATATTCACGCATGTTTTCAAGAGGGAGGGAGCCACCGCGTGCGTGCGGTCTTGGGGCGGAGGTTGGAGTCGAGTGGGGCTTCACAACACCGGTCTCTGATCATCATCGCGATCATCGTGGAGGTGGTGGAAATTCAACGAAATAGGCGGCCGTATGGGTTATATTCACGTACGAAGACCTGGGTTGGAGGAGAAAGCAAATTCGTGGCCGAGATTTCATTAACTAAATCGTGTGGCCCAGAATTGTTTTAGGTTAAAAATTTAAAAAGAATTGTAAATTAATTTTATTTTTAATTTGTGTAAACTTTAAAATATCATATCTCTTTCATACGAGATCGAAAAAATGCGAAACTAGTTGCGTTGTCTTCGTATGGTCGAGCACTTCGCTATGGAACTGAATCGGAAGCGATCGGAGTAAATGGAAATTTCGGGTAAAATTAAACGCACGTTTGATTTTATTTGAAATAAAAAGCTGGAATGGAATTGAAATCAAGGTGAGAACTCCTCACTCAATCGAATCTTTTGCTTCGATTTAAATTTTAAATAGCTAGATTTAAAATTGCTTGATTGTGTGATTGGATGATAAATTGTTAACAGTTATTGTTGAAATAGACATTATACGCCGTTATTAAGCGGAGGTTAATTATTTAAAAACATATACCGCGATAATTTCACATTGAAGTGGAATTGGTATTATATATATATAGCAATATATACATATTGGCATATGTATATATTGGATTGATTGATTTCCCGCATTGTTTAGCAGATGAGACCCTATTGCGTCGCATAATAGCGGATAATATTTATTAAACCCATATACCGCGATAATTCCGTACTGGAGCGGAATTGGTATTGTGCTAACATCTTTGGATGCAGGGAAACAGGTTGGAGGGATCCAACTGGATTCCTCACCGTAGTGATTTATTTACAGATATTGTTATATATTCTGTTATCATATGATGGTATATGATGTTTGGATGCTGTGATTGACTATTTGGTGTTGTTGCATCATCGAATTTATTTTTGAAGTTTAAGATAACGATTTTGATTTTTTAAGGGATTTTTTGAAAGAATTGGTTTATTTGAATTGAGATTTTTGGAATAATTATAAACGGTTTATATAAAAGATTGTAAAATGGATATTTATAAATTAAAATGTTGGAATTATAAAACGGGTTTTTATAAGTATTAAAATTGGAGTATAATTGGATTTCATAAGTTAATGAAATTTAGAAGTTTTATAATGTGAAGTTATAAAATAAATAGATTTTGTAAAATAAAAGTTTATAAGTAATTGACTTATAAATTAGATTTTTGATATGAAATCGAGTTATGAATTAAATTTATTAATTCAGGATTTTTTTATAAATCGAAGTTTATAAATAGGGAAAGAATTTATAGACATTGTTTATAAATTCAAAATCAATGGAATTTGATAAATTGAATATAGAAAATTATTAAAGGAAGTATATTCGTGATTTTGGATAGCGAATTATTATTGAAATAAATTGTGTAGAAATTGTTAAAATTGGGATAGTGATTATATTCACGATTTTGGACAGTGAATATATATTATTGAATAAAATCAATATATTTTGGGAAAAGGGATATTGTTAAATGAAGTAATTGTTTTAAAAAGATGTTTTAAAACGTGTTAAGTATCGAAACATAGATTTCAACATTTATTGTTGAAATAGACGTTTCGAGGAATAAGGAAATGGTGGATTATAACACTGTTGTTATAGTAAATGGTTTCCGAAAGGAAATAGTTTATATAGTATTGGGATTTATATATCTATCTTAATTTTGAATTCCTATACTAGTGATTTTGAGTCGTCGTAATGATGTTTTACGTAACATTCGTTTTGACTCAAATAAAATGTGTTTAAAGAATGATTTCCTTAAAGAATGAAATATATACTTAATTTTGATTTAAGTATATTGAGTATTTTCAAATGTTGAAAATAAAGGGATTTGTGAATTACTTATTATTAAATAAGTATGGAAATGCTTTTCCAATATGAAGTGAAATGTTTTAGATTTATCTTCAAAGATAAATTGAAATGTGGAAATTGATTTGAAATTGTTTTCAAATAGTTGAAGTGTGGAAAGTATATATCATGTAAAGATATTTTTGAAAGATAAATAATTGGGAAAATTATTTGAAATCTGATGATGTTGCGCATCTTTATTGATAGTTAAATAACCGACTATCAATAATTACCTTAAATGGGTATTTGTTGTGATTTGCGTGAATTTGAATGCCACACTTATTTTTGAATAAGCGCTCACTATTCGGGTTAGCCGGGAAAGGACCATGGGGTCGTATAACCCATTCCGAATATGTGATACGTCGTTATGAATCGCATTTGATGACCGGTGTTGAAGACCGGATATTTTTGAAAACGGAAGGATTACCGTCGAGTTACTCTACATCGACTGATCTTCGATTTAGAGGTTTTATCACCTTAGTGACGATAAGTCCGGACGTGATTGAAAATTATTCGGATTTGCAAGGGCTTCGTGAGAAGTGCCTTCGGTTCTGTTCGATCCCGGAACAGACTTGTATGGATGGTATGTCTGACATTACAAATTGAGATATAAAGTCGATTTCTTTCAAATACATTTCTGTTGGTGGCGGAGAATTTATTCTCTTAGCTTAACACCCTTCTCTGAGACGTACGAGCTCAGAGGTTATGTAGTTGAAGGTTATCAGCGATATATTACCAATTTGGTAATGTGGCATGCTGAGTGTTGCTGTGAAATGATCAGTGTTTGATCATTTGTGATATGATCATTTGTTTGATCATTTATCTTTGTGATCATAGGCTGATCATTTGTTTGACCCAAAGCATAGCTTTTGTATAAAGCATAGCTTTGTGGACGAGACTTCGTCAGGGCCTCAAACAACCCGGAAATGGTCGAAACAGGAATGTTGCGACAAGGTTATGAGGGTCGCGCCCTTTAGGGTATGTCATTTCCTTCTGGAAATGTAACGACCCGACTTTCCAGACCCGGAAAATCGAACCATTTCAGTTAAGAAGAAGAGGTAGAAGAAGAAGAAAAATAGAAAACAACATCAGAATCTAACCATCGCAGCGGAATAAAATATAATATATATTAACAGATCTTTACACAAATCAAAACTATATCAGTTTTATATAATATAGCATCAGAGTATACACCAGTGAACACATAACATACAACTGGACAATAACCATATCATGTCCTCAATACAACAGAGTACAACAATCAACACAGCGGAATATATATATACACAAGTACGGGAGATACGTCTCGCCATCCAGCTCATCTCCTGAGATCCACAGCATCATATCCTGTAACCTATAATACTCGGTCTGACCCGAGCATCATATAAAACAATACCCGAGTCAGTCTGGAATACCAGCGTGAGAAAATCACACTCAATTGATTATTAAAGTTTCAAAAATCCTTTTGAAAATAAAAGCATCTCGTAAGACCACGCCACAAATAAACATGTCGGGTTTTTACCTTACGATAGCTAAAACACTTTATATCAAAATCCTCTGATATTATAATAGTGTCTACAGAAAGTAAAATAGAATCTAGCTGAAATGCTTGCATCTCACATTTCAACAATAGTTGGGCACAATCAAAATCGTACAGGCACGTAGGGAGAATGGATTTCCAACGAATGACTAGGCACTGGGGTACCACCTGTCACAGTACGTGGCCTAGATCACAGTACCGAGGAGTACGCCCGCTCCCCTGCAACACAAAGCCGGAATCATCCCTTACTGGATAATTCCAAATAAAATCACCCCACGGTTGGGATCAGCAACCGCAACACTAAGCCGAAATAAAAGGGACATCTAGACAGGGATGACCTTACTCTCAAGTGGGGGCTACCCACGAAGCCTTGCTGCATAACCCCTGATTTTCAGTCATTCCCGGTTGATGAGGCTTGAGGCTAAACGTTACCTTTACAGAACATTTCACTTTGAATGCCCATCGTCCACCTGACGATGTCACGAAAGCATTCGTCCATATAAGTCCGTCCCGGGTCCGAACGGAACCAAAGGCACTATTCCTACTACATCCATTTTGGAAATATCCTCAGGATTAGTAGCGACTAGCCCTTGCACTTCACAGCTCCATCTTCGACTCTGAACACGTTACACGAAACGTACAAACCGAATCGAAGTGGTATTCGAGTCTCCAGACCTAGAATCCCGGTATACGGAAACTCGATCCCGGTCTCTTCGAAACGATCAGCGCATTTGGCAAATATTGATAGTCGGTTATTTAACTATCAATTAACATCCACAAGCAACCATCACACAATAAATAATTTCCCACATTATTTATTTGCCCAAATATCTTTCCAAGATATATTTCCAAATTTTCAAAGCTCATTTGAAAACCATTTCAAACAATTTCCGCTTACAGAATACATTCCCAAATAATTATTTCCACTGAATCACCAAGTACAAAATACTTTAGATTTAAAAATAAATTAAAAGACTTTACTATAAATATACTTTATAACATTGAAATTTTAAAACTACTTTAATACTTTATTAAAATGAAACCATTTATAAATATAAACTAAATTTCTCTTTAAACATATTACCAAATCACTTTTATATAATTACTACAATGATAGATTTTTGAAAATACTACTTTAGGCCTTAACATTTAGAAATAAATCAATTTTCTAAAATATGCTTTTTAAAACGTATTAAAACCTTTAACTTATATTTAAAATTGCTTTGAAAACGTACTTGGCTATCAAGAGAAATACACTTCTCATTTCCATCTTTTTAAAAATAAATCAACATTTATTTTTAAACCAATTCATATTCCTTTATAAATTCCCACCTTGAATTTATATTTCAAATATCCTCTGATATTCCATTCCACTTTATAAACCCAGTTTATATCTCCAAAATCTCATTTCTCTTAAATTCCAAATCCCAAAGTATTTAAATCAAATTTATAATTGATTTCCCAATTTATTTTACCTTGAAATAAATTCCTTTACTTAATCCATTTATTTCCAAATTCATTAACTTCCAGATTTTATTTCTCATTATGATTTAAAATCTTTAAACTGAAACACAAGTCTCAGATTTCCCAAATTCCTTCTTTCTTTTTAATTACATTTAAACATTGAATTAAAATAAATTATTTATCCCTTTAAATAATATCACATAAGTTTTCTTTAAATTCAATATTTCTCTATTTATTCAAAATTCTTCTTTTCCATATTTAATTTATTCGAATTCACTAGAATTACTTAACTTAAATTTTATTCTTTTATTTCTTTCCAAAAATCCAATTCAATTGCTTTTGATAACTCATTATACTGGGAAATTCAATCCAACCAGATTATCAGATATAAATCATCACAGGATATCAACAATCATATCACAGAATATTTAAACAAAATTAAATATTTTGAGGAATCCAGTCGGATCCCTCCAACCTGTTTCCCTGCATCCACAGATGTTAGCACAATACCAATTCCACTTCGAGGTGGAATATCGCAGTATATGGGTTTTATAAAATATCATCCGCTATTATGCGGCGCATAGGGTCTCATCCGCTACATAAATGCGGGAATATCAACAACTCCAATATATACATATGCCAATATATATATATTGGTATATACTACTATATACCATATCAATCAAATCAATCAATTCAATCATCCATCAATATTTAAATTTAACCAATTAAATTTAAATTATAATTTAACTGAGTGAGATTAACTCACCTTAATTTCCGTTTGCGAATTCGATCCAAACTGATTTGTCACTCCACAATTCCAGACCTTATATAAACATTATATGAATTTATTAATATTCAAATAAATTGACTAATAAAATTTCAATTTATAATTAAATTTACCCGTAATTTATTTTATTGTAAATAAATACCTTTAAAGTTTTGACAAATCTCTTAACAAATATTTTCTAGTTACCGAAAATTTCATGAGTTAAATAAATTGATTTCCATTTTATAAACTTAATTTAACTAATTCTTTAATTAAACAAACAAGTAAATCAAAATGTATATACGTTCATTAATTCATTTCTCTCATTTTGAAACTCCTGTATACTTAAAATCATTTATAGATTTCCAAAACTTCCACATTTAAAATTCTTGTTTAACTTCCAAATCTTTATATATATTCCGTTTACCACTATATATGTGTATATTCTAAATTAAAAACTGCATATATATATATTTTTATTAAATTAAATAAAATACATTATACCTTACTGCCCAGAAATTCTCCAATGCCACCACGAGATCGCCCACTTCCTCAGTCTCATTCCGACCACGCGCTCGCGAGCACGAACCCTCAGCCCAACGCCTAGCTTCGCCTTCGAGCCTGCGCCCATCTCCTGCTCGCGACCAGGCATCTCATCGAACAAGCCCTGGCGCACGCGATTCGAGATGCCGCCTCGTCTCCCCTTCGCGAACTCGATCGCGACTCCGTCCTTACGTGCGTGAAGCTTGTAGACATCGCGAGATTCTAATGCGTCGAACGTCTGCCATTACTGTTGAATTCGAGTTTGGGGAAGAAAGAAGAGAACGAAGGATTTTCGTTTGAAAGAAGTAGCGGTCATTATTATTTTTCCTTTCGATTTCCTGCTCTATTTTGATTTGAAACAGCTCGGGATATTTTGTTGTAAAAGAAAGTGTTCGAGAAGACTCTGTTGGCTTGCAACAGAAGACAAAAAGGGGAACGTGACTTGGTTGATTTTTTTTTCGTGTGTGCTCGAAACAACCGGCAACAGTAATTTCGAAATGACAAGAAAAAGTTACGATGTTAAATATAGGCGGTTCGATTTAAACAGGTGACAGTATTTCTGAAATGATGTAAGATATTTTTAAATCAAAACGATTAAATTTCGTCTAGACGTTTCTACCTCGTATGCTCACACAACAACTCCAATTACTACGAAACTTGAAATCTGGTAATAATAAAATATTACGGATCCAATGGAACTGGTTTCGTCGAATTCCGAGACTGTGCCTCGGACGGCTATTTTTAAATATCGATTCAAACGATATAATTTCAAAACTGAACAAAACAGTTTTGAAATTACATTCTGAAGCTTCTATTATCTTCAGTATTATCATTACGACTTTTACGAGCTTTCAAAATATTTTTAATTAGCTTAGAATACCAGATTTACTATTTTATCCAACTTCAAATAAATTTAATTTAATTATTAAATTACTCAATAAACAGCGATATTTGAAATTTAAGTTTATAATTAATCTCTGAATATTTAAAATTAATTAATATCCCAATTTCAAATATACAAAAATTCCGGGTCGTCACATTCCTCCCCCCTTAAAAGAATTTCGTCCCCGAAATTACTAGTTAAGAGGAATGATTCAATCCCCGTTAACTACTTCCAAATTCAAACAGTTTTAACAATACCCAAACAATCTTTTATTAATGATACACTAATCATCTTTTAACTTTCCAAACTTATTCATAAGTTCAACCCATACCACCTACTTATCAATTCAAATTTAAATTTGAATTCAAATTATAAATTATCAAAAATTTCTCAAAATTTTTCTAACTCTCTAAATTTTCGAAAAATTTCGCCAGCGTCTCCTTTGCGCGGCTAGCTCGGTACTACTACAAAATGGCTCTACGGCCTCCCAATCTCACAAAGAAAACAAAAAGCCAAGTGGCTGGATCAAAAACCCGATCAAATTTCATATAGAAATTCAAATACATACCTTTTTGTCGGGCCATTAAATTTTATCTTCTAAAATCAAAAATCCCAATTTATCCATTGCTTTTATACACCTGTATATCCTACTAAGCAATAATATTCAATCACAATTCCAAAGTCATTTTATACTTTCCTTTACAAATTTTCAACATTTGTTTTACTTAAGCCCGTACGATGCACATATATCATCCGTACGCAATATCACATTTGATCGCTCAATCGATCACACAATTTCACTTCCGAACTAGTATCGTCCACCCGACTTCCTAGTGCGGACTCAGATCTGGTTTCTTGATCAGAAACCGTCATTCTCCTTGCATAGCCACAAACTACGATAGCGAATTTCAGAATCAATCAACAATCCATATCCAGGCTCGCCGTCGAAAATCGAGTGAAAAATTCCAACTCGGATCGATATATCTATCTTGAAATTCTGTGTTCGACACCTGGACCAAATAGCTATGCGAATAAAATAATATACGTACATCTTACGTATAAATTCCAATTGATTATCAATTATATCAATTCTCCTTTATTCACAACTATCCCATTTCACAACTTCAGTTTTAGTCTTCATTCAACTATTCACTTAGTATATATTTTTTTTTCCAAAATTACTAAGTATATTTCCACTACAAATTTTCTTAAGAATTTCATTCTTCAATTCTTAAGTCCAATATAATCTTTTTCTTATATTTATTTACTACTTCACCACTAAAGTGTATATATTCAAATTGAACTCCCACTTCATATGAATTCCAACTTACTTCAATTTACTACTTCATTTCCAATTTAAATACTTATTCCACATTTCATTCAGATTTTCATTTCTAATAATTTTCTTAAATTCAATTCATCTCCAACTTCTGAATATTGAATTTTATTTAGCTCGAAAACAATCCAATTTAATTCATTCAATAACTATTTCTCAACTTATTTAAACCACTCCTCTGTTTGAGTTCAGTTTCCATTCAACATTTACTTAAGTCAATAGCTTAAGTTTATTTTCCATTTAACCAACCCTTTAAAGTTTTATTTCCATCTTTCATTTTATTCTTATTTAATCAAATTCCATCCATTTATTTATTTAATATAAGTGGTCCATTCACTCAATCATTATGAATTTTATTTTCCATACTCAATTCATCTGGAATTATTTTATTAATAACCAAGCCATTTCCAATTTATTTTTACTTATGTGGATTCCATTCGCAATCCAAACCATCACTATTTTAATCCAATTTCATAATCTCACAATTCAATTTCATTAACTAATTTATTATCTAATTAGTTCCTCCGCTGGTTAAAATTAAATACTTGCTTTTTAATTCCAAATATCACTTCACTTAATCATCTTAAGTTCAATTTATTCTATAATTCAAGTTTGGATTTATTTAAAAATTAAGATTGCTCATCTTAGTCGTTTCCATTTGATAATTACAATTTCAAATTATAACTCTTAATGGTTCAAAGTAATGGATTTCCATTTATGACTTACAATTTCATTTCTATTCATAAGTTTTAACTTACTTACTTAAGATCTAGGACTATTCATTTAAGTCCATTTTCATCTTTACAATCAAATTTCAAATTATTACACTTAAGAACTTAAGAATATGAGTTTCTTTACACAATTATAAGCATTTTACATTACCTTTATATTCAATTCAGTTCGACTTCAACTTATTTACTTTTAATTCAATTCCAATTCTCCATTTTATTTAACTTATCTTAAGTTAAATTCAAATATATTTTATTCACTTTCATATACTCAAATTAAATTTTAATTCTAGGATACAAATTTTATACAAGTTTTACAATTCATTCACCTTCAAGTTCTCTAACTCTTTTATCTACCAACTTATATTACTCATTGAGTTATTTTCATCTCATAATTATAATCCAAGAATTAAACTTCCATTCCCTTCTTATTTCAATCAACTTCATTCTATACTTTATATTGTTGATTCATTTAAATTCCCACATTTTTATTTTAAATAGAATTCCCAGAATTCAATTGCCCGGTTTTATTTCAAAACCATTTTGAATCCATAAATAACTCATACATATCTGGTATATCACATCAAATCCCAATTTCCAAAACAAATCTGCTTTTACCAAACAATTTTCCCTTTGAATTTCAAAACCGACCCAGTTCACAATCATTTCCAATTTAAAACAGTTTGGTAGCAATTTCTCTTTGGAAACTCGAAAATAGACATCGATGATGCTGCAGTCATCACCGAAATTATTTTCCAGCGACCAAAAGAGAATTTAATGCTTTTATCACTCTAAACATTTCAAATATTTTTAAATCCCCAAACCTCACCAGATTTCAATTCCACCCAAAATATTTCTGAAATAGTACTACTTATTATTTCTCCAAAATCTTTGAAAACCATTTCCAAATCCCAGGAATTTAAACTTTTCCCGAAAATCCCAAATTGCAATTCCTTTAAATCTACATTCAAACATTCCCTGGAATTTATCTCATTTCAATTTCAAATGTTTCTATGGAATTCTATTTCAAAATTATAATCACCTTTGTATATGAAGTTTTATTTCAACTTATAAATTACATTTATAATTTATGTTCTCAAACTCCATTTGTTATATAAATTTATTCTTGAACTTTGGTTATAAGTTTTCAATTTCTTATTCAATTTCCTCCTAATGATAATAATTTATTATCATCATCCAACAACCAAACATCCAAATATAACTATAATAATTTATAAAAATTATTTCTTTCATATACAAAAATAATTTGGGTAAAATTATTTCATCTACCCATTTTAAAACAATATTGTGTCGAATTGTCTATTTAAGTGTTTAGAGATTCCTATCAATAACGTTAATTACTCGTATTGACCAGAATCCATAAACTACTCAATAAACCAACCAACACAATATAAAACCATTTTATATTCACTAACAAATACGCGCTCATATCTATTAATACTCTCAAACTCATTCTAGAGTACTATCGACTCTTTTTAAGAGTAATTCCCACCAGAGCCAAGGTTATCGCTAGCCTAAGCTCTGATACCACTGTAACGACCCGACTTTCCAGACCCGGAAAATCGAACCATTTCAGTTAAGAAGAAGAGGTAGAAGAAGAAGAAAAATAGAAAACAACATCAGAATCTAACCATCGCAGCGGAATAAAATATAATATATATTAACAGATCTTTACACAAATCAAAACTATATCAGTTTTATATAATATAGCATCAGAGTATACACCAGAGAACACATAACATACAACTGGACAATAACCATATCATGTCCTCAATACAACAGAGTACAACAATCAACACAGCGGAATATATATATACACAAGTACGGGAGATACGTCTCGCCATCCAGCTCATCTCCTGAGATCCACAGCATCATATCCTGTAACCTATAATACTCGGTCTGACCCGAGCATCATATAAAACAATACTCGAGTCAGTCTGGAATACCAGCATGAGAAAATCACACTCAATTGATTATTAAAGTTTCAAAAATCCTTTTGAAAATAAAAGCATCTCGTAAGACCACGCCACAAATAAACATGTCGGGTTTTTACCTTACGATAGCTAAAACACTTTATATCAAAATCCTCTGATATTATAATAGTGTCTACAGAAAGTAAAATAGAATCTAGCTGAAATGCTTGCATCTCACATTTCAACAATAGTTGGGCACAATCAAAACCGTACAGGCACGTAGGGAGAATGGATTTCCAACGAATGACTAGGCACTGGGGTACCACCTGTCACAGTACGTGGCCTAGATCACAGTACCGAGGAGTACGCCCGCTCCCCTGCAACGCAAAGCCGGAATCATCCCTTACTGGATAATTCCAAATAAAATCACCCCACGGTTGGGATCAGCAACCGCAACACTAAGCCGAAATAAAAGGGACATCTAGACAGGGATGACCTTACTCTCAAGTGGGGGCTACCCACGAAGCCTTGCTGCATAACCCCTGATTTTCAGTCATTCCCGGTTGATGAGGCTTGAGGCTAAACGTTACCTTTACAGAACATTTCACTTTGAATGCCCATCGTCCACCTGACGATGTCACGAAAGCATTCGTCCATATAAGTCCGTCCCGGGTCCGAACGGAACCGAAGGCACTATTCCTACTACATCCATTTTGGAAATATCCTCAGGATTAGTAGCGACTAGCCCTTGCACTTCACAGCTCCATCTTCGACTCTGAACACGTTACACGAAACGTACAAACCGAATCGAAGTGGTATTCGAGTCTCCAGACCTAGAATCCCGGTATACGGAAACTCGATCCCGGTCTCTTCGAAACGATCAGCGCATTTGGCAAATATTGATAGTCGGTTATTTAACTATCAATTAACATCCACAAGCAACCATCACACAATAAATAATTTCCCACATTATTTATTTGCCCAAATATCTTTCCAAGATATATTTCCAAATTTTCAAAGCTCATTTGAAAACCATTTCAAACAGTTTCCGCTTACAGAATACAATTCCCAAATAATTATTTCCACTGAATCACCAAGTACAAAATACTTTAGATTTAAAAACAAATTAAAAGACTTTACTATAAATATACTTTATAACATTGAAATTTTAAAACTACTTTAATACTTTATTAAAATGAAACCATTTATAAATATAAACTAAATTTCTCTATAAACATATTACCAAATCACTTTTATATAATTACTACAATGATAGATTTTTGAAAATACTACTTTAGGCCTTAACATTTAGAAATAAATCAATTTTCTAAAATATGCTTTTTAAAACGTATTAAAACCTTTAACTTATATTTAAAATTGCTTTGAAAACGTACTTGGCTATCCAGAGAAATACACTTCTCATTTCCATCTTTTTAAAAATAAATCAACATTTATTTTTAAACCAATTCATATTCCTTTATAAATTCCCACCTTGAATTTATATTTCAAATATCCTCTGATATTCCATTCCACTTTATAAACCCAGTTTATATCTCCAAAATCTCATTTCTCTTAAATTCCAAATCCCAAAGTATTTAAATCAAATTTATAATTGATTTCCCAATTTATTTTACCTTGAAATAAATTCCTTTACTTAATCCATTTATTTCCAAATTCATTAACTTCCAGATTTTATTTCTCATTATGATTTAAAATCTTTAAACTGAAACACAAGTCTCAGATTTCCCAAATTCCTTCTTTCTTTTTAATTACATTTAAACATTGAATTAAAATAAATTATTTATCCCTTTAAATAATATCACATAAGTTTTCTTTAAATTCAATATTTCTCTATTTATTCAAAATTCTTCTTTTCCATATTTAATTTATTCGAATTCACTAGAATTACTTAACTTAAATTTTATTCTTTTATTTCTTTCCAAAAATCCAATTCAATTGCTTTTGATAACTCATTATACTGGGAAATTCAATCCAACCAGATTATCAGATATAAATCATCACAGGATATCAACAATCATATCACAGAATATTTAAACAAAATTAAATATTTTGAGGAATCCAGTCGGATCCCTCCAACCTGTTTCCCTGCATCCACAGATGTTAGCACAATACCAATTCCACTTCGAGGTGGAATATCGCAGTATATGGGTTTTATAAAATATCATCCGCTATTATGCGGCGCATAGGGTCTCATCCGCTACATAAATGCGGGAATATCAACAACTCCAATATATACATATGCCAATATATATATATTGGTATATACTACTATATACCATATCAATCAAATCAATCAATTCAATCATCCATCAATATTTAAATTTAACCAATTAAATTTAAATTATAATTTAACTGAGTGAGATTAACTCACCTTAATTTCCGTTTGCGAATTCGATCCAAACTGATTTGTCACTCCACAATTCCAGACCTTATATAAACATTATATGAATTTATTAATATTCAAATAAATTGACTAATAAAATTTCAATTGATAATTAAATTTACCCGTAATTTATTTTATTGTAAATAAATACCTTTAAAGTTTTGACAAATCTCTTAACAAATATTTTCTAGTTACCGAAAATTTCATGAGTTAAATAAATTGATTTCCATTTTATAAACTTAATTTAACTAATTCTTTAATTAAACAAACAAGTAAATCAAAATGTATATACGTTCATTAATTCATTTCTCTCATTTTGAAACTCCTGTATACTTAAAATCATTTATAGATTTCCAAAACTTCCACATTTAAAATTCTTGTTTAACTTCCAAATCTTTATATATATTCCGTTTACCACTATATATGTGTATATTCTAAATTAAAAACTGCATATATATATTTTTATTAAATTAAATAAAATACATTATACCTTACTGCCCAGAAATTCTCCAATGCCACCACGAGATCGCCCACTTCCTCAGTCTCATTCCGACCACGCGCTCGCGAGCACGAACCCTCAGCCCAACGCCTAGCTTCGCCTTCGAGCCTGCGCCCATCTCCTGCTCGCGACCAGGCATCTCATCGAACAAGCCCTGGCGCACGCGATTCGAGATGCCGCCTCATCTCCCCTTCGCGAACTCGATCGCGACTCCGTCCTTACGTGCGTGAAGCTTGTAGACATCGCGAGATTCTAATGCGTCGAACGTCTGCCATTACTGTTGAATTCGAGTTTGGGGAAGAAAGAAGAGAACGAAGGATTTTCGTTTGAAAGAAGTAGCGGTCATTATTATTTTTCCTTTCGATTTCCTGCTCTATTTTGATTTGAAACAGCTCGGGATATTTTGTTGTAAAAGAAAGTGTTCGAGAAGACTCTGTTGGCTTGCAACAGAAGACAAAAAGGGGAACGTGACTTGGTTGATTTTTTTTTCGTGTGTGCTCGAAACAACTGGCAACAGTAATTTCGAAATGACAAGAAAAAGTTACGATGTTAAATATAGGCGGTTCGATTTAAACAGGTGACAGTATTTCTGAAATGATGTAAGATATTTTTAAATCAAAACGATTAAATTTCGTCTAGACGTTTCTACCTCGTATGCTCACACAACAACTCCAATTACTACGAAACTTGAAATCCGGTAATAATACAATATTACGGATCCAATGGAACTGGTTTCGTCGAATTCCGAGACTGTGCCTCGGACGGCTATTTTTAAATATCGATTCAAACGATATAATTTCAAAACTGAACAAAACAGTTTTGAAATTACATTTTGAAGCTTCTATTATCTTCAGTATTATCATTACGACTTTTACGAGCTTTCAAAATATTTTTAATTAGCTTAGAATACCAGATTTACTATTTTATCCAACTTCAAATAAATTTAATTTAATTATTAAATTACTCAATAAACAGCGATATTTGAAATTTAAGTTTATAATTAATCTCTGAATATTTAAAATTAATTAATATCCCAATTTCAAATATACAAAAATTCCGGGTCGTCACAGGAAAGGGGTGGTATCATGGTATGGAGCCCAGATACTTACTCATGTGGATACACTTATTTATTATGTGTAATGATGCTACCGAGCGCTCGGATAAAGGTCCCAAAGGACCGGGTGATGACATATTCGTGAGTTACTTGTTACAGGAGTAACCTGGCCTTGTTTGGCAGAGAGCAGTTTGTCTCTCGGGACGTCCAGCCAGAGGCGATCCCATTCGGCAAGAGGAAAGGAAGTTCCTTAGCCTGACCATTTGTTGGAAATCCATCTTCCAAATACGAACCTTGTACGGTTTTAGTTGTAGAACCTGCTATTTAACATAGCAGCTATAGCAGGCATAATATAATGGTACATATGCTGGCTAAGATTAATATTGTATTTTCGAAAGAATTTTACACTATGCACTAGTAATAATATCAAAAAATGATTTGTTTTGCGTAGTAAGCATTTTTGGCTATCATAAGAAGAAATCTCCTCCAAGTCTGCGATTGCATTGTGTGTGTGGTGGGAGGTCTTATGGTAGTTTCATTTTCCAAAAGCATTGCGAGTTTCAATGTTAAAATTCTATTGTTGTTTGTTTTAAAGATAAACTGTTTTAGTTCTCACACCAGTCACCATGACTGACCTGGAGTTTATTGTTTCCTTCCTAAACTGTGGGTGCCCATCATTTTCCACACGGGCAGTCTAGAGTTAGGTTATCAGATTATTCTGGATTTTGGAGTGCTGTGGAGCTTAGTGGCGAGCTGGATGGCGAGACATACCATTTGTGTATGATAGTATTATTCCGCTGTGTATTCTGTAAATGGACAAGTTCATATAACTGTCCAGTTGTGTTGTATACTATTGTTGTAAACTATGATGATGATGTAATGTATAAAATAATACAGTTCTTTGTTTTAAAAGATTATTCATTTATCTATTATATGTTGTTCCGCTGCGAATGTGAGATTCTGATATTATTTCTGTTTCTATGTCTTTTTGTTATTTCTTCTTTCTCTTTTCTTCTGTTTTCTTCCTCCTCTTCTTTCTTAAACCCTAATGGTTCGGTTTTTCGTTCATCTTGAGTTAATCGATGGAGATTAGTGTCTACTCAAGGGGTACGGAAAAGCGGAATATTACAGTCTGACTGTCTCATCAAAGCGTTTAGGAGATTCCTATCGATAACGTTGATCAAGTGCATCGACCAGAATTCTTAAAGCACTCGATGGGCAAAACAACACAAAATCATCTTCTATATGATAAACATGCCTCTTATAAAATTTACAAATATTCTTTGCTCGTTTTAAGAACAAAATCTAATCATACTTATAAATATCTTATTAAAAAGATTTGCAAATTTTAAATTGTTGTTTTCATCCATAATCAATAAATACAAGGATGGCCTCATCGAGATATTCGTAGAATACTCGATTCATAAGATGGATGAAATAAGCTGAACAAACCGAATGACATCACGAGTTACTCATAAGAATCATAACGAGTGCAGAATGCAGTAAGTGGAATGCTACCCTCCGCAACTCGTAGCTGATGAAAACCGGTGGCAAGGTCGAGCTGAAAAGACCTTAGCACCACTCAATAGATTGCTTAGGTGATAATCCTAAGACAAGCTCAAATATATCGAAAAATTCACAAACTACTTGAATGAGAGAAATAACATTCCCCTCATCAAGTGGGTTTAAAGAATAAAATGATGCCACCGAATTTGGAAATCAAAATCATTAAAATCAATAGAAATCTGCTTAACAGATTGAGAATGTCGAAGATGGATAGTCCTCTCAGGACAAAGGATATAGGCTTTATAATGATTAAGCCAATCCTTTCCCCAAAAATCAATTTCGAAGCCTAAGTAACGCATAACATGCAAATTGGCTCGAAAAGAATAATCACATAAAATAATCTCGACATCTCCACAAGCAAACTGAGTGTTGCGGATCTACCAATCGGATTTGCAATTCTCAATGAAGTCATCAAGTCCATAATATTTAAAGAAAAAGAATCAACAAGTTCTTTTGATATAAAATAATGAGATGAACCCGTATCAAAAGAACTCAAATAGGATAATCACAAAACAAATTAATGTCATCAAGGGTAGAATGAAAAATACCTTGACCAAGAGAAGTGTCACAAGGAGCTTGCACAACATTCAACTCTCCCTCTCTCCTACTTTGGAGTATGGGATATGTAGATATAAGATGGCCCGAACTTTTGCAATAACGACAAAAAAATGGTTTTGGGCACTCATTTGCATAGTGGTCCGTCGACCCACAATTGTAGCATCGTCCACGACTAGAGGTAGGAGTCTTTGCTACCGAAGTTTCTTGCTTCCCTTTCTTGTTGGGATTGGGGCCTTTGAACTTAATAGGCATCTTCATGTTATTATTGAAGTTCTGTTTGGCACGCACAACTTCAACATCACTTTCTCTATCGGCCTCTTCAAGCCGAAGAGCTATATCTACAAGCTGATCGAAAGAAACTTCTAGTTTCAGAAGTAAGGGCTTTTTGAGGTTCTTGTTCAACCCATAAATAAATCTCTGATTTATCTTCAAAGGGATATTAATATATTCGACCCCATATTTAGAGAGAGATTCAAAAGATGCGACGTAGTCGGTCACAGAAGATTCACCTTGAACAAGGTCAATAAAGCGCCGCGCTAAAGTTAATTTTTCAGCTTTCGGCACAAACTTCAATTCGAACCTTTCCCGAAATTGCTCCCAAGTAAGATCCGCTTCAATAATTTATGAAATCAAAAGCTCATTCCAATATAATGCTCTTTATTGGAGCATGCTAGAAGCCACTTGGACTCGATGTAGATCAATAAGATTCATGTGGGAAAAGATGCGATCGCATGATCTAAGCCAAGCTTGGATTTCTATAACATTTTCGGAACCCTTGAATGGCCTTCCACCCAAAGCGGTATAATCTCTGCACAAGCATGCAAACTCGGATTTAGGGTGAGTTGGCACTGGAACAGGTCCGGCAGCTTGGGCATTGTTCACAAGATCTAAAAATTGTTGAGCAGACAAAAATACTCCATCCTAAGGAGTAGCACTGGATTGACCGGCGCTAGGACGGCCAGGTCTAACCATTTCTCTTCTTTAAGAAAGAAAGAAGAGGAAAAAGGTTATACACAGAATGAATATCAAATAAACTTGATTGCTAAAACAAGGCATCATAAAAATAAATAGGATAGAACGGTACGAAGACTCGAATTAAATCCTATGGCACGATTCCTAAGAAAGACTTAGGACAATGATCCTTGCTAGATTATTCTACATTGTTCCGAAGTTTGGCTCCGATACCAAACTGTGATGCCCCACCTCTATACTCACACTAGCCAAGGACACTACGGGGTAATGCCATTGACTAGCATGAAGAATAAGGCTGTTGAGGAGCGACCATCTATGTAATTGCCTTGTGCGAGTACCGATATGTCAGATAATATAACTTACATTTCGTTTCAAGAGGAAATCCGACATATCAAATACAAACTCAAAGCTACCACACAGTGGCTATGTGGACTTCGGAAACAAATATAGAAATAAACATAACACAAATCAGTCACATATATTCATATCACAAAGGCGGAAGCAGATATGAATATAACACATAAAAGTGTACATCAAAATAGTGGTCAAACTAGATCCACTATATCACAAAAGAATAGATAAAGGTGCCAGAGAAAAGAATAAGTATACATTAAGGAGTCTCTATCTCGAATGTATAATAACAAAAACTACTAAGCTAAAGTAGTTAGCCAAAAGTCAGGTGACGGACCCTGATAAGAAGTCAAGCAGAAGCACCTGTAATACCTCGGTCTGACCCGAGTATTATTTAAGAAGAAAATAATAAACGGATCAGTCTAGCTATAAATATCAGATAAAATGAGATAGGATAAGAGATATGACCAAAAACGTATGATAACAAAAATGCCATACTGTGTTAAGTATACATCAAATAACAACAAAAATCATACAATATCTCAAATCATCTCAAAACACCAAAAAGAATCACATTCTTTAAATTATTCACCAAAACACAAATATTGATAGAGCTTACTAATGCAAACCACGAAAATTGGTGAAACACAAATTCTAGAAATCACAACCCGAAATCCAGAAATCACAAAAGGGGGAAGGCCTATCACAAACGAGAGTATGAAAACTCCCCAATACGTGTATCACAAATGGATCATTATCCCATGGTCGCTAACCATAGAGCCGGTTCCACGACGTAGTTCAGCGAACGCCCGAGGAACCAGAAACTCAAATAATCCAGAACATCGATGTAGAATAGCGTTACGCCCGATGAACTAAACTCAAATAATCAGGCATAGCGACGTTGTACAACGAACGTCTGATGAACCTGAACACAAATAATCCAGAACATCGACGTAGTACAGCGAACGCCCGATGAACCAAACTCAAATATTATGGAACAACGACGTAGTACAGCAAATGCCCGATGAACCGAACTCCAATAAGCTGGAACAATGACGTAACACAACGTTACGCCCGATGAAGCGAACTCCATAAAACCAAAGGTCGCTAGCCTATAAAAATGAGACGAAGCTCCGTAAATCGGGGTACAGTCCCCCACGTGGATAAAGAGACATCGCACATCACTAGTCTAAACCATAAAATGATCACCATTGATCAATAAGAAGTGTCAATTACACTAAGCTAGTGAATAAATGAGTTTAGCTTCATGTCCCATAACCACTAGCTTAACTTAAATATTTACGAACTGTAACGGTTGCGATCTTTCGACGCTCGAAAGTCGACATTAATACGTCCACTGTATCAATTGCCGCACAATCGAATGCCAGAAAACCGAACCATTAGGGTTAAAAAGAAGAGGTAGAAGAAGACAGAAGAAAAGGAGAACAAAAAAACAGAAACAGAAACAATATCAGAATCTCACATTCGCAGCGGAACAATATACAATAGATGAATGACTAATCTTTAAAACAAAAGACTATATCGGTTTATACATACATCAATCAGAGTCGATATACAACTCAATACAATAATGGACAGTTATATAAACTTGTCCTCACATAGAATGCACAGCGGAATAAATAAACAAGTACGGGAGTACGTCTCGCCATCCAGCTCGTCTCCAAAGCTCCAGAATATCCAGAATATCCTGATAACATAACTCTAGGCTGCCCGTGTGGAAAATTATGGGCACCCAGAGTTTAGAAAGGTAACAATAAACTCCGAGTCAGTCATGGTCACTGGTGTGAGATCGTAAAACAGTTATTTTCATAAAGAAAATAAAATAGATTCGCAATGCTTTTGGAAAATGAAACTACCATAAGACCTCCCGCCACACACAATGCAATCGCAGAATTGGAGGAGATTTCTTCTTATGATAGTCAAACATGCTTATTACGCAAAATCATTGGATATTATCATTAGTGCATAGTGTCGAAAACATTTTGAAAGTATAATATTAATCTTAGCCAACATACAACCATTATTGTATGCCTATTATAGCTACTATGTTCAATAGCAGGTTACCACCAAATTCCATAGCAGGTTATACAACTAAAACCGTACAAGGTTCGTATTGTTTCTTTGGATTTCCAACAAATGGTCAGGCTAAGGAACTTCCTTACACCGAAATGGAAACGCCTCTGGAAAGACGCCCCGAGAACCTAACCGGATCTCTGCAATCACAAGGCCGACGCTACCTCACGCTGTACAGCTGTAACTTGGTAACCAACACATTGACGCTACCTCACGCTGTACAGCTGTAACTAGGTAACTAACAGACAAGTATGCCATTCCCCCGGTCATTACCGACCTTTATCCGAGGATCCTCAACCATAAAGCAACAACCACAAAGTATAATAAATTTGCAGCATCAACATAGGTAAAATATCTGGGCTCCATACCATGATATCACCTTTTATCCAGAAGGAAATGACATACCCTAGGGGTGCGACCCCTAAAACCTTTCCGCAACATTCCTGTTTCGACCGTTACCGGGTTGTGAGGCTTGACGAAGTCTCGTCCACAAAGCTACGCTTTTTCACAAAGCCATGCTTTGATCAACAAATGATCAACAGCACTTCGTATGCCACATTACCAAATTGGGAATGTATCACTAGTAACCATCAACTACATAACCTCTGAGCTCGTATGTCTCAGAGAAGGGTGTTAAGCTAAGAGAATAAATTCTCCGCCACCATAGAAATGTATTTGATAGAAACCAGCTTTACATCTCAAAGTGTAACGTCAAACACACATCCATACAAGTCCGTTCCGGGATCGAACGGAACCGAAGGCACTTCCAGAGAAGCCCTTGCAATTCGGGTATTCACTAATCACGTCCGGACTTCCCATCACAAGAAGAGTGATATAAATCTCTATACCGGAGCAACTATGTGCAGAGACATTTGACAGGTTGTCCTTTCATTTTCAGAAATACCCGGTCTACACACCGGTCTTCAAATAATGTCCATTCACGACGTATCACTATTCGGAATGGGTTATATGACACAAAGTCCTCTCCCGGCTTAACCGAATAATGAGCGTTTGTTTTAAAACAAATCAAGTGCCATTCCAAAAGCAAATATTGATAGTCGGTTATTTAACTATCAAACATCCACAACAATCAACCAATTTAAATAATTTTTCCCAAATTATTAAATTTCAAATATCTTCGTAAGATATATGGTTTACACTTCAACACTTTGAAAACAAATTTCAAATCACTTTCATTTAAACCAATTAAATGAATCCTTATCGATTTATTTCAAATTTACATCCCAAATCTGTAAATTTATTTCCACACTTTAAAATAATTCAGTGTTTATTTTAAAACAAATTTCCCTTTCCTTTACAAATTCTATTTTGAATTTACATTTCCAAATATTCACTTATACACGATTTTCAAATCGTTTTCCAAATATTCACTTTCAAACACCAAATCAAATTCCATTTGGATTTTAAACAAATTTATCACTTTTTAAAATAAATTCCTTTATCTCTTCCAAACCATTTAAAATTCCATTTTAAATAAATTCTTCAACTTTTAAATAATATTATTCAAAACCCTTTTATTAAAAATCCTTTCCCATATTTTTGGAAATAATTCGATAATATTACAAAAAACAACTTTATGCTTTAAAATTCCTTCTTTTAAATTCAACCAATTCTTTCAAAAGAAATTTACTGTAACATCCCGTATTTTTAAGCTATTGAATTTGAACATTTAATTCGTTTTAAATGTTAATGTGGATTCTTAATTGATTTTGAAATGAATGGATTTGGGTTCAATCAATGAAAATGGGCTATAATTTTAATTTATAGCAATTCTGGTTGAATTTGATTAATGGAAAAATAATAATTAAATATTCGGGATTAGGATAAAAAAAAAGGTGAATCTAGGTGTAAATAGCTATAAAATGGTTTTAAAATTTATTTTAAAGTCTATTTGGACATAAATAATATTATTGGATTTTTAGAAGAATTTTAAAGTCGATAAATTAATATTTGGAATTTATATTAATTTAAAAATGAATTTAATATTATTAAAATGCAATTTAATCAGATTTTTGTCCGGAATGAGCCGGAATCATTTTTAATGTGTTTATAAATTTTATATGATTTATTGTTAAGTTAATAAAATTTTAAAAATGAAATTTTAAGCGTTTCTGATAATTTCAGAAAATCGCCTGATTGAATAGACGAGTTAAAATAGCCTTCCGGGGCACAGTCTCGGAATTCGACGAAACCAGTTCCATTGGATCCATAATAGTTAGTTATTATCGGATTTCAATTTTCGTGGCAATCGGAGTTGTCGTTTGACTGTGGCAGCTCGAAACGCATCGAAATCGATTTAACCGATTTAATTTTAAATTGATCGTTTAATCCCGTATCTCGCGCATGCGATCAAATCAGCTTACGAAACCTCTTCCATTGTGTCTAGAACGCGGAAAAACCCCAGGATAGCCTGTCGGAACGTGAGGATTGGAGTTCGTTGCGTAAGTGATAAAATGGAGTGGAACGAGAATAAAATAATATTTAATTATATTATATAACTTCATTTTTTGCCTTAAACCCTAGCATATACGGTTAGCCGTCGTTCTCTTCATTTCGATGGCCAAGACGTTTCCTCACTCTTCCTCGATTCTCTCTTCATCCACGCATTTTTTTCACGAAATATCCAACTAGGGAATCGAAGAACTAGTCGAGCTCTTCGAGTTGTACGGTGGAGATTGAATATCGTCGAGTGGATTGACAGCAGCTTCACCACAAAGGGGCCGCGTTCGTGCTTGAAATTCGCACGGGTTAGGGGACCGAGTTCATCGTGGCTAAGGGCGGTGGTGGAGGAGGCTGAGAGCTTCGGAATGGCGACACCTGATCGTGGTCTAGACGAGCGTGGAGGAAGCGGTGGTCAACCCTAGAATCGAAGTTTCGAACGGCAAAATGGGTTCTTTCGACCTTGGCATTCGCGAGAAGGAGAAAGGGAAGGAGCGGCTCGATTTCGCTAACGTGATGGAGGGCCGAGATTTTGTGATGGTAAAGTTTTAAAATAAAAAGAAAATTTGATTTCAAATTTTAATTCAAACTTTGAAAAATCGTAACGAACTCATACGATATCAGTTTGCGACGAAATTCATGGCGTTGGAATCGCAGAATCGAGTACTACGCAGTGTGTAACGACCCAGAATTTTTGATAATTAAAATTTGAATATTTAATTAATTTTAAATATTAATAAATGGAATTTAGAAGTCGAATGATTTATTTTTCGAATATTGGGTTTTATTTGATAATTAAATCGATAAATTAAATAGTGAAATTCCAGAGATAATTAAAAATCGAGTTTAATATGATTAAAATTTATTTGTAAAATTTTATTTAATCATACTGGAGTTATAGAAAGGTTATAGAACTTTTAAAATTGAATTTGGAGTTAATTTGTGAAAATCGAATATTTTAATATTTAATTATCGACTGTAAAAATAGCCAATTTTCGAAAAGTCTCGGATTACGACGAAACCAGTTTCATCGGATCCGTAATGTGATATTATTGTAAGATTTCAAATTTCGTAATTTTTGGATTTACCATTTGTCCGGGGCAAATTAAAACGCCTCGAAATCGATTTAAATCGGTTTAATTTAAATTGATCGTTTATTGCCATATCTCACACATACGATCGAATTAGCTTCCGAAACTTGTTCCATTGCGTTCGGAATGCGGGATAAACCCTAGAAGCGATAGTGACCACGCGTAAATCGGAGTTTGAAAATACCGTATGAATAGTGGTTGAGAAATTCTCTATAAATAGACCATTTATTCACCAAAAATAAAAAGAAAATGCAAAACCCTAGTTATTTTCGTGAGCCAGCCGCCAGTTTTGAGATTAATGGCTGGAAACTCTCGATCTTCTCTCCCTCTTATCTTCAAATCCATTAAGTTTTTGCAAAAATCTCCAACTAGAAAAATGTTAAACTCAACGTGATTTATCCATCCAACGGTGGAGATGGGATTTCGAGCTGCAGATTGGAAGCTTTTGGGCCGCGTTCGCCAGTGCTTGCGCACGCATTTCAAGATAGGGGAGGAGGCCGAGTCGCGTGGGGTTGCAGCTGAGTGTGGGGTTGGGCGTTGGCTTCGTTCTGGTACTGTTGTGATGGGGTTTCGTCAACAAGGAGGGGGTGCGATGAAGTCGAAGTCGAGCGAAGTATGGGTTTGCTCGCGTGAAATACTGGAGCGGGAAGAAGATGATAGTGGCGAATGGGCCTGATGGAGGCAACGAAAATCAACGGTTAGATGTGAGGTTGTAAAATTATTAAAAAGAAAATGAAATTATTCTATTTAAAATTGTATAAAGTTTGAATTACCATAACTTCATCATATATTATCAGAATTCAACAAATTTAGTAGCGCCGGAATCGTAGAAACACATACTACGCAATGCAATTGGATTGGAGTCGTTTGGAGCTAGTTTGAATTTTGGGTAAAATTAAACGTCCGTTTAATTTTATTCGAAATAAACGCTGGAACGGAATTTAAAATCAAGGTGAGATCTTCTCACTCAAATGAAAGTGGATTTTCTTTTACAGTTATTGATTGATTGATTGACTGCTTGGATGTGATATTAGATATAGTATGATATATCTATATATATATATAGCAATATATACATATTGGCATATGTATATATTGGGTTGATTGATTTCCCGCCTCGTATAGCGGATGAGACCCTATTGCGCCGTTAGTAAGCGGATTATTTTTATAAAACCCATATACCGCGATAATTCCGTACTGGAGCGGAATTGGTATTGTGCTAACATCTTTGGATGCAGGGAAACGGGTTGGAGGGATCCAACTGGATTCCTCAACTGTATTTACTTATTTACAGATATTGATATATATTCTGTTATCATATTGATATATGATATTGACTGTTGTGATGGACTAATTGGTGTTGTTGCATCATCGGATTCAGTTTTGAAATGTAAAAATAACGACTTTTACTTTAAAAGGGTTTTTAAAGTGATTTTTGAAAATATACGTTTTATGGAATTTTTGAATCGATTTATAAACGTAAAATTTTAAAGTTATAAAAGTTATAATTTTTAGTGAAATATAACCGAAGTGTCGTTTTTGAAATAAAAGTCGATTTATTTATAAAATGGTTTAAGTTAGGATTTTTGAATAACTATAAACGATTTGTATAGAAAGATTTATAAAATTGATATTTTATAAATTAAAATATTGGACTTATAAAACGAATTTTATAAGTGTTAAAAAGAAGTATAAATGGATTTCATAAGTGAATGAAATTAATAGATTTACATTGTGAAGTTAAAAATGAATGAAGTTGTAGAATAAAGGATTTATAAGTAATTTAGTTTTTTGCCTTTAAATGGAATGTTGATTGAATTTGTTCATAAATGATTCTTTTTAAAATTGAAATCGTTATAAAGTACAAATGCGATTTATAAACATTGTTTATAAATCCGAAATCACTTATTTTTATAAGTGAATTATAGAAGTTAATAAAATGAGATTTATAAACCGGAGTTGTTATAGAAAATAGAAAATGGAATTTATAAACGTTGTTTTTATAAATTCGAAAATAAATCAAATTTGATTGATTTTAAATATAGAGATTATTAAGGGAATTTTATCCACGATTTTGGACAGTGGATAATTCTTGAAATAAATATGTAAAAAGGGATTGAAACTTGGTTATTGAAGTATATTCACGATTTTGGACAGTGAATATATTATTGAAAAAAAATAGTATGTTTGGGAAAGCGATATTATAAATGAAGTTAATTGTTTTAAAAGATGTTTTAAAACGTGTGAACTATCGAAATCATAGATTTCAACATTTATTGTTGAAATAGACGTTTTCGAGGAAGAAGGAAATGGTGGACTATAACCCTGTTGTTATAGTAAATGATTTCCGAAAGGAAATGTTTTTATATAGTATTGGGATTTATATATCTATCTAAATTTCGAATCCCTATACTAGTGATTTTGAGTTGTCGTAACGATGTTTTACGTAACATTCGTTTTGACTCAAATAAATGTTGTTATAGTAAATGGTTTCCTTAAAGAAATGAATATATACTTAATTTGATTTAAGTATATCGAATATTTTCAAATGTTGAAAATAAATGATTTGTGAATTACGTATTATTAAATAAGTATGGAAATGCTTTTCCAAAATGAAATGAAACGTTTTTGAGATTTTATCTTCTTAAAGATAAACTGAAATTGAATATTTGAAATCGATTTGAGAATCGTATATCAGTAGATATTTGAAATATAAATTCACTATGGAATTTATTAAAGAAAGGGAAACTGTTTAGAAAATAAATATTGATTTATTTTTAAAGTGTGGAAATTTTATATCTAGTAAAGATATTTTTGAAGATGAAATAATTTGGAAAATTATTTGGAATCTGATGATGTTGCGCATCTTTATTGATAGTTAAATAACCGACTATCAATAATTACCTTGAATGGTATTTGTTGTGAATTGGATGAATTTGAATGCCATACTTATTTTTGAATAAACGCTCACTATTCGGGTTAGCCGGGAAAGGACCATGGGGTCGTATAACCCATTCCGAATATGTGATACGTCATTATGAATTGCATTCGAAGACCGGTGTTGAAGACCGGATATTTTTGAAAATGGAAGGATTACCGTCGAGTTACTCTACATCGGCTGATCTCCGATTTAGAGGTTTTATCACCCTTAGTGACGGGAAGTCCGGACGTGATTAGAAATTTATCCGGATATGCAAGGGCTTCGTGAGAAATGCCTTCGGTTCTGTTCGATCCCGGAACAGACTTGTATGGATTGTGTGTCTGACGTTACAATTTGAGATATAAAGCTGATTTCTTTCAAATACATTTCTGTTGGTGGCGGAGAATTTATTCTCTTAGCTTAACACCCTTCTTTGAGACGTGCGAGCTCAGAGGTTATGTAGTTGAAATTTATCAGCGATATACTCCCAATTTGGTAACGTGGCATACTGAGTGTTGCTGTGAAATGATCAGTGTTTGATCATTTGTGATATGATCATTTGTTTGATCTTATATCTTTATGATCATAGGTTGATCATTTGTTTGACCCGAAGCATGGCTTTTTGAGAAACGTAGCTTTGTGGACGAGACTTCGTCGAGCCTCACACCCCGGAAATGGTCAAAACAGGAAGGATGCGGCAAGGTTCTAGGGAGTAGCGCCCCTTAGTGTATGTCATTCCTTCTGGATAGAGGTGGTATCATGGTATGGAGCCCAGATACTTAACCTATGTGGTTGCTGCATTTTTACTATGTGGTTTGTTGGAAATCGGGGATCCTCGGGAAGATCGGTTACGATCGGGGGATGACATACGCGTGTCAGTAGTTATCTATTTTTGCAGAGGTAACCCGGCCTTGTGTTGGCAGAGATCCGGTTAGGTTCTCGGGTCGTCTATTCCAGGGACGTACTCATCGTGGAAAAGGAAGTTCCTTAGCAGGCATAATATAATGGTACCTATGCTGGCTAAGATTTATATTCTACTTTCGAAATGTTTTCCACTATGCACTAATAATAATTTCAAAAATGATTTGATTTTGCGTAGTAAGCATATTTGACTATCATAAGAAGAAATCTCCTCCAATTCTGCGTTTGCATTGTGTGTGTGGTGGGAGGTCTTATGGTAGTTTCATTTTCCAAAAGCATTTCGAATTTGTTTTATTTTCTTTGTGAAAAATAACTGTTTTACGATCTCACACCAGTCACCATGACTGACTCGGAGTTTATTGTTTCCCTTCTAAACTTTGGGCGCCCACCAATTTCCACACGGGCAGCCTAGAGTTAGGTTATCAGGATATTCTGGAGCTTTGGAGATAAGCTGGATGACGAGACGTAGTATTTGTATCTGATAGTATTTATTCCGCTGTGTATTCTGTATGAGGGCAAGTTTATATAATTGTCCATTGTTGTATTGAGTTGTATATTGACTCTGATTGATGTACGTATAAACTGATAAAATTCTTTGTTTAAAAGATTACTGATTTATCTATTATATATTGTTCCGCTGCGATGTGTAAGATTCTGATATTGTTTCTGTTTCTGTTGTTCTGTTGTTTCTTCTTCTCTATTTTCTCCTTCTCTTCTTCTTTCTTCTCTTTTTCTTCTATCTTCTTCTTCTACCTTTTTCTTCTTTCTAAAACCCTCACTATTGGAGTTTCCGGCACTCGATTGCTCGACAGTCGATAAAGTGAGTATCGATGTCAAATTTTCGAAAGTCGAAATTCTCGTATGTGACACAGTGGAACAGTTCTGGAATCATTCCGGGCAAGTAGAAATTTGGGTTAAATCGGACGTCGTCCGGTTTAATTCAAAATTTCGAACGCTCGCCGAAACTCAAGGTGAGTTTTCCTCACTCACATCTGGATGCTAGACATTTAGATAATTGATATTTAAATATCTGTGTGAATGGTTGATTATATCTGTGATTATCAGTCTGGATTGATATTTATATTGCGATGTGCTAATATCTGTGATGCAAGGAGAAACATGTTGGAGGGATCCAACTGGATTTCCTCACAATTGTAGCAATTATTTTATAATTGTTAGTGAATACCTGTTTATATGTTGTGATTGATAAATTTGGAAATTTAACTGTATTGTGATAATTGTTGTATAAATTACAATTCCAGAATTTAATTAAAAATGGATAAAATTGGGTTTTACGAAATAAAGGAATTGTCAAATATAAGAAATTCAAGAATAAAATTTGAATACGAATTTGGGATGAAATGTAAATTAGTAAAATTGGGATTTTATAATACAATGGAAAATTATCGATCGATAACTGGGAAGTTAGAAATTTCAAGAAAAGAATCCTATGGAAATTATAAATTATGTTAAATAACGATGAGTTATTTTTAATAATGAATAGTGTTATCCGGAAATTTTAAAATATGTTAAAATGAAGCTTCCGAATATAAATTTACCGTTTTAATTGTAAAAACAATATTTTAAAAAGCCGTTTCCCATTTGGATTTTAGTTAAGTAAATTTGAAATCTGGCTTTCATTGAAGAATTCACCAAAATGTTTATTCAAAATGTTTAAACTATATTTTAAAAAAAAATGAATTTTCGAATATGGGAAATGTCTGAACCTCGGATGAAGTTATGGATTTGTATGGAATTGGAAATTTATGTTGAAATCATAAATTGACTTGAAATAAATCAGTGGATTTATATGAAAGAGTACTTTGAAATGTTTGAAACGGGAAGCGTTTCCCTGGGAAAACCAAGTAAATGTTTTACAAAAGATTTTATTTAACTAAGGTTAAGTTTTAAATCGTTTTAAAAGTATTTTTAAGAAATCGATATTTTTAAAGAAATAAATTAATAATTTTAATACCGTAATAATTTGGGAGTATATTAGCAATTATTTTTACAAATGGATTTATTTAAAAGTTAGTTTTAGCCTAAGTTGTTAAAATTAGTATTTTTCTTCTTATAACGCTATTTTGAATTTAGTTAAACTTAAACCCTTATTTTTAAATCAAAGTTTATGTGTTAATAACTAGTTTTCTTCACATATTTTAAATTTATATTTTGAGTAAATAAATAGAAGTAATTTTCATATTTTAAAGTATATTTCAGTATAAAGTATTTTTAACTGTTTTAAATGCAAATTGTTTTATACTTGGTTATTCCCGATGGGAATAAAAGGTAAAAGATTTACCTTGTAAAGGAAGAATTTTGGGAAATTGTTTTCAAACGAGTTTTGAAAATTTGAAATATATATCTTTGAAAGATATTAGAGGCAAATAAATAATATGGAGATTATTTATTGTGTGATGGATGCTTATGGATGTTTGTGAATGTAAATTGATAGTTAAATCACCGACTATCAATATTGGCCAAAGCGCTGATCGTTTCGAAGAGACCGAGATCGGGTTTCCGTATACCGGGATTCTAGGTCTGGAGACTCGAATACCACTTCGATCCGATTTTGTACGTTTCGTGTAACGTGTTAGGAGTCAAAGATGGAGCTGTGAAGTGCAAGGGCTAGTTGCTACTAATCCTGAGGATATTTCCAAAATGGATGTAGTAGGAGTAGTGCCTTTGGTTCTGTTCGGACCCGGGACGGACTTGTATGGACGAATGCTTGCGAAAACATCGTCAGGTGGGCGATGGGCATTCTAAGGGATATGTGCTATAAAGGTAACGCTTAGCCTCAAGCCTCATCAACCAGGAATGACTGAAAATCAGGGGTTATGCAGCAAGGCTTCGTGGGTAGCCCCTACTTGAGAGTAAGGTCATCCCTATCTAGATGTCCCTTTTATTTTGGCTTAGTGGTGCGGTTGCTGATCACAACCGTGGGGTGATTTTACTTGGAATTATCCAGTAAGGGATGATTCCGGCCTTGTGTTGCAGGGGAGCGGGCGTACTCCTCGGTACTGTGATCTAGGCCACGTACTGTGACAGGTGGTACCCCAGTGCCTAGTCATTCGTTGGAAATCCATTCTCCCTACGTGCCTTGTACGAGTTTTGTTTGTATTACCCACGTTGTGGCTAGTATGCCGGAATTTAATAGATGTAACAATTTCGGCTATTTTATAAGTATTTGTAAATAGACACTATTATAATATCAGAGGATTTTTATAAAAAGTGTTTTAGCTATCGTAAGGTAAAAACCCGACATGTTTATTTGTGGCGTGGTCTTACGAGATGCTTTTGTTTTCAAAGGATTTTTGAAACTTTAATAATCAATTGGGTGTATTTATGATGCGCTGGTATTCCAGACTGACTCGGGTGTTATTTTATTATAATGCTCGGGTCAGACCGAGTATATTTACAGGATAGGTTGCTATGGAGCTCAGGAGAGGAGCTGGAGTTCGAGACGTATTTCTCGTACTTGTATTATTCCGCTGCTGTGATTGTTGTATTGACTGATTGACTGGATATTGATGATTGTATTATGACATACTTTGATGATGATGTATTATGTATTAAAAGATATACTTTTCATTTGTGTAAAGATCTGTTCTATATATATTATATTTTATCCGATGCGACTGTGAGGTTCTGATTTTGTTTAGTTCCTTCTTCTTCTATCTACTTTCTTATTCTTCTACAATCTGTCTTTTCCGACATTCGATCGTCGGCATATTATACTGTTGAGTATTTTGTGTCGATTTTCGAGGGTCGGGAAGGGCGGGTCGTCACACTTACTTAAAATTAATTTCAAAAATCCAATTTTATTTATTTCTGGTATCCAACGATACTAAAAATACATTCGGCTAAATTTTAGCCTTCAACCAATTCAATCACAGATATAATCATTCACGGATTATTAAATCATCACACATCATATGAAACAAATTCATACAACATATGAAACAAATTCATATAATTTGAGGAATCCAGTTGGATCCCTCCAACCTGTTTCCGTGCATCCACAGACGTTAGCACAATACCAATTCCACTTCAAGGTGGAATATCTCGGTATATGGGATTTATAAAATATCATCCGCTATTATGCGGCGCATAGGGTCTCATCCGCTATATAATGCGGGAAATATCAACAACTCCAATATATACATATTCCAATATATATATATATATATTGCTATATACTACCATATATACTATCACATCCAAACAGTCAATCAATCAATAACTGCAAAATCAAATTTTTCATTTTGAGTGAGAAGATCTCACCTTTGCTTTTTATTTTGCAATCCATTTCCACTTTCGGCTTGATTCCTTTATTGTATTAGACCTTGTATAACAATTATAAAATTTTATTAATATTCGAGATGATCGAACAATTCATTCCCATTTAATAAAATTTTATTAACTAATGATTTAATTTTCTATACTTCACTGGAATATTTTTCTTTGAACCTTATGTATATATACATATATATTTTCTGTTTATATATCTATTTTAAATTAAAACAGAAATTTTAAATCTTGCAGTAAAATCAATACTGCTATTATAATTCCTTTCTTACAGTAAAAAAAATTCAAAGAGAAAAAAACTGCATATATATATATTTTTTCTTTTCGGTATATATGTTCGTTTATATTTTTTTCTCAAATCTTTATATTTATTCATTAAATAAATTTAAACAACTATGATTACCTCACTGCGCTGGTCACCTACCATAATCGCCTACCCGAGCTTACGACCGCCTGCTCGAGTTCGATCACCATGATAACACCAACCTACGTGCTCGCGACTTCCCCAATCTCTCCAGACTACCTTACGAACTCCGAGACCATCAACAAAAATCGATCGAACCCTAAAGCGCTTCCATCACGACGTTGCCCCCAAAATCGAGTACGACTCCTGCTCTCTCCCTTCGCTATCCAATCCTAACTGCTCGCGAATGCACGCGCGCGAGCTTCGTTCATGCGATGTTGACAAGCCATGCTCGAGCTAATTCCTTTCGACGACACCGTACTCGAGCTTGCTCAGGTCGCGATTGATTTCATCACGAAATCGAGTCGACTTTGATTTAATTGAATGAGGAACGAGATTTGATTTCGAAAAGAGGGACGCGATTTTTTTCTTTCAGGCTTCGGCCCTGATTTCGTTTCTCTGAGATGAAGAGAGAAAATGAAAATTGATCGGCCATTAATTTTGATTTCGAACGAAAGTATTTCGTTTGTTTTTCTTTAAATGAAAAGAGGCTGCCATTATTTGATCTGAACGAAGAAAAGTGTTTTCGTTCGTATAATTTTTTTCTTCTTTTCGATTTTTTTACCAGCACTTGAGTACACGAATAGGTCGGCAGAGAAAAGTTATAGGGTGGCTGTTGATTAAAAATTTATATTTTTATATTCAAAAATATCTCGTTATATTATTTCAGTGCGTTTATATGTCGTACGATCACACGACAACTCCAAAGGCTATGAAATTTGAAATCCGATAATAATATAGTATTACGGATCCAATGGAACTGGTTTCGTCGAATTCCGAGACTGTGCGCCGGAACACTATTTTTAAATTCAATTTAAACGATAAAATTTCAAAACTGAACAAAACTGTTTCAAATTCAATTCTGAAAGTTCTATTACCTTCAGTGTCATCAATATGAATTTTCTAAGCCTTTAAAATATTTTTAATTAGCTTAAAACTCCAAATTCAAAATTTTACTCAAATTTTTACAATTAAATTCACTAATTTAGTTACCAAACAAACTCTGATATTTGAAATTCAAATTAAACTAACTTCCAGATATTTGAAATCAATTAAATATTCTGATTTTCAATATCAAAAATTCAGGGTCGTTACAATCTTCCCCCTTAAAAGAATTTCGTCCCGAAATTACAAGTTAAGAAGAATGCTCCAATACCCGTTAACTATTTTACCAAAACCAAATAGTTTTATCAACTTATCAACCCAAATCTTTTTATCATAAAAGGTCCATTATTACTTTAACTAATTTTCCATAATCAACCATAAGTTCCAAACAACTTTATTTACTTCACAATTCAAATTATCCAAAATTTCTAAAAAAAATTCTAACTCTCTAAATTCTCGAAAAATTTCGCCAGCGTCTCCTTTGTGCGGCTAACTCGGTACAACTACAAAATGTCCCTACGGATTCCCAAATTCCAATAGAAAACAAAATGCCAAGTGGCAAAATAAAAAACCCAGTCAAATTTCATACAGAAATTCAAATACATACCTTTTGTTGAGAAATTCAAATTCATCTTCGAAATCAAATCTAATTCCATTTTCCTGTAGCCTTTATAATCCATGTATATTTTACTTTACAACAATGTCCAAATTTACTTATTGGATTTCAAATACCCATTTTACTTAAGAATTTGTCCATTCATTTCTTAAGTTCGATATAAGTATTTACATACTTCTTATATTTATTTTCACTTTACTAACAAAGTCATATATTCATTTCCATTCAACTTTGCATTTTCAATTCCATTTGAATTCAATTTATAATTTCAATTCTATCTGAATTCATTTTATCTTTGAAAACCAAAAATTCCTTTTGTGAAAACTCGATGTTCACTTTTTCCAAGACTTTTAACTTCGACCAAAAAAATGGTTTTCATTTTCTAGTTCAATTCCTACGTTTCCATTACAATTTAAAAATCAATTTCCCGTTAACAAAATTTTCCAAATTTTCAAAAAAAATTCTAACTTCCAAAATTTTCAGAAAATTTTGGTGGAGTCTCCTTTGTACGTAGGAGCTTTTGCAATTTGACAAAAGATGTAAACATATATACATCGACCCACTCGATCGGAAAAGCAAAAACAATTCATATTTCCTATTTTGTATTGCGTAGGCGTACCTTTATTAGCATTTTAAGCAAAGCGGCTTATTTATTAGCATTTTCGCAACCAAATGCAGCCAAACGGCTTTCAAAAACCTGTACTTACTCAATTTAAACACGTAAGTGACAAATATAGGAAATCTATTAACTTTTCATTTATTTCAATAGCAAACACATAGTTTTCATAAGCAATGCATTCAAAATAAATTCCATAAATAATTTATATGGTTTCGATACAAATATAATCGTTTACGACTAATTCACATACCATTTTTATTCAATTCAATGGTTTACAATTCATTTTCTTACATTCCATTCATTTTTAAATGAATCCAACTCATATCCCTTTTAATTGATTCCAAAATCAATTTAATTTACATTCCATATTCACATTCATTTCATTTGAAATCATTTCACAAAACTCGACAACAACCATTTCAAAATTTTACTTAAGTCGAGCATTTATCCAAATATTGCTTAAGTTATTTCAACTCAAAACTCAAGTTATTTTTCCTTGTAAACAATTTCCAATTTAAATCTTTGATTTGATTTTTCATTTATCAAATCCATTCCAGCTACTAATTTAATTCAATTAGTATATTCACTTATTTCTTTTTAAATTTCAAATTTCCATATTCAATTCACCTTAATTTATTTTATCAATAACAAGGAAATTTCAATTTATTTTTTACTACTTGAATTTATATGCAAATTCAAACCATTTTTATTCAACTCACATTTCAGTTTTAATTTAACTAATTCAACTTCCAATTCATCATTTCATGAATTAATAAATTATCAAATCAGTTTACTTAAACTCAATCCATTTTATTTTATTTTTCCAAGTTTGGATTTTTATTCAACTTGATTCAAATCAAATTTCATTACATTTTTCAATTCCAAATCATTTATTTACAAATGTAGCTCATTTGTTCATTCACAATCACATTCCTTTTCAATTTGAATCTTATTCCATTTTCATATAACAATGATAATAATTCAATATTATCACTTCATAACAACCATGCATCCATATACTATAATAATTCATAGAAAATCATTTCTTTTCTTCACAAAAATAGTTTTGGGCAAAATTATTTCAATTACCCCATTTAAAACAATACTGTGTCAGTTTATCTTGTTTAAGAGTTTAGAAACCCCTATCGATTACAGTTGGCCAGACTGCACCGACCAGAATCTATAAACAATCAATCGATAAGTCAACACAATACAAAACAAATTTTGTATTCACTAACAAATACGCGCTCATATCTATTATTACACTCACACTCATTCTAGAGTACTACTGACTCTATCTCTAATGAGTAACACCCAACAGAGCCAGGGTTGTCGCTTAACCAACAGCTCCGATACCACATGTAACGGTTGCGATCTTTCGATGCTCGAAAGTCGACATTAATACGTCCACTGTATCAAATGTCGCGCAATCGAATGCCGGAAAACCGAACCATTAGGGTTAAAAAGAAGAGGTAGAAGAAGACAGAAAAAAAAGAGAATAGAAAAACAGAAACAGAAACAATATCAGAATCTCACATTCGCAGCGGGACAATATACAATAGATGAATGACTAATCTTTAAAACAAAAGACTATATCAGTTTATACATACATCAATCAGAGTCGATATACAACTCAATACAACAATGGACAGTTATATAAACTTGTCCTCACACAGAATACACAGCGGAATAAATAAACAATTACGGGAGTACGTCTCGCCATCCAGCTCATCTCCAAAGCTCCAGAATATCCGGAATATCCTGATAACATAACTCTAGGTTGCCCGTGTGGAAAATTATGGGCACCCAGAGTTTAGAAAGGGAACAATAAACTCCGAGTCAGTCATGGTGACTGGTGTGAGATCTTAAAACAGTTATTTTCACAAAGAAAATAAAACAGATTCGCAATGCTTTTGGAAAATGAAACTACCATAAGACCTCCCGCCACACACACAATGCAATCGCAGAATTGGAGGAGATTTCTTCTTATGATAGTCAAACATGCAAACTACGCAAAATCATTGAATATTATCATTAGTGCATAGTGTCGAAAACATTTTGAAAGTATAATATTAATCTTAGCCAGCATACAACCATTATTGTATGCCTACTATAGCTACAATGTTCAATAGCAGGTTACCACCAAATTCCATAGCAGGTTATACAACTAAAACCGTACAAGGTTTGTATTGTTTCTTTGGATTTCCAACAAATGGTCAGGCTAAGGAACTTCCTTACACCGAAATGGAAATGCCTCTGGAAAGATGCCCCGAGAACCTAACCGGATCTCTGCAAACACAAGGCCGACGCTACCTCACGCTGTACAGTTGTAACTAGGTAACCAACACACTGACGCTACCTCACACTGTACAGCTGTAACTAGGTAACTAACACACGAGTATGCCATTCCCCCGGTCGTTACCGACCTTTATCTGAGGATCCTCAACCACAGAGCAACAACCACAAAGTATAATAAATTTGCAGCATCAACATAGGTAAAATATCTGGGCTCCATACCATGATATCATCTTTTATCCAGAAGGAAATGACATACCCTAGGGGCGCCACCCCTAAGACCTTGCCGCAACATTCCTGTTTCAACCATTACCGGGTTGTGAGGCTCGATGAAGTCTCGTCCACAAAGCTACACTTTTTCACAAAGCCATGCTTTGATCAACAAATGATCAACAGCACTTCGTACCAAATTGGGATTGTATCACTTGTAACCATCAACTACATAACCTCTGAGCTCGTACGTCTCAGAGAAGGGTGTTAAGCTAAGAGAATAAATTCTCCACCACCAACAGAAATATATTTGATAGAAACCAGCTTTACATCTCAAAGTGTAACGTCAGACACACATCCATACAAGTTCGATCCAGGATCGAACGGAACCGAAGGCACTTCCAAAGAAGCCCTTGCAATCCGGGTATTAACTAATCACGTCTGGACTTCCCATCACAAGAAGAGTGATATAAATCTCTATACTGGAGCAACTCGGTGCAGAGACATTCGACAGGTTGTCCTTTCATTTTCGAAAATACCCGGTCTTCACACCGGTCTTCAAATAATGTCCATTCACGACGTATCACTATTCGGAATGGGTTATATGACACAAAGTCCTCTCCCGGCTTAACCGAATAATGAGCATTTGTTTTAAAACAAATCAAGTGCCATTCCAAAAGCAAATATTGATAGTCGGTTATTTAACTATCAAACATCCACAACAATCAACCAATTTAAATAATTTTTCCCAAATTATTAAATTTCAAATATCTTCGTTGATATATGGTTTACACTTCAACACTTTGAAAACAAATTTCAAATCACTTTCATTTAAACCAATTAAATGAATCCTTATCGATTTATTTCAAATTTACATCCCAAATCTGTAAATTTATTTCCACACTTTAAAATAATTCAGTGTTATTTTTAAAACAAATTTCCCTTTCCTTTACAAATTCTACTTTGAATTTACATTTCCAAATATTCACTTATACACGATTTTCAAATTGTTTTCCAAATATTCACTTTCAAACACCAAATCAAATTCCATTTGGATTTTAAACAAATTTATCACTTTTTAAAATAAATTCCTTTATCTCTTCCAAACCATTTAAAATTCCATTTTAAAAAAATTCTTCAACTTTTAAATAATATTATTCAAAACCCTTTTATTAAAAATCCTTTCCCATATTTTTGGAAATAATTCGATAAGATTACAAAAATCAACTTTATGCTTTAAAATTCCTTCTTTTAAATTCAACCGATTCTTTCAAAAGAAATTTACTTAAAATTAATTTCAAAAATCCAATTTTATTTATTTCTGGTATCCAACGATACCAAAAATACATTCGGCTAAATTTTAGCCTTCAACCAATTCAATCACAGATATAATCATTCACGGATTATAAATAAATCATCACACAGCATATGAAACAAATTCATACAACATATGAAACAAATTCATATAATTTGAGGAATCCAATTGGATCCCTCCAACCCGTTTCCCTGCATCCATAGACGTTAGCACAATACCAATTCCACTTCGAGGTGGAATATCGCGGTATATGGGATTTATAAAATATCATCCGCTATTATGCGGCGCATAGGTTCTCATCCGCTATATAATGCGGAAAATATCAACAACTCCAAGATATACATATTCCAATATATATATATATATATTGCTATATACTACCATATATACTATCACATCCAAACAGTCAATCAATCAATAACTGCAAAATCAAAATTTTCATTTTGAGTGAGAAGATCTCACCTTTGCTTTTTATTTTGCAATCCATTTCCACTTTCGGCTTGATTCCTTTATTGTATTAGACCTTGTATAACAATTATAAAATTTTATTAATATTCGAGATGATCGAACAATTCATTCCCATTTAATAAAATTTTATTAACTATTGATTTAATTTTCTTTACTTCACTGGAATATTTTTCTTTGAACCTTATGTATATATACATATATATTTTATGTTTATATATCTATTTTAAATTAAAACAGAAATTTTAAATCTTGCAGTAAAATCAATACTGTTATTATAATTCCTTTCTTAAAGTAAAAAAAATTCAAAGAGAAAAAACTGCATATATATATATTCTTTTCGGTATATATGTTCGTTTATATTTTTTTCTCAAATCTATATATTTATTCATTAAATAAATTTAAACAACTATGATTACCTCACTGCGCTGGTCACCTACCATAATCGCCTACCCGACCTTGCGACCGCCTGCTCGAGTTCGATCACCACGGTAACACTAACCTACGTGCTCGCGACTTCCCCAATCTCTCTAGACTACCTTACGAACTTCGAGAGTATCAACAAAAATCGATCGAGCCCTAAAGCGCTTCCATCACGATGTTGCCCCCAAAATCGAGTACGACTCCTGCTCCCTCCCTTCGCTATCCAATCCTAACTGCTCACGAATGCATGCGCGCGAGCTTCGTTCACACGATGCTGACAAGCCATGCTCGAGCTAATTCCTTTCGACGACACCGTACTCGAGCTCGCTCAGGTCAGGATCGATTTCATCACAAAATCGAGTCGACTTTGATTTAATTGAATGAGGAACGAGATTTGATTTCGAAAAGAGGGACGCTATTTTTTTCTTTCAGGCTTCGGCCCTGATTTCGTTTCTTTGAGATGAAAAGGGAAAATGAAAATTGATCGGCCATTAATTTTGATTTCGAATGAAAGTATTTTGTTTGTTTTTCTTTAAATGAAAAGAGGCTGCCATTATTTGATCTGAACGAAGAAAAGTGTTTTCGTTCGTATAATTTTTTTTCTTCTTTTCGATTTTTTTTACCAGCACTTGAGTACACCAATAGATCGGCAGAGAAAAGTTATAGGGTGGCTGTTGATTAAAAATTTATATTTTTATATTCAAAAATATCTTGTTATATTATTTCAGCGCGTTTATATGTCGTACGATCACACGACAACTCCAAAGGCTACGAAATTTGAAATCTGATAATAATACAATATTACGGATCCAAGGGAACTGGTTTCATCGAATTCCGAGACTGTGCCCAGGAACGCTATTTTTAAATTCAGTTTAAACGATAAAATTTCAAAACTGAACAAAACGGTTTCAAATTCAATTCTGAAAGTTCTATTACCTTCAGTATCATCAATATGAATTTTCTAAGCCTTTAAAATATTTTTAATCAGCTTAAAACTCCAAATTCAAAATTTTACTCAAAATTTAACAATTAAATTCACTAATTTAATTACCAAACAAACTCTGATATTTGAAATTCAAATTAAACTAACTTCCAGATATTTGAAATCAATTAAATATTCTGATTTCCAATATCAAAAATTCAGGGTCGTTACACGAACATATTGTAGATTTCCATTAGAAAATTGTCACAAGAGTTCAATCAAACAAGTCTAAGAATTAACCGACAAAGTAAACGTAAGCATTTCATATCACTTGTTTTGCTAAGCCGTTTAATTAGATTTCTCATACGAATGAGGTAAAGGTTTGTATATACTAATATATTTGGAAAACGGTTTTAAAAACTAGCTTTGTATTTAAAAGTAGTGTTGAAACCGTTTTTGTGAAAGAGTTTGAATATTTACTACTAGTATAGAAACCTTTGTATTTGAAAGTGATAAATCATAAAAATGACTGTAAAAACAATCAATCACCAAAGATTCACATTCGAAGACGTGAATCAAAACCATAGAAATCGATATCGAATCCATCAAATGGATATTCCCAAAAATCCAAATAAAGAAGTCATCGAAGTCGATAATAAGTGATGACAACTATCCGGATCAACAACAATCGATTAAAATTGGAAATCAACTCAAAAACATAAGCAAATTGGCAAACTGCTCAATTCCAGACGTCTGGAGGTTCAATCCAGGCATCTGAAAACAAACCAGACATTTGGTTTAGAATCCAGACATTTGGATTTGTTCTTTGGAAATAATCCAGAGAACCCCCAGACGTCTAAAACTTCAAGTCAGACGTTTGAGACCCATCCAGACGTCTGATCCTAAATTTCAGACGTTTGGAATTAGTCTCTGCCTTTTTTTATATTCTGCGTGCTTATATTTTTCTCTTCAGGTCCAAACCAGACGTCTGGTCACCTGGTCTGGGCAACAATTTTCCAAGGCCAAAGTGACCAAAACATATCGGGAGCGATCGGACGAGCAACGACGACTAAGGATTTATGCCAAGCGACAACCCAGCCTTATAGGCTCGTCGATACACCCCAAACATCAATGTCCAAACATCTATAGTAGGATTTTCATAAAATTGGACCAAAACACCAAAATTTGGAAAATCCACCAAATCAATTCAAATCAAAAGCAAATGAACATGCACAAATATTAGGAATTCATACCTAACAACAGTGAAAGTTATAGACGTAGATGTGAGTTAAAGAACTCACCTTTAACTCAAAAACTCAAGCGAGAAGCTCTAAAATAAGCTAAGATCAATTCCTCTTCAACAACAACTCAAGAAGCTTCAATCTAAGCTCATAAGAAGAATATTTCCTAAGTTAGGTTATAGGAAATTCTGTAAATTGAAGAGAGATAGAGATGGAGAAGATGAAGACGATGCTTACCTAAGCTTCTCCTTGATTTTGGAGCAAGAACTCGAGTTTCCAAATCAAACTAGGGGTTGGAATTTCTTTTTCCCCCATTTCTCTTGAGCTAGAGTGTTAGGAAAAGGAATGAGTGAATGAAGAGGAGTTGAGCGGAGTGTTAGGGTATTAGATGGGTTGGTGGGCTGAAACCCAAACCCAAAGCCCTAAATGAAAATATCAAAATTCTACTCAACTCCAAACATATCGTTGTTTATACTCAAAAAGGTCGCAAACACTATTTTGGACTCAATGGAAGTGGTCTCGAGTCCTAATTTGACTATTTGCAAAAAAGTGACTTTTCGGACTTAAATCCGACTAACGATGCTATATTTAAATAAAACGTTTAAATATACATTCAAAAAAAATATGTGGGTTGTTATAGACTCCCCTCCTTAAATAAATTGCGTCCTCGCAATAATTAAGAGGAAAATAAAAAGTAACAACCATAAAAGCATATCAACTCAAAAGAAGAAATTTTGAAATGAGAAGTTCACCATAAAGAGCACGATAGAGTAAGTCCGGATGTGTTCGCTCGATGAATTCTCAAGATTCCCAAGAGCAACCCTTAGGATTTGAGGACCATAGAACTTTCACAAGAAGAACATCTTTATTTCAAAGGCGTTTAACCTCCGAAGTAATGATACGAATAGAATGTTGCTCATAAGTCAAATTTGGTGAAACTTCAATTTCTTCAATTACACCGGGCTCAAGAATAGAATCGGAATCCCTAAGGTATTTCCGTAGTTGAGAGACGTGGAAAACGTCATAAATAGCAGAAAATTGAGCCGGTAATAAAAAGGCGATAAGCCACGAAACTGATACGTTCGGTGATGGGAAATGGACCAACATATCGAGGTGCTAATTTTCCTGATCAACTGAAACGCACAACACCATTCATAGGTGAAATACAAATGAACACCAATAAAAATCTGGACCTAAAACCGGCTTCTCACCGGCTTCAAGCCAACACGAAGGAAATCGGCATGGCCTTCCGTAGAGTGCCTCGAAAGGTGCCATACCAATACTAGATTGGAAGCTATTATTATAGGAAAACTCAACAAGAGAAATATTATCTTCCCAACTTCCACCAAAATCAAGAACACATGCACGAAGGAGATCTTCAAGAGTTTGATTCACATGCTCTATTTGTCCATCGGATTGAGGACGATAAGCGGTGCTAGAATTAAGCTTTGTTCCCAAAGCTTTTGAAGACCTTACCAAAATCCACTAGTAAAATAATGGATCACGACCGCTAACAATAGAAGTAGGAACTCCATGCAATTTAACAATTTCTTTGACATAGAGCTTAGCCAAAAGAGGCACGGTCCAAAAGAGAAGGATGGGCCTCAAGGCTACACAAAACAAGAGACGAACATGAATCAGACTCACGATCTCGAATCTCACATGTGGACAAAGTCTCGAGATCACTCTATTCGGATATCATCATGGAAACAACCGCTTGTTTCTTAAGACTAAGGGCATCGGCAACACGATCTCCCCTTCCGAGAGTATAAAGAATATCAAGATCATCAGATGAAAGGAATTTGAGCCAACGTTGTTGACGCAAATTAAGTTCCTTTTGAGAAAATAAATACTTCAAAGATTTATGATCGGTGTAGAGAACAAATTTCTCTCCTAAAAGATAATGTCGCCAAATTCTAAGAGCGAAAACAATGGCCGCGAGCACTAGATCATGAATGGCATATCTAGTCTCGACAAGCTTTAATTGTCACGAAGCAAATGTGATAACACGTTCCCTTTTTGCATAAGAATGGCATTCAAACCAATACGACTAGCATTGGTACAAACAATAAAGTCATGGTTCCCTTCGGAAAAAACAAGAATAAAAGCATTGAAAAGGAGTTCTTTCAAATGATCCTCTTTCCCGAAAAGCTAAGACTTTCAAAATTATAATTAACTTTGTGTAATCATCTTTTTAGAAAAATTTACTTTTTACAAGTCAATTTACTGTGTCTGACTGTCTCATCATAGCGTTTATGAGATTCCTATCGATAACGTTGATCAAGCGCATCGACCAGAATTCTTAAAACACTCAATGGGCAAAACAACACAAAATCATCTTCTATATGATAAACATGCCTCTTATAAAATTTACAAATATTCTTTGCTCGTTTTAAGAACAAAATCCAATCATACTTATAAATATCTTATTAAAAAGATTTGCAAATTTTAAATTGTTGTTTTCATCCATAATCAATAAATATAAGGATGCTCTCATCGAGATATTCGTAGAATAGTCAATTCATAAGATGGATGAAATAAGCTGAACAAACCGAATGACATCACGAGTTACTTATAAGAATCATAACGAGTGCGGAATGCGATAAGTTGAATGCTACCCTCCGCAACTCGTAGCTGATGAAAACCGGTGGCAAGGTCGAGCTGAAAAGACCTTAGCACCACTCAATAGATTGCTTAGGTGATAATCCTAAGACAAGCTCAAATATATCAGAAAATTCACAAACTACTTGAATGAGAGAAATAACATTCCCCTCATCAAGTGGGTTTAAAGAATAAAATGATGCCACCGAATTTGGAAATCAAAATCACTAAAATCGATAGAAATCTGCTTAACAGATTGAGAATGTCGAAGATGGATAGTCCTCTCAGGACAAAGGATATAGGCTTTATAATGATTAAGCCAATCCTTTCCCCAAAAATCAATTTCGAAGCCTAAGTAACGCATAACATGCAAATTGGCTCGAAAAGAATAATCACATAAAATAATCTCGACATCTCCACAAGTAAACTGAGTGTTGCGGATCTACCAATCGGATTCGCAATTCTCAATGAAGTCATCAAGTCCATAATATTTAAAGAAAAAGAATCAACAAGTTCTTTTGATATAAAATAATGAGATGAACCCGTATCAAAAGAACTCGAATAGGATAATCACAAAACAAATTAATGTCATCAAGGGTAGAATGAAAAATACCTTGACCAAGAGAAGTGACACAAGGAGCTTGCACAACATTCAACTCTCCCTCTCTCCTACTTTGGAGTATGGGACATGTAGATATAAGATGGCCCGAACTTTTGCAATAACGACAAAAAAATGGCTTTGGGCACTCATTTGCATAGTGGTCCGTAGACCCACAATTGTAGCATCGTCCACGACTAGAGGTAGGAGTCTTTACTACCGAAGTTTCTTGCTTCCCTTTCTTGTTGGGATTGGGGCCTGTGACGCCCGACCTTTATACCCACGCTAGCCAAGAACACTACGGAGTAGTGTTGTCAACTAGAGCGGAGAATAAGGATGTTGAGGAGCGACCATCCATGTAACTTCTTTGTGCGAGCACCGATATGTCAGATAGTGTAGCATGCGTTACATTTAAAAAGAAATCTGACATACCGATACAAACTCAAAGCTATCACACAGTGGCTATATATAATCTTCGGAAGCAAACATAGAAATAGACATAACACCAATCAGTCACAGACATCCATATCACATGAAAGTGTACATCAGAGTAGTGGTCTGAAAGATCCACGATAATACAAAAGAATAGCTACAAGCTACGCAAAAGAATAGGTATACATCACGGAGTCTATGTCTCAAATGTATACAACAAAAACTACTAATCTAAGTAGTTAGCCAAAATTCAGAGTAATCCCAAAAGAGAAGTCAAGCAGAAGCACCTGTAACATCTCGGTCTGACCCGAGTATTATTTATAAGAAAATAATAAACGGATCAGTCTAGCTATAAATATCAGATGATATGATATAGAATACATAACATGGCATGAACATGTAATAACAGTAAAGGGCATACTACTATAAGTATGTAAATGATAATCAATAAGAGATTAATCAATATCACAAGAATCTTCTCAAAGATCCAAATCCACAAAAGGGTAATGACACACGAATTCACCAATGCACAGAAATTGATAAAACATATCAATAAAAATCACGAAAATTGGTGAAGCACAAATTCCAGAAATCAACACACGAAATCCAGAACAAATTCCAGAAATCAACACACGAAATCCAGAAATCATAAAAAGGGGGAAGGCTTATCACACGAACGAGAAGCTATCTCATGGAAGCTAACCATATAATTTTTCGATCACACGAATGGCCCGAAGACCTTTGAACACGAACGGCCCGAAGACCATGGGGCGCTACCCCATATATGTGAGTAGAAACATCACACAAGCGGGGTCTAGTCTCCCTCGCAGACAAAGAGACATCGCTCAATCGCTAGTCTAAATCACAAAAGTGATCGCCATGATCATCAAGAAGTGTCAACCACACCAAGCTAGTAAATATATGAGTTTAGCTTCATGTCCCATAACCACTTGCTTAACTTAAATATTTACGAACAAACTGTAGATCTTCACTAGAAAATTGTCACAAAGGGTTCAATCGAACAAGTCTAAGAGCTAACCGATGAAGTAAACACGAGCATTTCATACCACTCGTTTTACTAAGTCGTTTAATTCGATTTTTCATCCGAGTGAAGTAAAGGCTTGTATATACTAGTAGATTGGAAAACGATTTGAGAAAACGAGCTTTATATTTAAATGAAATCATTTGGAAGAAAGGGTTTTGATTTTTTCTACTAGTATTCAAACCTTCATATTTTTCAAATGACAAACCACAAAACGATTGCTGAAACAAATCGAATCACAAAAGTTCACATTCGAAGACGTGAATGAAATCCAAGGAAATCAGTTCCAAATGCAACAAAGTGTAAGTAGGAGGTGCGGCCAGGCATGCCGAGCGACCTAACCAAATACAGGTCGAACGACCTAACAAGTTTGCATAGGCCGAGCGACCTAGTAGTTGCGACCTAACTGGGTGACATGGCCGAGCGACCTACCCAGGTAATAGGGCCAGCGACCTATAGGTGATGCGGCCTAAGGTTCAAACGACCTAAGGTGGTGAGGTTGAGCGACCTAAAGGAAGTAAGGTTTAACGACCTAAAGAGTTCGCGACCTAAGGGATACAACCCAAGTGGTACGCGACCTAAGGGATACGCGACCTAAGGACAAATGAGGTCCAACGACCTAAAGGGAATGGGGTCGAGCGACCTAAGCATGGTGCGACCTAAGGGGTACGCGACCTAAGGGGTACGCGACCTAATGGAGGTGAACGACCTAACTCGGTCGCGACCTAAAGTGGTGAACGTCCCAGTATGGGACGAGCTATCTGTCGAACGACCTAAGGCCTTACGACCTAATGCCGAGCGACCTAAGGAGCTACGACCTAACTCCGAGCAACCTACGACCTAAAGTGCTAGCGACCTAGATGCGAACGAGCTAAATTTATAGAGGCGATTTCTCCCCTCCCTGGCCGAACGACCTAAGTGCAGGAAAATGCTAACAACTCGAGAAATGTGGATTTTTCACCAATTCAATCCAAACCAAAAGCAAATGTTCATGCAAACGTGATAGAGAATCATTCCCAACGATCCAAAATAGTTATAGGCAAGAATGTGAGATTAAAATCTCACCTTTGCACCAAAAATCAATGAAGATGAAGCTTGAAGCAAAACAAGAGCAACCACAAGCTTGAATCAATGTCTTCACTTGAATTCGGAGTAGATGTTGGATTAGCAATGAAGATTAAAGCTTTGGAGTTTTAATTTCCCATTCCCTCCACCATTTTTGAAGAAGCTTTAAGTGTTAGGAAAATGAAGAAGGAATTAATGAAGAGGAGATGGGTTGGGGCTGAGTTAGTAAGTGGTTCAGCCCAAACCAAAGCCCAAAGCAAAAAGTGACGAAAATTTCACTATCTCCAAACATATCGAAGTTTACACTCAAAAAGATCGCAAACGTCATTTTGAACTCAATGGAGGTGGTCTCGAGTCCTAATTTGACCGTATGCAAAAAGTAGCTTTTTGGAACTAACATCCGACTAACGATAAAATATTTAAATAAAATATCTAAATATAAAAATTGATAAATACGCGGGTTGTTACAAACTACCCTCCTTAAACAAATTGCGTCCTCGCAATATATAAGATGGAAATAAAAAGTAACAACCATAAAAGCATATTAACATAAAAGAAATTTGAAATAAGAAGTTCACCTCAAAGAGCAGGAGAAAGTAATTCCGGGTGTGTTCGCTCAATGAATTCTCTAGTTTTCCAAGAGCAATCCTTAGGATTTGAGGACCATTGAACCTTCATAAGCGGGACATCTTTATTTCGAAGTCGTTTGACCTCCGAAGCAATAATTCGAATAGGATGCTGCTCATAAGTTAAATTCGGCGAAACTTCAATTTCTTCCATAACACCGGGCTCAAGAATAGAATCGGAATCCCGAAGGCACTTCCGTAATTGAGAAACGTGAAACACGTCATGCATGGCAGAAAACTACGCCGGTAATGAAAGGCGATAAGCCATGGAACCAATACGTTTGGTGATAGGAAATGGCCTAACATATCGAGGCGCTAACTTTCCCGATCGACTGAAACATACAACACCCTTCATAGGTGAAACACGAACAAATACAAGATCTCCAACAGAAAATTCTAATTTTCTTCTTCGATTATTGGCATAGGATTTTTGTCTACTATGAGCTTCTTTCATCCTACGTCGAATAAGTTCAATCTTTTCTGTGGAATCACGAATAAAATCTGGACCTAAGACCATCTTCTCACTGGCCTCAAGCCAACAAGAAGGAGATCGGCATGGCCTTCCATAGAGTGCCTCGAAAGGTGCCATACCAATACTATATTGGAAGCTGTTATTGTAGGAAAATTCGACAAGTGAAATATGATCTTCCCAACTTCCACCGAAATCAAGAACGCAAGAACGAAGAAGATCTTCAAGAGTTTGATTCACACGCTCAGTTTGTCCATCGGACTGGGGATGATAAGCGGTGCTAAAATTAAGTTTCGTTCCTAAAGATTTTTGAAGACTCTTCCAGAATCCACTAGTAAACAATGGATCACAATCACTAACAATGGAAGTAGGGGCTCCATGTAATTTAACAATTTCTTTGATGAAGAGTTTGGCTAGAAGAGGAACGGTTTGGTTCGACCGAACGGGAATAAAATGGGTGGATTTAGTAAGTCTATCAACGATCACCCATAAGCTATCATGACCCGAACGAGAACGAGGAAGGCCATCAATAAAATCCATGGAAATTTGATCCCACTTCTAAATTGGAATTTCCAATGGTTGCAATAACCCACCAGGCCTTTGATGTTCGGCCTTGACAAGTTGGCAAGTAATGCAACACTTAACAAAGTTAGCGATATCAGATTTCATTCCCTCCCAGCAATAAAGTCGCTTCATATCTGCGTACATTTTGCTGCTACTGGGATGAATGGAATATTTGGAACGATGAGAATCTTCTAGAATATCTTTACGAAGATCACTAACATTTGGTACGATAAGTCTACCAAATTTTCAAATGCCGCCACGAGAATCAATATCAAAGTCTTTCAAACCTTCAATATCATCTTTATCCTTAATATTTTGGCCAAGAAGAGCCAATTCGGGATCTTGCCTTTGAGCTTCAAGAATGCGGTCTAAAAGAGAAGGATGAGCCTCAAGGCTACAAAGAACCAGAGATGAACATAAATCGGATACACGATCTCTAATCTCACAAGTGGATAAAACCTCGAGATCATGCCATTCAAATATCATCATAGAGACAACCGCTTGTTGCTTACGACTAAGAGCATCAGCAACTCGATTCCCCTTTCCGGGAGTATAAAGGATGTCAAGATCATAAGAGGCAAGGAATTCGAGCCAACGCTGTTGACGCAAATTAAGTTCCTTTTAAGAAAATAAATATTTCAAAAACTTATGATCAGTATAGAGAATAAATTTTTCTCCCAAAAGATAATGTCGCCAAATCCGAAGGGCGAAAACGATAGCCGTGAGTTCTAGATCATGTGTGGCATATCTAGTCTCAACCGGCTTCAATTGCCTAGAAGCATAAGCAATAACATGTTCTTTTTGCATAAGAACGGCACCCAAACCAACGCGACTAGCATCGGTATAAACAACAAAATCTTGATTCCCTTCGGGAATAACAAGAATAGGAGCATCAGAAAGGAGTTCTTTTAATTTCTGAAAAGAAGTTTCACATTTGTCCGACCAAATGTATTTAACACCTTTCTTTGTTAAGCCAGTAAGAGGCACGACAATCTTAGAAAAGTCTTTTATGAAACGGCGGTAATAACCTGCCAATCTGAGAAAGCTATGGATTTCAGTCACGCTCTTCGGTCTCTTCCAATTTTGAATCGCTTCAATCTTTGAAAGATCCACTGATATTCCAGATTCGGAAATAATATGACCGAGAAACTTCACACTAGATTGCCAAAAGTGGCATTTAGAAAATTTTGCTTTTAATTGATTGCTCCTAAGAGTTTCCAATATAATCCGAAGATTCTTTTCATGTTCCTCCTCGGTTTTAGAATACACAAGAATATCATCAATAAAGATGAGAACAAATCGATCGAGGAAATCTTTGAAAACTCGATTCATAAGGTCAACGAAATAAGCCGGAGCATTCGTTAAACCAAATGGCATAACTAGCCATTTGTAAGATCCATAACGTGTACGGAACGAAGTCAAAGGAATACTATCCTCTACAATTCGAAGCTGATGGAAACCGGTAGCCAAGTCCAATTGTGAAAAGACTCTAGCACCACTAAGTTGATCAAATAGATCATCAATCCGAGGTAAAGGATATTTATTCTTAATAGTAAGATCATTAAGCTTGTGGTAGTCGACGCAAAGCCTAAGTGTACCATCGGATTTCTTCATGAAAATTGTTGAAGCTCCCCAAGGCGAGGAACTAGAGTGAATAAATTGCTTCGTCTCCAATTCGGATAATTATTTACGCATCTCTTCATTCTCCTTATTGGACATGCGATAAGGAGGACGAGTAATAGGTCGAGCTTCAGGTGTAAGATTAATTCTGAACTCAATTGCTCGCTTAGGTGGTAATCCTAAAACGGGCTCGAATATGTCGGAAAATTTACGAACGACGCGAATACGAGAAATGACATCCTCCTCGTCATCATTATCATCATCACGAGGATTTAAAGAATATAAAGATGCAGCCAAAGTGGAATCTGAATCTTTAAGAATAATAGAAATCTGCTTTACAGATTGCGGATGTCGGAGATAAATAGTCCGCTCAGGACATAGGATATGAGCTTCATAACGGTTAAGCCAATCCATACCCAAAATCATTCCAAAGCCTAAATAACGCATGACATGCAAATCGGCTAGGAAAGGAAAATCACACAAAATAATCTCCACATCTTTACAAAGTAAACTAATAGTTGCGGATCCAACAACCGGATTCGCAATTCTTAAAGAAGTCATTAAAGCAACAACACTTAAAGAAAAAGTGTCTACAAGTTCCTTTGATATAAAAGAATGGGATGCGCCCGTATCAAAGAGAACTCTAATAGGTTGATCATGAAATAAAATAATGCCATCAAGAACAGAATGAGACATACCTTGACCGCGAGATGTGTTGCCAGGGGCTTGAGCAATGTTTAACTTTCCCTCCTTCTTGCTTGGAAGCTTAGGGCATAGATGCATATAATGATCCAGACTTTTACAATAGCGGCAAGAACGGGGCTTTGAACACTTGTTCGCAAAATGGCCCCTAGCACCACAGTTGTAGCATTTCCCATCACTAGAGGAAAAAGTCTTTGCAGTAGGAGTTGCTTGTTTCCCTTTCTTATTGGGATAAGGGCCTTTGGGTTTCTTTGGCCTTTTCTTGTTGTTGAAGTTTGGTTTGGCACCTACCACTTCAACATCACTTTCCCGATCCGCCTCTTCAAAACGAAGAGCGATATCAACGAGTTGATCGAAAGAAACTTCTGATTTTAGAAGTAATGGCTTCTTGAGATTCTTGTTTAAGCCATAGACAAATCTTTGATTCTTCTTCAATGGGGTGTTGATGTATTCGACCCCATATTTAGACAGTGACTCGAAGGATGCGACATAATCTGTCACGGAAGATTCACCTTGAACAAGGTCTATGAAACGTCGAGCCAATGTCACTTTCTCAGCTTCTGGTACAAATTTCAATTCGAAGCGTTCCTGGAATTGCTCCCAGGTGAGATCCGCTTCATTAATTTCAGAAATAAGAAGTTCGTACCAATCCAATGCTCTTTCTTGGAGCATACTAGAAGCCACCTGAACACGGTGAAGATCAATAAGATTCATGTGAGAAAAGATCCGACCGCATGTTCTTAACCAAGCCTAGACTTCAATAATAGTTTCAGAACCCTTGAATGGTTTCCCACCCAAGTTGGTATAATCGTTGCACAAGCGTGCAAATCCAGACTTAGGGTGAGTAGGTTCCTGATTAGGACCAGCTGCCTGAGCATTCTTTACTAAATCAAGAAGCTGTTGGGCAGTCATAAAAACTCCATCCTGGGGAGTAACAGTAGATGGTCCGGCTCTGGGACGGCCTGGTCTAGACATTCTCTTCTTTAAGAAAGAGAAAAGAAGAAAAGTTATTCTCCTAATAATTATCAAGAAAATCTTGATAGATAAAACAAGGAATCATAAAGAAAACAGGATGTATCGGTTCGAAGACTCGAACTAAATCCTGAAGCACGACTCCTAAGGTGGACTTAGGACGATGATCCTTGTTAAGTTATTCTACTTTGTTCCGAAGTTTGGCTCCGATACCAAGCTGTGACGCCCGACCTCTATACCCACGCTAGCCAAGAACACTACGGAGTAGTGTTGACAACTAGAGCGGAGAATAAGGCTGTTGAGGAGCGACCATCCATGTAACTTCTTTGTGCGAGCACCGATATGTCAGATAGTGTAGCATGCGTTACATTTAAAAGGAAATCCGACATACCGATACAAACTCAAAGCTATCACACAATGACTATATATAATCTTCGGAAACAAACATAGAAATAGACATAACACCAATCAGTCACAGACATCCATATCACAAAGACGGAAAAAGATATGAATATATAAATATCACATGAAAATGTACATCAGAGTAGTGGTCTGAAAGATCCACAATAATACAAAAGAATAGCTACAAGCTACGCAAAAGAATAGGTATACATCACGGAGTCCATGTCTCAAATGTATACAACAAAAACTACTACTCTAAGTAGTTAGCCAAAAGTCAGAGTAATCCCAAAAGAGAAGTCAAGCAGAAGCACCTGTAACATCTCGGTCTGACCCGAGTATTATTTATAAGAAAATAATAAACGGATCAGTCTAGCTATAAATATCAGATGATATGATATAGAATACATAACATGGCATAAACATGTAATAACAGTAAAGGGCATACTACTATAAGTATGTAAATGATAATCAATAAGAGATTAATCAATATCACAAGAATCTTCTCAAAGATCCAAATCCACAAAAGGGTAATGACACACGAATTCACCAATGCACATATTTTGATAAAACATATCAATAAAAATCACGAAAATTGGTGAAGCACAAATTCCAAAAATCAACACACGAAATCCAGAACAAATTCTAGAAATCAACACACGAAATCCAGAAATCATAAAAAGAGGGAAGGCCTATCACACGAACGAGAAGCTATCTCATGGAAGCTAACCATATAATTTTTCGATCACACGAATGGCCCGAAGACCTTTGAACACACGAACGGCCCGAAGACCATGGGGCGCTACCCCATATATGTGAGTAGAAACATCACACAAGCCGGGTCTAGTCTCCCTCGCAGACAAAGAGACATCGCTCAATCGCTAGTCTAAATCACAAAAATGATCGTCATGATCATCAAGAAGTGTCAACCACACCAAGCTAGTAAATATATGAGTTTAGCTTCATGTCCCATAACCACTTGCTTAACTTAAATATTTACGAACAAACTGTAGATCTTCACTAGAAAATTGTCACAAAGGGTTCAATCGAACAAGTCCAAGAGCTAACTAATGAAGTAAACGCGAGTGTTTCATACCACTCGTTTTATTAAGTCGTTTAATTCGATTTCTCATCCGAGTGAAGTAAAGGCTTGTATATACTAGTAGATTGGAAAACAGTTTGAGAAAACGATCTTTATATTTAAATGAAATCATTTGGAAGAAAGGGTTTTGATTTTTTCTACTAGTATTCAAACCTTCATATTTTTCAAATGACAAACCACAAAACGATTGCTGAAACAAATCGAATCACAAAAGTTTACATTCGAAGACGTGAATGAAATCCAAGGAAATCAGTTCCAAATGCAACAAAGTGTAAGTAGGATGTGCGGCCAGGCATGCCGAGCGACCTAACCAAATACAGGTCGAACGACCTAACAAGTTTGCATAGGCCGAGCGACCTAGTAGTTGCGACCTAACTGGGTGACATGGCCGAGCGACCTACCCAGGTAATAGGGCCAGCAACCTATAGGTGATGCGGCCTAAGGTTCAAACGCCTAAGGTGGTGAGGTCAAGCGACCTAAAGGAAGTAAGGTCTAACGACTTAAAGAGTTCGCGACCTAAGGGATACAACCCAAGTGGTACGCGACCTAAAGGATACGCGACCTAAGGACAAATGAGGTCCAACGACCTAAAGGGAATGGGGTCGAACGACCTAAGCATGGTGCGACCTAAGGGGTACGCGACCTAAGGGGTACGCGACCTAATGGAGGTAAACGACCTAACTCGGTCACGACCTAAAGTGGTGGGACGAGCTATCTGCCGAACGACCTAAGGCCTTACGACCTAACGCCGAGCGACCTAAGGAGCTACGACCTAACTCCGAGCGACCTACGACCTAACGTGCTAGCGACCTACGACCTAAAGTGCTAGCGACCTAGATGCAAACGGGATAAATTTACAGAAACGATTTCTCCCCTCCCTGGCCGAACGACCTAAGTGCAGGAAAATGCTAACAACTCAAGAAATGTGGATTTTTCACCAATTCAATCCAAACCAAAAGCAAATGTTCATGCAAACGTGATAGGGAATCATTCCCAACGATCCAAAATAGTTATAGGCAAGAATGTGAGATAAAAATCTCACCTTTGCACCAAAAATCAATGAATATGAAGCTTGAAGCAAAACAAGGGCAACCACAAGCTTGAATCAATGTCTTCACTTGAATTCGGAGTAGATGTTGGATTAGCAATGAAGATTAAAGCTTTGGAGTTTAATTTCCCATTCCCTCCACCATTTTTGAAGAAGCATTAAGTGTTAGGAAAATGAAGAAGGAATTAATGAAGAGGAGATGGGTTGGGGCTGAGTTAGTAAGTGGTTCAGCCCAAACCAAAGCCCAAAGCAAAAAGTGATGAAAATTTCACTACCTCCAAACATATCGAAGTTTACACTCAAAAAGATCGCAAACGTCATTTTGAACTCAATGGAGGTGGTCTCGAGTCTTAATTTAACCGTATGCAAAAAGTAGTTTTTTGGACTAACATCCGACTAACGATAAAATATTTAAATAAAATATTTAAATATAAAAATCGATAAATACGCGGGTTGTTACAGGGCCTTTGAACTTAATAGGCATCTTCATGTTATTGTTGAAGTTCTCTTTGGCACGCACAACTTCAACATCACTTTCTCTATCGGCCTCTTCAAGCCGAAGAGCGATATCTACAAGCTGATCGAAAGAAACTTCTAGTTTCAGAAGTAAGGGCTTTTTGAGGTTCTTGTTCAAACCATAAACAAATCTCTGTTTTTTCTTCAATGAGGTATTAATATATTCGACCCCATATTTAGAGAGAGATTCAAAAGATGCGACGTACTCGGTCACATAAGATTCACCTTGAACAAGGTCAATAAAGCGCCGCGCTAAAGTTACTTTTTCAGCTTTCGGCACAAAATTCAATTCGAACCTTTCCCGGAATTGCTCCCAAGTAAGATCCGCTTCAATAATTTCCGAAATCAAAAGCTCATACCAATCTAATGCTCTTTCTTGGAGCATGCTAGAAGCCACTTGGACTCGATGTAGATCAATAAGATTCATGCGGGAAAAGATGCGATCGCATGATCTAAGCCAGGCTTGGATTTCTATAACATTTTCGGAACCCTTGAATGGCCTTCCACCCAAAGCGGTATAATCTTTGCACACGTGCAAACCCGGATTTAGGGTGAGTTGGCACTGGAATGGGTCCGGCAGCTTGGGCATTGTTCACAAGATCTAAAAGTTGTTGAGCAGACATAAATACTCCATCCTGAGGAGTAGCACTGGATTGACCAGCGCTAGGATGGCCAGGTCTAACCATTTCTCTTCTTTAAGAAAGAAAGAAGAGGAAAAAGGTTAATCACAGAATGAATATTAAACAAACTTGATTGATAAAACAAGGCATCATAAAAAGAAATAGGATAGAACGGTACGAAGACTCGAATTAAATCCTATGGCATGATTCCTAAGAAAGACTTAGGACAATGATCCTTGCTAGATTATTCTACATTGTTTCGAAGTTTGGCTCCGATACCAAACTGTGATGCCCCACCTCTATACTCACACTAGCGAAGAACACTACGGTGTAATGCCGTCGACTAGCGCGAAGAATAAGGCTGTTGAGGAGCGACCATCTATGTAATTGCCTTGTGCGAGTACCAATATGTCAGATAATATAACTTACATTTTGTTTCAAGAGGAAATCCGACATATCAAATACAAACTCAAAGCTACCACACAGTGGCTATGTGGACTTCGGAAACAAATATAGAAATAAACATAACACAAATCAGTCACATATATTCATATCACAAAGGCGGAAGCAGATATGAATATAACACATAAAAGTGTACATCAAAATAGTGGTCAAACTAGATCCACTACATCACAAAAAAATAGATACAGGTACCAGACAAAAGAATAAGTATACATCAAGGAGTCTCTATCTCGAATGTATAACAACAAAAACTACTAAGCTGAAGTAGTTTGCCAAAAGTCAGGTGACGGACCCTGATAAGAAGTCAAGCAGAAGCACCTGAAATACCTCGGTCTGACCCGAGTATTATTTAAGAAGAAAATAATAAACGGATCAGTCTAGCTATAAATATCAGATAAAATGAGATAGGATAAGAGATATGACCAAAAACGTATGAAAACAAAAATGCCATACTGTGTTAAGTATACATCAAATAACAACAAAAATCATACAATATCTCAAATCATTTCAAAACACCAAAAAGAATCACATTCTTTAAATTATTCACCAAAACACAATATTGATAGAGCTTATCAATGCAAACCACGAAAATTGGTGAAACACAAATTCTAGAAATCACAACCCGAAATCCATAAATCACAAAAGGAGGAAGGCCTATCACAAACGATAGTATGAAAACTCCCCAACACGTGTATCACAAATGGGTCACTATCCCATGGTCGCTAACCAAAGATCCGGTGCCACGACGTAGTACACCGAACGTCCGAGGAACCAGAAACTCAAATAATCCAGAACATCGACGTAGTACATCGTTACGCCTGATGAACCAAACTCAAATAATCAGGCACAACGACGTAGTACAAGGAACGCCCGATGAACCTGAACACAAATAATCCGGAACATCGACGTAGTACAGCGAATACCCAATGAACCAAACTCAAATAATACGGAACAAACACGTAGTACAGCGAACGCCCGATGAATCGAACTCCAATAAGCCAGAACAATGACGTAATACAGCGTTACGCCCGATGAACCGAACTCCATAAAACCATAGGTTGCTAGCCTATAAAAATGAGACGAAGCTCCATAAATCCGGGTACAGTCCCCTACGTGGACAAAGAGACATCGCACATCGCTAGTCTAAACCATAAAATGATCACCATTGATCAATAAGAAGTGTCAATTAGACTAAGCTAGTAAATAAATGAGTTTAGCTTCATGTCCCATAACCACTGGCTTAACTTAAATATTTACGAACAGATTGTAGATTTCCACTTGAAAATTGTCACAAGTGTTCAATCAAACAAGTCTAAGAATTAACCGATAAAGTAAACGCAAGCATTTCATACCACTTGTTTTGCTAAGCCGTTTAATTAGATTTCTCATACGAATGAGGTAAAGGTTTGTATATACTAATAGATTTGGAAAACGGTTTTAAAAATGAGCTTTGTATTTAAAAGTAGTGTTGAAATCGTTTTTGTGAAAGAGTTTGAATATTTACTACTAGTGTAGAAACCTTTGTATTTAAAAGTGACAAATCATAAAAATGATTGTAAAAATAATCAATCACCAAAGATTCACATTCGAAGACGTGAATCAAAACCATAGAAATCGATATCAAATCCATCAAATGGATATTCCCAAAAATCCAAAGAAAGAAGTTATCAAAGTCGATAATAAGTGATGGCAACTATCCGGATCAACAACAATCGATTAAAATTGGAAATCCACTCAAAAACATAAGCAAATAGGCAAACTGCTCAATTCCAGACGTTTGGAGGTTCAATCCAGGCGTCTAAAAACAAATCAGACGTTTGGTTTAGAATCCAGACATCTGGATTTGTTCTCTGGAAATAATCCAGAGAACCCCCAGACGTCTAAAACTTCAAGTCAAACGTCTGAGACCCATCTAGATGTCTGATCCTAAATTTCAGACGTTTGGAATTAGTCCCTGCCTTTTTTTATATTCTGCGTGCTTATATTTTTCTCTCCAGGTCCAAACCAGACGTCTGGACTTGGTCACCAAATGTCTGGTCATCTGGTCTGGGCAACAATTTGCCTAGGCCAAAATGGCCAAAACGTATCGGGAGCGATCGTACGAGCAACGACGACTAAGGATTTACGCCAAGTGACAACCTAGCCTTATAGGCTCTTCGATACACCCCAAACATCAATATCCAAACATCCATAGTAGGATTTTCATAAAATTGGACCAAAACACCAAAATTTGAAAATTCACCAAATCAATTCAAATCAAAAGCAAAATGAACATGCACAAATGTTAGGAATTATACCTAAAAACAATGAAAGTTACAAACGTAGATGTGAGTTAAAGAACTCACCTTTAACTCAAAAACTCAACCGAGAAGCTCTAAAACAAGCTAAGATCAATTCCTCTTCAACAACAACTCAAGAAGCTTCAATCTAAGCTCATAAGAAGAATATTTCCTAAGTTAGGTTATAGGAAATTCTGTAAATTGAAGAGAGATAGAGATGGAGAAGATGAAGAGGATGATTACCTAAGCTTCTCCTTGATTTTGGAGCAAGAACTCGAGTTTCCAACTCAAACTAGGGTTTGGAATTTCTTTTCCCCCCATTTCTCTTGAGCTAGAGTGTTAGGAAAAGGAATGAGTGAATGAAGAGGAGTTGAGTGGAGTGTTAGGGTATTAGATGGGTTGGTGGGCTGAAACCCAAACCCAAAGCCCTAAATGAAAATATCAAAATTCTACTCAACTTCAAACATATCGATGTTTATACTCAAAAAGATCGCAAACACCATTTTGGACTCAATGGAAGTAGTCTCGAGTCCTAATTTTACTATTTGCAAAAAGTGACTTTTCGAACTTAAATCCAACTAACGATGCTATATTTAAATAAAACGTTTAAATGTACAATCGAAAAAATATGCGGGTTGTTACAATTACCGTGTATGGTAATATTAACATTATATTCACAAGAGTTGAATCTTCCATTGAACGATGTTCAGTTCAAGTAGTTCAACTAGTATCCAACAATGGGCTTAACACAATCAGTGTCGTCATGTGATTGACCATAATCAAAGTATAGTTTAGACACTTAACATTCATAGTATTCTCAAGTTAAAAGACTACTACACATCGTCACATGGGATCTTTTATTTGATTTTTAACCTATAGAAGACTCTCGGCGAGTTATTCTATAATTGTTACTAACAACAGCACATTTGTAATTCCTTATTGCACGCAACGGTCATGAGTAGTTCCCCATCCATCATATGGAGAGTGTTACGTATACTAGTCCTAATGGATATAGCGACAAGCCGTTTTAGATACATCTTGACTAGGAAAATTTAATGACGAGTTATTTGATTCATTACTCAAGGTTTACAAACACGTTCGTAACCGTAATCGATTAAATACTTTTCCTAAGGATGTTCTATTTATATATATTTAATGAATTTATAACATTATATATATCCCAATATAACAATATATATAATAAAAAATAAAACCAAAAGCTTACTTTATTCAAACAAGATTCACTATAAGAGTTAAGTTATATAGTCAAATTATATGATTACCCCTAGTGCACATCCTTAACTCTATTAGTCCTATTATGGATACTTTAGGTATTGTTAAAGTCCTATTGTAGGGTCCAAGGCAATTTATATTGAAATCTTGTGCGGTTGTTCAAGCGGTTATAGTATACTTGTTCATCTGGACGAAGAGAGAGTTGTTAGTGAAATTCTAGAAAGGAATTTTGAAACTAGACTAGGATGAAAAGTCTGAATCAGTATAAAATCGTCTATGTGTTCTTTTATTATTTTAGCCCATTGTTGTATTTATATACACTTGGCCACATCACCCGATTCAACCGAACTTTCACTTAGATGTTTTACTAAGTCACCAAGATTATGTTCGATGTAGTATGACATCAAAGGTAAATTAAGTGTAAAGAATAACAAGTATGAAAGTTAAGTCGAATGACTTGAGTGGTGAAGGATGACTAACTTTATATTGCGATCCTTGGCGAGCTTTGGAGTACATGCGCATGTGACCCAGGGTCATGCAACAACAAATGATGTGGAAATGTTTCAACGTTGATTTGGGTAAGTACGAGATCTTGCCAAAGGTGAAAGGGGATATGCCATCATTGATGGGAGGGTTCACACATGAGGGGGAGAGGGTAATCCGAAGGAGAAAGCGTGCCAAAGTAATTTAGTTCGACGGACCATAGAAAGGAAGGACCTCGGTGAAACTTAGGGGGATTTAGATGGTAGAAAACCTTGGGACATACCTTAGGAGTGCTTGAAGGATTGTGGATAAATAGCATTAGTCTAAGGACCCAAATGCTGCAAGGCATATTAGATGGATCATGAATCGGGTCTGGCCTGACCCACCCCTCTAGTTGGGCCTAAGTAGAGTTGGATAATATAAATTCTCCATCCAACCGTAAGTTGGGCCTACGTCGAAGTGGCCTGTTAAATAAGCAAGTAAAAGGATATTTCCAAGAAGAACTAATCACTTTCCAGATTTAACTTCAAAAATGGAGAAAGCATTAGTAAAGTTAAGCAGCTTTACTCTTTCTAGGAAAGCCAAAGAAGAGATTTCGTCGATTGGGGAAGATCTCTCTGTGAGTTACTCAATTACTCCGGAAAAATGTGTCTTTTTTCGTTTCTGCAATGTTTAGAATTTAATGTCACTCGTTTGTATTTTCTATGTTTCCTTTTTCGGGTATATTTAGCTGATGGAGTTAAGAGTGAACTGTAGATGGATGTATTTCAACATAACAGATTTAATGATCCTTTTGGATGATTTACCACGAAATGCTGCAATCGTTATCTAGTAATCAGTAAAACGAAAGCTATTTCAGTGAATTCTTTAAACTGAGTAACTACGGACTTGCTAATTAAAACAAAATAAATTATGCATCCTCGACCATCCAATTATGGGCAGAACGTACAGATCAATTCGATTTACAGTACTCCAATTGAACTCATTTGGCCTAATTTGGTGTTTTATCTTGTTATGGACCATCATTCCAATCAAATTTTTGCTGTCTACTTATCAAGTATTTCCTTTATATTATTTCAGATGAATCTACCTTTTTTGAGAATTGTACTTATTGATATGTCTGTTTAACTTTTGAAGAAAATATATTAAGCTAGCTGTATTGATTGCTATAAATTCTTACGATACTATAATCATATGGTATAAGAGAAATGAATGTACGTTTTGTGAATGATGGTAAAAAAGAAATTGAATAAAACGTATTATGGTTTGACAGATTGTAATATTACTATTTATTTATTTTTCCATAAAGAAATAATATAAGTTACCGGACCCTCTATGCTATATCATTCAAAATGTCTAAAAAGTACCAGAACTGATGTTCAGGGCCTAGGGCATGTGCAATGATTAACACATCATGTGTAAGAACACATGTAATTTTGTTTTATACCATAAGAATTATTTCTCGTCTCATGTATCTCAGCTATATTATTAATGCTATTGATGCTTCTTGTTTGTAGAAGTTCTCAAATACCGTGGAAGAAAAGGCTAAATGGATCTTTGATAAACTGAAAGGTTTGTTAATGTTAATAGCTCTTTGAATTTTTATTTCTTTAATGTATTGTTTATCTTACAAATACTTGTATCTTCATTAGTGCAATCGCCTAAAATATCCTTATAAAGCATTCTCCTTTTTAGTATGGCATTTAGCTGTATATTATTCTGTCTAGTACCTTATTGATCATGATCCTCGTCACGTGGATTCCTTTAAAATATTCTGTTTCCTTTTCCTTTTCTAAACTTTTTCATGTCTGCATTAACATGAAGGTTCTAATCAGTTGTAAGTTCATTCTGTGCTCAATAGAATACCACTCATTTTCACAACTGTCACTTGAAACTTATTAATTCTTGTTACAACAATAATGATGAAAATTCATTGTTAAAGTAGTTTAGCATATTTTTTTTGGGAAATCGTTGCTCTACTGCTTATTTGATTACAGCGTCTCATTTTTGGTAACCGTTCCTCCTGATTAACTGTAGCTTTAGCAGAAATGAATGTCTATTTAGAAAAATAAAATAGCCACGCAAACAGGGAAATTAGGCGATATATCACCTGAATAATGAGCTGATGATGCCTTACAATCAAGATACCATGAATAACAAAAATATATAAACAACATATTTCAACATATAACAACAATAAATTATTATTTTATATCTTTTGTTACGACCTCCATGTTTATATCTTTTTGTTTGTAATGACCATTATTTGTTTTGCTATGTGCTTATATCGTTTATCAAAATAGGTTTGTTTAATTTATTTGTTCCGTTGATCTATATTGGTATTGAGGTGTTTAACTCAACTTTAAGGGCCTTAATTACCTAAAACTCTGCTTGTAGTGGGAGAAACATTGCACTGTGAGTGAAAGCTGCATACCTAATCTACATGGTTGATTCGGTTGGTTACTAAAGTGTAAATTGTGAAACATCGAATTTGAGAGGACTTCATTGGCTTTGAGAAATCTTCTTATGTATGTATATTCTCTTACGGAAATTGTGAACTATTAATTTTATCTTTAAAAAAGATTAAATGATAGTTATGTTTAATCTTATTTTTAAAAATAAGATTAAGCAGTACTATTATTAATATTGGTTTTATATGAAGGTAAGATTTAAGCCAATTATTACTCCCACTTGGTAGGGAGTGAGTTAGGGGTGGGATGAACGACACCAAATTGAGAAAAAAAAGTGGTTTTGTCATTTTAAAAGGCATCGTTGAATCATTCAAAACGACTTCCATTTATTAGTAACTAGCGTACTAACATGATGTGTTTAATCATACCATTTACTCTATTCCGATTCATATATAGAAAACTATAAAAATGAGCATGAAAATAATGGCACTTTCAGTGCCTCAATTAATATTATTTAAATTATTTTTAATCTTTGTATATTTTCTTTTGGTTCACATACGTAACATTTATTCGAAAATTAATTGATTTTGAAATTGGCATGGCATTTACTTTTATGAGCACTAGTGAATTGCAAATTTATCTTCTTGGAAGGCTGAAAATTTGTTTATAGACAACTTTTAGATAAAAAGTTGACAAATGAACAGTAGGAGTTAAAAAGGGTATCTTTTGGTCAATTTATCAGGATACGGTTCAATTTAAAGGGCTATTGATAGCACCTTAGGAACAAATTCTGCTTGGTAAGTGTGTCTAAATTACTGTTTGTGTGGGCATTTAGTTTTTCTGTTCAGGCGATCAATATCTCATACTGTTATGACAATGCATGTTTGGTGCCTTACATTGATTATGTTTATCAAACTGTATTAGGGAACCTAAAGTAGAAACAAAGGGTATTTCTCAGATATTATTCTTATCATCGTTATATATCCCTTTACTTTGAAAACGGTTCTTCTATTCTGAACCTGGATGAAAATGATCTAATATAGAAAATCAAGGAAGGGCTTGGCTTAAATTTTGAGTTTTGTGTTTTCAACATGTACTTCAGTAGGTATAGGAGGGGAGGAGAGGATGCAAAAATTCTAGTCCTTATAACAAAGGGGGAAGTGGAATGAGAACATAGTTTGCCATTTTTGTGTGTGGGTATTTTCGAAAAAGCGGTAGCAAAACTAAAGTCGTTTACAATTTTATATGATAAAATCATTTTTCAAATTAACCGGTGTTCAAAAAGTTCCCGAATTTGCTCAACCAGTCGTTACGAAAACCCGAGATTGGAAATTGTAAATTGTAAATCAAACAGAGCCCAAGTATTTCATATGCACACATGAATCTTAGTATAGCATAAAGATGAATGCTATCATCACTCCCAGTTAGGGAGAGTGATGCTACATTCTACTTCTCATTGGTAGAAAGTTCAGATTTATGTAAAACTAATTAGCAATTACTACTATACATGGCTCCACGCTCACCAGCAATAAAACTGGAGAGGATAAAGAGAGTGACGCTAGCATTTTCCATAGGCATAACACTAAGTGATGCAAAAAAATCTTTGATACATCTTAGCTATATCAAAATTTTGACGTAGCACATGACAAAACTTTGTGCACTTTTAATCTTTTATACATGTACTGCTTTTGTCCGTGTGGTACAAATGCTAAATATCCAAGAGGGTTGTATCGAAATTTTGATACAACCCTTTGTATACAAAGCTTTGCTCCCATGACATCAAATTTTCATGGATTTTTTCTTAATAAGTGGAGAACCAGATTCTCTTGTAAACCCTGATGAAATATTAATCGAACCCATAATTTTTTATGTTTGTTATAACTTAAGGTAAACTTTTTTTTTTCATAGGCAAAGCCTCGAAATCCCTACCGAACCTCCTCCACGAGCACGGACTCCCATCCGGCATCTTCCCAAAAAACATCATCACCTACGAATTCGACGAGGTAAAAGGAAAACTAGTCGTACATCTAGCATCACCATGCGAAGTTGAATTCAAGGACTCCTCCGTGATAAAATACGCAACTCGTGTCAAATGCACTTTGTCAAGAGGCAAACTTTCCAACATCGAAGGAATGAAGACAAAGGTCATCGTTTGGGTTAAAGTCACGCAAGTGGGAGTCGAAAGCTACAAGAACGGCAAGATCACGTTCGTCACAACGGGTGTGAAGAAACTGAGGTCGGCCGATGCATATGAGATGCCTCGAGAATCGATCAAAGTCGATGAATTTTGAAGTTTGTTGTTGATGGAATGTGTATTTCATTACCTTATTTCATTTCATTGTCCTTTATTACTTCCTATATCTGTTGTTGTTTTGTAGTCATTTAATGTGCATTTTATCTTTCTTTTCATGTGTAACAATTCTTTTATTTTATGTTATGTTATGCACAAAATCAGGCTTTGGTTGTATGAATTCTGTATATTTTTTTTGGCAATATAAGATATGCACGTTGCATGTATATGAAGAAGAAAGATACAAGGGCTTTGAATACATTATTCAGAACATGCTTCTTTTTTTAATCTGAAATTGTTGCATGTATATGAATTCTGTTTGTTTCGGTTTTCTGGCAATAGTTTATGAATTTATAATAATTGAATCTTTGGCCAATTCTATTACCACAACACCTTTTGTTTTTTCCATCCCATTTAAAAAAATTGAAAATAGATGACTGTTTTACCCTTATAATTATTTAACTGAAATGAATTATTTCTTTCTATATATTTTAACTTTTCATCTCCTTTTCTTTCAATGCTAAAAATGCATGAAGATAGAGTAGTAACTTTGAGAAAAATAGTTTATTAACGTGGAACTCAGCGCACAAGGTTCTCAGACGATAGCAGACTATGGAGAGGTCGATAATGTACACGGCATTTCCCTTGCATTGCGAAGAGGCTGTTTCTGGATTCGAACATGCATGTCCAGATCACCATGCGGACGACCTAACCGTTGCGCCAAGACTCTACCAAAGAAAAATAATTTATTAGTAGAAGAAAATAATGTTTTACCCTTGGTCTATGTGTGTTTGTGCTTAAGACATATAGTTTTTTCATGGTAAGCAGGATATGGTAGCAACCAAATCTACGGATAACTTGAATTGAAATTTTAGTAAACCTAGGGTGAAGCGTCGCTAATAATGAAGTTTAATAAGTTCCCTGACATGATTGATAACGGTAAGATTTTTCCACCGCTGTAATAATAAGAGAGGAAGAAAAGAAAGTGAGAGAGAAGACATAAGTGTATTCTTGAAGCAAAATGAGACCAGAAAGAAAAAATTGAGGTGTCTTTTTCTTGTAAAACAACGGGGTGGAAAAGACAAAAGGTGGTGTGCTAATAGAGCTGGCCAGATCAAACCATGATTTGTAAAATTGAACTACAAATCAGATTCCGTAATGAAAAGGCTTAGTTGGTTTCTCATGTTTCTTAGTGTACTTAGGGCCGTCAATGGATACCCGAAAAATTCGAAATTCATTCGCATCCGCATCCGAAAAGCGGATAAATATCTGATATCCAAAAAAATGGATGCGAATGCGGGGACGAAGACATCCGCGTTCGAAAATTATACGTCCGGTATTTGTCAAGATTATAGTCAAATTATGTGTATTTTAGTGCAATGAAAGATATTAGTTTATTATTTTATTAAGTTAGTAGTTTATATTATATGCACTTAATGTTTATTAACTGCTCGAAACTATTTATTATCATCATATTTGTTAATTTTTAGCACTTTCACAATCAATGGGATTGAAAAATATTTATGTTAAACTAAAATTTTCTTTTTATAATTCTTGATTTATCGGTCGTTAACGGATAAGATAATTATCCGATATCCGTCTGTATCCGCGGATGCGGATATCCGATATCCGAAAATGGTTTTGGATGCGGATGAGAATACGACACTATCCGCATCCGGAAACATCCGTTGACAGGCCTAAGTGTAGTGCAATTGGATGCATACTGTTCCTAAGGCTAAAACTAATTCTTAATATGGGATTGTCATGTGACTTCTTTTAATAATAAAATAAATAGCAGGACTTAAAAGTGTGTATATACTATTTGAAAGTTCTCTCCACTTTTCAAATCTTAATTTAAATCATTGAAAGGTTTGGCCATTGTCACTGACACTCTACTTTTGGATATGAGAAGGGCATTTTTTTAAATTACTGAAAAGTTTGATCAATACAGATGAAATTCCAAAGGAGAAAGAAACAAGGTTAAATCTTACTCAAAAAAGCATTCATAACGTAGATTTTGTTCAACAAAACAATCGAGTAAATTTTTTTTAAAACTTCTTTGTAAGTAGGGTTTAACATGTTTGTCAACCAGAAAAATTAACGTGTAACCGATATTTGAAATAAGGTTTGGAAGGGGACGGCTGAAATAAATAATTAAATTCCTCAGCCCCTGCCGTTTAACTTTTTTTAATTTCGACGACCTTTTGTCGATTTTCTGGTTTTAGTTCGGCATACACCCATCAAATTTCATACATTTTTTAAAATTAAAATTTAGTTTAAATTCAGTTTCTTTTTGGAATTTTTGTTTCTCATCATTTTTTTGGTTTGTATAAAAGCAGGGATGGAGAAAGAGTTACTTTAATGTTTACTTTTTACTATAGAGTTTTGAAGTTTTAACCAAGTGCAAAAAGGAAAAATTGCTAACTTTAATTAAAGGCTTTGTACCCCTCATATCAATCTTATTAAACATGAAGTGCTCGTATAATTTGGCCTCATCATATCCCAAATTGGAGTGTCGGTAACAATATGCAAAAGTTTTCAATAACAAATGAACAACCCTAGACAAAACACTATTAAAGAGAAAATGAATATGCTAATCTTTTTTCAAATGAACTTATAATTCATGTAGTATAAATTTTATGGAATGATTTTCTTTTTTGAAAGCAAGAGTGATATTTTATTCAAGCAAAGCACTCATTATAATGTCATAGTGGCTCGAACTCATGACCTTTAGAACCTTTGTCTATAGTGTGATGCCTTTAACCATTTGAGCTAGATGTCTTTGACTACGAAAGTAATTTTTATATTTGAATAAGTTGATATTTTAAATTAAGAAGATGAAAATGAGGCGTCTATAGCAATCATTGGATCAAATGGTCGAGTATTGCTTAACGAACAAAAAATTAGCCAATAATGTGAAACAACAAAACATCAAATGAATATTGATATTGTTGATTAAAATCTGGTTTAAAGTTTTAGATTGATGGATGAAGGACAAGTCAACCTAGTTGCCTACTTGCAATGTTGATTTAGGAAAAGACAGATTTACCTTTTGATCAACAAATTTGTGATGTAGAGTTGTTTTGATGAGTCATACTACTACTTTTATTCGTTTTCTCACATTATGAATCTTCTGTGTGATGTAGAGGTGTTTGGTATGGGTTGACCATAATTTGGCACCGTAGGAAGTTTAAGTTCAAATTTTAACCATGTCATGGGCTCCTGAAGCCTAATGATTAATAATAACCAACAAGGTATGAAAGAAGGCAAATGCGTTCCTCACATCAATGAAGGTTGATAGAGTTAAGGGTGTGCCCTAAGAGAAATTATGTAATTTATTATATAATTTAACTTTTGTATAAGAATCTTATTCGAGATAAAACATGTTTTTTGTTCTGTTTTCTATTGTATGTATTATTATAGTGTGATATAAGTAATGATGTTAACGCCTTAAATGCATATAAGTAGAAATCCTTAGAAGAAGTATTTAATCGATTAAAGTTGTGAATGTGTTCGTAACCATGTGTTTTGAATCGAACATTTATAACTTATCCTAAATTGTTCTTAGTCGAGGTGTATCAATAAAAGGATATTGATACATCTATTGAACTATTGTTCGTAATGCTCTCTATAGGATTGACGGTGAATTACTCATAAATGTCGGGGACACCAAGGGATTACATAAACTTGTGATTGTTTCGAACAATCGTAGAACGGCTAAACGAGAATCTTATATAGGTTAAAAATACTAAGTGAAAATAGAAGATCTCATGTAACGATGTGTAATAGTCATCAAACTTGAGAGTACTGTTGGCCTTAACAATTTAGATTGTACATTGATCGTGGTCAATCATATTACCTCATGATCATGTGATGACCGTAGTTGAATACACGTTAAAATACTTGAAGTGAAACACTACTTAAAAGAGGATTCGCCTCATTCGTTATAAAAGGTCAGTATTTGTAATTGGTAGTCCACTTAAAGTTAAATTCTCTGGTCAGAGTGAATCGGTTAACCAATAATGCTATCAGATCGAACCAAGGGTTTTAAAGCGATAGTACACAATTAACTACAGATATTATTGGAGTTTTTGACCATTGACCGAACTCTGGATATCTTAGTGATATAACTATGGTAAAAAGAGAACATGCATAAGATATTGTTATTTATGGTGTAGCTTAATAATAATACTGGATCTTGCCTAAATGATTTGTAAAGTGAACTTGTGCCCGATACTCGACTTTAGAAAAGTCGTATAGACTTTAATATGGCTAATATTTTTATCCATTTTATTTTGGATCGAATTTGGCGGCATGCCTAAATTATTTAAATATTATCGAGGACCGAGTTCACATCATGGAGTCAAACATTATAAGCAATTATTCCAATTCAACCTATTTAAATTAATTTATAAATAAATGTTATAAATTTACAGTACAAGTTAGTACAAATGATGTATTAATTTTTTATGGCTTTTTGTAGTTTATTTGGGGTCATAGTATTGGATTAAACAACGTATAATTGTTATATATTAGTTCAAGTAAGAATATGGACCGAAATAAATATTTATTTAATCATATATATGATACTAGTTAGGCCTAACATTATGGCATGATCCATAAAGAGGGATGGGCGACCATATCACAGGGATAAGGGGAGGGGGGAGGTTAAATCTTTCTCTTTAACTAGATGAGATCTAGAATAAAGATAGGAAGAAAATGAGTTGATATTTGGGATATTTAGTGGCTATAAATATCACCTCATTTTCTTATTTTAAACCATACATAATACTCAAATCCCAAAAATCTATTGACAACAAGTTGAAGCCTATAGATGGAATTTTCACACCACGTTAGGAGGAAGAAGGAACCATAATTCTGTGAGAAATGCGGATTACGGATCTTAAGGCTCGAATAACACTAGAGGGGGGGGGGGTGAATAGTGTTTTATGGAATTTTTAAATCTTTTTGAATTTTATTCAATTTAAACACCAACAAATGCAATTCACAAACACAGATATAATCACAGAATCAAACACAGATGCAAATACTAAATAAAAACAGTAAAGGAAAGAACACACTAGGATTTTATACTGGTTCGGAGTTACCCTACATCCAGTCCCGTAAAATTGTACGGATTTCTTACCAAAATAATCTCCCAGATTACACCCTCGGTATCAAGGCTACGAGGTACACCCTCCTGTATTCGAGTCCAGGGCAAACTCTCTTTATTTAACCAGGATACAAGATCACCTAATTGATTTCCAGGGCTACAATCACACCCAATTGATTTCAAGGTTCAACCGCACCTTTTACTCAACAGTTTGATTTACAAAAGATTCTATAACTCTGAATAGCACTGAGATCTTATGGAGAGAGTGGCGGAGAATCAAACAAGAGATAATCAGGTTTGATTCACTTGGTATTTTGGCAGAGTATAGTTTAGGATTCTTTAGAATAAACGTGGAAGATGAAGAGGAGAGAAAATAAATGGAATTTGATAAAAAATCGATTAGAACTTACTGGTATTTATAGTAGAGCAACAGCCAAATCTATTCCTGAAAGGATACGACGAATAGACACTTCTTTTGAAAATTGAAATTTGAAAATAACGGACACCATGTCGACATGGGGGGTTTAGGGATGTCGACATGCTCAAGGCAAAATTGATGTTTTGATTTTCTTATTAAAATTGGTTTCTATAATTTGTCAAAACAATTTATAAACTTTGTAAATATATTTGAATATAGTTTAAACATATAAAAGAGTTTAGAAAATAATTTTTAATATATATAATCTTAATCTATAAAGTGATTTAAAATCTGAGTATATAAATATTTTAAAGCTAAATATTTAAAACAAGAGATGGTTTATAAACAAGGACAATTTTGAAATCAAAATATTAAAAATGATAATAATAGTTTTGAGGCTAAAATATTTTAAACAAGAGAGATGTCTTTTTGAAAAGAAAGTTTTGAAAACATTTTTTAAAAAAACAAGAGATATATTTTTGAAAAACATTTTTATAAAATTAGTGGATATCAAAATAGGACCACTATATGTTCAACTAGATATTGTCGTGGGTTCCATCCCACTAGGGTTCCATCCCTTTAACAGACTCGAAGTGGATTCTAGACTAACTACATTATCTTGTACCTTTTGAAATCTTGTACTCTTGATAACTTGATTTCTTGATACTCATGAGTCTTCAATCTTGATATCTTCGATCTTTAAATTCATCAGTCTTGTATCTCTATACTGTACAGTCTTCATTCTTGGTACCTTCATGTTTATATTCTGCATATACATATATATCTAAAGCATAACGTTAGTATTTATATTTTATAACAAGTCCCAAGGTTGTTGTCATCAAAACCATCATCTCAAGGACTAACAATCTCCCCTTTTTTGACGATGATAACCTATGTTTATAAAATATACTTCTCCTTCACTATAACTCCCCCTAAAACTAATAACTCCCCCTTAATCTAAGCCTAACTACTCTATTTTATACTTCTCCCCCTTTGTCATCAACAAAAAACTAATTCTAAACTTATATAACTCCCCCTTAGTCTTATACTGGAGTACCTATGACAAATTATGATGGAGTATATATATATATAATAACATGAGTTAATAATAAAAACGTGACAAATATGAAAGTTTAAACCCAATAAATATATACTAAGTTTCGTATAATGTTATACAATCCATTCAAACCAAATCAATTCTAATCAAATCAAAGCAAATTAAATCAAATCAAATCAAATCAAATCACATAATTCAAAAACAAGCAATTCAAACCATAAGGAGATCAATTATTTCTAGGAACTTCAACCCATCCTTCTTCTCCAAAGATAGGATCTTTTTTAATAACTTCCCAATCTTCATTATCTTGAATCAAAGTTCCTACAGGATTTGCATCGAGATCATCTTTGTTGAGGGTAGAAATCATCTAACGGAGGGCATCGAAATGCTTCTCTTGTTCTTTAATCATCTGCATTTGACTTAGTTCTAAGTGCCTTTGATTGCGGAGAATAAAAGTAAGTATATTCTTGAATGAATTGAGAGTTTCTACAAGCTTATCACTTAGAGTTTGAGAAGAGGAAGCCATTTTTGATAAGTAGTGAAGAGATGCAAATAGAGATAAGTAGAAATGAAAAGATTACAAATTTATGGAGGAAACAAGTGCTTAAATAGGAAGAAATTCGTTTAAAATGAATAGACACGAGTTATTTATTTTAATTTCAAAATTTTAAAAATAACCCAATTTGACAGTTATATGTCGACATAGGGGGGTGGAGGCATGTCGACATGGGTCTGTTAATTTATGTGTCTTATTTATTTTATGAATAAGTATGTATATATATAAACTTATATACTATACTAACATTTATTCCAGAGACACGATAAGGTAGGAAAACATAAGATAGATGATTTTTATAAATAGATGAGATGATACATAAGATACTACATAATATGATAAAAAGAACAATACAAGCTCACACAAAACAAACTAATACATCACAACCTAGTTCTTAGAATGTGCTAGAAGATGAGGAGGATGATGATAAGCCAAGTTTCCGACCAACTTTAGCAAAGAATTTGTTCATATTAGTGGACATTTTATCCAATTTCTTACTAACGGATCTTTTGAGAATCCGTTGATTTTCCACTATAATCTTTTGATTTTTGAGGAGAGTTTTGTTGGAACGATTATTAGTATTGGTAGGATATTCAATACTTTCCAAGGAGGTTTCTTCATTATCTTCTTCAATTTCCATTTCCACCCCTTCTTCTTCTTCTTCATCTTCTTCCTCCATATCTTCATGTGCCAATCTTTCATCCATTTCGGCAAGAGAATCATATTGTTGAAATATGAAAGGAATTTTCATGAGAGAAATATTGGCATGATTAAACACTTTTCTTGAAACAAATTCTTCCCTTTTGTAATCAACGCCAAAATAATTAAAAATCCGAGTGAGATAGATTCCATGATACAAGGTATTCTCACCCATTTCCAAATTCTTAAGACGAAGTTCATCCATAATCACCTGCGCCCAATTAATGTCATAGTGACTAAAGATAGCAAAAAGAGCTTTACAAACTTTTAAAGTCGGGTTATTGAAATTTCCCGATCTAGGAGTGATAGTATGTTGCAAAAGAAGATTGACAATACGTGCTTTCGGACGAAAGTTACGATTTTTAAATTCAAAGTTGCCATCTCCTTCGAAAATGTGATGAAATGTCTTACAATCATGTTCATCAATATTAAAAGTAGAAAGATCTATTCCCTAATTCTTGCAATTGAGAATATTGCCCAAAATTTCACAATTTAAAACAATTTTAGTGCCTTTAACACTACTCCAAATTTCATCTTCATATCCTTCATAAAAACCGCGATTCAAATTCGCATAAAACATTTTAACAAGATTTGGGTAACAAACAATGTCATTTTGAGAATTATCAAAAAGACTAAAGATATGATTCTCTTCAAGAAGAGTATTGATTTCATATATAGAGAAATCGCTAAAAATAGAAAACTTTCCCGTATGAACTTTTCTAAAATTTGCATAGCTTATATATGCCTTGATTGCTTCCGGATCATTATAGAGATACTCTTTAATGGTTTTAGACAGCCTCATTGTGGATGGAATGCTTGAAGAAGCCATTTTTGAAGAGAGTAGAAAGTTTGAAAGAGTGAAAGAGAGTTTGAATTTTAAAACGAAAGTGAAAAGGTATGATGGAAATAGATATTCAATAGACATGTTCTCTAGTCAAGAGGTACCTTTCCAGACCATTGGATTTGGTGAAAAGGTAGAGGGAAATTCAAAGATTTGAATTCAAATTTGGATTTCAAATTTTTGACAGGGATGTCGACATCATGGGTAGGGCCATGTCGGCATGGGCAGAGAATTCATGTGACTTATATTTTCCTATATACTTTAATATCTATATACATATATTATTTTTAATGTCTATATATTTTCTGGAGTAATATTAAATATAATAATACTCTTTTAATAAAAAATATTATAATATTAAAAATAAAAATAAACATAATAATAAAAAAAATTAAATTCAAAAAACACATAATTTCAAAAACAATCAAACAATCAAACAATTTTAAGCAAACAATTTCAACCAATATATTGTAAACATGTACCTTTTCTAGATTCGTATCTCCGAGATCATCAGAATCATGAATAGTCGTAAAGTACATATTTGAATTTTCCGTCTTCTGGTCATCATCGCTTGAGGATGAGTCTGAGTCTGAATCGTCTAGTGTAGCGGTATACGCTCTTTTCCTTTTCTTTGTATAATCATTGCTTTGCATGAAACTTTTGCTTATCAGGATGCGGACAGTCTCTTTTTGAGATGGCCTGGTTCGTCACAGTTGAAACATTTGATGTGGTTTGGTACTTCATTATGATTTCCAGAATTCCTGTGATCATTCTTTTTGAAGTTGTTCATCTTTCTGTATTTCATAAACTTCCGAAAATTCTTTGTCATGAAAGCTATTTCTTCATCATCATCACTTCCCGAGTCTGATCCATCTATTAATGTATTGAACGCAATTGACTTCTTTTCGAATGCCTTGCTATCTCTTCTCCTTTGCATTTGTACTTCAAACGACATTAGATTTCCAATCAATTCTTCAATCTTTAAAGTAATGATATCATTTGCTTCATGAGTTTTCTGATCCCATTCCGAAGTAAGAGAATTTAGAATTTTTCTGACTTGATCTTCTTCGGAAAAAAATTTCCCAATGATATTAGAGAATGCACAATCTCCTGAAATCTTCTATACATATCCGAAATGGACTCATTAGAATTCATTTTGAATAATTGAAACTGATTTGTGAGTATGGATATTTTGGTCTGTTTAACTTTGCTTGTTCCTTCATGAGTAACTTGCAAAGTTTTCCAGATATCATATGCAGACTTACAAACAGATACTCTATTGAATTCATTCCTATCAAGTGAACAAAATAAAATATTCATGGCTTTGGAATTATTTTGTGCAATAGTCTTTTGCTCAGCAGTCCACTATGCAATACTAGTTGTTGGTTCAGAATATTCAGTTTGTGTGATATTCCAAGTGTCTAATCCTATTGACTGCAAATATATTTTCATTCTACATGCCCAATATGCATAGTTACTGCCATTAAAAAGTGGTGGTCTGGCAGTAGTCAGACCCTTTACTAATGAACTAGTGATAGTGTTAACAAAACCAGTGTTGGTAGCCATTTTTAAAACTTTTCAAAATTCAGATTATGAAAACTTTGAAAACCAATGCTCTGATACCAAATGTGAGAAATGCGGATTACGGATCTTAAGGCTGGAATAACACAAGAGGGGGGGTGAATAGTGTTTTATGGATTTTTTAAATCTTTTTGAATTTTATTCAATTTAAACACCAACAAATGCAATTCACAAACACAGATATAATCACAGACTCAGACACATATGCAAATACTAAATAAAAGCAGTAAAGGAAAGAACACACCAGGATTTTATACTAGTTCGGAGTTACCCTACATCCAGTCCCGTACAATCGTACGGATTTCTTATCAAAATAATCTCCCAGATTACACCCTCGGTTTCAAGGCTACGAGGTACACCGTCCTGTATTCGAGTCCAGGGAAAAATATCTTGATTTAACTAGGCTACAAGATCACCTAATTGATTTCCGGGGCTACAATCACACCCAATTGATTTCAAGGCTCAACCGCACCTTTTATTTAACAGTTTGATTTACAAAAGATTCTATAACTCTGAATAGCACTGAGATCTTTTGGAGAGAGTGGCGGAGAATCAAAGAGATAATCAGGTTTGATTCACTTGGTATTTTGGCAGAGTATAGTTTAGGATTCTTTAGAATAAATGTGGAAGATGAAGAGGAGAGAAAATAAATGAAATCTGATAAAAATTCGTTTAGAACTTACTTGTATTTATAGTAGAGCAACAGCTATATTGATTCGTGAAAGGATACGACGAATAGACACTTCTTTTGAAAATTGAAATTTGAAAATAACGGACACCATGTCGACATGGGGGGTTAAGGGATGTCGACATGCTCAAGGCAAAATTGATGTTTTGATTTTCTTATTAAAATTGGTTTCTATAATTTGTCAAAACAATTTATAAACTTTGTAAATATATTTGAATATAGTTTAAACATATAAAAGAGTTTAGAAAATAATTTTTAGTATATATAATCTTAATCTATAAAGTGATTTAAAATCTGAGTATTTATATATTTTAAAGCTAAATATTTAAAACAAGAGATGGTTTAAAAACAAGGACAATTTTGAAATCAAAATATTAAAAATGATAATAATAGTTTTGAGGCTAAAATATTTCAAACAAGAGAGATGCCTTTTTGAAAAGAAAGTTTTGAAAACATTTTTTTTAAAACAAGAGATATATTTTTGAAAAACATTTTTATAAAATTAGTGGATATCAAAATAGGACCATTATATGTTCCACTAGATATTGTCGTGGGTTCCATCCCACTAGGGTTCCATCCCTTTAATAGGCTCAAAGTGGATTCCATTCCACGAATAAATTTCGAATAAAGATGTAAGTGCTTTCAAGAAGTTTTAACATAATTCTAGACTAACTACATTATCTTGTACTGTTTGAAATCTTGAACTCTTGATAATTTGATTTCTTGATACTCATGAGTCTTCAATCTTGATATCTTCGATCTTTAAATTCATCAGTCTTGTATCTCTATACTGTACAATCTTCATTCTTGGTACCTGCATGTTTATATTCTGCATATACATATATGTCTAAACCATAATGTTAGTATTTATATTTTATAACAAGTCCTAAGGTTGTTGTCATCAAATCCATCATCTCAAGGACTAACAAATTCAAGAGAAAAGACTAGCAATGCGATATGTCAATAACGGGAAATCGAGAGGAACTTTTCATTTAAATTCAAATTACATATGTATATATAAACACATATACATTTATTTGAGGCTTTCAATAAAAAATTATTCTTTTGGAATAATATTAAAATTATAATATATATATGTGTGTGTGTGTTTATATAAATTTGAATCTTATATATATATACATATATATCCAGAATACATAAACTTTCAGCCTAAATATATGTATATATACACACACACACATATTATAACACATACATTCATATATACATATATGTTAATAAAGTTAAATATAAAATTAATTTTTTTTTCTATTCAACAAAAAATATTTGTTTTTGTTTTGGCTTCAAAAATATACATACATACATACATATATATATGTATATAATTTATGCTCAGAAGTTTTAAATTTAAATATATACGTTGCACAATTTTTTATTTATATCTTTATAATATATGAATTACTTAAAAAATCAATTTTTTATACATGGTCAAATATAATAATTTATATACACGTAAATATAAATTTTAATATAGCAACTATTATTTATACATAGTTATCTGTGTTTATAGGTACATATACTCAAATAATACGTAGATTTTATTATACAATTAGCAATAATGCAACTTAGTACTTCAGAATATAAGAACATACTTGTAACACCCGTAATTTTAAATAAAATTATTCAGGAGATTTAAGTAGATAAATTAAGTGGAATAATGTAGAGACCAGAATGATAAGGGAATTGAGATTTGAAAAACTAAATAGAGGCTGTGCCTTAATTAAATGAAATCATAAGAATGGATTTATGAAATGGTTTTATAAGTTAACTACTCAAGAGAATAAGGCAAGGGTATTATGGGAAATAACCGTATGTCATAACCCCATAACCCCTAAATCCTTACCTCATTCACGTTCTCACAAAATAAAAACATAAACCAAGGAGCTTCAAGGCCGGTCACAACACTAGGAGGAAAAAGGATCAAAATCAACTAAAAGCTAAGGATTCAAGCAAGGAAAAATTAAGCAAAATCAAATCTCAGGTTCCTTATCTAAAAAAGGTGAGTAATAATAAAAACCGTCTCATTTATGTTATAATGAACATTTTGATTTCGGGTTTAAAGTTTAAAACCGTTTGGATGATTTGAATGATGATATGCTTTGATTATATGCCATGTTTGATTTAAACAAGTATGTTTGAAAAAAGGGTTTGATTCAATTTTAAGGTGAAAATCATATAAATTGGGTTTCGAATGCCATGAGGATTTAAAATGTTAAGTAAAACATTATTTTGGAGATGGGTTTAAATTTTTATAATTATCCAAGCAATGGATAATTTATTATGAATTTTGAATGAAAGAAATAGATAGTTTGGGTTTAAAATTTATTTCAGAAATTATAATAAGTATTTTGGTCCAAAATTTATATATGTTAGAAAACATATAAAAAGTGAATTAAGATGATTTTTGGGGATTTTTCCTAAGTGATTTACTAAGGAAATTAAATTTACTTAGCTTAAGGACTTAAATGTCTAATTTGTTTTGTTAAGGGAAGGGCTTCTTTGTTAAAATATTTTTAATTATTAATGGATGAATTCGGCCGCCTTTTTAGAAAAAGATTTTAGTAAAGGATTTGGCAACGAATCACATTTTAACTAATAAGGCAAGTTAGGTATAAAGGAGTTTGCCACTTCCATATGCTTGCTTCCGAAATCATCTTAGATTGCCTTTCGAACTCATTCAAAACCAATACACATGATATCAAATGGTTGGTATGTAGTGTATTGGTGAAGGCAAAAGGGGATGGTGTCGAAAGCTTGCTTTCGAAGGGGTTGATGCCATTTTAATAGCTTTCGAATCAACCCACTTGCCTTTGTTTTTCTTTTTCGAAAGAGTTGCTGCCGGTTTTCTAAGAAGCTTTCGAAAGGATTCAAAGTATATTTAAATAGCTTTCGAAGTAATTGCTGCTTGCACCTATTTTTAAAAGTAGCTTTTGATTTAGTAGACGCATATTAAATTTAAAAAGGGGCTTTCAAAAGGGTAGTTGCCTTTGAACCAAGTCTAAACCTAGCTACCGTCTTCATACCTTTCGAATGGGTTAAAGGCCGCTTCACTTTATAACCCTATAATAATGCTTTCGAAAGGGAAGTTTTTGTTTTATGAATACTGAAGCCATTTCCCAATGCCTTTGAAAGGGTACTTATAGCCCCTTTTATCAATGCTTTCGAAAGGGTGGTTTCAAAGCCATCTGTTCCTCAATTCTTTTATTTGAAGATTAATGTTTTCGAAAGGGTTGCTTATGCTTATGTTCACTTTTACCCAGAAGTTATATTTAAGGTTAAACCCAATGATTTTGAAAGAGATACTCTCAAATGGTTTTGAAGCTATGCTTCTATAAATCCTACTTGGACTAAGAGGTTTTGAAAGTTAAGCTTTAATACTTTCGAAAGGAATGTTTAATGGTTTCGAAAGGAAGGTTTTGATGCTTTCGAAAGAGATGTTTTGAGTGTTTCGAAATGCATATATTTAAGTGTTTTGAAAAGGTGGTTTGAATGCTTCCGAAGGGTATAATTTAATGGTTTCGAAAGAGAGTGTCTAAGGTTTCGAAAGCCTTAGTTTTCAAAATAGGGAACCCAATCTCATTTTTAAAGATAAACCCATGGCAATATAAAAGAGTTTTTGAAAATGGCATTGCACTTTGGAGTTTTTGAAGAAGCATTCCTTGCTAAAGATAATAGGTTAAAGGTATTAATCATGTTTCATTTGAAATCGATTACAAGGATATTAAACCATGGATGGTTGTGTTATCATGTTATGATTAGTTATTATGTGTTCTTCTTCTAAAAACATATTCACTTTATAATTAACCCATAACTGTATTTTGGGGTGTTAAGATAAAAACCAGCTAGGTTAACCCAGTAGTGAATATATATTGAGTTAACTCATGTATTGTAACGCCCCACTCTGAGGCCCACTGTAACAAAGAGTATTACGGGAGTAATACTGTCTGTTAAAGCGGAGAATAGAGTATATTGGAAGCGACCATTTGTAATCAAGCTATAACTATCTACTGAATACGTCGAAAGGATGGTATCTATATATTTTTTTCAAGTGGTTCGACATATTCGGTAAATACTTATAACGAAATTACAAATGGCTAAAGATCTATCAGGACAAAGCATAATAACATAATGAAATAGCATCACAGAACAGAATCACATAACAGATATAAAATCCCAGAACAATACATCGTCAATACAGATCCAAATACTATAAGTGGGTACAAAGCCACTGCTCACCCAAGTGAGTCAAAAATATGTACATATCAAAGTCTGAATAATAATAACAGAGTAGCGGAATAGTGGACAAATAAAAGCGCTATCTATCATCATAGCAGATAATGTCCAAACGGAAGCACAGAAGCTAAGTCCAGAGACCTAACCTGAAACAACTCGGTCTGACCCGAGCGAAAACACTCGGGTCAGGCTAGCTAAACAATCAGTAATAACTGAGATATAGAATAATGCGGTACATAAATAAAACAGTACTTATCCAAAGAGAAGTATATTATGAACCACATGAATATAATGACGATCCCTAATCATCAATAAACAATAATAATCTCCAAAGAGAAATCAACACCAAAGTGTAGAATAAATAAAATTGCCTCATATCATCGGCGTAGCCAAAGCTATAAAAAGATGCCCATAGGCAATAATCCCAAGAGTGACCAGAGTCTGTAATCAATGCCCAAACAAAGATCGATGCTCCAAAGAGCAATGGGGATATACTGAAAAGTCAATGAAATCCAACACTGAAAAGCAGTGTCCAGAGACACTGTGAATCCACAAGGTAATTTCACTTACATCGTATGGTTCCATAGAACCAACACCGAATGGCGGTACTCGAATGGATATAAAAATCATCAAATAATACCAATATTGCACGTGCACCGACCAGAGTTGTTGTTGCCAAGTACTGTAGAGTTGTGATCGATCACTCGCACAGATGCGGAACGCGCGAGACGGCAAGATCCTTCCCAGAAGGATAAAGGCCCAGAGGCGCATGCCGAAAAAATAAACTGCTCCATAGAGCAGGTGTTTAGAGACGGTTGCCCAGAGGCGTGGTGACCCAGAGGTCCAGTACTGGCCGCCCAGAGGCTAATGTGTCACTAACTTCTTGGAGAGGAACCCGTAAAGTGTTAACAATGAGTCCATACCCCACGTTCGCACTAAACGGTTTACTAAGCAATAGAAAGTTCACACTCCAAACAATAAAAAGTCCACCTCGTATCATCGGTAAACTAGACCCAAAGGTCAAAACGATCAATCGAATAGGTCGGGGATTAACCGGAAAGGAAATACACACGGTTCCATAGGCCGGAGTTTTCCTAACCGTTTAAGCACCTTTCCACTTCACTCGACGTGCTAAAAAGTGAGTGTGAGATTTTTATTATAGAAAATAATGGTGCGAAACGGATTTATAATTGATTTTGAAATCACTTTAAAACGGCTTTTGAAAACTCTCCTATTATGGAGTAATTAATTTAATAATTAAAAATAATATTATATAATAATTTCTAAAGCCATTTAGGAGTGAAAAATCCTTTGAAAATAATTCATAAAACCCGTGTACGAAATCTAGAGACAAATCTCAAAGAAATCAATAAAACCAGAAAATCACTGAAAATATTCTAAGTGTTGGAAAATAGTCCAAAAATGACGCGAACCCAAGTTCGGAAAATTATTCGGACTAGCAAACTGAATCCGAATGGCATGAAAATTGGTAGACATATAGTCCAACATCCCTGCTCCAAACTGAAAAAAGAATCGGGAAATTCCGACTTGAAACGAAGAAACGACATCGTCTCAAAGTCGGACAAAAATCATAAAACTTTACTGTGTCAAAACAGTGTAAAGGTCCCACTTCGACGACATGGTCGAAGGGTCACCTGAACTCAGATCTTGATGAAAATTTGCAGGAGCGTAGAAAAGTACTCCTACTTTGATATGCAACAAGAATCGTTCGGTTTCGACTTGAAACGAAGAAACGACAATGTTTCAAAGTTGGTCCGACGATAACTGAAAATGATCACTATTGTAAAACAGTTTCTGGGTGCTACTTCGGCAATAGAAATGAAGTATCTAATGCACCTAGATCTAAACCAAACTTTGCATGGTTAAAGATCTCGATCTTATCATTTTAACGAGACCAAAAACGATGAAATCCGAAAAAGGACGAGCCCAGGATGGCGTCGCAAAGTCGGGGTTCTACGCTGAAAACAACGGGAGAAAAGAGACTAAGGCCTATAGCTATGCACTAACTGACCAGAGATGAAAAACCACAATTTTGGCATAGTAAACTTCAAATTCTGGCAAAATGAATAAAATGAAAGTTGTAGCTTAGTTTCTAAGCTTTCCGTAATGACAAAGATCATCAAATTCCGACCAGAGATGAAAATTCTATGACTAAAACAATTCTCAGATCTAAATTTTATATCACTGTCGTTGTGCTCTCGGGACAGTGGTAAGAATGCACAGTTTTGACCAAATTAACTTCAAAATTTCATGAAACTCAAAACATGAAAGTTTTAGCTCTAAATCTATGCTTTCCAGAACATCCAAAATTATTAGATTTGGATAAGAAACGAGTAACTTATGGCCAAATCAATTTCAGGTTTTTATTTTATCAACCCTGTAGTTTGTTGTCAGGTCAGCGACAAACAAGCTTGATTTTGACCATTCAAACCTCAAAATTAGGCAAAGCAGAAAACATAAAAGTTATAGGGTACAGAATAAGATTTCCAGAACTTCAAGAAAATCTTAATTCCGATTTAAGATGAATGAGATATGCCTAATTTACTAACAGCAATAAACTAATTATAATTTCAGCTAGCATATATTACCTCTTTCCAAGCAATGAAAAGAAGATCAAAGAGTTTCATAATCTAAATGCACAAAAAAAGAGGATTACAAAATAATTTCAGAAATTAAGTGATGCTTATACATAGATTAGGAGAGGGTTTACCTAGTATTCCTCTCAAGCAAAAGAACAAACACCTATATGGCACTAACCAAAGCTAAGAGATGATGATCAAGGAGCTAGAAAAATACCAAAACACATAAAACCAAGAGTTACAACATGATTTCCAGAAATTAAAGAGAGTTAGAAATGGATTACAAGAGGGTTTTTGCATTACCTTACCTTACTTTAACTAGCTTAAGCCAATATAAGAGAGGATGGAGCTTTCCTAAGCATGGAGGCCATTTTTAGGTTTAGGGTTTTAGGAATTTTATTAGGGTAGGAATGAATGAGGTTTGGAGAGTATGAGATAATTTATAGAGGAGGTTTAGGGTGGGTTATTGGGCTAGGTTTAGAAACCCAATAAGAAGAGAGTTATTTACATGTTTTCCAAAAATTAGTCTAAGTGTTCATGTATGTTTATAAAATTCATTTTTCTTATCCAAACCTGTTTTAAAATCTCTCCTAAAATATTTAACTTTCCAAAAATAACATTTTATCCTCATTTTAAAATCCCATATTTCCCATTTAATTAAAATAGCTTTTTTCACATAAATTTTGTTATTCCAAAACCTTTTATGCTTAATTAAAATAAATAAAAATCCTAACTTTTATTTATTAGTTGGTAATGCAAATCCCGGGTTGTTACAGACTCCCCCCTTATGAAAATTGCGTCCCCGCAATTCCTTAAGATAGATGTCGTTTATAACGTCAAATCCACAAAAGAAGTGATAGAGATAAAATAGAGAATTCTCACCCGTAGAAGAAGATGGGTGAAAGCCAGGATAAGAGCGTTCGATAGATTCTCTGGTCTCCCAAGTGCAGTCCTTAGGATTCGGTGACCATTGAATCTTCACGAGTGGAACCTCTTTATTGCGAAAGCGTCTAACCTCCGAATCAAGCACATGAAGAGGTTGCTGCTCCAAAGATAAATCAGGTAAGATCTCTAAATCAGGCACAACATGCGGCTCAAAGATAGAATCAGGATCGCGGACACACATGCGAAGCTGGGAAACATGGAACACGTCGTGCATTCCAGAGAAGTGAGCAGGTAGAGCCACACGATAAGCCACGGGGCCAATGCAATCCGTAATAGGAAATGGTCCAACATAGCGAGGAGCCAACTTCCCTGTAGAGTTGAAACGCACAACCCCTTTCATAGGAGATATACGAATAAAGACATGATCACTAATGGAGAACTCAAGAGGCTTCCTACGGTTGTCCGCGTAGGATTTCTGACAGTTCTGCGCCTCTTTCATTCTCTGACGGATAAGAATAATCTTCTCAGAAGATTCCCGAACTGAATCTGGACCAAGAAGGAGCTTCTCGCCAGATTCCAACCAACAAGCAGGAGAGCGACATGGCCTTCCGTAGAGAGCCTCGAAAGGTGCCATGCCGATACTAGGCTGAAAGCTGTTGTTGTAGGAGAACTCTACAAGCGGTAAGTGATCCTCCCAACTAAAATAGACGACACATGTCGGCATACATCATACTCGACCCGGGATGAATAGTGTACTTAGTGCGATGACACTCGTCTAGAATGTCACGCCTAAGTGATAAATCAAATAGTACCAAAATACGGTTCTTCCTACGAAGACACCGATGAGAATCAATAGAATAATCCGACAATGTCTCATCACAGGATTCCGACTCAAGGAGATGAATATATCGCAACAAGTCTGGATCCTGCCGCTGAGCATGGGCAATGCGATCCAATAGAATAGGTTGAGCTTCCAAGCTGAATAACAAGATCTGAGAATCAGAAGACAGAGCTCGATTTTGAATATCACACATAGAAAGAGTCTCAAGAATATCCCACTCGGTAATCATCATAGAAACAACTGCCGAGTGTTTGCGACTGAGCGCATCTACAACACGATTCCCCTTGCCATGGGTATACTGAAAATCTAAGTCATATGAGGCGAGAAACTCAAGCCATCGCTGCTGCCTCATATTGAGATCTCTTTGGCTGTAAAGATACTTCAGCGACTTGTGATCGGTGTAGAGAATGAAAAGCTCTCCCAATAGATAATGACGCCACGTCTTCAAGGCAAAGACGATAGCAGCTAACTCAAGATCATGAGTAGGATAGCGAACCTCATTCGGACGTAGCTGCCTAGAAGCGTAAGCCACTACCCGATCCTTCTGCATAAGCACAGCACCGAGGCCGCTACTACAAGCGTCGGTGTAAACAACAAGATCCTGGTTACTCTCAGGAACCACAAGGATAGGAGCATGAGTAAGAAGTTCCTTCAGTCGCTGAAAGGAAGCTTCAAACTTATCAGACCAAATAAAACGAACCCCCTAACGAGTCAGAGTCGTGAGGGGAAGTGCAACTCGAGAGAAATCCTTGATAAACCGACTGTAATAACCCGCCAGCCCAAGGAAGCTGCGAATATCATGAACGTTCTCGGGCTGCCTCCAATTCTGAATAGCTTCGATCTTGGCAGGATCGACAGAAATACCCTCAGATGATACAATATGGCCCAAGAACTTGACCTTGCTCTCCCAAAAATGGCACTTGGAGAGCTTGGCCTTAAGCTGATGCTGACGAAGAGTATCCAAGACGATTCGCAAATGATGAGCATGCTATGCCTCGGATCTAGAATAAATAAGAATATCGTCGATGAAAACCAGAACGAATCTATCGATGTATTCCCGGAATACTCGATTCATAAGATCGACGAAGAAAGCCGGAGCGTTCGTCAAGCCGAACGGCATGACCAACCACTCAAAAGAACCATGACGAGTGCGAAATGCTGTAAGAGGAATGCTGTCTTCCATGACTCGTAGCTGATGGAATCCGGTGGCAAGGTCAAGCTGAGAGAAGACCTTCGCACCGCTCAATTGGTCAAACATGTCGTAACGGGAATTAGAATTAGATATGATTCAATGATAGATAATTAATTAAGGAATACTACGGAATATAACGGATTCCTATACATATTCCTAACTTATCTATCAATAAACATAAGGAAGGGATTTGATTTAATTCGGATCTAATTTAAAATGTATTGTACTAAGTGTATCTGTTCTGTGTTTATTATGCTTATTCCTGAAACCAGGCTCTAATACCAAGCTGTAACGCCCCACTCTGAGGCCCACTGTAACAAAGAGTATTACGGGAGTAATACTGTCGGTTAAAGCGGAGAATATAGTATATTGGAAGCGACCATTTGTAATCAAGCTATAACTATCTACTGAATACGTCGAAAGGATGGTATCTATATTTTTTTTTCAAGTGGTTCGACATATTCGGTAAATACTTATAACGAAATTACAAATGGCTAAAGATCTATCAGGACAAAGCATAATAACATAATGAAATAGCATCACAGAACAGAATCACATAACAGATATAAAATCCCAGAACAATACATCGTCAATACAGATCCAAATACTATAAGTGGGTACAAAGCCACTGCTCACCCAAGTGAGTCAAAAATATGTACATATCACAGTCTGAATAATAATAACAGAGTAGCGGAATAGTGGACAAATAAAAGCGCTATCTATCAGCATAGCAGATAATGTCCAAATGGAAGCACAGAAGCTAAGTCCAGAGACCTAACCTGAAACAACTCGGTCTGACCCGAGCGAAAACACTCGGGTCAGGCTAGCTAAACAATCAGTAATAACTGAGATATAAAATAATGCGGTACATAAATAAAACAGTACTTATCCAAAGAGAAGTATATTATGAACCACATGAATATAATGACGATCCCTAATCATCAATAAACAATAAAAATCTCCAAAGAGAAATCAACACCAAAGTGTAGAATAAATAAAATTGCCTCATATCATCGGCGTAGACAAAGCTATAAAAAGATGCCCATAGGCAATAATCCCAAGAGTGACCAGAGTCTGTAATCAATGCCCAAACAAAGATCGATGCTCCAAAGAGCAATGGGGATATACTGAAAAGTCAATGAAATCCAACACTGAAAAGCTGTGTCCAGAGACACTGTGAATCCATAAGGTAATCGCACTTACATCGTATGGTTCCATAGAACCAACACCGAATGGCGGTACTCGAATGGATATAAAAATCATCAAATAATACCAATATTGCACGTGCACCGACCAGAGTCGTTGTAGCCAAGTACTGTGGAGTTGTGATCGATCACTCGCACAGATGCGGAACGCGCGAGACGACAAGATCCTTCCCAGAAAGATAAAGGCCCAGAGGCGCATGCCGAAAAAATAAACTGCTCCATAGAGCAGGTGTCCAGATACGGTTGCCCAGAGGCGTGGTGACCCAGAGGTCCAGTACTGGCCGCCCAGAGGCTAATGTGTCACTAACTTCTTGGAGAGGAACCCGTAAAGTGTTAACAATGAGTCCCATACCCCACGTTCGCACTAAACGGTTTACTAACCAATAGCAAGCTCACACTCCAAACAATAAAAAGTCCACCTCGTATCATCGGTAAACTAGACCCAAAGGTCAAAACGATCAATCGAATAGGTCGGGGATTAACCGGAAAGGAAATACACACGGTTCCATAGGCCGGAGTTTTCCTAACCGTTTAAGCACCTTTCCACTTCGCTCGACGTGCTAAAAAGTGAGTGTGAGATTTTTATTATAGAAAATAATGGTGCGAAACGGATTTATAATTGATTTTGAAATCACTTTAAAACGGCTTTTGAAAACTCTCCTATTATGGAGTAATTAATTTAATAATTAAAAATAATATTATATAATAATTTCTAAAGCCATTTAGGAGTGAAAAATCCTTTGAAAATAATTCATAAAACCCGTGTACGAAATCTAGAGACAAATCTCAAAGAAATCAATAAAACAAGAAAATCACTGAAAATATTCTAAGTGTTGGAAAATAGTCCAAAAATGACGCGAACCCAAGTTCGGAAAATTATTCGGACTAGCAAACTGAATCCGAATGGCATGAAAATTGGTAGACATATAGTCCAACATCCCTGCTCCAAACTGCAAAAAGAATCGGGAAATTCCGACTTGAAACGAAGAAACGGCATCGTCTCAAATTCGGACAAAAATCATAAAACTTTACTGTGTCAAAACAGTGTAAAGGTCCCACTTCGACGACATGGTCGAAGGGTCACCTGAACTCAGATCTTGATGAAAATTTGCAGGAGCGTAGTAAAGTACTCCTACTTTGATATGCAACAAGAATCGTTCGATTTCGACTTGAAACGAAGAAACGAAAATGTTTCAAAGTTGGTCCGACGATAATTGAAAATGATCACTATTGTAAAACAGTTTCTGGGTGCTACTTCGGCAATAGAAACGAAGTATCTAATGCACCCAGATCTAAACCAAACTTTGCATGGTTAAAGATCTCGATCTCATCATTTTAACGAGACCAAAAACGATGAAATCCGAAAAAGGATGAGCCCGGGATGGCATCGCAAAGTCGGGGTTCTACGCTGAAAACAACGGGAGAAAAGAGACTAAGGCCTATAGCTATGCACTAACTGGCCAGAGATGAAAAACCACAATTTTGGCATAGTAAACTTCAAATTCTGGAAAAATGAATAAAATGAAAGTTGTAGCTTAGTTTCTAAGCTTTCCGGAATGACCAAGATCGTCAAATTCCGACCAGAGATGAAAATTTTATGACTAAAACAATTCTCAGATCTAAATTTTATATCACTGTCGTTGTGCTCTCGGGACAGTGGTAAGAATGCACAGTTTTGACCAAATTAACTTCGAAATTTCATGAAACTCAAAACATGAAAGTTTTAGCACTAAATCTAAGCTTTCCAGAACATCCAAAATTATTAGATTTGGATAAGAAACGAGTAACTTATGGCCAAATCAATTTCAGATTTTTATTTTATCAACCCTGTAGTTTGTTGTCAGGTCAGCGACAAACAAGCATGATTTAGACCATCCAAACCTCAAAATTAGGCAAAGCAGAAAACATAAAAGTTATAGGGTACAGAATAAGCTTTCCAGAATTTCAAGAAAATCATAATTCCGATTTAAGATGAATGAGATATGCCTAATTTACTAACAGCAATAAACTAATTATAATTTCAGCTAGCATATATTACCTCTTTCCAAGCAATGAAAAGAAGATCAAAGAGTTTCACAATCTAAATGCACAAAAAAAGAGGATTACAAAATAATTTCAGAAATTAAGAGATGCTTATACATAGATTAGGAGAGGGTTTACCTAGTATTCCTCTCAAGCAAAAGAACAAACACCTATATGGCACTAACCAAAGCTAAGAGATGATGATCAAGGAGCTAGAAAAATACCAAAACACATAAAACCAAGAGTTACAACATGATTTCCAGAAATTAAAGAGAGTTAGAAATGGATTACAAGAGGGTTTTTGCATTACCTTCCCTTACTTTAACTAGATTAAGCCAATATAAGAGAGGATGGAGCTTTCCTAAGCATGGAGGCCATTTTTAGGTTTAGGGTTTTAGGAATTTGATTAGGGTTGGAATGAATGAGGTTTGGAGAGTATGAGATAATTTATAGAGGAGGTTTAAGGTGGGTTATTGGGCTAGGTTTAGAAACCCAATAAGAAGAGAGTTATTTACATGTTTTCCAAAAATTAGTCTAAGTGTTCATGTATGTTTATAAAACTCATTTTTCTTATCCAAACCCGTTTTAAAATCTCTCCTAAAATATTTAACTTTCCAAAAATAACATTTTATCCTCATTTTAAAATCCCATATTTCCCATTTAATTAAAATAGCCTTTTTCACATAAATTTTGTTATTCCAAAACCTTTTATGCTTCATTAAAATAAATAATAATCCTAACTTTTATTTATTAGTTGGTAATGCAAATCCCGGGTTGTTACAGACTCCCCCCCTTAAGAAAATTGCGTCCCCGCAATTCCTTAAGATAGATGTCGTCTATAACGTCAAATCCACAAAAGAAGTGATAGAGATAAAATAGGGAATTCTCACCCGTAGAAGAAGATGGGAGAAAGCCAGGATAAGAGCGTTCGATAGATTCTCTGGTCTCCCAAGTGCAGTCCTTAGGATTCGGTGACCATTGAATCTTCACGGGTGGAACCTCTTTATTGAGAAGGCGTCTAACCTCCGAATCAAGCACACGAAGAGGTTGCTTCTCCAAAGATAAATCAGGTAAGATCTCTAAATTAGGCACAGCATGCGGCTCAAAGATAGAATCAGGATCGCGGACACACATGCGAAGCTGGGAAACATGGAACACATCGTGCATTCCAGAGAAGTGAGCAGGTAGAGCCACACGATAAGCCATGGGGCCAATGCGTTCCGTAATAGGAAATGATCCAACATAGCGAGGAGCCAACTTCCCTGTAGAGTTGAAACGCACAACCCCTTTCATAGGAGATATACGAATAAAGACATGATCACTAATGGAGAACTCAAGAGGCTTCCTGCGGTTGTCCGCGTAGGATTTCTGATGGTTCTGTGCCTCTTTCATTCTCTGACGGATAAGAATAATCTTCTCAGAAGATTCCCGAACTGAATCTGGACCAAGAAGGAGCTTCTCGCCAGATTCCAACCAACAAGCAGGAGAGCGACATGGCCTTCCGTGGAGAGCCTCGAAAGGTGCCATGCCGATACTAGGCTGAAAGCTGTTGTTGTAGGAGAACTCTACAAGTGGTAAGTGATCCTCCCAACTAAAATAGACGACACATGTCGGCATACATCATACTCGATCCGGGATGAATAGTGTACTTAGTGCGATGACACTCGTCTAGAATGTCACGCCTAAGTGATAAATCAAATAGTACCAAAATACGGTTCTTCCTACGAAGACACCGATGAGAATCAATAGAATAATCTGACAATGTCTCATCACAGGATTCCGACTCAAGGAGATGAATATATCACAACAAGTCTGGATCCTGCCGCTGAGCATGGGCAATGCGATCCAATAGAATAGGTCGAGCTTCCAAGCTGAATAACAAGATCTGAGAATCAGAAGATAGAGCTCGATTTCGAATATCACACATAGAAAGAGTCTCAAGAATATCCCACTCGGTAATCATCATAGAAACAACTGCCGAGTGTTTGCGACTGAGCGCATCTACAACACGATTCCCCTTGCCATGAGTATACTGAAAATCTAAGTCATATGAGGCGAGAAACTCAAGCCATCGCTGCTGCCTCATATTGAGATCTCTCTGGCTGAAAAAATACTTCAGCGACTTGTGATCGGTGTAGAGAATGAAACGCTCGCCCAATAGATAATGACGCCACGTCTTCAAGGCAAAGATGATAGCAGCTAACTCAAGATCATGAGTAGGATAGCGAACCTCATTTGGACATAGCTGCCTAGAAGCGTAAGCCACTACCCGATCCTTCTGCATAAGCACAGCACCGAGGCCGCTACCACAAGCGTCGGTGTAAACAACAAGATCCTGGTTACTCTCAGGAACCACAAGGATAGGAGCATGAGTGAGAAGTTCCTTCAGTCGCTGAAAGGAAGCTTCACACTTATCAGACCAAATAAAACGAACCCCCTTACGAGTCAGAGTCGTGAGGGGAAGTGCAACTCGAGAGAAATCCTTGATAAACCGACGGTAATAACCCGCCAGCACAAGGAAGCTGCGAATATCATGAACGTTCTCGGGCTGCCTCCAATTCTGAATAGCTTCGATCTTGGCAGGATCGACAGAAATACCCTCAGATGATACAATATGGCCCAAGAACTTGACCTTGCTCTCCCAAAAATGGCACTTGGAGAGCTTGGCCTTAAGCTGATGCTGACGAAGAGTATCCAAGACGATCCGCAAATGATGAGCATGCTATGCCTCGGATCTAGAATAAATAAGAATATCGTCGATGAAAACCAGAACGAATCTATCGATGTATTCCCGGAATACTCGATTCATAAGATCGACGAAGAAAGCCGGAGCGTTCGTCAAGCCGAACGGCATGACCAACCACTCAAAAGAACCATGACGAGTGTGAAATGCTGTAAGAGGAATGCTGTCTTCCATGACTCGTAGCTGATGGAATCCGGTGGCAAGGTCAAGCTGAGAGAAGACCTTCGCACCGCTCAATTGGTCAAACATGTCGTAACGGGAATTAGAGTTAGACATGATTCAATGATAGATAATTAATTAAGGAATACTACGGAATATAATGGATTCCTATACATATTCCTAACTTATCTATCAATAAACATAAGGAAGGGATTTGATTTAATTCGGATCTAATTTAAAATGTATTGTACTAAGTGTATCTGTTCTGTGTTTATTATGCTTATTCCTGAAACCAGGCTCTGATACCAAGCTGTAATGCCCCACTCAGAGGCCCACTGTAACAAAGAGTATTACGGGAGTAATACTGTATGTTAAAGCGGAGAATATAGTATATTGGAAGCGACCATTTGTAATCAAGCTATAACTATCTATTGAATACGTCGAAAGGATGGTATCTATATATATTTTTCAAGTGGTTCGACATATTCGGTAAATACTTATAACGAAATTACAAATGGCTAAAGATCTATCAGGACAAAGCATAATAACATAATGAAATAGCATCACAGAACAGAATCACATAACAGATATAAAATCCCAGAACAATACATCGTCAATACAGATCCAAATACTATAAGTGGGTACAAAGCCACTGCTCACCCAAGTGAGTCAAAAATATGTACATATCAAAGTCTGAATAATAATAACAGAGTAGCGGAATAGTGGACAAATAAAAGCGCTATCTATCAACATAGCAGATAATGTCCAAACGGAAGCACAGAAGCTAAGTCCAGAGACCTAACCTAAAACAACTCGGTCTGACCCGAGCGAAAACACTCGGGTCAGGCTAGCTAAACAATCAGTAATAACTGAGATATAGAATAATGCGGTACATAATAAAACAGTACTTATCCAAAGAGAAGTATATTATGAACCACATGAATATAATGACGATCCCTAATCATCAATAAACAATAAAAATATCCAAAGAGAAATCAACACCAAAGTGTAGAATAAATAAAATTGCCTCATATCATCGACGTAGCCAAAGCTATAAAAAGATACCCATAGGCAATAATCCCAAGAGTGACCAGAGTCTGTAATCAATGCCCGAACAAAGATCGATGCTCCAAAGAGCAATAGGGATATACTGAAAAGTCAATGAAATCCAACACTGAAAAGTAGTGTCCAGAGACACTGTGAATCCACAAGGTAATCGCACTTACATCGTATGGTTCCATAGAACCAACACCGAATGGCGGTACTCGAATGGATATAAAAATCATTAAATAATACCAATATTGCACGTGCACCGACCAGAGTCGTTGTTGCCAAGTACTGTAGAGTTGTGATCGATCACTCGCACAGATGCGGAACGCGCGAGACGGCAAGATCCTTCCCAGAAGGATAAAGGCCCAGAGGCGCATGCCGAAAAAATAAACTGCTCCATAGAGCAGGTGTCCAGAGACGGTTGCCCAGAGGCGTGGTGACCCAGAGGTTCAGTACTGGCCGCCCAGAGTCTAATGTGTCACTAACTTCTTGGAGAGGAACCCGTAAAGTGTTAATAATGAGTCCCATACCCCACGTTCGCACTAAACGGTTTACTAACCAATAGCAAGCTCACACTCCAAACAATAAAAAGTCCACCTCGTATCATCGGTAAACTAGACCCAAAGGTCAAAACGATCAATCGAAGAGGTCGGGGATTAAACGGAAAGGAAATACACACGGTTCCATAGGCCGGAGATTTCCTAACCGTTTAAGCACCTTTCCACTTCGCTCGACGTGCTAAAAAGTGAGTGTGATATTTTTATTATAGAAAATAATGGTGCGAAACGGATTTATAATTGATTTTGAAATCACTTTAAAACGGCTTTTGAAAACTCTCCTATTATGGAGTAATTAATTTAATAATTAAAAATAATATTATATAATAATTTCTAAAGCCATTTAGGAGTGAAAAATCCTTTGAAAATAATTCATAAAACCCGTGTACGAAATCTAGAGACAAATCTCAAAGAAATCAATAAAACAAGAAAATCACTGAAAATATTCTAAGTGTTGGAAAATAGTCCAAAAATGACGCGAACCCAAGTTCGGAAAATTATTCGGACTAGCAAACTGAATCCGAATGGCATGAAAATTGGTAGACATATAGTCCAACATCCCTGCTCCAAACTGCAAAAAGAATCGGGAAATTCTGACTTGAAACGAAGAAACGGCATCGTCTCAAAGTCGGACAAAAATCATAAAACTTTACTGTGTCAAAACAGTGTAAATGTCCCACTTCGACGACATGGTTGAAGGGTCATATGAACTCAGATCTTGATGAAAATTTGGAGGAGCGTAGTAAAGTACTCCTACTTTGATATGCAATAAGAATCGTTCGGTTTCGACTTGAAACGAAGAAACGACAATGTTTCAAAGTTGGTCCGACGATAACTGAAAATGATCACTATTGTAAAACAGTTTCTGGGTGCTACTTCGGCAATAGAAACGAAGTATCTAATGCACCCAGATCTAAACCAAACTTTGCATGGTTAAAGATCTCGATCTCATCATTTTAACGAGACCAAAAATGATGAAATCCGAAAAAGGACGAGTCCGGGATGGCGTCGCAAAGTCGGGGTTCTACGCTGAAAACAACGGGAGAAAAGAGACTAAGGCCTATAGCTATGCACTAACTGGCCAGAGATGAAAAACCACAATTTTGGCATAGTAAACTTCAAATTCTGGCAAAATGAATAAAATAAAAGTTGTAGCTTAGTTTCTAAGCTTTCCGGAATGACCAAGATCGTCAAATTCCGACCAGAGATGAAAATTCTATGACTAAAACAATTCTCAGATCTAAATTTTATATCACTGTCGTTGTGCTCTCGGGACAGTGGTAAGAATGCACAGTTTTGACCAAATTATCTTCGAAATTTCATGAAACTCAAAACATGAAAGTTTTAGCCCTAAATCTAAGCTTTCCCGAACATCCAAAATTATTAGATTTGGATAAGAAACGAGTAACTTATGGCCAAATCAATTTCAGGTTTTTATTTTATCAACCCTGTAGTTTGTTGTCAGGTCAGCGACAAACAAGCATGATTTAGACCATTCAAACCTCAAAATTAGGCAAAGCAGAAAACATAAAAGTTATAGGGTACATAATAAGCTTTCCAGAACTTCAAGAAAAACTTAATTCCGATTTAAGATGAATGAGATATGCCTAATTTACTAACAGCAATAAACTAATTATAATTTCAGCTAGCATATATTACCTCTTTCCAAGCAATGAAAAGAAGATCAAAGAGTTTCACAATCTAAATGCACAAAAAAAGAGGATTACAAAATAATTTCAGAAATTAAGAGATGCTTATACATAGATTAGGAGAGGGTTTACCTAGTATTCCTCTCAAGCAAAAGAACAAACACCTATATGGCACTAACCAAAGCTAAGAGATGATGATCAAGGAGCTAGAAAAATACCAAAACACATAAAACCAAGAGTTACAACATGATTTCCAGAAATTAAAGAGAGTTAGAAATGGATTACATGAGGGTTTTTGCATTACCTTCCCTTACTTTAACTAGCTTAAGCCAATATAAGAGAGGATGGAGCTTTCCTAAGCATGGAGGCCATTTTTAGGTTTAGGGTTTTAGGAATTTGATTAGGGTTGGAATGAATGAGGTTTGGAGAGTATGAGATAATTTATAGAGGAAGTTTAGGGTGGGTTATTGGGCTAGGTTTAGAAACCCAATAAGAAGAGAGTTATTTACATGTTTTCCAAAAATTAGTCTAAGTGTTCATGTATGTTTATAAAACTCATTTTTCTTATCCAAACCCGTTTTAAAATCTCTCCTAAAATATTTATCTTTCCAAAAATAACATTTTATCCTCATTTTAAAATCCCATATTTCCCATTTAATTAAAATAGCTTTTTTCACATAAATTTTGTTATTCCAAAACCTTTTATGCTTCATTAAAATAAATAAAAATCCTAACTTTTATTTATTAGTTGGTAATGCAAATCCCGGGTTGTTACATGTATGTGTAGAGTTGCATCCAGAAGGTAATGTAGACTAGAACATAGGATGCCCAAAGACTGATTAAAAAGTTGTTGGTTTAAACAGGTTCATAGTAAACCCATGAAAACTATGATTGGAAATAGTTATTGGCAGGGGCCAATAGGTTCTTAGTGATCCCACGAAAACTATATCCGGATTAAGTTATTGACATGGATCAATAAGTTCATAGTCAACCCATGAAAACTATGACATGAGAGAAGTCATGGGAGATCCCAGTAGGTTCGTAGTGAGCCTATGAAAACTATAATTGGATGAAGTTTTTGGTAGATACCAGTAGGTTCTTGGTGATCCCATGAAAACTATGAAACCAGACAGATAGTTCGTAAGCTTTGAACAGTTTATTAGTCAGCCCATGAAAACTAATAGTTTAATAGTGACTCTAGAAACTATAACTGAGACAGATAGTCAAATGAACGGGGATGAGAAATCCAGAATATATTGCATATTTGCATATCATCGTGATATTTTTTTATAATGTTATGTTTTAACCATTGTGGATGCAGGTGCATAGTATATGGTTATTATAAATTTTGGTTAAGATGCTAGTGAGGGGAAAACCCATTCCTCTAAGCGGCGTGGTCTCACTAGATATCCGTATAGTTCGAGATGGTAGGTTATTATTCACACCAGGTTTTTTGTTTTACTTAGAGTTTATGTTTTCCCCTTAAACTCTCCTGTGCTCAATTAATTTTGTGTAATTTGAGAGTTAAGGTTTTCAGGTTCTTCTTTAGACGAATAAGCTTCCAGAGACGTGCATGAGGCAAGCTAGCTATCAGGAGTTCTTTTTGTTTGATTCCGCCGTGTTTTGATGTAATGGCAAAGTTGTTAAATTGCCTATATTTAGACTCTAATCATCCAAGGAGGCATCTTCATATGTTGCTCTTTGTGTATTTTGTAATAGTTATATTTCTCTAAATGTGTTTTACGATCTGGGATTATATAATGAGTTTGAAATATGAATTGGAGTGGAATGAGAAATTTGTTTTAAGTTGAGTTAATTTTTTTTCATATTCATGTGTTTCTGTAATATCAATGTATCTAGCATTACCGCATTTGGTAACCGAGGATTAATAACTAGGGATGTTTATAGCATCTATAGCCATTAGTTATGGACCTCCAAATGGGGGATGTTACAAGTTGGTATCAGAGCATAGGTTTATGTAAACTTAAAAAGAAATTTAAACCTAAAAGATATTCAAAACATAATCCAATAAATTAGAAAATAAGATCCGGGTTTGGGTTAACGCTATAGTAACGTACTTGTATTTGCTATGTATATTTATAAGTACGTATTCCCTTCTCTATTAGACTGTTCTTCTATATCTTATTAAGGCTCGTATGTAGATTTACGAGAAAGGAAGATACGGAGGCAGGAAACAAAAGAGGAAATCTAGGTGGAGGAAGCGCCACAACCAATGGAAATGCCTTACCCAACAAGAGAAACAAGGGTCGACAGGAAAATGCTAATCAAAATGCAAATGCCAACGTAGGTCCTGGAAATCTGCCAGTAGATATGGGGATGATATATTAGTTCTTCATCAATCTGATGCAAGCGGGAGCAGTTGCAGGAGTGGCTGGGGGTAATGCTAGGAATGTTGGAGGAGCTAATCCCATGGCTCCAGTTGGCAACAACTATGCTAAGCTGAGCAAAGATTATACTATTCTTGGTGGGAAGCCGTTTTGGGAACAGAGAATGCTATAGAAGTAGAGAATTTTGCTTTTGCATTGTAAAAGGATCTTCGCTGACTTGGGATTAAATGATGAGCAGAAGAGGAGGCTTGCCTCTAGAGAATTGCATGGAGCAGCGCTTCATTGGTGGAATAGTGTTACCGCTGGAGTTCCCGAGGAAGAGTTGACTTGGGCATAATTTCGAAGGAGATTTGAAGAAAGGATTTGTCTGAAATTGCCAAGTAGTGTTGCTGAGAAAGTTCATGGACTTAGTGCAGGGTGAGATGTCGGTGATTGAGTTTGCTAAGAAGTTTGATGAGCTGTCCAGATACGGATATGCTACCATTGACACCGTCATCAAAAGGAACGAGAAGACGATAAAGAATAAGTATCCTTTGCCGAGAACCGATGATTTATTTGATCAGTTTTATGGAGCCAGAGTATTTTCCCAATTGGATTTGGCGACAGGTTTCCATTAGCTAGGAGTGAAGAGGACAGTATTATGTTAATGGCATTTCAGACTAGATATGGTTCATATGAGTGGTCAGCAATGCCATTCGGGTTAAAGAATGCACCAGCTTTCTTTGTAGATTTGATGAACTGGATTTTTTGAGAACACGTGGATAGGTTCATATTGGTATTCATAGATGACATTTTAATATACTCTAAGGATGAGAAAGAGAATGAAGTTCATCTTAGAATAGTGCTTGAGACGCTGAGGCAGCATCAGCTGAAAGCGAAGTTTTCAAAGTGTCATTTTTGGAAGAAAGAAGTTAAGTTTCTTGGTCACGTGGTTTTAGAAAAGGGTTTGTCAGTCGATCGAGATAAGATCGAAGCTGTTAACAACTAGAAGAGGCCCGATATCGTGATGGAGATCAGAAGTTTTCTTAGACTCGCGGGTTATTACTGGAGATTCATTAAGGATTTCTCGCAAATAGTAGCGCCTTTGACTAAGCTAACTAGGAAGGACGTGAAGTTTATTTGGTCTGACAAATGTGAGGAAGCATTCCTTAAGTTAAAGCATTTGTTAACCAACGCGCCCTTGTTAGTAGTTCCAGATGGAAATCAAGAGTTAGTAGTGTATATCGATGCATGTGGAACTGGATTAGGGGCTGTGTTGATGTAGAAAGATAAAGTATTACCTAGCATCATGACAGCTTAGACTGTAAGAAGTGAGATATCCTACTCATGATTTAGAGTTGGCAGCGATGATCTTCGCATTGAAAGTATGAAGGCATTATCTCTTAGGGGAGAGGTTTGAGTTATACACAGATCATAAGTCTTTAAGGTATTTATTCTCTCAGAAGGTGTTAAATATGAGACAACAAAGATGGCTGGATTTTTTAGTGGCTTATGATTTTAGTATAGAATATACACCTGGAAAAGGAAATAAAGTAGCGGATGCTCAGAATGTGGTGTTAGCCATGTTAGCGGAATGGAAGGACCTTGAGGCTTTGACTACTTGTAGTGTGCAGTTAAGATCGACTGCTATTTCTAGTCATACCACTGTCATGGTTTCTTGCTTAGAAGTTCGACCAGTTTTAATCGAAAGGATTGCTTCTAAGTAGAAAGATGATCCATTATTATCCGAGAAGATTAAAAGGCTTGAGGCTGGATCAGATATTGATGATCTAAAGGATTTTAATCTTAACCAGAGGGGATGGTTGAGAAAGAAGGGACAGTTGAGTGTTCTGCATGTTGAAGATTTAAGGAAAGAAGTTCTTAGGGAATGTCATCGATCCAAATTTACGATTCATCCTTGGGGAAACAAGATGTATCAAGATAGGAAGAGGAGTTTCAACTGGGAACGTATGAAGAAGGATGTTGGCTTGTGGGTTAGGCAGTGTGTGAATTGTCAACAAGTGAAGGCCGAACATCAGAAGCCGAGTGGATTGCTTCAAAATTTGAAGATATCAATTTGGAAATGGGATTCGATATCCATGGATTTTATAGACGGGTGCCAAGGTTGAATCGAGGAAATGAGAGTATATGGGTCATAGTGGATAGGTTGACCAAGAGTGCCCATTTCATTTTAGTTAAATCAACCAGGATGGCACATGTTTTAGCTAAATTGTTTATGAAGAACATAGTTAGACTGCATGGAATTCCTAGTAATATAGTCAGTGATCGAGATGCTTTGTTTACTAGTGAATTATGGAAGAGTCTACAAGATGTGTTAGGTACCAAGCTCAAGATGAGTACTGCGTATCCCCCTCAGATGGATGTGCAGACATAAAGAGTCAATAAAGTGCTCGAGGATTTATTGAGACTTTATGTGCTAGACTTTAGTGGATCTTGGAAAGATCACCACACTTAGTTGAGTTTTCCTATAATAATATTTATAAGACTAGTACAGGAATGGCACCTTTCGAAGCTTTGCATGGAAGGCCATGCAAGTCACCAGCATGTTGGTTAGAAACTGGAGATAGATTAGTCTTGGATTCAGATCTGGTAAGAGAGGCAACAGAGAAGATCAAGTTGATCCTAGAAAGGAGGAGGGAAGCTTAGTCTAAACAGAAGAGTTACGTAGACAAGAGGCGTAAGGATCTAGAGTTCTCAGTTGGAGATAGAGTTTTCGTTAAAGTATCACCGATGAAGGTGTGGTATGATTCGAAAAGTCTGGGAAACTTGTACCGAGAAATGTTGGTCCGTTCCCAGTTATAGAGAGGATTGAAAAGCTCGCATACAGAGTAGAGTTGCTGAGCAGTTTGACAGGTGTCCATAATGTGTTTCATGTATCTTATCTTCGTAAGTATATGCATGATCCAAAACTACTATTCCTCCAACTGCATTGGAAAATTTAATAGTAGAACCGAATTTGACTTTTGTTAGACAACCAATCCGGGTGGTAGCGAGAGATGAGAAGAAGTTAAGAAACAAGACAGTCAAGTTGGTGAAAGTTAAGTTGAGCGACAATGAGAAGGACTGTGCTTGGGAGACAGAAGAAAAGATTAGAGATACTAATCCTGATCTGCTATAGGGGTATGTTTTATGTTTGCTTTATATAGACCGTTTGCTAGTCAGGTAGGCTAGTATGGTAGTTAGGAGATGTTACAGATGATTGCTATGTTAGTATTTAGTCCTTACTTAATTTAGAGGACGAAATTCTTTGAGGAGGGGAGCCTGTAACACCCTTAATTTTAAATAACATTATTCAGGAGATTTAATTAGATAAATTAAATAGAATAATGTAGAGGCTAGAATAATAAGGGAATTGAGATTTGAAAAACTAAATAGAGGTCGTGCCTTAATTAAATGAAATCATAAGAATAGGTTTATGAAATGGTTTTACAAGTTAACTACTCAAGAGAATAAGGCAATGGTATTATGGGAAATAGCCGTTTGCCATAACCCCATAATGTAACGACCCGCTATTTTGGACTATTCACATCCGCACATGTCGGACTTGAATAATTCAAAATACCGAATTGTTAATTTAAATTTGGAAAAACTGAACATATACAGTTAATAAAATAATCACAGATCACAGACACAGAGTAATAAATGCAGCGGAAACAAAAGATAGTAGTTCATGAAGCTACTATATAGGGTTAAATAAGGTACAACAGATGTCTCGAATACAATAGTCAAATACAAGAATCAGAATACAATCACTGGAATCAACTAGATATCTGAAAGCTGGATAGATAGCTGGATCTCCAAGCGAAGCTCCTACTCCAAAGGTGAGTCTCGAATACTAGTACACTCAGTCTGACCCGAGCGTAAAGCAAAAACACAAAACACTCGAGTCAGGATTAACATTCTTATATCAATAAATCCAACTCAAGTGAAATAGCAACTGAAATACAAATAACTCAAAGGATGTTTGGAATAACCATCCTTTAAGGATCCGTTAAACTATCTACTATGTAGTAGTGTACGGTAAATAGATAATGCCTATCAGTAATATAAAATATCAAAATAGTGTTAAGGCGTTACCATTATCCCCCTTAACACATTTTATACAAGTGTTATATTCTATACAGCACTGTAAACTCCACCGTAAACTGGTGGACTATCAGGGAGTACTCCATAGGTATAACACAAAACAAATCGTAGTGGTCGCGTATATAGGAATACAAGTATGACAAGGCACATGAGGCAATACCCAAGGTAGTGAAACTACCGTTTGCCTGATCCGGACTGGTGAGAACGCATCGCCGCAGCGACCGCAACACCGCGAAACAATACTCCCAAATCAAGGGTGCACCAATCGACAACAAGTAATGAGTAGTTTTCGAAGAAGTGTGTTCGCTCGAGGTAGCTGACCCCATTTGGCTCGGCATGGCTCTTGTTTTAGTCATTTCCAATTTGACACAAGTGTCAAGGCTATCCATTATCATTCTCTTTCTTCAGTCATCACGTACATCATTCCAACCACTTCATTCTAGATCACACTACGCATATAGTTATTAAAGTGGTTTTCGGTTTAGATAGTGAGTATGTCCCTAACCGATTCCGGTCTCTTTAATAACTTCCGTAATTATTACACCGATTGGTCGTTTATATATTTCAAAACCAAATCAATTACAAATTTCAATTAGAATTTGTAAACCAACATTTCATTTCTCTTTCGAAATCAATTTCCATAATTTACATTTCAAAACTTCCAAATTCATATTTTCAAAATCTTATAATTCAATTTCCATTTTATTTAAACAATTCAAATATTGATTCAAGTTCGTGTATAAGTTTCATTTCGAAAACATTTTAAATTAATTTAATTTAACATTCAAAACAATTAAAATCATTGATCGACTTCATTCAATATTCGTTAAGTTAATTTGTCATTCAAAACAATTCTTTTTAACTTCCAATTCATTAAATCAATTACTTAAGTTCAACTTTATTATATCAAACTTCAAATTGAATTAAATTAAATTTGTCAAATCGAATTCTTTAATTTACAAGTCTTATATTCATTTCAACACATAAATCACATTTTTATTTCTTGTTAAAGAAATTCAATTTCACTGATTTATTTACTTAGTTACAAATCTCAAAAATCAATTTATAAAGAAACTTGATTTCACTTATTAAAGAAGTTCAATTTCACTTATCAAAGAAGTTCAATTTCACTTATCAAAGAATTCAATTTTATTTTATTATTAAATAATTCAACTTATTAAATTATTAAATAATCTCAAACTTAATTCAATCATTTCTCAAATTTAACAATGTTCTTTCATCAATTACATTGTTAATATTTTGTTTCAGATTATTAAATATTAACATTTTTCTTTCATTGAAAATTCAAATTTCAACTTCATTTCAAAACCTTATTATTTAACCAAATAAAATCTTCATTTTATTTTTAAAACAAATTATTGACCAATCGGGGTTTTATTTAATTCTCTATCCTAAGTCAAAGTTTAATTTGGGTATTTATCATTTCAACCCGATTCCAATTCAATTCAAAATCAAAGCATAGCAAAGGAAACTTGCAGTGTGATAACTGGGATGGTGTCAAAGTAAATAAACAAGCAACAACAACAATCAATATCAATCCAATAATCAATTCAAATAATCCTGAAATAATCGTATTAATTCACATTGTTATTTGTGTAAATTAATATAATTATTTCTAGAATCTACACTATCATTTCATGTAGATTAAAGATTATTACACTAATATTAATACGGCTCTTCACTTGATATCTACTATCAAATTTCATACTACATCGATTTAAACAACATACATTTAAATGGTTCAAGGTGTATTTTACCAAATTTCTACGTGTCAATTAATTCAACATTTAAAGGGTCATATTATGCAAATGTCATCTAATCAAATTTAACATGTATCAAATCTAACTATCCTACGCGAATTTCAATTTCAAATTATTTATCACTTACAACATTAACAATTTATCGTCCAATGTCAACAACAACCAATCAATCATTTAACAACCAAACTGGATTATCATTGTATAAATAAAAGACAATGGTGTCAGATGTCACAAATGAACTGATACAGGTAAAACATACATATAACAGTGTAGATAACTAACAGCAGCATATTTCAATTGTCGTTTCAATTGAAATAAAATTTAATAAATAAAAGAACGTTAATCATGAGTGATTGCTCACCTTTCGAGGCTAGAGAGAACAAGTACATCGATACAGACACTGAAATTGAGTTACGAATTGCAAGCATAACTTTCGAAATAAACTAGATTGGCACGAATCGACGAGCAAAGCTGTTAAATAGGAATTGCCGAAATCAAATCAAAACATTCAACATAGCAACAAATAAAAAAAACATGTCCTGCGTCAAAATTTAACAATATAATTCTATGTGCTACCGAGATCGAAATGGTCTGAAATTTGGTATGAATAAAGATCAAAACTTGTATTTCAAACTACAAAAGAATCACTTGATTTGGAAAAGAGACGAGAAAAGTTACGATGTCACGAACATAGAATCGGGCCATGTTGCGACTGTCAAATGTTCAGGTCTGAAAACCCCTCTAGGTCTGACTTTCAGGTAAGAAACAGAGGACTGAACCACCTCGTATGAAGCTAAAATTTTATATACAGAAAGTAGAAAACTTTATCTTTTAAACAAAAAAGGGAATCACTGTATTCCGACGTAAGACGGAAGAGATACGATGCGTCAAACATGAACTCAGGTCGTGTTTGCAGCAGTGTAAAATAATTTCAAGTACAAAAGAATAGCTGCATGGGTCTAACTTCCAGATGAGAAACAGAGGATCAAATGACCTCGCATGAAGCTGAAAATTTGTAAACATAAAATAGAAAACTCAATCTTTCCAACAAAAAAAAAGAATCACTGTATTCTGACGTAAGACGGAAGAGATACGATGCGTCAAACATGAACTCAGGTCGTGTTTGCAGCAGTGTAAAATAATTTCGTACAAAAGAACAACTGCCTGGGTCTAACTTCCAGATCCTCGACCACTAATCAAACGATGTCGGATTTTGCTGAAATTTGACATGCATAAACTAGGTAACTTCGACTCTTTTGTAAAAATAGAATCAACCCATTCCAATAAAACATGAGTGAGATATGATATTGTGAACATGAAGTCTAACTACTGTTCAGAAAAAATAATAATATAAACATACAAACAAGTGCAAAATCAGTTTGGTTGCAACTTTCAGGTATAAAACAGAGGACCAAACGGCCTTGAATTGGACTGAAATTTTACATGCATAAACTAGAGAATCTCATCTTTCAAACAAAAAAAAGAATCATTGAATTTCGATAAGAAATGAAAGAGATACGCTGCGTCAAACATGAACACTGGTCGTGTTTGTAATAGCGTGAATAATTCTAAGTACAGCTGAAAACATTCAACAGTCCAACTTACGGACACAAAACGGTGTAACAAATTACATATACACCAAAAATGATGAGTCTCGCTGTTTCAAGAATACAAAAGCAAACAACCGATATATATATATATAATAAATAACTAATATATATAACTCTAACTATGACAAGAGGTCTATATGCAACCTTTATCATCCAAATATAACAAAGCACAAACCTGTTGACATAGATGTACATGCAAACAAAAAATGAATTTGGGATGCGGCCTTGGTTGCGAGCCAGGTAGAGGAGGCTCGGGTTCTGCATATGGGCCGAAGTTTGACAGGCCGAGGTGGTCTGGGAAGAGGCGGAAGGGGATGGGAGGAAGGGCGACTGGGCGGTTTTGAGGCTGGAAGGCATGGCGAGGGTGGTGGGAAGTTGATGAGTGGGCTACTCGCATGAGAGAGGGGAGCAAGGTGATTGGCTTTGCTGTGTTCGGCAGCACAGGTCAGTGAGTGGGGTCGGATCTGCTAAGGGGAGGTGGAGCTCGGGTAGAAGGAGGAGGGTTCGGTGTTGATGGCATCGGTGGGTTTGGGTGTTGATGCCTTGGCAAAGCTTGGAAGAGAAGAGAAATGGTGTGGGTTGAAAAGTTGAAGGAGGGGTCGATGCGTGAAAGAGATAAAGGGGAAAAGAAAGCTGCATGCAAAATATGAAAAAGGAATTTGCAAGCTGATCTACTCAAAAATGGATACAACGTACCAAAATAAAGTTCCCATTTTTCAAAACCATTGGAACAAGGAAAGTCACGCATAGGAATGCTAGAAATATTAAATGCAAATAGCTGTTGGTTGTGGATAGGTAGGTAGATGAATGGACAGATGGAAACCAAAAGGGTTTTAAAATGGGTACCGATACGGTCCAACGTTTTATAGATTTCGCCGTCCACCAGACGTCGAAACACACATACGAATATACCATGGAGATCAGCACGACAAAACGATCAAAATAGTATACAGATATCAATGGTATGATTGAATTATAAAAATTCGAATTTTCTACTATAGAAAAATGCAAGAAAAACGTAGAAAAATAAGATCGACGGAGCCAAAGAAGTCCGAACTTGGAAAAACAAAAAATGACGACTTGCTCAGAAGATGGTTTAGAATTTTTCTATATAAAAATATTTAGGTTTCGAAAACATTTTATTTTCGTTACATTTTAGCTGATTTAAACCGAAATGACGTGACTGAAATTTACTTTCATATTTTCTGACGAAACTTTACAATTTCCTATGTTTAAATAGACGCATTTTAAATATCGAATTTTCGTTGCGAAATTTTATTGTTTATTTTTATTTAACGAAAATTTCATTTAACACAAAACGCACGTTTCTTACGTTAAAATTATTATTTTGGTTTCTGTTATTGGTTACAACTATTTCATATTATTACATTACGTTTTAATATGTATTACATTATCGGTCTTATCGAAATTGGTTTTGGATTTGTAACTTATGTACAAAGAGATTTCCATTTAATAAATCGTAAAATTTTATTTCTATCGGATTTTTAATTAAAATTTTATTTAATTTAGTATTTTTAAAGCGTTAAAAATACGGGTCATTACAATCTCCCCCACTCAAATTTTTTCGTCCTCGAAAAGGAAGGAGGTAGGAGAATAGAAACACCAGAAGAAAATAGATTTGAATACAAGTAAAACAATTAATTTAAACCATATAAATTTCAATTTAAACTAATTAATAGTTAACAATTTGGTTAAATCCCTTTGAGTTCACTTAAGTTAAATCAATCTATCTATTTCTAAATTCATTATTTTATTATCTAGTCATCCTCAATTAACAATTTCTAAATCATCAATTTGTATAATCATTTATTGTACTCATATTTTATTTAACAAATTTAATTCTTTTATTCCAAATTATTATTATGTTTATTCCACTTAATATATCTTATTGCATATATTTAAATCATATAAATTAATTTAAACCATACAAATTTCAATTTAAATTAATTTATATTTAATAATTGGTTTAAATTTAAGGTATTTCCATAAGTTGATCTAATTTCAATTTGTTAATTTTTCAGACCAAAATTTATTATATTCATCTCATTCAATTAACTTATTATTCTATCATCTTTATTAGCATTTTTTTATATTAAAATCTAAGTGTATAACATTTATTATAAACACTCAATTTTATTTATAAAATCATTTTATATTGTATATTATCCAATTACATTTTAACTTCTGAAAAATTTAGGTAAGTTATATTGAAATGCAATTTAGTACTATACAAATAAAATTTTCAAATTCAATTATTTCAAATTTAAATATTTATCCAAAATTTAGCTTTTTTTAATTGAAAACATCCTTTAACATAATTTTAAGAATTAAATTTCCGTTTTATTTCAAATCCTTTAGAGATAATTATGTATATACTATATATATTAAATCAAATTAAATTTAAAATAATATACCCATGTATATATAAATCAAATCATACTTAAGAAATTCAAATTAAAATATTTTTCCAAACAAAACCGTAGCAAAGCTACAGAATGGTTTCTCCACTTTGAAACTCGAAAATGAATGTCGATGATGCGGCTACCATCATCGAAATTATTTTCCAGCGACAACGAGAAGAGCACTGATTTCAACAATTTAAAATTCTTTGAAACGGTTTCTATTTGAAAATACCTTCAATAATATACATTTTAAAAATTTAAAAACCAAAGCTTGAAATCACTGGAAATTAAATTCTCAAATTCTAAATTTTAAATTCATTTAAATTTCTAAATAAATCTATAAACCAACTTTTATAATTCCATTTATTTTTATGTTGGAATAATCAATGATTTACAAAACAAATAGTGAAAATCCAACATTACCTTTCTGACAACCAATTCAGTTAACAATTCAATTTCAGAAAATTTATACTTATATATAATATAATCTTACAAGATTATTTTATTTACCAAATTTTAAAAACAATATTGTGTCAGTTTGTTCTGTTCAAGTGTTTTGGAAATTCAATCGATAGCGTTGATCAGACGAATCGATCGAAAACCCAAATCAACATCAACAACTCAAACAACACAATGTATAAAACATTTTTAATATTTATTTACAAATACACTTCCTCGCTCGACGATACAAGAATGGATTCTAAAGCAAGGATATAGATTCAAATTTGATGGACTCAAATCAAATAGAATTTTGATTCGAAGATAGGTTCGAAACAAAGATAAGATGATTAAATAACAAAGTAGGAAGATTGATAAGTTTATACAAATCGCGGGCAACCTTAACCGGGTCGACCGTGACTTCAAAAATAAGATCGATGCAGAATTTCGAGGCAAATCTACATTTGAACTCAAGAAATAGAATTCAGGTATAGCAGCAGATAGATAGCATCGTAAACCGAGGATATAGAAATCTCCGGTAAATCAATGCCTATTGTAAAGGATTTTCACCCCTTTACAAATCATTCGAAGTTTGGCGAGACCGCCGATTCATTATAAGGGTCATTCGAAGTGGAGTTATGGGATGCTCTAGAATTGAAAGAAGACGAATAGTGAGGGACACGAATGAATTTCGAAATCGAGGGAACGTTCCAAAATTCAAAGGAATCGAGTCAAAAGGAAGAGATTGAAACTCGAATGAGAGTGATTCTGTAAATACATTTACCCTATATGCTAAGTTTTGCCTAGAGCTACCAAAGCTCTGATACCAACTGTAACGACCCGCTATTTTGGACTATTCGCATCCGCACATGTCGGACTTGAATAATTCAAAATACCGAATTGTTAATTTAAATTTGGCAAAACTGAACATATACAGTAAATAAAATAATCACAGATCACAGACACAGAGTAATAAATGCAGCGGAAACAAAAGATAGTAGTTCATGAAGCTACTATATACATATCATGGTTAAATAAGGTACAACAGATGTCTCGAATACAATAGTCAAATACAAGAATCAGAATACAATCACTGGAATCAATTGGATATCTGAAAGCTGGATAGATAGCTGGATCTCCAAGCGAAGCTCCAACTCCAAAGGTGAGTCTCGAATACTGGTACACTCAGTCTGACCCGAGCGTAAAGCAAAAACACAAAACACTCGAGTCGGGATTAACATTCTTATATCAATAAATCCAACTCAAGTTAAATAGCAACTGAAATACAAATAACTCAAAGGATGTTTGGAATAACCATCCTTTAAGGATCCGTTAAACTATCTACTATGTAGTAGTGTACGGTAAATAGATAATGCCTATCAGTAATATAAAATATCAAAATAGTGTTAAGGCGTTACCATTATCCCCCTTAACACATTTTATACAAGCGTTATAGTCTATACAGCACTGTAAACTCCACCGTAAACTGGTGGGCTATCAGGGAGTACTCCATAGGTATAACACACAAAAAATCGTAGTGGTCGCGTATATAGGAATACAAGTATGACAAGGCACATGAGGCAATACCCAAGGTAGTGAAACTACCGTTTGCCTGATCCGGACTGGTGAGAACGCATCGCCGCAGCGACCGCAACACCGCGAAACAACACTCCCAAATCAAGGGTGCACCAATCGACAACAAGTAATGAGTAGTTTTCGAAGAAGTGTGTTCGCTCGAGGTAGTTGACCCCATTTGGCCCGGCACGGCTCCTGTTTTAGTCATTTCCAATTTGACACAAGTGTCAAGGCTATCCATTATCGTTCTCTTTCTTCAGTCATCACGTACATCATTCCAACCACTTCATTCTGGATCACACTCCGCGTATAGTTTATGAGATTGAGATTTGAAAAACTAAATAGAGGTCGTGCCTTAATTAAATGAAATCATAAGAATAGGTTTATGAAATGGTTTTACAAGTTAACTACTCAAGAGAATAAGGCAAGGGTATTATGGGAAATAGCCGTTTGCCATAACCCCTAAACCCTTACCTCATTCTCATTCACGTTCTCACAAAATAAAACATAAACCAAGGAGCTTCAAGGCCGGCCACAACCCTTGGAGGAAAAAGGATCAAAATCAACTAAAAGCTAAGGATTCAAGCAAGGAAGAATTAAGCAAAATGAAATGTCAAGTTCCTTATCCAAAACAAGGTGAATAATAAAAAAACCATCTCATTTATGTTACAATGAACATTTTGATTTCGGTTTTAAAGTTTAAAACCGTTTGGATGATTTGAATATTGATATGCTTTGATAATATCCCATCTTTTATTTAAACAAGTATGTTTGAAAAAAGAGTTTGATTCGATTTAAAGGTTAAAATCGTATAAATTGGGTTTCGAATGCCATGAGGATTTAAAATGTTAAGTAGAACATTATTTTGAAGATGGGTTTAAATTTTTATAATTATCCAAGCAATGGATAACTTATTATGAATTTTGAATGAAAGAAATAGATAGTTTGGGTTTAAATTTTATTTCAGCAATTATAATAAGTATTTTGGTCTGTAATTTATATATGTTAGAAAACATACAAAAAGTGAATTAAGATGATTTTTGGGGATATTTCCTAAGCGATTTACTAGGGAAATTAAATTTACTTAGCTTGAGGACTTATATGTCTATTTTGTTTTGTTAAGCTAAGGGCTTCTTTGTTAAAATATTTTTAATTATTAATGGATGAATTCGACAGCCTTTTTAGAAAAATATTTTAGTAAAGGATTTGGAAACCAATCACATTTTAACAAATAAGGCAAGTTAGTTATAAAGGAGTTTCTTTTAAAGGAATAAAATCAGTTTTGCTTTGAATTACAAGCTTGCCCTTCTATATGCTTGCTTTCGAAGTGAACCCAGATTGCCTTTCGAAACCAATAAAAATGATATCAAATGGTTGGTATGCTATGTATTGGAAGAAGGCAAAAGGGGACGGGGTCGAAAGCTTGCTTTCGAAGGGGCTGATGCCATTTTAATAGCTTTCGAATTAACCCACTTGCCTTTGTTTTATTTTCGAAATAGTTGCTGTCGATTTTCTAAGAAGCTTTCGAAAGGGTTAAAATTACATTTAAATAGCTTTCAAAGGAATTACCGCTTGCCTCTGTTTTTAAAAGTAGCTTTTGATTGAGTTATCACATATTAAGTTTTAAAAAGGAGCTTTCGAAAGGGTAGTTGCCTTTGAACCAAGTCGAAACCTAGTTACCGTCTTCATACCTTTCGAATGGGTTAAATGTCGCTTCTCTTTATAGCCTTATAACAATGCTTTCGAAAGTGAAGCTTTTGTTTTATTAATATTGAAGCCAGTTTCCAATGCCTTCGAAAGGGTACTTATAGCCGCTTTTATCAATGCTTTCGAAACGGTGGTTTCGAAGCCATCTATTCCTCAAATTTTTTTATTTGAAGATTAATGTTTCGAAAGGGTTGCTTACGTTTATGTTCACTTTGACCCAAAATTTATATTTTAGGTTAAACCCAATGGTTTTGAAAGAGATACTTTCAAATAGTTTCGAAGCTATGCTTCTATAAATCCTACTTGGACTAAGAGGTTTTGAAAGTTAAGCTTTAATACTTTCGAAAGGATTGTTTAATGGTTTTGAAAAAGAAGGTTTTGATGCTTTCTAAAGAGGTGTTTTGAGTGTTTCAAAAGGCATATATTTAAGTGTTTAGAAAGGGTGGTTTGAATGCTTCCGAAGGGTATAATTTAATGGTTTCGAAAGAGAGTGTCTAAGGTTTCGAAAGCCTTAGTTTTCAAAACACAGAACCTAATCTCATTTTTAAAGATAAACCCATGGCAAGATAAAAGAGTTTTTGAAATGGCATTTCACTTTGGAGTTTTTGAAGAAGCTTTCCTTGCTAAAGATAATAGGTTAAAGGTATTAATCATGTTTCATTTGAAAATGATAACAAGGATATTAAACCATGGATGGTTGTGTTATCATGTTATGATTAGTTATCATGTGTGCTTCTTCTATAAACATATTCACTTTATAATTAACCCACAACTGTATTTTGGGGTGTTAAGGGCAGAATAACCAGCTAGGTTGACCCAGTAGTGAATATATATTGAGTTAACTCCTGTATGAGTAGAGTTGCATCCAGGAGGTCAGGTAGACCAGAACATAGGATACCCAAAGACTGATCAAAGAGTTGTTAGTTTGGACAAGTTCATAGTAAATCCATGAAAAATATGATTGGAAATTGTTATTGGCAGAGGGCAATAGGTTCTTAGTGATCTCATGAAAACTATATCCGAATTAAGTTATTGACAGAGATCAAAAGGTTCATAGTCAACCCATGTAAACTATGACATGAGAGAAATCATTGGAGAACCCAATAGGTTCATAATGAGCCCATGAAAACTATAATTGGATGAAGTTATTGGTAGATACCAATAGGTTCTTGGTGATCCCATGAAGACTATAAAACCGGACAGATAGTTCTTAAGCTTTGAATAGGTTATTAGTCAGCCCATGAAAACTAATAGTTTAATAGTGACCCTAGAAATTATAACTGTGACAGATAGTCAAATGAATGGGGATGGGAAATCCAGAATATATTACATATTTGCATATCATCATGATATTTTTTATAATGTTATGTTTTAACCATTATGGATGTAGGTGCACAGTATATGGTTATTATAAATTTTGGTTAAGATGCTAGTGAGGGGAAAATCCGTTCTGCTAAGCGGCGTTGTCTCAATAGATATCTATATAGTTCGAGATGGTAGCTTATTATTCACACTAGGCTTTTAGTCTGACTCGGAGTTTATGTTTTCCCTTAAACTCTCGAGTGCTCAATTAATTTTGAGTAGTTTGAGAGTTAAGGTTTTCAGGTTCCCCTTTATACGAATAAGCTTCAAGAAACGTGTAGGAGGCAAGCTAGCTATTAGGAGTTCTTTCTGTTTGATTCCGGTGTGTTTTGATGTAATGGAAAAGTTTTTAAATTGCCTATATTTAGACTCTAATCATCCAAAGGGGCATCTTCATATGTCGCTCTTGGTGTATTTTGTAATATTTATATTTCTCTGAACGTGGTTTACGATTTGGGATTATGTAATGAATTTGAAATATGATTTGGAGTGGAATGAGAAAAAAATTTAAGTTGAGTTTAAATTTTTTCATATCCATGTGTTTCTGTTATATAAATGTATCTAACATTACCGTATTTGGTCACCGAGAATTATTAACTATGGATGACTATAGCATCCGTAGCCATTAGTTTTAGGCCTCCAAATAGGGGATGTTACATTACTAAATGGAGCATTATGATACCTTCATTATCGAAACTTGTTAAATAAAGTAGCAAATCATAATTAATTTACATTATGAGTTCTCAAGAATACGTGCCGGGTTGGGGTGGGTTTGCTAAACCCTAACCGAACCCAAGACCCAGGGCTTTCAAGAGCAGGTCATGGGTCTACGCGCCCCTACCAATGTTCCAATGGTATGGGTCTTGATAGGTCAAAATAGGTGCGGATTCATCGGATTTGGATGCTAAATCCACCCCATTGTCATCCTTAGGGCGTGGTGGGATAAAGTTATCCACCACAAAGATATCCAAGTCTTCCATGTATACATTACAATAGCTCAAGAGATCTCCAACTTAGGCAGCTTTATCTCCAAATGGGACCATCTACTCGTGAGACCAATACTATTAAACTTTGTTAGAATCTAAGTTTTGATGATGTCAATGAAATATACTCTAACATTGCAGATTAAGGCACGAACAATTTATATAAAATACAACAAAATTGGAAGAGGATAAGATGAATAAAGAAAACAGTGAAATATGATAAAGTCATGGAGAAACTACAGAGAAGAAGCCGACAGTCAAAAAGAGATAAGAGTATGTTTTATAGCTAGTCGATTTTCTAGAGTCATTAGAGTAATATATATTGTTAAAACTACTCGTATGATCTCCAAAAATTTTGAATCTTAATAACAGTCTTCGAAAACTTGTTTTATATTTTTTGAATTTTCCAAAAAATTTCATAGTTCAATAGAAAAAAAATAGACCAAAATAAAGGATGAGATGATGCAGAAAAGTTGGAACTCAGCCCAACGTCGGTCCATTGGTGGTTCTACCCGTCGGTAAGTGGAAAACGCACTGATGCACGAGTGACGGGTTTGTCACAACATTTCTGTACGCATATCTTTCTCCATTTTTCGCATCTCTTCATCGTTCCTCTTCTAGAATGTTGCAGCTCTTCGCCCAAACTTTTCTGAAACATCACTACTCTTTAGTTGCAACTTTTCAACAATTATATAAGGAGCCTAGATCACAAATATAATCACTACCTTGCTTTCTAATCCTAATTTTTACTATTCTTATTTGTTGTGCTTTCAACTATATAATCTATGCTGGAAGCTCAAACTCTGAAACCCTGCTCATTCAACTCTACATCATAGTGAGTGCTTATAGGAGATATTATACTTGAATTGACAAAATTAGTGTACAAAAGGTATAACTATTGTCAGAATTAACTTTCTAGTAAAGGAAGTCTAGGTTTAAGAGATGCTCGGACTGTTGAAATGTAAACATGCTCTTTCGGATGAAGTGAGGAGTCAACTTGTGTATTCCTAAGAGATTCTTAGGGACTAGATGTATGAGAGATGCTCTGAACAAGTATAAAACATATGGTGTACTTGTTTATTTAATTACTGCAATATCGGTTATATTTTAATATTAATTAGTAGTTAATTATCCTTATCATATTAGCCTTATGCGATCCACTAGAACTTTCATTTGGTATCAGAGCTTAGATTTTCAAATTACAACAAAATTTTGAAAAATAATATTTAATATGGCCAATGTGAGTTATAATACGTTTTGAGAAGGACAATCCATTCACGTCCTCAATGTTTTACTGGGTCTTACCATGCTTATTGATCTACACATATGAAAGTTTACATAGAAGCCAGCAGACTTGAAATCTAGCTAGCTACTCAAACTAAGTATGAACCACCTACTACTAAAGTGAATACCTGTCTCAAACACTGCAAAAGCTATGAATGCTCTATACTGTTCATTAGACATAAATGAGTTTTATAGAGTTGTAATATGTAAAACAACATATGATATTCGACACATGTTACGGATTTCATATTAAGGTACAGATAAGGTTAAATGGGCTAAAATTAACTTATTAAAAAATCATTTCCAATCTTTTAAAATGAAACCCAATGAGAGTATTGCAGACATATATTCTAGGTTTCAAACTATAAACACGATCTTATGGCATCAGGACCTACTTTGATTTTGACTTAGTATCACAAAATTTAAACTCTTTGCTGATAAGTGAAGAAATGTACTTGCTATTGAAGGAGCCAATGATCTTTCCACACTCAAAGTCAAAGAATTAATTAGAAATTTAATGTTATATGAAGCTAACCTGCAAGCTAGAAAAGAATAATCTCAAGAAAAATGTAGTATTGCTTCCCGGGTTGATGATAATGATGACTTGGTAGTAGATGAAAATGATGTAGTATTTGCTGCAAGAAACCATAACAAGTTCAAGAAATTCAAAAAAATGGTTCAGAAGCAGAAATTTGACAACTCGGATGACACTTCTTCCTTCAAATTCTATTGATGCGATGGGTTCGGACACATGAAGAAAGATTATCCCAAAATAAGTATAGAGAAAAAGAACTTCAAGAAGAAATTTAGAAATGAAACCTCCTCAAAGAAAAGCAAGTGGGAGTTCCAAGTAACATGAGATGATTCATCTTCAAGTGATAGTGACAACATAGTGACGGAGAGCAAGAAAACATGTGCTTCATAGCAATTAAAGATGAGATATATTTACATCTTTCATTCGAAGATGTTATAAAAATATTAGAGAGCTAGATAATAGGGATTAAGAAAAACTCATAAAGAATGTTCAGAGAAAATAGGTAGATTATAAATAAAAATATAAATGCTTAAAGATGAAAAATGTTATTTTAGAAGAAGAAATTTTAAAATAACAAAATTTATGTAATATAATTCTAAAAACTCGGATTTTATTGTGGAAATACAAGTTATTAAAAATGAAATTTCGATTTTATCTAATGAAAATTACAAACTAAAAAAACTATAGATTTTTTGGAAAATAAAGTAAAAAATTTAGAAAATAATAATGATATTTTTTTGGCATAGCGTAATGATATTTTTTCAAATGACAAAATAATTTAGAAAGTAAAGTAAAGATTTATTTACTAATGTTTCAAAATTTAATAAGGGAAGGGAAGATTTGTTTAATGTAATAAGAATTTCAAAACCTACTAGTAATAAGGACGGTATAAGATTGATAAAAAAATTAAATAAACCAAAATCGAAAACTAAGTACGCTACACTATACATTAATTTTAGAAAATCCAAATATAGTCAACCTAGAGTAGAAAATAAAATGACTGCTAAAATTTGGGTATGAAAAATTAATTGATTGAGCATAAACAAATAGATAGTTTTTAACAGAAGTTCAGCATAATAGTAATTTTCATTTTAAAGCTTTTATCAAAACCATCCTGAGTATGGTTACATTCTACCAACTCCTAGGACCCTAATGTAGGAAGTGGTTACCAATGAAACGATTAATATTTTTGGCAGGTACCCCAATATAAAAGTAGAAATGTATACTGGACAGTAGATGCTCTAAACATATGACTGGAAATACGGTGATGCTAACTAACATTTTTTATATGGATGGTGTTATAGTTGAAAGTGTGTAGGACCGTGTAATATGGATATATGATAATACAGGGTATAGTGATGATAGTAATACTGTAAATAGTGCGGAATATAAAAGCAGTATAGTAAAATGACACCAGATATTTTATACTGGTTCGGAGCACCGTCCAACGTCCAGTCCCAGACTCCCTTCTGGAATTTAACTAACAACAATACCCTCACTTAACCCGGAGGAACAAGTCTATACAACCACTGAGCAGCCGAATAGGGACCTGAGCAACAGAACAGGATTTTTGCCTCAGCAGCCGAAGAGGACTTCACACGCCTGAGCAGCAGAACAGGACTTCACTAATACAAAAGAATATCTGACACTATGTGTCCTTGAAAACACTGATTTGTCTCTGATAGTACAAACTTCCTATAATCAAATCCTCAAGTGTATGAAGTGTATGTGGAGATATGAAGAGAAGGTAATGCTAAGAATCTAAGATTATGAAAGTTTATTTGAAGATTCAAAGCAATAAAATGATTGTTTGCAGTTTGAATGTAAGTATGAGAGCACAAGAAGAGTATAAGAAAGTTAGAATGATTTTCGGTGAATGTGAATTGTTTGGGAACATGTATTTATAGGAGTTAGAGAGTTGCTGCCATTGGTGAAGGGTTCTGACCGAAAGAAGCGTCCATTTCCATTCAGAGAAGGATCACAACCTTTCGCAGAATGGAAATGTCTTTTCAAAAATATGGCAGTTGGTTTACATCAGTCGACGGGTGGATTTGGGTCAGTCGACTGACTATGCAACAAATTTTTAAAATAAGCAGTGCATACTCATGTATGTACACCAGTCAGTCGACTGGCTGTGTGTATTTGCACTGGTAGTTTTGTTTTGTTTTTAAAAAATGAGAATAATGAAGTGCGGACTACTTAAGGATAGATTTTAACAAATTTCTAAGACTCGAACATAAGTAATAATTAGTGAAAACATAGATTCAAAGTCTCGATATCACCATAGTCCTTTGATTGTCTCTTTTTGTTGAGATTGATCGTGCATTCTCTTTTTCTTCTAAATTGCTTTGTCATGAATCAAAACTAGTGATTCAACGTTCTCCCCCTTTTTGATTGATGACAACCTATATATAATAATCCTAGAGAACATATATATAAACAAAACTCCCTCTAAAAATGTGACACTTCTTGTACCTACAACAAAATGGTTAGTACATTTTTTTTCTCTCCCCCTTTGTCATCGACAAAAAGGAGACATGTCATAATAATTTCAATACTAAGTGCAGAAAGAAGATTCATAGTGAGACTAATTTGTACAAGTCTCAACGATAAACAATAAATAAACAAACATTCAAATGTTCAAACTGAAGGATAAGAATTCCAATAAGCAGATAACAATAGTACCTACCAAACTTGTCAGCCAACCAACAAAAAGAAAACTCATTCATCAAGATCCCAATTATACTCTCCTTCCGGTGCAGTCTCTTTTCCGGGTCTAGAAGTGCCTTCAGCACCACTGCCTGCTCCACTAGTGTCGCTACTAGTATGCTCCTCTGATGTAGACCATGTACAACGAGGTGCTGGACGTTTGCCTTGGGCGACAATGGTAGCAGTAGTGGAGGAAGAACATGATATGGCATCCCATAAAGTAGAGAAGAAGCCTTTGATTTTATCAAGCTTCTTATCCATTTTCTTTAGTCTTGAATCCAGTATAAGTTGATTTCGGGAAAGGATTTCAATGGATTCACGGGTGTTGGAGGAGGTAGCTAAACGAATTTCTCCTTCTTCTTGATGTGTTTCCGGCTCTTTAATTATAAGACCTCCAGATTGTTGTTGAGCTTGTTGACGCTTCCAATCTTTATATGCGGTAATAGGTGGAGGTCTTGCTGGTAGCTTCATAAGACTTATGGTCCGGATATTGATTATTCCGACAGTAGAGAATTCTGAATCAGGTTGACGAACACCAGCATCTAGAAGAAGTCTCATTATATACTCTCCAAGTAAATAACATTCATATTCCCATAGGGGAAGGTGAGAAATTCATCCAAAATACGACGTAGCCAATTTACGCGTATATTTCCCCATATTGCATAGAGAGCTTTGAAGTTTTCTGGATATATTAATTCATATGATCTGGTTCGTGGGAGAATAGACCGCATAAGAGTCTTGTGCAAAATTCGTGCTTTAGGCTGTAGATGCTTAGAACGCAATGCAGTCATATCGTCACCCATGAACATGTGACTAATTCTATCTCTTTGCCTTGTATTGCACTCGGCATCATTCAAATCAATACCTTCATTTGGAGATTGAAGGATATGTGCCATTCGATCAAGTGAAAAGAAAACTTGTTGTCCACAGACCAAACTCCATACACAATTATTTGGATTAGAGGGTTGTTGGTGGCCAAGATTAAGATTTGCAAAGAAAAGCTTTACCATAAGATGGTTAATTTTGTGACGATTTGAATTGTAGTCGAGTAGCGACTCTAATCCACATCTCCGCATCAATTCTTGAAGAGAGTAAGCTCCAAAATCAGAGTATACCATGAACGAACCTTCAAAGATTCTAGAATTTTTCATTTTCTCCCATCTTTCTATTGCGGTTGCGTCGTATAGCCAATGGGCAACATGAGTATCAGCAAAAGATGAAGAAGATTGTTTTGATCGTTTTGATCTTGGAGGAGCCATTAATTTGATGTTATTGAGAGATTTTGAAAAAAAACGGGGGCTAGGTTTCTGGAGGATGAAAAAATTATGAAGAAAGTAAAGTGAACAGAAGGATTAAAGGGGTTAAAAAGAGGAGACAATAGTTAATTTGTACAGCCAGTCGACTGGTCGGGGTAGGTCAGTCGACTGGTTTGCTCCCTTTGATAGTGGTGGATGTCATCTATTTTCTCTTTAGTTTCTGGAGAAATAAAAAGTGATCTCCTTGACTTCTTACTATTTGGTGTATATCCAGTGTGATATTGTCCCCAATCATGAGCTTGTTCATTTTTAGGAGTAGGAGTGGCCAAAGAAGGAGTTGAGCTACTTGAAGAATGGTAGCTACTTGAAGATGTTGGTGTTGCATATGACAACTTAGAGTTGGAAGAGTCATATGAATCATGAGAAGCCATTGAAAAAGTATTGAGGAGTTTGAGAAATGATAATGGTGATTGAAATGAAGAATATACAGGAGAGATGGACAAGAATTTGATGGACATAAATTAGAATGAATAAGAGCCAGAGGAAATAATGTATGGAGGGAATGGATGAGAATAAATTTAAAAATGAATGGTTACAGGCTGATGTGAAATAAGCTAAACCAAAGTGTGTAGCTCAGCAAGAACAACAATATAGCATAACTGGTAAAGCATACACTTACCAACCATGAGACCAGAGTTCAAGTTCCATCAGCTACATTATTTTTTAAACCGAAATATTGAAGAGTATTTATAATCAATTTTCTAGTTGAGACAAGAAACATATATAGCTCAAATGGCAAGAAACAATTATAAGTTTATAACCAAGAGATCATTAGTTCAAGTCCCTGTAGAGTCATAAAAATTTTATATTTGCATGAAAGCTTTTTGTATATGAATATTTTATGAAATTGTGCTATGAAATCTGCACATAAAAAAAATTTGTATGAAAAATTTATAAATCTTTAAAAGAGACGATTCCAAGTTCTCGTCTTAAGTTGATGAAAGTATTTTCATTTAAAGGTTTTGTATAGATATCTGCCAATTGTTTGTCAGAGGAAACAAATTCTAGATTTATTAAATCCTTTTCAATATTATCATGAAGAAAATGATGACGAATGTCAATATGTTTTGTTCATGAGTGATAGACAGGATTTTTAGATAGATTTATAGCACTAGAATTATCACAATAAATAGTTGATTTGGATAAGGTAAAACCAAAATCTTGTAGTGTTTGTTGCATATAGATAACTTGAGCACATGCCAAAGCTGCAGAAATATATTCTGCTTCACATGTTGATAATGAAACACAGTTTTATTTCTTACTAAACCAAGATATAAGAGACCGTCCAATGAAGTGACAAGTCCCACTTGTACTCTTTCTATCTGTCCGGCTTCCTCCAAAATCACCGTCACTGTAGGACACTAATTCAAAAGGACATTCCTTTGGATAGAATAGTCCAAAGTCCTTGGTTTTATTAAGATATCGTAATATGTGTTTCACTGCTCGCAAATGTGATTCTTTGGGATCTGCTTGAAATCGTGCACATAAACAAACACTCATCATTATGTCAGGTCTACTGGCTGTTAAATATAGTAACGATCCAATCATACTTCGATATAATTTTTGGTCAATACTTTTGCCACTTTCATCTTTATCAAGATGTATAGTTGTACTCATGGGAGTTGGTTTGGTAGAGGTATTTTCCATACCAAAGCGTTTAATTAGATTGTTACAATATTTTTCTTGATTTATAAGAATACCATTTTCAATTTGTTTTATTTGTAAACCAAGAAAATAATTTAATTCACCCATATGTGACATTTCAAATTCTTTGGTCATTATTTTAGAAAATTCCTGACATAATTTTTCATTTGTGGACCCAAAAATGATGTCATCAACATAAATTTGAACAATTAAAATGTCTTGCTTGTTTCTTTTAATAAAAAGAGTTTGATCAACATTCCCAATTTCGAAACCAGAATCTATTATATATTTTTTAAGACGATTGTACCAAGCACGAGGTGCTTGTTTCAATTATAAGGCCTTTTTAAGTTTATAGACATGGTTTGGAAATTGTTCGTCTACGAATAAAGGAGATTGTACAACATAAACTTTTTCCTTTATAAAACCATTTAGAAAAGCACTTATAACATCCATTTGATATAATGTAAAGTTATGAAAACATGCATAGGCTAGTAAGATTCGTATTGCTTCTAGTCTAGCGACTGGAGCAAATGTTTCTTCATAGTCAATCCCTTCTTCTTGATTACATTCTATGCAACTAATCTAGCTTTATTCCTAGTAATAATTCCTTGTTCACCTGCTTTATTTTTGAAGACCCACTTTGTACCAATAATTGATTGATCACATGGCCTCAGAACCAAATCCCAAACGTCATTTCTTACGAATTGGTTTAGCTCTTCTTGCATAGCGACTAACCAATTTTCATCGGTGGATGCTTCTTTAATATTTTTAGGTTCAATATGAGAAAGGAAAGCTACATGGCCCATTTGATTTAATTGACTTCTTATTCTAACAGATGAATTTAGTTCTCCAATGACATTAATGGGAGGATGATCCCTTAATAATCTAGGTGGAGTTCTTAATTCATTATTAGTAAACAATGTTTTCAGTATTTTCAAAATTTGAAATTTCCGTATTTGTGATATTATCAGGGAATTCTTCATCATCTCTTATACTTGGCATTTGATTAAAAGTTTCATCGAAGGATACATGAAGTGTTTCTTCGATGATATTGGTTCTTTTATTAAAAATTCGATAAGCTTTGCTTCGGTATGAATATCCTACAAAGATTCCTTCATCGGATTTTGGATTGAATTTGCCAAGCTGATCCTTTGTGTTTAAAATGAAACATTTTGAACCGAAAACTTTGAAATAAGAAATATTTGGTTTTCGACCATTAAAAATTTCATAAGGAGTATTTTTAGTTAGTGGTCGAATAGAAACACGATTCAAAACATAACAGGCTGTTGCAACTGCTTCAGCCCAGAAATGTTTTGGTAACGTACTTCCATTTAACAAAGTTCTTGCACATTCTCGTAAGGTTCTATTTTAGTGTTCTACAACTCCATTTTGTTGTGGAGTTCTAGGAAACGAAAAATTATGGAATATTCCTTTCTTCTTACAAAAATGTTCAAAGGCTTCATTTTCGAATTCTCCTCCATGATCACTCCTAATGTTTTTGACTCTCAATCCCTTGAAATTTTGAATTCTTTTGACAAAAGTTTTGAAATTATCAAAAGTATCACTTTTATTTTTCATAAAAGTAGTCCAAGTATATCTAGAAAAATCATCAACAATTACAAACACATATCTACTGTGATTAATGGATCGTACTTGTGTTGGTCCAAATAAATCCATATGCAATAATTCAAGTGGTTGTAAAGTTGAAATAACCTTTTTAGATTTAAAAGATGACTTAGTTAATTTTCCTAATTGACATGCATCACAAATATGGTCAATTTTAAAATTCATTTTTGGTAGTCCTCTTACTAAATCATTTTTAGAAAGCTTATTTGTAGCTTTGAAGTTAATGTGACAGAATCGTTTGTGCCATAACCAAGTATCATTTTCTTTGGCTATTAAACACATATCTGAATTATGGTTTATTTTCATATTCAGAACATAGATATTTCTGTCTTTATTTCCTTCAAAGATAAGATTTTGATTTTGATCAAAAATACTACATTTATTTTCAGAAAATGTGATTTTGAATCCTTTGTCATACAATTGGCTGATACTGAGTAAATTATGTTTCAATTTTTTGACTAGTAAAACATTTGAAATAAGAGGTAAATTTGATATACCGTTGTTGCTCACATCGCCTTTGCCGATGATGTAGCCTTTGGAATTGTCTCCAAATGTGACGGAGCCTCCATCTGAGTATGTAATGTTTGATAGCATATCTTTGTCTCCTGTCATATGTTTTGAGCAACCACTGTCGAGTATCCATTTTCCTCTCTTTTTAAGTGGGACCTACAAAAATAAGGATTTATATTGGTACCCACCTTTTATTAGGGTCCTAAGAGTTAGATCTTAGGAAACCAAACCCAAGAGGGTTCAGTATTCCCTTTGAAAATATAATCTTTATTCTTATGAACTGTCTCCAAAAGGGTGTTAATATACTTCTTCCTAATCAAGCTGTTGTTTGTTTTAGGAGCCCAAATTTTTATGTTTTTAGGGTAAGTATTCCTTTTTGACTGTTTTGTAGTAGGCTTAATATTTCTCCTAATTTCCGTTTTAGGTGGAGCTTCTGATTTCTTAGCATATCCTAATCCTTTCCTACTAGAAACAGATTGAGAGCTATCAATAATTTTAGATAGAGTTTCTCTTCCTTTATTAAAGTTTGAGACATTTTTGGTGATGCTTTCTAACTTAGTTTTGAGACTAGTATTATCTAATTCTATCAATTTTACTTTTGTCTTCAATTCGTGATTTTCAGAAACAAGAGCGTAATTCTTCTCTTTTTGAGTTTCAATTTCTTGACTCAATAGAGTGAGTTGAGAATTAATATTAGAGATGATTCTTGTAATTTTTCAAGTTCTTCCTCTAGTATTTTCTTTTCTTCTTTAAGCATATCTCTTTCGAATTCTGATTTGTTCTGATGTTCACGAGTTTCCTTATATTTTCTTTTGAGATTTTTGAGAGTGTCAACTAGTTCAGAATTTATCTCTATCATATCATCAAAGGTAAAATCATTAACCTCATTTTCAGTAGCCATGAAGCAAACATTAGCTTGCTCGTTTTCACTGTCACTTCCACTATCTGATGAAGAGGAATCTGAATCATCCCATGTCACAGAAAATGCTTTCCTTTTCTTATCTTTTCTGCCCTTGTTGAAGTATTCTTTCTTTAGTTCTGGACAGTCTTTCTGGATATGACCTTTCTTATGACAATTAAAACATTCTAGAACTGAAGATGATGGTTTGCTTGGTAAGTTCCTTTTTCCATTGTTTCTGTTGTTTTTCCGAAATTTCAAGAATTTTTTGACATTTTTGGCAATAAATTCTAGGTCTTCTTCATCTGAATCATCATCCTTTTCTTCTTCAGCATGGAAAGCTATGTTTTTTTGTCCTATGCTTGTACTCGTTTTGCCTGCAAATTTACTTCATAGGACATTAGGTTTCCTATTAACTCTTCTGGTTTTATTGTAGAGAGGTCATTAGTTTCTTCAATAGCCAAGGCTTTTCTTTCCCGTTAATCTGTTAAAGAGTTTAGAATTTTCGATACAATATCAAAATCAGTGAACTTTTCTCTTAATCCTAATAGTGAATGATAGATATCTTGAAATCTGGAGTACATATCATTGATGGATTCATCTTGCTTCATTCTAAAATTTTGAAACTGATTTTTGAGCATGGAGATTTTGCTTTGTCTGACTTTGCTAGTTCCTTCATGGGTGATTTTAAGTTTTCGCCATATTTCATAAGCAGTTTGACACATGCTAACTCGATTAAATTCATTTCTATCTAGTGCACAAAATAACATGTTCGTAGCTTTAGCATTGCAGAAGCATCTAGTTTTTGTGTGTTTGTCCATGTGGAGTATTCTCCTGTAGGAAGAGTGTATTCATTTTGTGTGATATTCCATGATTCAAAACTATTTGATTGCATATAGATTCTCATATGAGTAGCCCAATAATTATAGTTCAAACCATTGAAAAATGGAGGTCGTGCAGTGGATTGACCTTCTACAAAACTGGTGTTAGTGCTTATAGTGCTAGTGCTAGTGTTACTATCCATATTAGCAAAGAATCAAATAACTATGTTACGGTTAGATGAAACCTTGCTCTGATACCAAATGAAAGTGTGTAGGACCGTGTAATATGGATATATGATAATACAGAGTATAGTGATAATAGTAATACTATAAATAGTGCGGAATATAAAAGCAGTATAGTAAAATGACACCAGATATTTTATACTGGCTCGGAGCACCATCATACGTCCAGTCCCATACTCCCTTCTGGAATTTAACTAACAACAATACCCTCACTTAACCTGGAGGAACAGGTCTATACAACCCCTGAGCAACCGAACAGGGACCTAAGCAACATAACAGGATTTTTGCCTCAGCAGCCGAAGAGGACTTCACACGCCTGAGCAGCAGAACAGGACTTCACTAATACAAAAGAATATCTGACACCGTGTGTCCTTGAAAACACCGATTTGTCTCAGATAGTACAAACTTCCTATAATCAAATCCTCAAGTGTATGAAGTGCATGTGAGTATATGAAGAGAAGGTAATGCTAAGAATCTAAGATTATGAAAGTTTATTTGAAGATTCAAAGCAATAAAATGCTTGTTTGTTGTTTGAATGTAAGTATGAGAGCACAAGAAGAGTATAAGAAAGTTAGAATGATTTTCGGTGAATGTGAATTGTTTGGGAACATGTATTTATAGGAGTTAGAGAGTTTCTGCCATTGGTGAAGGGTTCTGATCGAAAGAAGCGTCCATTTCCATTCAGAGAAGGATCACAACCTTTCGCAGAATGGAAATGTCTTTTAAAAAATATGGCAGTTGGTTTACGTCAGTCGACTGGTGGATTCTGGTTAGTCGACTGACTATGCAACAAATTTAAAAAATAAGCAGTGCATACTCGTGTATGTACACCAGTCAGTCGACTGGTTGTTTATAGCCAGTCGACTGGCTGTGTGTATTTGCACTGGTAGTTCTGTTTTGTTTTTAAAAAATGAGAACAATGAAGTGCGGACTACTTGAGGATAGATTTTAACAAATTTCTAAGACTTGAACATAAGTAATAATTAGTGAAAACATAGATTCAAAGTCTCGATATCACCATAGTCCTTTGATTGTCTCTTTTTGTTGAGATTGATCGTGCATTCTCTTTTTCTTCTAAATTGCTTTATCATGAATCAAAACTAGTGATTCAAGATTCTCCCCCTTCGAAGATAATTCCAAACGCTATATCATTGGATGATGTACATATCTCTTATCGATATATCTAACTCCCTTTAATTACTAATGTTTTACTTATATAAAACTTAAAATGCAATCTTTTAAGTATTAGTCAGTTATGCGATAAAGGGTTTAAAATATATTCTGAAAATGGTAAATGGAACAAACTTGATCAATGAAAATCTATTTTTTAAAGGAATAAGAAATCATAATAAATGTATTTTGGATATGAAAATAAGACATAATAATGATATGTGTCTAGTAGTGCATATAAATGATCCTTGGCCATGGAACAAATGTTTTTTGTCATATAAATTTCAAAAATATTCATAAATTAGCTAAAACATATTATAAGAGGATTACCAAAAATAAACTTTAAAATAAATAATTTATGTGATGCTTGTCAGAAAGGAAAACTTAAGAAAATTTATTTTAAATGTAAATATAAAATTTCTACCAAACAATCATTAGAACCATTACACTTAGATTTATTCAGGCCAATGCAAACTAGATCAATAAATCATAACAAATTGTTTTTTTAATAGTCGATGATTTTTCAAGATATACTTGGACTTTCTTTTTGAAACACAAAAACGAAACTTTTGAAAATTCAAAATCTATACAAAAAGAATTCAAAACTCATAGGATATAAAAATTAAAAATAACCATAGTGATCATAGTGGTGAATTTCAAAATGAAAATTTTCAAGATTTTTGTAACAAAAAGGGTATAATTATAATTTTTCTTTTCTTAGAACGCCACAACATAACAAGGTTGTAGAAAGAAAAAATCAAACTTTATAAGAATGTGCTAGAACATTACTAAATAGTAGTAGCCTACCACAAAATTTTTTAGCTGAGGCAGTTGCTACAGCTTGTTATGTTCTAAATTGTGTATCTTTAAGATTATTGACTAAAAATACAACATATGGACTCTTCCATGGTAGAAAACCAAAAGTTTCATACTTTAAATTTTTTGGCTCAACATGTTTTATTTTAAACACTAAAGACCCCCTAGGAAAATTTGGTCTGAATGCTCATGAAGGAATCATTGTTGGATATTCGGAACAAAGTAAAGCTTATAGCATTTTTAATAAAAGATCAAATATAATAGAAGAAAATCTACATATATCTTTTGACGAAAATTTTAATAATATAATGATTAAGACGAAAACAATGATATAAACAAACCCTTAATACAACCATCTTCAAATGAACAACCGATTGAAATAATTAATTCTGAAAATAATAGGGATTTAAAATCACCTCCTAAAATGTTTAAAGTTCACCATTAGATAATGTAGGAGACATTAACACAAAAGTAGCCAATTCGAAGATAATTGACTCAAATGGGTCATGTTGCCTTTATATCTAATATTGAGCCAAAAAATTACAAAGAAGCATCCAAGGATGATTACTGGATTTTAGTTGTCCATGAAGAACTTAACTAATTTGAACGAAATAATGTCTAGGATCTTGCACCAAGACCAAAAAATCAATATGTTATTAGTACAAAATGGGTATATATATATAAGAATAAAGTTGATGAAAATGGTTACGCAATAAAGCTAGACTTGTGGTTCAAGGATACAATCATGAGGAAAGGATTGACTATAAGGAAACTTTTGATCTTGCAGCACATCTTAAAGGCATAAGCATACTTTTAGCGTTTTCATGTCATCATAATCTAACTTTATATCAAATGAACGTTAAAAGTGTGTTTTCAAATGGATATGTTAATGAAAATGTTTATGTTGAGCAACCTCCTTTATTTACTCGTGAAAAATATCTAGATCATGTTTTTAAACTTAAAGGGCTCTTATGGTTTTAAACAAACACCACGTGCTTGTATGAAGACTAAATAATTATCTTTTAAATTTAGGTTTTGAAATTGGTAAAGTTGATACAACTTTGTTTATTAATAAGGATAAAAATGACATTTTAATCGTCCAAATATATGTTGATGATATAATATTTTATTTAACTAATAAAAAGCTATGTGTTGCAAATATAATGAAAAATGAATTTGAAATATCACACATGGGTGAACTCAATTATTTTCCAAGATTGCAAATATAAACAATTAAAAGGAATTTTTATCCATCAACAAAAATATTGTAAAGACGTAATAAAGCGTTTTGAATGGAAAATACTAGTAATAAACAACTCCTATGAGCATTATTCTTCACTTAGATAAAAATGAAAATGGGAAGGATGTAGAACAAAAATTATATAGAAGTATGATATGATCCATACTTTATATAAAATGTAGTAGACTTGATATTACGCTGTGTGTTTGTTTTTGTGCCAAATTTCAAGAAAATCCTAAATAATCGCATTTACGAGCAGTGAAACGTATTTTACGTTACTTGAACAATACTAAAGATTATGGACTTTTCTACCCTGAAGGTTGTCCTTTTGAGGTCTTATGGTGATGCTGAGTTTGGAGGTTGCAAAATGGATCGAAAATGTATGAGTGGTACTTGTCACTTTATCGGTCAATCTCTATCGGTAAGAAACAAAATTGCATATCACTATAGACTTCTGAAGTAGAATACATTTCTCCTACTTTGGCACATACTCCAGTAATCTACATGTAATAAACGCGGTTCAATTTTGGAGTTAACTTAATTAAATCACACATTTATTGCGATAATATTAATGCTATTAATCTTTTTAAATATCCGATTAACCACTCGCAAACACACTCGCATACACATCATCATCATCAATTTTTAGGAGATAATGTAAAAAAGGAATAATATCTCTTAACTTTGTTAATATAGAAAATTAACTCGCCGAAAATTTTACCAAATCTCTTAGTGAAAGTAAGTTTATAAAATTATGACGAGATCTTGGTATACGCTCTCATAACAAACTAATTTAAGGTATTTTCAAAATTTTGTTTTTAAATACTTTTTTCATAAATAAATAATATCATTCAAAAACAGTTACCTTGTGATAGAGTTAGAGGTATGCCCTAGGGGCAATTCTATAACTTATTGTAAATTAATTAACTCTATAATCAATTCTCATTTGTAATTAAGGTGTTTTTCTGTTATATATTTGTTATGATGTGTTAGGAATAATTAAATGTTTAATTAAAATATATTTAACAGAAAATCAATAAATTGTGTGCTTGTGACAGTAATTATAAATAGTTGTAATCATGAGTATTGTATCATAATATTATCAAACACATCATTTTAAATGTTCCTAGTCAAGATGCATCGAGGCTGGATATCGATGTATCCATTAAGACTAGAGTAACGCTCTATAAATGTTAGGCAATGAATTACTCATGACTATTGAGGCACCTAGGGGTTACATACTAATAGTTATTGGTTAATATTACTAAGGTCAAATATAAAATATCGATTCAACTGATTTACACAGTTCGAGAGTCGATCTTCAATATAAAAGCTCCGCTTTGATTCTAGTCAAATCATGGCATGGTGTCCATCGAGTGACTATAGTTGGGTCGAATGAAAGTATTGAAAGTGAAGCATTATTCAAGAGAAGGTTCGTCTCATCAGTTATATGGGGTTAGTATCACGGTCAACTCAAGTCAACTCAAAGTCAAAATCTCTGGCCAGAGTAGTTCGATTAATAATAAATTGTTATTATTAAACAAAGGACATTATGTTTGGACTATAGAGTTGAATATGGACGATATTGGAATTTTGATCATTACCAAATTCCATAAGTCCAAAGCGATATGGTATTGACGAAGATAATTGGTATAAATAATGGTCACAACTGGGTAATACTTTATAAAGTAAAATTATATTTTATCGAAACTAAGTAAGTGATAAATTTGATCAAAATATCACACCAACTGCTAAGTGACATGTAAACGTTAATAGTTGAATAGTTTGATATTAATCGCTGACCAAATTTACATCTGATGAGTCACACAACTGAAACAATGAATTCTCCTTTAACCAAATGATTTGATTAATTTATAATTGATATTAGTTAATTTAATTAAATATTAATTATGAAATATTATTTATAAATTTGATTTTGATTTGATAAATAAATATTAAATGTATTATAAAAGTTATAAATACATTAATCGATATACGATATCGATAAGTGTTTTTAAATTAGATTTAAAATGCAAAATATTCATTCGAGCTCTAAATGGGTTTATGGCCCATCATGGGGCTGATAGGGTCGGCTGAACCATGAGGCTAGGAGCGACTACTAGATGGGCTAAAGAGGAATAAAAATGGATGGCTGAGATGGAGGAAGATTGAGTAAAAGATATGATCCAAAAATCTCTCCTTTCCTTCCTCTATTTAAACATCTCTTCCTCCATTTAATAGGCATCTCTTTTGGAGCCTCCATCCCATTCCTTTTGTTGGCCAACTTTTCCCCTCCATCTCTCTAGTCTTCCAAGCTCGAATCAAACCAATTTTGCTGCTATCAGATAGCTGGTGGTCAATGGTTAAAGGACTAACACTCTGTTGAATCAGAAATTGTTTATAGGAGCTTACATCGTCGTTTCAAGGTGTGCTTAAGGGCTTTGGCTGTAAGGTATGTTTCTAATTAACTATGAACATTAATTTATATTTATAATGCTCGTTATACGTACATACATATATATACATACACACATGTATATATAGACACACACACATACACACACACACACACATATATATATATTAGTTATGTGATGATTCCAATATGAAGATTCAATGTTATGACTTAGATTGGTTGTATGTATATATTTATGTTTATACAATTTTTTTATGACAATTCATCCCTATACAGTACGGCTCAGAATTTAAAAAACATTTTTTGATGATTTAAATGATTTAATATATAATATACACATATATTTTTATAGTTTATTATTTAAATACTATATTATAGTTATGCATTATTTTAAAATAAAATTTTATAAATGATGTTTAATAAGTATATTATTTTCATCAGAAAGAATTTTTTCTTCTATATATTGTTTTTAAATAATATCTAAATCAATTTATCATATAAATAATTATATAAATTCATATATGTTTTATGAAATACATTTTAAATGTTATAAAATCATATTAATACATATTGAACTCATGCCAGAAAATAAAAAAACATTTTTATGTATATTTTATATATTTAATTAAAGTCTAAAATAAAAAAAATTGGATTTTTTAACTGTTTTAAATTATATAATCATACAATAGATTTCAAACCACGATTTCATCTAAAATTTGCTGGAAGTTTAAATTTTAAATTTAGATTCAAATAAAATATTTTTCCTAATTTTTAATTTTAGGTTTTATTAATATATGTATGTATATATATACAATTAAAAAAATCCTGATGTATGGCAAGACTAGATCTGTAAATATATTTAACTAAAAATTATTTTATAATTTTATTTTTACTAATATAAATATAATAAGTATTTAACATATTCATTTATATGTGTGTGTACAATTTTTTTTAATGCATTTGTATAAGTATCATTTTCGACATTATAGTAAAAAATAATTTATTTATTATATTCTAAATGATATAAGCATATTTATATTGTAAGTACTATACATACATTTTGTTAATATTATGTACTTATGTTCATATATAAATATTTATATGTTTATACAAAATTATGTATATAAATAAAATTTTAATATATATATGTATATTGAAATATTTTATTATAAAAGCAAAAGTATATATATATAAACATTTGGAAAATACATTTAAATATTGAATGAGATAACATGTCAGTTGCGATGTAAATCTCAACATCTATATACATGCACGTTATACCTTACATGGATTGGTATGTTACACATGCACACACTTGTATATGTGCATGTGATACACATATATATTAACATAACATAAAATTAAATAATACAATATCGTTTTATAAATTTAATTAAAATAAAAGATTTTATTTAAATAAAATTTAGAAATGTTATAAATAAATTAGACTTCATAGGCCCAATAAAGATCTAATAATGGAATTTTTTTTGAAATTCACCCATAACTTCCCTTGCGGGCTAGCCCAGTTCCAATAATGATATCATGATCCAATAGCTCATGCATTCTAAATTAGTCATGTTAAGGTTAACTATGACGCCCCACCTCTAAACTCATGCTAGCTAAGGATACTACGGGGTAATGTCATCGACTAGCACGAAGAATAAGGCTGTTGAGGAGTGACCATCTATGTAATTGCTTTGTGTGAGTACCGATATGTTAGAAAATATAACTTAAATTTCATTTCAAGAGGAAATCCGACATATCAAATACAAACTCAAAGCTACCACACAGTGGCTAAGTGGCCTTCGGAAACAAATATAGAAATAAACATAACACAAATCAGTCACAGATATTCATATCACAAAGGCAGAATAAGATATGAATATATCACATGAAAGTGTACATCAAAGTAGTGGTCATAGAAGATCCACTACATCACAAAAGAATAGATACAAGTGCTAGACAAAAGAATAAGTATACAACAAGGAGTCTCTATCTCAAATGTATACTAACAAAAACTACTATGCTAAAGTAGTTAGCCAAAAGTCAGATAATAGTCCCAGATGAGGAGTCAAGCAGGAGCACCTGAAATACCTCGGTCTGACCCGAGTATTATTTAAGAAGAAAATAATAAACGGATTAGTCTAGTTATAAATATCAGATAAAATGAGATAGAATAAGAGATATCACGAAATCGTATGATAACAATAATTCCATACCATGACAAGTATACATCAAATAACAACAAAAATCATACAATATCTCAAATATTCTCAAACACCAAAAGAATATCATATTCTTTAAATTATTCACCAAACACAAATATTGATAGAGCTTATCAATTCAATCCACGAAAAATTGGTGAAACACAAATTCTAGAAATCATCAATTAGAAATCTAGAAATCACAAAGGGGGGAGGCCTATCACAAACGGGAGCATGAAAACTCACCAACACGTGTATCACAAATGGAACGCTATTCCATGGTCGCTAACCATCAATTTTTGAGCTGAAGCTCCACAAATGGCCCGTAGACCACGGGTCGCTACCCCGCCAAATTGAACCAAAGTTCCACAAACGGGTTTTTTAGTCCCCACACATACAAATAGACATCGCACATCGCTAGTCTAAATCACAAAATGATCATCATCGATCAATAAAAAGTGTGAATCACACTAAGCTAGTAAATATAAGAGTTTAGCTTCATGTCCCATAACCACTAGCTTAACTTAAATATTTACGAACAGATTGTAGATTTCCACTCGAAAATTGTCATAAGAATTTCAATCGAATAAGTCTAAGAATTAACCGACAATGTAAACGCAAGTGTTTCATACCACTCGTTTTGCTAAGTCGTTTAATTAGATTTCTCGAACGAATGAGGTAAAGGTTTGTATATACTAATAGATTGGAAAACGGTTTTATAAACGAGCTTTGTATTAAAAAAAGAGTTGAAATCATCTTTGTAAAAGGGTTTGAATATTTACTGCTAGTATATAAACCTTTGTATTTTAAAGTGACAAATCACAGAAATGATTGTAGAAACAATCAATCATCAAAAATTCACATACGGAAACGTGAATCAAATCCATATAAATCGATACCGAATCCATCAAAATAAATATTCCCAAAAATACCAAAAAAGAAGTCATCAAAGTCGATAACAAATGATAACAACAATTCGGATCAACACGAATCGATTAAAATTGGAAACCCAAGCGAAATAGGAAAATTGGGCTGAGACAAGCAGATCAGTCGACTGAACCAGGTGGTCAGTCGGCTGACCCATGCCTGGAAACTTTTGGTTTCCAGGTCAGTCGACTGATACGGGGACAGAAATCTTATGTCCCCAGGTTCAGTCGACTGATACTGTAACGACCCGTAAATTTCAACTGTTTTAATAACGTAATTAGTTGAAATTTTGTGAATTTTAAACGATAAAATTTTGAAATAAAAACTTAATATTTGGAATACGTCTAGTTAAACATAGCAACTGGTAAATTTTCGTCCGAAAATATGAAAGTTTATTTCGCGCGTAAATTCACTTCAATTTAATCAGTTAAAAAGCGATGAAAATAAAATGTTTCTGAAACCTAAATATTTTTACATAGAAAAATTCTAAACCATCTTCTGAGCAAAACGTCAGTTTGTCGTTTTTCCAAATTCGGACATCTTTGGCTCCGTCGATCTTATTTTTCAGCGTTTTTCTTGCATTTTTCAGCCAATAGAAAAATTCGAATTTCTATAATTCAATCGTATCGTTGATATCTGTGTACCAGTCTGTTCATCTCGTCGTGCTAATATCTGCAGTATATTTAATCTTGTATTTCGGCCGTCGGTACGTGGTGAAATCTGCGTAGCGATTAGCCGTACCGGTAACCAATTTGAGTCTCTATAATATTCTGTGCGTATTCATCCATCAAACGTTTGAAAATGAATGGCCACTTGTTTTATATTCCCAGAAATTTATACCTAACATTCACTATTCCCTATATTTCTTTTATTATACGTTGGTCCATGCCTCTTCATTTTTCCTGAGAGCAAAAGCTTATTTTATTTTTACTGTTCATAAGCTTGAGGCACAAACCCATCCTTCATTCTCTCGTCTTTTTCAGCCACCAACACCTTGCAGCCAAGCAACCACCGAACGGCCCCTCCTTCTGTCCTCCCTACCGCCTGCCACCTCACCATCACTCAGCCCACCGTCCCGCTTCTAACCATCCACAACCCGTGAACCTACGGCACTTCCAACCCATTCCCCACCGAAGCCTTCGCCTAAGGACGTGCCACAAACAATCTCTTGCTCCTCCGCCTCTCTCTCCCTGTCGCTACCCCATCACTGTCTTGGCAATTGGCCGCTGTGAGTCCCTCTCCTCTTTATATTTATTGTTATATACGGCTGTGGGAATATAAGGTATATGTATTGTATTAATCTAGTTATATAAGTCTGGTTGTATATCAGTGGCTGTGATGTTTGATTTTTCTTAGTCGCAGTTTATAGTGTGATATGTGTAAGTTTATACATTTACTACGTATTTGTTTTATCGTGTATATATATAGGCAGTTATATATATTGCTGTGAATACATGGGCAAACTTTTTATTTTAGTTGTTCAAAAGATATTTTTTTTATGTGATGTCGCATATATATTCTCGACAGAAGAAAATATGCTAGTGTATATTTTATAAATAGTTACTGTATATATATATTTTTTTGGGGTATGTTCGACTAGTGTAAATTATACAGTATATGATATATGTTATATTTATATGTTGGACGGTGAAAGGTGTATATTTCTTTATTATGTTAGTTTCTTTGTACTGATTTGTTTCCATGTAATGTTTCCAATTCGTTTGTATTATAGCTGTCTGTTTTGTATTGCATATGACTATAATAACAGTGATTTTTAAGCTAACAAGATTCAGATAGTTGACTTTTATGTGTGTGTTTTAAAATATTATATTTTACTATTGTAAAGTTGTAGGATTTTGTAGTCTGCATACATTTTGGAAAAATTTGTTGTTCGAATGTGTCTGCATACTTGTACAATATATAATTTAGGTGCTGTATTGAAGAATGGGAATATGTATGTTATACATAAAGTGCATTGGTTGTAGTGTCTGTTATATAAGTGTTGTATATAATTATACGTGTGTCAGGTTATCTATTTAAAAAAAAACTTTATATTTAATGGTGGTCATACTTAAAACTATTGTTTAACTGACCATGTAATATAGTGTAAGTTCAGTCTATATACTTATAGCATATCTATATGTTATATGCGAAGATGTTTGAGGTCTGGCTACAAAATTTAGTATTGAGTTTGTGTACATTAGTTATATTTTATGTTCGATTTATAGACTTTTACATATGATTGTTATAGGCGTTAGCTTAAATAATATTATATATATAGTTTATATTAGATGTCTTGCACGTATAAATTTATGTAATAAAATGTTAAGTTAGTATATATATTAACTTTATACGTTTCGTTTATGAAAGTTTCAATAATGTATTCATCTATATATAGTTTTGAAAATATGATATTTGTACTAATGATTTGCATATGTTTCAAGTATATATTATATTGTCTATTTTTAGCAGGATGATATCAACATATATTGTTAGGTATAATATATCAGCCTTACTGTTTTTGTAACGACCCAGAATTTTGAAAAAAATAAATTTGAAAATATTTAATTAATTTTAAATATTTGAACGATGATTTAATTTGAATCCCCGATATAACTTTGAAATTTGCGATTAAATTATAAAATTTAATCTATTGTAAGTTGAATTAAATTTTAATATTCAGTTGTAAGCTGAAGAAAAATATTTTGAAAGCTTTTAAAATTCGTATTTATATTACTGAAGATAATCGAAGCTTCGGAATCGAGTTTGAAAATGATTTGTTCAGTTTCGAAATTATATTGTTCGAATCGAATTTAAAAATAGTCATTTTTCAAACAGTCTCGGAATTCGACGAAACCAGTTCCATTGGGTCCGTAATATTGAATTATTGTCGGATTTCAATTTTCGTATTTTTCGGAATTAATACGTGGCTATACGGAGAGTAAACGTGTTGAATCTTTATCGAATTTAAATTTAAAATTTAAAAATTTTTATTAATTAACATCAGCACCACGTTATTCCTTTTATCACGCCATCGATCACGCAAGAAGATCGTGATGGCCATACTTCGTCCAATTTTAAATCACCCCCTTCCTGTATAATTCAAAATTATCTCGTTCCCTTTCACTTCTTCAGCTTAACGAACGAAAATTTATGGCAACCGATTTGTTTCCCTCCTAAACTAAAACCACATCTTTCCCCTCTTCAAATTCAAGTCTTCACACAACGAAACGAACGAACGAAAAACAACTCGAGATTTCTGGGGCGTGTCGTTAGGCGCGAGGTTGGGTTCTCGAGCGCAGGGCAATGGCGACCACTTCGCGAGGAACTCGAGCACGAGGCGGCGGCAAGTGTAAGCGAGCGAAGAGCAGGGACGAAGGCTTCACGGTGAGGGGCTCGCGATTGTTTTAGGGCATCGCGATTTCGACCGGTCGCGAAGCAGATGGCAGTGGCGTATGTGGTTGTTCGATTAGGGTTTAGGCATGGGCTCGTAGTCGAGATGGGAATCGCGATTTCCAGTGTCGCGATGGGTGCAGTGGGTTGGTGATGCTCGACGTTGGGCAGTTAGCTAGCTCGCGAGTGATGAGCGATGGCGAGGACTCGATTGTGGTGTCGATCGACGCGTGGGTTAAGTCGCAAGTTGATTTTGGGCTCTGTCGAGTCAATGGAAGCTGTGAGGTATTTGTTTCGTTCATCGTATTAGCTTGATTTAGTAAAAATATGTATGTGCAGATGGAAGAATATATACAGTTCATCTATTTCAATTTAAAACTTAAATCTGTTCAAAAAAAAAATCAAACTGATAACCCGTATAGATTACGTTTATATAGGTGTAGTTTTAAAGAAATGAATATGCATATTTTCATTGACTAGTTAATTTTAGTCATGTATTTAGGGTAATTAATTTATTTAATTAACTTACTCAATTTTTTCTAGTTGCTAGGATATTCTTGTTTAAAAAAGGAAAATAAAGATGAACAAGAAAATTTGTTTAATTTAAAGGTGATAACTTTTAGAAATCAAAGTTGTGATTAATCTGGTAATGAAAAAAATAAATCAATGGAAAATTTGTTTGAAATTGATTTAGTGTTTGGAAAATAAATTTGATAAAAGAAATTTGGTTTAAAATAAAATCTCTGGTGAATAAAAGAAAATATAGTTTCGAATTTAAATTCTGGTTGAATCAATTTATTAAAAGGAGAATTTGTTCAAAATAAAACCACTTGGAAATGTACACTTATCAAATGAAATTTAATTTATTCGATTGATTCGAATATTAATTTATTGTGTAAAATATTTATACAAGGTATAAATCAAGGGAATCGAGTCAAGTTTGGAAATGGATGGCCAATTAAAAAGCTAAGGTGAGATTTTTCTCACTCAAATTGAATGTGGAATTTTTGCAGTTATTGATTGCTTTTGGATGTGATATTAGATATGATAGGATATATCTATATATATAGCAATATATACATATTGGCATATGTATATATTGGATTGATGATTTCCCGCCTCGTATAGCGGATGAGACCCTATTGCGTCGTTAGTAAGTGGATATATTATAAAAACCCATATACCGCGATATTCCACCTCGAAGTGGAATTGGTATTGTGCTGACGTCTTTGGATGCAGGGAAACAGGTTGGAGGGATCCAAATGGACCCCTCACATTGATTGAATTTATTTCTACTGTGATGTGATAATCTGTGAATGATTATTGATGTTATTAATCCTATTGATGTCTGGAAATTATTTGAATGCTAAAATTTAGCTGAATGGATGTTTGATATCATTGGTTTCCAAAAATAAACGAAATTGAATTTTTGAAATCAAAATAGAAATTTCTAAGTGAATTAATTTTAGAAATTGAATAAATTTTGAAGAAAGGAATTTTTAAAGTATAAAAAGGTTAATTTTTATAATCTTATCGAATTAATTCCAGAATCAAGTGAAAATGTTAAATAAATGGATTTCGTAAAATAGTGATTATAATTTGAAGAATTTAATTTAAGAATTTGGATTTTTAAATAGATTGAAAGAAACAAATTGAAATTTATTTTCTTCAAGAGGAATTTATTTAAAAGGAAATAAGTTGGAAGTCCAACTATAAATTTAATTGGAAAATTGAAACGAATTTGGAAAGTCAATATAAAATGTGAAGATATGAAATTTATAATTATAAAATGTGAAGAGATGAAATTTATAATTATAAAATGCGAAGACATGAAATTTATAGGTTGATAAATTAGGAAGTCATAAAATGTGAAGGAAATTGTGGAATAAAATATTTATAAGAAAATTTACTTATAAATTAAATTTTTGCCCTTAGATGAAATATAAATAGAAATTGCTAATAAAATGATTTTTGAAGTTGAAATTGTTATAAAGTATAAAAGCAATTTATAAATGTTGTTTTATAAATCTAGAATCACTCAGTTTTGATAAGTGAATTATAGAAGGTTATTACAGAAGATATATTCGCGATTTTGGATAGCGAATTATCTTTGAAATAAATGTGTAGAAAAGATTGAAATTTGGTTAAGTGAAGTATATTCACGATTTTGGACAGTGAATATATTATTGAATAAAATGGATTCATTTTTGAAGAAGTGATATTAAAAATGAAGTTAAACATTTTAAAGATGTTTTAAAATGTATTGTGAATTGAAAGCATAGATTTCAACGTTCATTGTTGAAATAGGCGTTTTCGAAAATATAAGGAAATGATGGACTATAACACTGTTGTTATAGTAAATGATTTCCGAAAGGAAATGTTTTTATGTAGTATTGGGATTTATATATCTATCTAAATTTCGAATCCCTATACTAGTGATTTTGAGTCGTCGTAACGATGTTTTACGTAACATCCGTTTTGACTCAAATAGATGTTGTTATAATAAATGATTTCCTTAAAGAATGAAATTTATACTTAATATTGATTTAAGTATATCGAATATTTTCAAATGTTGAAAATAAATGATTTGTGAATTACTTATAATTAAATGGAAATGCTTTTCCAATATGAAATGAACGTTTTGAGAATTTATCTTTGTAAAGATAAATTGGAATTGAATATTGAAAACGATTGAAAATCGTATATCAGGAGATATTTTGAAAGATATAAATTCACTATGGAATTTATAAAAGAAATGGGAATTCGTTTAAAAATAAATAAACGTTGATTTATTTTTGAAGTGTGGAAATTTTATATCTAGTAAAGATATTTTGGAAGATAAAAAAATTTGGAAAATTATTTGGAATCTGATGATGTTGCGCATCTTTATTGATAGTTAAATAACCGACTATCAATAATTACCTTTAGATAGGTATTTGTTGTGAATTGGATGAATTTGAATGCCACACTTATTTTTTGAATAATCGCTCACTATTCGGGTTAGCCGGGAAAGGACCATGGGGTCGTATAACCCATTCCGAATATGTGATACGTCGTTATGAATTGCATTTGAAGACCGGTGTTGAAGACCGGATATTTTTGAAAACGGAAGGATTACCGTCGAGTTACTCTACATCGGCTGATCTCCGGTTTAGAGGTTTTATCACCCTTAGTGATGGGAAGTCCTGACGTGATTGAAAATTATCCGGATGTGCAAGGGCTTCGTGAGAAGTGCCTTCGGTTCTGTTCGATCCCGGAACAGACTTGTATGGATTGTGTGTCTGACGTTACAATTTGAGATATAAAGCTGATTTCTTTCAAATACATTTCTGTTGGTGGCGGAGAATTTATTCTCTTAGCTTAACACCCTTCTCTGAGACGTACGAGCTCAGAGGTTATGTAGTTGAAATCTATCAGCGATATACTCCCAATTTGGTAACGTGGCATACTGAGTGTTGCTGTGAAATGATCAGTGTTTGATCATTTGTGATATGATCATTTGTTTGATCTTATATCTTTGTGATCATAGGTTGATCATTTTGTTTGACCCGAAGCATGGCTTTGTAGAAAGCGTAGCTTTGTGGACGAGACTTCGTCGAGCCTCACACCCCGGAAATGGTCGAAACAGGAAGGATGCGGCAAGGTTTTAGGGAGTAGCGCCCCTTAGTGTATGTCATTCCTTCTGGATAGAGGTGGTATCATGGTATGGAGCCCAGATACTTAACCTATGTGGTTGCTGCATTATTATCTATGTGGTTTGTTGGAAATCGGGGATCCTCGGGAAGATCGGTTACGATCGGGGGATGGCATACGCGTGTCAGTAGTTACCTATTTTTGCAGAGGTAACCCGACCTTGTGTTGGCAGAGATCCGGTTAGGTTCTCGGGTCGTCTATTCCAGGGACGTACCCATCGTGGAAAAGGAAGTTCCTTAGCCTGACCATTTGTTGGAAATCCAAAGAAACAATACGACACTTGTACGGTTTTAGTTGTAGAACCTATCATTCACTTATGGTGGTCACCACTGTTTGGATGGTAGCTATAGTAGGCATAAGTGCGGAATGCCTATGCTGGCTAAGATTAATATTATACTTTCGAAATGTTTTCTACACTATGCACTAATAATAATATCAAAAATGATTTGATTTTGCGTATCAAGAATCTTTGACTATCATAAGAAGAAATCTCCTCCAATTCTGCGTTTGCATTGTGTGTGTGGTGGGAGGTCTTATGGTAGTTTCATTTTCCAAAAGCATTGCGAATTTGTTTTATTTTCTTTGTGAAAAATAACTGTTTTACGATCTCACACCAGTCACCATGACTGACTCGGAGTTTATTGTTCCCTTCTAAACTCCGGGTGCCCACAAATTTTCCACACGGGCAGCCTAGAGTTATGTTATCAGGATAGTCTGGATATTCTGGAGCTTTGGAGATAAGCTGGAGGACGAGACGTAGTATTTGTATCTGATAGTATTTATTCCGCTGTGTATTCTATATAAGGACAAGTTTATATAACTGTCCATTGTTTGTTGTATTGAGTTGTATATTGACTCTGATGATTGATGTATGTATAAAATGATATAGTTCTTTGTTTTAAAAAGACTAGTGTTTATGTAATATATATTGTTCCGCTGCGATGTGTAAGATTTTGATATTGTTCTGTTTCTGTTGCTGTTATGTTGTTCTTCTCTTCTTTCTGCTTCTTCTGCCTTTTTCTTCTTTCTTAAACCCTCACTATTGGAGTTTCCGGCACTCGATTGCTTGACAGTCGATAAAGTGAGTATCGATGTCGAATTTTCGAAAGTCGAAATTTTCGGTATGTGACAAAGTGGTATCAGAGCATATGGTTAAGCGACAACCCTGCTCTGTTGGGTGTTACTCATTAGAGATAGAGTCAGCAGTACTCTAGAATGAGTTGAGTGTAATAATAGATATGAGCGCGTATTTGTTAGTGAATATGAAATTGTTTTGTATTGTGTTGACTTATCGGTTGATTGTTTATAGATTCTGGTCGGTGCAGTCTAGCTAACTGTAATCGATAGGGGTTTCTAAACTCTAAACAAGATAAACTGACACAGTATTGTTTTAAATAGGGTAAATGGAATAATTTTGCCCAAAACTATTTTTGTATATAAAAGAAATGCTTTTCTGTAAATTATTACAGTATATGGATGCATGGTTGTTAGGAAAGAGATGATATTGAAATGTTATCATTACTATTGAAATTGAATAAGAAATTCAAATCATAACTCCAAAGTTAAGAGATAAATCCATATACTAATGAATTTAAAGAATGTAAATTATAAATGTAATTTGTAATTTAACTTAAAGGAATTCCAGAGAAGTATTTGGAAATGTTTTGAAAAGAATTTGAAAATTTTGGAGATTCGAAAAGTTTAAATCCTTTTTGATTAGAAAATGAATTTTTAGAGTTTGAAAAGTATTTTGAGAGATGAAAGCTCTAAACTCTTTTCGGTCGCTGGAAAATAACTTCGATGATGACCGCGGCATCACCGGTGTTCATTTTCGGGTTTCCAAAAGAGGAATTGCTGCCAAATTATTTTAAATGGAAGTTGTTTGGAAAATTTGGGTTTGGTTTTTGAAATTCAAAGAATGATTTGGATTGTTTTCAAAAATGGCTTTGAAAGGTTGAAAAGACTCTGGAATACCATATAAAAATATTTATGGAATGTTATTAAATTGATAACTTATACAAATTGAATTTTGATAGAATAAATTCAATTTGAAGATTGGAGTTAAATTAAAGAAAATATAAGTGAATCAATGTAATAAAAGTGAAATTGAAAGTTGAGATTCATTTCGAATCTGTAAGTAATGGAATTGAAATTGAAAATGAAATGAGACTTGAATCAAGTGGAATAAAATCCGAACCTGAGAAAAATAAAATGGATTGAATCCGAATAAACTACTTTGATAATTAATTCATGAAAAAGAAGTTGAATTAGTGAAATTAAAACTTGAATTGTGACTAAATGAAAAGAGATGGTTTGAATTTAAAGATAAAATTCAAGTAGAAATAAATTTCTGAATGAATGGAATTTACAGCTGCTAGTAAATAAAATTGAAGATGAATGTTAAACTTTGTTTTGAATTTTTTAGTAAATGTAATTCAAGCTAAATATTGGAAATTGAAATTTAAAATGAATTAGTGAATGAAACTAATGTAAAGAGTGATATGAATTAGTAAATGAAAGATAATCGATAAAAAATTCAATATTCAGAAGATAAACTAAATCCAAATTAGATTGGAATTGTGAATTGAATTCAAATGAATGTGAAATGTAAAATTGAATCATAATGGATAGATAACTTCAATAGCGAACTTAAAGATGATATAAGCAGTTATATTGAAAATTTTGTAATTGAATGTACGAAATGGTTTGAATATATGTAACTAGATATTATGGCTAGTAGGATATACAGGTGTTATAAAGGAATTGGAATTTAATTTCGAAGATAAATTTGAATTGCTCAAAAAAGGTATGTATTTTAATTTCAAATATGAGTTTTTGATGATTTCTAGTCTAGCCGCTTGGCTTTTTCTTTTTCTTTTTGAAATCTGAGAGTCCGTAGGGACGTTTTGTAGTCGTGCCGTATTAGCCGCGCAAAGGAGACGCTGGCGAAATTTTTCGAAAATTCCGAGTGTTAGAAAATTTTTGGGAAAATTTTTGAAAGTTTAAAATTTGAATTTAAACTCGAATTTGAATTGAGAAGTTAAACAATGTTGTTTGAACTTATAGTTGAAGTTGAAATTTAGTTGAATGATAACGAATCTTTAGTAGAAAGATTTGTTTCGATAATTTGATAAAGCTATTGAATTGTGAAAAATAGTAGACAAGTTAAGGGCTTTTTCTTCCTGACTTGTAATTTCGAGGACGAAATTCTTTTAAGGGGGGAAGTCTGTAACGACCCAGAATTTTGAAAAAAATAAATTTGAAAATATTTAATTAATTTTAAATATTTGAACGATGATTTAATTTGAATCCCCGATATAACTTTGAAATTTGCGATTAAATTATAAAATTTAATCTATTGTAAGTTGAATTAAATTTGAATATTCAGTTGTAAGCTGAAGAAAAATATTTCGAAAGCTTTTAAAATTCGTATTTATATTACTGAAGATAATCGAAGCTTCGGAATCGAGTTTGAAAATGATTTGTTCAGTTTCGAAATTATATTGTTCGAATCGAATTTAAAAATAGTCATTTTTCAAACAGTCTCGGAATTCGACGAAACTAGTTCCATTGGGTCCGTAATATTGAATTATTGTCGGATTTCAATTTTCGTATTTTTCGGAATTAATACGTGGCTATACGGAGAGTAAACGTGTTGAATCTTTATCGAATTTAAATTTAAAATTTAAAAATTTTTATTAATTAACATCAGCACCACGTTATTCCTTTTATCACGCCATCGATCACGCAAGAAGATCGTGATGGCCATACTTCATCCAATTTTAAATAACCCCCTTCCTGTATAATTCAAAATTATCTCGTTCCCTTTCACTTCTTCAGCTTAACGAACGAAAATTTATGGCAACCGATTTGTTTCCCTCCTAAACTAAAACCACATCTTTCCCCTCTTCAAATTCAAGTCTTCACACAACGAAACGAACGAACGAAAAACAACTCGAGATTTCTGGGGCGTGTCGTTAGGCGCGAGGTTGGGTTCTCGAGCGCAGGGCAATGGCGACCACTTCGCGAGGAACTCGAGCACGAGGCGGCGGCAAGTGTGTAACGACCCGTAAAATTTAATGGTTTTAAAAGTATATTTAACTGGAAATTGTGAAATTTTAAACAATAAAATCTGAAATTAAAAATTTATTATTTGGAATACGTCTATTTTAATATAGCAACTGGTAAATTTTCATTTGATAATATTGAAGTTTGTTTTCCTGTGAAATTTCATTTCAAATCAAACCGGTTAATAAAAGTGAATTTAAAAGTTTTCCGAAACCTAAATATGTCAACAGGAGGAAATTTATTCAGACTATTCTGAATCAGACTGCGAAATTCGTTTTTTCAAATTTGGACTTCTACTGCTCCGTTTATCTTAATTCTGGCAAAATAGCAGCATTTCTGGTACCGGTTATCGACTTTTGATCGGATGACTGTACCACTAGTATTTGTATACCGTTTTGATAGTCACGTCATGCTGATCTTCTTGGTATATTCATTTGCTGGTTTCGGCGTCCGATGGACAACGGAATCTGTAAAACAGTTCACCGTATAGGTACCGAATCCGTGCCTCTTTATTTCTCTTTGCCCTTTTTAAACTGTAACCGTGGTATCCAAAGCAACCATCAATTGCTTTAATCTTCCAGCTTAATTCCAGGGTGACCGTTGCCGTTCCATACTTTGTGAACATCGAAACGTATGAATTCGTCTGCGTTGTATTCATTCGAACAGTTCATTGGTTACGTCTGTTCATTCATTTTTATTTCTTTTATTCCCATTCCACTACCCTTCCATATTACCTGCCGTGAATCATGCTTGCCCATCTTCATTTTACCCCACCTCGAAAGGCAAACATCTTTCCACTTCCCAGCTCTTCCACCCAAAACCAAACACGCATCACATCTCACCTCTGCCCAGACCTCCTCGACAAGAGATCCGTCCTCATCCTCGACCCAAGCCACCAAAGACCGTTCGCCGACCCCCTCATCCACCACTTGAAACCAGCCACTGCCCGCACCCCACCGTGCCCACGGCCAACGACCACCAACATCACATCACGTCCAACCCCACTCCAGCGAACCTCATCATCACGCGTGCACTGCCCAGCCTGGCACCGGCTCCTCCTCCAAATCCGCTTCTCCCCTTGCTACCAGACTTTCCCTCACGCCGCCTTCATCTCCTCCTCTTCCCCTCTCTGTCAACTCAGCAGCCGCCTCCTTGCTATTTGCTCGAAATATGTATATGAAGGTATATTATATATATTTACATGTTTATAGTTTATATGTATATCTAGGTGTCATATTATAAGTTTGACAGGTTGTTATATATATGTTGATAACTGATTTTATATATATAATTTGTTAAAGTTATTTGTTTATATATGTTTTACGTTTTGTAAGCTAGTTTTAATAGTATGTTATTTTATATATTATAATATAGCTTTGAGTTGTTTGCGTATAAAGCTTGGTTACTATGATCTGTTCCAGAGATATTTATAAACTAAAGTATATTCATTTATATAATATAGATGGTATAGTATGGGTACATGTATTATTCGCAGATTCCATGTGCAGCATCAACTTGATATTTTATTCTATTTTCTTTTACGTGTGTTTAATATATGTAATATAAATGCATATGGATCTTTGATTTTTGTATACATAGACTTTTAAATTTTAAGTTTTCTTTTAGCTGTACATCAGCCGTGACATATAGAAGCGTGGGGTAATTGATGATATGTTAAGTATACATAAGTAATATATATATTTTATAATATAGGCTGTGAAGTGTATATGTTATATATAGTTGTTGTTTTTTTTTATATGCAGCGGTCTGCTAGTATACATGAGTTACAAAGTATGTGCCTATAGGATTTCTAATATGTCAGTATATATAGTTAAACTGGAGTATTAAATATTTTTTATATGTTGTATAGTTTATATTGGTATTATATATATATACCAAATCTGTTATATAGTTTAGATTTATTTTATTTTAAGACTTTTATTTAAAGATGATATATTGTTTTGAAGTGTAAGGTGTTGTTTGGACGTTTATACTATATTTATCCATATGCTAGATTTTGAAAAGGTTATATATATTTACTGAATATAGGCTTACAGTATCCTATATTTTAAAGCTGCCGTAGTTCTGTATATGTACTTGATTTTTTTTACAAATGCTTTATTGCGTTATATTTAATATGCTGTATTGATATATATATATTTGCTACCCATATATTTCGATGGAAGTAAAGGTGTTTTGGGAATTAACATTGTAAAGATTTCATTATATGTGGTTTGATTTTTTTCTCAAAGGCAATATAAAAGTTTGGGTTCTAAGAAGAAATATTTCACGCAAATATTATGGATTCAATTTTTTTTTATTTAAGTTAAATTTTTTGAAACGCATGTGTTAGAGGTTATAATATGATTTTTATTCACACATAAATAGTTATGTATATAATTATATGCAGTCATATATATGTGTGTTCACTTATATCATTTTTCTTCATCCATCCAGTCATCGTGCCTTGCTCTTCTCTTGCCAATGTTCAAGTTGGTCGCATCATCTTTTTGATTTACTCGTGTCCGTATCAATGTGCGTATCCGTATCACCTTCTGTATTCTCTAGCCTCGAAAGGTGAGCAATCACTCACGATTAACGTTCTTTTATTATTTAAATTTGATTTCAATTGAAACGACAATTGAAATATGATGCTGTAGTTATTTAAATTGTTATATATGCTATCATCTGTATATGTTCACCTGTGACATCTGACACCAGTATCTAGTATTTATATGCCTGTTATTACTATCATCTGTATATGTTCACCTGTGACATCTGACACTAGTATCTGTTATATTATTATTGATGATATATGCCTGTTGTTGTATTTTATATTATCTGTTATCACTCTGCAAGTTCCCTGTTAGTATAGAATTCACTATGGGTTGAAATGATACATACCCGAACGGACTTTAGAATAGGAGAAAATCGTTATGGGTTGAAATGATAAACCCAAGCGATTTTCAATTGAATTGAAATTGGGATTACGGGTCGAAATGATATCTACCCGTATATATTTAAATTTCGGATTGAAATGATAAATATCCGTATCACTTAACCATATGATGTATATATACAGACACCGTTGGTCCATATATATAAATATTTTGAAAATGAATTCTATGGTTTCGGAAAGAAATATATGGTTTTAATAAACGTTGAGCCTTAAATTATTTAATTTAAATTAGGATGGATTTAATACATATGATATGTTTAAGTATAAAAATTATATTTCAAAATAGATTTTGGTAATAATTTGAATAAGTTAAGGTTGGAAAGAAAATTTATTTAATTAAACCAATTTGAAACTTATTGAAATTGAGATTTAAGATATGATTTATAACTTGGGTTTTATTTAAATAATTTAATGAATAATTCTTGCTTAAATAAATTTAAGGAAATATTTAGTAAGAATGAAATTTAAGGATAGTTAAATGATATTGAATTTATTAAGTGAATATTTCCTGATTAAATAATAAAAATTTGAATCAAGAGCTATAGGAAACTGTTAAATTTAACTTTGGAAATGTTGAATATTAAAGCTTTGAAATATATGGAAATTTAAATGATCTGTTTAGAAATGAATTAAATTGATGAATTGAGCTTTGAATAAAATTTGAATTCGGAATTTGAAGTTGATTTGAATCGATTTGCTAGACTTGAGGAAATTAAATACTTTACTTTTCAAATCATTTAATATATATATATACTATTTTGGAAAATAGATATATTTGAAATGAAATGATATTTGGTTTTTGAAGTATAAATTTAATTGAAATGACCACGGTGTTAAAATGTATATTTCCACTTTGTAGATAGTTCTGAAGATCCTTAGAGGATGGTTATCCCAACATTCTTTAAGTTACTCGTACTTCAATTGATATTTCACTTGAGTTGGATTTATTTATATAAGAATGTTAATCCTGACTCGAGTGTTTTGTGTTTTGCTTTACGCTCGGGTCAGACCGAGTGACACAGCATTTGAGACTCACCCTTGGAGTTTGGAGCTTCCCTTGGAGATCCAACTATCGCCTCAGCTTTCAGCTCTTCTAATTGATTTGTCCGGAGAAGTCATCTGTTGTACTGGGGACTTCACTGCAATTGAGATATTCTGTTGTATTTTTTCTAACTCTGATGTTTATATAGTAGCTTCATGAACTACTATTTTATCTATTCCGCTGCGTATTATTGTATTACTCTGTGTCTGTAATTCTGTGATTGATTTATTTACTGCATATGCTGAGTTTTGCCAAATTTAAATTAACAATCTGATATTTTGAATTATTCAAGTCAGACATGTGTGGATTTATTGTCGATTTGAATGGTCCAAAATAGCGGGTCGTTACAGTTGGTATCAGAGCTTTGGCTCTAGGCAAAACCTAGCATATATAGTAAATTTATTTACAGAATCACTTTCGTTCGAGTTTGAATTTCTTCCTTTTGAGTCGATTTCCTTTGAACTTTGGAACATTCCCTACGGTTCCAAAATTCATTCTTGTCTCTCTCTATTAGTATTCTTTTGATTCTGGAGTATCCCATAACTCCACTTCGAATGATCTCTATAATAATAGGCGATCCCGCCAATCTTTGAAGGAATTGTGAAGGGGTGGAACTTCTTTACAATTAGCATTGATTCACCGGAGATTTATATATCCCTCGGTTTAAATGCTGCTATCTTTTGCTATGTCGAATTCTATCTTTGGCGATCGAATGTCGATTTGCCTTAGAATTCGGCACTGATCTTATTTTGGAATCACGGTTGATCGGTTAAGGTCGCCCACGATTTATATAACTGTATCGATCTATTGTTTTGTAATTAATTATCTCATTTTCGTTCGAACTTATCTTCGAATCAGAAATCCTAATCGATTAGAGTCCCTCTAATTTGAATCTCTATCTTTGTTTGAAATCCATTCTTAAATCGTCCTTTGAAATCGGGTTTGTTTGTATTTTAAGAAATTGTTTTCTAAATCGAAATTATTATTTTTATAAGTATGATTATATTCCATATATAAAAGTGAAATGTTTTCGATAAAGATTATATACCCTTTAAAATTAGAATTTGAGGTTTCGAAAGGATCTGTAATTTTGAAAAATTATATAAGAAATTTGATTTATCTAAAAATGATTTATAACTGAAGGATTTTAAAAGTGAAATTCGAGAATTGAACTCCGGTATTTTGAAATTGGTTTTAAGATTTTGAAATATATTATAACAATAATATGATTTAAAAGTATTTTCTGAATAAGAAATGTTTCAAATGATTTTAATGAGTTTCGAATGATTTCGAAGAAATTTCAAAAGAAGTTTGAGAAAATAGAAGTCCAGAACTCACTTATGTCGCTGGAAAATAATTTCGGTGATGAGTGCACGCATCATCGACATTGATTTTCGAGTTTCAGAGTGAGGGATAGGCCACTTCAATAGCTTTGCTATGCGAGTGATTTTGCGAAACCAATTTTGATTCCAAATTCCGAAGTAAGATTTGATATTCAAAGTATATATATGTATATATATTTGAAATGATTTGAAGTAAACCGGTGTTCATTCCTTGAGTTTCGGATTTGATATAATTCCATATATTAAAATTGATTTACTGATTTGTTGATTTCCAACTCTTGAATTTGAAAATGATTTCTTCAACTATTTCGAAGGTTCGAGCACTTTCAAATCAAGGTTAACTTTTCAAGCTAAATTTTTGAAAAGCATGAATTATTTGATAAAGTGTATAAATTTGTTTGAATGTTTAAGTATGAAGTAATATGATTTAAATAAGTTGAAACTGTTTTGTTAAGTAAATGAATAAGGCTATTTTGAATTTTTTTCTAAATATGGAATTTAGATTTGAAATGTTTTGAAAGAATTTGGGCTTCAATATATTTTGAATAAAATTTAGTTAAATGTTTTAATTTAGTAACATCTTTATGAAACTATATATTTAACAAGTTGGAATAAATATATAAGTTGTACGTATGCTGTTTATTCGCATAATTAATTTGATCCAAGTTTGAGTATACAAGTTCGAGGTGGATTACACCATTTCGTGTTAGGATTTTTCATCCGATTCTTGATGGCGAATATTTGATATGGATTTTGGGCTTGATTCTTGAATTCTCTATCGTAGTATATGGCTATGCAAGGAGACCGATGGCTTTTAGTCGAGAAACTATATCGAAATCCGCATTAGGGAAGTCGAATGGACAATACTAGTTCGAAAGCAAACTTGTGTGATCGAGCGAGCGACCAAATGTGATTTTGCGAAATGATGACGTATGTACATCTTATATCCTAATATCATTGATATATTTTGACGCTGAAATTGAAAGCTGTCGAGTAGAATATCTTTGCTTACTAAAAGAAAACCTCCAATTTAAATTACAAAGATATATAACCCATAAAAGCAAAGATATTCAAACCCATATGGCTCTTCATACAGCGAAATTTATTTTGTAAAAGTTGAACCTTATAAAAGACGGACCTTACGTAAATATAGATGATTTTGAAAACATTTTGATTTTGGAAATGAATTGGTTGACTTAAAATTATATTGATTTGGAAATTTGGATTTATTTTCTAAATCTATTATTTTGGAAACTTTGGAACTAAAGATATTTAATTTGAGAAGAAATAATTTGGTGAAATTGTATAAGATTTTGAAAGTGAACTGATATTGAAACAAATTGAAATTTGAGAACCTTCTGTTACTAAATACTTGATTTGGGAGTTGTCGAACATATATAAAATTGATTCGTATGAGTATGAAATTGATTCGAAAACAATAGATTTGAAAAAGGTACTCAATTTGAAAGTGAAATCTTATATAATTGAAGTCTATATAAGTATGATTTGATATACTATTGATTTTGGAAAGTATTTGATTTGAAAATTAAATCTTATATATAATGAATTTTATATAAGTACGATATTTGAAAGTGATTTGAAAAGGTACTATATGATACATATTTTCGAAGTAAAGATATGGAAAGTGCCTTCTGCTTGATATCCGATTTGTGGCCACATCTTGGATTCATTCTATCGATATTGTTCTCTCTGATTTTGGTTTTCCGGATATGATACTCGAGTGTCCTTCGAATTCCATGGCGTTACCCATGGTCTTATCGTTCTCTCGTGACTGCATAGCGCAACTGCCTGGCTGAGTCTTGCCTAGGGGTACGGATTGTTTCCTGGGGGATCCAGGCGTAACCATTGTGTATCCTGCAATCTGTGTAGGTCGCGAATAGTAGCGCAAATGCTTGGCTGAGTCTTGCCTGGGGGTACGGATTGTTTCCTGGGGGATCCAGGCGTAACCATTGTGTATCCTGCATTCTACTAGTCATCATGGCGTAACTCGCAGGGCTGAGAAAGCTTACGGATATGGATTGTTTCCTGGGGGATCCAGGCGTAACCATTGTGTATCTGCGAACCATGGTTAGACAAAGGTTTTGGTTTTGTTCGTTTTTGATTGGATTGTACTTTCCATATCTGTTTTTAAAAGTTTTCCAGTATCTTCACTGGGTGTTGAAACAAGTCTACTAAGTACCTGGAGAATTCTAGCTTTGCGCCTGATCAACGCACTGCCAGAGTCTACAGGAACGAGGATAAACTTGTTAAGACATCGAGTTATAAAAGTATTTTCGAAAGGAAATTTGTTTCGACTATAAAAAAATATTTTATTATAAAAGCATTTCTAACAAAGAAATTTTGTATAAATATTTGGAATTGAAATTCTAATGGTTTGAATTAATTATTCATGCCCGATACTATTCTTTCGAATCTACCTTATCTGCTCAGCTTTATTTATTCACCTATATTCTGTCTCTCCAAGTCCTTCTTTTCCTTGTTGACTATACCCTTTTAAATATTATTTATTTATATATTATTTGGTTTAATAGAAAATTTTAGTGCTATAGATATTTTAGAGGTCATTAATTAAATAAAACATATTTAAAGTAAATGATTATTGACTTATAAATAATATTTGAAAAGTATTTTAGATAGAATTAATAAATTTATGAACTATGGATTTAATGTTTTCAATTAGCTTATTTGTAAATATAAGTAATAATGTAAATAATTGTTTTCAAATGATTTTCAGACATTTATAAAGGTGTCATTTAAACATATAAATGGAATTTATAAAGGAAGCAAGAAATTTTACAAATGGATTTTTGAAAAGTTTTAAAGTATAAAAGATAATTGAATTGCAAATGAAGTTTTCAAGTTTTAAGTAAAATTTATATAGTAAAAAAAAAAAAAAAATTTGTTTAATCTTGACTTTCAATCTATCTTTTCTGTCTGGTTGTTTCTATTCTTCTACCCCCTTCCTTTTCGGGGACGAAAAGTTTTGAGTGGGGGAGAGTGTAACGACCCGTAAAATTTAATGGTTTTAAAAGTATATTTAACTGGAAATTGTGAAATTTTAAACAATAAAATCTGAAATTAAAAATTTATTATTTGGAATACGTCTATTTTAATATAGCAACTGGTAAATTTTCATTTGATAATATTGAAGTTTGTTTTCCTGTGAAATTTCATTTCAAATCAAACCGGTTAATAAAAGTGAATTTAAAAGTTTTCCGAAACCTAAATATGTCAACAGGAGAAAATTTATTCAGACTATTCTGAATCAGACTGCGAAATTCGTTTTTTCAAATTTGGACTTCTACTGCTCCGTTTATCTTAATTCTGGCAAAATAGCAGCATTTCTGGTACCGGTTATCGACTTTTGATCGGATGACTGTACCACTAGTATTTGTATACCGTTTTGATAGTCACGTCATGCTGATCTTCTTGGTATATTCATTTGCTGGTTTCGGCGTCCGATGGACAACGGAATCTGTAAAACAGTTCACCGTATAGGTACCGAATCCGTGCCTCTTTATTTCTCTTTGCCCTTTTTAAACTGTAACCGTGGTATCCAAAGCAACCATCAATTGCTTTAATCTTCCAGCTTAATTCCAGGGTGACCGTTGCCGTTCCATACTTTGTGAACATCGAAACGTATGAATTCGTCTGCGTTGTATTCATTCGAACAGTTCATTGGTTACGTCTGTTCATTCATTTTTATTTCTTTTATTCCCATTCCACTACCCTTCCATATTACCTGCCGTGAATCATGCTTGCCCATCTTCATTTTACCCCACCTCGAAAGGCAAACATCTTTCCACTTCCCAGCTCTTCCACCCAAAACCAAACACGCATCACATCTCACCTCTGCCCAGACCTCCTCGACAAGAGATCCGTCCTCATCCTCGACCCAAGCCACCAAAGACCGTTCGCCGACCCCCTCATCCACCACTTGAACCCAGCCACTGCCCGCACCCCACCGTGCCCACGGCCAACGACCACCAACATCACATCACGTCCAACCCCACTCCAGCGAACCTCATCATCACGCGTGCACTGCCCAGCCTGGCACCGGCTCCTCCTCCAAATCCGCTTCTCCCCTTGCTACCAGACTTTCCCTCACGCCGCCTTCATCTCCTCCTCTTCCCCTCTCTGTCAACTCAGCAGCCGCCTCCTTGCTATTTTCTCGAAATATGTATATGAAGGTATATTATATATATTTACATGTTTATAGTTTATATGTATATCTAGGTGTCATATTATAAGTTTGACAGGTTGTTATATATATGTTGATAACTGATTTTATATATATAATTTGTTAAAGTTATTTGTTTATATATGTTTTACGTTTTGTAAGCTAGTTTTAATAGTATGTTATTTTATATATTATAATATAGCTTTGAGTTGTTTGCGTATAAAGCTTGGTTACTATGATCTGTTCCAGAGATATTTATAAACTAAAGTATATTCATTTATATAATATAGATGGTATAGTATGGGTACATGTATTATTCGCAGATTCCATGTGCAGCATCAACTTGATATTTTATTCTATTTTCTTTTACGTGTGTTTAATATATGTAATATAAATGCATATGGATCTTTGATTTTTGTATACATAGACTTTTAAATTTTAAGTTTTCTTTTAGCTGTACATCAGCCGTGACATATAGAAGCGTGGGGTAATTGATGATATGTTAAGTATACATAAGTAATATATATATTTTATAATATAGGCTGTGAAGTGTATATGTTATATATAGTTGTTGTTTTTTTTTTATATGCAGCGGTCTGCTAGTATACATGAGTTACAAAGTATGTGCCTATAGGATTTCTAATATGTCAGTATATATAGTTAAACTGGAGTATTAAATATTTTTTATATGTTGTATAGTTTATATTGGTATTATATATATATACCAAATCTGTTATATAGTTTAGATTTATTTTATTTTAAGACTTTTATTTAAAGATGATATATTGTTTTGAAGTGTAAGGTGTTGTTTGGACGTTTATACTATATTTATCCATATGCTAGATTTTGAAAAGGTTATATATATTTACTGAATATAGGCTTACAGTATCCTATATTTTAAAGCTGCCGTAGTTCTGTATATGTACTTGATTTTTTTTACAAATGCTTTATTGCGTTATATTTAATATGCTGTATTGATATATATATATATTTGCTACCCATATATTTCGATGGAAGTAAAGGTGTTTTGGGAATTAACATTGTAAAGATTTCATTATATGTGGTTTGATTTTTTTCTCAAAGGCAATATAAAAGTTTGGGTTCTAAGAAGAAATATTTCACGCAAATATTATGGATTCAATTTTTTTTATTTAAGTTAAAATTTTTGAAACGCATGTGTTAGAGGTTATAATATGATTTTTATTCACACATAAATAGTTATGTATATAATTATATGCAGTCATATATATGTGTGTTCACTTATATCATTTTTCTTCATCCATCCAGTCATCGTGCCTTGCTCTTCTCTTGCCAATGTTCAAGTTGGTCGCATCATCTTTTTGATTTACTCGTGTCCGTATCAATGTGCGTATCCGTATCACCTTCTGTATTCTCTAGCCTCGAAAGGTGAGCAATCACTCACGATTAACGTTCTTTTATTATTTAAATTTGATTTCAATTGAAACGACAATTGAAATATGATGCTGTAGTTATTTAAATTGTTATATATGCTATCATCTGTATATGTTCACCTGTGACATCTGACACCAGTATCTAGTATTTATATGCCTGTTATTACTATCATCTGTATATGTTCACCTGTGACATCTGACACTAGTATCTGTTATATTATTATTGATGATATATGCCTGTTGTTGTATTTTATATTATCTGTTATCACTCTGCAAGTTCCCTGTTAGTATAGAATTCACTATGGGTTGAAATGATACATACCCGAACGGACTTTAGAATAGGAGAAAATCGTTATGGGTTGAAATGATAAACCCAAGCGATTTTCAATTGAATTGAAATTGGGATTACGGGTCGAAATGATATCTACCCGTATATATTTAAATTTCGGATTGAAATGATAAATATCCGTATCACTTAACCATATGATGTATATATACAGACACCGTTGGTCCATATATATAAATATTTTGAAAATGAATTCTATGGTTTCGGAAAGAAATATATGGTTTTAATAAACGTTGAGCCTTAAATTATTTAATTTAAATTAGGATGGATTTAATACATATGATATGTTTAAGTATAAAAATTATATTTCAAAATAGATTTTGGTAATAATTTGAATAAGTTAAGGTTGGAAAGAAAATTTATTTAATTAAACCAATTTGAAACTTATTGAAATTGAGATTTAAGATATGATTTATAACTTGGGTTTTATTTAAATAATTTAATGAATAATTCTTGCTTAAATAAATTTAAGGAAATATTTAGTAAGAATGAAATTTAAGGATAGTTAAATGATATTGAATTTATTAAGTGAATATTTCCTGATTAAATAATAAAAATTTGAATCAAGAGCTATAGGAAACTGTTAAATTTAACTTTGGAAATGTTGAATATTAAAGCTTTGAAATATATGGAAATTTAAATGATCTGTTTAGAAATGAATTAAATTAATGAATTGAGCTTTGAATAAAATTTGAATTCGGAATTTGAAGTTGATTTGAATCGATTTGCTAGACTTGAGGAAATTAAATACTTTACTTTTCAAATCATTTAATATATATATATACTATTTTGGAAAATAGATATATTTGAAATGAAATGATATTTGGTTTTTGAAGTATAAATTTAATTGAAATGACCACGGTGTTAAAATGTATATTTCCACTTTGTAGATAGTTCTGAAGATCCTTAGAGGATGGTTATCCCAACATTCTTTAAGTTACTCGTACTTCAATTGATATTTCACTTGAGTTGGATTTATTTATATAAGAATGTTAATCCTGACTCGAGTGTTTTGTGTTTTGCTTTACGCTCGGGTCAGACCGAGTGACACAGCATTTGAGACTCACCCTTGGAGTTTGGAGCTTCCCTTGGAGATCCAACTATCGCCTCAGCTTTCAGCTCTTCTAATTGATTTGTCCGGAGAAGTCATCTGTTGTACTGGGGACTTCACTGCAATTGAGATATTCTGTTGTATTTTTTCTAACTCTGATGTTTATATAGTAGCTTCATGAACTACTATTTTATCTATTCCGCTGCGTATTATTGTATTACTCTGTGTCTGTAATTCTATGATTGATTTATTTACTGCATATGCTGAGTTTTGCCAAATTTAAATTAACAATCTGATATTTTGAATTATTCAAGTCAGACATGTGTGGATTTATTGTCGATTTGAATGGTCCAAAATAGCGGGTCGTTACAAAGTGTAAGCGAGCGAAGAGCAGGGACGAAGGCTTCATGGTGAGGGGCTCGCGATTGTTTTAGGGCATCGCGATTTCGACCGGTCGCGAAGCAGATGGCGGTGGCGTATGTGGTTGTTCGATTAGGGTTTAGGCATGGGCTCGTAGTCGAGATGGGAATCGCGATTTCCAGTGTCGCGATGGGTGCAGTGGGTTGGTGATGCTCGATGTTAGGCAGTTAGCTAGCTCGCGAGTGATGAGCGATGGCGAGGACTCGATTGTGGTGTCGATCGACGCGTGGGTTAAGTCGCAAGTTGATTTTGGGCTCTGTCGAGTCAATGGAAGCTGTGAGGTATTTGTTTCGTTCATCGTATTAGCTTGATTTAGTAAAAATATGTATGTGCAGATGGAAGAATATATACAGTTCATCTATTTCAATTTAAAACTTAAATCTGTTCAAAAAAAAAATCAAACTGATAACCCGTATAGATTACGTTTATATAGGTGTAGTTTTAAAGAAATGAATATGCATATTTTCATTGACTAGTTAATTTTAGTCATGTATTTAGGGTAATTAATTTATTTAATTAACTTACTCAATTTTTTCTAGTTGCTAGGATATTCTTGTTTAAAAAAGGAAAATAATGATGAACAAGAAAATTTGTATATTTTAAAGGTGATAACTTTTAGAAATCAAAGTTGTGATTAATCTGGTAATGAAAAAAATAAATCAATGGAAAATTTGTTTGAAATTGATTTAGTGTTTGGAAAATAAATTTGATAAAAGAAATTTGGTTTAAAATAAAATCTCTGGTGAATAAAAGAAAATATAGTTTCGAATTTAAATTCTGGTTGAATCAATTTATTAAAAGGAGAATTTGTTCAAAATAAAACCACTTGGAAATGTACACTTATCAAATGAAATTTAATTTATTCGATTGATTCGAATATTAATTTATTGTGTAAAATATTTATACAAGGTATAAATCAAGGGAATCGAGTCAAGTTTGGAAATGGATGGCCAATTAAAAAGCTAAGGTGAGATTTTTCTCACTCATATTGAATGTGGAATTTTTGCAGTTATTGATTGCTTTTGGATGTGATATTAGATATGATAGGATATATCTATATATATAGCAATATATACATATTGGCATATGTATATATTGGATTGATGATTTCCCGCCTCATATAGCGGATGAGACCCTATTGCGCCGTTAGTAAGTGGATATATTATAAAAACCCATATACCGCGATATTCCACCTCGAAGTGGAATTGGTATTGTGCTGACGTCTTTGGATGCAGGGAAACAGGTTGGAGGGATCCAACTGGACCCCTCACATTGATTGAATTTATTTCTACTGTGATGTTATAATCTGTGAATGATTATTGATGTTATTAATCCTATTGATGTCTGGAAATTATTTGAATGCTAAAATTTAGCTGAATGGATGTTTGATATCATTGGATTCCAAAAATAAACGAAATTGAATTTTTGAAATCAAAATAGAAATTTCTAAGTGAATTAATTTTAGAAATTGAATAAATTTTGAAGAAAGGAATTTTTAAAGTATAAAAAGGTTAATTTTTATAATCTTATCGAATTAATTCCAGAATCAAGTGAAAATGTTAAATAAATGGATTTCGTAAAATAGTGATTATAATTTGAAGAATTTAATTTAAGAATTTGGATTTTTAAATAGATTGAAAGAAACAAATTGAAATTTATTTTCTTCAAGAGGAATTTATTTAAAAGGAAATAAGTTGGAAGTCCAACTATAAATTTAATTGGAAAATTGAAACGAATTTGGAAAGTCAATATAAAATGTGAAGATATGAAATTTATAATTATAAAATGTGAAGAGATGAAATTTATAATTATAAAATGCGAAGACATGAAATTTATAGGTTGATAAATTATGAAGTTATAAAATGTGAAGGAAATTGTGGAATAAAATATTTATAAGAAAATTTACTTATAAATTAAATTTTTGCCCTTAGATGAAATATAAATAGAAATTGCTAATAAAATGATTTTTGAAGTTGAAATTGTTATAAAGTATAAAAGCAATTTATAAATGTTGTTTTATAAATCTAGAATCACTCAGTTTTGATAAGTGAATTATAGAAGGTTATTACAGAAGATATATTCGCGATTTTGGATAGCGAATTATCTTTGAAATAAATGTGTAGAAAAGATTGAAATTTGGTTAAGTGAAGTATATTCACGATTTTGGACAGTGAATATATTATTGAATAAAATGGATTCATTTTTGAAGAAGTGATATTAAAAATGAAGTTAAACATTTTAAAGATGTTTTAAAATGTATTGTGAATTGAAAGCATAGATTTCAACGTTCATTGTTGAAATAGGCGTTTTCGAAAATATAAGGAAATGATGGACTATAACACTGTTGTTATAGTAAATGATTTCCGAAAGGAAATGTTTTTATGTAGTATTGGGATTTATATACCTATCTAAATTTCGAACCCCTATACTAGTGATTTTGAGTCGTCGTAACGATGTTTTACGTAACATCCGTTTTGACTCAAATAGATGTTGTTATAATAAATGATTTCCTTAAAGAATGAAATTTATACTTAATATTGATTTAAGTATATCGAATATTTTCAAATGTTGAAAATAAATGATTTGTGAATTACTTATAATTAAATGGAAATGCTTTTCCAATATGAAATGAACGTTTTGAGAATTTATCTTTGTAAAGATAAATTGGAATTGAATATTGAAAACGATTGAAAATCGTATATCAAGAGATATTTTGAAAGATATAAATTCACTATGGAATTTATAAAAGAAATGGGAATTCGTTTAAAAATAAATAAACGTTGATTTATTTTTGAAGTGTGGAAATTTTATATCTAGTAAAGATATTTTGGAAGATAAAAAAATTTGGAAAATTATTTGGAATCTGATGATGTTGCGCATCTTTATTGATAGTTAAATAACCGACTATCAATAATTACCTTTAGATAGGTATTTGTTGTGAATTGGATGAATTTGAATGCCACACTTATTTTTTGAATAATCGCTCACTATTCGGGTTAGCCGGGAAAGGACCATGGGGTCGTATAACCCATTCCGAATATGTGATACGTCGTTATGAATTGCATTTGAAGACCGGTGTTGAAGACCGGATATTTTTGAAAACGGAAGGATTACCGTCGAGTTACTCTACATCGGCTGATCTCCGGTTTAGAGGTTTTATCACCCTTAGTGACGGGAAGTCCTGACGTGATTGAAAATTATCCGGATGTGCAAGGGCTTCGTGAGAAGTGCCTTCGGTTCTGTTCGATCCCGGAACAGACTTGTATGGATTGTGTGTCTGACGTTACAATTTGAGATATAAAGCTGATTTCTTTCAAATACATTTATGTTGGTGGCGGAGAATTTATTCTCTTAGCTTAACACCCTTCTCTGAGACGTACGAGCTCAGAGGTTATGTAGTTGAAATCTATCAGCGATATACTCCCAATTTGGTAACGTGGCATATTGAGTGTTGCTGTGAAATGATCAGTGTTTGATCATTTGTGATATGATCATTTGTTTGATCTTATATCTTTGTGATCATAGGTTGATCATTTTGTTTGACCCGAAGCATGGCTTTGTAGAAAGCGTAGCTTTGTGGACGAGACTTCGTCGAGCCTCACACCCCGGAAATGGTCAAAACAGGAAGGATGCGGCAAGATTTTAGGGAGTAGCGCCCCTTAGTGTATGTCATTCCTTCTGGATGGAGGTGGTATCATGGTATGGAGCCCAGATACTTAACCTATGTGGTTGCTGCATTATTATCTATGTGGTTTGTTGGAAATCGGGGATCCTCGGGAAGATCGGTTACGATCAGGGGATGGCATACGCGTGTCAGTAGTTACCTATTTTTGCAGAGGTAACCCGGCCTTGTGTTGGCAGAGATCCGGTTAGGTTCTCGGGTCGTCTATTCCAGGGACATACCCATCGTGGAAAAGGAAGTTCCTTAGCCTGACCATTTGTTGGAAATCCAAAGAAACAATACGACACTTGTACGGTTTTAGTTGTAGAACCTATCATTCACTTATGGTGGTCACCACTGTTTGGATGGTAGCTATAGTAGGCATAAGTGCGGAATGCCTATGCTGGCTAAGATTAATATTATACTTTCGAAATGTTTTCTACACTATGCACTAATAATAATATCAAAAATGATTTGATTTTGCGTATCAAGCATCTTTGACTATCATAAGAAGAAATCTCCTCCAATTCTGCGTTTGCATTGTGTGTGTGGTGGGAGGTCTTATGGTAGTTTCATTTTCCAAAAGCATTGCGAATTTGTTTTATTTTCTTTGTGAAAAATAACTGTTTTACGATCTCACACCAGTCACCATGACTGACTCGGAGTTTATTGTTCCCTTCTAAACTCTGGGTGCCCACAAATTTTCCACACGGGCAGCCTAGAGTTATGTTATCAGGATAGTCTGGATATTCTGGAGCTTTGGAGATAAGCTGGAGGACGAGACGTAGTATTTGTATCTGATAGTATTTATTCCGCTGTGTATTCTGTATAAGGACAAGTTTATATAACTGTCCATTGTTTGTTGTATTGAGTTGTATATTGACTCTGATGATTGATGTATGTATAAAATGATATAGTTCTTTGTTTTAAAAAGACTAGTGTTTATGTAATATATATTGTTCCGCTGCGATGTGTAAGATTTTGATATTGTTCTGTTTCTGTTGCTGTTCTGTTGTTCTTCTCTTCTTTCTGCTTCTTCTGCCTTTTTCTTCTTTCTTAAACCCTCACTATTGGAGTTTCCGGCACTCGATTGCTTGACAGTCGATAAAGTGAGTATCGATGTCGAATTTTCGAAAGTCGAAATTTTCGGTATGTGAAAGTTTTGGTACAACTACTTTAACTACTATATATATAAATATTCCATTTTTATCAAGATTGTTCTGATTTATCTCATTAATTTCTTATCGATCAGTCTTGTTCGTTGTATTCGTGCCATCTTGACTTACGTTCTTTTTCCGAATCTATCGCAGTGATTCTAACCTGTTGTTGTCTCACGGATTAGTGTCAGTGTTCGTATCGGTATCAGCTCATTCTCGTTCATCTCTAGCCTCGAAAGGTGAGCACTCACTCACGATTAACGTTCTTTTATTTATTAAATTTGATTTCAATTGAAACGACAATTGAAATATGCTGCTGTTAGTTAATTACACTGTTATATATGACATTACCTGTATCAGTTCACCTGTGACATCTGACACCATTATCTGTTATTATTTATGCGATGATAATACAGTTTAGCTGATAATTGATTGATTGTTGATGTTTATATTGGACGTTAAATTGTTAATGTTAAAATGATAAATAGTATGCAATTGAAATTGATATAGGATAGTTAAATGTTAAATTTGATTAAATGACATTTGTATAATATGACCCATTTAACTGTCAAAATTTATTGACACGCAGGATTTGTTAATTACATCTTGAACCATTGAATGTATGTTGTTAAATTGATGATGTTAAAATTGAAATCGAATGACAAGTGAAAACCGTAATGTAATAATCTTTAATCTACATGAAATGATAGTGTAGATTCTAGAAATAATTATATTAATTCGTACAAATAACAATGCGAATTAATACGGTTATTTCGGGATTATTTGAATTGATTATTGGATTGTTATTGATTGTTGTTATTGCTTGTTTATTTACTTTGACACCATCCCAGTTATCACACTGCAAGTTCCCTTTGTTATGCTTTGATTTTTGAATTGAATTGGAATCGGGTTGAAATGATAAATACCCAAAATTGAACTTTGACCTAGGATAGAGAATTAAATAAAACCGATTGGTCAAAAATTTGATTTAAAAGAAACGAAGATTTTATTTGAATAAATAATATGGTTTTGAGATGAAGTTGAAATTGAATTTTTAAGAAAAAGGAAATGTTAATATTTAATAATCTGAAACAAAATATTAACAATGTAATTGATGAAAGAATGTTGTTTGATTTGAGAAATGATTATAATTAAGTTTGAAATTATTAAACTTTGAAATGATTTAATAATTAAGTTGGAAATTATAATTAAGTTTGAAATTATTAAACTTTGAAATTATTTAATAATTAAATAAGATTAAATTATTTAATGATTAAATTGAATTCTTTAATAAGTAAAATTTAACTTTTGAATAAGTGAATTTTTCTTCGTAAATAATTGCAATTGAGTTTTCTTTATAAATTAAGTTTTGGAAAATTATTTAAGTAAGTAAATAAATGAAATTAAATTTCTTTAACAAGAAATGAAAATGTGATATTTTTGGAATTAATGCAAGACTTGTAATTGAAAGAATTTGATTTGACGAATTTAATTTAATTCAAAATTGTAAATTTTGATTTAATGAAGTTGAACTTAAGAATTGATTTAATGAATTGGAAATTTAATAGAAATTTTTTTGAATGATAAATTTACTTAACGAATATTAAATGAAATCGATAAATGAATTTAAATTTGATTTGAATATTAAATTAAGTTAATTTAAATGTTTTCGGAATGGAACTTATATGCGGACTTAAATCAATATTTGAATTGTTTTAAATAAAGATTGAATTTGATTTATAAGATTTTGAAATGGTAAATTGGAAGTTTTGAAATGAAAATTTTGGAAATTGATTTCGAAAGACAAACGAAATGTTGATTTATAAACTCTGATTGAAATTGAATTTGATTTGGTTTTGAAATAGATAAACGACCAATCGGTGAAATAATTTCGAAGGTTATTAAAGAGACCGGAATCGGTTTTAGATATACTCTCTATATAAACCGAAAACCACTTTAATAACTATACGCGGAGTGATGATCCAGAACGAAGTGGTTGGAATGATGTACGTGATGACTGAAGAAAGAGAATGATGATGGATAGCCTTGACACTTGTGTTAAATTGGAAATGACTAAAACAGGAGCTGTGCCGGGCCAATGGAGGATTAGCTACCTCAAGTGGACACACTTCTTCGAACTACTCATTACTTATTGTCGATTGGTGCACCCTTGATTTTGGGAGTGTTGTTTCACGGTGTTGCGGGCGCTGCGGCATTGCGTTCTCACCAGTCCGGATCAGGCGAACGGTAGTATCACTACCTTGGGTATTGCCTCATGTGCCTTGTCATACTTGTATTCCATTTATACGCGACCACTACGATTTTGATTTGTACCTTTAGTATATGGATTGCCCTCTGGTGACTTCCGGTTTTGGGGAAACTACGGTCTTGTATATGCTTTTGGGAATAAAAATGTGTTAAGGGTGGAATGGGCCATGACTTAACACTATTTTGATATCTTTTATATTACTGATAGACATTATCTACTTAGCGTATATTACTACCTAGTAGATAGTTTAACGGATCCTTAAAGGATGGTTATTCCAAACATCCTTTGAGTTACTTGTATTTCAATTGCTATTTCACTTGAGTTGGATTTATTAATATAAGAATGTTAATCCTGACTCGAGTGTCTTGTGTTTTGCTTTACGCTCGGGTCAGACTGAGTGTACCAGTATTCGATGCTCACCTTTGGAGTTGGAGCTTTGCTTGAAGATCCAGCCATCTATTCTGCTTTCAGTATTCGATGATTCCAGTAATGTATTCTGATTTGACTCTGATGTATCGTATTACTCTTCTATTGTAAACTCTGATGTATCTTATATATTCATATAGTAGCTTAATGAACTACTATCTCTTTTAATTCCGCTGCATTTATTACTCTGTGTCTGTGATCTGTGATTATATTTATTTACTGTATATGTTCAGTTTTGCCAAATTTAAATTAACAACGCGGTATTTTGAGCAATTCAACTCCGGCATGAGTGTCTACTTATACACTTATAATGGATGCGAATGGTCCAAAATATCGGGTCGTTACAGTTGGTATCAGAGCTTTGGTAGCTCTAGGCAAATCTCAACATATAGGGTAAATGTATTTACAGAATCACTCTCATTCGAGTTTCAATCTCTTCCTTTGACTCAATTCCTTTGAAGTTTGGAACGTTCCCCTCTGTTCTGAAATTCATTTCGTGTCCTTCACTATTCGTCTTCTTTCAGTTCTGGAGCACCCCATAACTCCATTTTGAATAATATCTATAATAGATCGGCGGTCTAGCCAATCTTCGAATGATTCGTCAAGGAGTAAAACTCCTTTACAATAGGCATTGATTTACCGGAGATTTCTGTATCCTCGGTTTACGATGCTAATCTATCTCCTGCTATACCTGAATTCTATTTCTTGAGATAGAATGTAGATTTACCTCGGAATTCTGCATCGATCTTATTCTTGAAGTCACGGTCGACCCGGTTAAGGTTGCCCATGATCTATATAAACTCATCCATCTTCTTATTTGTTATTTAAATCATCTCATCTTCTGTTTCAAACTTATCTTCGAATCAAAAATTCTCTTCGATTTGATTTCTATCAAATTTGAATCTCTATCCATGCTTGAAATCCAATTTGTATCGTCGAGCGAGGAAGTGTATTTGTAAATTAATATTAAAATGTTTTATATATTGTGTTGTTTGAGTTGTTGATGTTGATTTGGGTTTCCGATCGATTCGTCTGATCAACGCTATCGATAGGATTTCCAAAACACTTGAACAGAGCAAACTGACACAATATTATTTTCAAATTTGGAAAATGAAATAAATTTGTTTGATTATATTGTGAAAATATGAGTAAAAATTTTCTGGAATTTAATAGGTTAATTAAATTGTTTGTTTTAAATGATAATATTTGATTATCATTTATTGTTCTAAATAAATTTATAAATACGGTTTATAAATTGATTTGGAATTTGAAATGAATTTAATTCAGAAATTTGAGAATTTAGTTTTCGGTGATTTCGAACTTTGGTTTTAAAATTTTAAAGTTTATATTATTGAAAGTATTTTCGAATAGAAATCGTTTCCAAAGAATTTTAAAATGTTGAAATCAGTGCTCTTCTCCTTGTCCCTGGAAAATAATTTCGGTGATGGCGGCCGCATCATCGACATTCATTTTCGAGTTTCGAAGTGAAGAAACAATTCTGTAGCTTTGCTACAGTTTTGTTTTGAAAATATTTTGATTTAAATTTCTTCAGTATAATTTGATTTACATATATATAGGTATCTTATTTTAAAAATTTTAATTTGATTTGATATAAATATATTATATATATCTCTAAATTGTTTAAAGTTAATCGAAAATCTAATTCTTCAATTTTGTTAAAGGATGATTTACTTATAAATAAAACCAAATTTTGGAATAAACATTTAAACTTGAATAATTGAATTTGGAAAATTTTATTTGTATATTGTTCAACTGCATTCTAATACAACTTACCTAAATTATTCAGAAGTTGAATATGTGATTGGATAATATATAATATAAATTGAATTTATAAATAAAATTTGATTGGTTATAATAAATGTTATACACTTAAATTTTAATTATAAATGTTAATAGAGATAAATAGAATAATAAGATAATTGAAAAATAAATTTTGTTTAAAGGTTAATTAATAAATTGAAATTAGATCAGCTTAATGAATACCTTGAATTAAGATCAATTATTGAATATTAATTGATTTAAAAATGAAATTTATATAATTAGAATTAACAGTTGAACTAACAAACTTAAATCGAATGACTATATATTGATTTAATATAAATGGATTTAACCAAATTGAAAAGAAAGTGTAAATTAATTTAAATCGAAACTTTTATGTTTTAAATTAATTTATATTGGTTAAATATATGTAATAAGATATATTAAGTGGAACGACTTAATAATAATTTGGAATAAAAGAAGAATTTAAATTGCTGGAAAAAAAAATATGATTATAATAAAAGATTATTCAAATTTATGGTTTTAGAAATTGTAAATTGAAGAAAATGGGATAATAAAATATTGAATTTAGAAATAGTTGAGATTGATTTTAGTGAAATCAAATGGATTAAATCAATTATTGAATATCAATTAATTTAAATTTGAATTTATATGGTTTAAATTAATTGTTATTTTGTATTTCAAATCTGTTTTTCTTTCTGGTTGTTTCTATTCTCCTATCTCGTTCCTTTTCGGGGACGAAAAGTTTTGAGTGTGGGAGAGTGTAACGACTCGTAAATTTCAACTGTTTTAATAACGTAATTAGTTGAAATTTTGTGAATTTTAAACGATAAAATTTTGAAATAAAAACTTAATATTTGGAATACGTCTAGTTAAACATAGCAACTGGTAAATTTTTATCCGAAAATATGAAAGTTTATTTCGCGCGTAAATTCACTTCAATTTAATCGGTTAAAAAGCGATGAAAATAAAATATTTCCGAAACCTAAATATTTTTACATAGAAAAATTCTAAACCATCTTCTGAGCAAAACGTCAGTTTGTCGTTTTTCCAAATTTGGACATCTTTGGCTCCGTCGATCTTATTTTTCAGCGTTTTTCTTGCATTTTTCCGCCAGTAGAAAAATTCGAATTTCTATAATTCAATCGTATCGTTGATATCTGTGACGACCGCCCATGACCCCTGCACCGAATCTAGAGGTAGAGCGCTGTAAAGTGTGCCAGGCGACCATGGACGATTGTCAAGGTAAGATTTAAAACAACAGAATCTATCGTATTACTCACAGCGCATGGACAAAATACAATAGAACATATGTATAGTGAAGCTTTACAGAACAAAATGACATCATATAAAGAATACAAGCATCCACATAGTCAATACATCCAGCCTCACTACATATCTCTCAGAGAATACAAAACAGTGGAATATCCAGTACATATAAGAAGAAAATATGCAACCCTCTAGCTCGTCTTCGATATCAGCATCGTGAGAAGAGAACAGCACCTGTCACCTGCTACCTAGTCTGCCCGTCCCAAAATGGACGAACAGCCCAAGGCAATAAGAATTAAAAACATAAAGCCTTGAGTCAGACAACAGTCTTAGTGAGCAGTAATTTAACTAACAACATACCAAAAGAGCATAAAGGAAAAGGAATAGGAATACAACCCTCCCACTCCAACCTCATTCTACAGTGATAGCCCCCAGACACACACTAAGCAGAAGCAAACATAGCAGAGCATACAATTTAAAGTAAAACTACTATCACTCGAGTCAAGGGCAATGTTTTCCAAGTACCAAGGCCTAAATCAGATAAGTACCCAGAAAATACCGCTCTTGAGTCCGAATGACGATACAACCAAACATCCATGACTCTGGCTATCACTGTTATCATTGCTTCGATATCACCGTGAATTGAATGACCGGCACATTCTTTCAGCCGTCCGTCAAGGGCTAATGAAAACCCCGGTTCTAGACATAACTCCCGCACGTCGTCGCAGCCCGTGCCTAGGACTATCGAATCTGCCCAGAGTACTCGACCGTCAACAGTTGGCCGTTGGGACTATCGAATCTGCCCAAACGTACTCTTGCTTAGAGCATGCTAGAACCTTCAACAACGATGCTATCCAAGCCTCCTAGTCATCCTCCTCGACGACTATTCTCATATCCATTCATTATCTTCAACTCGAATCATATCACCGAGTTATCAACATGCTTGGAATGATCCCGCCTGGATTAGACCAAGTCTTCATCACATGATTGCCTCGCTTCATTACATCCTCGCAAAGCCTCATTTCATCATCACATCATCAAATCTATGCATAAGAGCTTCATCATCCCGCTACATATGCCTCGAGCAGCTTTTCCAATCCAAGAGCCTTTCCCTTAGCTTTTGAATCACCTTCGATCTAAACCTAATCATCAATCATCTAGTTCATAACAATCAATCAAATCAAACATCAATCCAAGCAACCAAGCATTCAAGTATGATCTAAGTAGACAATTATAACAATAATGGCATTTTCGTAATTAAAGAGTTGAAAGTCCAATAAGCATGAAAACATGGATTATATCTCTACAAACTTGATGAATGAACTTGCATAGGTTAACATATGATAAAATGGATGTAACATCATCATGAACAATGGATCTATATGGATCTACACATAGGGTGAAGAAAATGCATGGAAATCTCTATTTTTAACACCAAATCGAGCCAACAATCCGATATACTCCTTTGGATCCGTGTGCGAGATAATCACCACTCACCAAATCACCTAAACAAACCCAAATCAACACGCTTCAGATCTGGACAGCGAAGGATCAAGCTTGATCTAGCACGAATCCGCTTCAAATGAAGAAATCTCTCTTGAAAAGATGAAGATCTTCAATCTAAGCTCTTGAATCTTCAATCTTGATCTTCGATTTGGATGAATGGAAGCACTAGATTAGAGTGGAGAAAAGAAGTGAAGAAGTGTAGAAGTCGAGCTCTCAAAATGGAAGCACTTCGTCGCTTCAAAATCCGGATCCCAAAAATGAAGAGAAGCTCTCCTATTTATAGCAGAAAATACCCTAAGTCGTAACTCGGCTATCTTCTTAAGTCGCTGCCGACTTAACACTATGCCGACCTACGACCTAAAAACCCCCACGACTTAACAGAGCTTCCGACCTATCAGAGCCTCCGATCTAAAATTCTCGACCTATCCAAACCTTACGACCTACGACCTAACTGATAAGCCCTCACGCGACTTAACGCACCAGGTCTCAACGAGATACAACTTACTCCTAGGTCGCTCGCGACTTAACACACAGGCTACGACCTAACACCAAGCCAGAACCCAGTGACCTACGACTTAACAGGTTACGACTTAATACCTTAGACTCTCACGCGACCTAACACTTGAGCCAGCCTGCGACCTAACAACTTACTAAGCTACGACCTAAGACTTACAAAACCCTGCGACCTAACTACTAAGTCATCTACGACTTAACTATTAAGTCGTTAACTAACTTATTCCTTAGGTCGGTCAATCCCATAGGTCGCTAATTCGAACTGCCGACCTAACACTTAACACCCAAACACTTAGGTCGCTCACAACATGTCCTTAGGTCGTTGCCGACCTAACTCTACCCCAAAATACTTAGGTCGCCTACTACTCTTCCTTAGGTCGCCTAAACCTCTTAAGTCGGTCACGACTCATCACTTAGGTCGGTCACTACCTTAAGTCGGCAACTCGACCCAGACTTATCCCTTAACTTGCCTATCCCCTTAGGTCGCAGATCTTCTCTAAGTCGCTCACGACATATCTCCTAAGTTGCCAACAACATTTAGGTCGCGTACGACCTAGGACTTAGGCAATTTCAACCAAAATCTGAAACAACTCGAAAATGCTGAAAATCCCAGATTTTGACAAACTTTTCGATCCGTAAAATACGGGTCGTTACATTCTCTCCCCCTTAGGAATTTCGTCCCCGAAATTCCAAGCAATCATAGCAATCAAAGACTATTCTGTACGCCTACCATCCATAGCAATCAACAAACCATGCATCTAATTCTAGCTTAGCGTACAGAATTCTAAGACTTAGAACAAGTTACAATATCGCGAGATGAGACGACACCTTAGGGCCATACCTTGAAGAGTTCAGGATGAGCTGCCTTCATCCTCTCTTCCACCTCCCACGTACAGTCGTTATCATCATCACTCCATTGTATCTTGAGCAACTTAACTACCTTCCTCCTAAGCTGTTTCGTGTTGGTTTCAACAACACGAAGCGGTTTACGAGGTCTTCTATCAACTGGATCAACTTCAAAATCTTCATAGCTATCTGCAGGAACTACTGCATTTGAGTCGTGCACATACTTCCGTAGATATGATACATGAAAAACATTGTGCACACTCGACATCTTCTCTGGTAACTCCAATCTGTAAGCGAGCTTTCCAATTCGCTCGATAATCGGGAATGGTCCAACAAATCTTGGAGTCAATTTCCTCTCTTCCCGAATCGAATAACATTCTTCAATGGAGAAATCTTCACAAAAACCATATCTCCTACGTCGAATTCCAAATCCTTTCGACGCTTATCGGCATAACTCTTCTGACGATCTTGGGCTGCCTTCATTCGTTGCCGAATGATTTCTATACAATCTGAAGTCTGTCGAATCATCTCTGGCCCAAGTATCAGCTTCTCTCCAGTTTCCAACCAACATGTCGGAGAGTTACACGGTCTTCCATACAATGCCTCATACGGTGCCATACCAATGCTTGACTGGTAACTGTTGTTGTACGCAAACTCCACCAAATGAAGGTGATCTTCCCATGATCCTCCGAAATCCAAAGCGCAAGCTCTGAGGAGATCTTCCAAAACTCGGTTGGCTCTCTCGGTCTGACCATCTGTTTGAGGGTGATAAGCTGTACTCAAACACAACTCAGTTCCCAAAACTTCTTGGAAGCTCTTCCAAAATCCACTAGTGAACAATGGGTCTCGATCGCTCACTATACTCTTCGGAATACCATGGAATCGAACTATCCACTTAACATACGACTCAGCCAACTTTGATGCCGTCCTAGTCGATCGAACAGGAATGAATCTTGCACTCTTGGTCAAACGATCAACGATAACCCAAATCCCTTCATTTCCCGTTCTGGTTCTAGGCAATCCATCGATAAAATCCATCGACACTTGTTCCCACTTCCATGTAGGAACTTCTAATGGCTGAAGCAATCCACTTGGCTTCTTCTGTTCGGCTTTAACCAACTGGCAGTTCATACATTTGGGAATAAAATTTCCAACATCCTTCTTCATACCTTCCCAGTAGTAGGTTCTCTTCATATCCCGATACATCTTATTTCCACCTGGATGAATTGTCAACTTCGAGTGATGACTTTCCTTCAGAACTTCACTCCTCAATTCATCTATATCGGGAACAACTAGTCGTCCTTGCTTCCGAAGCCAACCCTCTCGATCGACCTCGAATCCTTTATCCTTTTCTGGATCCACTCCAGATTCCAAATCACGGATAATCTTGACAAGCTTATCATCTCGCTTTTGACTCTCGCCAATCCTTTCCACAAGAGTCGGTCTTATTGATAAGTTTGCCAACATCTCAGGTTCCAATTCACATCTAGGCCTGAAGTCAAATCCAGCTAAATACTCGAGACTCTTCCATTCTGAAAACATGGCTCCCAATCCTGCATGTCTTCGACTTAACGCATCTGCCACTGCGTTACCTTTTCCCGGAGTATAAGCTATACCAAAATCATATGATGCCAAAAACTCTAGCCAACGTTGCTGCCGAAGATTCAAATCCTTTTGGGAGAGAAGATACTTCAACGACTTGTGATCCGTAAACAACTCGAATCGAACTCCCAACAGATAATGTCTCCACATCTTCAGAGCAAATACAATCGCCGCCAATTCCAAATCATGAGTTGGGTAATTCCTTTCATGCGGCTTCAGTTGTCGACTTGCATATGCAACAACTTTATCCTTCTGCATCAGCACTGCTCCAAGTTCAGTACCACATGCGTCGGTGTAAACCACCATCTCATCATTCCCACTAGGAATAGTCAAAACAGGAGCACTCGTCAATCGCTCTTTCAGGATTCCGAAAGCTTGCTCACACTTAGCATCCCAACTGAACACTTGGTTCTTTTTCGTCAATCCTGTTAACGGTGCAGCTACCTTGGAGAAGTCTTTGATAAACCGTCGATAATATCCTTCTAATCCAAGAAAACTTCTCACATCAGATGCATTCTTAGGTCTAACCCAATCCTGGATCGCTGCCACTTTAGCGGGATCAACCGCTATTCCACTTCCAGAAATCACATGGCCTAAGAACCTCACTTCACTCTTCCAGAAGTGACACTTTGAAAACTTAGCCTTCAGCTGATGTTTCCGTAAGATTTCCAAAACAATATGCAAGTGCGTCTTGTGCTCTTCTTCCGTTCTGGAATAAATCAGAATATCATCCACGAACACAAGTACGAACTTGTTCAACTGGTCTCTGAACACTCTATTCATAAGATCCACAAAATATGCTGGCGCGTTAGTCAATCCAAACGGCATTACCAGCCACTCAAAGAAACCGGATGGTGTCCTAAAAGCAGTCTTCGGCACACTATCCTTAGCCACTCTCAACTGGTGAAATCCCGTTGCCAAATCCATCTGGGAAAACACCTTAGCTTCGTGAAGCTGATCAAACAAGTCATCTATCCTCGGCAATGGATACTTGTTCTTCTTAGTCACTTTATTCAGCTCACGATAATCCACACACAATCTCAATGACCTATCTGCCTTGGTTGCGAACACAACTGGTGCACCCCACTCGGACACACTATGCCGAATGAATCCTTTCTGTAAAAGATCATCAACTTGCACCCTCAACTCCTGCTGTTTCCTAGGCGCCATTCGCCTAAGAGGCATCACAACAGGTCTGGCTCCTTCAACTAGATCTATACGAAACTCGATCTCTCTATGCGGCGGCAACCCTTTGACTTCGTCAAAGACATCCTCGAATCCATTTGCGATTGGCACTAAAGACAGTCCATCCCGTGGAACAACTAGCGAATACATGAAGCTCATGAAGACGCCTTCCTCATGCTTACATCGTATCACAATCTTTCGCCCTTCCACATTCTCGACTGTCACCTCCAGCCTCTCACAATCAACCTTAGCTGCATACTTCCTAAGCCAGTCCATACCCAAGATAATTCCGAACCCCGCAAAGTTCAGAACAAAACAATCACAAACAAAAGAGCAACCATGACTCGACACAACTAGACCACGGCATAACATACACAAACAAGACGAACCCCCAACTGGATTAGTCACAACCAATGGCCTATCAACAATATCCGGTTCCAAACCTAACCGGCCTACTAGTTCATTACAAACAAATGAATGCGATGCTCCAGTATCAAACAGAACTCTAACTGGAACACCACATAGGAAAAGAGTACCTTGAACAACCACACTCTTTCCCTTCTCTTCAGCAGTAGGAGCTTTTGAAGACGACGGAACAGCTCCTAAAGCATAGGCTTGCACAATCTGCCTGTCCTTCCTTGGTTCTGGACAATTTTTCCTGAAATGCCCCGGCTTGTCACAGTTGTGACACTTCATCGGCACCTTAGGATTCTTACAATCCTTCGAGAAATGACCCTTCTGCTGACAGTTGTAGCAAGTAACCTCGCCTTTCGGCTTCTTCTGACCATCCTTACCCTTCTGCTGCTGCTGCTTCCTCTTCTTGTTTCCACCCTGCTGGGGTTTAGACTCTTCCCTGGTCACAGCAACAACAGATCCATCCTTAGGAAACAGACTCTCATGCCTGAGAGCTTTCTCCACAAGCTTCTCAAATGAATCGTCCAAATGATCCACCAACTGCCTCCCAAGATAACTATCCAAGCCGGTCACAAACTTCTCATTCTTCTGATAAGCAGATTCAATATATGACCGGGCATACTTGGACAAAGCTTCAAACTCAGAAACATACTCAAGAACGGATCTTCCACCCTGCTTGAGCTCTACAAACTTCTTGAACAGAACAGACTTCTGAGCTGTAGAAATGAACTTAGCTTCAAACCTAGCTTGGAATTGCTCCCAAGAAATCTCTTCCTCCGCAGTATTGATGGTAATAGAGTTCCACCAATCAGAGGCTCTCCCTTGAAGCTGCCTTGATGCCAACTTCCTCTTAGTCGCATCATCAATTCCCAAATCACCAAAGATCCTTCTACAAGCATCTATCCATCTCTGGACTTCGATAGTTGATTCTGTTCCCAAGAAAACCTTCCCTCCAAGAGCAGTATAATCCTTGCACAACTTAGCAAAATCCACTGGTTTTGGAGTTTGGACTTGAACTCCAACATCAACTGCCGCCCCCGGAACTGGTATCCTTCTCATGATCGAAGTCATCATAGCTTCGAACATGGCTGCATAATCCGCAGTCTCTTCGGTAGCACGGCCTTCCCTAGCAGCTGGTCTCCCTCTTCGACTCATTCTCAATATCTATAAAAAGGAATGATCAGAACACCTTAGAGAAACAACTGCATAAAGGACTCAAACTCAACTAAACTACTATATTTTATATAGTATTTATCCATCAAAATACAATTACGTCTCTCATACGTGGTTACTTCAGCGAGCGTTGGGTAAAATCGATTAACCAATGCTCTGATAACAAATGTGACGACCGCCCATGACCCCTGCACCGAATCTAGAGGTAGAGAGCTGTAAAGTGTGCCAGGCGACCATGGACGATTGTCAAGGTAAGATTTAAAACAACAGAATCTATCGTATTACTCACAGCGCATGGACAAAATACAATAGAACATATGTATAGTGAAGCTTTACAGAACAAAATGACATCATATAAAGAATACAAGCATCCACATAGTCAATACATCCAGCCTCACTACATATCTCTCAGAGAATACAAAACAGCGGAATATCCAGTACATATAAGAAGAAAATATGCAACCCTCTAGCTCGTCTTCGATATCAGCATCGTGAGAAGAGAACAGCACCTGTCACCTGCTACCTAGTCTGCCCGTCCCAAAATGGACGAACAGCCCAAGGCAATAAGAATTAAAAACATAAAGCCTTGAGTCAGACAACAGTCTTAGTGAGCAATAATTTAACTAACAACATACCAAAAGAGCATAAAGGAAAAGGAATAGGAATACAACCCTCCCACTCCAACCTCATTCTACAGTGATAGCCCCCAGACACACACTAAGCAGAAGCAAACATAGCAGAGCATACAATTTAAAGTAAAACTACTATCACTCGAGTCAAGGGTAATGTTTTCCAAGTACCAAGGCCTAAATCAGATAAGTACCCAGAAAATACCGCTCTTGAGTCCGAATGACGATACAACCAAACATCCATGACTCTGGCTATCACTGTTATCATTGCTTCGATATCACCGTTAATTGAATGACCGGCACATTCTTTCAGCCGTCCGTCAAGGGCTAATGAAAACCCCGGTTCTAGACATAACTCCCGCACGTCGTCGCAGCCCGTGCCTAGGACTATCGAATCTGCCCAGAGTACTCGACCGTCAACAGTTGGCCGTTGGGACTATCGAATCTGCCCAAACGTACTCTTGCTTAGAGCATGCTAGAACCTTCAACAACGATGCTATCCAAGCCTCCTAGTCATCCTCCTCGACGACTATTCTCATATCCATTCATTATCTTCAACTCGAATCATATCACCGAGTTATCAACATGCTTGGAATGATCCCGCCTGGATTAGACCAAGTCTTCATCACATGATTGCCTCGCTTCATTACATCCTCGCAAAGCCTCATTTCATCATCACATCATCAAATCTATGCATAAGAGCTTCATCATCCCGCTACATATGCCTCGAGCAGCTTTTCCAATTCAAGAGCCTTTCCCTTAGCTTTTGAATCACCTTCGATCTAAACCTAATCATCAATCATCTAGTTCATAACAATCAATCAAATCAAACATCAATCCAAGCAACCAAGCATTCAAGTATGATCTAAGTAGACAATTATAACAATAATGGCATTTTCGTAATTAAAGAGTTGAAAGTCCAATAAGCATGAAAACATGGATTATATCTCTACAAACTTGATGAATGAACTTGCATAGGTTAACATATGATAAAATGGATGTAACATCATCATGAACAATGGATCTATATGGATCTACACATAGGATGAAGAAAATGCATGGAAATCTCTATTTTTAACACCAAATCGAGCCAACAATCCGATATACTCCTTTGGATCCGTGTGAGAGATAATCACCACTCACCAAATCACCTAAACAAACCCAAATCAACACGCTTCAGATCTGGACAGCGAAGGATCAAGCTTGATCTAGCACGAATCCGCTTCAAATGAAGAAATCTCTCTTGAAAAGAGGAAGATCTTCAATCTAAGCTCTTGAATCTTCAATCTTGATCTTCGATTTGGATGAATGGAAGCACTAGATTAGAGTGGAGAAAAGAAGTGAAGAAGTGTAGAAGTCGAGCTCTCAAAATGGCAGCACTTCGTCGCTTCAAAATCCGGATCCCAAAAATGAAGAGAAGCTCTCCTATTTATAGCAGAAAATACCCTAAGTCGTAACTCGGCTATCTTCTTAAGTCGCTGCCGACTTAACACTATGCCGACCTACGACCTAAAAACCCCCACGACTTAACAGAGCCTCCGACCTATCAGAGCCTCCGACCTAAAATTCTCGACCTATCCAAACCTTACGACCTACGACCTAACTGATAAGCCCTCACGCGACTTAACGCACCAGGTCTCAACGAGATACAACTTACTCCTAGGTCGCTCGCGACTTAACACACAGGCTACGACCTAACACCAAGCCAGAACCCAGCGACCTACGACTTAACAGGTTACGACTTAATACCTTAGACTCTCACGCGACCTAACACTTGAGCCAGCCTGCGACCTAACAACTTACTAAGCTACGACCTAAGACTTACAAAACCCTGCGACCTAACTACTAAGTCATCTACGACTTAACTATTAAGTCGTTAACTAACTTATTCCTTAGGTCGGTCAATCCCATAGGTCGCTAATTCGAACTGCCGACCTAACACTTAACACCCAAACACTTAGGTCGCTCACAACATGTCCTTAGGTCGTTGCCAACCTAACTCTACCCCAGAATACTTAGGTCGCCTACTACTCTTCCTTAGGTCGCCTAAACCTCTTAAGTCGGTCACGACTCATCACTTAGGTCGGTCACTACCTTAAGTCGGCAACTCGACCCAGACTTATCCCTTAACTTGCCTATCCCCTTAGGTCGCAGATCTTCTCTAAGTCGCTCACGACTTATCTCCTAAGTTGCCAACAACATTTAGGTCGCGTACGACCTAGGACTTAGGCAATTTCAACCAAAATCTGAAACAACTCGAAAATGCTGAAAATCCCAGATTTTGACAAACTTTTCGATCCGTAAAATACGGGTCGTTACAATATCAGTGTACCAGTCTGTTCATCTCGTCGTGCTAATCTCTGCAGTATATTTAATCTTGTATTTCGGCCGTCGGTACGTGGTGAAATCTGCGTAGCGATTAGCCGTACCGGTAACCAATTTGAGTCTCTATAATATTCTGTGCGTATTCATCCATCAAACGTTTGAAAATGAATGGCCACTTGTTTTATATTCCCAGAAATTTATACCTAACATTCACTATTCCCTATATTTCTTTTATTATACGTTGGTCCATGCCTCTTCATTTTTCCTGAGAGCAAAAGCTTATTTTATTTTTACTGTTCATAAGCTTGAGGCTCAAACCCATCCTTCATTCTCTCGTCTTTTTCAGCCACCAACACCTTGCAGCCAAGCAACCACCGAACGGCCCCTCCTTTTGTCCTCCCTACCGCCTGCCACCTCACCATCACTCAGCCCACCGTCCCGCTTCCAACCATCCACAACCCGTGAACCTACGGCACTTCCAACCCATTCCCCACCGAAGCCTTCGCCTAAGGACGTGCCACAAACAATCTCTTGCTCCTTCGCCTCTCTCTCCCTGTCGCTACCCCATCACTGTCTTGGCAATTGGCCACCGTGAGTCCCTCTCCTCTTTATATTTATTGTTATATACGGCTGTGGGAATATAAGGTATATGTATTGTATTAATCTAGTTATATAAGTCTGGTTGTATATCAGTGGCTGTGATGTTTGATTTTTCTTAGTCGCAGTTTATAGTGTGATATGTGTAAGTTTATACATTTACTACGTATTTGTTTTATCGTGTATATATATAGGCAGTTATATATATTGCTGTGAATACATGGGAAACTTTTTATTTTAGTTGTTCAAAAGATTTTTTTTTATGTGATGTCGCATATATATTCTCGACAGAAGAAAATATGCTAGTGTATATTTTATAAATAGTTACTGTATATATATATTTTTTTGGGGTATGTTCGACTAGTGTAAATTATACAGTATATGATATATGTTATATTTATATGTTGGACGGTGAAAGGTGTATATTTCTTTTTTATGTTAGTTTCTTTGTACTGATTTGTTTCCATGTAATGTTTCCAATTCGTTTGTATTATAGGTGTCTGTTTTGTATTGCATATGACTATAATAACAGTGATTTTTAAGCTAACAAGATTCAGATAGTTGACTTTTATGTGTGTGTTTTAAAATATTATATTTTACTATTGTAAAGTTGTAGGATTTTGTAGTCTGCATACATTTTGGAAAAATTTGTTGTTCGAATGTGTCTGCATACTTGTACAATATATAATTTAGGTGCTGTATTGAAGAATGGGAATATGTATGTTATACATAAAGTGCATTGGTTGCAGTGTCTGTTATATAAGTCTTATATATAATTATACGTGTGTCAGGTTATCTATTTAAAAAAAAACTTTATATTTAATGGTGGTCATACTTAAAACTATTGTTTAACTGACCATGTAATATAGTGTAAGTTCAGTCTATATACTTATAGCATATCTATATGTTATATGCGAAGATGTTTGAGGTCTGGCTACAAAATTTAGTATTGAGTTTGTGTACATTAGTTATATTTTATGTTCGATTTATAGACTTTTACATATGATTGTTATAGGCGTTAGCTTAAATAATATTATATATATAGTTTATATTAGATGTCTTGCACGTATAAATTTATGTAATAAAATGTTAAGTTAGTATATATATTAACTTTATACGTTTCGTTTATGAAAGTTTCAATAATGTATTCATCTATATATAGTTTTGAAAATCTGATATTTGTACTAATGATTTGCATATGTTTCAAGTATATATTATATTGTCTATTTTTAGCAGGATGATATCAACATATATTGTTAGGTATAATATATCAGCCTTACTGTTTTGGTACAACTACTTTAACTACTATATATATAAATATTCCATTTTTATCAAGATTGTTCTGATTTATCTCATTAATTTCTTATCGATCAGTCTTGTTCGTTGTATTCATGCCATCTTGACTTACGTTCTTTTTCCGAATCTATCGCAGTGATTCTAACCTGTTGTTGTCTCACGGATTAGTGTCAGTGTTCGTATCGGTATCAGCTCATTCTCGTTCATCTCTAGCCTCGAAAGGTGAGCACTCACTCACGATTAACGTTCTTTTATTTATTAAATTTGATTTCAATTGAAACGACAATTGAAATATGCTGCTGTTAGTTAATTACACTGTTATATATGACATTACCTGTATCAGTTCACCTGTGACATCTGACACCATTATCTGTTATTATTTATGCGATGATAATACAGTTTAGCTGATAATTGATTGATTGTTGATGTTTATATTGGACGTTAAATTGTTAATGTTAAAATGATAAATAGTATGCAATTGAAATTGATATAGGATAGTTAAATGTTAAATTTGATTAAATGACATTTGTATAATATGACCCATTTAACTGTCAAAATTTATTGACACGCAGGATTTGTTAATTACATCTTGAACCATTGAATGTATGTTGTTAAATTGATGATGTTAAAATTGAAATCGAATGACAAGTGAAAACCGTAATGTAATAATCTTTAATCTACATGAAATGATAGTGTAGATTCTAGAAATAATTATATTAATTCGTACAAATAACAATGCGAATTAATACGGTTATTTCGGGATTATTTGAATTGATTATTGGATTGTTATTGATTGTTGTTATTGCTTGTTTATTTACTTTGACATCATCCCAGTTATCACACTGCAAGTTCCCTTTGTTATGCTTTGATTTTTGAATTGAATTGGAATCAGGTTGAAATGATAAATACCCAAAATTGAACTTTGACCTAGGATAGAGAATTAAATAAAACCGATTGGTCAATAATTTGATTTAAAATAAATCGAAGATTTTATTTGAATAAATAATATGGTTTTGAGATGAAGTTGAAATTGAATTTTTAATAAAAAGGAAATGTTAATATTTAATAATCTGAAACAAAATATTAACAATGTAATTGATGAAAGAATGTTGTTTGATTTGAGAAATGATTATAATTAAGTTTGAAATTATTAAACTTTGAAATGATTTAATAATTAAGTTGGAAATTATAATTAAGTTTGAAATTATTAAACTTTGAAATTATTTAATAATTAAGTTTTGAATTATTTAATAATTAAATAAGATTAAATTATTTAATGATTAAATTGAATTCTTTAATAAGTAAAATTTAACTTTTGAATAAGTGAATTTTTCTTCGTAAATAATTGCAATTGAGTTTTCTTTATAAATTAAGTTTTGGAAAATTATTTAAGTAAGTAAATAAATGAAATTGAATTTCTTTAACAAGAAATGAAAATGTGATATTTTTGGAATTAATGTAAGACTTGTAATTGAAAGAATTTGATTTGACGAATTTAATTTAATTCAAAATTGTAAATTTTGATTTAATGAAGTTGAACTTAAGAATTGATTTAATGAATTGGAAATTTAATAGAAATTGTTTTGAATGATAAATTTACTTAACGAATATAAATGAAATCGATAAATGAATTTAAATTTGATTTGAATATTAAATTAAGTTAATTTAAATGTTTTCGGAATGGAACTTATATGCGGACTTAAATCAATATTTGAATTGTTTTAAATAAAGATTGAATTTGATTTATAAGATTTTGAAATGGTAAATTGGAAGTTTTGAAACGAAAATTTTGGAAATTGATTTCGAAAGACAAACGAAATGTTGATTTATAAACTCTGACTGAAATTGAATTTGATTTGGTTTTGAAATAGATAAACGACCAATCGGTGAAATAATTTCGAAGGTTATTAAAGAGACCGGAATCGGTTTTGGATATACTCTCTATCTAAACCGAAAACCACTTTAATAACTATATGCGGAGTGATGATCCAGAACGAAGTGGTTGGAATGATGTACGTGATGACTGAAGAAAGAGAACGATGATGGATAGCCTTGACACTTGTGTCAAATTGGAAATGACTAAAACAGGAGCTGTGCTGGGCCAATGGAGGATTAGCTACCTCAAGTGGACACACTTCTTCGAACTACTCATTACTTGTTGTCGATTGGTGCACCCTTGATTTTGGGAGTGTTGTTTCACGGTGTTGCGGGCGCTGCGGCGTTGCGTTCTCACCAGTCCGGATCAGACGAACGGTAGTATCACTACCTTGGGTATTGCCTCATGTGCCTTGTCATACTTGTATTCCATTTATACGCGACCACTACGATTTTGATTTGTACCTTTAGTATATGGATTGCCCTCTGGTGACTTCCGGTTTTGGGGAAACTACGGTCTTGTATATGCTTTTGGGAATAAAAATGTGTTAAGGGTGGAATGGGCCATGACTTAACACTATTTTGATATCTTTTATATTACTGATAGACATTATCTACTTAGCGTATATTACTACCTAGTAGATAGTTTAACGGATCCTTAAAGGATGGTTATTCCAAACATCCTTTGAGTTACTTGTATTTCAATTGCTATTTCACTTGAGTTGGATTTATTAATATAAGAATGTTAATCCTGACTCGAGTGTCTTGTGTTTTGCTTTACGCTCGGGTCAGACTGAGTGTACCAGTATTCGATGCTCACCTTTGGAGTTGGAGCTTTGCTTGAAGATCCAGCCATCTATTCTGCTTTCAGTATTCGATGATTCCAGTAATGTATTCTGATTTGACTCTGATGTATCGTATTACTCTTCTGTTGTAAACTCTGATGTATCTTATATATTCATATAGTAGCTTCATGAACTACTATCTCTTTTAATTCCGCTGCATTTATTACTCTGTGTTTGTGATCTGTGATTATATTTATTTACTGTATATGTTCAGTTTTGCCAAATTTAAATTAACAACGCGGTATTTTGAGCAATTCAACTCCGGCATGAGTGTCTACTTATACACTTATAATGGATGCGAATGGTCCAAAATATCGGGTCGTTACAGATACAGGGACATAATGTTTTCTGCTCCTGGTTCAGACGACTGACCTACTAGTTCAGTCGACTGAACCTGCTACCAAACCAGAATCAGCCTAGCCCCTAAGTGGGGCAAAATTCTTCCAGAACCGATTGATCGAGCAACGGCAACTCGGGATTTATGCCAAGCGACAACCCAGCCTAATAGGTTGTTCGATACACCACGGTAAAACATGTTCAAACACCCATAAAAGGATTTTTTACAAAATTGGACTTCAAAAACCAAAAATTGAAAAATTCACCAAATCAATCCAAATCAAAAACAAATGAACATGAATAGATGTTAGGAATTCATACCTAACAACAACAAAAGCTATAGACTTAGATATGAGTTCAAAAAACTCACCTTTAAACCCAAAAACAATGAATGAGAAGCTTTTAAAACAAGGCAAGAACAAGTCCTCTTCAACACACCTCTAGAACCTTCAATCTATTATCAAAGGTGAACTTTTTCCTAAGTTAGGGTTAGGAATTTCTGAGAATTGAAGAGAGATTGAGATGGAGAAGAAGAAGAGGATGCTTACCTTAGCTTCTCTTTGTTTTCTAGAGCTTGAATTTGAATTTCCTAGTAAACTAGGTTTAGGAATTTTAATTTCCTTTCTCTTTAACCATTTTTGCTTTAGCTAGAGAGTGTTAGGAAAATGAGAATTAATGAAGGATCTTGAGTGGAGTATAGGGTATTCAGTTGGGTTAAAGGGGATGAAACCCAAACCCAAAGCCCAATAGAAAAATAGCAAAATTCACCCAACTCCAAACATATCGATGTTTATACTCAAAAAAGTTGTAAACGCCATTTTGGACTCAATAGAAGGGGTCTCGAGTCTCAATTCGACTATTTACAAAAAGTAGTTTTTCGGACTTTAATCCGATTAACGACGCTATATTTAAATAAAACATTTAACTATACAATCGTAAAATTTGCGGGTTGTTACAGACTACCCTCCTTAAAGAAATTGCGTCCTCGCAATACTTAAGAAAAAGAAATAAAAAGTAACAACCATACAAAAGCATATCAACATGAAGAAGAAATTTTGAAATGAGAAGTTTACCTTAATGAGCACGAGAGAGTAAGTCCGGATGTGTTTGCTCGATGAATTCTCTGGATTTCCAAGAGCAATCCTTAGGATTTGAGGACCATTGAACCTTCACAAGAGGAACATCTTTATTTCAAAGGGGTTTAACCTCCGTAACAATGATACGAATGGGATGTTGCTCATAAGTCAAATTAGGCGAAACTTCAATTTCTTCAATAACACCGGGCTTAATAATAAATTCGGAATCTCGAAGGCATTTCCGTAGTTGGGAGACGTGGAATACGTCATGAATAGCAGAAAACCGAGCCGGTAATAAAAGGCGATAAGCCACGGAACCAATGCGTTCGGTGATGGGAAATGGGCCAATATATCGAGGTGCTAATTTTCCCGATCGATTGAAACGCACAACACCTTTCATAGGTGAAACACGAATGAACACAAAATCTCCCACATAAAATTCTAATCTCCTTTTTCGGTTATCAGCATAGGATTTTTGTCTACTTTGAGCTTCTTTCATCCTATGACGAATAAGGTCAATCTTTTCAATGGAATCATGAATAAAATCTGGACATAAAACCAGCTTCTCACCAGCTTCAAGCCAACATGAAGGACATCGACATGGCCTTCCGTAGAGTGCCTCGAAAGGAGCCATCCCAATACTAGACTGGAAGCTATTATTATAGGAAAACACAACAAGAGAAATATGATCTTCCAAACCTCCACCAAAATCAAGAACACATGCACGAAGAAGATCTTCAAGAGCTTGATTCACACGCTCGATTTGTCCATCGGACTGAGGATGATCAGCGGTGCTAAAATTAAGCTTCGTTCCCAAAGCTTTTTGAAGACCTTTCCAAAATCCACTAGTAAACAATGGATCACGATCACTAACAATAGAAGTAGGAACTCCATGCAATTTAACAATTTCCTTGACATAGAGTTTAGCCAAAATAGGTACGGTCTGATTGGACCGAACGGGAATAAAATGGGCAGATTTTGTAAGTCTATCTACTATCACCCATAGGCTATCATGACCCGAACGAGAACGGGGAAGACCGTCAATAAAGTCCATGGAGACTTGATCCCACTTCCAAACGGGAATGTCCAAAGGTTGCAATAACCCACTGGGCCTTTGATGCTCGGCCTTTACGAGTTGTCAAGTCATGCAACGCTTAATAACGTTAGCAATATCAGATTTCATTCCATCCCAATAATAAAGTCGCTTCATATCCGCGTACATTTTACTACTACCGGGATGAATGGAAAATTTAGAACGATGAGAATCTTCTAAAATGTCTTTACGAAGATCAATAATATTTGGCACAATAAGTCTAACAAATTTTTGAATACCGCCACAAACATCAATATCAAAGTCCTTCAAACCTTCAATATCAATTTTATCCCTACAACTTTGGCTAAGAAGAACCAATTCGGGATCATGCTTTTGAGCTTCAAGAATGCGGTCTAAAAGAGAAGGATGAGCCTCAAGGCTACGTAAAATAAGAGATGAACATGAATTGGATTCACGATCTCGGATCTCACAAGTAGACAAAGTCTCGAGATCATTCCATTCGGATATCATCATGGAAACAACCGCTTGTTGCTTACGACTAAGGGCATCAGCAACAAGATTCCCCTTTCCGGGAGTATAGAGAATATCAAGATCATAAGATGCAAGGAACTCGAGCCAACGTTGTTGACGCAAATTTTGTTCCTTTTGAGAAAACAAATACTTTAAAGATTTATGATCGGTGTAGAGAACAAACTTCTCCCCCAAAAGATAATGGCGCCAAATTCTAAGGGCGAAAACAATAGCCACGAGCTCTAAATCATGAGTGGCATATCTAGTCTCGACAGGCTTTAATTGCCTAGAAGCATAAGCGATAACACGTTCCCTTTGCATGAGAACGGTTCCCAAACCAACACGACTAGCATCGGTATAAACAATAAAGTCTTGGTTCCCCTCGGGAATCACAAGAATAGGAGCATCGGAAAGGAATTCTTTAAGTTTCTGAAAAGCAGCTTCACATTTGTTAGACCAAATGTATTTAACTCCCTTTTTTGTCAAACTAGCAAGAGGTACAGAAATCTTAGAAAAGTCCTTTATGAACCGACGATAATAACCCGCCAATCCGAGAAAGCTACGAATTTCCGTCACATTCTCCAGTTTCTTCCAATTTTGAATCGCTTTAATCTTTGAAGGATCCACGGAAATTTCAGATTCAGAAATATTATGCCCCAAAAATTTCACACGAGATTGCCAAAAGTGGCACTTAGAAAATTTTGCTTTCAATTGGTTGCTCCTAAGAGTTTCCAACACAATCCGAATATGATTTTCATGCTCTTCCTCGGTTTTAGAATAAACAAGAATATCATCGATAATGATGAGAACAAATCGATCAAGGAAGTCTTTGAAAACTTGATTCATAAGGTCGATGAAATAAGCTGGAGCATTCGTCAAACCAAATGGCTTAACAAGCCGTTCAAAAGATCCATAACGAGTACGGAATGATGTCAAAGGAATGCTATCCTCTGCACTACGGAGCTGATGAAACCCGGTTGCTAAGTCTAACTGTGAAAAGACTTTAGCACCACTAAGTTGATCGAATAAATCATCAATCCACGGTAAGGGATATTTATTCTTGATGGTGAGATCATTAAGTTTGCGGTAGGCAATGCAAAGCCTAAGTGTACCATCAGATTTCTTCAGAAAATAGCTGAAGCTCCCTATGGAGAGGAACTAGATTAAATAAATTGCTTCGCTTCCAATTCGGATAATTGTTTACGCATCTCCTCATTTTCCTTATTGGACATACGATAAGGAGGACGAGTAATAGGTTGAGCTCCAGGGATTAGATTAATTCTGAACTCAATTGCTCGCTTAGGTGGTAATCCTAATACGGGCTCAAATATATCAGGAAATTCACGAACAATGTGAATGAGAGAAATAACATCTTCCTCATCATCATTATCGTCATCATGAGGATTTAGGGAATACAAGGACGCTTTCGAATTGGAATCTAAATCTTTCAGAACAAGAGAAATCTGCTTAACAGATTGAGGATGTCGAAGAAATATAGTCTGCTCAGGACATAGGATATGGGCTTCATAACGGTTAAGCCAGTCCATTCCCAAAATCATTCTGAAGCCTGAGTAACGCATAACATGCAAATTGGCACGGAAAGAGTAATCACACAAAATAATCTCGACATCTTTACACAGTAAACTGAGTGTTGCGGATCCACCAACCGGATTCGCAATCCTCAATGAAGTCATCAAGCTAATAACATTCAAAGACAAAGCATCAACAAGTTCTTTTGATATAAAAGAGTGAGATGCACCCATATCAAAAAGAACTCGAATAGGAAAATCATGAAATATAATAATGCCATCAAGGATAGAATGAGAAATACCCTGACCACGAGATGTGTTAGTAGGGGCTTGCACCACGTTTAGCTTGCCTTCCTTCTTGCTTTGAAGTTTGGGACATGTAGATAAAGTATGACCTGAACTTTTGCAATAGCGGCAAGTAAGAGACTTCAAACACTTGTTCGCATAATGGTCCTTAGAACCACAATTGTAACATTCTCCACGATGAGAGTTAGGAGTATTTGCTACCAAAGTCGCTTGCTTCCCTTTTTTGTTGGGATTAGGCTTGAATTTAAAAGGTCTCTTCTTATTGATGTTTTGTTTGACTTCAACATCACTTTATTTATCGACCTCTTCGAGTCGAAGAGCGATATCAACAAGCTGATCAAAAGAAACTTCCAATTTCAGAAGTAATGGCTTTTTGAGATTCTTATTCAAGCCATAGACAAATCTCTGATTTTTCTTCAATGGGGTATTAATATACTCGACCCCATATTTAGATAGAGATTCGAAAGATGCGACGTAACCCGTCATAGAAGATTCACCTTGAACAAGGTCAATGAAGCGTCGAGCTAGAGATACCTTTTCAGCTTCTGGCAGAAATTTCAACTCGAACCTTTCCCGGAATTTAACTGATTTAAATTGAAATTGAAATTACAGAACAAAACTGTAACGACCCGTAAATTTCGACAATTAAATTTGTTAATTTAATAGGAGTTTGTAATTAAATTTAGAAGAAAAAAAAACTACTTATAAGTTAATTCAAATGATTTTAAGTAGTGAAAGGAATTTTACCTGTATATGAATTGAATATAAGGATTTAAGGAAAATATTAAACTAATATAATGTAATAAACATTGTTAACAGTAAATGGAATATGATAATAAGAACAATTGCAAGTTTTGTATTTATTGGCAAATTAATATTGATAGGTAATAATTGTTGTAGAGAATAAATTTCAAATGTTAAAATTTGTAAAATGGTGACAACTATTGTCCGTTAACAATGCATGTAATTAATAGCGATTAAAATGAAATTAATCATTGTTTTTTTTGTAAGTTAAGAGAATAACTGGAAATTTTGAAGGTAAAATCAAATAAAGGTTAACTATATGCATAAGATGGAAAGTTGAACAGAATTCTAATAAATGATAATAATGGAAAACGTATACAATCAATGTAGGTAATTAGTAATTACAATGTTGTTGAAATTATTAAACGTTCTTGTGACAATTAATAAATAACGAAAGGAGTAAACGTATTTATTTAGAGTATTAATTACAATCGGATTGGGAATTTAAGCAACAATGTAATGCAAGGTAATTAATGCTAAATTTAAGTAAATAATAATGAATAGTGGTTTGAATAACGATTAATTCAAAATTTGTAAACATATATTATAAATTACCTACTTATTGTTAATGAAATTTGAATTGGTAATAAGTGATAAGGAAATAATTGTTACACTAATGGAAATGAAGTAATGTTCGTTTAAATGTTGAGTAATAGTAAGGTCGTATTTATTATTAGCATTACTTTAATAATAATGGTTAATTGTGAAATTTATGCAAGAAGTATGTAAAATAGTAACTAAGAAAGGAATACGTATAAATTGATTATGACCTAAATTTAAGTGTAAGTTAAAAAGTGAAATTGAATCTAATACATTAAATTTGGAAACTTATTTTAATAAATTAGATTCAATTTATAATAAAGGGGGTTATTTTAAGAAATTGAAATAAATACTATGATTTGGTAAATTTAGTTACTTTAAAATTTAGAAGGGAATTGGTTTAAAGAATTATGAATTAATGAGTAAATCAAGATGATGAACTTTATGAATTTTTGAAGTTGAATCTTTAATAATGAGTTAATTTTTTAATTTATAATTGTTGGACTTATTGAAATAAATGAAATGAAAATTTAATTATTACGTTAAATTAAAAATTTAGTTGAATAATGGGAAATATTTATGTAATAATTTTAAATCCAATGGCAAGCCTCCTATTTGAAATATGAATGGAATAATTATGGGTAAAGTAAAATTTATGGAAATTTTGGAAATTTACCTATAATTTTAAATTTTATGAAATTTAAGAGTTATATTGATTTAATCTTTAATAAATTGACATTTAAAATTTGTTAAAACATTTTAAATGTTTGAAAATTTTTAAGTGATAAAATTTGCCAATTCCGAAACTGAAATATAAAAATTGGATTTATTTACTAATTTTTAATTTATTTAATTAATATAAAAATAGCCATTTTTTTCACTGACTCGGATTTCGACGAAACTAGATTCATCGGATCCGTATCAGTGAATTATTGTAGGGTTTCAAGTTTCGTAACGATCGGACTTGTCGTTTGATCGTACGAATGTGAAACGCCTTGAAATCGATTTAATTGAAATCAATTTTTGAAATCAATTTGAGAATTTCTTTTTCAGCATAACTTCTTCATACAATGGAATTTGGAAGTGAAACTTTTTCCATCGCGCTCAGAATATTTTAAAACACCTATTTTGATATATGGGTTTACTCAATTTCGTTCCGGGGTCAGAACGGGCTTTTCGGGCCATAGTTTGTTCCGCACGTTCATCTATCCAGTCTATCTACTCTATATATCTAACCTACCTATATAAACATAGTTATAAACCCTAGCCTTCCTAATCTTCATTTGTCTGTACATACAATTCATCTTCTTCTTAGCTCCTCATTCCAATGGCAGACAAAACCTAATTCCCAAATTCCAAAATCTAATTTAAAAAAAAAAATTCGAGATTTACGCGCTTCGGGTCGCGCTTGGGGTTTCAAGGGGAAAAACCCTGGAGCTACTTCGTGTCCCGAAGAAAATGACTCGGGTCTCCGGGTCGTTTTGGCAAAAACTCGAAGCAAGCATCGGGTATTTGAGGCGGCGGACCGGGTTGAACTCGAAGTCGACTCAGGACCAGAATTTTCCAATCTTCAAATTTTCATAACTTTTGCATACGAACTCGGATTTGGACGCGGTTTCTTTTGTTAGGATCGTATTGAAATTTCAGATCTTTTGACGCTGGTTTGGATGAATTCTGAGACTGTAAAAATTTTTGGGTTTAAATTCAATTTAAATTCAAAAGGTGAGTGTCTTAACCCACTCACAACTTCTAAGATTTCTTATGTTTGTTAAATTAAATTTTGATGTGATTTAAAATTTATCTATGATTGTTTGGGCATATATTTAATCATCATCTCAGTTAGATAACATTTAGTTAAATTTAATTGTTATTTAATTTTATTATTGCATAAAATTTGCGAGTTAAATTTATTTATTATTGCATATAAACTGCCAGTTAAACAGTTATTAATTTTTATTGAATATAAACTATTTGTTGATGCCTGTTATATTTTATATGCTTTATATTGATGTTTTGTTTAAATTGGATGATGATTGTAATAAATGGTTGTTTATTGATATTTGGATGAATGGATGCTATATTTTAAATTGTATAAACTGCAAGTTATTATGCATTTTCATTTCATTCGGGATTGCGGTTTGAAATGATATATAACCGTAAACTTTTATTTTTAAATTACGGATTGAAATGATAAATATCCGTATCACTTGACCATAGGATAGAAAATTATATACAGACACCGTGGTCTATATATAAAATATTTTAAAGTGATTTTTCTACGATTTGGAAAGAAATATACGGTTTAATAAATATTAAAATTTGATATTATACAAATATTATTTTATATATGGTTAAATTCTAAAATTTAAGCTATGTATAACTTGATGATGTTTTAAGTTGATTTACGAATATTTCAAGTTTGAGCTTTATTTAAGTGATATTGAATTTATTAAATAAATATTTCTAAACTAAATAATAGTAAATTGAATTAAGGTATATATAATATTATCATATTTTGTTGGGAATTTTGGAATATTTAAAGACTTGAAATATATCAAAATTTAAATGTCTTATTGAAATTAAGGTATTATTGTTTTTCAAAGTATTGGTTTTGAAATTGTTATAACTCTGAAAGTAATATGGTTTGAAAAATGAATTTATTTGAAATGGAATTTATTTAAGAATTATCTTTAAATATATTGATTTGAAACCGATTGAAATTTTGAGATTAAGAATATGACTGCATTTTGTGATTTGGGTTTAAGATGGTTTTAAAGAATATTTCAAGTTTTATAATTAAAAATAAGAATAGTGATTGAAAATTTGGATTTTATTTAAATGATATATTATTGAATTTGGTTTTAAAGTATATACTATTTTGAAGTAAATGATATGTTTTAAAATAGCAATAATATTTCGGTTTTAAAGTATATACTATTTTGAAGTAAAGGATATGGTTTGAAATGGCAATAATATTTTGGTTTGTGATGTATATACTATTTTGAATAAAGAATATGTTTTGAAAGGGCAACGATTGTGTTTTAAAGGTATATATATTTTTAAAATGATCACGGTGTTATAATAATGATTGGTTGTTAAAGAGACCAGGATCGGATATGGACATACTCTCTGTCGATACCGAAAACCACTTTGATAACTGTATACGCGGTGGAGTTTCCAGAATGAAGTAGGATGGTGGCGACGATCCTAAGGTATATACGTGGACCCAACTCCCGCGAGTTGGCATAAGGTGGCTAAAACAGGAGCGATTGACGGACCAATGAGGTAGCACCTCTGATCGGACACACTTCTTCGATACCATTCTATTACTTTGTTATTTTGGTGGCTACCCTTCGATTTGGGAGTGTTGTTCGAGGTGGGCGGTAGTGGCTGCTATGCGTCACTACCAGTCCGGATGCGTAATTGGTATATCTACCCTGGCATTGCCTAGTTGTGCCGTGTCACCTACCATATCGAGCTTTACTACGATTATGATTTTAAGATCCGACCGCGTTAAGGTTCTCCATCCCCTTAATGCTATTTTCTATATGATTATACTTTACTGATTAGACACTACTGTATATAGCGAATATTACTACATAGTAGATAGTTTAACGGATCCTTAAGAGATGTGAATCCCGAACATTTCTTAAGTTACTGCACTCACGTTAGACACTGGATAGGAGATGTCAAACCCCGTAACAATCTCTGACGCCGTTTACACTCATATTTATTTCATTGATTTAACTTACATAAGATCTTTTAGTTCTGACTCGAGTGTTTTGTTTTTTTCAATTCGCTTGGGTCAGCCTGAGCATTTCAGGATTTGAAGGCCCTATTTCTGAAGGACGAAGACGAAGATTTTATTATTACTATTTGTTATATATTCTACTACACCATTGTATTCCGCTGCATAATTATCATTCTCTGGTATGTGTAACTCTGATATGTATTGTATAAGTATAATCAAATGTTTTGTAAAACAGCTTCATGAACTGTTATTTGATTATTATATTTTATCGTTCCGCTGCAAGATTCTATTTTGTTTCTTTTATTTCTCCACTTTTTCTTATTTACCCCATAACAATCCGCCCTTCTGTATGGTTTAAGTCGACATGTGTGTCTGCCTATGCACTTAGAGGGTGCAGCATGATAGGGGGTTCTCGCATTTGGTTTGGTAGCGAGCGGGTGACTCTTACTCCTACATGTCCCTGCGGGGTTGGTGCAGTCGAGAGGCTGGCCGTAAAGGCAGAACACAGGTACTGCTGTATGCTACGGTGGGCGTTACCCCACTGACGCAGTCCGTTACAGTTGGTATCAGAGCTTTGGTTTAGCGATAAACCTTAGCTTTGTGGGGTCTGACTCTTTACTAATAGGGTAGTAATACCCTATGGGAGTCGCTGAGTGTATATATATGAGAGAGCGTATTTTTTAGTGTTATAATAGGTTTTAATATTGTGGTAATCTGTTCCATTTTGTTTTTATAAATTTCGGTTGATGCATGGGACGCTGTGACATCAATAGGGGTTTCTAAACACTTAATAGGACAGACCGACATAATATTTGTTTTTAATATAGGTTAATGAAATAATTTTGCCTATTATATTTTCTATATATAAAATAAAATGTTTCAAATGATATCTATATTTGGCTGCAATAGATTGGTCGTTAGGTAATAAAGTGTAAATAATAATAGAAATAAGATTGCAAAATAAAATAAATGAAATTTGGAAATTTAGAGCTTAAGTTCCGGGGTTTTTGAAGATTTCTTTCAATTGATTTTGGAATATAATAATAATATTGTTAGAGGTATTTTCTGATATAAATATTTCAATATAATTTGAAAGAAATGTTTTAAAAGAAATTCCGCAAAGAAATAAGTTGTACTCCCCTTTTTGTCGCTGGAAAATAATTTCGGTGATGGCGGCCGCATCATCGACATTCATTTTCGAGTTTCAAAGTGGGAAGGCCACTGTAGTAGTTTTACTACAAGATTATTTTATTTTAAATTGTTTTAAATATAATTGGATATATAAATTATAAGTATATATTATCTATTATTTTAAAATGATTTTTGAATAAAACCCGGTATTTAATTCTTAAGTTTCCATTAAATAGTCCTAATTACTGAAGTGAATTGGAACGTAGGTAATTAATAAATTGAAACCTCTAGAGGAAATAAGAGATTTAATGCTAGGATATAAATGGTATTAAATGAAAGTTGAAATTGTAACCTATGAAATAAAGGAAATAATTATTGAACATTAAAATAATTAAAAGAAATGAGAAAACTTGTACAACTTTCAATTTCAGTCTTTAAAAGCATAAATATAACTTACCAAAAATTTATAAAAGTTGAAAATGTTTAATAAGAAAATGTATAGTAAATTGTACAAGTAAACTTATGTAATGAAATATTCAGTAAATTTCTTTTATTAATAAGAATTAAAGTATAACTGTTATGCCAAGTAACTAAAATTGAACATGAATATTATTAATAAATGAATAAATAAAATTAGGTAAATGAATAAATATGCAAAGTAAATTAATTTAAAAATGAATAAATGAAATTAGTAAGTATTGATGTTCTAGTTGTTATGGACTTAAATGTTATATATAAATAATAATAAGCTTAAGTAATAGGTTGAAGTTACCTTAGAATAAAAGATGAATACTAGAAAATGAATTTAAAACTTAAGTAATAAATTTACCTAGCTACCAAGGAATTTGGTTGAATGGATAAAAATAAATGATGAATAAAGAGGAAATCAAACAACAATATATGGAATGAAATTTATAATAATGAACTTGATCTATTGTTGAATTTGTTGTTTGTTTGGCTTATGGTTGTTTGGGCAAGGATACTTTAATATTGTTTGGATGTAGGAATAATCTATTTAGTTTCACCTAAGACCGCTGAGTGAAGGGTACACTTAGTAGTTTATTCTTCAGTCTGTACAATTTAAAGTTATGAACCTGAACAACTATTTCTTTTGTTTGATATGAATGAATGATTGATTTTATGGTTGTATGCCTTGTTGCAAGTGTTTAAATTGTAATAGAATATTATACAAGTAGAATTTTGAAATAATGAAAGTATTCAATGAAATTGCTGTTAAATGATGATTTAATGTTATAAACTTAAGTTATAATTGAAATTTTACCAAGTAAATATAATTAAAGGTAAGTGTGACAAATGAATGATTATAAAATTAAGTAATTAAAGTGTGGATAAATAAGATCATGAAATAATAAATGAATGAATAATAGTAAGTAGTAAGTGCAAATAAATGAGTGTAATATAATAAAGGGAAATTGTAAACTTAAGAAAAGGGTTGAAGTTATTTCTAAATAAAATAGAAAAAAATAATAATAAAATGAAAATAAATGAAGTAATCACTGAATAAATGAAAGAAAGGAAATCAAACAACTAAAGTATGAAATAAATTTATAATAAGTTAATTTGGTTTGTTGGTTTGAATTGTTATTGCTTGTTTTATGGTTGGTTGGGTAAGGAAATTTGAAGTTGTTGGATGAATAAATAATCTATTTTTGTTCCATCTAAGACTGTTGAGTAAATGATGCACTTGATAGTTATTTTCATTCCGTACAATTTCAAGTTTTGAACCCGAACAACTATTTGTTTTTTTATTGAATGGTTGTATTGTATTTGTTGTGTATGCTGTTGTTGAAATGGATGGTTGTTGTATTGATTGTTGTTAGTGATTGAACAACTTAAATATTTCATTCTATAAAATTTCTACGCTTATCGGATTAATATAAGCGAAATGCAGGTTATGGAAGCAAATTGCTACTGCTTTTGGTTCCATAAATAAGCGTTAATTGCCCGACAAATAGGTACGTTTTCGGATTACGGTTTATAGCGCTATTATATTGTTTTTCCGTGTTGGGATATTAAATTTTGGATATTATATGTGGTATATTGATATATTTATATTATATTTTCTTCCGAGCCTCTCCGTACAAAGGAGACTCTGCCGAAATTTTCCGTAAAATTTTGGACTTAGAAATTATTTTGAAATGTTTTCCAAACTTTATAAATAAATAAGAAAATAAAGATTTAATAGTTATAAAGTGGTATATTTTATCTAAATTAATTAATTTTATAAATTTAATTGGTTATAAAGTTTTAAATAAAATATATATAGATTTCTTAATTCTTCTTTTCCCTTCTTTTCCTTTTCGGGGACGAAAAGTTTTGAGTAGGGGAGAGTGTAATGACCCGTAAATTTCGACAATTAAATTTGTTAATTTAATAGGAATTTGTAATTAAATTTAGAAGAAAAAAAAACTACTTATAAGTTAATTCAAATGATTTTAAGTAGTGAAAGGAATTTTACCTGTATATGAATTGAATATAAGGATTTAAGGAAAATATTAAACTGATATAATGTAATAAACATTGTTAACAGTAAATGGAATATGATAATAAGAACAATTGCAAGTTTTGTATTTATTGGCAAATTAATATTGATAGGTAATAATTGTTGTAGAGAATAAATTTCAAATGTTAAAATTTGTAAAATGGTGACAACTATTGTCCGTTAACAATGCATGTAATTAATAGCGATTAAAATGAAATTAATCATTGTTTTTTTTGTAAGTTAAGAGAATAACTGGAAATTCTGAAGGTAAAATCAAATAAAGGTTAACTATATGCATAAGATGGAAAGTTGAACAGAATTCTAATAAATGATAATAATGGAAAACGTATACAATCAATGTAGGTAATTAGTAATTACAATGTTGTTGAAATTATTAAACGTTCTTGTGACAATTAATAAATAACGAAAGGAGTAAGCGTATTTATTTAGAGTATTAATTACAATCGGATTGGGAATTTAAGCAACAATGTAATGCAAGGTAATTAATGCTAAATTTAAGTAAATAATAATGAATAGTGGTTTGAATAACGATTAATTCAAAATTTGTAAACATATATTATAAATTACCTACTTATTGTTAATGAAATTTGAATTGGTAATAAGTGATAAGGAAATAAATGTTACACTAATGGAAATGAAGTAATGTTCGTTTAAATGTTGAGTAATAGTAAGGTCGTATTTATTATTAGCATTACTTTAATAATAATGGTTAATTGTGAAATTTATGCAAGAAGTATGTAAAATAGTAACTAAGAAAGGAATACGTATAAATTGATTATGACCTAAATTTAAGTGTAGGTTAAAAAGTGAAATTGAATCTAATACATTAAATTTGGAAACTAATTTTAATAAATTAGATTCAATTTATAATAAAGGGGGTTATTTTAAGAAATTGAAATAAATACTATGATTTGGTAAATTTAGTTACTTTAAAATTTAGAAGGGAATTGGTTTAAAGAATTATGAATTAATGAGTAAATCAAGATGATGAACTTTATGAATTTTTGAAGTTGAATCTTTAATAATGAGTTAATTTGTTAATTTATAATTGTTGGACTTATTGAAATAAATGAAATGAAAATTTAATTATTACGTTAAATTAAAAATTTAGTTGAATAATGGGAAATATTTATGTAATAATTTTAAATCCAATGGCAAGCCTCCTATTTGAAATATGAATGGAATAATTATGGGTAAAGTAAAATTTATGGAAATTTTGGAAATTTACCTATAATTTTGAATTTTATGAAATTTAAGAGTTATATTGATTTAATCTTTAATAAATTGACATTTAAAAATTGTTAAAACATTTTAAATGTTTGAAAATTTTTAAGTGATAAAATTTGCCAATTCCGAAACTGAAATATAAAAATTGGATTTATTTACTAATTTTTAATTTATTTAATTAATATAAAAATAGCCATTTTTGTCACTGACTCGGATTTCGACGAAACTAGATTCATCGGATCCATATCAGTGAATTATTGTAGGGTTTCAAGTTTCGTAACGATCGGACTTGTCGTTTGATCGTATGAATGTGAAACGCCTTGAAATCGATTTAATTGAAATCAATTTTTGAAATCAATTTTTGAAATCAATTTGAGAATTTCTTTTTCAGCATAACTTCTTCATACAATGGAATTTGGAAGTGAAACTTTTTCCATCGCGCTCAGAATATTTTAAAACACCTATTTTGATATATGGGTTTACTCAATTTCGTTCCGGGGTCAGAACGGGCTTTTCGGGCCATAGTTTGTTCCGCACGTTCATCTATCCAGTCTATCTACTCTATATATCTAACCTACCTATATAAACACAGTTATAAACCCTAGCCTTCCTAATCTTCATTTGTCTGTACGTACAATTCATCTTCTTCTTAGCTCCTCATTCCAATGGCAGACAAAACCTAATTCCAAAATCTAATTTAAAAAAAAAATTCGAGATTTACGCGCTTCGGGTCGCGCTTGGGGTTTCAAGGGGAAAAACCCTGGAGCTACTTCGTGTCACGAAGAAAATGACTCAGGTCTTCGGGTCGTTTTGGCAAAAACTCGAAGCAAGCATCGGGTATTTGAGGCGGCGGACCGGGTTGAACTCGAAGTTGACTCAGGACCAGAATTTTCCAATCTTCAAATTTTCATAACTTTTGCATACGGACTCGGATTTGGACGCGGTTTCTTTTGTTAGGATCGTATTGAAATTTCAGATCTTTTGATGCTGGTTTGGATGAATTCTGAGACTGTAAAAATTTTTGGGTTTAAATTCAATTTAAATTCAAAAGGTGAGTGTCTTAACCCACTCACAACTTCTAAGATTTCTTATGTTTGTTAAATTAAATTTTGATGTGATTTAAAATTTATCTATGATTGTTTGGGCATATATTTAATCATCATCTCAGTTAGATAACATTTAGTTAAATTTAATTGTTATTTAATTTTATTATTGCATAAAATTTGCGAGTTAAATTTATTTATTATTGCATATAAACTGCCAGTTAAACAGTTATTAATTTTTATTGAATATAAACTATTTGTTGATGCCTGTTATATTTTATATGCTTTATATTGATGTTTTGTTTAAATTGGATGATGATTGTAATAAATGGTTGTTTATTGATATTTGGATGAATGGATGCTATATTTTAAATTGTATAAACTGCAAGTTATTATGCATTTTCATTTCATTCGGGATTGCGGTTTGAAATGATATATAACCATAAACTTTTATTTTTAAATTACGGATTGAAATGATAAATATCCGTATCACTTGACCATAGGATAGAAAATTATATACAGACACCGTGGTCTATATATAAAATATTTTAAAGTGATTTTTCTACGATTTGGAAAGAAATATACGGTTTAATAAATATTAAATTTTGATATTATACAAATATTATTTTATATATGGTTAAATTCTAAAATTTAAGCTATGTATAACTTGATGATGTTTTAAGTTGATTTACGAATATTTCAAGTTTGAGCTTTATTTAAGTGATATTGAATTTATTAAATAAATATTTCTAAACTAAATAATAGTAAATTGAATTAAGGTATATATAAGATTATCATATTTTGTTGGGAATTTTGGAATATTTAAAGACTTGAAATATATCAAAATTTAAATGTTTTATTGAAATTAAGGTATTATTGTTTTTCAAAGTATTGGTTTTGAAATTGTTATAACTCTGAAAGTAATATGGTTTGAAAAATGAATTTATTTGAAATGGAATTTATTTAAGAATTATCTTTAAATATATTGATTTGAAACCGATTGAAATTTTGAGATTAAGAATATGACTGCATTTTGTGATTTGGGTTTAAGATGGTTTTAAAGAATATTTCAAGTTTTATAATTAAAAATAAGAATAGTGATTGAAAATTTGGATTTTATTTAAATGATATATTATTGAATTTGGTTTTAAAGTATATACTATTTTGAAGTAAATGATATGTTTTGAAATAGCAATAATATTTCGGTTTTAAAGTATATACTATTTTGAAGTAAAGGATATTGTTTGAAATGGCAATAATATTTTGGTTTTTGATGTATATACTATTTTGAAATAAAGAATATGTTTTGAAAGGGCAACGATTGTGTTTTAAAGGTATATATATTTTTAAAATGATCACGGTGTTATAATAACGATTGGTTGTTAAAGAGACCGGGATCGGATATGGACATACTCTCTGTCGATACCGAAAACCAGTTTGACAACTGTATACGCGGTGGAGTTTCCAGAATGAAGTAGGATGGTGGCGACGATCCTAAGGTATATACGTGGACCCAACTCCCGCGAGTTGGCATAAGGTGGCTAAAACAGGAGCGATTGACGGACCAATGAGGTAGCACCTCTGATCGGACACACTTCTTCGATACCATTCTATTACTTTGTTATTTTGGTGGCCACCCTTCGATTTGGGAGTGTTGTTCGAGGTGGGCGGTAGTGGCTGCTATGCGTCACCACCAGTCCGGATGCGTAATTGGTATATCTACCCTGGCATTGCCTAGTTGTGCCGTGTCACCTACCATATCGAGCTTTACTACGATTATGATTTTAAGATCCGACCGCGTTAAGGTTCTCCATCTCCTTAACGCTATTTTCTATATGATTATACTTTACTGATTAGACACTACTGTATATAGCAAATATTACTACATAGTAGATAGTTTAACGGATCCTTAAGAGATGTGAATCCCGAACATTTCTTAAGTTACTGCACTCACGTTAGACACTGGATAGGAGATGTCAAACCCCGTAAACATCTCTGACGCCATTTACACTCATATTTATTTCATTGATTTAACTTACATAAGATCTTTTAGTTCTGACTCGAGTGTTTTGTTTTTTTCAATTCGCTCGGGTGAGCCTGAGCATTTCAGGATTTGAAGGCCCTATTTCTGAAGGACGAAGATGAAGATTTTATTATTACTATTTGTTATATATTCTACTACACCATTGTATTCCGCTGCATAATTATCATTCTCTGGTATGTGTAACTCTGATATGTATTGTATAAGTATAATCAAATGTTTTGTAAAACAGCTTCATGAACTGTTATTTGATTATTATATTTTATCGTTCCGCTGCAAGATTCTATTTTGTTTATTTTATTTCTCCACTTTTTCTTATTTACCCCATAACAATCCGCCCTTCTGTATGGTTTAAGTCGACATTTGTGTCTGCTTAAGCGTATAAAAAGGTGGGATGTTACAAAAACTAACATCCATATTCTCTGATGAAAATTTATTATTTGCTATGTTTAAATAGACGCATTCCAAATATCAAATTTTCATTTCAAAATTTAATTGTTTTAAATTTCACAAAAATTCAATTAATTACGTTATAAAACCATTAAAATTTACGGGTCGTTACAGTATTTTTGTGCATTTAATGTCAAATCAAGTTTTATATTTATACTAAGCTTGCTTATTAACTTTAACACATTGATTATCTTATCACATGACATAGGTGCATGTGTGCATGTGTATATAAGTGATACAAAATGTGCACAATGTTTTCGATGGCTTTTTTGATGTTGAAAAGTCAAATTTTCAGAAAACGTTTCTCGGTTACATTTTCTATTTTTATTTGAAATAATTATTTTGGTAAACAAAATTTGAAAATGATTTTAATATCATTAATTAATGTTTAAAATATGTTTATTTGGTTATTAAAATTCATTATTTAAATATTATAAAATGATTTAAATATTCAAATACAAAGCGAGTAATTTACGGGTCGTTTTATATATATACATATATATATTTATATATATACACATATACATATACATATACATATACATACATATACATATATATATATATATATATATTCAATAAACAAAATAAACTTTCTTGTTTTGGATGAAAAATTTATATATAAAGGGGAAATGTGTCTGTTATGGTGTAAATCCCAACACCTAAATAACGTTCAAATTAACCATGTACACTTCTCATATGTTGCACTTACACTTTTACACATGGCTGCATTTGATGTGCTTATCGCAATATACAAAAAATGTAAAATTAAGTTTAACTAAATTTAGGCAATTGTAATAAAATATATTGATTTTATATAAATAAAAAAATTAGAAAAGTTCTAAATATATTAAAATTCATAGGCCAATTGTAGATACAATGAAAGATTTTTTTAAATCTACCCTTTAACACCGCTATGGGTCGGCCCAGTTCCAACATCATTTAACCCCAAATGTGTATATAGATTTGTATTGCCAATTATATAAATATTCATTTAATAATGTAGAAATCAAACTTAAAATGTTTTGATTTAAATCATAAAATAAATTCCAAAGTGAATAAAATTTATTTCTTTATACAAGTGTAATATTATTTTTGGCCATACTTAATATATAATTATTTTATATTGTAAACTTAATTATAAATAATAATTTTAGATATATAGATTTATCTATTAATTACTTGCTACTGGTTTGTTTAAAAATTTATTTTGATCTCCATTCGTTTAAAAAATATTGGTGCTGAAATTTTTTTAAAATAATTAATAGCGCTTTTGTAACATCCCACTATTTTGGACCATTCAAATCGACAATAAATCCACACATGCCGGGCTTGAATACTTCAAAACAGTGGATTGTTAAGAAAATTTGGAGCAAATAAAATCAAACATAGAATCACAGACACAGAATATCAGAATAACTCGCAACGGAAATAAAATACCATAATAGTTTATGAAGCTACTACATAAAATAATCTCAAAACAGATACAAAATATCATAGTCTGAAAAGCAAATACAACAGAAGTCTGAATACATAAGTCACTAATACATAAACACAGCTGAATAGTAAATAACCGGAATGGAAATGGATGACAGATAGATAAATAAGCTCCAGCAAATCTCTAGCTCCAGAAGTTGAATTAGAGCTGTGATACTCAGGCTGACCCGAGCGTAAAGTAAAACACAAAACACTCGAGTCGGGACATACATACTTATATAATGTAAACCAACTCAAGTGAACTGTAATAGAGATGCACAAGTAACTTAAAGGATGCCTGGGATTGCCCATCCTTTAAGGATCCGCTAGACCATCTACTATGTAGTAATGAACGCTATCACAGTAATGTCTAAAGTAAAGCAAACTATGCAAAATAATAGTGTTAATGTGACTGGGTAGCGCAAAGCTGCAGCAATTGCCCACCTTTAGTCACACTTTAAAACATCCAACCATTATTATAACCCGTGGTTATAAATTTCAAAATGGTTTATATTTCAAATCAAAACAATTCATTTAAACCATTTAAAAATGAAGTCATTATTCTTTCAAATCAAATATTCTATTCCCAAAATTATAGCAATTTCTAAGTTAGTTTATTCAATTATAATATTTCAAACATTGTAATTTCAGCATTCGCAACACTCAGAAAATGCTGCTGTAAGTATAGTGATACATTTGAAAACAGTTCATTTCAGAATTGACAGCACTTAGAAATTGCTGCTGTAAGAATAGTGATATGTTGAAAAACAATACAATTCAGAATTGACAGCACTTATAAACTACTGCTATAATTAGTGATAATTTGAAAACAGTTCATTGTTGGAAACAACAGTACTTATAAACTGCTGCTGTAGAGACAGTAGTAGATTTGGAAAACAATACATGGAAACCACAGCATTTCTGGAATTCTACAATTTTTGTTATAAGTTTTACTATGACATTATAAACAATATAACTTCAACCTTTATCATTTTTAACTTACCTAACTTATCTCACCTTTCAAAATTATTTATTTGGATATCATTTAACTTAAAATTTTAATAAAATAACATTTTATTAATAAATATCCAATTTAATTATAATTCATTTATTTAAGTCAAAATTCACTATAAGTTGCTTAACTTTTATTTTTAACAAATAACTTGATATTTTCTTTTACTTCAAAAAGGTATCCATTTCAATAAATAAATATTTTAATTACTAAGTTAAGCTTAAAATTTCCATTTTAACTCAAATTTCAATTATTAAGTTAACTCAAATTTTTGAATTATAATTTTAAACCATTTATTAACTTATACGATTTTAACTTTTAGGAAATCACTGTTTAAATCATTTAAATCCAATTTAAGTCCAAATTTCCATATTTTTAAAATTTAAAATACTTAAAAAAAATTTGAAAAATCATTTTAAAATTTAACCACGGGTCTGTATCATATTTTCTAACCTAGGTCAAGTGATACGGATAAAATATCATTTCAATCTGTAATTAGTTGACACTCCGGGTTTTATCATTTCAAACCCGCAATCCCAAGTCAAATAAAAATCGCTCGAGCCTATCATTTCAGCTCGTAATGACTTTTCACTATTCTAAAGTCCATTCGGGTATGTATCATTTCAACCCACAGTGATTCTATACTAACAGGGAACTTGCAGTGTGAGAAACAGAAAATAAATAAGCAGTAAAACATATCATATGATGTCAGGTGATGCAACAGGTATATAATCAGGTAATATCATCATATAACGTCAGATAACAGGCAGATGTGAGCATATAACATAGCACATCAACTACTACGATTCCAGTGACATTGTTTCACATTTATATAAGTTCGATTTGTCGAGAGTGATAAACTCACCTCTAAAGCTAGAGGTCAAATTCAAAACACAATTCAAACTCCGCAAAGCACGACAAAGCACGAATGAATTTCGAGGAGAAGTAGCACCCAAATCCAAATCTTGTAAACAACAAAATAGAATATATACATAAATATATATTAATTCACAAAGAATATAAGATTTAAACAATACAAAAGAGAGACAAAAGTGGAAAACCAAAGACTAGAACAAACAAGTGGCTCGTCCTTAAGGAAATGGGCTTGATCACCAACACAATGGCTCGGCCTATGGTAAGATCTATGGCAATTTGTTCGGCCATGGTATAAGAGTAGGAAGCAAAGCAAAGGAAGTTGAAAGGGGTAGGAGTTGTGAATGTAAAGAGACAAGGAGATGGAAGGTCTTGGGTCAAGTGGTTCGGCCTAGTGCAAAAGTGGTTCGGTCTGGTGTTCGAGCAAGGGGTCAGGTGGTCTAGTGGTCAGGCTATGGTCATGTCAGGTCGTCTCATGTACTGGAGGAGGTGGTAGTGGTGGTGGAGGCCGAGGCAAGCAAGGAGATGATGGTATGTATATGAGTTCGGCTAGGGTTTTTGTGCATGGGATGTGATGGATTGGTCACGGCTATTAGTCAGTGGATGTGGTGGTGCTGGCCGTGGAAGGTGGAGGAGGAGGAGATGATGGTCGGTGGTGAGCAGTTCAGGCCTGGTGGTGATCATATTGGAGAGGCCGAGCATAGTTTGTAAATAAAGAAGAAGAAAAAGAAAAGAGAAGGAGAAAGAGAAACCATGGAAAACTTACAGCAAATTTTGTTTCTCTGGTGATATAATGAAATGAGATGCTGAACAAAATTCTTATACGTAAATAATAAAGTGAGGAGTGGAGTTTGTACGGCTATGAAGAGAACGGCTAGAAAATTAAGATGTTAGGAAAATGTAAAGGCAACAATGCAACCTGTGTGTAACAACCCGACATTTCGTACCCAATTAATTATCGCCTCTTGACGATCTAATCTGGTTGCTAATAGCTATTGGCATTTTAATCGAATTGAAATTCAGGGATAAAATTGTGTTAATCTCTATTTGGAATATTTTTAAAAAGCAGTTGGAATTCTTTTTTTAAACTAAATGTTAAACGAGCTTTAGAAATTTGTTAAGTGTCGATTGGGTTTAAATAATAAACTCGGCCCATGTTCTATTGTTTGAAGCCGTGATATCACTCAACCCCATTCCCTCTTTGTTCAGTAAAAAGAAAGCCCGACCCCTTTTCTTTTCTTGGCTTTCCTCATTCGAAACCTAAACCGTCGAAAGGAAACAATGGCTGCTCGATTTTCGTTCGTCCCTCCTTTCAAAAATTAGGGCTTCTTCAATCGTTCGCTTCTGGAACTCGAAGGCGCCAACGTCAATGACTCCTTCAACTTGCTCGTGGCTGCTTCGACGTGCTCGTGCTCGATTGGGCTTTGGCGTAACTTCGTTCCTCTTCCTCATCGCTACAGCTTCGTCTTTCATTCGTGGCTAAGGTGAGTGTTCCGGCACTCACATCTAATTCAAATGATTAGGCTCGTCTGCTTATTGTTTTCGTTGTCTTCGACACTGACATTGTTAGTGGTTGGGTTTGATTCTCTGTTGCCTGTCACTGTTTTGAATTGGTGGTTTAATTTATCGCGGCATTGTTCGATTTTGTTCGTTTTACTGCTGCTTTATGTCTTTGGGCATTTTGTTTTGACCGTGGGATCCCTAGGTTGATGACGTTCGACCGTTGAACTTGATGGTCTGAGGTCATCGATTTACAGCTCCGTATACATTGCATTTCCTAGTTACTGTGACTTTATGACTTCTGGCTTGTTTTTGTATTGCTCGATTTCTTGTACCTGGGTTAATTGGTCTCTCTGACATTGTTAATTTGTTTTCCAAGGAGTCGACTTTGTTTTAGTTGTCTTCGGTTTCGATTTAATTTGTGTTGTTTTCTTGGTGCATCACCATACATATTTACTTGGTGGCTTTGTTCATCATTTGGTATTGACTGCAGCTCCATGACTTCGACTTGATCTTTGAGTTACTTCACAGTTTTTTTTACCCTTGTTCATGTTTTGGGTCATACACTGCTGATTTAAAAATTGAACTTGAGTTTCACTATCAGTTGTAGATGTATTTTCATTTATGTGTTAGCCGCCCCATTTACTTGTATTTAGGTGATCTGGTGTTTATCTAGTAGTGGCAGTGGAATTGAAACTGCTGCTACTATTGATCAGTGGATCGTTCTATAGTTGTACTGTATGTTTCTGGGGCATTTACTTCTCTGATGACTCAAGATTTTTGAGCTTATCTGCCCTGTGCCTTAAACTTTCAATTTGAACTTTGGTTAGTATTGATAGCTTAAATTCTGTAGCATGATGTCTACCCTTTTTTGTTCTCAAGTCACCTTATGCTTAGTTCTTGAGACACTGGCTTCATCATGATTTTGTATTTGTACTTGCGCAATTGCATCCTCATATATACAATATCACCTGCTGTCATCTAATATGTATATAAATGTAGTCTTAGATCTTATGTCGTTTGTGGTGTGATGTTGTGTATATGTTGATGCATTTGCTTACATACCTATCACTGAACTGAAATACATTTGGAATTATTTTCCTAATGACACTTGAGTTTGTTGGTACTAGTCACTTGAGCTTGGAGTTGTATTTTCCACTGTCCATAGCATATTGGACTGTAATGTATTTCAGTTTGGTGGTTCACTGGTATTGAGGGTAGATACATTCGTGTGTACATTTGATGTTGCTGTTCCACTTTGTTAGACCTGTCTGCATTGCATATATGTAGTTGGTTGCTTTGCCTTGACATTTAGTGATGCATTGCTCTGGTTGCTTGGACTTGAATCACTTCATTTGTAAACTTTGGGCTCTGTTTTGATTTGGTTCACTTGCTCATCTCATCTTTGTCATTTATTCATTTTGGGTTCATGTATTACTTCTCCTGCTATGATCGAAACTATTTGCACTTGTGTTGAATCTGATAATGGATTTGACCTTGTGCACTCGAGTTGGCGAGGCAGTGCACGCGTGCATACGTGTGTACTGCAGCCACTCGTACATACCTGTCCCTGATATGAATACTGATATACACCGAAATTTGATGTGTTTGATCATTTTGAGATTTCTGATTTGTTGATTTACACTGTGTAGTGTTATATTTGCCGTTATCCAATTCTCGTATCGAGAGTTGGATATACGAGATTTCTGTGACTTTCGTCTATTTGATATTTGATTATTATTGCTTCTGTGCATTAATAACTGAGTTTGAATTAGACTGACCCATGTATTATCTTCTTTTGAATTTAATACTCGGGTCAGACCGAGTATTTACAGGTTGTAGATTTTTAGCTTTGGGTTGCTGCTAGAGCTATGAAGACTTTTTATATCATTTGAAGTGGTCTTCGTCTTGTTGTAGTAGTCAGTGTGTCTGTTTTAAGATGATAATGTATTCATGTATGTTAGTCGATAATGTACTTGTATATATAACTTCTAGAGTCGACAATTGTTGTATCATTTGTATTGTGTCAAATGTATTGTAACTGATATCAGTTATTATATATATGAGACTTCTCGTTCCATCTGTATTCCGCATTTATGTTATCTGTGTTATTTTTATATCTATTGTCCTAAACTATTATAGCCACTGTGTAGTAGCTTTGAGTTTGTATCGGTATGTCGGATTTCCTCCTGTAATAAAAATGCATGTTATTCTATCTGACATGTCGGTGCTCGCACAAAGCAATTACATAGATGGTCGCTCCTCAACAGCCTTATTCTCCGTGCTAGTTGACAGCACTACACCGTAGTGTTCTTGGCTAGCGTGGGTATAGAGGTGGGGCGTCACAGCTTGGTATCAGAGCCTGGGGTTTAGGACAATTATAAAACATAACTTAGATGGGACATGTGTTACAACTATTTGTCGATGTTTTATCTCTCATCTTTACATGTGATTATTTTTTACTGTTAGGTATGAATTCCTAACGCTTATTCTTGTGTTTTCGGCTTTGAATAAATTTAGCCGATGTTGATATTGTTTTAATTTGGCAAATTAAAGCCATTTTGACTTTTGGACTTTGTTCCACTTTTGTTCTATGCTATGAGTGTCATTGTGTACCTGTTGCACTGTGATGAAAAATAGCTGGACCAGTTGCAAATTGAGTGATTTTGATTTCTCATTCACATCTAGTTTGAATCTCATCGATTTTGAACTTGATATTTTGTGTTTTCCTCATCTGGATTTCCCTTCGACTTCGGTCAATTTGTTTTTGAGAAATTGCTAATTTCTTGATTCTCAAGACTCTGATTTTGTTTGCCGTTGGTTTCTTTGATAATGATGATTGATTCATTTTGTACTCGACTGCGGCTATTAATTGTTGACATCGACATTGACTTGATTTTTATTTTTGTTGAAGTCATTTTTGCATCTATGCTCGTTTCGCTTCGTTTTTCCAAGTGTTAATCGATTCTTCTTTTCCAATTGGTTGTTATCACTTTTGTCGACTTTGATAACTTCTACTTTCAGAATTTTTGGGTATGTCTACCTTGATGAATTTGGAATCGAATTCTTTGGATTTTATTCACGTCTTCGAATGTGAATTTTAGTGAATTGATTTGGTTTCCAAAATTTAATCGATTCGTGATCATTTCCCCCGATTGGTTGCTATCATTTATTAGCAACTTTAATGACATTTTCTTCGGGATTTTGTGAACATACCTTTTGATGGATTCCGTATCGATTTCTTTGGATTCTATTCACATCTTCGTATGTGAATTCTTGTGATTGATTGTTTCTACAATTATGTTTGTGATTTGTCACTTTAAAAATATAAAGGTTTTCTATACTAGTAGTAAATATTAAAATCCTTTTCTCCAAACAGTTTCAAAACTATTTTACTACAAAACTCTTTTTCTTAAACCGTTTTCCAATCTATTAGTATATACAAGCCTTTATTTCACTCGTATGAGAAATTGAATTAAACGGCTTAGTAAAACAAGTGGTATGAAACGCTTGCGTTTACTTCGTCGGTTAACTCCTGGACTTGTTCGATTGAATCCTTTTGTGACAATTTTCTAGTGTAGATTTACAGTTTGTTCGTAAATATTTAAGTTAAGCAAGTGGTTATGGGACATGAAGCTAAACTTTTATATTTACTAGCTTAGTGTAATTGACACTTCTCGTTGATCATGACGATCATTTTATGATTTAGACTAGCAATTGTGCGATGTCTCTTTGTTTGCAAGGTTAGACTAGACCGCAGTAGTGTGATTCCGACTCACACATATCTCTTTGTCCGTAAGGTTAGTCTAGACCGCAGTAGTGTGATTCCGACTCACACATATCTCTTTGTCCGTAAGGTTAGACTAGACCGCAGTAGTGTGATTCCGACTCACACATATCTCTTTGTCCGTAAGGTTAGTCTAGACCGCAGTAGTGTGATTCCGACTCACACATATCTCTTTGTCCGTAAGGTTAGACTAGACCGCAGTAGTGTGATTCCGACTCACACATACCTTTCTCTTTGTCTGCGAGGGAGACTAGACCCCGCTTGGGTGATGTTTCTACTCACATATATGGGGTTGTACCCCTTGGTCTTTGGACCGTTTGTGTGTCAAAGGCCTTCGGGCCATCCGTGTGTTCGGAAAATTAAATAGATAGCTTCCCATCCGTGTGTTCGGAAAATTAATAGCTTCCCATCCGTGTGTTCGGAAAATTAAATGGATAGCTTCCCATCCGTGTGTTCGGAAAATTAATAGCTTCCCATCCGTGTGTTCGGAAAATTAAATGGATAGCTTCCCATCCGTGTGTTCGGAAAATCAATAGCTTCCCATCCGTGTGTTCGGAAAATTAAATGGATAGCTTCCCATCCGTGTGTTCGGAAAATTAATAGCTTCCCATCCGTGTGTTCGGAAAATTAAATGGATAGCTTCCCATCCGTGTGTTCGGAAAATTAATAGCTTCCCATCCGTGTGTTCGGAAAATTAAATAGATAGCTTCTCGTCCGTGTGCTCGGACTTCCCCCTTCCTGTGATTTCTGGATTTCTTGTGATGATTTCTGGAATTTTGTGCTTCACCAATTTTCGTGATTTCTATTGATATGTTTATCAATTTTTTTTTTTGCATTGGTGAATTCATGTGTTATTGACTTGTTATGAATACAAGTTTAGGGTATGATATCCCTTTCTATCTTTGAGAAGATTCTTGTGACATTTTGATGAATGCAAATTCATTGGTATTATACTTTGATGCCAGTTATTTTGATAAAATTTTGACGTGTTAACTTCAGTAACCGTCAATTTTAAAATGGATTTACAAGCGGTTCTCCCGCAATGCTGAATTTGTTGTCCGTTTTCACTGTACTTTGAGAAGTGCAATTTCCTTATCTAAGTTGCTACTGATATTGCTAATTTAATCACGTGTTTTCAAAATTCTTTATTTTTAAAAAGTTGTTTCAAAAATATAAATTAAAATTGTTTTCAAAATTTTTACAGTTTACATTTTCAAAAGAACGAGGAGGCGATTTAAACGTTTCAGAAAAATCGAGGACTATGACCCCTTTCTTTTACTGATTCGCTTAATTCCGGACTTGTCCGTTTGAGAATGTGAAATGTTATTTTTTAAAACACACAATCTTGCACTTTCAAGGAAACGATAAAGAGATTTAAACGATTTAGCAAAAGTAAGGAGTATGGAACCATACTTTTACTGCTTCGGTTAATTCCGGACTCGTTAATTAAATATTTTTCGATTTGATTAATCGAATGTTTGTGTTTCTGATCATCGTTTTGGATAACCAGATATTTGTGAAATTTGATTATCGTTTGAGATAATTAAATATTTTTTCGATTTGATTAATCGAATATTTGTGTTTCTGATTATCGTTTTTGATAATCAGATATTTGTGAAATTTGATTATCGTTTTTGATAATCAGATATTTATGAAATTTGATTATTGTTTGAGATAATTAAATATTTTTCGATTTGATTAATCGAATGTTTGTGTTTCTGATTTTCGTTTTTGATCATCAGATATTTGTGAAATTTGATTATCGCTTGTGATAATTCGATATTTGAGATTTGAGCTTCGTCTTTTTCTCTGGCAATTCAGGTGAGTAATCTGATTTACTCACATTCAATTCGTGCTCAGCACGTGAATTCTGCTCTGTTTTCATTTTCTTTTAAATACTGGAACTCGATTGATTCTTGCTTTTGACAGTCGTCTGATTTTGATTCCTTGATCCCCACGATGTTGATTCTTTTGATTTGAATCAGTCGAACCTTTTGATTTCATATCTAATACTTCCCCTGCTGACATTTTCTTTGCTTATGCACTCGTCATTGTCATGCTCTTTTGGTTGTTACCTTTTGTCCATTTATTCCTTAGGATTGCGAGGACGCAATTTCTTTAAGGAGGGGAGTCTGTAACAACCCGACATTTCGTACCCAATTAATTATCGCCTCTTGACGATCTAATCTGGTTGCTAATAGCTATTGGCATTTTAATCGAATTGAAATTCAGGGATAAAATTGTGTTAATCTCTATTTGGAATATTTTTAAAAAGCAGTTGGAATTCTTTTTTTAAACTAAATGTTAAACGAGCTTTAGAAATTTGTTAAGTGTCGATTGGGTTTAAATAATAAACTCGGCCCATGTTCTATTGTTTGAAGCCGTGATATCACTCAACCCCATTCCCTCTTTGTTCAGTAAAAAGAAAGCCCGACCCCTTTTCTTTTCTTGGCTTTCCTCATTCGAAACCTAAAACCGTCGAAAGGAAACAATGGCTGCTCGATTTTCGTTCGTCCCTCCTTTCAAAAATTAGGGCTTCTTCAATCGTTCGCTTCTGGAACTCGAAGGCGCCAACGTCAATGACTCCTTCAACTTGCTTGTGGCTGCTTCGACGTGCTCGTGCTCGATTGGGCTTCGGCGTAACTTCGTTCCTCTTCCTCATCGCTACAGCTTCGTCTTTCATTCGTGGCTAAGGTGAGTGTTTCCGGCACTCACATCTAATTCAAATGATTAGGCTCGTCTGCTTATTGTTTTCGTTGTCTTCGACACTGACATTGTTAGTGGTTGGGTTTGATTCTCTGTTGCCTGTCACTGTTTTGAATTGGTGGTTTAATTTATCGCGGCATTGTTCGATTTTGTTCGTTTTACTGCTGCTTTATGTCTTTGGGCATTTTGTTTTGACCGTGGGATCCCTAGGTTGATGACGTTCGACCGTTGAACTTGATGGTCTGAGGTCATCGATTTACAGCTCCGTATACATTGCATTTCCTAGTTACTGTGACTTTATGACTTCTGGCTTGTTTTTGTATTGCTCGATTTCTTGTACCTGGGTTAATTGGTCTCTCTGACATTGTTAATTTGTTTTCCAAGGAGTTGACTTTGTTTTAGTTGTCTTCGGTTTCGATTTAATTTGTGTTGTTTTCTTGGTGCATCACCATACATATTTACTTGGTGGCTTTGTTCATCATTTGGTATTGACTGCAGCTCCATGACTTCGACTTGAACTTTGAGTTACTTCACAGTTTTTTTACCCTTGTTCATGTTTTGGGTCATACACTGCTGATTTAAAAATTGAACTTGAGTTTCACTATCAGTTGTAGATGTATTTTCATTTATGTGTTAGCCGCCCCATTTACTTGTATTTAGGTGATCTGGTGTTTATCTAGTAGTGGAAGTGGAATTGAAACTGCTGCTACTATTGATCAGTGGATCGTTCTATAGTTGTACTGTATGTTTCTGGGGCATTTACTTCTCTGATGACTCAAGATTTTTGAGCTTATCTGCCCTGTGCCTTAAACTTTCAATTTGAACTTTGGTTAGTATTGAAAGCTTAAATTCTGTAGCATGATGTCTACCCCTTTTTGTTCTCAAGTCACCTTATGCTTAGTTCTTGAGACACTGGCTTCATCATGATTTTGTATTTGTACTTGCGCAATTGCATCCTCATATATACAATATCACCTGCTGTCATCTAATATGTATATAAATGTAGTCTTAGATCTTATGTCGTTTGTGGTGTGATGTTGTGTATATGTTGATGCATTTGCTTACATACCTATCACTGAACTGAAATACATTTGGAATTATTTTCCTAATGACACTTGAGTTTGTTGGTACTAGTCACTTGAGCTTGGAGTTGTATTTTCCACTGTCCATAGCATATTGGACTGTAATGTATTTCAGTTTGGTGGTTCACTGGTATTGAGGGTAGATACATTCGTGTGTACATTTGATGTTGCTGTTCCACTTTGTTAGACCTGTCTGCATTGCATATATGTAGTTGGTTGCTTTGCCTTGACATTTAGTGATGCATTGCTCTGGTTGCTTGGACTTGAATCACTTCATTTGTAAACTTTGGGCTCTGTTTTGATTTGGTTCACTTGCTCATCTCATCTTTGTCATTTATTCATTTTGGGTTCATGTATTACTTCTCCTGCTATGATCGAAACTATTTGCACTTGTGTTGAATCTGATAATGGATTTGACCTTGTGCACTCGAGTTGGCGAGGCAGTGCACGCGTGCATACGTGTGTACTGCAGCCACTCGTACATACCTGTCCCTGATATGAATACTGATATACACCGAAATTTGATGTGTTTGATCATTTTGAGATTTCTGATTTGTTGATTTACACTGTGTAGTGTTATATTTGCCGTTATCCAATTCTCGTATCGAGAGTTGGATATACGAGATTTCTGTGACTTTCGTCTATTTGATATTTGATTATTATTGCTTCTGTGCATTAATAACTGAGTTTAAATTAGACTGACCCGTGTATTATCTTCTTTTGAATTTAATACTCGGGTCAGACCGAGTATTTACAGGTTGTAGATTTTTAGCTTTGGGTTGCTGCTAGAGCTATGAAGACTTTTTATATCATTTGAAGTGGTCTTCGTCTTGTTGTAGTAGTCAGTGTGTCTGTTTTAAGATGATAATGTATTCATGTATATTAGTCGATAATGTACTTGTATATATAACTTCTAGAGTCGACAGTTGTTGTATCATTTGTATTGTGTCAAATGTATTGTAACTGATATCAGTTATTATATATATGAGACTTCTCGTTCCATCTGTATTCCGCATTTATGTTATCTGTGTTATTTTTATATCTATTGTCCTAAACTATTATAGCCACTGTGTAGTAGCTTTGAGTTTGTATCGGTATGTCGGATTTCCTCCTGTAATAAAAATGCATGTTATTCTATCTGACATGTCGGTGCTCGCACAAAGCAATTACATAGATGGTCGCTCCTCAACAGCCTTATTCTCCGTGCTAGTTGACAGCACTACACCGTAGTGTTCTTGGCTAGCGTGGGTATAGAGGTGGGGCGTCACACTGTGCCTCTTGAATTTCCAAAGCCCACTATCACAAGCCCGATTCAAACAAATTCTACACAAATAAATTAAACAAAGCCCAAACAAAATAAAAGATGGAAAATAAATAGAAAATGAACAATGAAAATTCAGAGAAAATTTGCGTGTGAAACGCTGAATTTTTATCAATTTTAAAAAGTTTAAAAACAGAATTTGACGAAACAGAAAGCATAACGAATATCAGAAACAAAGAGAGTTTTAGAGAAAAAGATTAGAATAAAAATTTAAATTTAACATTTCACTGAAAATCAAAGTTTGACAAAAATTGAACAAAATATAATATTTCCAGAAAATCATTATTTTATTATATTTGGAAAATAAAATATAAACAAAATCTAAAATTGCATTGGAAAATCCCAAAATTCAATTTAAGATGATTTAAAAATCAAAGTTTCAAATAAACTAATTTTAAAATATTTGTTAAAATTTATAGGTTGTTACACTCTCCCCCACTCAAAAGTTTTCGTCCTCGGAAAGGAAGAAGGTAGGAGAATAGAAACAACTAGAAAGAAATGTAGGTTGAAAGACAAGGATAAACAATTAATTTAAAACTATATAAATTTCAATTAGAATTATTTAATATTTAATAATTTGGTTAAACCCATTTGTAAAATTTCTTGCTTCCTTTATAAATAGCATTTATATGGTCAAATAACACCTTTATAAATATATGAAAACTTATTTGAATACAATTATTTATATCATTACTTATATTTACAAAGAAGCTATTGAAAATATTAAATCCATAATTCATAAATTTATTAATTTATCTCAAGATACTTTTCAACATTATTAATAAATCAATAATCATTTTCTTTTAATATATTGTATTTAATTAATAACTTCTAAAATATTTACAACACTACAAATTTACTATTAAACCGTGTAGTATATAAATAAACAATATTTTAAACATTTTAAATTATTTAGAAAGAGAATTGATCAAAATATCCTTTATATAATACTTTATCAAAATACTTTTATAATAAATACTTTTATATCGAAACATATTTTCCTTTTTTTGAAAATACTTTTATAACTCGATGTCTCAACAAATTTATCCTCATTCTTGCATACTTTGGCCATGCATTGATCAGGCGCAAAGCTAGATTTCTCCAAGTATTTAGTAGACTTGTTTCAACACCCAGTGAAAATACTGGAAACTTTCAAAACCGATATGGAAAGTACAATCCAAACAAATCAACCAAATCGAAGCATGGATCACAGATACACAATGGTTACGCCTGGATCCCCCAAGAAACATCCGTACCCGTAGGCAGTCACAGCCCCTGCGAATTACCCCATGATAAAAACTGTAGACCGCGGATACACAATGGTTACGCCTGGATCCCCTAGGAAACATCCGTACCCGTAGGCAGTCACATCCCCTGCGGATTACGCTACTAAACGACTCATATATCGCAGATACTCAATGGTTATGCCTGGATCCCCCAAGAAACATTTGTACCCGTAGGCAGTCATAGCCCCTGCGAATTACGCTATGAATTCGAGTTCATAAGACCATGGGTAACGCCATGGAATTCGTTGGACACTCGAGTATCATATCTGGAAAACCCAAATCAAAGAGAATAATATCGATAGAATGAATCTACAATGTAGCCACAAAGCGGATATCAAGCAGAAGGCACTTTCCATATATTTACTTCGAAAATATGTATCATATAGTACCTTTTCAAATCAATTTCAAATATCATACTTATATAAAGTCCATTATATATAAGATTTCATTTTCAAATCAAATACTTTCCAAATTCAATAGTATATCAAATCATACTTATACAGACTTCGAGTATATAAGATTTTGCTTTTCAAATTGAGTACCATTCCAAATCAATAGTTTTCGAATCAAATTCATACTTATACAAATCAATTTTATATAAGTTCGATAACTCCCAAATCAAGTATTTAGAAAAATAAGGTTCTCAAATTCCAATTCATTTCAATACCAGTTCAGCTTCAAAATCATATACGATTTCACCAAATTATTTCTTCCAAACTAAATATCTTCAGTTTCAAAGTTTCCAAGGTAATAGGTTTAGAAAATAATCCAAGTTTATTTCCAAATCAACATATTTTATGTCAAACAAATTCATTTTCAAAATCATAGTACTTTCAAGGATATAATACTTTCGATCCCAAACAATTTGAAATAATAATACTTTGGAAATCATAATACTTTGAAATTCAAACTTTGGAAACATAACACTTGAAATCATAACACTTTCCTTCAGACAGTTTAGATATTGATAATAGTATATAAAATGAAATAGTTTGTAAAATAAAATAGTAATAAGTTAAAACAATTTATATTAAAATAATTAGTATTTTTAAAATAGTTTCTATTAGAAATAGTTATATTAAAAATAGTTTATATTAAAATTAATATAAAAATAGTTTTAAATATTATTTAAAATACTTTATATAATAAAAATAGTTTCCTCAAATTTCACCAATCAATTCAAATTAACACGAGTTTCAAGATACAAATTAACTTTAATCTCAATTCATTAATTTCAATTCAATTCAGTTCCTCAATAAACCGTTTCAAATTTATCGATTTCAAATACAGATTTGAACCACAAAATAAGCCATTTCAATTTCAATATATTTCAAAGCTTTATATATTCAATATTTCAAAACTAAATTTGATAATTTCATTTATATCTCAAATTCACTTTACTATTATTTAGTTTGAAATATTTACTTAATCATTTCAATAACATCTAAATACAACCTCAATTTTCAAATTTAAATAAACAAAATATCCCATTCAAATTTATATAAATTTGAAATATGCATTTAAGTCACTTTTAATCAAATCCAAGTTATAAAAATAATATCTTTGAAATTTCAATTTTTAATAAATTTCAGATCAAACTTATTTAAGTATAATTCTTAAATAAATATAATTTCAAATCAATCTCAAATTTATCTTTCCAACCTTAATCATTATAAACTTTATATTTGAAAATATATAGATATCGAATAAATACTGGGTTTTAAATCCCAATCTATTTTCAAAATCAAATCTTTTTCTCAAAATCAATTATACCCCAAAAATGATTTCCCAGTTTTTAACCATCCTTTTAAATCCTTTAAACTATTTATTTTTATTTGAAAGATCCACTTTACCCTTTGAAAATTATTATTATTATATATAAAAATAGTTTTATAAAAGATGTTACTAAGTTAAAACATTTAAAACAAAATTTTTATTCAAAATATTTTAAAACTAAACTCCATATTAGTATAATTCAAAATAGTCTTATTTATTTACTTAACAAAACAGTTTCAAAATTATTTAAATCATATTACTTCATATGTAAACATACAAAACTAAACTTATATACTTTATCAAATAATTTATACTTTTCAAAATTACTTAGCTTTGAAAATTAAACCTCGATTTTGAAGTGTTCGAACATTCAAAATAGTCGGAGAAATCAAATTTCCAATCCAAGAGTTGGAAATCAGCAACAAATAAGTAAATCAATTTCAAAAGATAGGGTTATACCAAATCAAATCCAAAACTCGAGGACTGAACACCAGACTCACTTTAAACTGTTTCAAATATATATACATATATCTTTCGAATACCAAATCATACTTCGGAATTTTTTGAAGTCAAAATTGTTTTCACAAAATCAATCACATAGCAAAGCTACTGAAGTGGCCTCTCCCCTACTTTGAAACTCAAAAATCAATGTCGATGATGCATGCACTCATCACCGAAATCATTCTCCAGCGACATAAGTGGGTTCTGGACTTCTATTTTCTTGAGAATTTCTTTGAACTTTCTTTGAAATCATTGGAACTCATTTAAAGTCATTTGAAACATTTCTTATTCGGAAAATACTTTCAAATCGTATCATTATATATTTTCAAAAATCTTAAAACCGGTTTCAAAATGCCGGAGTTCAATCTCTCAAATTTCAAATTCAAAACCCTTCAGTTATAAATCATTTTTATATAAATCAATTTCTTATATAACTTCCAAAATTTCAAATCCTTTCGAAACTTCAAATTCTCGTTTTTAAAAGGTATATAATTCTTATCTGAAACATTTCACTTTTATATATAAAATATAATCATTCTTATCAAAATAATAATTTCGATATATAAAACAATTTCTAAAATACAAACAAACAAAAATTTTCAAGGGATGATTCAAGGATGGATTTCAAAACAAAGATAGAGATTCAAATTAGAGGAACTCTAATCAGATAGAATTCTGATTCGAAGATAGGCTCGAACGAAGATGAGATAATTAATTACAAAATAGTAGATGGACATACCTATATAAATCGCGGGCAACCTTAACCGGGTCAACCGTGACTTCAGGAATAAGATCGATGCAAAATTCTAAGGCAAATTGACATTCAATCGCCAGAGATAGAGTTCGGCATAACAAAAGATAGAAGCATCTAAACCGAGGGTATAGAAATCTCCGGTGAATCAATGCCAATTGTAATGGAGTTTCACCCCTTTACAAATCATTCAAAGATTGGCGGGATCACCGAGTTTTATAGAGGTCATTCGAAGTGGAGTTATGGAATGCTCCAAAATAAAAAAAAATACAAATAAGGGAAGACAAGAATGGATTTCATAGCAAGTGGGAGCGTTCCAAAATTCAAAGGAATCCTAATCGATGAGAATCCTAACCAAGAAATTACCAACAAGGTGGACAAGGAAAGGAATAAGGTCTAGAAAATTTTGGCTTTCAAAACAAGAAAATTTATATCAAAAAATTCTTTGAAAAAAAAAATCCTTTGAAAATCATTTTATACTTTGAAAATACGTTCTCTCGTAAAGAAATGATTCTGAGATTGATTTCATTCATTCTAGGGTATTTCTACCCTATCTCTAATGAGTTTTTGCTCCGCAGGCTAAGGTTTGCCTAAAACCTGGCTCTAATACCAAATGTAACATCCCACTATTTTGGACCATTCAAATCGACAATAAATCCACACATGCCGGACTTGAATACTTCAAAACATTGGATTGTTAAGAAAATTTGGAGCAAATAAAATCAAACACAGAATCACAGACATAGAATATCAGAATAACTCGCAGCGGAAATAAAATACCATAGTAGTTCATGAAGCTACTACATAAAAATAATCTCAAAACAGATACAAAATATCATAGTCTAAAAAGAAAATACAACAGAAGTCTGAATACCTAAGTCACTAATACATAAACACAGCTGAATAGTAAATAACCGGAATGGAAATGGATGACAGATAGATAAATAAGCTCCAGCAAATCTCTAGCTCCAGAAGGTGAATTAGAGCTGTGATACTCAGGCTGACCTGAGCGTAAAGTAAAACACAAAACACTCGAGTCAGGACATACATACTTATACAATGTAAACCAACTCAAGTGAACTGTAATAGAGATGCACAAGTAACTTAAAGGATGTCTGGGATCGCCCATCCTTTAAGGATCCGCTAGATCATCTACTATGTAGTAATGAACGCTATCACAGTAATGTCTAAAGTAAAGCAAACTATGCAAAATAATAGTGTAAATGTGACTGGGTAGCGCAAAGCTGCAGCAATTGCCCACCTCTAGCCACACTTTATAACATCCAACCGTTATTACAACCCGTGGTAATAAATTTCAAAATGGTTTATATTTCAAATCAAAACAATTCATTTAAACCATTTAAAAATGAAGTCATTATTCTTTCAAATCAAATATTCAATTCCCAAAATTGTAGCAATTTCTAAGTTAGTTTATTCAATTATAATATTTCAAACATTGTAATTTCAACATTCGCAGCACTCAAAAAATGCTGCTGTAAGTATAGTGATACATTTGAAAACAGTTCATTTCAGAATTGACAGCACTTAGAAACTGCTGTTGTAAAAATAGTGATATGTTGAAAAACAATACAATTCAGAATTGACAGCACTTATAAACTGCTGCTGTAATTAGTGGAAATTTGAAAACAATTCATTGTTGGAAACAATAGTACTTATAAACTGCTGCTGTAGAGACAGTAATAGATTTGGAAAACAATACATGGAAACCACAGCATTTCTGGAATGCTACAATTTCTGTTATAAGTTTTACTATGACATTATAAACAAAATATCTTCAACCTTTATCATTTTTAACTTATCAAACTTATCTCACCTTTCAAAATTATTTATTTGGATATCATTTAACTTAAAATTTTAATAAAATAACATTTTATTAATAAATATCCAATTTAATTATAATTCATTTATTTAAGTCAAAATTCACTATAAGTTGCTTAACTTTTATTTTTAACAAATAACTTGATATTTTCTTTTATTTAAAAAGGTATCCATTTCAATAAATAAATATTTTAATTACTAAGTTAAGCTTAAAATTTCCATTTTAACTCAAATTCCAATTATTAAGTTAACTCAAATTTTTGAATTATAATTTTAAACCATTTATTAACTTATACGATTTTACCTTTTAGGAAATCACTGTTTAAATCATTTAAATCCAATTTAAGTCCAAATTTCCATATTTTTAAAATTTAAAATACTTAAAAATTTTAGAAAAATCATTTTAAAATTTAACCACGGGTCTGTATCATATTTTCTAACCTAGGTCAAGTGATACAGATAATATATCATTTCAATCCGTAATTAGTTAACATTCCGGGTTTTATCATTTCAAACCTGCAATCCCAAGTCAAATAAAAATCGCTCGAGCCTATCATTTCAGGTTGTGACGACTTTTCCCTATTCTAATGTCCGTTCGGGTATGTATCATTTCAACCCATAGTAATTCTATACTAACAGGGAACTTGCAGTGTGAGAAACAGAAAATAAATAAGCAGTAAAACATATCATATGATGTCAGGTGATGCAACAGGTATATAATCAGGTAATATCATCAAATAATGTCAGATAACAGGCAGATGTGAGCATATAACATAGCATATCTACTACTACAATTCCAGTGACATTGTTTCACATTTATATAAGTACGATTTGTCGAGAGTGATAAACTCACCTCTAAAGCTAGAGATCAAATTCAAAACACAATTCAAACTCCGCAAAGCACGACAAAGCACGAATGAATTTCGAGGAGAAGTAGCACCCAAATCCAAATCTTGTAAACAACAAAATAGAATATATACATAAGTATATATTAATTCACAAATAATATAAGATTTAAACAATACAAAAGAGAGACAAAAGTGGAAAACCAAAGACTAGAACAAACAAGTGGCTCGGCCTCAAGGAAATGGGCTTGATCACCAACACAATAGCTCGGCATATGGTCAAATCTGTGGCAATATGTTCGGCCAAGGTCTAAGAGTAGGAAGCAAAGCAAAGGAAGTTGAAAGGGGTAGGAGTTGTGAATGTAAAGAGACAAGGAGATGGAAGGTCTTGGGTCAAGTGGTTCGGCCTAGTGCAAAAGTGGTTTGGTCTGGTGTTCGAGCAAGGGGTCAGGTGGTCTGGTGGTCTGGTGGTCAGGCTATGGTCATGTCCGGTCGTCTCATGTGCCGGAGGAGGTGGCAGTGGTGGTGGAGGCCGAGGCAAGCAAGGAGAAGATGGTGTGTATATGAGTTCGGCTAGGGTTTTTATGCATGGGATGTGATGGATTGGTCACGGCTATTGGTTAGTGGATGTGGTGGTGCTGGCCGTGGAAGGTGGAGGAGGAGGAGGTGATGGTCGGTGGTGAGCAGTTCAGGCCTGGTGGTGATCATATTGGAGAGGCCGAGCATAGTTTGTAAATAAAGAAGAAGAAAAAGGAAAGAGAAGGAGAAAGAGAAACCATGGAAAACTTACAGCAACTTTTGTTTCTCAGGTGATAAAATGAAATGAGATGCTGAACAAATTTCTTATACGTGTATAATAAAGTGAGGAGTGGAGTTTGTACGGCTATGAAGAGAATGGCTAGAAAATGAAGAGGTTAGGAAAATGTAAAGGCAACAATGCAACCTATGCCTCTTGAATTTCCAAAGCCCACTATCACAAGCCCAATTCAAACAAATTCTACACAAATAAATTAAACAAAGCCCAAACAAAATAAAAGATGGAAAATAAACAGAAAATGGACAATGAAAATGCAGAGAAAATTTGCATGTGAAACGCTGAATTTTTATCAATTTTAAAAAGTTTAAAAACAGAATTTGACGAAACAGAAAGCAGAACGAATATCAAAAACAAATACAGTTTCAGAGAAAAAGATTAGAATAAAAATTTAAATTTAACATTTCACTGAAAATCAAAGTTTGACAAAAATTGAACAAAATATAATATTTCCAGAAAATCATAATTTTATTATATTTGGAAAATAAAATATAAACAAAATCCAAAATTGCATTGGAAAATCCCAAAATTCAATTTAAGATGATTTAAAAATAAAAGTTTCAAATAAATTAATTTTAAAATATTTGTTAAAATTTATGGGTTGTTACAGCTTTAATTAAAACATAAAATGATATCCAAAATATATTTACTTATATACTTTTATTAAAATACTTGGCCAGAATATAATATTATGTATATATACTGTAATTAATAGTTTGATTTTTTTAAATACTAGATATTTATTTTTAATATTTGAATTTAAGAGTTTTGAATCATTCTTCAAATTTGAAATTTAAACTTAAAATATTTTGACTTAGTCAAATCGGGATTTTGTATTTTAAATCTAAATATATTTCTTTTCAAATTTTATGTTTTACTTAGTCAATCAAATTTAAATATTTTAATTTTAACACACACACACATGTTTATTTATTTTTAAATTAGATATATACATACATACATATATACATTTATAAATGGCAACGTATATATACATGTAATGACCCGTAATTTGATCGCTCTAATTGAAGATATTTAAATTATTTTGAATATTCAAATATAGATTATTTTTCATAAATAATCAAGTTTTAAGTGATAAATAATAATAATGAACTTATTTTGGAAATATGTTCACAAAAATATATACTTTGGAAAGATATATCAATAAAGTAACCAAAAACCGTTTTACCGATAAACAGCTCTATAATCGTAAAACATCGCGCATGGAGCTGGATACATGTACTTGTTTTTAAAGTTGAACAAGAATACGAAATAAAATAATTTATTTTAATTTTGGAAATTAAATGTATATATGACATCATAAGTGATGTCCTTATATTTAATAATTGATTTATGAATTTAAATTTAGATTTAATGATTTAATAATTATTTTAATTATTATAATAATTTTTTTACATAATTATAATTCATTTTAAATAGTGACAAAGTGATAATAAATCATTTATAATAGTTTTATAAAGATATGTAGTTGATTTGAAAATATAAGGAAAATGGTATCGCTTTATCGGTATAATAGCAGTTTTTGCAAGTAATTGTTACTTTGGTTTTATAACTGAAATGAGATCATTTTAATTAATAAATAATAATAGAAATATTATTTTCAAACTTTGTTAACAAATATATGTATATTAACTAATAAGTGAAAATATGACCGGGAATCAGAATACGTAACAGTTTGACGTATATAAGTTGTTTAACGTTGTTTATATGACTTGAACACATATATAACATACACATACATATATTAACATATACATATACACACACATATAACAAATATAGAAAAGTAAATATACATATTTACCATTTACATACATATTTATTTAAGTAAAAACATGAAATTATCTAAGATATTTTATGAAACTTCACCCTTAAGCTTGCATAAGTCAACAATTAGGACATAAAGTGATATGAGAAGATGGTGGCAGATGGGGGGTGATGATAGCCGAGGTCATGTAGGTGGTAGGGGCGGCATAAGCATGATGCAAGGAGGAGGAGATATTTTCTACCCTTTAGCATATAAATACCCATGCATAATCTTCCATTTCACTCACCTTCTTCTTCATTTTTTGTAAGCTTTTCCATGGCTTCTTCTTTAGGAAATTTATAAAGAAATTTTAGTAGAAAATAAAATAAAGTATATACAAATATATACAAAGTCAAATCACCTCAAAACACTAGCCCATTACCTCCCCTACCTCTCTATTACTCACGGCCTCCATCATTTCCCATCATAGCCGAGCACACCACCTCCCAAAAGCATGGTCGTGCCTATCTAAAGCCTAGGCCGAGCCATATAGGAAGAAGAAGGAGGAGATCGGGAAGCTCCAAAGCAAGAAAAAAAGGAAGAAGTGCCGCCGGAATCAAAAGAGAAGTCTAAAAATTGAGATTTCGTTTAGTATATTTTGAAATATGAGCAAATCAAGTTTTCAAAATAGTAGCGGTTTGACGGTTCGGAAATCAAAGCAGAAAATTCTTTATAAATAATATTTTTAATTCTTTAAAAATATGGAATAAATTCTATAAATTATTTAAAATGTTTAAAAAGAGATTTGAGTTATAAAAATGGATTTCTAAATGATCAAAAAGTTGCTTTGATCAAATAAGTTTTGAAAATACTATTTGCAGCACTATTCGAAGCACTTTTTGCAGCACTTTTGATAAATTTTTAAATATGGACTTAAACTTAAGTATTCTTTCCCAAATCTTTTATAAATGCTTTCAAATAAATAATTATGGGTTTTGAAAATGATTTTAGGATTTTATAATTTATTTTAAAGAGTTTAAATGACTTAAAGAAAGGGTGTTAAAATCAAGTGATTTAATCTTGGATCTAAAAGCCAACGAGTAGAGTAGATTTTTCTATTTGTGAGATCCATATGTAAAGTGCTTAAACTAAGGAGATGTTCAGGAGCAACCGATGCCCTGGCTCACCTTGATTTTTTTCCTGGGCAATGAATAGATAAGGTCGAAATGTCGGAAACGAGACAAGTACAAAAGATTTAATTTTCCAAATTTAAACAACTTGGATTGAATAGAGATAATCTTCTTATACTTGGTATTAAATTTCAAGGAGGGAATTTGTACTATCCGTGTGAATTTAAAAGGTGATTTCAACGCTATTCAACGTATAGTAAAGGTTGAATATGGAAATTAATGTCGAGTAAAATTAGTATAATTTCTATGGATCCATTTTACTCGAATACTAACTAATTTGGATTTACCATCTTAGATAACATGGTTTCAACCTATTAAAAAGAAATATATTTGAAATAAGAAATATTTTGTTAAGATTTTAATAAATGATTGGAATTAATTTAATTCCTATACTTAAAATTAATTGTTTTGGGTTTACTGTAAACTATGTCTAAAATAACATTATTTTTGACCCGTTTTAAAAGTTATGATTTGGAAATCTTACTAAAGATTTAAATAAATGATTTGGAAATATTTTCCTAAGTAGAGGATGAAATAATTTGGAATTATTCCAAGATTCAAAAAAGGTTTTAAGTAATCAAAGGATTTGATAAGTGAGGCTTAATGATTCTATATACTGTTAAGAAGATAAATGGAATAATTTAAAATAATATGTCTCTCTTAGATATTTATGAACAAATAAAAAGATGAATTAAATTAAATGATGATTGATAATTACGTATGAACTTAACATATTTTTAATCGATGATTGGTTTGGAGGAATTGGGTACAAAAACCACTTCGAACCAATGTATACGTTCGGAAGTAAAGACATGAAGAAGATGATGATTTTTGAAGACAGGGATCTTTATGATGAAGGGCTGCTTGCCACTAGTCCATCGGGGTGAAATTTACCATATCATATATTTATGGTGACAGTAGTGCTCTGTTATGAAAATCTTCTATTACAAGGGGTAATCGTTACTAATCCAAGGGACAACAATATGTGGTAGGAAGAGTGCCTTCGGTTTTGTTCGGTCCCAAAACGAACTTGTATGAACGAATGTCTGACATTGCATTTTTGATCAAACGTTGACTTTTACTAACGTACATCTATTTGGTGGCGGAGAAGGCAACCTCTTTTAGCTTAACACCCTTTCCTGAGACGTACGAGCTTAGAGGTTGTACATTTGTGGAAATCAATAGTGATCGAATTGAAAGGCAATGTGGCATTCAAAGTGGAACCTGTGATGATCAAAGCGTGGCTTTGCGAAAAGAAAAGAGTGGCTTTATGGAACGTAACCTTACGAGCCTCTCATCCCAGGGATGATACAGGATACTATGCAGTCTGAAGGACAAATTTCAGGCTGTTATTAGGGAAGATGTCCTCTCTAGGCACCTGTTGCCTTATTGTATGGATGGAAAGGTATGGAGGATGACGGAGATTGCATAAAGCCATTGAGTAATACTTTGTTCCATGGTAGTGTAGCAGTATAGTTAGAAGGCTGACGGAGATCGTGTAAAGCCACTGGTGTGAACTAGGATTTTTATACATGGATTTTCAGGTCTGAGTAGTCGCTATTTCCCTATCATGTTGGAAATCCAATTCCAATACGTTGCCATTAAGGTTTTGATTATAGAACCTACTTTTAAACAGTAGCTAGTAAGCCATCAAATTTAATCAATGTAACAATTTCGACTATTTTAATATGTTATTTGAAAAGTGTTTTCAAAGGAATGTCATTATAAATAAAATCAAATTATTTTGATATAAAAGTGTTTGGCTATCATAAGATAAAATCCCGTTTGTATTTATGTGTGGACGTGGTCATATGAGATACCCTTATTTTCAAAAGTTTTAAATTGGCATCAATTTATAGATCAAGTATCTCATGCTGTTTTATCAACCTGATCCAGGTATTTTTAATACTTGGGTCAAATCCGAGTAGTTTCAGGTTTAGTTGAAGATGCTTGGAGTTTCAAGAGGAGAGCTGGAGATCTTCATCTACGTATGGACGTATTCTATTATCTGTTGCATCTATTGCGTTTGTTTTTATTTTTCAGTATTTGTAAGGACAAAGGGTTAATAACTATCCAGGCTGAATCTAGGTTAGACTCTGATATTGTATTAAAAAATTTGCACTATAAAGATTATTGTTGAAATAATACATGTTATTCCATTTGTGTGAGATTTTATTCTATCTTATTTTCCTTTTACCCTTAATGATCGGGTTTTCGACACTTGGATTTGTGGCACGTGAATACTGAGGAGGCATTAGTGTCGATTTTCGAGGGTCGAAAATCCCAACCGTTACATTTGGTATCAAAGCTTAGGTTGAGCGAACACCAAGGCTTGTTGGGGGTAAGTCTCATTATAGATAGGGTTAGTGATACCCTAAAATAAGTTTGAGAGTATTATATATATGAGTGTGTATTTTTTATTTGATATAAAAATGTTTTGTGGTACTTTATCTGTTGAGTGGTTCATGAATTTTGGTTTGTGCATGAAGAGCTCCATGTAATCGACAGGGCTTCCTAAAGACTTAAACAAAGCGAATGGACACACCGTTTTAAATGGAGTATATTTTATATATACAAAAGTATAAATATTTATGTGATTTGAAAAACTTATAAGATGTTATCTCTTTGGAAAGTTCAAAGAATAAGGTCTTGATATGTTTGGTGATGGTGGGAATAATCTTATATGTATCGGTCATATGTTAGCTTGGGCGAACGGTATCGAACGCTTAGTAAATTATTCTTCTTATCATTGTACAATCAAGGCAAGTTCAAATCCGAACAAATATGAATCATGTAATTTGGATAAGTCAAGAAATTAATGGTATGAAACTTTTGATAATAACTTAGTATATCATTTAGGTTAGGATGTCTTATTTTATGCTGGGGATGAGTATTGGGCTAATCCAAAGCAAGTACGAAGAGTACGTGCACAATACGAGGCAGAAGAGAAATTAAAACAGGGACCTTATGCTGGCATCTTCTGTTACAGATGCGGTAAAGAAGGGCATTATGCGGTTCTATGTAAGGATAGGAAAGAAAAGGAAAAGGAAAAAAGAAAGCAGAGAAAAAGAATAAAGAAAAATCTTTTAGGGTTGATATATTCTGTTTCAAGTGTAAAAGGCAAGGACATTTTCTACATGAATGCCCTAAAACAAAGAAGAAACCCAGAATTTGGTCAAGAAAGGCAAAAGGTTGCTACTATTGCAAAGGAACATGACATATAACCAAAGAATGTCACCGAACTTGCATTTGGTGCTTCCAAGGGAAACACTTAATGAAGGACTATCCAAAAATGAGGGTGGCTGACTTAGGCCTCAAAGATAAAACAATGTCTGCGTCAAAAGGGATCCAAGAATAGTATATATAGCAGTTCAAGTGTGTTTGTGTGTGTGTGTGTATGATTGTAACAACCCGCATATTTTACGATTGAATATTTAAATGTTTTATTTAAATATAGAATCGTTAATTGGATTGAAGTCCGAAAAGCTACTTTTGGTAAACAAACGAATTGGGACTCGAGACCACCTCCATTGAGTCCAAAATGTCATTTATAACTTTTTTGAGTATAAACATCGATATGTTAGGAGTTGAGTAAAAATTATGACTTTTTGGGTTTGGGTTTCAGCCCAATAACCTAACATAAGACCCTAACTCAGCCCCTCCCCTCTTCATTCATCCTCATTTCCTAATACATTCAAGCTTATGTAAAAATGGGGAGAGGAATGGGAAATTAGAAATTCCTAAGCCCTAAATTCATTTGCAAATCCAAGTGTTAGCTCCAAAATCAAAGAGAAGCTTAGGTAAGCATCCTTTTCATCTTCTCCAACTCATTCTCTCTTTAATTTCTGAAATTTCCTAAACCTAACTTAGGAAATGTTCTTCTTTTGAGCTTAGATTCAAGCTCCTAGAGTTGAAGTTGAAGAGTAGTTGATCTTCCTTTGCTTTCAAGCTTCGCCTTCATCGTTTTTGGGTTTAAAGGTGAGATTTTTATCTCACATCTATGTTTATAATTATCTTTGATTGTTAGGTATGAATTCCTAACATATTACATGTTCATTTGATTTTGATTTGGATTGATTTGGTGAACATTTCAATTTTTGATGTTTTGAAGTCTAAAACTCTAAAAATCTTAGCTTTGATGTTTGATCATGCTTTTGGTGGTGTATCGAAGAGCCTATAGGGCTGGGTTGTCGATTGGCATAAACCCTTAGCGCCCCTTGCTCGTCCGATCGCAAATTGGAAGAGTTTGCTCTTCATTTGGATAGGCTAAAAAACAGTGCCAGTCAGTCGACTGACCTCTGAAGTCAGTCGACTGGCTGTAGAAACCGAGAGTTTCTGGGACTGTCTGTAGAAACAGGAAGTCTCTGTTTTCTGCAGTCAGTCGACTAGCCTCTGCAGTCAGTCGACTGACTGCAGGAAATGAAACTTTCTGGTTTCTGGATCAGTCGACTGACCTCTGCAGTCAGTCCACTGACCTGCTTGTTTTTTCCTATTTTTCCTATTTTTCTTGAGGTTCCAATTTTTATCGATTCATGATTATCCAATTTATTGTTATCATTTATTATTAACTTTGATGACTTATTTTTTAGGATTTTTGAGAATATCCATTTTGATGGATTCGGTATCGATTTCTTTGGATTTGATTCACGTCTTCGTATGTGGATTTTGGTGATTGATTGTTTCTACAATCATTTCTATGCTTTGTCACTTTAAAATACAAAGGTTTCTATACTAGTAGTAAATATTCAAACTCTTTTACAAAGATGATTTCAACTCTATTTTTAATACAAAGCTCGATCATAAAACCGTTTTCCAATCTATTAGTATATACAAACCTTTACCTCATTCATATGAGAAATCTAATTAAACGACTTAGTAAAACAAGTGGTATGAAACTCTTGCGTTTACTTCATCGGTTAATTCTTGGACTTGTTCGATTGAACTCTTGTGACAATTTTCGAGTGGAAATCTACAATCTGTTCGTAAATATTTGAGTTAAGCAAGTGGTTATGGGACATGAAGCTAAACTCTTATATTTACTAGCTTAGTGTAATCGACACTTCTTGATGATCGATGATGATCATTTTATGGTTTAGACTAGCGATGTGCGATGTCTCTTTGTCTGCGTGGGGGACTGTACCCAGTTCTATTGAGCTTTGTCTCATGTTTATGGGCTAGCGACCCATGATCTTTTTTGGAGTTTCGGTTCATTGGACATACCGTTATTGTACTGTGTCGGTGTTCTGAATTATTTGAGTTTCGGGATCATCGTTGTTCCGAAATACTTGAGTCTCAGGTTCATCAGGCGTACCGTTATTGCACTACGTCGTTGTTCCAACTCATTTGAGTTTCAGGTTCCTCGGGCATACCGTTTTTGCACTACGCCGTTGCACCGTTTGTGATACGCGTGTTGGGGAGTTTTCATGCTCCCGTTTGTGATAGGCCTTCCCCCTTTGTGATTTCTGGATTTCTAATTGATGATTTCTAGAATTTGTGTTTCACCAATTTTCGTGGATTACATTGGTAAGTCTTATCAATATTTGTGTTTGGTGAATAATTTAAAGAATATGTGATTCTTTTTGGTGCTTCGAGTTGATTTGAGATATTGTATGATTTTTGTGTTATTTGATGAATACTTGACACGGTATGACATTTTTGGTTATCATACGTTTTTGGTCATATCTCTTATCCTATCTCATTTTATCTGATATTTATAGCTAGACTGATCCGTTTATTATTTTCTTCTTAAATAATACTCGGGTCAGACCGAGATGTTACAGGTGCTTCCGCTTGACTTCCTATCAGGGATTATCATCTGATTTTTGGCTACTACTTTAGATTAGTAGTTTTTTCTATTATACATTTGAGATATAGACTCTTTGATGTATAATTATTCTTTCGTCTAGCACTTTATCTATTCTTTGTGATGTAGTGGATCTTGTTTTACCACTACTTTGATGTACACTTTCATGTGATATATTCATATCTTATTCCGCCTTTGTGATATGAATGTCTGTGACTAATTTGTGTTATGTTTATTTCTACGTTTGTTTCCGAAGCCTACTTAGCCACTGTGTGGTAGCTTTGCGTTTGTATTAGATGTGTCGGATTTCCTCCAGAAATGAAATGTAAGTCATAGTTTCTGACATATCGGTACTCGCACAAATCAATTACACAGATGGTCGCTACTCAACAGCCTTATTCTTCGTGTTAGTCGATAGCCTTATACCGTAGTGTCCTTGGCTAGCGTGAGTATAGAGGTGGGGCGTCATAGCATGGTATCATAGCCAAACTTCGGAACAATGTAGAATAATCTAGCAAGGATCATTGTCCTAAGTCTTTCTTAGGAATCGTGCCATAGGATTTAATTCGAGTCTTCGTACCGTTCTATCCTATTTCTTTTTATGATGCCTTGTTTTATCAATCAAATTTGTCTGATATTCATTTTGAGAATAACATTTTTCCTCTTCTTTCTTTCTTAAAGAAGGGAAATGGTTAGACTAGGGCGCCCAAGCGCCGGTCAATCAAGTGCTACTCCTCAGGATGGAGTATTTATGACTGCTCAACAACTTTTAGATCTTGTGAACAATGCCCAAGCTACCGGACCTGTTCCAACGCCTACTAACCCTAAATCCGGGTTTGCACGCTTGTGCAGAGATTATACCGCTTTGGATGGAAGGCCATTCAAGGGATCCGAAAGTGTTATAGAAACCAAGCTTGGCTTAGATCATGCGATCGCATCTTTTCCCGCATGGATCTTATTGATTCACTTCGAGTCCAAGTGGCTTCTAGCATGCTCCAAGAAAGAGCATTAGATTGGTATGAGCTTTTGATTTCTGAGATTATCGAAGCGGATCTTACTTGAGAGCAATTCCGGGGAAGATTCGAGTTAAAATTTATGCCGGAAGCCGAAAAAGTAACTTTAGCTTGACGCTTTATTGACCTTGTTTAAGGTGAATCTTTTGTGGCAGATTATGTCGCATCTTTTGAATCTCTCTCTAAATATGGGGTTCAATATATTAATACCCCAGTGAAGAAAAATCAGAGATTTGTCTATGGGTTGAATAAGAACCTCAAAAAGCCTTTACTTCTGAAACTGGAAGTTTCTTTCGATCAGCTTGTAGATATCGCTCTTCGACTTGAAGAGACCGATAGAGAAAGTGACGTTGAAGTTGTGCGTGCTAAACAGAACTTTAACAATAACATGAAGAGGCCTATTAAGTTCAAAGGCCCCAATCCAAACAAGAAAGGGAAGCAAGAAACTTCGATAGCAAAGTCTCCTACCTCTAGTCATGGACGATGCTACAATTGTGGTTCTACGGACCACTATGCAAATGAGTGTTCGAAACCTTTTTTTTGTCGTTATTGCAAAGGATCGGGACATCTTTTATCTTCATGCCCCAAACTTCCAAAGAAGAGAGAGGGAAAGCTAAATGTTGTTCAAGCCTCTAGTGACACTTCTCCTGGTCAAGGTACATTCCATCCTTGACAATATTTGTTTTGTGATTATCTTATTCGATTTCTTTTTGATTTGGGTTCATCTCATTATTTTATATTAAAAGACCTTGATGATTCTTTCTCTTTTAATCTTTATGGGCTTGATGACTTCATTGAGAATTGCGAATTCGATTGATGGATCCGCAACACTCTGTATACTTTGTGAAAATGTCGAGATTATTTTAAGTGATTGTTCTTTTCGAGCCGATTTGCATGTTATGCGTTATTTAGGCTTCGAAATTGATTTTTTGGGAAAGGATTAGCTTTATTATTATGAAGCCCATATCCTATGTCCTAAGCGGACTTTATATCTTCGACATTCTTAATCTGTTAAGCAGATTTCTATCGTTTTTAAAGATTTTGATTTCCAAATTTGGTGGCAACATTTTATTCTTTAAACCCACTTGATGAAGAAGATGTTATTTTTCTCATTCAAGTAATTTGTGAATTTTTCGGAATATATTTGAGCTTGTCTTAGGATTATCACCTAAGCAATCTATTGTGTGGTGCTAAGGTCTTTTCAACTCGACCTTGCCATCGGTTTTCATCAGCTACGAGTTGCGGAGGATAGCATTCCACTTACCGCATTCCGCACTCGTTATGATTCTTGTGTATGGTTCGTTATGTCATTCGGTTTGAGGAACCTTCTACCTTATTTCATCCATCTTTTGAATCGAGTATTCTACGAATGTCTCGATGAGTTTATCCTTGTATTTATTGATTATGGAGGAAAACAAAAATTTAAAATTTGCAAATCTTTTCAGTAAGATATTTATAAGTATGATTGGATTTTGTTCTTAAAACGAGCAAAGAATGTTTGTAAATTTTTAAGAGACTTGTTTATCATAGAAGATGATTTTGTGTTGTTTTGCCAATTAAGTGCTTTAAGAATTCTGGTCGATGCGCTTGATCAACGTTATCGATAGGAATCTCCTAAACACTATAATGAGACAGTCAAACATAGTAAATTGACTTGTAATAAGTAAATTTTTCTAAAAAGATGAATATATATAAAGTTAATTATAATTTTGAAAGTCATAGCTTTTCGGGAAAGAGAATCGATTAAAGGAACTCTTTTCCGATGCTTTTATTCTTGTGGTTCCCGAAGGGAACCAAGACTTTATTGTTTGTACCGATACTAGTCGTATTGGATTTGGTGTCATTCTCCTGCAAAGGGAATGTGTTATCGCATTTGCTTCTTAACAATTAAAGCTTGTCGAGGTTAGATATGCCACTCATGATCTAGAGCTCGTGGCTATTGTTTTCGCTCTTAGAACTTGGCTCATTATCTTTTGGGAGAGAAATTTGTTCTCTACTCCGATCATAAATTTTTGAAGTATTTATTTTCTCAAAAGGAACTTAATAGGCGTCAACAACGTTGGCTCGAGTTCCTTGCATTTTATGATCTTGATATTCTTTATACTCCAGAAAAGGGTAATCGTGTTGCCGACGCCCTTAGCCGAAAGCAACAAGCAGTTGTTTCAAGGATGATATCCGAGTGGAATGATCTCGAGACTTTATCCACTTGTAAGATTCGAGATCATGAATCCAATTCATGTCCATCTCTTGTTTTGTGTAGCCTTGAGGCTCGTCCTTCTCTTTTTGACTATATCTCTTTTGGCAGAACTCTATGTCCTGTTATATTGCATGGAGTTCCTACTTCTATTGTTAGCAATCGTGATCCATTATTTTGCTAGTGGATTTTTGTAAGGTCTTCAAAAGCTTTGGGAACAAAGCTTAATTTTAGCACCGCCTATTGTCCTCAATCCGATGGACAAATAGTGCATGTGAATCAAACTCTTGAAGATCTCTTTCGTGCATGTGTTCTTGATTTTGGTGGAAGTTGGGGAGATCATATTTCTCTTTTTGAGTTTTCTTCCTATAATAGCTTCCAATCTTGTATTGGTATGGCACCTTTCAAGGCACTCTACGTTGGGCTATGCCAATTTCCTTCGTGTTGGCATAAAGCCGGTGAGAAGCTGGTTTTAAGTCCAGACTTTATTGGTGTTCATTCGTGTTTCACCTATGATGGGTGTTGTGCGTTTCAGTCGATCGGGAATGTTAGCACCTCGATATGTTGGTCCCTTTCCCATCACTGAACGTATTTGTTCCGTGGCTTATCGCCTTTTTATTACCAGCTCAATCTTTTGTTATTTATGACGTTTTCCACGTCTTTTTACTGCGGAAATACCTAGGGATTCCGATTTTTATTCTTGAGTCCGATGTAATTGAAGAAATTGAAGTTTCACCAAATTTGAATTATGAGCAATATTCTATTCGTATCATTACTTCGGAGGTTAAACGCCTTCAAAATAAAGATGATCTTCTTGTGAAAGTTTAAGGGTCCTCAAATCCTAAGGATTGCTCTTGGGAATCTTGAGAATTCATCGAGCAAACACATCCGGACTTACCCTTTCGTGCTTTTTATGGTGAAATTCTTATTTCAAATTTTCTTTTGTGTTCATATGCTTTTATGGTTGTTACTCTTTATTTTCTTCTTAAGTATTATGAGGACACAATTTCTTTAAGGAGGGGAGTCTGTAACAACCCGCATATTTTACGATTGAATATTTAAATGTTTTATTTAAATATAGAATCATTAATCGGATTGAAGTCCGAAAAACTACTTTTTGTAAATAGTCGAATTGGGACTCGAGACCACCTCCATTGAGGCCAAAATGGCATTTACAACTTTTTTGAGTATAAACATTGATATGTTTGGAGTTGAGTAAAAATTATGACTTTTTCACTTTGGGTTTGGGTTTGGGTTTTAGCCCAATAACCTAACATAAGACCCTAACTCAACCCTCCCCTCTTCATTCATCCTCATTTCCTAATACATTCAAGCTTAAGTAAAAATGGGGAGAGGAATGGGAAATTAGAAATTCCTAAGCCCTAAATTCATTTGCAAATCCAAGTGTTAACTCCAAAATCAAAGAGAAGCTTAAGTAAGCATCCTCTTCATCTTCTCAAACTCATTCTCTCTTTAATTTCAGAAATTTCCTAAACCTAACTTAGGAAATGTTCTTCTTTTGAGCTTAGATTCAAGCTCCTAGAGTTGAAGTTGAAGAGTAGTTGATCTTCCTTTGCTTTCAAGCTTCGCCTTCATCGTTTTTGGGTTTAAAGATGAGATTTTTATCTCACATCTATGTCTATAATTATCTTTGATTGTTAGGTATTAATTCCTAACATCTTTACATGTTCATTTGATTTTGATTTGGATTGATTTGGTGAACATTTCAATTTTTGATGTTTTGAAGTCTAAAACTCTAAAAATCTTAGCTTTGATGTTTGACCATGCTTTTGGTGGTGTATCGAAGAGCCTATAGGGCTGGGTTGTCGATTGGCATAAACCCCTAGCGCCCATTGCTCGTTCGATCGCAAATTGGAAGAGTTTGCTCTTCATTTGGATAGGTTGAAAAACAGTCCCAGTGACAGTCAGTCGACTGACCTCTAAAGTCAGTCGATTGGCTGTAGAAACCGAGAGTTTCTAGGACTGTCTGGAGAAACAGGAAGTCTCTGTTTTCTACAGTCAGTCGACTGGCCTCTGCAGTCAGTCGACTGACTGTAGGAAATGAAACTTTCGGGTTTCTGGATCAGTCGACTGACCTCTACAGTCAGTCGACTGACCTGCTTGTTTTTGCCTATTTTTCTTGAGATTCCAATTTTTATCGATTCGTGATTATCCGATTTATTGTTATCATTTATTATTGACTTTGATGAATTCTTTTTTGGGATTTTTGAGAATATCCATTTTGATGGATTCGGTATCGATTTCTTTGGATTTGATTCACGTTTTCGTATGTGGATTTTGGTGATTGATTATTTCTACAATCATTTCTATGCTTTGTCACTTTAAAATACAAAGGTTTCTATACTAGTAGTAAATATTCAAACTCTTTTACAAAGATGATTTCAAACTCTATTTTTAATACAAAGCTCGATCATAAAACCATTTTCCAATCTATTAGTATATACAAACCTTTACCTCATTCGTATGAGAAATCTAATTAAACGATTTAGTAAAACAAGTGGTATGAAACTCTTGCGTTTACTTCATCGGTTAATTCTTGGACTTGTTCGATTGAACTCTTGTGACAATTTTCGAGTGGAAATCTACAATCTGTTCGTAAATATTTGAGTTAAGCAAGTGGTTATGGGACATGAAGCTAAACTCTTATATTTACTAGCTTAGTGTAATCGACACTTCTTGATGATCGATGATGATCATTTTATGATTTAGACTAGCGATGTGCGATGTCTCTTTGTCCGCGTGGGGGACTGTACCCAGTTCTATTGAGCTTCGTCTCATTTTTATGGACTAGCGACCCATGATCTTTTATGGAGTTTCGGTTCATTTGACGTATCGTTATTGTACTGCGTCGGTGTTCCGAATTATTTGAGTTTCGGGATCATCGGGCGTACCGTTATTGCATTACGTCGTTGTTCTGAAATACTTGAGTCTCAGGTTCATCGGGCGTACCGTTATTGCACTGCGTCGTTGTTCTAACTCATTTGAGTTTCAGGTTCCTCGGGCGTACCATTATTGCACTACGCCGTTGCACCGTTTGTGATACGCGTGTTGGTGAGTTTTCATGCTCCCGTTTGTGATAGGCCTTCCCCCTTTGTGATTTCTGGATTTCTAATTGATGATTTCTAGAATTTGTGTTTCACCAATTTTCGTGGATTACATTGGTAAGTCTTATCAATATTTGTGTTTGGTGAATAATTTAAAGAATATGTGATTCTTTTTTGTGCTTCGAATTGATTTGAGATATTGTATGATTTTTGTGTTATTTGATGAATACTTGACACGGTATGACATTTTTGGTTATCATACGATTTTGGTCATATCTCTTATCCTATCTCATTTTATCTGATATTTATAGCTAAACTGATCCATTTATTATTTTCTTCTTAAATAATACTCGGGTCAGACCGAGATGTTACAGGTGCTTCCGCTTGACTTCCTATCAGGGATTATCATCTGATTTTTGGCTACTACTTTAGATTAGTAGTTTTGCTATTATACATTTGAGATATAGACTCTTTGATGTATAATTATTCTTTCGTCTAGCACTTTATCTATTCTTTGTGATGTAGTGGATCTTGTTTTACCACTACTTTGATGTACACTTTCATGTGATATATTCATATCTTATTCCGCCTTTGTGATATGAATCTTTGTGACTGATTTGTGTTATGTTTATTTCTACGTTTGTTTCCGAAGCCTACTTAGCCACTGTGTGGTAGCTTTGCGTTTGTATTAGATGTGTCGGATTTCCTCCAGAAATGAAATGTAAGTCATAGTTTCTGACATATCGGTACTCGCACAAAGCAATTACACAGATGGTCGCTCCTCAATAGCCTTATTCTTCATGTTAGTCGACGGCCTTACACCGTAGTATCCTTGGCTAGCGTGAGTATAGAGGTGGGGCGTCACAATGATGGTGATGTATGATAGGCTGTATTCCCTTGGGGTTACCTCTAAAAGTTTGTAACATGGGCTAAGGTTTGTAATGAATGTATAAGTATAAGGTTAATTAATAAATCTCTTTTGATCATTCTTTCTATGCACTTCTTCTATCTTATATCTGACCAAATTTAATATGATATTTTGAAATGAAAAGAATATATAATATAAAGTCGTGTCTTTATAAAAAGTGTTTAAACTAAGAAATTATTTAAGAATATATTTTATAAAATAAAGTGTAATTAGCAAAAATAAAATGATGTTTGAGAAAGATGGATTTGAGAATTCATATCCTAATGTTTTGAAAAAGTATAAAAGGGAAGTTATGTAATATAAAATAAGTTTGAAATTATATTTATAATAAGACGTATTAACAAATAAATTTCAAAAGAAGTTTGAGATAAAAAATTTAACAATATATTCCAAATAAAAGATAAATGGTTCTTTTGGAAAAGAGAGAAATATTTTATGTATAAATATTTTGAAGAAATAAAGGGTTTATAAAGGAATTTAAATGAAAAATAAAAGCTTTATGAGATATTTTCATAAAGAGTTGAAAAAAATTAAATAAGTTGTAAGTAGATTATTTCATCACACGATTTTGATCTAAGATTCGAGTACGAAATTTTGAGGTGTTTACACCGGTCTGAGTAAGGATTTATCACTCGATTCTTGACGACGAATACTGATGATGGTTTATGATTTGATACTTGAGTTTTCTATCATAGTTTAGGGCTATGTAAGGAAAACGAAGTTTTCTTATCAAGAAGCCAGATCAGAGTCTACACTAGAGAATCGAGGGATCAATACTAGTTCGGAAGTAAACTTGTGGATTCCAATAGTAGATCGAATCAGATATTGCATACGACTGTCCTATTTACATCGTACTGGGGTAAGTTTAAAAATAAATATTTGAACAAACACTTTAGGTTTTGCATTGTAATTTCAAGGACGAAATTTTTTTAAGGGGGGAAGTATGTAACAACCCGTAATTTGATCGATTTAATTAAAGATATTTAAATTATTTTGAATATTCAAATATAGATTATTTTTCATAAATCATCAAGTTTTAAGTGATAAATAATAATAATTAACTTATTTTGGAAAAATGTTCGCAAAAATATATGCTTTGGAAAGATATATCGATAAAATAGCCGAAAACCATTTTATCGATAAACAGCTCTATAATCGTAAAACATCGTGCATGGAGCTGGATACACACACTTGTTTTTATAATCGAACAAGAATATGAAATAAAATAATTTATTTTAATTATGGAAATTAAATGTATATATCACATCATTAGTGAAGCCCTTATATTTAATAATTGATTTATGAATTTAAATTGAGATTTAATGATTTAATAATTATTTTAATTATTATAATAATTGTTTTAAATAATCATAATTCATTTTAAATGGTCATAAGTGATAATAAATCATTTATAATAGCTTTATAAAGATATATAATTGATTTGAAAATACAAGGAAAATGGGTATCGCTTTATCGGTATAATAGCAATCTTTGTAAATAATTGTTATTATGGTTTTATAACTGAAATGAGATCATTTTAGTTAATAATTAATAATGGAAATATTATTTTCAAACTTTGTTTACAAATATATGTATATTAGCTAATAAGTGAAAATATGACCTGGAATCGGAATCGGAATACGTAACAGTTTGACGTAAATAAGTTGTTTAACGTTGTTTATATGACTTGAACACATATATAGCATACACAAACATATATTAACATATATACACACACATACATATAACCAAATATAGAAAAGTAAATATAAATATTTACCATTTACATACATATTTATCTAAGTAAAAATATGAAAATATCTAAGATATTTTATGAAACTTCACCCTTAAGCTTGCATAAGTCAACAATTAGGACATGAAGTGATATGAGAAGATGGTGGTACATTGGAGGTGATGATGGCCGAGGTCATGGTGATGGTAGGGGGCGGCATAAGCATGATGCAAGGAGGAGGACATATTTTCTACCCTTTAGCCTATAAATACTCATGCATACTCTTCCATTTCACTCACCATCTTCTTCATTTTTCCTAAGCATTTCCATGGCTTCTTCTTTTGGAAATTTATAAAGATATTTTAGTAGAAAATAAAATAAAAGTATATACATACATATACAAAGTCAAATCACCTCAAAACACTAGCCAATCACCTCCCTTACCTCTCTATTACTCACGACCTCCAACATTTCCCATCATAGGCGAGCACACCACCACCCAAAAGCATGGTCGTGCCTACCCAAAGCCTAGGCCAAGCCATATAGGAAGAAGAAGGAGGAGATCGAGAAGCTCCGGAGCAAGAAAAAGAGGAAGAAGTGCCGCTGGAATCAAAAGAGAAGTCTACGAAAAGATTGATGGAGTGGAGCCATAAGTGAGTGCTAAATGTTTATTAAATGATAAATAATCTCTATAACTATTTTTAAGTATAATAATATGACCATTTTGTGACGCCCCACCTCTATGCTCATAATAACAAAGAGTATTAAAAGAAATACTGTCTATTATTACGAAGAATAAGGCTGGATAGGAGCGACCATCCATAATTGGCCTTACACTAATATTGGTTATCTCGATAGGAGTGGTATATACTTTTTATTTTTCATCTATTATTTATTTACTCCCATCGACATATCCAATTATCAGTATAAAACAAACTACGATAGTTCATAATAGTTTAGGACAATAGATATAACAATAACATAGATAATATAAATGCGGAACATAGATTAACAAAATCTCATATATATATATAACCGATGTCAGTTACAATATAGTTGACACGATACATATGATACAACTACAACTGTCGACTCTAGAAGTTATATATACAAGTACATTATCGACTAATATACATGAATACATAACATTCTATACAATAACACGACTACTACAGAATGACACTGACAACTTCAGAAGATGTGAAAAGTCTTCAAATCCCGAACAGCAACTCAAAGAAGAAAATCTACAACCTGAAATGACTCGGGTCTGATCCGAGTATTAAATTCAAAAGAAAATAATACACGGGTCAGTCTAATTCAAACTCAGTTATTAATGCATAGAAGCAGTAATAATCAAATATCAATTAGACGACAGTCACAGAAATCTCATATATCCGACCTCTCGATACGAGAATCGGATAACGGCAGATATAACACTAAACAGTGTTAGACAGCAAATCAGCAGATTTAAATCATCAACAAAAATAAGTAAAAAGAATATCAATGAAGGTAATCTTAAAAACATCAGAATTGCCTAACGGCAATTAACAACAACAAAATAATCAATATAAAACATCAACTCTAGTAGGGCTGCAGCACACGCACGCGTGTGCTGCCTCGCCACTACAGCATGAATACTCAAAAGATCAACGCATCAAAAGCAAAAGAAATACCAATAAAATCAATACGGTGTGGCAGCAGTGCACGCTCGCGTGCACTGCCTCGCCACTGCAGAGATGAAATAAGGGCCAGACACAAGGTCAAACCCAAACAGGTCATAGTAAAGATAACAAATGGAACGACCAGGCACACATGCTCAAGTGAAGTTCAGGTCAGAGACCAAATGCAATAACTCGACTAAACACAATGCCACAATGAAACAACCCAATGTCAACAATGTTTAAAGCTGCAGACATACAAAGGTTCATATATACAACCAACACAAAAGCTACAGACACCAAATAGTAGAGACCAGCAATGCTACTGGATGAACAAACATAGCCGTAGTAATCAAGTACAAGACCCGCGCTCATCACAGCAAAATGTTAATCCAGGACAAGGTGATAACACATATGTTCTACATGAATGCATATGCAAGCGATCAGGTACAGCAGCTCCAGCAAGTATATCAATATCATCACCGAAATAGATGATCAAAGTCAAAGATCAATGTCAGGTGAAGTCAAGACAGTGAAGTGTTTCAAGTCCAAGTAAAGACCAGAAAATACTAAACATCATAATGCACTAACCAAAAGAACTCGAGCAGTAATCAAACCAGACTCAAATGCTTCACAATGTAACAGTGATCAAATGAAGAACATCAAAAGTAGACTCAACAGTGACCCAGTGTACAAGTGCAGATACAACATAGTGTATACATGATGAAGGAATACATAGTGAAACAAAGTGTTGAACCAACAAGAATATGCAAACTCAAGTCACACAGCATGTACATGTGCGTACCAGACTCAAGACAGAGACCAAAGAAATGCAAATGATCCAATGCTCAAAATCATGCATATGAACTCAGAAGCTCAATCAAACACAAACATCAGGTGACTGTGCAATGACACTGAAACAATATAAATACAAGGATGCAGTTATACAAAAATCTTTGACATCATCGGCAATTTTAAAATCAAGTTACGAAACCAAGTCAACAGAGAAATTCGCAAAGCCATAATCAACATCGTTAATACAATATCAAAGTCGTGACAACCAAGCTGCTAGAATATATATGCAATATATATGTAGTTTGAAGAAGTCAGATAAATCACCATCGTTTAAGAGTAATCAAAAGGCCGAAGACAAATTCAAATAATTTTGTGCGAACGAAAATTATGGAGTTCGACTCCTATATAAAAACCCTAACATCATCATCGGCAGTGAAACCAAGTCAAACGCGAAGTAAAATGAGTTCGAAGTCAAATACTATCAAAATTCCAAAGTGACCGAAGTCAAAGTACCTAGAATTCACGGTCTGAAAACACAAAATCATGTATACAAGAAATCGAATTAGATGTGAGATTTTACTCACCTTGTTCGAAGCGGAGACGAACCCGAGAGAAGGAATCGTAAGCACCCAATAATGATTTCGACTGAACGACGCCTTCGACTTTCCCAACCCCTAATTTTCAGAGCAAAGAGGAAGACGATCAATCGATAAATCAAACACAAACTCGATCGATTTCAAAGGGCCGAGAGCTACTCAGAGGAACGTGCGAACGAAATCATCCATCTAAAGTCGGCATTCAGAAAGCCCTAACTTTTTTTTCGAGCAAGAAAAAGGAACGGCCGCCATATTATTATTTTTTCACAGAGGAACGAAGGGAAACGGGTTATGGGTGAATGAAAATGAGAAAGGGGTCCGGTTGGTCTTAGATGATTATCACGGCTCAAAACAACTAAATGAAAATGTGGGTCAACTTAAAATTTAAAGCCCTTCAACATTTACCCAAACATTTATTAAAGAATTTTACAACTTAAAAAGAATTTCAATTCGATCAAAATTGCTGATAGAAATTTGTTATCAATTTCAATCGTCTAGTGACGAAAACAAACTTTTACAAAAAGGATTCCGACTCGATTAAAATCTACATTAGCAATTAACAATGATTTAATCGTCATTTATAAACTAACGCGAAAAACCGGGTTGTTACAGACTCCCCTCCTTAAAGAAATTGCGTCCACGCAATCATAGGGAATAAATGGATAAAAGGTAACAACCAAAAGAGCATGGCAATGTCGAATGTATAAGCAAAGCAAGTGTCAGCGGGGAAGTGTTAGATAAGAAATCAAAAGGTTCGACTGCTTCAAATCAAAAGAATCAACATCGTGGGAATCAGGGATCAAAATCAGACGACTAACAAAAGCAAGAACAATCGAGTTCCAGCAACTAAAAGAGAAGGAAAAACAGAGCAGAAATCCCATACAGAGCACGAATTGAATGTGAGTAAATCAAATTACTCACCTGAATCGCCAGAGAAAAAAGACGAAGCTCAAATCTCAAAAATCGCAAATATTCAATCATCAAAAACGATAATTGAATTTTCAAATCGCAAATATTTACTTATCTCAAACGATAATCAGAAGACAAATCAAATATCTGATTATCTCAAACGATAGTCAGAAAACAAATCAAATATCTAATTATCTCAACGATAGTCAGAAAACAAATATTCAATTATCAAAAACGATAATCAAATTTCTCAAATCAACAAATATTCGATTATCACAAGCGATAATCAAATTTCAAATTCAACAAATATTCGATTATCAAAAATGATAATCAAATTTCAAATTCAACAAATATTCGATTATCAAAAACGATAATCAAATTTCAAATCAACAAATATTCGATTATCAAAAACGATAATCAAATTTCTCAAATCAACAATTATTCGATTATCAAAAACGATAATCAAATTTCAAATCAACTAATATTTAATTATCAAAGCGATAATTAAATCTCAAATCAGCAAATATTTAATTATCAAAAGCGATAATTAAATCTCATATCAACAAATATTTAATTATCTAAAGCGATAATTAAATCTCAAATCAACAAATATTTAATTATCTAAAGCGATAATTAAATCTCAAATCAGCAAATATTTAATTATCAAAAGCGATAATTAAATCTCAAATCAGCAAATATTTAATTATCAAAAGCGATAATTAAATCCCATATCAACAAATATTTAATTATCTAAAGCGATAATTAAATCTCAAATCAGCAATTATTTAATTATCAAAAGCGATAATTAAATCTCAAATCACCAAATATTTAATTATCAAAAGCGATAATTAAATCTCATATCAACAAATATTTAATTATCTAAAGCGATAATTAAATCTCAAATCAGCAATTATTTAATTATCAAAAGCGATAATTAAATCTCAAATCAGCAATTATTTAATTATCAAAAGCGATAATTAAATCTCAAATCATCAAATATTTAATTATCCAAAGCGATAATTAAATGCAACAAATATCCGATTATCAAAAACGATAATCAGAACTCATATCAACAAATATCTAATTATCACAAGCGATAATTAGAAACAACAAATATCCGATTATCAAAAACGATAATCAGAACTCATATCAACAAATATCTAATTATCACAAGCGATAATTAGAAACAACAAATATCCGATTATCAAAAACGATAATCAGAACTCATATCAACAAATATCTAATTATCACAAGCGATAATTAGAAACAACAAATATCCGATTATCAAAACCGTTAATCAGAACTCATATCAACAAATATTTAATTACCGATACGATAATTAAATCTCATAACATCAGATATCTAATTACCTGCAGATAATTAGAAACAACAAATATCTAGAAATCAATTAAGAAGACTAGAAAATCAACATAAAAGCTTGGATCAATCCCATCAGATGGCGAGTTTTTAATTCGCCGCACGTGCATCTCAGAGTGGCTGAAGCCTACCAAGTACTCAACATAATTTTGGCGCCCATCAGATTGACCCGAAGGTCCGCAGAGTGACCCGAAGGTCTAGTACTGGTATTTGACCCGAAGGTCCGCAGAGTGGCCCGAAAGCCCAACAAATGACCCGAAGGTCCAACAAATGACCCGAAGGTCCTCATAGTGGCTCGAAAACACACGAAAGCATCAAAATGTTTCAATTAACGAGTCCGGAATTAACCGAAATAGCAAACGCACATGTCCCATACCACGTGTTTTACTAAATCGTTTGATTCTCTTCATCGTTTCCTTGAAAGTGCAAAATTGTGTATTTTGTAAAAATACACTTTACATTCTCAAACGGACAAGTCCGGAATTAAGCGAATCAGTAAAAGAAAGGGGTCATAGTCCTCGATTTTGCTGAAACGTTTAAATCACTTCCTCATTCTTTTGAAAGCGCAAACTGTTACAATTTCTGAAAACAATTTTATTTATTTTGTAAAAGTAACAATTCACATTCTCAACTGGACAAGTCCGGAGTTAAGCGAAACAGTAAAAGAAAGGGGTCATAATCCTCGATTTTGCTGAATCGTTTAAGTCACTTTCTCATTCTTTTGAAAACGCAAACTGTTAAAAATTTATAAAACAAATTTCATTTTTAAAACGAGTTTCCAATCACGTGATTAAAGCAGCAATATTAGTAACAATTTCGATAAGGAAATTGTACTTCTCAAAATACCGTAAAAACGGTTACAAATCAGCATTGCGGAATAACCGCTTGAAAATCCACTTTTAAAATTTGACGGTTACGGAAGCCAAAGCGACAGTAGTTTTAAAACGTCAAAATCACATCAAAACAATCTACATCAAAATGTAATATCAGTGAATTCTCATTCATCAAAATTCCACAAAACACCGTACTTCAAAATATAGCATTGGTGTAAAATTCCGTTGTAAAAATAACGGCAACAAAATACGTTTCATAACCAAGCATCGGTTCAACGTAAAATAAATGCAATAATGTGCAATTTAAATTTTTGCACGTACTACAAAATGAACAAAGAATCATTCAAATGTATCTTCAATGAAGATAATTTAAAACAGCAAAAATCTAATCAATAGATGATTAGTACAAAAGAAAGCCGGCGGAAATTTCAACAAAAATCACATAACTGTAATTTCTTCGAATCCTCAATTCGGATTCGAAATTCTCAAAGAAACAAAATAATCACACCTATGTAAACAACAAATGAAATCCATATCAATTTCATATTTTGATTTTTAAATCAAAAAGATTGTCAGTTGTACTCAGCGAAGACAGTTTCACTGTTTCCGCTGCGCACTCTGATAAACAGAACACAATTCAATCAAATCAACAAAACACAGTTTCACTTTTATTTTTAAATAAAGATATTTAAAAATTTCATCAAAATTTCAAAACTTAAATTTTGACTCAAATCACAAATAAAACATCGACCAATAGTTGTAACATATGTTCCATCCAAGTTATGTTTTATATTATGTCCATAAACCCCAAACTCTGATACCAACTGTGACGCCCCACCTCTATGCTCATAATAACAAAGAGTATTAAAAGAAATACTGTCTATTATTACGAAGAATAAGGCTGGATAGGAGCAACCATCCGTAATTGGCCTTACACTAATATTGGTTATCTCGATAGGAGTGGTATATACTTTTTATTTTTCATCTATTATTTATTTACTCCCATCGACATATCCAATTATCAGTATAAAACAAACTACGATAGTTCATAATAGTTTAGGACATTAGATATAACAATAACATAGATAATATAACTGCGGAACATAGATTAACAAAATCTCATATATATATATATAACCAATGTCAGTTACAATATAGTTGACACGATACATATGATACAACTACAACTGTCGACTCTAGAAGTTATATATACAAGTACATTATCGACTAATATACATGAATACATATCATTCTATACAATAACACGACTACTACAGAATGACACTGACAACTTCAGAAGATGTGAAAAGTCTTCAAATCCCGAACAACAACTCAAAGAAGGAAATCTACAACCTGAAATGACTCGGGTCTGACCCGAGTATTAAATTCAAAAGAAAATAATACACGGGTCAGTCTAATTCAAACTCAGTTATTAATGCACAGAAGCAGTAATAATCAAATATCAATTAGACGACAGTCACAGAAATCTCATATATCCGACCTCTCGATACGAGAATCGGATAACGGCAGATATAACACTAAACAGTGTTAGACAGCAAATCAGCAGATTTAAATCATCAACAAAAATAAGTAAAAAGAATATCAATGAAGGTAATCTTAAAAACATCAGAATTGCCTAACGGCAATTAACAACAACAAAATAATCAATATAAAACATCAACTCTAGTAGGGCTGCAGCACACGCACGCGTGTGCTGCCTCGCCACTACAGCATGAATACTCAAAAGATCAACGCATCAAAAGCAAAAGAAATACCAATAAAATCAATACGGTGTGGCTGCAGTGCATGCTCGCGTGCACTGCCTCGCCACTGCAGAGATGAAATAAGGGCCAGACACAAGGTCAAACCCAAACAGGTCATAGTAAAGATAACAAATGGAACGACCAGGCACACATGCTCAAGTGAAGTTCAGGTCAGAGACCAAATGCAATAACTCGACTAAACACAATGCCACAATGAAACAACCCAATGTCAACAATGTTTAAAGCTGCAGACATACAAAGGTTCATATATACAACCAACACAAAAGCTACAGACACCAAACAGTAGAGACCAGCAATGCTACTGGATGAACAAACATAGCCGTAGTAATCAAGTACAAGACCCGCGCTCATCACAGCAAAATGTTAATCCAGGACAAGGTGATAACACATATGTTCTACATGAATGCATATGCAAGCGATCAGGTACAGCAGCTCCAGCAAGTATATCAATATCATCACCGAAATAGATGATCAAAGTCAAAGATCAAAGTCAGGTGAAGTCAAGACAGTGAAGTGTTTCAAGTCCAAGTAAAGACCAGAAAATACTAAACATCATAATGCACTAACCAAAAGAACTCGAGCAGTAATCAAACCAGACTCAAATGCTTCACAATGTAACAGTGATCAAATGAAGAACATCAAAAAGTAGACTCAACAGTGACCCAGTGTACAAGTGCAGATACAACATAGTGTATACATGATGAAGGAATACGTAGTGAAACAAAGTGTTGAACCAACAAGAATATGCAAACTCAAGTCACACAGCATGTACATGTGCGTACCAGACTCAAGACAGAGACCAGAGAAATGCAAATGATCCAATGCTCAAAATCATGCATATGAACTGTAACGACCCGTAAATTTCAACTGTTTTAATAACGTAATTAGTTAAAATTTTGTGAAATTGTAAACGATAAAATTTTGAAATAAAAATTTAATATTTGGGATACGTCTAGTTAAACATAGCGACTGGTAAATTTTCGTCCGAAAATATGAAAGTTTATTTCGCGCGTAAATTCACGTCAGTTTAATCAGTTAAAAAGCAATAAAAATAAAATGTTTCCGAAACCTAAATATTTTTACATAGAAAAATTCTAAACCATCTTCTGAGCAAGATGTCAGTTTGTCGTTTTTCCAAATTCGGACATCTTTGGCTCCGTCGATCTTATTTTTCAGCGTTTTTCTTGCATTTTCCGCTAGTAGAAAATTCAAACTTTTATAATTAAATCGTACCACTGATATCAGTATACCGTTCTGACCGTCTCGTCATACTGATCTCAATGGTATATTTATTTCTGTGTTGCGAAGTCTGGTTCGCAGCGGAATCCGCAGAACGGATAGTCGTATCGGTTGCGAATTTGAACCATTTTTTTTCTTTGTGTTTTCTCATTTCCCACCCACCGTAGAAATACCAATAGCCATTTGCATTTAATCTCTCTAGAATTCACGCATATGACATTCATTATTCCCATAGTTAATCTACCTTTCTTCCATTCATTGTTTACTTGAACTAACGTGCCTTGACTTTACACATTCAAGCTAAAGATAATATCAAGTTATATAAAATGGTTTCTTTCTCTTTAAGCTGTTAGTGCTCAACCCTTATCTCCGCACGCCAATGCCCAGCGACCATCCTCTGCCTCCGTTCACCTTCCTCTTGAACACCCCACATCCAACCCGCCTTCGCCACCGCATCACCACCAGCCTCCGCCTTGTCATCCACGCAGCCCCACCCACTCGATTCAAAACACCAAACCCCTGTTCCGCAACCTAGCTTCCACTTGACCCGTACGGCCTCGCAACCCCAAAGCCTACCCATAACCTCCACCGTGTTCCACCATAAACCCAACCCACCCGCATCTCCATCAGCTCGCCTCCTCCATTTTCAGTGGCCGTCCACCTTCTTCTCTTCCTGGCTTCAATATATAGTAAGTTACGTATATTTTATATATATTTTAGTCTGTTTATTTGCATATATATATAATGAGGACTGTTGTTTCTATATTATATATGTTAGATTTTATATGATATATTTTGTATATAAAGGTTTATATAGAAATGCTATGACCTGTCATGTAGTATATGTAAGTCTATATAAGCAATTTGTTGGAATTTGAAACAATATACTATGATAAACTAAGTTATGTGGATGTATACATATAAGTCTCGGCATGTCAAGCTATCCAAAGGCAAGCATGTTCTGTGAATTTTCGAGCATACATATATACTAAGTTGTAATATATGTTATACAATAAGATAATTAACCTGCCGGTATATATAAAAATTGTTGTTTATATAAATTATAAAATAAAGGCAGTATTATAAACTATAAACGTCAATTGATCTGTTAGTATAGAATAAGGGTAGTATTATACTTTATTTCAGCATATACATATAGGAAGTTTTGTTAATATTCTAAAATTTATATATAGATGATAGTTGTTCACATTTTATGAATAATTAGTACGTATTTCAGTCTGTTATAAAATGCATATAATGTTACGTATGGGTTCATTTGCTTTAATATATAATTTAGATATTGCTGTACAACATATATACATTGTTATAAGAAGTATAAACCATTGAATCTATATATAGAGTTGCCTGTAACATAAAAAAAAATTTGTGTTTACGTGGCTGGTTTTAGTATATATATACATTTTTACAGTTTCGTATGTATATATATATGTAGTATATTTATCTATAAGTTATCATTGTTTATATAGCTTTATATTTATAGTATGTGTTACAGTATATATTTATGAGTTCGTACGTCGGTTTGCTGTTCTGTATTTATGTGAAAGCATACCTAGAAATTTTATTAAACTGAGATATATATTTGAGGTATATTTATTATATTTTAAGGTGTTATATAGACATTAGTTTATAAAAGTTGTATGCACGAGTTATAATTGGTTCATAGCCTAATATATATAATTATAGATATAAGTCGATTTTAAATATAAAAAGTATGTAAGTTAAGTATAAATTATAATTTCATCTTCATAGTGCTATTTGCTGTTGAATATAAATAGTGTGTTCTGATTTTTCTATATGGTTCAATATATGTAGTGTTATATATTGTTGATTTCAAATTTATTTTGAGTATATGTTTGATTTTAATACATGATTTTATTTTAAAACATGATTTTTAATATATACATATATATGGTTATATATACCTAAGTTTACTTATACCAATTATCATCATCGATCAAGTTCTGATTTGACTTCATCAATTTTCATTTATCAGCTTGTCTATCAAATTCGTGCTGATTCTGCTCTGCTTCGATTCGTCATTCAAATCTTGGTATTTGTATCAGTGTGCGCATCTGTGTCATCTTCTGAATTCTCTGGCCTCGAAAGGTGAGCAATCACTCACGATTAACGTTCTTTTATTTATTAAATTGGATTTCAATTGAAACGACAATTGAAATATACTGCTGTTAGTTAATTTCACTGTTATATATGCTATTGCCAGTATCAGTTCACCTGTGACATTTGACACCATTATCTGTTATTTATTTATGTGATGATATTACAGTTTGACTGATAATTGATTGATTGTTGATGTTTATATTGGACGTTAAATTGTTAGTGTTAAATGAAATAGTAGGCAAAATTGTAATGGATATATGACAGTTAACAATTTTAAAACTGATTTATATGTTAAAATTGATTAGTGAACATGACCCCTTTTAATTGTTAAATTAATTGATATATAGAATAGTGATAATTACACTTTGAACCATTGACGTATATTGGATTAATTGTTGTAGTGTAAAAATTGAAATTGAACGACAAGTGAAAAACCGTAATGTAATAATCTTTAATCTACATGAAATGATAGTGTAGATTCTAGAAGTAATTATATTAATTCGTACAAATAACAATGCGAATTAATACGGTTATTTCGGGATTATTTGAATTGATTATTGGATTGTTATTGATTGTTGTTATTGCTTGTTTATTTACTTTGACACCATCCCAGTTATCACACTGCAAGTTCCCTTTGTATGTTTTGATTTTGAATTGAATTGGAATCGGGTTGAAATGATAAATACCCAAAAATTGAACTTTGACCTAGGATATAAAATTAAATAAAACCCGATTGGTCAATAATTTGATTTAAAAAAAATAACGAAGATTTTATTTGAATAAATAATATGGTTTTGAAATGAAGTTGAAATTGGAATTTTTATGAAGGGAAATGTTAATATTTAATAATCTGAAACAAAATATTAACAGTGTAATTGATGAAAGAATATTGTTTAATTTGAGAAATGATTGAATTAAATTTTGAAATGATTTAATAATTAAGTTTGAAATTATTAAACTTTGAAATGATTTAAGAATTAAGTTGAAATTATAATTAAGTTTGAAATTATTAAACTTTGAAATTATTTAATAATTAAGTTTTGAATTATTTAATAATTAAATAAGATTGAATTATTTAATGATTAAATTGAATTGAAATTCTTTAATAAGAAAAATTGAACTTTTGAATAAGTGAATTTTACTTCGTAAAGAATTGAAATTGAGTTTCTTTATTAATTAAGTTTTGGAAAATTATTTAAGGAAGTAAATAAGTGAAATTGGATTTCTTTAACAAAAATGAAATGTGATATTTTTGGAATTAATGTAAGACTTGTAATTGGAGAATTGATTTGACGAATTTAGTTTAATTCAAAATTGTAAGTTTTGTTTTAATGAAGTTGAACTTAAGAATTGATTAAATGAATTGGAAATTTAATAGAAATTGTTTTGAATGATAAAGTAACTTAACGAATATTGAATGAAATCGATAAATGAGTTTAAATTGATTTGAATGTTAAATAGAATTTATTTAAATGATTTCGGAATGAAACTTATATACGAACTTGAATCAATATTTGAATTGTTTTAAATATAAATTGAAATTGAATTATAAGATTTTGAAACGGAAAATTGGAAGTTTTGAAACGAAAATTTGGAAATTGTTTTAGAAAGACAAATGAAATGTTGATTTACGAATTCTATTTGAAATTGAAATTGATTTGGTTTTTGAAATATATAAACGACCAATCGGTGTAATAATTACGAAAGTTATTAAAGAGACCGGGATCGGTAATGGATATACTCTCTATCTGAACCGAAACCACTTTAATAACTATACGCGGAGTGTTGATCCAGAACGAAGTGGATGGTTTTGATGAACGCGTTGACTGAAGAAAGAGAACGATTTTGGATGACCCTTGACATGACTAAAACAGGAGCCGCGCCGGGCCATTGAGGATCGCCATCTCTAGCGGACACACTTCTTCGATACCATATCTATTACTTTTGTGATTCGATTTGGGTGCACCCCTCGATTTGGGAGTGTTGTTTCGCGGTGTTGGGGTAGTAGCTGCTATGCCCAACATCAGTCCGGATCAGGCAACTACTAGTATCCTAGTTGGTATCGCCTCATGTACCTTGTCATACTGATTATCCTATTCGCGACCACTACGATTTTGATTTGTACCTTTAGTATATGGATTGCCCTCTGGTGACTTCCGGTTTTGGGGAAACTACGGTCTTGTATATGCTTTTGGGAATAAACAGGTTAAGAGGTGTATGGGCCCTGCTTAACCCTACTTTGATATCTTTATATTACTGATAGACATTATCTACTTAGCGTACATTACTACCTAGTAGATAGTTTAACGGATCCTTAAAGGATGGTTATTCCAAACATCCTTTGAGTTACTTGTATTTCAATTGCTATTTCACTTGAGTTGGATTTATTAATATAAGAATGTTAATCCTGACTCGAGTGTCTTGTGTTTTTGCTTTACGCTCGGGTCAGACTGAGTGTACCAGTATTCGAGACTCACCTTTGGAGTTGGAGCTTTGCTTGAAGATCCAGCCATCTATTCTGCTTTCAGTATTCGATGATTCCAGTGATGTATTCTGATTTGTATCTGATGTATCGTATTACTCTTCTGTTGTAAACTCTGATGTATTTTTATATATTCATATAGTAGCTTCATGAACTACTATCTCTTTTATTTCCGCTGCATTTATTACTCTGTGTCTGTGATCTGTGATTATATCTATTTACTGTATATGTTCAGTTTTGCCAAATTTAAATTAACAACGCGGTATTTTGAGCAATTCAACTCCGGCATGAGTGTCTACCTATACACTTATAATGGACGCGAATGGTCCAAATTATCGGGTCGTTACAGTTGGTATCAGAGCTTTGGTAGCTCTAGGCAAAACTTAACATATAGGGTAAATGTATTTACAGAATCACTTTCATTTTGAGTTTCAATCTCTTCCGTTTTGATTCGGTTCTTTCGAATTTTGGAACGTTCCCCTCGGTTCCGAAATTTCATTCGTGTCCCTCACTATTCGTCTTCTTTCTATTCTGGAGCATCACATAACTCCACTTCAAATGATGTCTATAATAGATCGGCGGTCTCGCCAATCTTAGAACGATTCGTAAAGGAGTAAACTCCTTTATAATAGGCATTGATTTACCGGAGATTCCTGTATCCTCGGTTTACGATGCTATCTTTCTCCTGCTATACCTGGATTCCATCTCTTGAGATCGAATGTCGATTTACCTCGGAATTCTACACCGATCTTATTTTGAAGTCACGGTCGACCCGGTTAAGGTTGCCCGCGATTTATATAAACTTATCCATCGCCCTATTTTGTTATTTAATCACCATATCTTTGTTTCAAACCTATCTTCGAATCGAAATTCCCTTTGATTTGAGTCTATAAAAAAAAAAATTTGAATCTCTATCCTTGCTTAAAAATCCATTATTGTATCGGTAAGTGAGGAAGTGTATTTGTAAATAAATTTTGAAATGTTTTATATTGTGTTGTTTGAGTTGTTGATGTTGATTTGGGTTTTCGATCGATTCGTCTGATCAACGCTATCGATAGGATTTCCAAAACACTTGAACAGAGCAAACTGACACAATAGTATTTTCAAAATTTGGTAAATAATATAATCTTGTATGGTTATATTATATATAAGTATAAATTTTCTGAAATTAAATTGTTAACTGAATTAGTTGTCAGAAAGGTAATATTGGATTTTCACTATTTGTTTTGTAAATCATTGATTATTCCAACATAAAAATAAATGGAATTATAAAAGTTGGTTTATAGAATTATTTAAAAATTTAAATGAATTTAAAATTTAGAATTTGAGAATTTAATTTTCAGTGATTCAAGCTTTGGTTTTTAAAAGTTTAAAATGTATATTACAACGTATTTTCAAATAGAAACCATTTTCAAAGAATTCTAAATGTTTAAATTAGTACTCTTCTCTTTGTCGCTGGAAAATAATTTCGGTGATGGCGGCCGCATCATCGACGTTCATTTTCGAGTTTCGAAGTGGAGAAACCATTCTGTAGCTTTGCTACGGTTTTGCTTTGAAAAATATTTTGATTTGAATTTCTTCAGTATAATTCGATTTATATATATATATATATGTATCTTATTTTAAAATTTAATTTGATTTGATATAAATATATTATATATATCTCTAAATTGTTTAAAGTTAATCGGAAATCTAATTCTTAAATTTTGTAAGAGGATGATTTTAATTATAAATAAAACCAAAATTTGGAATAAATAATTAAACTTGAATAATTGAATTGGGAAAACTTATTTGTATATTGTTCAAACTGCATTCTAATACAACTTACCTAAATCACTCAGAAGTTGAATATGTAATTGGATAATATATAAGATAAATTGAATTTATAAAGAAAATTTGAGTGTTTATAATAAATGTTATACACTAAATTATGATTATAAAGATGTTAATAGAGTTAGATAGGATAATAAGTAAACTCTGTTAATAATGAAATAAATTTGTTTTGAAAGAATTAATAAATTTGTTTGAAAGAATTAATAAATTGAAATTTGATCAACATATGAAAATACCTTGAATTTAAAAGCAATTAATGAATATAAATTTATTTAAATCGAAACTTTTATGGTTTAAATTAATTTATATGGATTAAATATATGTGATTAGAGATATTAAGTAGAATAAATTTAACAGTAATTTGGAATAAAGAAGAATTTAAAATGGTTGAAGAAAATATGATTATAATAAAAGACTATTCAAATTCATGGTTTTAGAAATTATAAATTTAAGACAATTGGATAATAAAATAATGAATTTAGAAATAATTGAGATTGATTTTAGTAAAATCAAATGGATTAAATCAATTATTGAATATCAATTAATTTAAATTTGAATTTATATGGTTTAAATTAATTGTTATTTTGTATTTCAAATCTGTTTTTCTTTCTGGTTGTTTCTATTCTCCTACCTCGTTCCTTTTCGGGGACGAAAAGTTTTGAGTGGGGGAGAATGTAACGACCCGTAAATTTCAACTGTTTTAATAACGTAATTAGTTAAAATTTTCTGAAATTGTAAACGATAAAATTTTGAAATAAAAATTTAATATTTGGGACACGTCTAGTTAAACATAGCGACTGGTAAATTTTCGTCCGAAAATATGAAAGTTTATTTCGCGCGTAAATTCACGTCAGTTTAATCAGTTAAAAAGCAATGAAAATAAAATGTTTCCGAAACCTAAATATTTTTACATAGAAAAATTCTAAACCATCTTCTGAGCAAGATGTCAGTTTGTCGTTTTTCCAAATTCGGACATCTTTGGCTCCGTCGATCTTATTTTTCAGCGTTTTTCTTGCATTTTCCGCTAGTAGAAAATTCAAACTTTTATAATTAAATCGTACCACTGATATCAGTATACCGTTCTGACCGTCTCGTCGTACTGATCTCAATGGTATATTTATTTCTGTGTTGCGAAGTCTGGTTCGCAGTGGAATCCGCAGAACGGATAGTCGTATCGGTTGCGAATTTGAACCATTTTTTTTCTTTGTGTTTTCTCATTTCCCACCCACCGTAGAAATACCAATAGCCATTTGCATTTAATCTCTCTAGAATTCACGCATATGACATTCATTATTCCCATAGTTAATCTACCTTTCTTCCATTCATTGTTTACTTGAACTAACGTGCCTTGACTTTACACATTCAAGCTAAAGATAATATCAAGTTATATAAAATGGTTTCTTTCTCTTTAAGCTGTTAGTGCTCAACCCTTATCTCCGCACGCCAATGCCCAGCGACCATCCTCTGCCTCCGTTCACCTTCCTCTTGAACACCCCACATCCAACCCGCCTTCGCCACCGCATCACCACCAGCCTCCGCCTTGTCATCCACGCAGCCCCACCCACTCGATTCAAAACACCAAACCCCTATTCCGCAACCTAGCTTCCACTTGACCCGTACGGCCTCGCAACCCCAAAGCCTACCCATAACCTCCACCGTGTTCCACCATAAACCCAACCCACCCGCATCTCCATCAGCTCGCCTCCTCCATTTTCAGTGGCCGTCCACCTTCTTCTCTTCCTGGCTTCAATATATAGTAAGTTACGTATATTTTATATATATTTTAGTCTGTTTATTTGCATATATATATAATGAGGACTGTTGTTTCTATATTATATATGTTAGATTTTATATGATATATTTTGTATATAAAGGTTTATATAGAAATGCTATGACCTGTCATGTAGTATATGTAAGTCTATATAAGCAATTTGTTGGAATTTGAAACAATATACTATGATAAACTAAGTTATGTGGATGTATACATATAAGTCTCGGCATGTCAAGCTATCCAAAGGCAAGCATGTTCTGTGAATTTTCGAGCATACATATATACTAAGTTGTAATATATGTTATACAATAAGATAATTAACCTGCCGGTATATATAAAAATTGTTGTTTATATAAATTATAAAATAAAGGCAGTATTATAAACTATAAACGTCAATTGATCTGTTAGTATAGAATAAGGGTAGTATTATACTTTATTTCAGCATATACATATAGGAAGTTTTGTTAATATTCTAAAATTTATATATAGATGATAGTTGTTCACATTTTATGAATAATTAGTACGTATTTCAGTCTGTTATAAAATGCATATAATGTTACGTATGGGTTCATTTGCTTTAATATATAATTTAGATATTGCTGTACAACATATATACATTGTTATAAGAAGTATAAACCATTGAATCTATATATAGAGTTGCCTGTAACATAAAAAAAAATTTGTGTTTACGTGGCTGGTTTTAGTATATATATACATTTTTACAGTTTCGTATGTATATATATATGTAGTATATTTATCTATAAGTTATCATTGTTTATATAGCTTTATATTTATAGTATGTGTTACAGTATATATTTATGAGTTCGTACGTCGGTTTGCTGTTCTGTATTTATGTGAAAGCATACCTAGAAATTTTATTAAACTGAGATATATATTTGAGGTATATTTATTATATTTTAAGGTGTTATATAGACATTAGTTTATAAAAGTTGTATGCACGAGTTATAATTGGTTCATAGCCTAATATATATAATTATAGATATAAGTCGATTTTAAATATAAAAAGTATGTAAGTTAAGTATAAATTATAATTTCATCTTCATAGTGCTATTTGCTGTTGAATATAAATAGTGTGTTCTGATTTTTCTATATGGTTCAATATATGTAGTGTTATATATTGTTGATTTCAAATTTATTTTGAGTATATGTTTGATTTTAATACATGATTTTATTTTAAAACATGATTTTTAATATATACATATATATGGTTATATATACCTAAGTTTACTTATACCAATTATCATCATCGATCAAGTTCTGATTTGACTTCATCAATTTTCATTTATCAGCTTGTCTATCAAATTCGTGCTGATTCTGCTCTGCTTCGATTCGTCATTCAAATCTTGGTATTTGTATCAGTGTGCGCATCTGTGTCATCTTCTGAATTCTCTGGCCTCGAAAGGTGAGCAATCACTCACGATTAACGTTCTTTTATTTATTAAATTGGATTTCAATTGAAACGACAATTGAAATATACTGCTGTTAGTTAATTTCACTGTTATATATGCTATTGCCAGTATCAGTTCACCTGTGACATTTGACACCATTATCTGTTATTTATTTATGTGATGATATTACAGTTTGACTGATAATTGATTGATTGTTGATGTTTATATTGGACGTTAAATTGTTAGTGTTAAATGAAATAGTAGGCAAAATTGTAATGGATATATGATAGTTAACAATTTTAAAACTGATTTATATGTTAAAATTGATTAGTGAACATGACCCCTTTTAATTGTTAAATTAATTGACATATAGAATAGTGATAATTACACTTTGAACCATTGACGTATATTGGATTAATTGTTGTAGTGTAAAAATTGAAATTGAACGACAAGTGAAAAACCGTAATGTAATAATCTTTAATCTACATGAAATGATAGTGTAGATTCTAGAAGTAATTATATTAATTCGTACAAATAACAATGCGAATTAATACGGTTATTTCGGGATTATTTGAATTGATTATTGGATTGTTATTGATTGTTGTTATTGCTTGTTTATTTACTTTGACACCATCCCAGTTATCACACTGCAAGTTCCCTTTGTATGTTTTGATTTTGAATTGAATTGGAATCGGGTTGAAATGATAAATACCCAAAAATTGAACTTTGACCTAGGATATAAAATTAAATAAAACCCGATTGGTCAATAATTTGATTTAAAAAAAATAACGAAGATTTTATTTGAATAAATAATATGGTTTTGAAATGAAGTTGAAATTGGAATTTTTATGAAGGGAAATGTTAATATTTAATAATCTGAAACAAAATATTAACAGTGTAATTGATGAAAGAATATTGTTTAATTTGAGAAATGATTGAATTAAATTTTGAAATGATTTAATAATTAAGTTTGAAATTATTAAACTTTGAAATGATTTAAGAATTAAGTTGAAATTATTATTAAGTTTGAAATTATTAAACTTTGAAATTATTTAATAATTAAGTTTTGAATTATTTAATAATTAAATAAGATTGAATTATTTAATGATTAAATTGAATTGAAATTCTTTAATAAGAAAAATTGAACTTTTGAATAAGTGAATTTTACTTCGTAAAGAATTGAAATTGAGTTTCTTTATTAATTAAGTTTTGGAAAATTATTTAAGGAAGTAAATAAGTGAAATTGGATTTCTTTAACAAAAATGAAATGTGATATTTTTGGAATTAATGTAAGACTTGTAATTGGAGAATTGATTTGACGAATTTAGTTTAATTCAAAATTGTAAGTTTTGTTTTAATGAAGTTGAACTTAAGAATTGATTAAATGAATTGGAAATTTAATAGAAATTGTTTTGAATGATAAAGTAACTTAACGAATATTGAATGAAATCGATAAATGAGTTTAAATTGATTTGAATGTTAAATAGAATTTATTTAAATGATTTCGGAATGAAACTTATATACGAACTTGAATCAATATTTGAATTGTTTTAAATATAAATTGAAATTGAATTATAAGATTTTGAAACGGAAAATTGGAAGTTTTGAAACGAAAATTTGGAAATTGTTTTAGAAAGACAAATGAAATGTTGATTTACGAATTCTATTTGAAATTGAGATTGATTTGGTTTTTGAAATATATAAACGACCAATCGGTGTAATAATTACGAAAGTTATTAAAGAGACCGGGATCGGTAATGGATATACTCTCTATCTGAACCGAAACCACTTTAATAACTATACGCGGAGTGTTGATCCAGAACGAAGTGGATGGTTTTGATGAACGCGTTGACTGAAGAAAGAGAACGATTTTGGATGACCCTTGACATGACTAAAACAGGAGCCGCGCCGGGCCATTGAGGATCGCCATCTCTAGCGGACACACTTCTTCGATACCATATCTATTACTTTTGTGATTCGATTTGGGTGCACCCCTCGATTTGGGAGTGTTGTTTCGCGGTGTTGGGGTAGTAGCTGCTATGCCCAACATCAGTCCGGATCAGGCAACTACTAGTATCCTAGTTGGTATCGCCTCATGTACCTTGTCATACTGATTATCCTATTCGCGACCACTACGATTTTGATTTGTACCTTTAGTATATGGATTGCCCTCTGGTGACTTCCGGTTTTGGGGAAACTACGGTCTTGTATATGCTTTTGGGAATAAACAGGTTAAGAGGTGTATGGGCCCTGCTTAACCCTACTTTGATATCTTTATATTACTGATAGACATTATCTACTTAGCGTACATTACTACCTAGTAGATAGTTTAACGGATCCTTAAAGGATGGTTATTCCAAACATCCTTTGAGTTACTTGTATTTCAATTGCTATTTCACTTGAGTTGGATTTATTAATATAAGAATGTTAATCCTGACTCGAGTGTCTTGTGTTTTTGCTTTACGCTCGGGTCAGACTGAGTGTACCAGTATTCGAGACTCACCTTTGGAGTTGGAGCTTTGCTTGAAGATCCAGCCATCTATTCTGCTTTCAGTATTCGATGATTCCAGTGATGTATTCTGATTTGTATCTGATGTATCGTATTACTCTTCTGTTGTAAACTCTGATGTATTTTTATATATTCATATAGTAGCTTCATGAACTACTATCTCTTTTATTTCCGCTGCATTTATTACTCTGTGTCTGTGATCTGTGATTATATCTATTTACTGTATATGTTCAGTTTTGCCAAATTTAAATTAACAACGCGGTATTTTGAGCAATTCAACTCCGGCATGAGTGTCTACCTATACACTTATAATGGACGCGAATGGTCCAAATTATCGGGTCGTTACATGAACTCAGAAGCTCAATCAAACACAAACATCAGGTGATTGTGCAATGACACTGAAACAATATAAATACAAGGATGCAGTTATACAAAAATCTTTGACATCATCAGCAATTTTAAAATCAAGTTACGAAACCAAGTCAACAGAGAAATTCGCAAAGCCATAATCAACATCGTTAATACAATATCAAAGTCGTGACAACCAAGCTGCTAGAATATATATGCAATATATATGTAGTTTGAAGAAGTCAGATAAATCACCATCGTTTAAGAGTAATCAAAAGGCCGAAGACAAATTCAAATAATTTTGTGCGAACGAAAATTATGGAGTTCGACTCCTATATAAAAACCCTAACATCATCATCGGCAGTGAAACCAAGTCAAACGCGAAGTAAAATGAGATCGAAGTCAAATACTATCAAAATTCCAAAGTGACCGAAGTCAAAGTACCCAGAATTCACGGTCTGAAAACACAAAATCATGTATACAAGAAATCGAATTAGATGTGAGATTTTACTCACCTTGTTCGAAGCGGAGACGAACCCGAGAGAAGGAATCGCAAGCACCCAATAATGATTTCGACTGAATGACGCCTTCGACTTTCCCAACCCCTAATTTTCAGAGCAAAGAGGAAGACGATCAATCGATAAATCAAACACAAACTCGATCGATTTCAAAGGGCCGAGAGCTACTCAGAGGAACGTGCGAACGAAATCATCCATCTAAAGTCGGCATTCAGAAAGCCCTAACTTTTTTTCGAGCAAGAAAAAGGAACGGCCGCCATTTTATTATTTTTTTCACAGAGGAACGAAGGGAAACGGGTTATGGGTGAATGAAAATGAGAAAGGGGTCCGGTTGGTCTTAGATGATTATCACGGCTCAAAACAACTAAATGAAAACGTGGGTCAACTTAAAATTTAAAGCCCTTCAACATTTACCCAAACATTTATTAAAGAATTTTACAACTTAAAAAGAATTTCAATTCGATCAAAATTGCTGATAGAAATTTGTTATCAATTTCAATCGTCTAGTGACGATAACAAACTTTTACAAAAAGGATTCCGACTCGATTAAAATCTACATTAGCAATTAACAATGATTTAATCGTCATTTATAAACTGACGCGAAAAACCGGGTTGTTACACATTTAATCTCTTCATGATTTGTATAAATGTTTGATAACTTGGTGTATTATATGGTTGATTATACGGATGTTGATATGGTTGATAACCTAGTTGTGAGAAATCATAATAAAAATGGTTAATTAATACACGATGAATTCATATAAATATGTGTTGGGAGTTTAATAAGCCTCTTAATGGTTTTAAAATATAAAAAGTTTGGAAATGAATATTATAATAATATACTATTATGAAATGGTTTAAAAGTGAATATGAGATTTAATATGGAAATTATTTGTTTAAATGATATAAAATGGTTTATAAATGCTTTATAAACAATAAAACTCAATTTGGAGAAGTTTTAACAAGTTATGGAAAATAAGTCAAAATAAGGCACGTCGTGTGACGGTAGTTCGCGATTTCGTGCCGGAAAAGTTAAATGAACATATAAAGTGGAATATAGCTCGAAATTCTTTGAGATAAGAATTCTTAAAACTATTATATTTGTAGTTTTCAAACAAAAGAAAAAATTGAGATTTCATTTAGTACATTTTGAAATATGAGCAAATCAAATTTTCAAAATAGTCGCGGTTTGGCAGTTCGGAAATCAAAGCGACAAATTCTTTATAAATGATATTTATAATTCTTTAAAAACATGGAATAAATTCTATCAATTTTTTAAAAGAGATTTGAGTTACAAAAATGGATTTCTAAATGGTCGAAAAGTTGTTTTGATCAAATAAGCTTTGAAAATACTTTTTGTACACTATTCGCAACACTTTTGATCACTTTTGAAATATGAACTTAAACTTAAGTATTCTTTCCAAAATATTTTATAAATGTTTTCATATAAATAAGTAAGGGTTTTAAAGATGATTTGAGGATTGTATAATTTATTTTAAATAGTTTAAATAAATGGTTTAAAGAAAAGCTGTTACAATCAAGTGATTTAATCTTGGCTCTAAAAGCCGACGAGTAGACTGGATTTTTCTATTTGTGAAATCCGAATGTAATGTTCTTAAACTAAGGAGATGTTCAGGAGCAACCAGTGCCCTGGCTCACCTGGCCATTTTCCTGGGTGAGGAATAGATAAGGTCCAAAATGTCGGAAACAATACAGGCATAAAAGATTTAATTTTCGAATTTAAACAACTTGGATTGAATAGATATAATCTTCTTATACTTGGTATTAAATTGCGAGGAGGGAACCCGTACTATCCGTGTGAATTTAAAAGGTGATTTCATCGCTATTCGATGAATATGGAAATTAATGTCAAGTAAAATTAGTATAATTTCTATGGATCTGTTTTACTCGAATACTATCTAATTTGGATTTACCATCTTAGATAACACGGTTTCAATCTATTAAAAAGAAATGTATTTGAAATAAGAAATCTTTTATCAAGATTTAAATAAATGATTTGGAATTAATTTAATTTCTATACTTAAAATTAATTATTTTGGGTTTACAGTAAACTATGTCTTAAATAACATTATTTTTGACCCATTTTAAAAGTTATGATTTGGAAATATTTTCCTAAGTAGAGGATGAAATAATTTGGAATTATTCCAAGATTCAAAAAAGGTTTTAAGTAATCGAAGTATTTGATAAATGAGGCTTAATGATTTCATATATTGTTAAGATAAATGGAATAATTTAAAATAATATGTCTCTCTGAGATATTAATGAATGAATAAAAAGATGAATTGAATTGAATGATGATTGATAATCAAATATGAACTTAACATGTTTTTAATCGATGATTGGTTCAGAGGAACTGGGGTCGGAATTGGGTATTTCCTATTCGAAAACCATTTTGAACCAATGTATACATTCGAAAGTGAAGACTTGATGAAGATGATGATTTTTGAAGACGGGGATCTTCATGATTGTGACGCCCCACCTCTATGCTCATAATAACAAAGAGTATTAAAAGAAATACTGTCTATTATTACGAAGAATAAGGCTGGATAGGAGCGGCCATCCATAGTTGGCCTTATGCTAATATTGGTTACCTCGATAGGAGTGGTATATACTTTTCGTTTTTCATCTTATTTATTTACTCCCATCGACATACCCAATTATCAGTATAAAACAAACTACGATGGTTCATAATAGTTTAGGACATTAGATATAATAATAACACAGATAATATAAATGCGGAACACAGGTAAAACAAAAGTCTCATATATATATATAACTGATGTCAGTTACAATATAGTTGACACAATACATATGATACAACTACAACTGTCGACTCCGGAAGTTATATATACAAATACATTATCAACTAATGTACATGAATACATATCAACCTATACTAAGACACGACTACTACAACAAGACGAAGACCACTTCAAAAGATGAGAAAAGTCTTCATAGCTCAAACAGCAACTCAAAGCAGTAAATCTACAACCTGAAATAACTCGGGTCTGACCCGAGTATTAAATTCAAAAGAAAATAATACACGGGTCAGTCTAATTCAAACTCAGTTATTAATGCACAGAAGCAATAATAATCAACTATCAAATAGACGACAGTCACAGAAATCTCGTATATCCAACTCTTCGATAAGAGAATCGGATAACGGCAGATATAACACTAAACAGTGTTAAACAACAAATCAGCAGATTTAAATCATCAACAAAGATAAGTGAAAAGAATATCAAGGAAGATAATCTTAAAACATCAGAATTGCCTAACGGCAATTAATAACAACAAAATAATCAATATAAAACATCAACTCTGGTAGGGCTGCAGTATACGCACGCGTATACTGCCTCGCTACTACTACCTGAAATACACCAAAAGATCAACGAGCCAAAATCAAATGAAGATTCAAATCTCAATGCCACGGCCTCAAGTGTCAAAGCAGGCAGACATGGACAATGTGCACACATGTACACATTGAAATTTCACAAATGATCACAAGGTCAAACCCAAAGTGCTGGGTTCAACAAAAGGAAATTCGAAAACAAATCCAAATGTATTAATGCAATGCAAACCAACAAGGGCAATCTGCAACAAAACTGCAGTCACCCCAAACCAGCATATAAATAATATGCAGCAAGCTCCAGATGGTACGCAAGTAAAAAGGAAACAATAGAAGAAGCACAAATGAAATAGGGGAGTCACATGGAAGTACAGACCACAAATGCAATGTTGATCAGTCAAGATATAATGCAGCAGTATGGAAGTGAAGACTACAAGTGCCAAGCGACAACAATGATCAGACTTAATGCATGCACGAACACTTATTACAAAACTGCAAACTCATTCAAATACAGTTATGAATAAGTCCAAGCCAAGCACATGTATCAACCAGGTGCAAGTTTAAGTGAATTCATATATGCAGACTACTAAGTGACAAGACCAGAGCACATATGACATGAGCATGCAACACTGCAGACAGTGCCGAAGCAAAAAGGTAAAATATATTGCTTCATCAAAACCAAATTCTGGACAATGCAAACTCGAGTATGCTGCAGTTAAATGAACAATGGACAAATGCTACAACTTCAAGTGAACTAATGTACAGTGATGTATAACATCAAGACCAATTGCAAATGACTTATGTAATGTATTAGTTTCAACCATATCCCCAAGTGCACATGCAATATAGACCTGACAGTATGCAGTGATACTGTCTTGAGGGAAATAGCCTCCAACACTAAATAAAGCGTGGTAAAGACCAACTAAAATAATCAAGTTGGCAAACTGTCTCAAAGCTAACAGTTACAGTATAATCCCATGAAAACAGGGACATTGCAATGTTCAAAGAGATGCAATATCCAAATACATGAAGTGCAGATTGACTTAACCAATGCAAGCAAAGCTAACACTACAGAGACTGTCTCGAAGACCAGTGAACAACAGGGAAAACAAAGTTCGACAGATTACGCGTGTGAACAAGTACATATATGAATGCAGTGAAACCCGAGATAACAACATATGCAAAGTATACTACTGGGATGAACATCCAAACAAAAGTCACTAGCAAAACCAAAACCATGGAAATGAATCGAGCAAGTACACACATAATTATATTGCCTTTATTCAAAACAGAATATTTAAAATCAACATATGCAGTTCAAATTACTCCCGAAATCACCAACTGAAATTGAACTGGAAAATGTCAACAAATATGTAAAATCAACCATGATCAATATCGAAGACCTGGAACAGTTCAAAATCCATACTAAAACAAAGTCAACATAAAGGTAACTATTAATATCCGATACTCAAGTCCAGTGCACACTTACAGGTTACGGAAATTCAAAAATCAAGACAAAGTCGAAAATGAACAAGTCAATTTTTCATCTCAAAGCCAAAAGAATTCAAAGTCGATATCAATAGATCAAAGTCGGAAATTTTCAAGCAAACACATAATTCGAACGGCGAGCAACTGAATCGACAAACTCAACCACTTGCATACAAATGAAAATCATGGAATTTAAACCCTAATTACCCCTGAGTATGATTTAGATGTGAGGGGACGCTCACCTTAGATTGGACAAGCGCAATGTAACAACCCGGATATTTATCGATTTTATATTTAAATATTTTATTTAAATATTTCGTCGTTCGTCGGATTTTGGTCCGAAAAGCTACTTTTTGCAAACAGTCGAATTGGGACTTTTGACCACCCCCATTGAGTTCAAAATGCCGTTTGCGACCTTTTTAAGTATAAACTTCGATATGTTTGGAGTTAATCGAATTTGGCTACCTTTTCTATTTGGGTTTTGGGTTTGGATTCAGCCCACTAGCTAACTTTATACCCTAACTCAGCCCTCTCCTCTCCATTCACTCATTCCCACTCCTCAAACTCAAGCTAAAACTGAAAATGGTGGAAAGGAAAGGGAATTAGAAATTCCAAGCCGTAGTTTCCTCTTTCAATCTCAAATTCTTGCTCCAAAATCAAAGAGAACTCATTGGTAAGTATCTCCTTCTTCTTCTCCAACTCTTTCTACTTCCAATTTCAGAAATTCCTAAACCTAACTTTGGGAATGTTCTTCTTTTAAGCTTTGATTCAAGCTTGTTGTGTTGGAATTGAAGAGTAATTGCTCTTGCCATTGCTCCAAAGCTTCTTCTTCATTGATTTGGGTTCAAAGGTGAGATTTTTATCTCACATCTATGACTATAATTATATTTGGTTGTTAGGTATGAATTCCTAACACCTCTTCATGTGCATTTGCTCTTGTTTTGGATTGGTTTTGTGAATATTCCAATTTTTGGGTTTCTAAGTCAAATTTATGTGAAAATCCTTTTATGGATGTTTGATCATGCTTTTGGTGATGCACCGAGGAGCATATAGGGCCGGGTTGCTGTTTGGCATAATCCCTTAGAGCCAATGTTCGTCCGGTTGCGTTTTGGAAGAGTTTTCTCTTCATTTTGTATAGGCTGAAAAACAGCCCAGACATGATTTAGTCGACTGAATTCTCTATTCAGTCGACTGAACCTGGAACCCGAAAGTTTCCAGGCATGATTCAGTCGACTGAACCTGGAAACAGAAAGTTTCCTGAACCTGGAAAATTTCCAGGTACAGGGTCAGTCGACTGAAAACTTTATTCAGTCGACTGAACCTGCTGTTTCAGTCCATTTTGCCTCTTTGGATTGAATTTACAATTTGAATCGATTCGTGATGATCCTATTTCTTGTTATCATTTATTATGACTTTGATGACTCCTTTTTCAGAATTTATGAATATCCACTTCGATGGATTCTTTATCGGTTTAATTGGATTTGATTCACGTCTTCGAATCAATGAACATTCGTAGGGGATCTTATCCGAAAAACATTCAACAGAACTTCTTACTTTGATGGTTTTGGGAATTGATTTCTTTGGATTTTTCTCACGTCTTCGAATGTGAATTTTATGTGATTCGATTTGTTTCAACAATCGTTTTGTGACTTGTCACTCTAAAGATTTGAAGGTTTTAATACTAGTAGTAAATATCAAAACCCTTTCATCAAAATGTTTTCAACTCTATTTTTAATACCAAACTCGTTTATCAAACAGTTTTCTAATCTACTAGTATATACAAACCTTTACCTCATTCGTATGAGAAAATATAATTAAACGGCTTAGCAAAACAAGTGGTATGAAACGCTTGCGTTTACTTCGTCGGTTAATTGATGGACTTGTTCGATTGAAACTCTTGTGACAATTTTCTAGTGGAGATCTACAATCTGTTCGTAAATATTTGAGTTAAGCAAGTGGTTATGGGACATGAAGCTAAACTCTTGTATTTACTAGCTTAGTGTAATCGACACTTCTTGATGATCGATGATGATCATTTTATGGTTTAGACTAGCAATGTGCGATGTCTCTTTGTCCATGTGAAGGACTGTACTTCATTTTATTGAGCTTCGTCTCATTTCTTTGTGGGCTGGCAACCCAAGTACTTTTAATGTGTTTCGATTCATCTGATGTACCGTTTGCACTACATCGATGTCTCGGCCTTCCGATTCATTGGACTACCGTTTGCACTGCGTCAATGTTCTGAATTGTATTGTCTTTCCGATTCATTGGACGTACTGTTTGCACTGCGTCAATGTTCAATTCATTGGATGTACCGTTTGCACTACGTCAATGTTCAATTCATTGGACGTACCGTTTGCACTGCGTCAATATTCGATTCATCTGATGTACCGTTTGTATTACATCGATGTCTCGGCTTTCCAATTCATTGGACGTACCGTTTGCACTACGTCAATGTTCAATTCATTGGACGTACCGTTTGCACTGCGTCAATGTTCGATTCATCTGATGTACCGTTTGTACTACATCGATGTCTCGGCTTTCCGGTTCATTAGACGTACCGTTTGCACTGCGTCAATGTTCCGGCTTTCATGCTCCTGTTTGGGATTGGCCATCCTTTTCTTATGATTTCTGGATTTCTTGTTGTGATTTCTGGGATTTCTGTTTCACCACCTTTTTCAGTTGGCATTGATATGTATGTCATTTATTGTGGCTTGGTGAATTAAATTAAGAATATGACATTCTTTTAATCTTTGAGAAGATTCTTGTGATATTGATTAATCTCTTGTTGATTTTCAATTATATACTTATAGTAATATGCCACTATGGTTATTACATGTTCTTGCCATGTCTTTTACTTTATACCATATCATCTGATATTTATAGCTAGACTGATCCGTTTATTAATTTCTTATAAATAATACTCAGGTCAGACTGAGATTTTACAGGTGCTTCCTTATGACTTCTTATCTGGAGCCATCATCTGACTTTTGGTTAACTACTTAGCTTGTAGTTTTTTGTTGTATACATTTGAGATCTAGACTCCTTGATGTATACATATTATTTTTCCTTGCACTTGTATCTATTCTTTTGTGTTATCGTGGATCTTATTTGACCACTACTCTGATATACACTTTCATGTGTTATATGTTTATTCATATCTTCTTCCGCCTTTGTGATATGAATTGTCTGTGACTGATTTGTGTTATGTTTATTTCGGTATTTGTTTCCGAAGATTATATATATAGCCACTGTGTGATAGCTTTGAGTTTGTATCGGTATGTCGGATTTCCTCCTCAAATTAAATACATGCTATACTATCTGACATATCGGTGCTCGCACAAAGAAGTTACACGGATGGTCGCTCCTCAACAGCCTTATTCTCCGTGCTAGTTGACGGCATTACCCCATAGTGTCCTTGGCTAGCGTGGGTATAGAGGTGGGGCGTCACACGCAACCACTCGATCACCAACAACCATGAAACGATCCACTAGATCGACGAAGCGAGCAACGGAATCGATCATTAGATCGAACAATTTGAAGTTGGCGACCACGAATTAGCTCAAAACCCTAATTTTACAAAAAGGAACGAACGAAATATTGCAAGCAGCCATTTTTATTTCTCATTTTGATTTTAGGATTTAGGGTTACGAATGAAAATGGAGAGGGGATCGAGTATAGCCTTAGATAATATTACGGCATTAGGTAAAACTATGGGCTAAGAAAATTTGTAAAGCCCACCTCCATTTCAACAAATTTTTGAAAGGAATTTAAACCGGGTTTTAAAACTCCAAACAGCAACTAACAACTCAATTAAATCGTCATTTTGACGATGATTAAAAATTACAAATTCCCGGGTTGTTACAATGATGAAGGGATGCATGCCACTAGTCCATCGGGGTGAAATTTACCATATCAACTATTTACGGTGGCAGCAGTGCTCTGTTATGAAAATCTTTGATTATAAGGACTAATCACTACTAATCCTAGGGATAATTCACAATAGGATGTAGTAGGAGGAGCGCCTTCGGTTTCGTTCAGTTCCAAAATGAACTTGTATGGACGAATGCCTGACATTGCATTTCTGATCAAACGTTGACCTTTACAAACATACATCTATTTAGTGGCAGAGAAGGCAACTTCTTTTAGCTTAACACCCTTTTTTGAGACGTACAAGCTCAGAGGTTTTACATTTGTGGAAATCAATAGTGATTGGGAATGACAATGTGGCATTCAAAGTGGAACATGTGATAATCTAAGCGTGGCTTTGTGAAAAGCAAAGCTTAGCTTTGTGGAACGTAACCTCACGAGCCTCATATCTCAGGAATAATACGGGATATTATGTGGTCTGAAGGACAAATTTTGAGCCATTATTAAGGAAGATGTCCCTCTAGGCACTTGTTGCCTTATTGTATGAATGGAAAGGTATGGAGGCTGACGGAGATCGTGTAAAGCTACTGAGTAATACTATGTTCAATGATAGTGTAGAAGTGTAGTTCGGAGGTTGACGGAGAACGTGTAAAGCCGCTTGTGTGAATTAGGATTGTGATATGGGGATTTTTGGGTCTGAATGGTCGCTAGTTCCCTATCATGTTGGAAATCCAATTCCAATACGTTGCCTTTACGGTTTTGATTGTAGAACCTACTTTTAAAAAGTAGCTAGTAAGCCATCAAATTTAATTATTGTAACAATTTCGGCTATTTTAATATGTTATTTGAAAAGTGTTTTCAAAGGAATGTCATTAGAAATAGTATCAAATTATTTTGATATAAACGTGTTTGGTAAACATAAGGTAAAGACCCGTCCGTATTTATGTGTGGGCATGGTCTTATGTGATACCTTCTTTTCAAAAGTTTTATATTGGCATTAATTTATAATCGAGTATCTCACGCTGGTTTATCAAGCCTGATCCGGGTATTTTTAAACTCGAGTAGTTTCAGGTTTAGTTGAAGATGCTTGGAGTTTCCAGAGGAGGGCTGGAGATCTTCATCTACGTATGGACGTATTCTATTATCCGCTGCATCTATTGCATTTTTTATTTTTTAGTAGTTGTAAGGACGAAGGGTTTATAACTGGCCAGGTTGAATCTAGGTTAGACTCTAATATTGTATTCAAAATTTTCCACTATAAAGATTATTGTTGAAATAATATATGTTATTCCATTCATGTGAGATTTTATTCTATCTTTTTTTTTCTTTTTACCCTTATGATCGGGTTTTTAGCACTTGGATTTGCGGCACGTGAATACAGAGGATGTATTAGTGTCGATTTTCGACGGTCGAAAATCCCGGCTATTATAATATATATATATATGTGTGTGTGTGTGTGTGTGTATTGTATACATTTATATATATATGGTTCTATTAATATGTGTATACAAACCATATGCATATATTACAGTATATTTAAACATGTTTATATGCTTCGGCATTTGTTTTCTCTCTATGCATATGAATTTATTGTATGTATATGTAAGTATAATATATTTGTATATAAAACTAATATAACTCCCATTATTTATATGTGTATATATATAGTTATACACATATTTATATTTATATATTATCATGTTACATTATGAATATATATAATCAAAATCAGTATTAAATAATATGATTAATTAAATAAATAAAAATATTTTAAAATCAAATATAATTTTATTATAATAAATAGATTGGATTTAATGCTAGTTAATAGACTTCATAAGCCCATTAAGACCCAAATAGGGGAGCTTTTTTGAAATTTACTCAATTCACCCATTGCAAAACGGCCCATTTCTAATACTCACTAACTAACTTTAAAGAAAATTCTAAGTCGATCCAATATAATGTGTCATCCCCTAAAATGGACAATGAAATTCGGCCAGCATCACATCACCTTCCACCCCTGGATCTCTATCAAAGGCCAGGCTTCAGTCGATTCCAACATCGAAGTGCTTTAACCCAAATAGTAGCGAAGAAAAAGCATCTACCGGATAATGTTGTTGGCAAATATATGTTCATGGGGAGTTAAACGAAAATAGGGTGGGAGCTGACATGGTTCTCATTACCCTTGACATATTGGAACTGGGCCAGCCTACAGTGGAGCAATTAGGTAAATTATAATTTTTTTTACCTATTTGGATCTTTAATGGGCCTATGTAGTCTAATTCATTTAGAACTTTTCCAAATTTTTTGTTACATAAGATCAATATTTTATTTTGAATTTATAAACAATGTTTTATATTATATAATTTATATTATATTATATATATGTGTATCATATACACATATGTAGGTGCGTGCACGTGCAACATAATAATGTATACATGGTTAGACATACCCATATATAGATGCTAGTATTTACACTACATAGGACATGTTAGCCCTTTTTGTATTCGATTTGTTGTCTAAATGTGTGTATCTTTACATCATAATAATATGTAAGTAAATATTATATATATATATATATTAAATGTTAGTTATAAACAATTTATATATATAACATTCAAAATTATATATATACACGCACACATGTATGTATGTAAATATATATAAATAATTAAATCATTAAATTAATTTATAATTTTTTATAACATGTACATATATGTATGATTTAATATGAAAACCATGAATAACTCAATAATGAAATGTTTTAGTTGTCCGCAAGTAGTGGCGCAGTGGTAAGATACTCGCTTCCTGGTAAGCAGGTCGTAGGTTCGATCCCCGTCTGCCCTACTCCCATTTCAAGGCGCGGAGGTGGGTCCCCAGAAAACCTATAAACGGGTGGGGGGCATCAAATCTCTGTGCTGGGCTGGCTTAAAACCCTCCTGTCTGTGGTCGGACCAGGCTAGGGGGGAGCTCCTCTCATCCCTTCGATTTCATCAGGGCTCTGGGTTGAGTTTTAAAGAAATGTTTTAGTTTGTTTCAAATTAATTTATACAATACTTGTAAATATATATAATTAGAGATAAATACATATTTATATTAATTTAAATAATTAAATTAAATTTTTAATAGTATGTCTACAAATATTGCTCTTGGCTATACATATAATATTTTTTCTATAATTTTCTTTTCGGTTTTGCATTCTATGTCATATAAAAATTTGAAATCTATAAAAAATTTAAATATATATAATATTATTTTCGAAAAATTTTGCCAGCTTCTCCTTTGTATAAGTTTATGGTAAAGTTTTCCCAAATATAGAAAGTAAATGGTTTTGAGAGTATACTTATACCGGTGAGATAAGTATAAAATATTTTGATTTACATAATATTAAAGTGATTTAATTAATAAAAGATTAATTAATGGAGGCTTAGTGGACCCCATTTGGAATTAAATCTGTGTCTGATTGTTTGTTTGTTTGATTGTTAAATAACCGACTATCAAATCTGAACCAATTTTTAACTCTGGAAATATCTAGGAGAAAACGCGAGAATTACATGGTGCAGTTATTCTTAGGGATGCTATATTGTGCATATAAACTCGTTGTGTTCTTCTTAGACAAATGATAAGGAGACCCGTCCACTTAAATGGTTAGGGGGTGATCCCCGCTCTTATGTATTATCTGTTTATTTTCGAAAGAATTGGAATTGAGTTTATCGGAAACTGTTGAATGTTGGTTCAAAGAGACCGGGGTCAGATAAGTATGAGTTATCCGAAAACCAGTTCGAACCAACTCAAGCGTTCAATTGGGAAGCATCTTAAAGATGATGTGTAACGACCGAGTATTTCGAACCGTTCAAATCGACAATCATCCACTCATGTCAGACTTGAATTGCTGAAAACAACAGATTGTTAATTTATATTTGGAAAAACTTAACATATACGGTAAATAAATCAATCACAGAATCATAGACACAGAGTATTAGAACAATAAGCAGCGAAATCGATAAATAGTAGTTCATGAAGCTACTATATAAATCTCAGAGTATGAAACAAAATACAACATAAATTAAGATACATAGAAGTCCCAAATACATAAGCAATGACGAGTCTGAACATAACAACTGGAATAACTGAGGTAACTGAAAGCTGAGTAGATACTCCAAGAAATCTTCGAGCAAAGCTCCAAACTCCAAAGGTGAGCCTTAAATGCTGAGACACTCAGTCTGACCCGAGCATAAAGCAAAACACAAAACACTCGAGTCAGGATTAACATTCTTATACCAGTAAATTCAACTTAAGTGAAATGTCAACTGAAATACAAAATAACTTAAAGGATGTTTGGGATTCCCATCCTCTAAGGATCCATGGAACTATCTAATATGTAATAATATACGCTATTATATTATGTCTATCAGTAAAGTAAAGTATTAAAATAGCGTTAAGGCGTTACCCATATCCCCCTTAATACATTTTCTATATTCCCATAGTCTATATAGTACCGTAATTCCTCCGTAAACTGGGGGGCTATCAGAGGGCATTCCATAGGTATGGTACAAACCAAACTCGTAGAAGGCGCGACAGGACATGTGAACACGGCACACGAGGCAATGCAAGGGTAGATATACCGTGTGTGGATCCGGACTGGTGGTAACACATAGCAGCTACTACCGCCCACCTCGAGACACACTTAAACAGTTTAAATATTGAAAATAGTATATATATTAAGATAGTTATAAATTAAAATAGTTTATATTTAAAATAGGTTATAGATTCAAAATAATTTATTTATTAAAATAGTTTATATATTAGAATTATTTCTCCCAATTTTACAAATAAATTCATATCAACCTTTAGTTCCAAATTCAATTTAATCAATCTCAATTCAAATTATCACTTAAAACCATTTTTATTTATCGATTTCAAATCCTGATTTAAACTACAAATTTAAACCAATTTCCGATTCAATAGGTTTCAAAGTTAAATATTCAACAATTTATAATAACTCAAAATAATTTCCATTTATATTTCTATTTCAACTTTAACTTATTCAAATCTGAAATATTCACTTAAACAATTTTAATAACACTTAATTAAATCTCAAATTGCAAATTTAAACCAATATCAAATTTTAAATAACTAACTTCAATTGTATTAAATTCTGACAATATTCATGTAATCACATTTAAAACATTTATATAAAATCCTCAAATTCAAATTTAAATCAAAATTAAATGTTCAATTTCAATCTTATTTAAATATGAAAAAATTCATTTATTCACCATTAATTAAAATCAAATTATGGGGTTAAAAATTTATATCTTAAAATCTCAAACAAATCAATTTCTATTTAAATACAATTCTTAAACAAATTAAGTAACAAATCAGTTTCAATTTATCTTTCCAACCTTAATTTATTGAAGTTATTACAAAATCTATTTTTAAATATTCATATAAATCTTAAATAATTATTTTAAAACATATTATATTAATTAAACTAAATTTTATCAAACTAAAATTTTTATTATATTTTATATTATTAAATTACATCTTATTATAATTTAATCTATTTTAAATCTTATTTTATATATTTTAAAAATAATAAAGTTATAAGTAAAATTTTACAATTTCAAACTTAACTTATAATTTTAAAATTTCCAAAACATTAAATTTTAAAATCTAAATTTTTACCAATAATAAAATCCTTATATTATATTTTAAAAATCAACATTTATCAAACCCATATACTTCCTTTCAAAACTTTGGAAATCATTTTCAAAAATAGACCAACGGTGTCCGTATATAATTTTCTATCCTATGGTCAAGTGATATGGCTATTTATCATTTCAATCCGTAATTTAAATATTTAGGGGTATATATCATTTCAACCCGCAATCCCAAAATTCAAAATCAATGAAAATCGCTTGGGTTTATCATTTCAACCCATAACGATTTTCCCCTAATCTATAATATCATTCGAGTATGTATCATTTCAACACATAGGGAATTCTAAACTAACTGGGACTTGTAGAGTGAGAACAAGTATGATAATAACATAACATCTCAACAACGGGCATATATCATCAGTAACAAATTTAAATAAGATATATATAACAGGTAATGGTGTCATATGTCAATTATAGAGGTGAACAATTTTAAATTATTAACACATCATATTTAACAATTAAATAGCTAACAATTCAAATTTAACAACATATGTCAATCGTCATTTCATGGGAATTAAATTTACTAAATATAAGAATGTTAGTCGTGAGTGGTCGCTCACATTTCGAGGCTAGAGAACAATGATGGCGATGAAGATGACATAGACATGCACACGGATACAGACTCGAGCAAAGCAAATCAAAAGCTACTGAGATTTCCAGGTAGCGACGAACAAAACTGTAACGATCCCAAATTTTAAACTATTTTAAATTTATAATTGAATTAAATTTTGATTTAAATTGTGAAATTGTTTGAATTTGTCAAGTTTAAAATATGAGGAATATATTTGAATTTAAAATTTGATATGATATATGCAAATGAATGTAATATAGATAATGATGTTCAAAAAGGAGTAAATTTTATCTACAAAATAAATAACATAAGTTATTAATAAATAAAAACAAAAATAAAAGTAAAAACTACCATACCTCAGCCATGCCTAAACCCATGCCCTAGATCACTAGTTTCCTCTGCAAAACCACCAACCCGTTCCCCTTTTCTCATTCGTATACCCTAAAACAAAAAAAAATCAATCGAAGAAAAAAAATGGCGACTCAAAATTAGGGCTTCGGCGATTTTTCGATTCTCTGGCGAATCTGGCTCGATCTTCTTCAATTTTTGCTCGACTGGATTTAGGGCTTTGCCTTGTTCGTTTTGCTGGCGAATTGGGGCTTCGGCTTCGACTTTCGTTTCTCGCTCGCGACTGCTCCAATTAAATGTAACGACCCAAATTTTCGACCCAATTTAAAATTATAAATTCATCGTTTCAATAAAAAAAAATTTGAATTTATAACGATCTCAATTTACGCCCAAACTTTATTTGTGACATACGTCTAGTTAGATATGGACATAGAAAAAGTTTCGTTGAAAAATATTACAGTAAAATCCGTTCGCGTTTTACTGTATATCAGTCCATATAAAGCTGCGAAAAATTTATCTTCCAAATCCAAATATTTTTACACAGTTATGTTGTAAAAAAATTTCTGATCAAGATTTTATAATTCGTTTCGTCTAAAATTGTCATCGCCTGCTCCGTTTAAATTGTTTTGCAAATCGTACAATTTAAGCAGCGTAAATGAAAATGTTATAAAATCATCGTATCGCCATAATCTGTGTACCGTTGGAACCGCATCGTCGCACTGATCAAAACGGTATACTTATTCGTGTAAATCGTAGTCCGACGTAAAATTATTCGTGTTAATTCATCGGTTCCAGACGGGCCAGTTAAATAATACTCAGCCCAAATTTCCTTCAGCCGTTTACGAGCAATACAAAATTTATCTCAGCTGAAATTAAATGAGTTAGTTGGGAGATAGTAGCTAGGAGTTGCTTGGGAATACGGAAGGGTTGGCTGAAGGGTTGTGAAGACTTTTGAAATTTTGTTGTGAAACGGAGCGTACGAAACGTTGGGAATTAAAGAAAAATTTATTACGTTATTGAAGTTTAAAGTGAATGGAGACACTTCATTCTCTATTCCTTCCCACTGTCAATTCCATTTTCAAGTAGCAGGTAAACCCATCCTTCTTCATTTCTTCCTCTGCCTATATTTTTTTTTTCCTTCTTTGTTTTGAAAATTTGAAGGAGCATGGCCGAAAGCAAATACATCCACGTCCCTCCCATTCAACGTTCCAGACTGTTACCTCCCACTCCCACCCTTCCCAGCCAACCACTTCCACCGCCACTTCGTCCCACCACCGGAACACGCAAGTCATCTCACCCCTCCACTGCCCTCCGCGCGTGCATACGCGAGCACTACCCTCCGCCTGACACAAACCACCACCACCTAAGTTTTCCCCAGCCGAGCCCACCATCCCACTGACCGCCACTGACCTTCACCGCCGTTCCCAGTTCTCCGTCCCCTTCACACACGTCCACAGCCCTGCCTCCCTCGGCCTTGCCTGGTCAAGTGTGCATGAGTGTACGTGTGCTTGGCCAAGTGTGCGTGAGTACATTTGATGTGTCGTGTGCGTTCTGCTGGGTGTGTGCGTGAGTTTGTATATAAAAAATAAATAAATAAAAAGAAAAGGTAAAAGGGGGTTGGGTGTTGCATATTCATGAATGGTAAATATGAGTGTGAATATAAGTAACAGTAGTTATAAAAATAAAGGTATGAAGAGGGTAGTGATGGTTTGACTAGGTAGGTGTTTATGGCCTTAGATTAAAATAGGAACATAGGTGTTCCCGTATGTCTATTTCATGCTTGTGAAAGGGGGTGTTAAAACTGCAGTGTTTTAGTCTCAGCCTTGTGAAAAAAAAACTGAACGTTATCGATTTGTTGAATAAACGGTAACCGACTTTTCTTTCCGTTGTGTGCAGAAGCAACCGGCTAAGCTTTTTGCAGTAGCATCGATCTCTCAGCATTTGTTCTTTTCTCCGTCGTCGGTAAGCACATTTATATAAATTTATAAATTATATACTAACGTTCATTGTATTAATATCATTTTCTTTTGCCGATATTACAGTGTACGTTGTTCGTGTTGCACCGACTTCTTTCGTGCTTCTTTTTTTTGGTTCGCCCTCAAATTTCTTTATCCACGAAAGGTGAATTAATTTTCACGACTATATTCTTATACAAGTTTGAATTGAAAAATGATTGCTATGTGATTTTGAATTGGATGTAAATTGTTATTGTTAAGTGATAAATTAATTGCAAGTTAAAAATTGGATATAGGATGATTAACGATTTAAAATGAATTATAGATGTCGAATTTTGATTGTTAACTTGACCCCTTTATATGATGAATATTGATTTATTAAATTGACCCTTTAAATTGTTAAGTTAATTAACACGTAGGATTTGAGTAATGTCACTTTGGACTAATAAACGTATTGAATTAACTGTTGTAATTGATATTGAACGACAAGTGAAACCGAAATGTTATAATCTTTAATCTACTTGAAATGATAGAGTAGATTCTAGAAATAGTTATATTAATTGGCGTAAATAACAAACGCGAATTAATACGATTATTTCGGGATTATTTGAAATTTTTGAATTGTTGTGAATGGATGCTATTGCTTGTTTATTTACTTTGACACCATCCCAGCTATCACACTGCAAGTTCCCTTTGTATGTTTTGATTTTGAATTTAAATGGAATCGGGTTGAAATGATAAATACCCAAACAAATCTGACTTAGGATAGAAAATTAAAATAAAACCCGATTGGTCAAATGTTTTGATTTAAATAAAAATAAAGTTTTATTCGACGAACAACAAGGTTTGAATAAATTGGAATTTAATTTTGAATGAATGTAAATGTGAATATTTGAATTTGGAACGAATATTAAAGTAGTAATTGACAAAAAGAATATTGTTTAAAATTTAATTATTTAATAATTAAATTTAGAATTATTTGATAATAAATTTTTGAAATAATTAAAATTTAAGTGTTGAAATTATTAATAATTAACTTTTGAAATTATTAATAGTTAAGTTGTGAAATTATTAATAACGAAGTTTGAAATAATTAATAATTGAATTTTGAATTTATTAACAATTAAGTTTGGAATTATTAATGAATGAGTTTGAATAATTAATAATTAAGATTTGAAATTATTTTATGAGATCGAATTATAATTAAATTGAATATCTTTATTAAGAGAAATTGAATTATTGAACAAGTGAAACTAAGTTTTAACTAAGTTTTGAAATTTGAAAGGAATTTCTTTGATAAGAAATAGAATGCGCTTTATCGAAACAAATGAAAACTTGTAATTTAAAGAATTGGATTTGACAAATGTAATTGTAAATAAGTTGTAAACTTTGATAATGAAATCGAACTTAAGACGTAACGTAATGAATTTGAAATTTAATTGAAATTGTTTAATGATAAATTAATTTAATGAATATCGAATGAAAGCGATAATTGATTTAAATCGTTTTGAACGTTAATTTGGTTAAATGATTTTGGAATGAACTTATATACAAAATGCAATGAATATTTGAATTGTTTTAATTGAAACTTTGAAATTGAATTTTAGAAATGTTGAAATTGAAATTGGAAAGTTTGAAACGTAATTTTGGAAATTGATTTAGAAAGACTAACGAATTGTCGATTACGAATTCCAATTGAAATTGAAATGGTTTTGAAATATATTAACGACCAATCGGTGTTATAATCACGAAGGTTATTAAAGGAACCGGAGTCGGTTTGGGACATACTCACTGTCTAAACCGGAATCCACTTTAATAACTATACGCGAAGTGATGATCCAGAATGAAGTGGTTGGATTGGCAAACGTTGATGATCGAAGAAAGTGAACGATAATGGATAGCCTTGACACTTGTGTCAAATTGGAAATGACTAAAACAGGAGCTGTGCCGGGCCAATGGAGGATTAGCTACCTCAAGTGGACACACTTCTTCGTAAACTATTCTTTTACTTTGTGATTGATTGGTGCGCACCCTTGATTTTGGGAGTGTTGTTTCACGGTGTTGCGGGCGCTGCGGCGTTGCGTTCTCACCAGTCCGGATCAGGCGAACGGTAGTGTCACTACCTTGGGTATAGCCTCATGTGCCTTGTCATACTCGTATTCCATTTATGCGCGACCATTACGATTTTGATTTGTACCTTTAGTATATGGATTGCCCTCTGGTGACTTCCGGTTTTGGGGAAACTACGGTCTTGTATATGCTTTTGGGAATAAAAATGTGTTAAGGGTGGAATGGGCCATGACTTAACACTATTTTGATATCTTTATATTACTAGTGTGTGGCCCGTGCTACGCACACGGGCAATGTCAGGATATTTTTACTAACGTAGAGTTGTCGTCTGATGTTCTTATTAGTTGGGTTTCCACTATGTGTAGTTTCTATTAGTTATATGATTATAGTTTAGTAGGTTTAGTAGTTAATCTATTTGCAACATTCAGTTTTTGGTATTTCAAACCTTGTTTGTAATGGCTAAAATTTATTAATTCTCCATGTTGCTTTCCACTCCTTTTGTAATACAGATTTAAAAGGAAAAACTTAAGAATCAAAGATCAAAGTAAATGGATTCTAAACTTTTCTAACCAGTAAGGTTTACATGTAAAAGAAATGAAGTAGAAATATGTACTAATGCATAAGTCATGGTTAGCAATTGTTGCGCTAATGTTTAAAAGTCAAAATTAGTCGGTTAACCACGGTAAACAGATTTTGTAATGAAAGGCAGAAAAATAGCATTATTTTTTGGCATTTAAAATGAATACCATCATGAAGTACTTCGTACAAAAAGGTAGAGACATTGATTATACATTGGCATTTAATTGCGTCAGTAGTTATGCCAGACAACACGTACATTTGGATGCATTTCGATGTGGATAGTCGCATCCGTAAAGAAAATCAATTTTGAATATCGGATATCCTTATCCGTAAATACAGACAAATATATTATTTAGTTATTACAATCGTCAATCACCGGTAAATCAAGAAAAATAAATAAAAAATTTGCTTTAGCCTATTTTTTTTCAATCTTATTGATCATAAAATTAAAATTATTAAACATGATGATAATAAAGAAATGGTAAAGTGGTTAATATGCATTAAATAAAAGTAACATAAAAGAGACGGTCTATTTAGACAAAAAATATAGACGTAATTGGTGACATAATGGATTTACACTGGTGTATTGCTCCCTGATTTGCACCATCCATATAAAGCAAAAAAAAAAATCAAACGATCAAGTTCTTTTGTATGACCAATCGTGTCTAATTTTGTGCTCAAATAGTCGGCCCTAATATAAAATACTAATTTGATATAATAATAGATACATATCTTTTATTGCTTCAAAATACATATAATATAAAATATGATCTTGATAAAAACCAAAATGGGATTTTCAAATGAGGATGTCTTTGTATCATCATCCATATTCGTATTTTCCAAATCTCAGCTATTTACCCATTTTCCAAATGCGGATGCCGACCGTTTTTGAATATTTTAGGGGATCATTGACAACCTTATTAGCAGTCGTTATTATGTACTTAATATCTATTAAATTTCAAACATGGTAATAGTAATAAATCCGAACAAATTAAAAACTAATTCAAGATTATATAATTATACATACGTGTGCGAACCCTTGCTACGCACATGGAGTTCACCGTATAATTTGTTCAGCATTATAGTTTAAGTTAGTGATGAATGCCTAGAATATTGTTAAAAAGAATGTTGTTGCCAAATTAGTCCATCAATGGAGTTTGTTTTTCTAAAAGGGAAAAAAGATTTTCCTCATTTATGCACACATCATTCCATATACAACATGAGATATCCATACAAATAGATAAACAATAAGAATGTAGTACATTTTTACTTCATAATTGAGAACTAAATATATATCAATAACCCATACCATTTATGGAAACTAACTGGAAATTAAATTTTTGTTTTGCCACTCCAATATATAGCCGTTAACTAACACATATTGCAACGATATATTAGTACCAATTTAGTTACTAATTAGTATTGTGAACTTAGATATCAGAACTAATCGTGGTTAAAATTTTATCTTTATGAGGTTGCAATAAATTTAAAACTACTAATAACGCAAAAAGCCACTCAATTTATACAATGTGTTGCCTGTTGTTTACAATGCTAACAATTAAGTACTATGAACAAAGACAAACTGAAAAATTAAAGAAATATAATACTTTATCATTTACGCAACAGTTGCAAAAAACCACCCCATAGTATATGATCATATGATCGAATAGCAAAAATGCTAAAAGTATATGATCATGACGTGAAGTATAATATCACTTCTGCAAGCAAAGCAAGTAGTACCCTTAGGTTTGATGCAAAGACTTCGTTTCTTGTACCTACAGTTGCTGCAATTGAACAGATATCACAATGTTAAAGAAATGTTCTAATATACTTTTGGAAGACAATGTAAAGAACAAACTACTATAATTATTCTGACGCGGATAATTATAGAGTTTGTATTTAAGCTGTTGTAACCTGTGTATTAAATGTGTATTGCCTATGTACCGATTACTTATAGCACAAATTATTTATAAATATTTGAGATATATATCTTATTTCAGTAAGCAATGACAGTTAGTAACCTAAATATTATGTTTGCTTGAAAAATAGGGTAAATTGTTGTTAGAAACAGTCATTTTCTCAATTTCTCAATGCGCTCAATAGTAGTCACATATTTTCTGAATGCATTACTGAATTACCTAAAAATACTGTTATCATGGTTTGCATCTATTAGCTGCATGAATCAGTGCCAATAATGATAATTATAGTACTTTGACTACAAAATAGAATAACAATATCTATTTTAACATGTGTATTAATTGTGTACCTATGGCCTTGTTAGTACAAACTGTATTAAATATATTTTAACCTATGTATTAATTCAGCTGCAATGAAGTAATTCAAATATAGAATAGTGTTTACATTGTTTAGGAAAAGTGCTCCGCGAGACCTTTCGCTAAGGAGGAAAGGGTTAAATCTGGATAAGGAGGAGACGAAGGGACTGTATTCATTTTATATATGATACCATTTATAATAACTCAGATAGAGCTAAGTGTAAAAAAAAGGTTGGCATTAGAGTGTACCTTTTTGTAGTATTCACACTTGCACCGGAGAATGAGTAGGATTCAAATATGGTCACAAATTTTGCACCATCTATTGTAACAACTATCGAAGAGTCGTCAATTCCAACTCCAGTCTATTTGGTAATTGTTGAAAAATAAAATGATAAAATTCCAAATATAAAATTGATGATGGTAATACAAATTCGAAAGTGTCAATACAAAAATGGGTTATTATTTTAATCAACAGTAATGAAATATTAATACATGATGACATGCTTTTAAAGAACAATCGAGCAGAAACAACAATTACAACATTCATGTTTTTAACATAATTGCCTATATCAACAACTATCTGAGTGAAGAAGAATAGAGAGGTAAATGATGTATAACTCGAAAGAAAACAATGGTTCCGTAGAAAAATATTAAAGTCATTAAATCTTATGAACTAAATTATTTAAATACGTTGCAATCAAAAATGAACAAAAGAAGATGGAAAATAATTCAAATGAAGCAAATTAACCTGATGTTGTATGGCACTATGAAATCAGATATAGATTAACTAAAATGTTCATAATTAGTAGAGAAACCAAAATTTTAGGTGAGTATATTTACCTTATTATTTAAACATCTAAAGCAAGCTTGATTTTATGTGAATTCAGTTGGCAACCAAAAGATTTTATTCTACCAGTGCAAACATGTTTTTAGGATATGAGAGCTAAAATATACAAAAATCATGAGTACGATATTCAAAAAAGCTGTCTATGGTATATTTTTCATTTTGATTATGGTTAAAAGAGGGAGACTGGATTAATAAATTTGTCACAACCTCATGTAAACCAATACAATTAGTAACATCCAATGACGTCAACATTGGAAACTACATAGTGGTAGAAAATCAGTTTGTCCACAAATGATAGGAATTATAACATATAAGGATAATTTAATGACTTATGGAGATTTTTTTAATGCAGATTGCCTCTAGTTGAAATTAATTTAATCATAATAAAAGCAGTATTCCAACTTACGGAGATATAGTTTCCTTCTTAATCTCATTTTTTTTGTAAAATCAAAAGTGGCAACAAATATTGCATTTTGTTACATAGTCCAATAGTCAAATTACAACGTCCAATGTAGAAAGAATCGTGCATACTGAATAAAAAACTCTTAGCTCAAAGTAGGCTAGCCTGTAAAAAGTTGATGATACGAATGTATGAAAAAATTATTAAAGAATAATTTTGATATGTATTAACATGTCACATCTCAAGTTAAAGTTTAAAAGAAGAAACTTGAAAAAATGTATAAAAGGGTGGAATGAAGCAATTGGTTATGACCTGCGCGATCCTTCATTATTATTTTTCTTGTCGTTAAGGTATACAACTTGAATGAAAAGTAAAGTAAAAGAATCATTAACCACGTAACTGCCTGTCATGCCTATAATTGAGTAACTAAAGTTATTGGTTCTAATAGCTGTATAAACTTGCAAATATTTTAAAGTAAATCTTCAATAATATTAACAAACTTGAAAAATTAATGTTCGCGGGTGCGGCGCAGTGGAAATGAGGCTTGGGTTTTGGTAAAAAGATCCAGGTTACTATACCCTCCTCGGGAGTTTACCGACCCGCCGGGTTCTCTGGGTTTTCAGAAGAAAAAAAACTTGAAAAATTAAAGAAGAATAAACTATACGTATGTCTAAACATGAAATGTTAATTTATAGCCCAAACCAGTTATAGAAAGAAATCAATAAATCTCAACAGTTTTAAATATCTGAAACAAAAGGCAACAATAGCTTCAAAACCCAGTAAAAATCATAATGATCAAGCAAACACAAAATATTGTATACATGCTTATAGTATATTTAATCTTGATAGCCTAATGAAATATCTGAAGAATATTAGTAAGAAGAGACAAAGAAGGTTTTCTGTCTGGATTAACAGAAAACAAAAACAACACATGAATCTAAGATAAAAATCCATAAACCATAGCTAAGTGAATATTATAAGTTTGAAACACTACATGAAGCAGATGAATGCGATAAAGTATTAAAGGCAGGAAAACTGGATATGAGTTATATTTTAGAAGATGAACATGGCGAAAAGTTGAAAAAACAAAATGTGAAAAAACGGTATCTGATAGATATGGATTGTTTTTGAGCCAAAGCCCTTAAACATGGAATTCTTTAGAATTTTAATCCTTACAAAGATAAAATAAAATACTATAAAAGTTGCTGTCCAAATTCTTCAAATGAAAATTAAAAACACAATAAAAGTTCAAAAACAACATCATTGACTATGAGTAAAGAAATAAAATGTGTAGAAGGACCAGAATACCCACATATAGTTTTTATATTATTACGATGTGTTATAGATTCATGGGTTGTTTTGGAAACAAATAATCGCTACCCCTTAATAGAGTTGAGAAACAATAAGGTGAGGAAAAAGTCAACACCATATTGTGCTTTATATATAATAGAATAGATTATTCAAATTAACTCAGCCTTTTAGTTGAAAAAATACGTTAACTATGACCCACAATATTTGATCTATTTGTAAGCAGGTAATTGGATTATCAGTTATTGATTAGTAAATTGTACGGTTACCAACAATTTATTAGAACATGAATTAATCGTTAAAAGTTAATGGGCCATAAATAAATAGTACTTATCATCCAAAAAGGCAATAACATTTGGTTAGAAAGAGAAACAGATGTGGAAATAGGCATGCGGAAATTAATAAATTAAATTTGAAGTTAGTCAGTACAAAGCCATTTAACACAGCCTTTTTCAGAAAACAAATAAAGTAAAGAGTACAGCCTGCAGATTAGCCATGTCACATAAGCAAAGTAATTGTATAAATTAATTTAGGGTTTTCCATTAATTTACTATATGACAAAACAGGAAACAGCCCGAAGAACCACCCAAAATGCTATAATGGATGATATTCGTACAGTAATGATTCGTGCAAACTTTCTCCTTATTGCCACCCCTATCCCTTAATAGTATTCGTACCTAAAAAGTAAGGAACATTAATATTGGGACCTATTTGCAGCAGTACTTGACTTATAGAACAAATGATTATTAGTTAGCCTATTACAGTAAAGTGATTAAATTTTAACCAAAATGAGAAGGAAGACAGCAGTAGTTTTTATTCAGGCAAAAGTACATACACAATGTGAATATTGAACGTGGAAACAAAAAACGAAAAGGAGATGCAGCAAAAAGTAGGAATGTTTGAGGCATGGAGTGCAACAGAGCTGCTACGGGGGGAAACAGAAAAAAAGGTATAAAAAAAATGGTCTTCATTAAGCAGGCAAACTTCTTACTGCAAAACCCAAGTACATCCTCTGTCTTGTGCCAAGTAAAATTCAAAAGAGTAGTTTGCGTACATCAAACCAGACAACTGTTGATGGATGATAATTCAAAGTTTGAGTTATTGAAAGGCAGGGCTGGCAGAATAAAATATACATTATTCTAGAAGTTTTTATTAAGTTATATGACAGGAAAAAAAACAGTACTCACAAATCTTAGCCGTATATATTTTAAGAAATCCTTTAACAGAAACCGTATACAAATGAGTTTCACGCCACTTGTAAACTGAAAGCTGTCAATGAGCTCAAAATTGTTACACTGTGATAACCAACATATTGAATTGTGTCACAGTGGAGATCTACATAAAAAGAAAGATCTATAAAAGGCAACATGGTAATATGTTATTAAACCGATGGTTGTACAGGTAATGGTTGGTACTAATACAAATATGGAGTGCTGTTCATTTCCAACATAAATGATTTGTAATATATATGTATGTATGGCATGCATGCATGCTGCTTACACACACACAACAGTATGCTGCTTACTGGAGATGATAAAGTCAATGTACGCTAGAAATTGAATAAAAATATATCTGTGGAGGAAGAAAATGATTAAAAGTGATAATAACCAAATAAAATCCGTTTCTATAAAATTCACAGTAACAACTGTGTTTAAGATTAAATGTAATAGGAAAAAGCTCAGTATGAATAGGTTTAGAGTGAAAGTGACAATGAATAACTACCTTGGTAAGAGTTAGAACTTAGAAGTCTCCTCTGTTTAGCATAAAATATCATCCTACTTGATTTCCTGAAAAAACAACGGGGAGTATATTACATGGCTATATATGCTATGCCCAAAAAGATACCAACAAATATATTATATTCCATTTAAATGTATTGACACATGTAAATAGGATAAATATTGAATAGGAAAGTGAAATGTGAACACGCACGGGAAGGCTTCATGTTCCCAGTCCTGTCTACACTCTTTGCAATGCATCCCTTAACAATATTATTCTAGTTTACGATGGACATCCTTACTGTAAGCCGAAACATATATACTTAGTACTATTAGAGAGAAAGAAGAAGGGAAGTCAAATGTATATTTGTCTATTGTAACAGTGAAATAAGTATAACCACTTAAACCATTTTAGTTTATAGCTCATTGAATAATTGAACATCAGCAACCGTTTGTCATTTACTCCTAAATAACTGCAGCAGATGTTTGTTGTCAGTACAACATGGAAACACAAATGTTGTGGAGGATAGGTGCATTTGTTTGTTAAGAGAAATAATATCATCATGGAACTGGTTCATTAACAGATCTTAAGAGAAATACATAATCGTTGTAAACTATTTTTATGTTCAACAATTTAAGGTACAAAGAGGGGGGAAAAATATTGACGAAGCACATAATCATCTTCCACAATCCTAGTTTACCACTATATGTTTCATGTAACCACCTAACTTAAGGTAGGAATAAAAAAGCTGCCCAATATACACATGGTATCTCATATTTCCTTATAGGGTACACATATATGGATATAAAAAGGTTGACATAAAGAACCTCACTTGTTTGCATCTCATACCGCAGTTAACCAATATGAAAGGTAGAACAACGCAGAGTAAAATAAACATGAGTTGAACTAATGTATGAGTGGTAATCAAATATTTTGGATCATATTAGGGGTTTAAAATCATATTCATACAGAAACCTATAGACATGAGTACTGTACAGAAAATAAATATAGGTACATTTATCTCCTATTTCAGACTCATAAGCATAAATTTTTGAAACACAACCTCGTAAGAAATATTGGATAAGGTATACTGAAGTAAATACCTAAATGTATGAAAATAAAACAATATCGAACTGTCCTAAGAATAGTGACTATGTGTTGTGTCCAAAAAGAAACTGTTTCTTATATTGTTACTATTTCGAATAATCCTATGAATACTGACCCTATGTTGTATCCAAGAAAAAAGTGGTCATATTGTTTGAGTGATAAATACCACTGCCTCCCTACTCAGCTCACTTACAGTAAGTCAAGGTGGTTCGCCTGTAGAGATAAAGTGAGAACAAACTCCGACAAATTTACTTCCAACTAAAAAAAATTACAGCGTTGGGTGAAAAATACCATTGCCTCCCTACTCACTTACAATAAGTCAAGGTGGTTCTACTTCATAGATAAACTGGGAACAAATTCTGACAAATTTAGTTCAAGTTGACAAAAACTACAGTAGAAGTAAAATACGTAAATTCAAAATTATCATGGTTGAAACTCAAAGGATTTAAACCTACCATAACCCTCGTTCAAATGTAGTGAAGAGCAAACGATGAAGAGCGAAAAATCAAAATTCAGTTACAACGATCAAAATGACTGACATGGAATAGCCCTAATTTCAGAAATCTTCTGTATTAGATGCAGTGAATAGCAAAAACCCAGAATCTAGGTACAGGCGATAAAATTACTAACCTGGAAAAGCCCTAATTTTGAAAATCGTCGGTAAGCCGGCGGAGGACGAACATCGACGGTCGCAAGTGTGTCGAAGAATTAGAGGGTAGGAAAAGTGACAATGGCAATCTTTGAGTTTTCACACGGTTGGGGAGAATGGTGGTGACAGCCGATGCGGTTGTTGGGAAAGAGAATGTCCAGGGAGGAAAGGCGCATTTGAAATAGTAATGCTATTAACTGATTAAAACATGGCATATTGCTAACAAAAAAGACAGATGGCGCGATAATAAGGTTTTGGTTTCTCTTTTCCTTTTTAAGTAATAGATTGATAGACATTATCTACTTATCGTACTCTACTATATATAGATAGTTTATCGGATCCTGAAAGATGCTTATTCCAACCATCTTTGAGTTATTGTTATTGCAAATTTTTAACCATATTATCTGTATAAGAATATATGTCCTGATTCGAGTGTTTGTTTGTGCATATGCTCGGATCAGACTAAGGATTGCTGTTGCTGCTTACTTGGAGCTGAAGACTTGAAGACTATCTTATCTTTATCAGTATTGTTCTTTCCATTTGGACTATTCGGACATCTATGTTGTTGTATTTCTTTTATTTGAGACATTGTTGTATTTTCTTAGTAGCTTCATGAACTACTATTATGACATTGTTGTAATTCCGCTGCACTATTCTGTTATGTTATATTTTCTGTGATTCTGTGATGATTCTCATTTATATACATATACTCCATTAATGATTCGTGTTTTGTATTATTTAAGTTGACATGTGTGGATTATTGTCAATTTAAATGGTCCAAATATACGGGTTGTTACAGTTGGTATCAGAGCTTTGGTTCCCGATAACCTTAGCCTGTGGAGTTTAAAGCTCATTAGAGATAGGGTAAACATACCCTAGAATGAGGAGAATCATTGCAGAATCCACATCCTTTGATTCATCTTTCTCATTGAAATCGTTGAATAGAATTTCCTTAAGTTCTATAAAATTTCTATCTTTGATTCTAAATCACTTTTGGTATTCCAGGATGGCTACCAGAAGAAATGTTAGAGGCAGGGGTGGAAATGCTCCTGGTCCACATGCTCCAGCTCCCGCAGTCCGATTCTCCACTCTTAGCAAGGAATATACTCAGCTTAGGGGAGTCAAATTTACTGGCTCTGAGAGTATCATCGAAGCACAACAATGGCTTAAGAGTTTGGAAAGGATCTTTTCTGGCTTAGAGATCGCAGATGCTCAGAAGCGCAAGTTGGCCGCTTGGCAGCTTCAGGATGCTGCACAAGATTGGTGGGAATCAGTCACTTCTCGAACTGATGAGGAAACCATCACTTGGGCCCAGTTTAGGTAGTGATCTATCTAAATTCCAACTAAATAAAATTTCTCTCTTATCTCGTCATAAAATTTGATTCATTTCATATCACTTGTAATAGGGATTCCTTTATGGCTCAATGGATGCCAGCTGCTGGGAAGGCCCAACTCTATAGGTCTTTCATGGATCTCAAGCAGGGCAACATGACCTTTACTGAGTACGAAAGGAGGTTTAACGAACTCTATAAGTTCGGACCTAGCTTGATCGACACACCTCTGCTTAAGAATGAGAAGTTCATACATGGCGCACGCCCACAGTATTACCAGCTCCTCACCGCTCATGTCCATGGAACTTTCACCGAGTTGATGGATTTTGCTCTTCGATACGAGGGAAAGCCTAAGGGAACATCTGTCCCCAAAGCTCCAGTTACTCAGACACCAGCTAATCAGTCGGGAAAGAGGAAGCAAAATTTTGAGCAACAGAAGAAGAATTGGCAGCAGAAATCTGGGCTTGGCTATTCTCAGAAGAAGCCTATTGACTTATCCTCCATCACTTGTTTCAAGTGCGACCAGAGGGGTCACTACACCAACAGCTGTCCAACATCTGCCGGTGCCGCTGTTCCGCCTCCTCAGAATACTAGGAACGATCTCTGTCACGTATGTCTGTAGTCAGGCCATTTCAAGAGGGATTGTCCTATGTACAAAAAGGGAAAGATGGCTGGAGTTTTTGCTATGACTTCTTCCGCCCATGATCCACCTACCCCACCTGTTCCTACTGATAACCAAGGTACATTACAGGGTATTTTTATGTTGCATACTTTACCAATTAAAGTTCTATTTGATATCGGAGCAACACATAGTTTCATATCCATTGATTTGTGCAATAAACTTGGTTTGGAACCCATTCTTTCATCTACCTTCTTATGTGTATCAAACCCTATTGGAGGGCCCGCTAACCTTAAAAGGGTTTGTAAATATGTCACTCTTATGCATGGCATTCACCACTTCACTTGGGATTTCTATGTCCTCGGATTCGAAGCATTCGATATACTATTAGGCATTGATTGGCTACGGAAGTTCGAAGCCAATATCTCATGCAAAGCTCGAACAGTCTCTCTCATCGATAACCAGGGTATGTCTTTGGTTATAGAAGGCAAATCACCTCAAGAATATGCTGGGAGTTTTATATTTTCACTTGACTCCCATCCAAATGAACTAAGCTCTACTCCAGTGGTCCAATCCTTTTCTGATGTGTTTGGAGAAGTCAATTCTCTACCCCCACCGCGGGAAATCGAATTCCGCATTGACCTTATTCCTGGTGCCCGACCAGTAGTTCTCCCTCCTCGGAGAATGGATCCTAAAGAAAAAGCTGAACTGAATGCTCAAATTGAAGACTTATTTTCTAAAGGCTTGATTCGGCGAAGTCATTCAGAATGGGGTGCTGCAGTAGTGTTCGTCACAAAATCAGATGGTTCCCTCAGAATGTGTGTGGACTATAGAGAGCTGAACAAGCTCACACACAAGAACAGATATCCGATGCCCCGCATCAACGATCTATTCGACCAGCTCCATGGAGCTAAAGTATTCTCTCAACTCGATCTGGCTACTGGCTTTCACCAACTCAGAATTGCCGAGGAGAGTATTCCTAAGACAGCATTCCGCACTGAGACTGGTTTCTTTGAATGGCTGGTTATGCCGTTCGGTCTTACTAATGCTCCAGCTTATTTCGTCGATTTGATGAATAGAGTTTTCCGGGATGTTCTTAACAAGTTTGTTCTTGTTTTCATCGATGACATTCTCGTCTTCTCTAAGGATGAGGAAGAGCATAGGTCACATTTGGCTTTTGTTCTTGAAACTCTACGCAGTCATCAGCTTAAAGCCAAGTTTTCAAAATGTCACTTTTGGAAGGATGAAGTTCGATTTCTTGGCCATATTGTTTCAGAGAATGGGATTTCGGTCGATCCAGCTAAGATCGCTGTAATCAATGTAAGTTCTATTCTTACTCGTCAAATTCAATCAAAAACAACTTATCTTTTCTTAATTCGAATCTTTGGAATTTGCAGGATTGGGAGACTCCCAAAACTCCTACAGACATCCGCAGTTTCTTGGGTTTAGCCGGCTATTACCGCAGATTTATAGAAAACTTTGCCCGTATTGCCGCACCACTTACCGCACTGACCAGAAAGAATGTGAAATTTATTTGGAGCGAAAAGTGCGAAGCAGCTTTCAATGAGATGAAGCGAAAGTTAACCTCTGCCCCGGTTCTTACAGTTATTGATGGTAGCGAAGGATTGACCGTCTATACAGATGCCTGTCGGGATGGACTTGGAGCAGTTTTAATGCAGAAAGGAAAAGTTATTGCCTATGCGGGTCGTCAGTTAAAGACCCATGAAACAAACTACGCAACCCACGATTTAGAGCTTCTTGCGGTTGTATTTGCTCTTAAGCTATGGAGGCACTATCTATTGGGAACAAAATTCGAGTTATTCACTGACCATAAGTCATTGAGATATATCTTCTCGCAAAAGGATTTGAATCAGAGACAAGTCCGATGGCTCGAATTTCTAGCTGCATATGATCTTGATATTAACTACACTTCGGGAAAAGCAAATGCCGTAGCCGATGCTTTGAGCAGAAACCAAGCTATGATATGTTGTAATCTTGTTGAAGGAATGTTATTCCAGCTTTCCGTCTCCCCAGCTCTTATGGATCGTATTATAGCCAAGCAATATGAGGACACCTTGCTTTATCGCATCAAAGAAATAGTTCTTGGCAGAGTTGAAAATGCTGATAATAAAGTGGGTGCACATGTTGATAGTAATGGAATCTTGAGGATTGATAATCGAATTTGTGTTCCTAATGTTGATGGTCTTAGACAGGAAGTGCTGAGAGAAAATCATAAGTCTTCGCTTTCATTTCATCCCGGTGTCACTAAAATGTACCAGAACATGAAGAAGTTATATTGGTGGAGTGGGATGAAGCGCGATATTTCTACCTTTGTTAGCAGGTGTACCACTTGCCAACAAGTTAAAGCTGATCACAGAAAGACAGTAGGATTGCTTCAACCTCTAGAGATTCCAGGTTGGAAATGGGAGCAGATTTCTATGGACTTTATTGATGGGCTACCAAGGACTAGAAAGGGTAACGAAAGCATATGGGTAATTGTCGACAGACTGACGAAGTCCGCTCACTTTATTCCAGTCAAGACCACTTGTACAGCTTCGAGTTTGGCCGAGATATACATGAGAGAAGTTGTTAAACTTCATGGTGTACCATCTAGTATTGTATGCGATCGAGATCCTATTTTCACCAGCAAATTCTGGAAGGCATTTCAGGATACTTTGGGAACCAAACTAAATCTGAGCACAGCATATCATCCTCAGACAGATGGCCAAACTGAGAGGGTGAATCAGATTTTGGAAGATCTTCTCCGGGCTTGTATTATTGACTTTGGTGGATCTTGGGAAGACCATCTTCACTTGGTAGAATTCACTTATAATAATAGTTACCAGGTAAAGAATTTGAATTTCAAATTTGAATAAGTATATTTTGAATTTGAATTAATTATCCTTTATAAACCAGGCAAGCATTGGTATGGCACCGTTCGAAGCCTTATATGGACGGCCGTGCAAATCGCCAGCTTGTTGGATTGAGTCTGGAGATCGATTAGTGCTTGGACCAGAAATGATTATGGAAGCTTCCGAAAAAGTCGAAGAAATCAGAGAGAAGATAAAGACGGCACAGGATAGACAGAAGAGCTATGCCGACAAAAGGAGAAGAGATCTCGAATTCAGTGTAGGAGACAAAGTATTTCTGAAAGTATCGCCTTTGAAGAATATTGTTCGATTTGGAAGGAAGGGAAAGCTAGCTCCCAGATTTGTTGGTCCGTTTGAGATTACAGAAAGAGTCGGAACATTAGCATATAGAGTTGCATTACCAGAGAAGTTCGCAGGTGTGCACAACGTATTCCACGTCTCACATCTTCGCAAAGTTGTACACGATCCATCGATGACCATCCCTACTGCCCAGTTGGATGAGATAGTTATTGAGCCAGACTTGACTATTGAGCGGAAGCCGCTTCGGATAGTCGATCGTGAGACAAAGAAACTCAGAAGGAAGTCGGTAAATCTCGTCAAAGTACAGTGGAGTGCAGATGAGCGAGATTGCACATGGGAAACTGAGGATAGTATTCGGGATTCAAACCCCGAATTATTAATTTCAGGTATTATTCAAAATTCTCGAAATCTATCTTGACTTTTCTACTTACTTCATTTCTACTTCACTCGTCTCGTTCCTTTTTTAGGACGAAAAGTTTTGAGTGGGGGAGATTGTAACGACTCAAATTTTTGACCCAATTTAAAATTATAAATTCATCGTTTCAATAAAAAAAAATTTGAATTTATAACGATCTCAATTTACGCCCAAACTTTATTTGTGACATACGTCTAGTTAGATATGGACATAGAAAAAGTTTCGTTGAAAAATATTACAGTAAAATCCGTTCGCGTTTTACTGTATATCAGTCCATATAAAGCTGTGAAAAATTTATCTTCTAAATCCAAATATTTTTACACAGTTATGTTATAAAAAAATTTCTGATCAAGATTTTATAATTCGTTTCGTCTAAAACTGCCATCGCCTGCTCCGTTTAAATTGTTTTGCAAATCGTACAATTTAAGCGGCGTAAATGCAAATGTTATAAAATCATCGTATCGCCATAATCTGTGTACCGTTGGAACCGCATCGTCGCACTGATCAAAACGGTATACTTATTCGTGTAAATCGGAGTCCGACGTAAAATTATTCGTGTTAATTCATCGGTTCCGGACGGGCCAGTTAAATAATACTCAGCCCAAATTTCCTTCAGCCGTTTACGAGCAATACAAAATTTATCTCAGCTGAAATTAAATGAGTTAGTTGGGAGATAGTAGCTAGGAGTTGCTTGGGAATACGGAAGGGTTGGCTGAAGGGTTGTGAAGACTTTTGAAATTTTGTTGTGAAACGGAGCGTACGAAACATTGGGAATTAAAGAAAAATTTATTACGTTATTGAAGTTTAAAGTGAATGGAGACACTTCATTCTCTATTCCTTTCCACTGTAAATTCCATTTTCAAGTAGCAGGTAAATCCATCCTTCTTCATTTCTTCCTCTGCCTATATTTTTTTTTCCTTCTTTGTTTTGAAAATTTGAAGGAGCATGGCCGAAAGCAAATACATCCACGTCCCTCCCATTCAACGTTCCAGACTGTTACCTCCCACTCCCACCCTTCCCAGCCAACCACTTCCACCGCCACTTCGTCCCACCACCAGAACACGCAAGTCATCTCACCCCTCCACTGCCCTCCGCGCGTGCATACGCGAGCACTACCCTCCGCCTGACACAAACCACCACCACCTAAGTTTTCCCCAACCGAGCCCACCATCCCACTGACCGCCACTGACCTTCACCGCCGTTCCCAGTTCTCCGTCCCCTTCACACACGTCCACAGCCCTGCCTCCCTCGGCCTTGCCTGGTCAAGTGTGCATGAGTGTACGTGTGCTTGGCCAAGTGTGCGTGAGTACATTTGATGTGTCGTGTGCGTTCTGCTGGGTGTGTGCGTGAGTTTGTATATAAAAAAAAAAAAAAGGTAAAAGGGGGTTGGGTGTTGCATATTCATGAATGGTAAATATGAATGTGAATATAAGTAACAGTAGTTATAAAAATAAAGGTATGAAGAGGGTAGTGATGGTTTGACTAGGTAGGTGTTTGTGGCCTTAGATTAAAATAGGAACATAGGTGTTCCCGTATGTCTATTTCATGCTTGTGAAAGGGGGTGTTAAAACTGCAGCGTTTTAGTCTCAGCCTTGTGAAAAAAAACTGAACGGTATCGATTTGTAGAATAAACGGTAACCGACTTTTCTTTCCGTTGTGTGCAGAAGCAACCGGCTAAGCTTTTTGCAGTAGCATCGATCTCTCAGCTTTTGTTCTTTTCTCCGTCGTCGGTAAGCGCATTTATATAAATTTATAAATTATATACTAACGTTTATTGTATTAATATCGTTTTCTTTTGCCGATATTACAGTGTACGTTGTTCATGTTGCACCGACTTCTTTCGTGCTTCTTTTTTTTGGTTCGCCGTCAAATTTCTTTATCCACGAAAGGTGAATTAATTTTCACGACTATATTCTTATACAAGTTTGAATTGAAAAATGATTGCTATGTGATGTTGAATTGGATGTAAATTGTTATTGTTAAGTGATAAATTAATTGTAAGTTAAAAATTGGATATAGGATGATTAACGATTTAAAATGAATTATAGATGTCGAATTTTGATTGTTAACTTGACCCCTTTATATGATGAATATTGATTTATTAAATTGACCCTTTAAATTGTTAAGTTAATTGACACGTAGGATTTGAGTAATGTCACTTTTGACTAATAAACGTATTGAATTAACTGTTGTAATTGATATTGAACGACAAGTGAAACCGAAATGTTATAATCTTTAATCTACTTGAAATGATAGAGTAGATTCTAGAAATAGTTATATTAATTGGTGTAAATAACAAACGCGAATTAATACGATTATTTCGGGATTATTTGAAATTTTTGAATTGTTGTGAATGGATGCTATTGCTTGTTTATTTACTTTGACACCATCCCAGCTATCACACTGCAAGTTCCCTTTGTATGTTTTGATTTTGAATTTAAATGGAATCGGATTGAAATGATAAATACCCAAACAAATCTGACTTAGGATAGGAAATTAAAATAAAACCCGATTGGTCAAATGTTTTGATTTAAATAAAAATAAAGTTTTATTCGACGAACAACAAGGTTTGAATAAATTGGAATTTAATTTTGAATGAATGTAAATGTGAATATTTGAATTTGGAACGAATATTAAAGTAGTAATTGACAAAAAGAATATTGTTTAAAATTTAATTATTTAATAATTAAATTTAGAATTATTTGATAATAAATTTTTGAAATAATTAAAATTTAAGTGTTGAAATTATTAATAATTAACTTTTGAAATTATTAATAGTTAAGTTGTGAAATTATTAATAACGAAGTTTGAAATAATTAATAATTGAATTTTGAATTTATTAACAATTAAGTTTGGAATTATTAATGAATGAGTTTGAATAATTAATAATTAAGATTTGAAATTATTTTATGAGATCGAATTATAATTAAATTGAATATCTTTATTAAGAGAAATTGAATTATTGAACAAGTGAAACTAAGTTTTAACTAAGTTTTGAAATTTGAAAGGAATTTCTTTGATAAGAAATAGAATGCGCTTTATCGAAACAAATGAAAAACTTGTAATTTAAAGAATTGGATTTGACAAATGTAATTGTAAATAAGTTGTAAACTTTGATAATGAAATCGAACTTAAGACGTAACGTAATGAATTGGAAATTTAATTGAAATTGTTTAATGATAAATTAATTTAATGAATATCGAATGAAAGCGATAATTGATTTAAATCGTTTTGAACGTTAATTTGGTTAAATGATTTTGGAATGAACTTATATACAAAATGCAATGAATATTTGAATTGTTTTAATTGAAACTTTGAAATTGAATTTTAGAAATGTTGAAATTGAAATTGGAAAGTTTGAAACGTAATTTTGGAAATTGATTTAGAAAGACTAACGAATTGTCGATTACGAATTCCAATTGAAATTGAAATGGTTTTGAAATATATTAACCACCAATCGGTGTTATAATCACGAAGGTTATTAAAGGAACCGGAGTCGGTTTGGGACATACTCACTGTCTAAACCGGAAACCACTTTAATAACTATACGCGAAGTGATGATCCAGAATGAAGTGGTTGGATTGGCGAACGTTGATGATCGAAGAAAGTAAACGATAATGGATAGCCTTGACACTTGTGTCAAATTGGAAATGACTAAAACAGGAGCTGTGCCGGGCCAATGGAGGATTAGCTACCTCAAGTGGACACACTTCTTCGTAAACTATTCTTTTACTTTGTGATTGATTGGTGCGCACCATTGATTTTGGGAGTGTTGTTTCACGGTGTTGCGGGCGCTGCGGCGTTGCGTTCTCACCAGTCCGGATCAGGCGAACGGTAGTGTCACTACCTTGGGTATAGCCTCATGTGCCTTGTCATACTTGTATTCCATTTATGCGCGACCATTACGATTTTGATTTGTACCTTTAGTATATGGATTGCCCTCTGGTGACTTCCGGTTTTGGGGAAACTACGGTCTTGTATATGCTTTTGGGAATAAAAATGTGTTAAGGGTGGAATGGGCCATGACTTAACACTATTTTGATATCTTTATATTATTGATAGACATTATCTACTTATCGTACTCTACTATATATAGATAGTTTATCGGATCATGAAAGATGCTTATTCCAACCATCTTTGAGTTATTGTTATTGCAAATTTTTAACCATATTATCTGTATAAGAATATATGTCCTGATTCGAGTGTTTGTTTGTGCATATGCTCGGATCAGACTGAGGATTGCTGTTGCTGCTTACTTGGAGCTGAAGACTTGAAGACTATCTTATCTTTATCAGTATTGTTCTTTCCATTTGGACTATTCGGAAATCTATGTTGTTGTATTTCTTTTATTTGAGACATTGTTGTATTTTCTTAGTAGCTTCATGAACTACTATTATGACATTGTTGTAATTCCGCTGCACTATTCTGTTATGTTATATTTTCTGTGATTCTGTGATGATTCTCATTTATATACATATACTCCATTAATGATTCGTGTTTTGTATTATTTAAGTTGACATGTGTGGATTATTGTCAATTTAAATGGTCCAAATATACGGGTTGTTACATTAAAGGTGAGTGATGTTATATTCACTCACATCTAATTTAAATTTAGATGATTTCTGTCTTGTTTTAATTCGTGAGTTTCATTGTGATTTTTTGCTGATGATTTTTGGAAATAGTTAAATCTTTCTCTCAGCCATTCGATTTTGTTTTGGTGATTGTTAATTCCTCTGATTTTGTTGACTTCGTATGATTTGGTGATGTTTTGATACTCGCGGCTTTGTATCTCCTTGATCACCACAGTTTCGATTTTTGCTAGTTTGACTTTGTTCGAACCTATTACCACCGTTGTGATTCTCAGACATTTTTGTGATTTTGTGTGTTTTACACGGGTTTGAAATTCTCTGGTACTCTGATTTTGTGATAGTATATTGGCTTCGGCCTTGACCTGAATCTTGATGGTGCTGGCTTCCTTATGTCTCGGCCTTGACCTGAATCTTGATGGTGCTGGCTTCCTTATGTCTCGGCCTTGAGTGAGATTCTATGTGCATAACTGGTTTGCATAATTGATATGCAGTAACCTATAGCACTTGACTTCGGTATCCCATAATTACATAGCAGTTATTCACGTGTGTAAATGCAGTTTCATTGTGATTTTGATATTTGTTCGATTTCTGTTATGACTTTGGATTTGTTCGAAATTGATATATTTGGACTTGGTTTGAAAGCTTGGTTTTGCGAAAAACAATTTGGTTCTCTTGACACTCCGGTTAGTCGAAGTTATATTTTCTTTGTTGTTTGTATTAGCTCGTGTGCTTCACTGCTAGATGTGCACAGTGCTTCGAGTCTATTACCTTGATTCACAGTGGTCTGCATCTGCATCTGCTTGAATACTTATCTTCATATATTTAAATTGCAACCACATTTACTTGTGTTCATCGTAGACTCAGTTGGGTACAGTTTCACATAGCCGTCTCTGTTTGCTTCGGTTAACTGTGCATATGTATATTTGGGTTGTTTGTTCTCCATTGGTTCTTGCATACATTTATCTAAGTGTATCTGAATTTACTGCATTGTTAAAATTGCATAAAAACTTGGGTTCTTTGATCCATCATTGCATTCCAGTTTGCAGTCTACCTGAGTACATTTATGTTTTTGAGACTATTTGCATCCAGTTGCATTTTAGTCTTCATATATATGTATGCAGTCATGTATGTATATACATCATTTGATATGTATATATGTATATTCGAATTTGCATATATGTTTACTGTTCTGTATTCATTTGAGTTAGTCGTTGTTCCATTCTTTTTGTTGTCTGCACTATGATATCTTGTAGCCTGTTCTAGTGCACCTTGTTGCTGTGACATTGTAGTTCGCCTTATTGCTGGTACCTGTACTTGTACTTGTTCAATTGCCTTCTGTTCACTTGACCATTGGTATACATACATTCATGTATGTATATAGATGTATGTTTCACTGTTGCACATTCATGTGCTTGCTGTCTTAAACGCTGGCACTTGACTTATAGTCTATCTTGTTTTAATGATGTATTAATTTGTACATCACTTGTTGCCTCTTTTACTGGATGCACTGTTTCATTTCACTGTTGCAGTCTTGCCCTTAAATATTTGTGGTGGCTGCAGTGCTTTATTGTTGAGATTTTATCCCTGTTGGGTTTCATTGCATTGATGCACTGATTTTTTTTTATTTGCAGTTTGATTGGTTGTCCCTTGTACTGGCCATTGAATTCAAGTGGTGGCTACGGTACATATTGAATTCAAGTGGTGGCTGCAGTACATGTTGCAGTTTACCATTGTATTCAAGTGTTTTGCCTAGTTGATTTTGGTCCTAATTGCACTTGAGCATCTGGTCTCATGTTGCCTTTGTCTATGCCCGTTCACTTGACACCATACATGTGATATTTGTTGAATCTGGGCATTCTTGTTGTCCAGACTTGTACATGATATTTTTGTATTACTTGAGTATTTGAACATATGGGTCCTTCATTTTGCTTTTGTTCAGTAGCACTCTTGCTTTTGTTCTCTGAGCTGAACTTGATTGTCAGTGTACATTGATGCTTTAACTTGTTTGATTTCTCTGTGTACATGCACAGTTCATGTTGCAGTGATCATTGATATTTTGGTCGAGGCCATTTGCACTTGTGTTGAATCTGATTTTGATTTGACCTTGTGCACTCGAGTTGGCGAGGCAGTGCGCATGTATGTACGTGTGTACTGCAGCCACACCGCCTTGATTTTATTAGTATTTCTTTTGCTTTTGATGCATTGATCTTTTGTGCATTTTATACTAGTGGCGAGGCAGTGCACGCGTGCGTGTACTGCAGCCAATCGGTATTGATGTTTTAAAGTGACAATTTCAATTGTTTAAATTGATTTGGTTGATTTGATGATTTTTGTTGTTAATTGCCGTTTCGGCAATTCTGTTCTCTTCTAAAATCATCTTCATTTAAAAATCTTTTCATTTATTTCTGCTGATATTTTTAAATCTGCTGATTTGTTGTTTAACACTGTTAAGTGTTATAATTACCGTCATCCGTTTTCTTTGTTAAAAAGGGTCGGATAGACGGGAATTATTGTGATTGTCGTCTATTTGATTATTACTGCTTTTATGCACTAATAACTGAATTTGAATTAGACTGACCTGTGTATTATTTTCTTTTGAATGTAATACTCGGGTCAGACCGAGTATTTTACAGCTTGAAGATTTTCGGACGGCGAAGTTAGAGAGAGAGGGTAAAAGAATCATTTTAGTTCGGGAAATTTTGTATTTAAAGAGATATTCCGCTGTATAAATTTAATACGTTGTATAAACTCTGATGTATGTAAAAGAAATTTATAGTAATGAAATATTATTATTCTGTGTTTCTGTGGCTGATTCTATTTAAATTACATAAACTAAATAACAATCCGTCATTTTGAACGTTTTAAGTTGGTTTAATTACCGACTAGGGGCGGTCAGAAGGGCGGGATGTTACAAAGTGGTATCAGAGCTTTGGTTTACACAAAGCTTAGTTTATGGCGTTTAATATGAATAGTTACTAGAATCACTTTAAAGAAAGCGTTTTTCAAATTTAAAGAAGTATAAAATTGTTTTTGAAAATAAAAGGTATTTTGAAAATTCAAATTCTATTCGGAGATTCCCCTCTCTAAATGTAGGCTTGTGATAGTTCTCTTCGGTAAGGTCTTCTTAGATTTGAGTTCCGATCATTCGAAAACCATTATCGAATTGCTGAGATTTATGAAAAATAAAATATAAGTTAAGTGAATTAATGAATTGGTTTAAATCAAATATTTTTTAATATCTCCAATTCAAGAATAAAGGATTTTTAACTTAAGAAAAGTTAAATTGAATTGAGTTAGCATTAATAAATATATGATTTGAAATTTAACTAAAGGGAAGTTAAATAAATTGAACTGGATAAGATAAATTATTGAAATAGAAATTTAAACTTAAAAGATTAGTGATTATATAATATGAATTGGGAAGTTTAAATTAATAAGTTGTATAACTTATAAAATGAGAAAATTTAAGTAAAACCAATTGTTAAAATGGTTAAACAGTTTTGTTAAGAAAAACAAAATCTGAATTTTGGATAGTGATATGAATTTGACTTTAGTAAAAGTTAAACGAAATAGAATTTCAAATAAATTAGAGACGAACTTAAGTTGTATAGTGAAAATAAATGCAAGTGAAGATAAAATGAAACATAGCTTAAGTGATGTTGAATGAAGTTGAATTTGATATCAAAATGAATTAATAAAGTGAAGTAATGAATATGAATTTGAGTTATATAAATAAAATTCAACTTTATTTTGTAAAAGTGAATTAGTGAATAAACATGGATTAGAAATATTTTTGTTAAGAGTTGAATAAAACTTAAGTTAAGAAATTGTGAATATGGTGAGTATAAGAATTCAATCTGAATTAGAATATAAACCAATTGAAATTAAGTGTGTTAAACCAAATTGAATGTAAGCAAAGTAAATAAATTTGGTTTTGCTAGTTGATTGTATAGAAATTCATTATGTGTTAATGAAATTGAATTAATGGAAAATTGAAAGCTAAGTAATTGAATTCAAATTGAAAGACAAGTAAATCTAAATAGAATCAAATTTGATTTGAATTGAAAGCAAACTAACTTGAGTATAAATTAGTGAAAGTAAACTAATTGAATATGAATGAATGTTAGTAAAATCCAATGTAAATGAATCAAATGTGATTAAATTGAAAACAAAGTCGATGAATGGTTTACTAAAGAACTAGTTGATTATCTTGGAAATAGAAAATTGATAAATTATGTAATAGTTTAAATTGGAAATTTTGAATTATTATAAACGGTTTATATAGAAGATTTGAAAAAGTTGATACTTTATAAATTAAAAATATTGGAATTATAAAACGAGTTTTTATAAGTGTTAAAATGAAGTATAAATGGATTTCATAAGTGAAGAATTAAAATTGTGAAGTTAAAAAATGAATCAAGGTTGAAAATAAAAGGATTATAAGTAATTTACTTATAAATTAAAATTTTGATATAGAACTGAGTTATAAAGGAATGGGTTAATAAAGTGATTTTTATAAATTGAAGTCTTTATAAATAGGAATAGAATTTATAAATGATGTTGATAAATCCGGAAATGACTTATTTTGATAAGTAAATTCTTATAGCTTGTTAAAGGAAGTATATCCACAATTTTGGACAGTGGATAATCTTTTAAAAATGTATAGGAAATGTTGTGAATATATTATTGACTAAAATGGATATGTTTTGGGAAAGCGATAATTTAAAACGAAATTAATTGTTTTAAAAGATGTTTTAAAAGGCATTGAATATCGAAACCATAGATTTCAACATTCATTGTTGAAATAGACGTTTTCGAGAAATAAGGAAATGGTGGACTATAACACTGTTGTTATAGTAAATGGTTTCCGAAAGGAAATGTTTTGTATAGTATTGGGATTTATACATCTATCTAAATTTCAAATCCCTATACTAGTGATTTTGAGTTGTCATAACGATGTTTTACGTAACATTCGTTTTAACTCAAATAAATGTGTGAAAGAGAATGATTTCCTTAAAGATGAAATATATACTTAATTATGATTTAAGTATATCGAATATTTTCAAATGTTGAAAATAAATTAGATTTGTGAATTACTTATTTTTAAATAAGTATGGAAATGTTTTTCCAATATGAAATGAAATGTTGTGAATATATCCCGTGAATGATTTGAAATTCATTTTCAAAGTCGAAGTTGAAAAGTTAAATGAGAAATTTGAACAATTAGTTCAATTTGAAATTTTTCAAAAAGATTGAATCGTTAAGTTAAATTGAGTTTAACTTCGACATCAAAGACAATATAGGTTGAGTTTTGAATTTCAGATGATGGTTTGGATTGTATGTCTAACATTGTGAATTGATGACATAGCAATTGATCTCTATTAAATATATATCTGTTGGTGGCGGAGAATTTATTCTCTTAGCTTAACACCCTTCTCTGAGACGTACGAGCTCAGAGGTTATATATCGATAGACATCAATTCTGTGTTGAGAATTGACGATGTAACGTGAAATCCAAATCGAATGTGAAGTCGATAATAAATGGAATTATGAATATGAATTGGGTTTGAGATAACCTTAAATTTCCAAATCGACTTAGAGGAAAATTTTGAAATCCTCTATTTGTTATGGATATAGGATATGTAGGTTTTTGGAACTTATATATATATGAATGTGGTAAATTTGAAAACCGTCAGTTTGGAAAGTAATTGTTATGGAAATCTTATGTAAGTTTACATAGATATGATATGTACGATATGTGAAATGAAGTACTACATATATATGACATTATGTTTTCTAAACCGAGGATATGGAAAAGTACCTTCCATTTATTATTTGTGAAGGTTTTGGAACTCTCGATGAGTGTCCATTTGAAATTCGTAGCTACGTAGAATTTCCATTAGTCGAAGTGACTATTTGAATTGGAATCTCTCGAGATGGATCATGTCGATGGGATCATATTGATGGATTAGCGTAATTTGAGGGGCGCGATGCCCACAGTTACAAGCGATTCCACTGGGATAGTGGCGCAACCGCCAGGTAAACTGCAATCTAAATGCCAAGCGAAATTTGAGGGGCGTGATGCCTACAGTCACAAGCGATTCTACTGGGATAGTAGTGTAACCGCCGGGTGAACTGCGATCTATGGCGACAACCATGGCAAAATTTAAGAGATGTGAAATCTACATATTACGAGCGATTCTACTGGGATAGTAGCGTAACCGCCGGGTAACTGTAATCCATGGGGGAACGTGCTTTCCACATCCATTTTTGAAAAAGAATTTTTAAGTATTTTCATTGGGAGTTGAAACAAGTATATTTAGTACTTGGACATTTTTAGTCCTGCGCCTGGCCAGCGTATGCCTAATGTCTGTAAGAACGACAATAGACTTGTTAAACTTCGAGTTAGTAAGTATTTTCAAACTTTAAATAGCAAATCAATAGTCTGAAATTAAAATTACATAATTCCTACCTAATAAAATAAAGAAGAGGATCTTTGAAATGTTTTGAAAGTCCACAGTTTTGGAAGAGATATATTATGCAAATCTCTAACAGGAAGAATTTTAAGTAAAAAATCTGAGTTTTGTAAATCGAAAAATTTGGTAAAAGACTTTTGCGTCTTGATTGTAGAAATCAATGAACAAAAGGAGATAATGAACAAAACTAGTGAGATTAAACAAATGGAATGAACTCTATATTTATTTATTTTTAATAAGTATTGAGCTTGGTAAAATTGTGAAGGGTATAAATATTGGTGAAATTTTAACCTTTCCTTTTCGTGGACGAAAAGTTTTAAGGAGGGAAATTGTAACGATCCCAAAATTTTAAACTATTTAAATTGATAATTGAATTAAATTTTGATTTAAATTGTGAAATTGTTTGAATTTGTCAAGTTTAAAATATGAGGAATATATTTGAATTTAAAATTTGATATGATATATGCAAATGAATGTAATATAGATAATGATGTTCAAAACGGAGTAAATTTTATCTACAAAATAAATAACATAAGTTATTAATAAATAAAAACAAAAATAAAAGTAAAAACTACCATACCTCAGCCATGCCTAAACCCATGCCCTAGATCACTAGTTTCCTCTGCAAAACCACGAACCCGTTCCCCTTTTCTCATTCGTATACCCTAAAACAAAAAAAATCAATCGAAGAAAAAAAAATGGCGACTCAAAATTAGGGCTTCGGCGATTTTTTGATTCTCTGGCGAATCTGGCTCGATCATCTTCAATTTTTGCTCGACTGGATTTAGGGCTTTGCCTTGTTCGTTTTGCTGGCGAATTGGGGCTTCGGCTTCGACTTTCATTTCTCGCTCGCGACTGCTCCAATTAAAGGTGAGTGATGTTATATTCACTCACATCTAATTTAAATTTATATGATTTCTGTCTTGTTTTAATTCGTGAGTTTCATTGTGATTTTTTGCTGATGATTTTTGGAAATAGTTAAATCTTTCTCTCAGCCATTCGATTTTGTTTTGGTGATTGTTAATTCCTCTGATTTTGTTGACTTCGTATGATTTGGTGATGTTTTGATACTCGCGGCTTTGTATCTCCTTGATCACCACAGTTTCGATTTTTGCTAGTTTGACTTTGTTCGAACCTATTACCACCGTTGTGATTCTCAGACATTTTTGTGATTTTGTGTGTTTTACACGGCTTTGAAATTCTCTGGTACTCTGATTTTGTGATAGTATATTGGCTTCGGCCTTGACCTGAATCTTGATGGTGCTGGCTTCCTTATGTCTCGGCCTTGAGTGAGATTCTATGTGCATAACTGGTTTGCATAATTGATATGCAGTAACCTATAGCACTTGACTTCGGTATCCCATAATTACATAGCAGTTATTCACGTGTGTAAATGCAGTTTCATTGTGATTTTGATATTTGTTCGATTTCTGTTATGACTTTGGATTTGTTCGAACTTGATACATTTGGACTTGGTTTGAAAGCTTGGTTTTGCGAAAAACAATTTGGTTCTCTTGACACTCCGATTAGTCGAAGTTATATTTTCTTTGTTGTTTGTATTAGCTCGTGTGCTTCACTGCTAGATGTGCACGGTGCTTCGAGTCTATTACCTTGATTCACAGTGGTTTGCATCTGCATCTGCTTGAATACTTTTCTTCATATATTTAAACTGCAGCCACATTTACTTGTGTTCATCGTAGACTCAGTTGGGTACAGTTTCACATAGCCGTCTCTGTTTGCTTCGGTTAACTGTGCATATGTATATTTGGGTTGTCTGTTCTCCATTGGTTCTTGCATACATTTATCTAAGTGTATCTGAATTTACTGCATTGTTAAAATTGCATAAAAACTTGGGTTCTTTGATCCATCATTGCATTCCAGTTTGCAGTCTACCTGAGTACATTTATGTTTTTGAGACTATTTGCATCCAGTTGCATTTTAGTCTTCATATATATGTATGCAGTCATGTATGTATATACATCATTTGATATGTATATATGTATGTTCAAATTTGCATATATGTTTACTGTTCTGTATTCATTTGAGTTAGTCGTTGTTCCATTCTTTTTGTTGTCTGCACTATGATATCTTGTAGCCTGTTCTGGTGCACCTTGTTGCTGTGACATTGTAGTTTGCCTTATTGCTGCTACCTGTACTTGTAGTTGTTCAATTGCCTTCTATTCACTTGACCATTTGTATACATACATTCATGTATGTATATAGATGTATGTTTCACTGTTGCACATTCATGTGCTTGCTGTCTTATACGCTGGCACTTGACTTATAGTCTATCTTGTTTTAATGATGTATTCATTTGTACATCACTTGTTGCCTCTTTTACTGGATGCACTATTTCATTTCACTGTTGCAGTCTTGCCCTTAAATATTTGTGGTGGCTGCAGTGCTTTATTGTTGAGATTTTGTCCCTGTTGGGTTTCATTGCATTGATGCACTGATTTTTATTTTTTTTATTTGCAGTTTGATTGGTTGTCCCTTGGAATGGCCATTGAATTCAAGTGGTGGCTGCAGTACATGTTGCAGTTTACCATTGTATTAAAGTGTTTTGCCTAGTTGATTTTGGTCCTAATTGCACTTGAGCATCTGGTCTCATGTTGCCTTTGTCTGTGCCCGTTCACTAGACACCATACATGTGATATTTGTTGAATCTAGGCATTCTTGTTGTCCAGACTTGTACATGATATTTTTGTATTACTTGAGTATTTGAACATTTGGGTCCTTCATTTTGCTTTAGTTCAGTAGCACTCTTGCTTTTGTTCTCTGAGCTGAACTTGATTGTCAGTGTACATTGATGCTTTAACTTGTTTGATTTCTCTGTGTACATGCACAGTTCATGTTGCAGTGATCATTGATATTTTGGTCGAGGCCATTTGCACTTGTGTTGAATCTGATTTTGATTTGACCTTGTGCACTCGAGTTGGCGAGGCAGTGCGCATGTATGTACGTGTGTACTGCAGCCACACCGCCTTGATTTTATTAGTATTTCTTTTGCTTTTGATGCATTGATCTTTTGTGCATTTTATACTAGTGACGAGGCAGTGCACGCGTGCGTGTACTGCAGCCAATCGGTATTGATGTTTTGAAGTGACAATTTCAATTGTTTAAATTGATTTGGTTGATTTGATGATTTTTGTTGTTAATTGCCGTTTCGGCAATTCTGTTCTCTTCTAAAATCATCTTCATTTAAAAATCTTTTCATTTATTTCTACTGATATTTTTAAATCTGCTGATTTGTTGTTTAACACTGTTAAGTGTTATAATTACCGTCATCTGTTTTCTTTGTTAAAAAGGGTCGGATAGACGGGAATTATTGTGATTGTCGTCTATTTGATTATTACTGCTTTTATGCACTAATAACTGAATTTGAATTAGACTGACCTGTGTATTATTTTCTTTTGAATGTAATACTCGGGTCAGACCGAGTATTTTACAGCTTGAAGATTTTCGGACGGCGAAGTTAGAGAGAGAGGGTAAAAGAATCATTTTAGTTCGGGAAATTTTGTATTTAAAGAGATATTCCGCTGTATAAATTTAATACGTTGTATAAACTCTGATGTATGTAAAAGAAATTTATAGTAATGAAATATTATTATTCTGTGTTTCTATGGCTGATCCTGTTTAAATTACATAAACTAAATAACAATCCGTCATTTTGAACGTTTCAAGTTGGTTTAATTACCGACTAGGGGCGGTCAGAAGGGCGGGATGTTACAAAACAACAAACTGAACATCGACGAAGCATGCAAGCGAACCACTTGAATTCGATGGGAAAAAATATATACATATATTTTAAAACCAATATTCAAACAAAATCTTTATTTTACATTTCAAAATCAATATTTTAAAAAAAAAATCCATACATTTCTTTCAAAATTTCTTCAAATATATTTTTAAACATTAACATAAGTAACCATATATACATATATATACATACTTTCCAAAATATTAACATTAATACAAATATAACATATTATATAAAGCTATACATCTCAAAATTTTAACAAAACATATTTTATATAAATATATACATTTCAGAATATTAACCAAACATATTATATATACTTTTCAAAATATAAACCTTAACATAAACATAACATATTACATGTATATACATTTCAAATCCTAACGTAAACGTGCTATATATATAAAAGCTTTTGAAATTTTTTTTATAATAAAGCACGGCCGAAGGCTATAGGAGCTCGGATTAGAGGCTGTGGGTTCAAGGCTATTGCTCGACAGAAAATATGGTGGCAGGCTTTGGATGGTTCGCGCACAGCAGTGGGCGGAGGGAATTCAGCGGAGAGGGATGGAGGCTCTGGGGTTTTGTTGTCAGGTCGTTTGGTGGAGGGTGCAGGGAGGATGAAGGACAACGTGGAGGATTGGTGGCGGAGCATTGGTTCAGGCGGTTAGTATACGGCGCGGCTGACTTGGCTGAGGTCGAGCTATGAGGCGAAGCAAAACAGTGGGAGGAGGAACGGTTCAGGCAAAAATATACAAGCCTGGGAGAAGTTCGAACAAAATAAGCTTCCTTTATATGTTTTTCATTTTTTTACAACAATACTTAAATGATATTTTAAAATAAGCAACAGACTAAAAACTTATATATATATATATATATATATATATATATATATATATATATATCGAAACCAAGCACATAACACAATAGAAAAGGGTGGCAAAGGTTGCGGATGCAAGGCTGCATAGAGGGATTTCGATAGCCGAGGAAAATGGGCTGCTGCTCTTGCACGGCGTGGGAATGGGCGGATGAATCGATGTGATGGTTAAGGAGGTGAACAAGTTTCTCTGGCCCAAAATATATATAGCTTTAGCAGACTTACATATATATATATATATATATATATATATATATAACAAAGGAAGAGAAGAAGGGATGAGGTCGAGAGCGGTTAGTGTGGGCTGGAGGAAGGAAAGGTGGGCGGGTCATGTTGGAGGGTATGTGGTGGCCGAAGGGTGGAAGAGGTGGACGTGGTGATGGAGAGAGGTCAGGTGGCGGTGGGAAGGTCTGGAACGGCTGTGTGTGAAGGGCTTGGAGCAAGGAGCAGAGGGTGGCCGTGTTGGGTTGCTGCCCGAGCACGAGCTAACTGATGTTGAGCAGTATATAGCTTTACACTATTCTTCTTAGTTTATTATTATTAATATATTTTTGTATATAATAAAGATAGAACGTAGGAAGAGAAAAGGAAGATTGGGAGAGGAATAAGAGATGAACGAACCAAATGAAAATGAACCAGCAAACTATAAATGAAAAGTGGGATAACCAAAAGTCAGTAGTTGAATTTAGGAAAATAATAATGGCAAGTGGCTATTTTTTTCACGGTGGGTAATGAAAGGACAAGGAAATCAGAAGGTTAAAACGGGTACCGATATGGCTAGTCGTTACGCCGATTTCGCCGTGTATTGAGTGCTGAATTACAGGAATGAATATACCACGGAGATTAGCACGACGAGACGAACAGAATGGTACACAGATATGAGCGATACAACCAAGTTATCAAAACTCGATTTTTCGCTGCCGAAAGTGCTGCTAAAACGCCGAAAATAATATAAACGGAGCTAGAGTAGTCCAAATTTGGCAAAACAAAATATGACGTCTCACACAAAAAATAGTTTACATTTTTATTATGTAAAAATATTCAGGTTTCGAAAATATTTTATTTCCATCAAATTAACTGATTTTAAATTGAAATTTAAAATTACACAACAGAACTAACTTTCATATTTTCCAATAAAAATTTGACACTTGCTATGTTAAAATAGACGCATACCAACTATCAAATTTTCATTGCTAAAATTTTATTGTTTAAATTTCATGAAACTTTCAGTTAATTACATTATAAAAATCGTTAAAATTCCTGCGTCGTTACACTCTCACCCACTCAAAACTTTTCGTCCCCGAAAAGGAAAGAGATAGGAGAATAGAAGCAACAGGAGGAAAATAGATTTGAAATACATGGTAGTAGATATAACAATTAATTTAGAACCTTATAAATTTCATTAGTTTTTAAATTGATTTATATTCAACTAATTTGGTTTCAACCCATTTTATTTAATCAATAAATATTCATTGTATTCACATTTTGGTTGATTTCAATTCAATGGATTTTCATTCAGTTTGTTTTATTTCAATTTATTAAGATTTGTTATAAAAAGTTCTTTCAAAACAAATTTATTTTATCCATTTACCTTCACTTAAATTAATTCTACTTATGATTCAAATTCAACTATTCTTAAGTTCGTATTTATTTACTTAAATAATATTTCTCTTTTATTATTCAATTTATTTCACTTAACATATCATATAATATAAATTAAGTATATAAATATTTATTATAACCACCTAAATTATTTATTTATAAATTCCCTTAACAAAATTTTGTTTTTTGACATCTTATTACATACATTTTATATTGTATACTATTCAATTACATTCAACTTTTCCAGGTAAGTTTATTAATGTTTTCGAATGAAATTAAACACTATACAAATTTTTCTTTTATTTACAGCATTTATGTTAAGCCAAATTTAGTTTGAACATTTTATTACCAAATTTTCTCTTGTATAACCTTCTATTACATTCACATAAACATTTTAACTCTTTGAATATTTCAAGTAAGTTATATATGTTTTAGAGTGAAATTAAGTGTTATACAAATAAATTTATCTTAGTTCCAAGTTATTTTAATTCCATTACTTAATACGGAATTTAAGAATTAAATTTCCAGTTTCCCTTTAACCATTTTGAAACAATTATATACATATATGGATTTTTTATATCAAATCATACTCAAGAAAATTCAAAAAAAATCCATTTTCCAAAACAAAAGTGTAGCAAAGCTACTAAACGGTCTCTCCACTCTGAGACTCGAATAAGAATGTCGATGATGCTGCAGTCATCACCGAAATTATTTTCCAGCGACAAAAGAGGAGAGTATTGACTTACTTCTTTTAATTCTTTGAAAACGATTTCCATTCAAAAATACTTTCGAATAATATATTTTTCAAAACTTTGAAAACCAATTTTGAAAATCACTGGAAATTAAATTCCCAATCCTTAGATTAAATTCATTTCATTTACAAATCAAGTTTATAATCCATGTTTAAAAATTTCATCTCCTTATAACATACAACAATAGTTAATGGTTTAGGATGTTGACAAAACAATAAATGATAATCTGGTATTATTACTTCTAACAACCAGTACATTAACTAACTAATTTCAAAAATTATACCTTTATATATAAAATATAATCATACAGTGATTATTTCATTTACAAATTTCAAAAACAATATTGTGTTAGTTTGCTCTGTTCATGTGTTTTAGAATTCCTATCGATAGCGTTGGCCAGACGAATCGATCGAAACCTAAAATTCAAACTTAACAACTCAAACAACACAATATAAAACAATTTTATATCAATTACAAATACACTCCCATACAGGATGATTCAAGAATGGATTTTAGAACAAGGATATAGATTCAAATTTAAGGGGAACCTAATCAACAAGAATTCTAAATAAGAAGATAGGCTCGAAAGAAAGATAAGATAACTATATTACAAAAAAGAAAGATGAAAAGACTTATATTAATTGCGGCGACCTTAACTGGGTCAACCGAGACTTAGAAAACGAGAATATCATCAACGAAACTGGGACAACTGGTTGAGAACATCGTGTAAAACGCGATTCACGAGATCAAAGAAGAAGGCATGATTATTAGATAATCCAAAGGGCATGACTAACCATTCATAGCCCATTCGTTCAAAAGGAAGGACAATAGGTCGGGCTTCGGGAATAAGATCGATGCGGAATTCAATTTTCCGCTTGGGAGGGATAGAGTGACTTCACCAAAGACATTTGGAAAGAATTGGACAACAGGTGTGGAGTTAAGATCACTAGGCTGAGAATCAAGCGGAAAGATAAAATTGTCCGCATAATCCTAAGGCAATCGACATCTGATCACAAAAGAATTTCCTTGGTCATCTACTAGAGAATGGTTCGGGCTTAGCAAGAGATAACATCATCGAAACTGAGGATATAGAAATCTCCGAAAAATCGACGCTTGTTGTAAAGGAGTTTCACCCCTTTACAAATCATACTGAGGTTGGTGGAACCGCTGATCAGATTAGTCACACATAAGGATGAAGTTTCCAATTGAGGTGACAAGATGCACTCAAATTTATTACAGAGAACGACAGAAATAGAGCTATGGGATGCTCTAGTATCTAGAAAACACAAACAGGAAAAGACGAGGATGGACTTCAGAACAAAGGAGATAGTTCCAAGATTTAAAAGAAATCCTAATCCAGGAGGATCCTAACGAAGAAATTTCGAGCTAGAACAAAGATGATTCTGTAATAAAAAAATTTACTCTATAGGCCAAGTTTTACATAAACCTCGCTCTGATACCACTTGTAATGACCTAGTATTTCAAGCCGTTCAAATCGACAATCATCCGCTCATGTCAGACTTGAATTGCTCAAAACAACAGATTATTAATTTATATTTGGCAAAACTTAACATATACGGTAAATAAATCAATCACAGAATCACGGACATAGAGTATTACAACAATAAGCAGCGGAATAGATAAATAGTAGTTCATGAAGCTACTATATAAATCTCATAGTATGAAACAAAATACAACATAAATTAAGATACATAGAAGTCTCAAATACATAAGCAATGACGAGTCTGAACATAACAACTGGAATAACTGAGGTAATTGAAAGCTGAGTAGATACTCCAAGAAATCTTCAAGCAAAGCTCCAAACTCCAAAGGTGAGCCTCAAATGCTGAGACACTCAGTCTGACCCGAGCATAAAGAAAAACACAAAACACTCGAGTCAGGATTAACATTCTTATACCAGTAAATTCAACTCAAGTGAAATGTCAACTGAAATACAAAATAACTTAAAGGATGTTTGGGATTCCCATCCTCTAAGGATCCGTAGAACTATCTACTATGTAGTAATATACGCTATTATATTATTTCTATCAGTAAAGTAAAGTATTAAAATAGCGTTAAGGTGTTACCCATATCACCCTTAACACATTTTCTATATTCTCATAGTCTATACAGTACCGTAATTCCTCCGTAAACTGGAGGGCTATCAGAGGGCACTCCATAGGTATGGTACAAACCAAACTCGTAGAAGGCGCGATAGGGCATGTGAACAAGGCACGCGAAGAAATGCCAGGGTAGATATAACGTTTGCGGATCTAGACTGGTGGTAACGCATAGCAGCTACTACCGCCCACCTCGAAACACACTCCCAAAATCATAAGTGCACCCAATCAAATCACAAAGTAATAGAAAGGTATCGAAGAAATGTGTCCGATAGGAAGAATGACCTCACTTGGCGTGGCTCCTGTTTTAGTCACATCTAAGTTGACTCACGGGAGTCAGGGCTACGTAAATACCTTATACAGAATCGTACACCAATCCATCCTACTTCATTCTGGAATCACCACCACGTGCACAGTTGTTGTAGTGGTTTTCGGTATTGGCAGAGAGTATGACAATATCTGATCCCGGTCTCTTTAACAACCAAACGCTTATTTCATACCATGTTCATTTTATATTTCAAATAGTTTATACTTCATATCAAAATATCATATTCAATTCAAAATCATATCTCTTTCAAAATCATATTCACTTCCGAAATCATATCACTTTTCAACTTAAATAGTTTAAATATTGAAAATAGTATATATATTAAGATAGTTATAAATTAAAATAGTTTATATTTAAAATAGGTTGTAGATTCAAAATAATTTATTTATTAAAATAGTTTATATATTAGAATTACTTCTCCCAATTTTACAAATAAATTAATATCAACCTTTAGTTCCAAATTCATTTTAATCAATCTCAATTCAAATTAACACTTAAAACCATTTTTATTTATCGATTTCAAATCCAGATTTAAACTAAAAATTTAAACCAATTTCCGATTCAATAGGTTTCAAAGTTAAATATTCAACAATTTATAATCACTCGAAATTTTTTTCCACTTATATTTCAATTTCAACATTAACTTATTCAAATCTAAAATATTCACTTAAAGAATTTTAGTAACACTTAATTAAATCTCAAATTGCAAATTTAAACCAATATCAAATTTTAAATAACTAACTTCAATTGTATTAAATTCTAACAATATTCATTTAATCACATTTAAAACATTTATATAAAATCCTCAAATTCAAATTTAAATAAAAATTAAATGTTCAATTTCAATCTTATTTAAATCTGAAAATATTCATTTATTCACCATTAATTAAAATCAAATTATCTGGTTATAAATTTATATCTTGAAATCTCAAACAAATCAATTTCTATTTAAATACAATTCTTAAATAAATTAAGTTACAAATCAATTTCAATTTAACTTTCCAACCTTAATTTATTGAAGTTATTACAAAATCTATTTTTAAATATTCATATAAATCTTAAATAATTATTTTAAAACATATTATATTAATTAAATTAAATTTTATCAAACTAATTTTTTTATTATATTATATATTATTAAATTACATCTTATTACAATTTAATCTATTTTAAATCTTATTTTATATATTTTAAAAATAATAAAGTTATAAGTAATTTTACAATTCCAAACTTAACTTATAATTTTAAAATTTCCAAAACATAAAATTTTAAAATCCAAATTTTTACACATAATTAAATCCTTATATTATATTTTAAAAATCAACATTTATCAAACCCGTACATTTCCTTTCAAAACTTTGGAAATCATTTTCAAAAATAGACCAACGGTGTCCATATATAATTTTCTATCCTATGGTCAAGTGATATGGATATTTATCATTTCAATCCGTAATTTAAATATCTACGGGTATATATCATTTCAACCTGCAATCCCAAAATTCAAAATCAATGAAAATCGCTTGGGTTTATCATTTCAACCCATAACGATTTTCCCCTAATCTATAATATCGTTCGGGTATGTATCCTTTCAACACATAGGGAATTCTAAACAAACAGGGACTTGTAGAGTGAGAACAAATATGATAATAACATAACATCTCAACAACGGGCATATATCATCAGTAACAAATTTAAATATAATATATACAACAGGTAATGGTGTCATATGTCAATTATAGAGGTGAACAGTTTTAAATTATTAACACATCATATTTAACAATTAAATAGCTAACAATTCAAATTTAACAACAAATTTCAATCATCATTTCATGTGAATTAAATTTACTAAATATAAGAATGTTAATCGTGAGTGATCGCTCACCTTTCGAGGCTAGAGAACAATGACGGCGATGAAGATGACATAGACATGCACACAAATACAGACTCGAGCAAAGCAAATCAAAAGCTACTGAGATTTCCAGGTAGCGACGAACAAAACAACAAACTGGACATCGATGAAGCAAGCAAGCGAACCACTTGAATTCGATGGGAAACAAAATATATACATATATATTTTAAAACCAATATTCAAACAAAATTTTTATATTTACATTTCAAAATCAATATTTTAAAAAATCCATACGTTTCTTTAAAAATTTCTTCAAATATATTTTTAAACATTAACATTAACATAAGTAACCATATACACATATATATATATATAAATACTTTCCAAAATATTAACATTAATACAAATATAACATATTATATAAAGATATACATCTCAAAATTTTAACAAAACATATTTTATATAAATATATACATTTCAGAATATTAACCAAACATATTATATATACTTTTCAAAATATAAACCTTAACATAAACATAACATATTACATATATATACATTTCAAATCCTAACGTAAACGTGTTATATATATAAAAGCTTTTGAAATATTTTTATATATAATAAAGCACGGTCGAAGGCTATAGGAGCTCGGATCAGAGGCTATCGGTTCAAGGCTAGTGCTCGGCAGAAAATAAGGTGGCAGGCTTTGGATGGTTCGCGCACAGCACTGGGTGGAGGGAATTTAGCGGAGAGTGATGGAGGCTCTGGGGTTTTATTATCAGGTCGTTCAGTGGAGGGTGCATGGCAGACGAAGGACAGCGTGGAGGATTGGTGGCGGAGCCTTGGTTCAGGCGGTTAGTATACGGCGCTGCTGACTTGGCTGAGGTCGAGCTGTGAGGTGGAGCAAAATAGTGGGAGGAGGAATGGTTCAGGAAAAAAAATACAAGCTTGGGAGAATTCGAACAAAATAAGCTTCCTTTATATGTTTTTCATTTTTTTTTCAACAATACTTAAACGATATTTTAAAACAAGCAACAGACTAAAAACTTATATATATATATATATATATCGAAACCAAGCACAGAACACAATAGAAAAGGGTGGCAAAGGTTGCGGATGCAAGGCTGCATAGAAGGATTTTGATGGCCTAGGAAAATGGGCTGCTGCTCTTGCACGGCATGGGAATGGGCGGATGAATCGGTGTGATGGTTGAGGAGGTGAACAAGTTTCTCTGGCCCAAAATATATATAGCTTTAGCAAAAAAAATTATATATATATATATATATATATATATATATATAACAAAGGAAGAGAAGAAGGGATGAGGTCGAGAGCGGTTAGTGTGGGCTGGAGGATGGAAAGGTGGGTGGGTCGTGTTGGAGGGTATGTGGTGGCCGAAGGGTGGAAGAGGTAGACACGGTGATGGAGAGAGGTCATGTGGCGATGGGAAGGTCTAGAACGGCTGTGTGTGAAGGGTTTGAAGCAAGGAGGAGAGGGTGGCCGTGTTGGGTTGCTGCCTGAGCATGAGCAAACTGATGTTGAGTAGTATATAGCTTTACACTATTCTTCTTATTTTTTTATTATTAATATATTTTTTATAATAAAGATAGAACGTAGGAAGAGAAAAGGAAGAATGGCAGAGGAATAAGAGATGAACTGATGTAGGCCAAGCTATAATTTCCCAAGGCATAAGTCGTAGCCGACTTATCAGAGCCAAGGACATAAGTCGTGACCGACTTAAGAAAGGCGAATGCATAAGTCGTGACCGACTTAAGGAAGGTGAAGGTATAAGTCGTGACCGACTTAAGAAAGATATATGTCGTCTCCGACTTATAGAAACAGGCATGAGTCGTGACCGACTTAACTGGAGAGAAGACATAAGTCGTGACCGACTCAACTCGAACGAGCTACGACCTAAAACTACAGGAGGAGCAACACAAGGTGGAAAATGTGAAGGTTTAAGTCGGCAACGACTTAAGGGAAGTGTTTTGATTAATGTACGACTTATCGGAGCAGGTTATAAGTCGTTACCGAGTTACGACTTAGTTAAGTCTCTTGAACGACCTAACGAGTTAGGAGTTAAGTTGTTGAGGATAGAAACCATTGATTTCCTGCCGAGTTAATCTGGACCGTTGTTTCTGAAGTCACTGCTATTGTTGAATCATGTTATGTTGTTAAGTCGGCAACGACTTAAGTAATGTTGTCTGTTTGTACTTTTCTGTCTTTAAGTCGTATGTCGCCACATGCTAAGTCGGAGGATATCTTAAGTCGGAGCTGAGTTAAGGGTTGTTGTACTGTGTTGTAATTTCTTTAAGTCGCATGTTTTGCATAAGTCGTAAGTCGGTTGTGTTGTAAACTGTTGAGTCGTATACGACTTATGGTAGGACGGCTATTTTTGAGTCGCTTGTTATAAGTCGGAGCCGACTTAGGAGTTAGTAAATTTTTGTTGTTTTTTTTATGTGAGTTGTAAAATGCCTATAAATAGGCCGTGAGTCTCATTTGTAATGGTTGTTGATTTTTGAATAAAATTCTCTTTTGATTGCTTTGTGCTTTCATTCAAATTGGTAGTTGAGTGTAATCTCCTATCTCCTCTTTCGGATAATCGAGTGCGCTCGATTCAACGATTGTAGAAGCCGATTCGCGGAATCAAGTGTGCTTGATCAACGCTTGAAGAATTGAAGATCTTTGAACCCGGTATCGTGCGCGATCAACGAGTTCGAGATAGCTAGAGTTCGGTATCTTCGGATCAACGAATTCGAGCATTTCAGCATTCATCAATCCATCGACTGCTACTTTCAACGATCTACATCATTTTTGTAATATCCGCTGCGTCAGTTTTGGTATCAGAGCTTGTTCTAGCCAATCATAGCTAGATCGAAACTTGGAGCCTAATCATTTTGAAGTTGGGCCGTGGTAAGCAAGTGAGGCCGAGAGTAAGAGGAAGAAGAGTCATCATTATTCGAAGATTGTTTGATCGGATTTGCATTGGAGGCCGAAACTTTGTCCATCGTGTTCATCGCGATTTGCTACAAAGTGGAAGTTTTCGATCCGTTTCATTTTGGATCAAAATCCGGAAAGTGTTTGAATTTGAAGTGTTGAAGAATTTGTGAAGTTTTCGAGTATGCCGCCAAGAAGAGCTAATCGCCACCAAAACGTAGAAGCTTTATATCGAAGAGAAGAGGCTGATGAGATGGAACAAAGAATCAATGAGAATTTTAGTGAAAAGCTTAACGAAGGAATTGGCCGGTTAGAAAAGCTTATGACGGAGATGAATCAAAATCGGAGAAGGGTTTCACCAGAATCTAACCATGGGGGTAGTAGAGTCTCGCCACATTCCAATCGAGACAGAAGTGTTGAAAATGATCAAGGACGTGGGAGGAACGTGAATGATCGTGAACGGAGGAATGTCGATAGAAGGGATGAAGGTGGAAGGCGTAATGGTAGTAGAGATGTTGGTGGTCAGAATCGACATCGTTATGCATCTGATTTTGAAGAGGAGTATGATGGTGGTAGTATTCAAGGAAGAGGTCAAGGAAGAAACTATTCTGAGTATGATCACAAGTGGGAATCGGGGATGAAGACAGAAATTCCTGAATTCAAGGGTGGTATGCAAGCAGAGGAGTTTCTAGATTGGGTGGCTAATGTTGAAGAGATTTTTGACTTTAAAGAAGTTCCAGAACATCGTAGAGTGAAGTTGGTTGCTACGAGGCTGAGGGGTAGAGCTTTGGCATGGTGGCAGCAAACTAAACTTACACGTGAACGAATGGGGAAGTCAAAAGTTGAATCCTGGGAGAAGATGAAGAAATTGATGAAAGCAACGTTCTTACCTTACAATTATCAATCTCTGATGTATCAACGTTTGCAAAACTTGAGGCAGGGCACAAAGACAGTTAATGGCTATGCTGATGAATTCTATCAACTCATTGCAAGGAATGATATTATGGAAACAGAAGAGCAGCTGACATCTAGGTTCATTGGGGGATTGAGAATGCAGATTCAGGATATGGTTAATATGTTCGATCCAAGATCTGTGGCAGAAGCACATCAGAAAGCGTTGGCTTGGGAAAAACAAGGGAGACGAGGAAGTGGTGTGTTTACTAATTCTAACAATCAAGCGAAGGGTGTTGGAGGAAGTTCTAATGTTTCTAAACCTATCAGTAGACCAGTGGTGAAGGAGGCTGAGAAGGCAAGGGTTAACAATGGTTTCAAATGTTACAATTGTCAGGAGTTGGGTCATAAAAGCAGTGAGTGTCCAAAGCCAAAGAAGAGAACCATGATTGCAGAAATTGAAGATGAGGATGTTGATGGGGATTGTTCTAGTCCAGTTGAGGAAGATGAGCAGGATATTGCATCAGGAGATGAAGGTTGTAACCTAATGCTAAGGAGATCGTGTTTAACACCAAAGCAGGAAGAAGCTAGTTGGTTGAGGAGTAATATCTTTCAGTCAACATGTACTATTCTGGGGAAGGTGTGTAAATTCGTGATTGATGCAGGAAGCTGTGATAATATTATTTCAGCCGAAGCTGTGACAAAGTTGAAATTGAAGACAGAGAAACATCCGAGTCCATACAAGTTAGCATGGTTGAGAAAAGGAGGAGAAGTGAAAGTGGATAGACGAGTTCGTGTTCCATTCTCTATTGGGAAGAAATACAAAGACGAAATCTGGTGTGATGTCGTAGAGATGGATGTTTGTCATTTATTATTGGGAAGACCACGGCAGTATGATCGAGCAGTACAACATGACGGTCGGACCAATAGCTACAGTTTTATGTTTAAAGGCACGAAGATTATCTTAGTTCCGAAGAAGAGATCACAAGAAGAAAGTAAGTCAGAAGAAATTGAAGAGTTGAAAACTTTATTGACTTTAAAGGAGTTTGTTAAAGAAGTTGAAGAAGAGCCGGAAGTATTCTTGTTGATTGGGCGTGAGAGCCGTGAAGAGGTTGAAATTCCAGAAGAAGTTAAACCAGTTTTGAAAGAATTTGACGATGTATTTCCAGAGGAATTACCAACGGAGTTGCCACCTTTGAGAGATATACAACATCAGATAGATCTTGTTCCAGGTGCTGTGTTGCCACACCGACCACATTATCGAATGAGTCCGAGGGAACATGAAGAGTTGCGGAGGCAAGTAGAGGAATTGCTTGAGCAGGGACATGTGTACTTGTGCTGTACCAGCTTTATTGGTACCCAAGAAGGATGGGACGTGGAGGATGTGCACTGACAGTCGAGCATTGAATAAGATTACCGTGAGATATAGATTTCCAATGCCAAGGTTGGATGACTTGTTAGATCAAATAAGCGGAGCTAATATATTTTCGAAGATAGATTTGAAGAGCGGATATCATCAAATTCGTATCAGACCAGGAGATGAGTGGAAGACTGCTTTTAAAACCAGGGAGGGTCTATACGAATGGTTGGTCATGCCATTTGGTTTATCCAATGCACCAAGTACTTTCATGAGGGTAATGAATCAGATTTTTCGACCATTCATTGGGAAATTCGTGGTGGTGTATTTCGATGATATTCTTATTTACAGTGGGAGTCCAGAGGAACATATGAATCATCTTAGAGAAGTGCTGATGGTATTACGACAAGAACAATTCTATGCTGCAACGAAGAAATGCGTGTTCATGACGCATAGTGTTTTATTTCTGGGGTATGTTGTTTCGGAGAAAGGAATACAGGTTGATCAAAGTAAAGTTGAAGCTATCAGAGAATGGCCGCAGCCCAAGACGATAACAGAAGTTCGTAGTTTTCATGGGTTGGCTTCATTCTATCGAAGGTTTATACCACACTTCAGTAGTGTGATGGCACCTGTTACAGATTGCATGAAAGGTAAACAGTTTGCATGGACAGAGGAAGCAGGGAGTGCTTTTGGGAAGATCAAGGAATTGCTGACGTCTGCACCAATTCTAGTGCTACCTGATTTTCAGTTGGTGTTTGAACTGCACACTGATGCATCCAAGGTTGGGATTGGAGGGGTGTTGAGTCAGAAGGGACGTCCAATTGCATATTTCAGTGAGAAGTTGTCAGGAGCGAAGATGCGATACAGTACATATGATGTGGAGTTTTATGCTGTTGTACAATCTATCAAACACTGGAGACACTATCTATTTCAGAAGGAGTTTGTTCTTTACACTGATCATGAAGCATTGAAGCATTTGCAAGGGCAAGACAAGATTTCAGCGAGACATGCATCGTGGATTGCATATCTGCAACAGTTTACTTTTGTTGTGAAACACAAGTCAGGGGTGACAAATCGTGTGGCTGATGCTTTGAGTAGGAGGAGTCATTTGTTGACTACACTAAAGGTTGAAGTGACGGGGTTTGAAATATTGCCAGAATTATTCACTAATGATCCTTACTTTGCAAAATTTGTTGATAAAGTCAAGGAGGGAGAGACGGATGATTTCGTGATGGTAGAGGGTTTTCTGTTCAAAGGGAATCGATTGTGCATACCAGAGGGTAGTCTGAGAATGAAGATTATCAAGGAGTTACACGACGAGGGACATGTTGGGAGAGACCGTACTTTACAGTTGATTTCACAGTCCTACTTTTGGCCATCGATGAGGAAAGAAGTGGAGAGATTTGTGGAGCGTTGTCATATTTGTCAGGTTTCGAAAGGAACTGCGACTAATGCTAGTTTATATATGCCGTTACCCGTACCTGTAAAACCATGGGTGGATATCAGTATGGATTTTGTTTTGGGTTTGCCTAAAACTCAAAGGGGGAATGATTCTATATTTGTTGTGGTAGACAGATTTTCGAAGATGGCACATTTTATTGCTTGTAAGAAGACGGCAGATGCTGTTCATGTTGCTCAGTTGTTTTTCAGGGAGATCTATCGACTTCATGGATTGCCAGAATCTATTGTGTCGGATAGAGATACTCGATTTCTGAGTCATTTTTGGTTGAGTTTGTGGAAAATGGTGGGAACGAAGCTGAAGTTCAGTAGTGCTTACCATCCGCAAACTGATGGACAAACAGAGGTGGTTAATAGATCATTGGGAAACTTGTTGAGGTGTCTTGTTCAAGATAATCTGAAGAGTTGGGATGTGAAGTTATGCCAGGCAAAATTTGCCCATAATCATGTTGTGAATCGAAGTACTGGGTTCAGTCCATTTCAGATAGTATATTCAAGCTTACCCAAAGGACCATTGGATCTAACTATAGTGTCACAATCAAAGAAGACAGTTAAGAAAGCTGCTGATTTTGTTGAAGGGTTGTCGGAATGTCATAAAATCGTTCAGGAACGATTGGAGAAAGCAAATGAAAAATATAAACGATCTGCAGATTTGAAGAGACGAAGTGTTGAATTTCATGAAGGTGATTTGGTTTATGCAGTTTTAACGAAAGATCGTTTTCCAGTAGGCGCTTACAATAAATTGAAAGCACGGAAAATTGGTCCGGTGGAAGTCGTGAAACGAATTAATGAAAATGCTTATAAATTGAAGCTGCCAGATGATGTGTATACATCCGACGTATTCAATGTGAGGTATCTCGTACCATATCATGGGGAAGAACATATAGAGGGGGAGGAAAGTGCAAATTCGAGGACGAATTTCTTTCAACCTGGGGAGGATGATGTAGGCCAAGCTATAATTTCCCAAGGCATAAGTCGTAGCCGACTTATCAGAGCCAAGGACATAAGTCGTGACCGACTTAAGAAAGGCGAATGCATAAGTCGTGACCGACTTAAGGAAGGTGAAGGTATAAGTCGTGACCGACTTAAGAAAGATATATGTCGTCTCCGACTTATAGAAACAGGCATGAGTCGTGACCGACTTAACTGGAGAGAAGACATAAGTCATGACCGACTCAACTCGAACGAGCTACGACCTAAAACTACAGGAGGAGCAACACAAGGTGGAAAATGTGAAGGTTTAAGTCGGCAACGACTTAAGGGAAGTGTTTTGATTAATGTACGACTTATCGGAGCAGGTTATAAGTCGTTACCGAGTTACGACTTAGTTAAGTCTCTTGAACGACCTAACGAGTCAGGAGTTAAGTCGTTGAGGATAGAAACCATTGATTTCCTGCCGAGTTATTCTGGACCGTTGTTTCTGAAGTCACTGCTATTGTTGAATCGTGTTATGTTGTTAAGTCGGCAACGACTTAAGTAATGTTGTCTGTTTGTACTTTTCTATCTTTAAGTCGTATGTCGCCACATGCTAAGTCGGAGGATATCTTAAGTCGGAGCTGAGTTAAGGGTTGTTGTACTGTGTTGTAATTTCTTTAAGTCGCATGTTTTGCATAAGTCGTAAGTCGGTTGTGTTGTAAACTGTTGAGTCGTATACGACTTATGGTAGGACGGCTATTTTTGAGTCGCTTGTTATAAGTCGGAGCCGACTTAGGAGTTAGTAAATTTTTGTTGTTTTTTTTTGTGTGAGTTGTAAAATGCCTATAAATAGGCCATGAGTCTCATTTGTAATGGTTGTTGATTTTTGAATAAAATTCTCTTTTGATTGCTTTGTGCTTTCATTCAAATTGGTAGTTGAGTGTAATCTCCTATCTCCTCTTTCGGATAATCGAGTGCGCTCGATTCAACGATTGTAGAAGCCGATTCGCGGAATCAAGTGCGCTTGATCAACGCTTGAAGAATTGAAGATCTTTGAACCCGGTATCGTGCGCGATCAACGAGTTCGAGATAGCTAGAGTTCGGTATCTTCGGATCAACGAATTCGGGCATTTCAGCATTCATCAATCCATCGACTGCTACTTTCAACGATCTACATCATTTTTGTAATATCCGCTGCGTCATGAACGAACCAAATGAAAATAAACCAGCAAACTATAAATAAAAAGTGGGATAACCAAAAGTCAATAGTTGAATTTAGGAAAATAATAATGGCAAGTGGCTATTTGTTTTCACGGTGGATAATGAAAGGACAAGGAAATCAAAAGGTCAAAACGGGTACCGATACGGCTAGTCGTTACGCCGATTTCGCCGTGTATCGGATGCCGAATTACAGTAATTAATATACCATGGAGATTAGCACGACGAGACGAACAGAATGGTACACAGATATGAGCGATACGACCAAGTTATCAAAACTCGATTTTTCGCTGTCGAAAGTGCTTCTAAAACGCCGAAAATAATATAAACGGAGCTAGAGTAGTCCAAATTTGGCGAAACGAAATATGACGTCTCACACAGAAAATAGTTTACATTTTTATTAAGAAAAAATATTCAGGTTTTGAAAATATTTTATTTCCATCAAATTAACTGATTTTAAATTGAAATTTAAAATTATACAACAGAACTAACTTTCATATTTTCCAATAAAAATTTGACACTTGTTATGTTAAAATAGACGCATACCAACTATCAAATTTTCAATACTAAAATTTTATTGTTTAAATTTCATGAAACTTTCAGTTAATTACATTATAAAAATCATTAAAATTCCTGGATCGTTACATGATGGAATCAATGATGGAGCTCTTGAAGCGCAAGGGCTACTTGCTACTAATCCTGAGGGTGATTCCAAAATGGATGTAGTAGAAGTAGTGCCTTCGGTTTGTTCATATCCTAAACAATTTGTATGGATGAATGCTGGCACTATGTTGCTGCTTCAAGGCAATGTTAGCATTCCAAGTGGGGTTGCAATATAAAAGGTAAAGCGTACCCTCAAGCGTCATCAACCGAGAATGACTAAAACAAGGGATATGCGACAGGGCTATGTTGGTCGTACCCATTAGGGTATCGTCATCACCTTTCTAGAGATATACACTTATGGATGTGGTTGTGCATCAGAGCTCTCGAAAAGGTTGCAAAAGCAACCGGGATGATGAAATATTCGGTACTATCAAGTAAGGGGTTGGCCAATCCTGTATTGGTAGGCAATCCATATGTGGCTCTCGGTACATTTTTCTAGAGGTGTACTATGGTAGTGGTACCTTGGTGCCTTGTCATTGTATGGAATTTATTCTCCAATAAGCATCGTACAGACTTAGTTGTGCCCAACTATAATGGAACATGAGATGCAAGCATTCCAGCTATATCCATAATTTATTTTAAAACCCTAGACACTATTATAATATCGTTGGATTTTCTACAAAAATGTTTTGGTTATCGTAAGGTAAAAACCCATCTGTGTTTATGTGCCGCGTGGTCTTACAAGATACTTTTTATTTTGAAAGGTTTTATAAGATATAAAAATCCATTTGATTGTGTTTCTCATGTTACCAGACTGATATGGGCATTATTTTTCTTATAATGCTCGGGTCAGCCTGAGCATATTTGCCAGATTTAGCTGGGCACTTTGGAGCTTCAGGAGATGAGTTGGACCCTCCAAGGCCTATTCATGTATTTTATCTTCCGCTGTTTTGTTCTTGTTGTACTTATCAGAAATTGTAAGGACATGTTGTTATAACCGTCCAAGGGCTGATGATATGATAATCGTACTCTAATTGATGTATGTATATAAAAGTTTTCTTTTTGTAAAGTTCATTGATAGATTATAGATTACTCGTCACGTTGTGAGATTATGTTCTATCTTTTCTTTTATTTCACCCTAATGATTTGTCTTTCCAGCACTTGGATGTTCGTAACATGAATATCATGGATGTATTAGTGTCGATTTCTGAGGATCAAAAAGGAGGGTTGCTACAAATATTCAACGATTCGGTTGTGTGACTCTTAGGTGTAAATTTGATCAGCGGTTAATATTGAACATTTCAAATAATAACGTTCACATGTCACTTAGCAGGTGGTGTGCTGTTATGGCCAAAATTTTCATTTAATTGGTTTCAGTAAAATCCAATTTTACTTTGTTAAGCTTTACCCAATAGTGATAATTATTTACACCAATTATCTTCATCAAAAATATATCACTTTGGACTTGTGGAATTTGGGAATGGTCAAAATTCCAGTATTATCCATATTCAACTATGTTCAAACACAAAATCCTTGGTTCAACAATAACAATTATTATTAATTAAATTGCTCTGGTGTAACAACTCGACTTTTTGTGGCCATAAAATTGTCACATAATGAAAAGTCGAATTGTTACATTTGGTATCAGAGCTAAGATTAGGACGTATTGAGAGAGCGTACTTGTATTTATTCGTAATGCTTACTAATATTTTAAGAGGGTATGTGTATCTACCGTTTGTTTTGGGTTAAGTTTACCATCTTTGTTTATTATTCTAAGTGGAGTTGCTAATGAATCCTATTTTACAAATAGTAGAGATGAGTAATCCGACTGAAACTAGCTCTAGAGAGGAGGCTATGGAGATATGGGAGTGAACATTCCATTATGGTTCCACGGTTATCTACAAGCAAAGAATCGGGCCGCTGTTAATACTAAAGTTCCTACATCTTCAGTACAAGGTGTTGTAGCTGCTCAGACTCCCACTTTGAATTTCCCTAAGTTGTGCAAGGAGTTTACGGGTGGGAGTTACAGTTTAAGGGGACGGAGTCATTTGTGGAAACTCAAGAATGGGTTCACTGTTGTGATAAGATTTTTAATTTTCTTAGATTGGTTGATGCTGTTAATAGAAAGCTTGCCTCTTGGTATTTATATGAAGAGGCATGTAATTAGTGGGAATTTATAATGGCTAAGGTTAAAGAGGAGGAGATTACCTAAACTAACTTTAAGAAAAGATTTAAGATTAAGTTTATATTTGAGGCAGAGAAGGAAGAGATGTTCGAAAGGTTTATCAATCTCCATCAGGGAGAAATGATTGTGAAAGTGTATATAAATAATTTTAACGAACTACCAAGGTTTGGTTTTGAGCTGGTGGACACTGCATCGAAGAAAGCTGTGAAATTTGCAAAAGGATTGAATTCTCCATTAAGAGAATTGTCACTTAGTCAGATTCCTACAGGAGCGACATTCGAGAGTTTAGTGGAAGATGCATTATTGAATGTTATTGCTATGGGATATTTTACTGTACAATTTAGAAAGGATACTTGTTTAGGAAAATGTAAGGAAATTGGAAACCATAGCGGTCAAGTTAAGAAACAAGATGTTAAGTGTAAAAGGTGTAATATGAGGGGACACGATGTGAAGGACTATAGGGTGAATGTCATAAAGATCAAGTGCTATAATTGTAACCATATGGGGCATATGAAAGGAGAATGCCCGACTTTAGCTTTGAGTTGACTTCAATTGACTGCAACTCTAACCTCATATAACTGAGGAGACAAATACTCTCTTGAACAGTGTTTCACTTCCAATGCTTCCACTCGACCCAACTATAGTCGTTCGATGGACATCATGCCACGATTTAACTATAATCAAAACAGAGCTTTCATAATGAAGATCAACAGTATTCTTAAGTCGTGAGAACTGTGTAATTTTGTCACAACAATATTTTCTGTTTGACCTTAGTTATATTAACCAACAGAAAACTATCGAGTGAATCATTCCATAATTATCCAATAGCTATCACTGCGTAATCCCTTGGTGACCCCAACAATCATGTGTAATACACTTCCTAATATTTAGAGAACGTTACATACTCTAGTCTCAACGGATGTATCGAAGTCTCGATGCATCTTGACTAGGAATATTTAAAATAGTATGTTTATTTTATTGTGATAAACCACTCTTAGCTACAATGCATTGTAAGTACTATCACAAAACATACCATTTACGGATTTTCTATTAAATATAATTTTAATTAAGTTAATCAATTAATATATAATACATTATATCAAGTATATATTAGAAAGAAAACACCTTTTATTTTGAAGAACAAGGCTGATTATCGAGTTAGATATATGTAAAAAATTGCATAATTGCCCCTAAGGCATACCCTTAACTTTATCAATCTTCCACTTGCACTTGAGGCCAATTATGGAATCTCGTCCCTTTGACCAGTTTGATGAGAAGTGATCAAGTTAGACCCTTCATGGATGGATCTACTATGTTTTTTTAATTATCCATTATATCAACCAACTCTCTCTGATGTTGATAAACTATATTTATCATGTGAAACTATATAAAGTATGTTTCTCGACTTCTAGTGTGCTCTTAACATTACATTGTTACCATATAACAGTCATGTAGTATTCTTCATACTTTGGAATCACCCCTAGCTTGGTTATAAATATGTGTATTTAAATTTGTACATTGCTTTTAGTATGGAGCTATTCAAGGCGATGTACATAGCCTTTAGTTGAATCAACCACAACCTTTCATTTGGAATATTTCCAACTTAAAGCTTCTTAATTAAGATTTGAATATGAATTTAATATTGATATATTATATTCAATATCACTCCTGAAATTTGAGTTCGTTCATAAGGAGTTTGTTGTTTCTATAAATAATTCTCTGGTATTTCGTAAATACTTGAGAATACTCTAAACTACCATTTTGTGATCTTAATTTGGATTTGATATTTGCCTTGTTTATCAAATACGTAAGAAAATTACAATATTATAGATAATATAACATGTATGATAATTCATATTGCTAAGCATAAGGAATCCATCTTATATGTTCCTTATTAAACATTTTTAATAATGTGTTTTTGCATATTCTTTTGGGACATTCCCAACATCCTTTATACTTAATATAAAAAATATAATTTACAAATCCAATATCGAGTATTAAATAACCAGACTATTACCGATTTTAACGTAAATACATCATTAACAATCATTGGTATGTTGTTTACTTATAGTTTAGAAATATCTATGTACCTTTAAATGGTTCTTTCTTATGGACACAGGCTTCTTCTCCATTTTGAATAAAAATCAAACTATTTGGTATTTCTATCAGAACACTTGTTCAATGTTGATGTTTGTCGAATGATACTTTTATATATATTCTTGTGTTATATCTAATAAGCCACAAACTCAAAATCGCTTCCATGACTTCGAGACACTTTGGTTTTTGTGCGCAAACAGTCTATTCTGAATCATTATTTAGAATTTTTTGTTTCAGCACACATGTACCAAAATACAAAGTCATATCAAGCGATAATTTTGTGAGTAAAATCCAAATTAACTTGAGTACATCGAATGGCGAATTTGTTACGTTGATTTCAACAACTGAAATTTATGTTATTCTTATCAATGTAGCTCACTATTTTACAATTGCATCATTCTTTCTCTTGAAGACACATTTGTAGCAAACGGATCATATCCCTTTAGGTACATCTATCAAAATCATATTTTGATAATGTACTTGGAATCCACTTCGGATTTGCATATCATACCATATCGTGGAGTCAATACTCTTGCTGGTTTAATTGACAACTGAGGATTATCTATTCTCGACATTGATAAGAAACTCATAGTTTCTCTTCAACGTGCAGGGATACTTATTAGACATTTTAACGCATTGTGTTCATTTAGGTTTGGTTAATTCCCCCTCATACTCAATTTTATCCTTCGGTCTTATCCAAAATCATTTTACTACCAATAATTTCTAAAAAAATTCCTTCGATGCGAAGTTGGTATTTCTTGAAATAACAGTTGTTCCTCGGTGTAATGAAACAGGTATTCATAAACATTTTATGAATTTTCTTATATATAAAACTGATTTGTTTTTAGCTTTCAATCCTTATGTTCAAAACATAACTTGGTCATCCAATGACGATCGTACCCAAACTTCTTTTGGGGCGATTCATACAAGATTCTTCACATATAATTATTACGTGCAGTCTTTCGACTCGCACAACCTACCAACTCATTGGCCTATAATATGTTGGGGTTTCTTATAAACCCTTATCTTGTATGATTCTGTAAACCATTCTTTAGCTGAAATTAATTTCAGCCTTGTGTACTAGTCTTAAGTACACGACCTTAAAGAAAGAAGTTAACTCAACTTTACTCACAATTAATCATACTTCATTTAAAAAAGTTCGATTACTCCTTAGTGATTTATCATTATGCATCATAGGAAGAAGTAACTTTTGAGATTGAATCTTTATTAATTTTTAGGTATGTTCGAAACTCATTCCAATATACTCACATATTCAATCAAATCGAATCAATTTTATTTTCTATTGCATGTTATTTTATTTACTTCTATTTTATACTCTATGAGCTTAACATAGACATACTACATATGTACCAAGTACACATGTCCATGTCGATGATGACTCCTCGGTGAATATAACGAAGTACGTGGAACCGTATTGATATTAATAGACCTGCGATTACATACATATATATGTATTAATCCGAAGAGCTCATCATCTCTTATCGCACTCTCATTTAATGGGTGCTTTGCCCTTTATTGTTTGAGATATAATTCACTAGTACCATATGATTCATAATCATATAATCAAAAAATTATTTCTCCAAACTATGGCCCAGTCCATAATTCCAAAATAGTTGCAAATAAATTTAGATACTTCTATATTTTTCTATGCATCATGAATACCACTATAATAGTTTTATTTTATAACGGATATTCATAATATTCATACTATAATAAAACTATTTCCGTTTTCCAGACAATACTGAAAAACATTTATTATTTCATAAATAATATTTTGTATGTTTTATGAAAAACAATTTGCGTAACTTGACTCGATTAATAAGTGCTATATGGCATGCCCACACTATTTCGCCACTACTATAATAGCATATGAAATACGGAGTTCCATTTAACCACTTAGTATAGGCTATTTATTCCATCTACTGTAACCAGTTAAGGTCGAGGGTTTTCAGATCAAATATCTTAAACTCAAAGAAATAAATCTCATAAAAGATAGTTTTTCTATTTGAAAATACATTTCATAATAGAATCTTATTTCTCATTCTAGTGTTAAGTATTATTTATTATTTTACAATTCTCTTTTTTGATGTCTTTCCATGAAGCAAAAGTGACCATTCACTTTTTTTCATCCCAACCGTGCCTTAGTTATGTCCACTCTCATGCATTCGATTTTCTTTCTAAACAGTCAAACCATTCAAAGGAAATTCTTACTACAATATCATAATGAACTCTTGTAACGACCCGACTTTCCAGTCCCGGAAAATCGAACCATTTGTGTTAAAGAAAAAGAGGTAGAAGAAGAAGAAACAGAAAATCAACAACAGAATCTCACATCGCAGCGGAATAAAATATAATATATACAAAACAGATCTTTACTCAAACAGAAAAATATATCTGTTTATACAATATATTTACAGAATACATCATCAGAGTTCATCACATCAATGATATACATCCAAATACACAGCGGAACAATAAACAAATACGGAAGTACGTATCGCCATCCAGCTCGTCTCCTGAGCTCCACAGCTACAATCTGAACCTGTTTATCTCGGTCTGACCCGAGCATTATATAAAACAATACCCGAGTCAGTCTAGAATACCAGCGTGAGAAAATCACACTCAAATTGATTATTAAAGTTTCAAAATCCTTTGAAAACAAAAGCATCTCGTAAGACCACGCCACAAATAAACATGTCGGGTTTTTACCTTACGATAGCTAAAACACTTTTTATAAAAATCCTCTGATATTATAATAGTGTCTATTTACAAATACTTATTAAAATAGCCGAAATTGTTACATCTATTAAATTCCGGCATACTAGCCACAACGTGGGTAATACAAACAAAACTCGTACAAGGCACGTAGGGAGAATGGATTTCCAACGAATGACTAGGCACTGGGGTACCACCTGTCACGGTACGTGGCCTAGATCACAGTACCGAGGAGTACGCCCGCTCCCCTGCAACACAAGGCCGGAATCATCCCTTACTGGATAATTCCAAGTAAAATCACCCCACGGTTGTGATCAGCAACCGCACCACTAAGCCGAAATAAAAGGGACATCTAGACAGGGATGACCTTACTCTCAAGTGGGGGCTACCCACGAAGCCTTGCTGCATAACCCCTGATTTTCAGTCATTCCCGGTTGATGAGGCTTGAGGCTAAACGTTACCTTCAGAACGTTTCACTTAGAATTCCCATCGTCCCCTGACGATGTCCGAAGGCATTCATCCATACAAGTCCGTTCCAGGTCCGAACAGAACTGATAACACTATCCCCTTATCAATATTACCCTCGTTTTCCCACGAAACGTACAACCGGATCGAAGTGGTTTTCGAGTCTCCAGACCTAGAATCCCAGTATACGGAAACCCGATCCCGGTCTCTTCGAAACGATCAGCGCATTTGGCCAATATTGATAGTCGGTTGTTTAACTATCAATTAACATCCATAACAACCATCAACAATCAATAATTTCTCCAAATTATTTATATCCCTCAAAATATCTTCACAAGATATTATTTTCATTTCAATTCCCATTGGAAACAATTTCAAACTATATTCCTCTCACGGAATAATTTCCCAAATATTTATTTTCACTGGAATACCAAGTACAAACCATTTTAGATTTTTAAAATAAATTTAAAACACCTTATTATAAAAATACTTTATAAGAACGCCTTTTTAAACTTCTTTAATATTTAAGTTAAAATATATATTTAAAGATATTTAAATAAAACCATTTTAAAGAATATAAACAAATTTCCTTTTAAAACATATTATCAAATCTCATTTGTATTAACTACAATAATAGATTGAAAATTACTTATTTTAGAAATTTAACATTTGGAAATAATAGATTTTTAAAACTTGACTTTTAAAAATAATAATAAATCTTTAACAAATATTTAAAATTTCTTTTTAAAACAAAATGTACTTGGCTATCCAGAAAATACTTCTCTTTCACAACCTTTAAAATAAATCTCTGTTTATATTTTTAAAACAGATTCACAATCCTTTATAAATTCACACCTTGAATTTATATTAAAATCCGCTTCACTTTATAAACTCAGTTTATAGATCTCAAAATCTCATTCCTCTTTAAAATTTCCCAGTTTCAATATTTAGATCAATTCTACAATTTTATTTCAAATTTGCTTTATCTTGAAATAAAATTCCCTTATTTACCTTATTTATTTCAAATACAATTATTCGGGTTTTTAATTTTTAAATTTCTAGTTAAAACCCCTTTAACTGAAAATTCCTATTTTAAATTCCCAACATTCCTTATTAACGCTTTTAATTAAATTAACTCATTTAATTTGAAATAATTTCTTTATTTCTTTAAAAACCATATCACTTGAGTTTTAAATTTTTATTACTCCTTCGTAAATTTAAATTTCCTTTTCCCATATTTATTACAATTCCAATTCACTTTATTTTATCTTATTTTCAATTCACTTTTAAATTTATTCCAATTTACTTAAATTTCTATTCTTTATTTTCTTCAAAAATTCAATTCCATAGATTTTCAAAATTTATTATACTGGGAATTCAATCAACCACAACATCCAATATCAGATCATCACAGGATATCAATATTCAGATCACAGAATAATAAAATAAATTTTTTTTGAGGAATCCAGTTGGATCCCTCCAACCTGTTTCCCTGCATCCACAGACGTTAGCACAATACCAATTCCACTTCGAGGTGGAATATCGCGGTATATGGGATTTAAAATAAATCATCCGCTATTATGCGGCGCATAGGGTCTCATCCGCTATAAAATGTGGGAATATCAAATCCAATATATACATATGCCAATATATATATATTGGTATATACTACTATATATATCATCATATCAAATCAATCCAAACAATCATTCAATCAATCATTTAAATTTAACTATTTAAATTTAAATTCAACTGAGTGAGATTAACTCACCTTTGTTTTTATTTTGCCATCCATTACCATTTATTTCCATCCTCGCTTGTTTCCTTTCAGTTGTCGACCTTGAATACATATTATATAATTTCATTAACATTCAAACAATTTGGACAAATCAATTTCTATCTAATAAATTTTATTTTACTTAGTAAGGAAATTTTCCCGTTATCAAATAATTATATATAAGTTACTAAATAAATTAATTTCCACGATTTCTCAACCTTGTTTTAACCATTTACAGTTTATTACCTTTTTGAACAAATTAAACAATTACTTATTATTTATTCAATCCTAACCTGGTAATCTACTACAATTATCTTTTGTAACCAGACTAATTACAATAGGTTAATTCCTCTAATTAACTCCTTAATATTGTTTTCCAAATCCTATGTATATATACATATATTATTACCGTTTTACTGTTTATTTTTATATGGTGTATTATTATTATATCTTCTCAAAACAAAGCTTCAACATAAAGGTTAATATACCTTACAGAGAAGATGAAGCCAGAACGAATCCAATCGTTTCCTCCATCACCACACCACCGAACACCCTTACATCATCCTCACGCCCTACACCTCAGCTTCGTCAACATTACCGCGTCAACCTTCTCCAAGTCGCGATTTCAAGGTCCCATCGTAGAGCTCGAACCCGTGCTCGAATTTAACTAGACCACTGTAGCCTCGCGAGCTTCCCTGTCCCATTCGAGCGAACCCAAACTCGCTTCCACGAGAGCCTCCTAAGTCCACGCGAGCTCGAGCCAGCGATTTCTGCTCAATCGCGAATTGCCTTGACTTCGTTTCCCTTGAATGTCGACCTCCCTTCAAAACTACACGATGCTGACTTATCGCGAGTCTGCCCTTGTCGTCGAAATCAAGTTCGACGTCCTTTCTTATATTTTTTTGAAAACGAACTGGGAGGTAGGGGAGATAAGGAGAAGCTCGGCCTCGTTTCCGTTCGCTAATGCATTTCTTTTCGAACGAAGATTGATTTTGGCTTCAAATTTAAAAAGGTAAAAGGGAAAGGCCTAATCGATTTCGAACGAGGAGAAAGAAAAGGGGTAGCTCGGGTTTTTTTTTTCTTCTTTTTTTCGAATGATTCGGCCTGGAAGCTTGAGGGAGACGAAGACGTAATATAAAATTGGAAATGGCTTCTCGAGTACGCTTGATAAAAATATCTTTGACTGTTATACTTTAAATTTTATTATATTATGGAACTTCCTAACTTCTCGTTAATTTGCCATTTAAATTTCGAATTGCTCTTAAGGAATGCCGCTAGGCGATTATAGGGTTTTATCCACGTTCCGCACACAATGGAACACGTTTCAGAAGCTAATTCGATCATATGCATGAGTTACGGAAGTAAACGATCAATTTTAAATTAAATTGATTAAAATAGTTCTATGTGTTTTGAGTTGCCAGGGTTAAACGACAACTCCGAGTGCTATGAAAATTGAAACCTGATAACAACTAACTATTACGGATCCAATGGGACTGGTTTCGACGAATTCCGAGACTGTGCCTCGGAAGGCTATTTTTAAATATCGATTCGAACGATATAATTTCAAAACTGAACAAAATACTCTGAAATCAAATTTTGAAAGTTCTATTATCTTCAGTATTACCAATATAAATTTTACAAGCCTTTAAATTATTTTTAACTGGCTCAAAACTCTCGATTCAACATTTTATCAAATTTTTAATTGTCTAATTCAATAATCTATCATCCAATAAATACTGTATATTTGAAAATTAATTTAAAATTTAACCTTCGAATATTTAAAATAAATTAAATATTCCCATTTCAAATATACAAAAATTCCGGGTCGTCACATTCCTCCCCCCTTAAAAGAATTTCGTCCTCGAAATTACCAGTTAAGAAGAATGTCCCATATCCCGTTAGCTATTTCCCAAGTTAGCTATTTCCCAAATTCAAACAGTTTTAACAATACCCAAACAATTTTTTGTCAATGATACACTAATCATCTTTTAACTTTCCAAACTTATTCATAAGTTCAACCCATATCACCTACTTATCCATTCAAATTTAAATTTGAATTCAATTTTTGAATTATCAAAATTTTCCAAAATTTTTCTAACTCCCTAAATTCCCGAAAAATTTCGCCAGCGTCTCCTTTGCGCGGCTAGCTCGGTACAACTACAAAATGGCTCTACGGCCTCCCAATCTCAAAAAGAAAACAAAAAGCCAAGTGGCTGTATCAAAAACCCAATCAAATTTCATATAGAAATGTAACGACCCTGAATTTCGAACAAATTTAATTGAGAATATTTAATTAATTTTAAATATTTGAACGATGATTTAATTTGAATCCCCGATCTAAGTTTGAAATTGGCGATTAAATTATAAAATTTAATCTAGTGAATGCTGAATAAAAATTTGAATCTTCAATTTTTAGGCTGAAGAAAAATATTTCAAAAGCTTTTAAAATTCGTATTGATATTACTGAAGATAACAGAAGCTTCAGAATCGAATTTAAAACTGTTTTGTTCAGTTTTGAGAATTAAATCGTTCGAATCGAATTTAAAAATAGCCGTCCGAGGCACAGCCTCGGAATTCGACGAAACCAGTTCCATTGGGTCCGTAACGTTAAATTATCAGCGGATTTCAAATTTCGTATTGATCAGAGTTGTTATGTAACCGTACGATGAATAAACGCGTTAAAATTTTAAGACGAATTCAAATTTAAAATTTATATTTATATAAATTAATATTACACGTTATCTTCCCTATAAACACGCCAAATATCACGGGGCTAAAACGTGCAAACCGTACTTCATCAGATTTTTAAAATCCCTTCACTCTCGTTCAAAAAATCAATGCCGAGCTTCTCAGTAGAACAAAATAAAAAAAAACGAAAACAATGGCTGAGCAATTAAATCGACAGATCTCGTTCGTTTCCCTCTCCACTATTTTAAATCGCGAGGCTCGATGTGGGCGAACGAAGACGAGGGCTGCGGCGTCGCTTGGGTTTGATGATGGGATTGGCAGCGCGAGTATGGGGATTCGACGCTCGAAGTTCAAATTGTGGAGGGCAGTGGCAACGCTCGCGAACGCCGAGCACGTTGGGAAGTTCGAAATCGAAGTCGCGGTTTTAGGGATTCATGGGCAGGCGCTTGTTTGGCAGGTGGGGCGCGAGTTCGTCGAGTGGCGACAAGGGCGGCGTCGCGACTTTGGGTTGCTCGAATTCGATCGAGCTCGCGATAGAACGGCGACGAGGTCGCGATGGCGACAGCGAGTGTGCATGGAACTGACAGTGGCGATGGGTTTTGGGCATGTCGAGGCCATAGGCAACGTGGTCTCGCGAAGGCAACGGCAAGTCAGTTTCTCGAGGCGTTCGAAATTGGGAGTCGCGATGCACGCGTGTACTGAGAGGAAGATGTTTTTGGATGCTGTCTCGATCGAAGGCGAGCAGTGCGATGACTTTGAGTGAGATCTCGTGGAGTTCGTGATGGCTTCGGTTTGAATAGCCTGGAGTTTCGATCGACAGTGAGGTATATGAATTTTTTTTCAATTCAATCTAGTTTTGAATATGAATTTAAATTTGTACAGAAGATGATTTCTATTTCACTAGATTTTAAAATGCGTATATATGTATGTATTTAGATTTAAAAGAAAGTAATTTTACAGAAAAATATTTAATGTTTCACAATTGTAATTGCTGTTAGAATTTTAAAGTTAATACACCAAGGTATATAGAAAAAGAGAAATTTTTTATAAATAAGTTTAAGTGAAAAAAAGAGAATTATTAGATTAAAAGAATTTAATCTATTTCGAAGTAAATGTTTTGCAAAAGAAATTACAGTAAAGGGTTGTTTACTGTCTAGTTCATACTGTGAAATTTAAGTATATACAGGAAAATTATATATATGATTTTTGAAAAAATAAAATAAAATAAATATATACATATGTGAAAATAATGGATTTGAAAGTTAATTATTAATTTAGTATTGAATTTTTGGTTAATTAAATTATTAAAAGAAAAATTTGTTTAAAACTAAGTTACTAGTTGAAATTTAAAATTACCAAATAAAAATTTATAGTTGGATTTAATACGAGTATTAATAATTTGTATAACATTTATACAAGGACTATAAATCGAGAAATCAAGTCAAATTGGATTGGATTGCAAGTAAAAAGCGAAGGTGAGATCTCCTCACTCAGATTTATATTGAATTGCAGTTATTGATTGATGATATGATTGCTATGTTGATGTGCTATTAGATATGATAGGATATATCTATATATATAGCAGTATATACATATTGGCATATGTATATATTGGATTGATTGATTTCCCGCCTCGTATAGCGGATGAGACCCTATTGCGCCGTTAGTAAGCGGATTTATAAAAACCCATATACCGCGATAATTCCGTACTGGAGCGGAATTGGTATTGTGCTAACGTCTTTGGATGCAGGGAAACAGGTTGGAGGGATCCAACTGGATTCCTCAACTGTATTTATTTATTTACAGATGATATATATTCTGTTGTCATATGTTGAGATATGATATTGACTGTTGTGATTGACTAATTGATGCGTTGCATCATCGGTTTCAAATTTTGAAATTTAAAAATAACGATGTTGATTTTTAAAAGTGAAATTTTAAAAGTAATCTTTGAAAATATACGTTTATTTAAATTGTTGAATTAATTACTTTAAAAAGATAAACGTTAAAACTTTTAAGTTATAAAAGTTGAGATTTTGTGAATTTTAACAAAGAAGTAATTTCTTTTGAAATAAAGAGTTAAGAAATTTATGAAATGGTTTAAGTTGAGATTTTTGAATTCTTAAACCAATGTATATAAAAAGATGTATCAAATTGATATTTATCAATTAAAGTTATTGGAATTTTAAAATAAGTTTTATAAGAGATATGAAATTTATAATTATAAAATGTGAAGATATGAAATTTATAATTATAAAATGTGAAGATATGAAATGTATAGAATTATAAATTGTAAAGATATGAAATTTATAGATTTATAAAGAATGAAGTTGTAGAATGAATGATTATAAGAAAATTTACTTATAAATTGGATTTCTGCTTTTAAATGGAATATTGATCGGATCGTTAATAAAGAAGATTTATAAATCAAAGTTGTGAAAAAAATATAGAAATAGGATTTATAAACGTTGTTTTATAAATTCAAAATCGATGGAGTTTGATAAATTAAATATAGAAGATTTTTAAAGAAGATATATTCGCGATTTTGAATAGCGAATCTTTATTGAAATAAAACGTGTAGAGATGGCTGAAATTTAGTTAAGTGAATTATATTCACGATTTTGGACAGTGAATATACTCTTAAGGAAAATGGATATGTTCTGGAGAAACGATATTATAAAATGAAGTAATTGTTTTAAAAGATGTTTTAAAACGTGTTAAATATCGAAATCATAGATTTCAACATTTATTGTTGAAATAGACGTTTTCGAGAAAATAAGGAGATGATGGACTATAACACTGTTGTTATAGTAAATGATTTCCGAAAGAAAATGTTTTATATAGTATTGGGATTTATATATCTACCTAAATTCCGAATCCCTATACTAGTGATTTCGAGTCGTCGTAACGATGTTTTACGCAACATTCGTTTTGACTCAAATAAATGTGTTAAAAGAATATTTTCCTTAAAGGATGAATATATACTTAATTTGATTTAAGTATATCGAATATTTTCAAGTGTTGAAAATGAATAGATTTGTGAAACACTTATTTTTAAATAAGTATGGAAATGCTTTTCCAATGAAATGAACGTTTTGAGAATTTATCTTTGTAAAAGATAAATTGAAATTGAATATTGAAAATCGATTTGAAAATCGTATATCAGAAGATATTTTGAAATATAAATTCAATATGGAATTTATAAAGAAATGGGAATTCGTTTTAAAAATAAACGTTGATTTATTTTTGAAGTGTGGAAAATTGATTTGAAATTGTTTTCAAATGGTTAAGTGTGAAAATTTTTATATCTAGTAAAGATATTTTTGAAGATGAAATAATTTGGAAAATTATTTGGAATCTGATGATGTTGCGCATCTTTATTGATAGTTAAATAACCGACTATCAATAATTACCTTTAGATAGGTATTGGTTGTGAATTGGATGAATTTGAATACCACACTTATTTTTAAATTTACGCTCACTATTCGGGTTAGCCGGGAAAGGACCATGGGGTCGTATAACCCATTCCGAATATGTGATACGTCGTTATGAAGTGCATTTGAAGACCGGTGTTGAAGACCGGATATTTTTGAAAACGGAAGGATTACCGTCGAGTTACTCTACATCGACTGATCTTCGATTTAGAGGTTTTATCACCCTTAGTGACGGGAAGTCTGGACGTGATTAGAAAATTATCCGGAAATGCAAGGGCTTCGTGAGAAGTGCCTTCGGTTCTGTTCGATCCCGGAACAGACTTATATGGATTGTGTGTCTGACGTTACAATTTGAGATATAAAGCTGATTTCTTTCAAATACATTTCTGTTGGTGGCGGAGAATTTATTCTCTTAGCTTAACACCCTTCTCTGAGACGTACGAGCTCAGAGGTTATGTAGTTGAAATTTATCAGCGATATATCCCAATTTGGTAACGTGACATACTGAGTGTTGCTGTGAAATGATCAGTGTTTGATCATTTGTGATATGATCATTTGTTTGATCTTATATCTTTGTGATCATAGGTTGATCATTTTGTTTGACCCGAAGCAGGGCTTTTTGTAGAAAGCGTAGCTTTGTGGACGAGACTTCATCGAGCCTCACACCCCGGAAATGGTCGAAACAGGAAGAATGCAGCAAGGTTCTAGGGAGTAGCGCCCCTTAGTGTATGTCATTCCTTCTGGATAAAGGTGGTATCATGGTATGGAGCCCAGATACTTAACCTCTGTGGTTACTGCATTATTATTATCTATGTGGTTTGTTGCGAATCGGGGATCCTCGGGAAGATCGGTGACGATCGGGGGATGGCATACGCGTGTCAGTAGTTACCTATTTTTGCAGAGGTAACCCGGCCTTGTGTTGGCAGAGATCCGGTTAGGTTCTCGGGTCGTCTATTCCAGGGACGTACCCATCGTGGATAGGAAGTTCCTTAGCCTGACCATTTGTTGGAAATCCAAACTCCAATACGTGACTTGTACGGTATTAGTTGTAGAACCTGCCATTTACGTACGGTGGTCACCACTGTTTAGATGGTAGCTATAGTAGGCATACGATACTGGTCGTATGTTGGCTAAGATTAATATTATACTTTCGAAATGTTTTCTACACTATGCACTAATAATAATATCAAAAATGATTTGATTTTGCGTAGTAAGCATCTTTGACTATCATAAGAAGAAATCTCCTCCAATTCTGCGTTTGCATTGTGTGTGGGAGGTCTTATGGTAGTTTCATTTTCCAAAAGCATTGCGAATTGACTTTAAAATTCTCTGCTGTTTATTTTTAAAAGATAAATAACTGTTTTACGATCTCACACCAGTCACCATGACTGACTCGGAGTTTATTGTTCCCTTCTAAACTCTGGGTGCCCACCAATTTCCACATGGGCAGTCTAGAGTTAGATTATCAGAATATTCTGGATATTCTGGAGCTTGGAGATAAGCTGGAGGATGAGACGTAGTATTTGTACCTGATATATTTATTCCGCTGTGTATTCTGTATGAGGACAAGTTATATAACTGTCCATTGTTGTATATTGACTCTGATGATGTATGTATATATAAAATGATATAGTTCTTTGTTTTAAAGATTATTCATTTATCTATTATATGTTGTTCCGCTGCGATGTGTAAGATTCTGATATTGTTCTGTTTCTGTCCTCTGTTGTTGTTCTGTTATTCTTTCTTTCTTCTCTTTTTCTTCTATCTTCTTCTTCTTCTACTTTTTCTTTTTCTTAAAACCCTCACTCTTGGAGTTTCCGGCACTCGATTGCTCGGCAGTCGATAAAGTGAGTATCGATGTCGAATTTTCGAAAGTCGAAAATCTCGGGATGTGACAAGAAATTCAAATACATACCTTTTTGTCGGGCCATTAAATTTTATCTTCTAAAATCAAAAATCCCAATTATCCATTGCTTTTATACACCTGTATATCCTACTAAGCAATAGTATTCAATTACAGTTTCAAAACCATCTTACACATATCTGTACACATTTTCAATATTGGTTTTACTTAAGCTCGTACGATGCGCATATATCATCCGTACGCAATATCACATTCGATCGCTCACTCGATCACAAAATCTCACTTTCGAACTAGTATCGTCCACCCGACTTCCTAGTGCGGACTCAGATCTGGTTTCTTGATCGGAAACCGTCATTCTCCTTGCATAGTCATAACTACGATAGAGAATTACCAGAATCAACCAACAATCCATATCCAGGTTCGCCGTCGAAAATCGAGTGAAAAATCCTAATTCGGATCGATAAAACTATCTCGAAATTCTGTGTTCGAATCTGGATCAAATAGCTATGCGAACAAATAATATACGTACACCTTACGTAATTAGCCCAATTGATTATCAACTATATCAATTCTCTTTTATCCACATTCATTTTGATTACATTCACTTATCCACAATTTCTCATTTCACAACTTCAAATTTTAATTGTTATTCAATTATTCATCTAGAATAACTTTCCTTAATACCAAATTACTTAAGAATCCTACCATATTCCTTAAGTTCAAAATAAATATTCTACATACTGCTTATACTTATTTTCACTTCATTATTGAAGTTCATATCCATTTCTATTTACTCTTGTCTTTACAATTCCATTTGATTTCAATTTGGCTTTCACCCGAATATTTAATTAGTTGCACTTACTAATTAATTTAAATTTCAATTAACAGTTTATTCGCAAACTTCACTTCTTTAGTTCCTTCGATTTCACTTCACCTTACATTCACATTTGAATTAGATTTCAATATCTAGTTTCAATTTCATTTGCTTAACAAATTTAAATCATTTATTGTTAATGGAAATTTTCAAAAATTCTAAAAATTTTCTAACTCCTGAAATTTACGAAAATTTTTGGCAGAACCTCCCTTGTACGGAGGGACTTCTGCGATATCGCAGGATGCACAAAAATGTATATACATCGGCCTCAGGCCGAAAAAAGAATCAAAACAGTTCATATTTCCTATTTTGAATTTTTGGCGTAGGCGTACCTTTTATTTAGCATTTTTAAAGCAAGCGGCGATTCATTTTAGCATTTTACGCAGTCGAAATCAGTCAAACGGTTTCCTTGAACCTGTACTGACTCAATTTAAACAGATAAGTGACGATATACAAAATTTTATAGCATTTCAATTAATCTCAATAGCAAACAAGTAGTTTTCAAAAGCCATGCACTTAAAATAATTTCCATAAGCAATTTATATGGTTTCAATACAATTTCAATCGTCTACAACCAATTCACATACCATTTCTATTCAATTCAATGTTTTGCAATACATTTTGTTCCATTCTATTCATTTTTAAGCGAAATGAATCCATATCCATTTCAATTGATTCAATTTAATTTGCATTTCACTTCCAAACTCAAGTTACGGTTTCCTTGTAAACAATTTATAATTCAAATCTTTGGTTTGATTTTCATTTGATCGAATCTATTACCTTTACTAATCCATTCAATTTGTCCATTCACTTATTCATTCTAAATTTCAATTTCCGTATTCAATTCACCGTGAATTTATTTAATCTTTAACAAGGAAATTTCCAATTTATTTTTAACACCATACCATTTTTAAAATTTAGCTGGTATACTTACTGAATCCAATATTAATTCCACTCATATTCAATAATTTATCTCTAACTTGAATTTGATAGATATCAATCCATTTCACATCATTCCTACTTACTTGAATTTTATTTACACTTCAAGTTATCACTCATATACTCCAATTCCAATGATCATTCACACTTTCAGCTTTTATTATCAAATCCAAATTCCATTTACTTAATTTACTAATTTATTCCAAATTAGTGTTCTCCCATTTTAACCAGTACAATGTTTGATTTTTATGCACAAAATCACTTCAGTTAATCTCCTCGGGTTTATAACTCAAGTCCTGGATTTCATTCAATTTTCAATTTCTAAACAAATTTATCTACTTAGCTATAACTTCCCATTTGAGTCTCAATTAATTAAATTTTCCAATAAATTTAATTTATTTACCCTTATCCAAGCTAAATTTATCTTAACTCGGATTTCTATTCCAAACTTCACATCTCTTATTCAACACACAATTTACTTTTCATTTTACCAATTCAACTTGACTCAATTAAAATCTCATTCTATTTTTATTACAAACAATTCTATTTGGGTTATTTATTTTACTTCAAACTTTATAAGTCACCTTCTTTTATATTCACACTTCCTTCTATTACAAATAAATTTTATTCACAATTTACCTCTTAACTCCGTTTATACATTTTTATTTAGTTAAGTATATATTTTATTCTAATACTGTTTCAATTTTATTATAAACTGTCAAAACTTACTTATTCCAATTCAATACTTATCTTGTTACATTTATTTGGTCCAGTATATTTTATTATCCCATAGCCTTTAATTCAGATTCCAGGTTTTTAAACAATTTCCCAACATTTCAAAATCACCCGGTTTTTAATTTCAAATCATTTTGGAGTCTCCAACATCTCCAAATCACATTTCTCAAAATTTTAAACCAATCCTGATTTTTAATTCCAACAAATTTCCTTTGGAAATTTCAAAAACTAGCCTTTCTGAATAAATCAATTTGGCAGCAATTCGTCACTCAGGAGTTCGAAAATAAATTCTGAAGATGCGGCCGTCATCCTCCGAATTATTTCCAGCAACTGAAATGAATTTATTGCTATATCCCTTTCGAAAATTTATTTGAAACAATTTCTCTCCCAAAAATACTTTCCAAAATAATAATGCTAGTGTTTATCTTCAAAACATTTTGAAACACTTCCAAGATATCCGGGGTTTAAATTTACCAATTTGATTAAATCAAATTTTTAGTTACAATTCATCTGTACAATTCATATTTATACAAATACCCATTGGTTATGTAAACCATTCTGATTTTACAATCTTACCGTATTTTTTTCTTTCAAATTTTATTTGTTAGAATATTTTAATCCAAACATCCAAATATATAATAATTCAAAAGAAATATTTCTTTTATATCAAAAATACATTTTTTTCGGGTAAAATTATTTCATTTACCCGTTTCAAAACAATATTGTGTCGAATTGTTCTATTCGAGTGTTTAGAAACCCCTTCGATACAGCTGCGCAGACTGTGCCGACGAAGGTTCATATGCCACTCAATAAATCAACCAACACAATATAAAACCAATTTATATTCACTAACAAATACGCGCTCATATCTATTAATACACTCAAAATTCCCACCAGAGCCAAGGTTATCGCCAACCTTTGCTCTGATACCACTGTAACGACCCGACTTTCCAGTCCCGGAAAATCGAACCATTTGTGTTAAAGAAAAAGAGGTAGAAGAAGAAGAAACAGAAAATCAACAACAGAATCTCACATCGCAGCGGAATAAAATATAATATATACAAAACAGATCTTTACTCAAACAGAAAAATATATCTGTTTATACAATATATTTACAGAATACATCATCAGAGTTCATCACATCAATGATATACATCCAAATACACAGCGGAACAATAAACAAATACGGAAGTACGTATCGCCATCCAGCTCGTCTCCTGAGCTCCACAGCTACAATCTGAACCTGTTTATCTCGGTCTGACCCGAGCATTATATAAAACAATACCCGAGTCAGTCTGGAATACCAGCGTGAGAAAATCACACTCAAATTGATTATTAAAGTTTCAAAATCCTTTGAAAACAAAAGCATCTCGTAAGACCACGCCACAAATAAACATGTCGGGTTTTTACCTTACGATAGCTAAAACACTTTTTATAAAAATCCTCTGATATTATAATAGTGTCTATTTACAAATACTTATTAAAATAGCCGAAATTGTTACATCTATTAAATTCCGGCATACTAGCCACAACGTGGGTAATACAAACAAAACTCGTACAAGGCACGTAGGGAGAATGGATTTCCAACGAATGACTAGGCACTGGGGTACCACCTGTCACAGTACGTGGCCTAGATCACAGTACCGAGGAGTACGCCCGCTCCCCTGCAACACAAGGCCGGAATCATCCCTTACTGGATAATTCCAAGTAAAATCACCCCACGGTTGTGATCAGCAACCGCACCACTAAGCCGAAATAAAAGGGACATCTAGACAGGGATGACCTTACTCTCAAGTGGGGGCTACCCACGAAGCCTTGCTGCATAACCCCTGATTTTCAGTCATTCCCGGTTGATGAGGCTTGAGGCTAAACGTTACCTTCAGAACGTTTCACTTAGAATGCCCATCGTCCCCTGACGATGTCCGAAGGCATTCATCCATACAAGTCCGTTCCAGGTCCGAACAGAACTGATAACACTATCCCCTTATCAATATTACCCTCGTTTTCCCACGAAACGTACAACCGGATCGAAGTGGTTTTCGAGTCTCCAGACCTAGAATCCCGGTATACGGAAACCCGATCCCGGTCTCTTCGAAATGATCAGCGCATTTGGCCAATATTGATAGTCGGTTGTTTAACTATCAATTAACATCCATAACAACCATCAACAATCAATAATTTCTCCAAATTATTTATATCCCTCAAAATATCTTCACAAGATATTATTTTCATTTCAATTCCCATTGGAAACAATTTCAAACTATATTCCTCTCACGGAATAATTTCCCAAATATTTATTTTCACTGGAATACCAAGTACAAACCATTTTAGATTTTTAAAATAAATTTAAAACACCTTATTATAAAAATACTTTATAAGAACGCCTTTTTAAACTTCTTTAATATTTAAGTTAAAATATATATTTAAAGATATTTAAATAAAACCATTTTAAAGAATATAAACAAATTTCCTTTTAAAACATATTATCAAATCTCATTTGTATTAACTACAATAATAGATTGAAAATTACTTATTTTAGAAATTTAACATTTGGAAATAATAGATTTTTAAAACTTGACTTTTAAAAATAACAATAAATCTTTAACAAATATTTAAAATTTCTTTTTAAAACAAAATGTACTTGGCTATCCAGAAAATACTTCTCTTTCACAACCTTTAAAATAAATCTCTGTTTATATTTTTAAAACAGATTCACAATCCTTTATAAATTCACATCTTGAATTTATATTAAAATCCGCTTCACTTTATAAACTCAGTTTATAGATCTCAAAATCTCATTCCTCTTTAAAATTTCCCAGTTTCAATATTTAGATCAATTCTACAATTTTATTTCAAATTTGCTTTATCTTGAAATAAAATTCCCTTATTTACCTTATTTATTTCAAATACAATTATTCGGGTTTTTAATTTTTAAATTTCTAGTTAAAACCCCTTTAACTGAAAATTCCTATTTTAAATTCCCAACATTCCTTATTAACGCTTTTAATTAAATTAACTCATTTAATTTGAAATAATTTCTTTATTTCTTTAAAAACCATATCACTTGAGTTTTAAATTTTTATTACTCCTTCGTAAATTTAAATTTCCTTTTCCCATATTTATTACAATTCCAATTCACTTTATTTTATCTTATTTTCAATTCACTTTTAAATTTATTCCAATTTACTTAAATTTCTATTCTTTATTTTCTTCAAAAATTCAATTCCATAGATTTTCAAAATTTATTATACTGGGAATTCAATCAACCACAACATCCAATATCAGATCATCACAGGATATCAATATTCAGATCACAGAATAATAAAATAAATTTTTTTTTGAGGAATCCAGTTGGATCCCTCCAACCTGTTTCCCTACATCCACAGACGTTAGCACAATACCAATTCCACTTCGAGGTGGAATATCGCGGTATATGGGATTTAAAATAAATCATCCGCTATTATGCGGCGCATAGGGTCTCATCCGCTATAAAATGCGGGAATATCAAATCCAATATATACATATGCCAATATATATATATTGGTATATACTACTATATATATCATCATATCAAATCAATCCAAACAATCATTCAATCAATCATTTAAATTTAACTATTTAAATTTAAATTCAACTGAGTGAGATTAACTCACCTTTGTTTTTATTTTGCCATCCATTACCATTTATTTCCATCCTCGCTTGTTTCCTTTCAGTTGTCGACCTTGAATACATATTATATAATTTCATTAACATTCAAACAATTTGGACAAATCAATTTCTATCTAATAAATTTTATTTTACTTAGTAAGGAAATTTTCCCGTTATCAAATAATTATATATAAGTTACTAAATAAATTAATTTCCACGATTTCTCAACCTTGTTTTAACCATTTACAGTTTATTACCTTTTTGAACAAATTAAACAATTACTTATTATTTATTCAATCCTAACCTGGTAATCTACTACAATTATCTTTTGTAACCAGACTAATTACAATAGGTTAATTCCTCTAATTAACTCCTTAATATTGTTTTCCAAATCCTATGTATATATACATATATTATTACCGTTTTACTGTTTATTTTTATATGGTGTATTATTATTATATCTTCTCAAAACAAAGCTTCAACATAAAGGTTAATATACCTTACAGAGAAGATGAAGCCAGAACGAATCCAATCGTTTCCTCCATCACCACACCACCGAACACCCTTACATCATCCTCACGCCCTACACCTCAGCTTCGTCAACATTACCGCGTCAACCTTCTCCAAGTCGCGATTTCAAGGTCCCATCGTAGAGCTCGAACCCGTGCTCGAATTTAACTAGACCACTGTAGCCTCGCGAGCTTCCCTGTCCCATTCGAGCGAACCCAAACTCGCTTCCACGAGAGCCTCCTAAGTCCACGCGAGCTCGAGCCAGCGATTTCCGCTCAATCGCGAATTGCCTTGACTTCGTTTCCCTTGAATGTCGACCTCCCTTCAAAACTACACGATGCTGACTTATCGCGAGTCTGCCCTTATCGTCGAAATCAAGTTCGACGTCCTTTCTTATATTTTTTTGAAAACGAACTGGGAGGTAGGGGAGATAAGGAGAAGCTCGGCCTCATTTCCGTTCGCTAATGCATTTCTTTTCGAACGAAGATTGATTTTGGCTTCAAATTTAAAAAGGTAAAAGGGAAAGGCCTAATCGATTTCGAACGAGGAGAAAGAAAAGGGGTAGCTCGGGTTTTTTTTTCTTCTTTTTTTCGAATGATTCGGCCTGGAAGCTTGAGGGAGACGAAGACGTAATATAAAATTGGAAATGGCTTCTCGAGTACGCTTGATAAAAATATCTTTGACTGTTATACTTTAAATTTTATTATATTATGGAACTTCCTAACTTCTCGTTAATTTGCCATTTAAATTTCGAATTGCTCTTAAGGAATGCCGCTAGGCGATTATAGGGTTTTATCCACGTTCCGCACATAATGGAACACGTTTCAGAAGCTAATTCGATCATATGCACGAGTTACGGAAGTAAACGATCAATTTTAAATTAAATTGATTAAAATAGTTCTATGTGTTTTGAGTTGCCAGGGTTAAACGACAACTCCGAGTGCTATGAAAATTGAAACCTGATAACAACTAACTATTACGGATCCAATGGGACTGGTTTCGACGAATTCCGAGACTGTGCCTCGGAAGGCTATTTTTAAATATCGATTCGAACGATATAATTTCAAAACTGAACAAAATACTCTGAAATCAAATTTTGAAAGTTCTATTATCTTCAGTATTACCAATATAAATTTTACAAGCCTTTAAATTATTTTTAACTGGCTCAAAACTCTCGATTCAACATTTTATCAAATTTTTAATTGTCTAATTCAATAATCTATCATCCAATAAATACTGTATATTTGAAAATTAATTTAAAATTTAACCTTCGAATATTTAAAATAAATTAAATATTCCCATTTCAAATATACAAAAATTCCGGGTCGTCACAACTCTTTACAAAAGTGCATTTGGTCATTCTTAACTTAGATACCGAATAAATTGCACTTCACATAAACTGATCAACCTGACATTTCAGTGATTGAATTCTCATATCTATCTTGTAAGCTGCAACCTTTGGTCTAGTATTACATTTAACACAACAAGATCATTGTTGTAATCAATTATACTGAATACACGATCTCATACTACAGTTTATTTGCTTATTTCAATGAACTAACTTTATCAAAGTTTCGTACATTACGAATTGTGACTGTTCTCCCCATAACATTTATATGTGATCATTTATTGATCAAGTATCCATATTTTTGTATTGCTTTAGTGTTAGAAACTCATTGAAGACAATACACGATCTCGATCAAGTAAATTTGCAAGTGACCAAGTTACAAATGTATTTAGTGGTTATATAATTAGGCGCTTGCATGGGTCTACATGCAAAAAATTATTGGTAAGTATATTTTATATTTCTATTTTTCAATATTAATTTAGCTCATTTGTATATTTTAATTGATAAACATTTTATAAATTATTTTAATTGCACATATTTATCATTGTACATTATTATAGTTTATACATAGTAGATGTTCTTACAATAATAGAAATGTTAAATGTTATCATTTCATTTTTCTAATAAGGCTCCCACTAGTCTTATATGTTTCTCTAAACCCTAAGATGAAACATAGACGTCTTTCAACTTCACTAGTTGGTGTTAAGGCTGTCTATCTTAGAATTCTGACCTTGAGTTTGCTCAACCAGTCAGAGCCCTACAAATGATGGATAACTCCTTATCGGTTGTATCATATACAACTCCTTACACATGGTTCCTTGTACTAATCTTATTTCGACCTTAAGTTTGCTCAACAAATCGAAAGAAATTATTCGCTCGTACCTACCATTTCATGATGGCCTAAGTATAGTATGTGTACCTAGAGTTTTCTCAACAAATATATATAATTAACTTATCTCATCTGGTCAATGTATTAATAATACTGCACAGAACCTCTCTAGCTTGAGTTTGCTTAAACCAGAGAGTATGCAAGTAATTTATTAATATATAAATGGTAGCGGATAACACTTATATTAAAGATTCATAATTTTCAATATATTTAAGTGAGCGATATCGACTTATGGAATGATGTAATTCCTATGAAATAGCCTCATGATTCAACTTTCAGACACATCAAAAATCACGGTATACGTACTATACGTATGTATTATTCCTTAAGTTTAATTGGGTTTCTTGCTATTCCGCCTTCAGTCTATACATTTATATTATATAAGTTTTATTATTATATAACTTTTATACTTTATTTAACTTATATAATATTTTATGTATAACATCATATTAATTAAATCTTATTTAATTAATTTAATTTATTAACTTTTTAATTAATTATTAAATTATTCAATTATAACACATTATATTGAATATATATACATATATCTTATATGTAACGACCCACTATTTTGAACCGTTCGAATTGACAATAATCCATACATGTCAGATTCGAATTGCTCAAAACAATATATTATTATATATATATTGGCAAATCCCAGAATATACTGTAAATAAATAAATCACAGAATCACAGACACAGAACAATCACATAATAATGCAGTGGGATAATACACTGTTATAATAGTAGTTCATGAAGCTACTAAAGAAGATACAATAATTTCTCAGAGTAATGTGACTAAAAAGAAATACATAGATACAAATACATAAACAAATACATAGTCTGAATGAGAATATCCGAATACAGAAACAACTGAGATAACTGGACAACTGAGCATAAGGTAGATAGACTTCAACAAGATCTAGGCTCCAAGAGAGAGTCACGAAAGCTGTAATACTCAGGCTGACCCGAGCATTCAAGAAAATAAAAAACACTCGAGTCAGGACTAACATTCTTATGTAAGTGATAAACTCATGTGAAACGTCAAATGAAATGCCAAGTAACTTAAAGGATGTTTGGGATCACCATCCTCTAAGGATCCGTTAAACTATCTACTATATAATAGAATACGCTATATATAATAGTAACTATCAGTAAAGTAAAATATCAAAATAGCGTTAAGCCATGTCCCATTCCACCCTTAACACATTTTTATAAATGTCATAGTCTATACAGCACCGTAAGCCCCACCGTAAACTAGTGGTTATCAGAGGGTACCCCATAGCTATAACACAAAACAAATCGTAGTAGTCGCGAAAGGGTAATTGTGACATCTCGGAATTTTGGGCAATATCAATTTAATAATCTACATTAAAAATTAAATTGATTTGATAATATTTGGAAATAAGATTTGAATTGATTTAATAATCTTCTTTTAAATAAATATTTAACTGATAATTTATCTTTTAAAAGCTAATAGATTGTTTCCTATTTATAATGTATATATATTTGTATATATTGTAAATAGATAAACTTTGTTTTAAATTTAATAAATTAAGGCATGTTTCCTAATTTTAATATTTTTGGTAATTTAGAAATTTGATTAATTTAATATTAAATAAATAACCATATGATTTTAAAATACTCAAGATAAATGTTTATTTGTTTAAAATGATTTTAGCCTAAGTTTAGATTTAAACAAGAAAGGTTGTTTTGTTCTTTTTAAATATAGTTTGTTTAAATAAGTAATTTATTAATAAAGAGATAGTTTCTTTTATAAATTATTTAAATTTAACAATGAGTTATATTTTAAATAATATTAATAATGTAATATCTTTACAAATGGGTTTTTTTTAGAAATTGTTATTTTAAATTTATTAATTAAGGGAAGCTATGATTTGGAAATTTTAAAATTTAGACTTTCAAAAATATTTAAAATAAAATAAACCTTATTAATATTAAAATTTAGTCTTTCTAACATAAGTATAAAATATAAATAATAATAGGCTAAGTATTTAATAGTTTAAGTTTAAAAATAAAAGAAAAATAAAAATAAACACATATGTTAGAAATAAATATGAAAGGGAATATATATGTTATGTAAACACTTAAGTAAACACATCACCTAAATTCTAACCATATGTTAATAAACTATAGATATACTTTTTTTATATCACAAAGACAAGACTAAAGCAAGGCTGCAAGTAATTATGAGTAGGCAAGAATAAACTATAGATACACATGTTTGCAAGGCTATAGACATAAGGCAAAGAGGGAAACATATTCATGTTTGCACAGGGAAATGGGTATGTACACTTGAAAAGAAAATAAAGAAAATGATGTATAAGTACCATACGAAATAAAATATAGGATAAGTTGTAGCATGGAGTACAACTTCATTTATTGCTTTGATCTCTAGTACTAGTAAAAATCTTATCAGCCCCCTAGTAGAGTAGAAAATCTCTGAACAAAGCTTGTACCAGTCTAATAAACAATACTATAAACCCTTTCCTATATCAATCTTCCTCATTTCTTTTCGTTTACAAAGAAAACTTAGCATACTAGAAAGTATATTTCAAATGAATCTTCAGTTCATCTCAACTAAATCTCCAGTTCAAGTTTTCAAAAGATCAGAAAGCATTTATTCTTTCAACACTCAAGTTTTCAAAGCTTGTTTCAAAATAAAAGGGGCTCTGTTCTTCCTTTCTAAAACAAGTGAGTAACATCACAATTTAAATAGTTAAATATATAATTATGTTGCCTGATCATCTATGGAAACAAATATGTTTGTGAATGAGTTTATCAGCTTAGTTTTGTATATGAAATATTGTTGTGCATATATCTGTATTCTTCTCTGATTCTAGTTCCAGGCTTAAATTTCAAATCAATATCTCTAGCTCTTGATCCAATCTTTGTTAAGACTTAAGTCTTGAACAAATTATGTTTGTTACATCATTGGTTTAAGTTAAAAATTTGTTTAAGTTAAAAATAATTTGTATGTTCTCTGGAAAAATATAAAACAACAGTCCAAGCATAATATGTTAAAATTACTTTACCATGTTTCAAGTATTCAGGTATATGAATCAAATACTTTAACTAAATCATGATTTTTAAAAGCAAAATCACAATTTCTAGTGTTAGAATTCGAGAGCAGTTCGAGTTGTTCGAATTTCCATTCTTTTGATGAATTCGAGTGATCTCATCGTTGACGGACTTCGGGGTTTCGTGTGAAGGTAGAGGGGAGTATTGTGTGCCAGGGAAAAATGGTGGGAAGTGCTCCAGTTCAACGTGGCAGCGGCGGCGATCAAATTAAATTTTTAAACCTAATTTTAGTATGACTGAGAATTTTGTTGCGTTCGTTGTCCTCGCTCGATCGAGTTTGCCGTGACTTTGGGGGATGGTAGAGGGGATGTTGGAGAGTGAGTGGCCAGAGTTGCATGAATTCTGGTGGTCGGGGTCGTGAGTACGAGGCGATGACAGGCTTTCGATGATGGGTTCTATGTAGTTCCAGATTTGAATGGTCATCTCGAATTCGACTTCGAGATTTGGGGTACGATCTGATGATCGTATTTGGGTCGTTGGATGATGGTTGGTAGGGGAAGATCATCGTTGATGATCTGAGATGATCAACGGCACGGTGCATGTGCACGGTGCACTGTTGTTCTGGTGCAGGTGAAGTTGGTTAAGCAATGGAGGTTGCTCGAGTTTATCTTGAGAAATTCGAGTATTTGCTCGAAGTATTGTAGGGTTCGACTCGAAGCATTTTGAGTAGGGCTCGGGTAGTTGCTTTTGTTATAGGTTTTAAAAAGAAACAAACCTGTTCTGTTTTGAATTTTAAATTTAAGTATAAAAGCTCAGCTTAAATTAATAGCATAGTTTTAAATTGAAGTTTAATCTGATTCAAGTTAGATTGAATCTCAGTTAAAAAAATATATAAAGTTTTTATTTAAATTGTGATTGACTACTTTAAAATGTTTAAGTAGTTGGAATTTTAAAATGAAGTTTCAATTGTAAGTGAAGTCTGAAATCAAAGGTTTAAATCTGAATTTAAATATAAATTCGAATCTTAGTTTTTAAATAATAGAAGTTTTTTAAATTAAAATTGTTATAGTTAATTTGAATGATTAAGTGTATTTTTAAATTGATTTAAATTAAAAAATGAAATTTGAAATAAATTGAAAGTAAATTATTTTAAATGCTTTTGATAATGATAATTTGATCATTAATAAGAATAATGTTCATCTTAAAGTAAATTAGGATTGAATGATTTGGATTCATTAAATTATTAAGATAATTAAAAATGGATAATTAATTAATTTAATTAATTAAAGATATGGATGATTAATTAAGTAATTAAGAGTTTAAATTAATTAATTTAAGTTTAAGACAAATTATTTAAAGACTAATTAATTTGTAATTAAGGGTCATTAATTAAATAAGATGTGATATCCCGGAAATTTAGCAATATCAATTTAATAATCATTATTAATAATTAAATTGATTTGTTGATTTATTTTATAAATTGACAAGTTTAATTCTTTTAAAGGTTAATAATATTTTAAATTGGCAAGTTTATTTCTTTAAAAACTAATAACATTTTAATTTAAGAATATCTTTTCTAACAATTTTAAATTGAGAAGATTTATCTTTCTAAAACTTATATAAATGTTTTATATTTATAATGTATATATATATTGGTATATATATATATATATATTATGAATAGGGAATCTTTTAATTTAATAAAACTGTGTTTTCAAATTATAATATATATGAATATATATATATATATATTGTTATTTGAAGTTATGTATTAAATTCAATACGATAATTATAAAGCTAATGTTAATATTTTCCATTTAAAATATATATATTTGTATATATTGGAATGGAAAGAATATTGAATTTGAATTTAATAAGATGTTTTCAAACTTTAATATATATATAATTTGTAATTTGGTTTAATACTTTTGAAAATGATATTTTAAGATTTAAATAAAAAGAATAATTTCTTATTTATTATAAACATATATTTTAAGTTTTATTTTGGTTAAGGTTTAAATTAAGAAGTTCAATTGTTTTTAAGATTCTTTCATTTTTAAAAATTCAAATATAAGTCAAAATAGGTTTGTGAAAATATACATAGAGTTAAACTCAATTTCTCAAGCATTTATAAATATGTTATAAATATTTGATTAAAGCATAAGTTGTTTTAAATAATTGTTTCTCACATGTGTACATTTATTAAAATCTAAAAGCTTATTTATAAAAGATAAATACATTTTATATACATGTAAATATTTTATAAATACATAGGTATAGCTTAAGTAAATTAATTAAAATAAGAATGTACATTTGTTAGCATATTAGAGTGGTGTGAAGACATTTGTAATTTGCAAACCTATGTGTAAGCTAATTAATAGGACAAGTGGCTTTATCTATTTTATTTTCTTTTCTCCTTGATAATTAAAGTTGTAAAAATTTATGAAAGAAGAAAAATCTGTTTTCATTTTTCAGTTAAGATTATCTTCATTTCTTTCTCCACTAAAATAATTCGAATCTAAAAATTCAAAGAAGATGTAAATCTGGAAATAAAACTGGAAATTCAAATGCAAGCTGGAAATCAAAGAAACAGGAGATCAAAATTCAACATCAGTTTAAAATCTTCATACAAACTGAAGTTCAGAATAAGGAAATCAACCGCAAGTCTATATTCAACTAAGCAAAAGAAATTAAGTTCAAAAATCAACATGTAGATGATAATTCAAAAGCCTGGAAAACAGCTTCTATTCTCTGTTCTTTGAGGTGAGTAAACATTTTCACTTAAAAACAGTTTTAAAAATCTGTTGTGATGGATGCATGTGATGGATGTTTTATGTGTTACTTAGTAATATGATATGAATGCATGTTTATGTATCTGAAATGTTTGTATGCCTATATATACAAAAATCTGCTTCTCTGTTTATAAGTTCTGGAGAGTAAACTTAAATTTTAAAAACAGTTCTTAAACTTGGTTTCAACCTGTTCTGGTGAATGAAAATCATCATGATGATCTCTGGAATATTGATTTAAATGGGATGCATGTTTGAATTGGGCGTCTTGAAATGCCTGTATAAATATAAAATGATTACTGTGTTTATAAAAACAGTTTCAGATTTTATAATAAATTCAATAACCTGATTCTAAATTCGAATTAGCTTATGAATTGTAAATAGAAGTTGTCTGTAATCAAGTAAGATATTATCTAAAAATGATTTCAGGTTTTTAAATTGAATAATTTGATATAAATATTTGAAATTACAGTGAATCCTAATTTGGGTCAAAATTTTATGATTTCAATTTTTAATTTTGATTTCATCATTGAATTGCAAATAGTAAACCATGATTTATGAAACTTGTATCATGATTTTTAGATCGGACATTAAAGAGAATTTTCGAATTTTCTGTTTTGGGTTTAATTGGCAATTTGAGGCGAACCATGGTGATCTGGGTGCCGGGTTTGAGCATGGAGGATGAGGGGACGATGAAGTTCATCAGAAAAATAAATTTGGAATTTATTAAGGAAAGGGTTGATTGGAAATTGAGGGATTAGGGTTTAAGACCCTGTGTTTTGTCGTTGATGTTCATCTGGGTTTCGCGGCGATGAGGGGCTATCGGAGTCCATCGCGAGGGGTCCTGGAGGTGCGGGAGGTTGCGACGTGGACTAGGGAAGGATCGCGTGGCATCTCGTGGCGAGGATCATCGGCGGCGATCGAATTACCTGGCAATGGCGTTCGAACGGATGGGTTCGATTGATCAAAATTCGATTCTCGATCAAGGTGAAGTTTTTGGGTTGCGCGATGGGATGACGAGGTCGAGAGCGACTTGCCGGAGGACTGATCGGAGTTCGTCGACGTTCAGACGTGGCGTGCACGTGCACGAGCTTGTTCGTGTGCATCTAGGTTTTGGGTTTGGAGGAGAAGCTTGGTCACGAGTTTTCGTTCGGGGATACTCGCATTTTTCTCGAAGCAGGGAAGTAGTGGAGTGACGCGAGTGATACTTCGAGTTTTTGATCGTTATACTCGGGTTTTGATATGAGCAGATTTTAAGAAATGTTTTAAAAACAAAAGAAACTTTGTTTTAGTGATTCTGAGTTTTAAATTAAAGTTAAAACAAGATTTTAATTATTTAACTAAATTGTTTTTTTCTAGAAAATTGTTTTAACAAGTTTAAAATAATTTAAATAAGTAAGTTTTAAAAGAATAGGAAAGTGGATTTCAAAATAATCTTTGTATTAAAATTTATTGAATAACTTTGTAAAGTTTCAAAGATTTTAAAGGTTAAAATTTAATGTTGTAATTGTTTAATTTTAAATAAGGAGTTATCTTAAGTAATTAAGAGTTTTGATTTATTAAAGAAAATTAATATGTGAAATTAATAAGGATAATTCATTTATATAAAATGATTTAAGAATAGATAATAATTTAAGTAAGATAATGATTTTCTTAATTAAGATCTTTTAAATATAAGGATTAAGAAATTAGTTCATTTATTTAAATAATTAGTTAAATAATTAACTAAGTAATTAACTAGTCATTATTAAAGATAATTACTTATAATTAATTAAGTATAATTACTTGATGAAGTAATTAAGAAATAATTATTGGATGTAATTTAGTAAAGATAAAATATTTAATAAAGTAATTAGAGGATAATTATTTTATGAAAGTAATTAAATAAGAAGTGATTAAGGCTAATTACCTAGTGTTATTAATTAAATAATTTATTTAATTAAAGGATTAAGGATAATTAATAAGGTAATTAATTATTTGTTAAGGTAATTAATTAAAAGTAATTAATTAAGGAAGATAATTAATTAGAGTTAATTACTGGTTAAGTTTAATCAAAGGTGATTAATAAATTATGGTTTAATTAAAGGTTAATTACTTAATGTAATTAATAAATAATTAAAGGTGTAATTAGGGATCATTAGTTTATAATTAATGATGTGATTAAGAGTTGATTAATTAAGATTAATTAATCAAATGACAACTAATTAATTGTAATTAATTAAGGATTAAAGTAATTGATTATAATTAATTAATTAATGAAGTAATTAAAGGTCAATTACTGTATTTGATTAAGAATAATTAATTTGTGAAATTAATTAAAGATAATTACTTAAATGTAATTAAAGTATAATTAATCAAGGTGATTAATTAAAGAGGATAATTAGAAAATGATTAATTAATTTATTTGTAATTAATTAATAATTATATAAGTAAGACTTATAATGAAGTAATTAATTTAGTTCACTTTAAATTAATTAAAGATAAAGATAGTTAATTTAATTCATTTTAAATTAATTATATTGTGATTAAGTAAATCATTGCTTATATAAGAATGGATGACATTTATTTGTCTTGAATGGATGTAATCTCAGAAATGAGATAAGTAATGTGGTGCGATATGAATGCTTGGTTGCATTATGATGGTAATATAGATTAACTATTGTGATGTTGATATGGATTACCTATTTTGTTATGAATCATTTGTTTATTTGATAATGTGATTATCAATTGTGATTTGTGAATTATCTATTTGTATGAATATAGATAAGTTAAATTGTTTAAACCTTTAAACAACTTGGCCTTAAAAGATACGTTTTGGATTTCGATGAGACCGGGATCGGGTTTCCGTATACCGGGATTCCAGGTCTGGAGACCCGAATACCACATCGATCCAAATTAACGATAGATCGTGAATCTCAAGTGAAGATGAAGATTTAGAGTGCAAGGGTTATTGTCTTTAACTCTGAGGGTGATTCCAAAATGAGTGTAACGAGATAATGTGTAACGACCCTGAATTTTGAACAATTTAATTTGAAAATATTTAATTAATTTTAAATATTTGAACGATGATTTGACTTGAATTTCAAATTATCTGAATGAATTGGCAATTAAATTTTTGAATTTAATCTATTGAAAGTTGAATAAAAAATTGAATCTTCGATTTTAAGCCGGTTAAAAATAATTTAAAGGCTTAGAAAATTCATATTGATAATACTGAAGGTAATAGAAGCTTCAGAATTGAATTTGAAAGCGATTTGTTCAATTTTGAAATTGTATCGTTTGAAATCGAATTTAAAAATAGTCTTCCGAGGCACAATCTCGGGATTTGACGAAACCAGTTTCATTGGGTCCGTAATATTGAATTATTACTGGATTTCAATTTTCGTATTTATCAAAATTGTTTTGTGAACGTACGACGTATAAACGCGTATAAGATTTAATTGAATTCAATTTGAATTTCTGTAACAACCTGGATTTTTGCCCGAATTATAATCATCGATAAACAATTAAAGTTGACAGATAATCTGTTGTTTATTGTTGAAATTTTATAACGATAAAATCTTCGTCAAATTGGCGATATTAATTTCTGTTAAATTTTATTGGAATTTGTAAATTGATTTGAATTCTCTTATTAAATTTTTATTTGTACAAGATGAATAAATATGTATAGAAAAATTTTAACAACTAAATTTAAACAAACCAAATTAAATACAAAACAATTCAGTTTTAAAAAAAAAAAGAAAAAAAAAATAAGAAAAAAAAAATATCTTACACCACCCATACCTAAAACCATACCGATCCCCTTACCCTTTCTTCTGTTAAACCCGCACCCCCCTTTCTCTTCAATCAGACGAACGAAAAATAAAATAAAAGAGCGAAAGAAAAAAAAATGGCGACTTGATAAAACTAGGGCTTGGCGATCTCGTTCGATCTGGCGAAATTTAGGGCTTCGGCATCCAATCAATCTTCGCTCGACTTTCTTCGTTCTTCGCACGCGACAGCTTCGATCAAAGGTGAGTAATTCCCCTTACTCACATCTACTTCGAATTCTTTGATTTTTGTATTCGAACTTGTTGATTTTCGCCGATGATGATATTATGGTTTTTATAGGGTTCGAAACCCTCGATTTTCGTTCGTCTGATTTTGTCAATATTTGTGTTTTGGCCATACGATTTTGCTTGGATGATTGTGATAAACTTTTGGCTAATTCAAATGCGTATATTTCACTGCTCCGATCATTTCTCTGTTGACTTGTTCGTAAACGTATACACTTGTTTCCCACGTCTTTGAATCATTTCATGATTTTCTCTGGTTAACTTCGACTTGGATTTTGTGATGACCACCGGCTTCAGCTCCGATCATTTTTCTGTTGCCTTTATTCTCTGATTTCATTTTGACTTTGGCATTCACTAACTTGATATTGGGTAAGCGAATCCACTACTCTGTATTAGCTTCGGCCATCACCATTGCCTTTATATTGTCTCTGCTGCATACCACTGCAATTTTTTATTATTCATGTATCTGCTAGTCGACTTGCATGTTACTTTGACTCGTTTCATTTGGAGTCGTGTTGTTACCTGCCTTGGTTGGTCTGCATCCACACTGATCTGATATTTGTTTGTTGCTGGTCAGGTTTGGTTGCATTTGCTTGTGATCTTTGGTCTCTGTTATCTCCATTTTGCATTCTGATTTCATTGTAAGTTTTTGTCGGTCTTGCACTGTCACCTATGTCTGCATATATGGGTGGATTGACTAGAAAGATATAGTTCATGTGATTTCAGTGTTTGATAGCCACTGTCTTGAATAAATTATGTTGGGTTTGCAGCTTCTTTCGGTATTAACTTTGAGGTTGTTTTTGGACTCGTTTCCACTGCAACATTTACGTTGCTTTGAATTTGTTCCAAACTGCTATTGTCTTTGGTCGTTTGTGAAATTTTGGTACCGTGTTAAAAGTTTGCTTGGGGTTGTTTTGTTAAGCGTTTGTCTTCTGTTTCTTCATATATGTGCATATATATATACGATGTATGTGTGTATGCATGTATGGTCGAGTCTAACTTGTGGGTTCAATTGAAACTGGGTAACATGTCATGGTATTGTTTCATGAGGTATCTTTGCCTTGTACCTTTAAGTGGTTCTGCATTTGGGGCTTCGACTTGTGTTATTTCGTGTTCTCTGGGCACATGCTCACATGAAATTGTTTTGAGTGCACTGCACTATCATTTTGTTGCATCCACTTTACTGCATATATACTTGAGTCTTCGTTTGTTATTGGCCTTCATATAGGTGCATACATACATTCATCGTTAGGCCTGGGCAGTTGGGTCATTTGGTATGCTGTTGCATCATGTTGTCACTGCATCATGTTGCCTGTTTCGGTATCAATTTTTGTTATTTGTGAAGCTGGCGCTGATTAGTTGCACTATTGCATACATGTCGTAGCCTTCGCAGTACATGTTGCAGTTTGCCCTTGAATCCAAAGCGGGGCTGCAGTTCATTTTTATAAAACTTTTGCACTTGATGAATTGTGCAGAAATGAGTTGTTTGGAAACTTGTTCTTGAGTTTGCTTGGGTATTGAACTGTTTCTTGCCTCTTTGATACTTGCAGTTTACTGACTTGACCTCTGCAGCTTTGATTGCTGTTAGTATTCACTCGAGTTGGCGAGGCAGTGCATGCGTACGTGTGCACTGCAGCCACCCAAACTCGACAGTTTGAATTGATATTTCTTTGCGTCGTGATGCATTGATTTTTATGCCGTATTGGCGAGGCCGTGCACGCGTGCGTGTACGGCAGCCAATCGAGTTTTGATGGTGCTAAAGTGAATTTCAATTGTTTTAAATTGATTTAGTCGATTGATAAATTGTTTATCTATCTCTATTGATGATTTAAATCTGCTGATTTATTGTTAACACACCGAAAAAACCTAATTCAGCTCTACGTAAGATAGCCAAAGTACGGTTGACCAATCGACATGATATATTTGCTCACATTCCGGGCGAAGGTCATAATTCGCAGGAACATCCTATAGTCTTAGTCAGAGGAGGTAGAGTGAAAGATTCGCCAGGTGTGAAATCCCATTGTATTCGAGGAGAGTTTATTTGTTCGAGAAGAATTTTTTCCATAATTTAACATAACATCCCGAATGATCTGTTGAAGATTTTAATTAGATTTAAGGAAATGGATTCACTTTTCTTTTTTCTTTTTTAGAAATTTCTTTCACCCCATAGGATAGAGGGGGGGAGGAAGTCTATTTCTTATATGTAGCCTTAAAAATAGTACCTGAAAAAAGAATTCTAGTTAGCCGCATGCCTGTTAGCTCTTTTACGCTCGGTAGTACTTCTCGTTATTTAGTATATTACGGGTAGATAAAATGGCAATAGAAGAATCGAACTTAGACTTATACACAACAACAATTGTTAAGTGTTATATTTTCGTTATCCGATTTCTTTGTTAAAAGAGTCGGATAGACGGGAATTATTGTGACTGTCGTCTATTTAAATTCTTATTGCCTCTATGCACTCATAAACTGGTTTGAATTAGACTGACCTGTGTATTATTTTCTTTTGAATATAATACTCGGGTCAGACCGAGTATTTTTACAGCTTGAAGATTTTCGAGCAGCGAAGTTAGAGGGAGAGTAAAGAATCATTTTTAAATTCAGAAGAAAATTGTATTTTATGATATTCCGCTGTATCTGTATAAAATTGTATAAACTCTGATGTATATAAAAAGATTTATAGTGATGAAATAAAGATTCATTTGTTTTAATTCAGTGTTATTATTCTGTGTTACTGTGGCTGATTCTGTTTAAACCTTATAAACTAAATAACAATTCGTCTTTTTGAACGTTTCGAGTTGGTTTAATTACCGACTGGAGGCGGTCAAAAGGGGGAATGTTACATAATGCCTTCGGTTTCGTTCGAACCCGGAACGAACTTGTATGGATTGAATGCTTTCAACACATCGTCAGGCGGACGATGAGCATTCTAAGTGATATGTTCTGATTAAAGGTAATCGTAACCTCAAGCCTCATCAACCAGGAATGGCTAAAACAGGGGAGGTGCAGCAAGGTTTCGTGGGTAGCACCCACTGAGAGCAAGATAGATCCCTGTCTAGAGGTCCCTTTTCTTTTATTCGGCTTAGTGTGTGGTTGGTCGCGCCAACTACGGGATTATCTTGTTCGGAATTATCCAGTAAGGGATGGTTCCGTGTGACGACCCGACTTTCCACTCCCGGAAAATCGCATCGACAGTAAGAAAGAAAGGGGTGAGAAGTAGAAAAGAAAAGAAGAGAAAGAAAACAAACACAAATACTCACAGCGGAAACGAACAAAATATATTATATCACATAAATATTACATAGTATCATATACAACACTTATCAGAGTTACACAGATTACACATCATATACTAGACAGTTATAAACATCTGTCTAGTTATTACATCTCAATCCAATACAGAGATCAATACAAAATCAACACAGCGGAAACTACTATCTATCTACAACGTCGAAGCCTCCTGCTCCATTGCTCCTCCACAATTCGTCAAAGCTAACCTGAATCCCTTGGCTACTCGTAAAAATTTGAGTACCCAAGAGTTTATAAAACAGAAATAAACAACTTGGGTCAGACATGGGTCTGGTGTGAGTAACAGGTTAAACTTGTTTAACTTCAAAAACCTTTTGAAAGAAAAGGTATCACGTAAGACTTCCCACACATAAACATGGGTAAGTTTTTACCTTACGCTAACCAAAACATTTGATAGGAAATTCGATTGTATTATAATAGGGTCTAGGGTTTTCAAGTAAAATACAGAAATAGCTGAAATGCTTACATCTCACATTCCAACATAGTTGGGCACAACTAATACGTACGGCACTTATTGGAGTTTGGATTCCATACAATGGCAGGGCTACCGGGGTACCGCCCGTCACAGTACGTGGCCTAGATCACCGTACCGAGGATCACTCCCAATCCCCTGCAACACAAGGTCGGAACATCCCTTACTGGATAATTCCCGCACAAGATACCTCACGGTTGGGATCAGCAACCGCACCACTAAGTCGAAATAGAAAGGGACATCTAGACAGAGGTAACCTTGTCCTACTTGGGTGCTACCCACTAACCTTGCTGCACCTCCCCTGTTTTAGCCATTCCCGGTTTGTGAGGCTTGAGGTCACGATTACCTTTAAAAAGAACACATCTATCTTAGAATGCTCATCGTCCACCTGACGATGTGCTGAAAGCATTCAATCCATACAAGTTCGTTCCGGGTTCGAACGAAACCGAAGGCATTAACTCGTTACACTCGTTTTGGAATCACCCTCAGAGTTAACGACAATAACCCTTGCACTCTGAATCTTCATCTTCACTTGATTCACGACCTATCGTAAATTTGGATCGATGTGGTATTCGGGTCTCCAGACCTGGAAATCCGGTATACGGAAACCCGATCCCGGTCTCATCGAAATCCAAAGACGTATCTTTTAAGGCCAAGTTGTTTTAAAGGTTAAAACAAATTCAATTCATTATCTTTATACACAAAGAAAGATAATTCACAACAGATAATCAACATTATCAGATAATCCATACAATTCAACTAACATCCATATCATACAGCATATATCTCATCAGAGATATCAATCAATGCCAAGTATTCAATACTATCACCCATTCATAAGTAATGATTTATATTATCTTTTAATTAATTTAAAGAATTAAATTAATTACTTCATCATTATAAATCTTACTTATATAATTATTAATTAATTACAAATAAATTAATTAATCATTCTCTAACCATCCACTTTAATTAATCATCTTGATTAATCATTCTTTAATTACATTTAAGTAATTATCTTTAATTAATTTCACAAATTAATTATTCTTAACCAAATACATTAATTAACCCTTTATTACTTCACTAATTAATTAATTAATTATAATCAATTACTTTAATCCTTAATTAATTACAATTAATCACTTATCATTTGATTAATTAATTTTAATTAATCAACTCTTAATTACATCATTAATTAATTATAAACTAATGATCCTTAATTACATCTTTAATTATTTTATTAATTACATTAAGTAATTATTCTTAATTAATCCATAATTATTAATTACCTTTGATTAATTTAATCCAGTAATTAACTTCCCTTAATTACTTCCATTAATTAATTACTTTTTTAATTAATTACCTTAACCAATAATTAATTACCTTATTAATTATCCTTAATCCTTTAATTAACTTTATTAACTAAATTACTTAATTAATAACACTAGGTAATTAACTCTTATTATCTCCACATTTTAATTATCTTTAAGTAATCCAAATCTTAATTTACTTAAGATAAACTCTTTATTATAATTAAACAATTACAACATTTAGTTTTTTACCTTTAAAATCTTTGAAACTTTTCTAAGTTATTAAATAAATTTTAAGGCAAATAACATTTTGAAAATCCACCTTCCTATTCTTCTTTTAAGACTTATTTATTTAAATTAATTTAAACTTGTTAAAACAATTCTAGAAAACAATTTAGTTAAATAGTTAAAATCTTGTTTTACTTTATTTTAAACTTAGAAACATTACAAAACAAAGTTTCTTTTGTTTAAAAACTAAAAAACATTTCCTTTCAAAATCCTTAAAGTCTGCTTCTAATCGACCCGAGCAAAACACGTAGAATTCCCGAAGTAAACTCGAGTCAAAACTAAATTCACACTGCTTCGAGTAAAACTCGATATTTCCCCGAACGAAACCCGAGCTAATGCTTTCTTCCCCAAATCCATATTCCCAGATGTAGAGACTTGCTCGTGCACGTGCACACCCTTACCGATCGACGACGAACTACGCCTGGCCTCCGACAAGTCAGACTTCATCACGTCACCGCATTCGACCCTTCATTTCTCCTCGATTCGAACGAGATTCGAAATCGAACCTTGAACCCATAATCTGGAAAACGTATCTCGCCAGAAATCGACCACCGCCGATGATCCTTGCCTCGAGAAATTCCTCCATCTTCACAGCAACTACGTCACGTCTCCCCTCATCTTCCGATCAATACGCGATCCCCTCCGATCGTTTCATGTTGTCGCGAAATCCAATTGAATATCAACGAGTATCCCAGGGTGTTAAACCCTATATCGCCTTCGCCTACCCCCTACGGTCAACTAAAAATACAATCTCCATTTTTCCTGAGATCAACAATGTTCAAGCTACCATCGACAACAATCTCGAACTTCAACTCGTCGTCAATCGTCAGCAATCGACGATAACCACAAAATCAATCAACCCAGAATTTCTCAATAGATACAATACTAAAAATCAAGATTTCTATATTAAAATTCATCATTTTCTAATACTAATCTGATTCTATAATCAAATTCTGAAATTAAGATGATTGATTTTTTAACTTATATTTAGATCATCACTGTATATATTTTATTTTTAAAAATTACTAAATATAAAATCTTGAAACAATTTTTATAATTAATACTACATTGTTATAATCATCTTTCATTCAAAGATCAAAGCTTAATTTGATTATATAAGGGGATATGAATTTTTCTATATGAAGTTGAAGCCTGTAAATAAACAGAGAAGTGTATATATACATCTATACAGACATTTCACAGACATTCCCTTATATGCATACATGCATTCATACCCAATCATTCATGTAAACATTGTATACTTTATTACTTCAACATTTATTATATGTATCAAACATAAGAACAGATTTAAAACTGTTTTTAAAAGAAAGTTTACTCACCAAAAATCAGAGAACAGAGAACATTTTCTGTTTCCAGGCTTGCATGTTTGATTTTGAACTTCTATTTGCCTAGTTGAATTTGAATCTAGCTGCTATGAATTTTCTCTTTTCTTTGTTGAATTTAAATTCTTGCTGTTTGATCTTTCTCTGATCTTCAGGTTGTTTGAAGAATTTGAAATTTCCTTGATCTTTCTTTTGATTTGCAATTCCAGATTTTACTTCTTCTTTTGCTTTGAATTTTAATTTCCAGGTTTTCATTTTTTCTTTCATTGATTCGAATTGTATTTTTAGTTGAGAAAGAAGTGAAGATGAATTTTAGCTGAAAGTGAAAACAGATTTTTCCCTCTTTCATATAAATTTTTATTTTAATTATCAAAGAAAAATATAGCCACTTGTCCTTTTTAAGTGTTAATTATCTTACACATATACCTTTATTTTTACAAATGTCACTAAACCACCTTAATAAGCTTACAAGTGTTAATCTTGTTTTAATAAATTTATTTAAGTCATTTATATGTATTTATGAAATATTTATATGTATATAAAAATGTATTTATCTTTTTATAAATAAGCTTTTAGATTTTATATAAATATAGAAATGTGAACTCATGAAAACAATTATTTATAATAGCTTATGTTTTAATCAAATTAAATGTATTATATTTTTATATACTTGGAAATTTATTTTAACTCTATATATATTTTTACAAACCCATTTTTACTTAACAATTTATCTTATGTTTGAAATTTAAAAATGAAAGAATATTAAAACAAATAAACTTCTTAATTTAAATCTTAACTAAAATAAAAACTTAAAATATATTCTTATAATAAATAAGAAATTATTCTTGTTATTTAAATCTCAAATATCATTTTCAAAAGTATTAAGTCAAATTAAAAATTTCCAAATTACAAATTATATAAATATTAAAGTTTGAAAATACTTTATTAAATTCAAATCCAATATTCTTTCCATTTCAATATATACAAATATATATATATTCAAATAGAAAATATCTTATTAGATTTTAAAAGATAAAATTACCAATTAATACTAATTTAATCAGATTATTAAATTAAATTCAAATCTTATTATCAAACATTATCCATATCAATTTAATTATTCAACAGATTATTAAATTGAAATTGTTAAAATTTCCGGGATATTACATTCCTCCCCCCTTAAAATAATTTCGTCCCCGAAATTTAAACAAAGGTAATTTAATAATCTTATTAAAGATTTAAATTCAAAACACAAGCATCTACTATCATCCATATGCTAGCAACCATAGCAACCAAATCATCCAATCAAACAATCTAACTATCTAGACTAAATTCTAGATAAAATTCCTCGAGTTTCCCCAAGTATATATATATATACCGGAATACTCGCTCTACAAACAATCTAAACTACTAAGCTATAGATCTCCTACTCATCTAGATCTACAGAACTAAACAGAATATCAGACTACAGACGAGTCTGACTCAATAACCAAACTTCCAGAACTGCTGATTCTAAAACCAGAGATAGATCAAATACGTACTCCCTCAGAGATACGTACAACTCAATGAATTCCAGTTATCCAAACTGACAATTCAATTCAAAAGACCAAATACTTATCCAAATCAGAACAGAGACGAGATCCAAACATAACTCTACTTCACAACAATCAGTAGATTCTAAACTTACTTCTCCCATCCAGAGATACACTCCAAACTACTTTTGCTGCTCAATTCTGATATGAGGTAGGACACAAGCACAGACTGGACAACTCACTTCTAGAAATAAGGTTCATTGATCCATAAATAAAACTCAGATACTCCAGCAAAACTTGAGCTGCTTCACCAAATCCATCTCTAGGAAACATCCTTCCACTAGACTGAACCACCGGTATCACTCCTGGAATCCAGTCGATAAGAAAACTCAACCTTCAGATGCGGACAAACTTCTGACTTCTCTGAAGACATCCAGAAAAACTCTGACAACTCAAGAGAACACTCAGACAATCGCAAGTCACTTTTGCGATCAACCCAGCCTAATTCCAAACAGACTGTTCTCTCTTTACCAATCAGAACAACTTACACTTATTTATCCAATTTATCGAAGAAATGGACCCACTCTTACTGCTTCTGAACTTCACCTTCAGAAAAACTGCTCAGCCAGAAAACTTCCTGCCATCACAGAATACTCCGAGCTGCACTGCTGACACTGATGCCAAGGACTTCCTACTCCAAAGATCTTCGAGAAACTCGAACTCCAAACCAAACAGAAACACCATGCTGAACTCAGCCACAATACCAAAGCATACACACTTCCTTAATCTTGTTCCAAAGAAAACATCTTCGGGAACATCCATCGTCACTGTATCTCATCATACAGCTACTATTACCTGAGGTATCAAGGTACCATCACTCGCTTCTGCCTCATCGACAGATCCAACTCTACTCATCCAAACTTCAGAGATAAACTCCGAACCATTACAGTTTCCTTCGGAGATCGATAAAATCCTTCACCACAGCAAAGCTTACTCGAGACAGTATTAGGTCTACAGTCTCGACAGATACACTTCCAACCTCAACATTTAAACTCCAACCATTGGTAATTGTGTTACACACACTACCACCTTATCTACCTTTATAACTTATATTGGAAAACCCGAACAGGTAACCCAATAAATAGGTAGAAATACATAAATATATTTAAAATGGTACTTTTTATATAGAAATTATTTCTGGGTAAAATTATTTCATTTACCTCTTTAAAACAATATTGTGTCCGTTGGCCTGGTTCAAGTGTTTAGAGATCCCTATCAATAACGTTAGCTACTCGTATTGACCAGAATCCATATACCACTCAACCGATCAATTAACACAATATAAAACCATTTTATATAACTAACAAATACGCGCTCTCATATATATATATATACACTCGGACTCAAACAGGTTGCTACAGATCCTATTTCTAATGAACAATCCTTCCGAACCTAGGTATTCACTCAACCTAGCGCTCTGATATTCACTTAACCAATAGCTTAGGTATTCGCTCAACCTATGCTCTGATACCACGTGTGACGACCCGACTTTCCACTCCCGGAAAATCGCATCGACGGTAAGAAAGAAAGGGGTGAGAAGTAGAAAAGAAAAGAAGAGAAAGAAAACAAACACAAATACTCACAGCGGAAACGAACAAAATATATTATATCACATAAATATTACATAGTATCATATACAACACTTATCAGAGTTACACAGATTACACATCATATACTAGACAGTTATAAACATCTGTCTAGTTATTACATCTCAATCCAATACAGAGATCAATACAAAATCAACACAGCGGAAACTACTATCTATCTACAACGCCGAAGCCTCCTGCTCCATTGCTCCTCCACAATTCGTCAAGGCTAACCTGAATCCCTTGGCTACTCGTAAAAATTTGAGTACCCAAGAGTTTATAAAACAGAAATAAACAACTTGGGTCAGACATGGGTCTGGTGTGAGTAACAGGTTAAACTTGTTTAACTTCAAAAACCTTTTGAAAGAAAAGGTATCACGTAAGACTTCCCACACATAAACATGGGTAAGTTTTTACCTTACGCTAACCAAAACATTTGATAGGAAATTCGATTGTATTATAATAGGGTCTAGGGTTTTCAAGTAAAATACAGAAATAGCTGAAATGCTTACATCTCACATTCCAACATAGTTGGGCACAACTAATACGTACGGCACTTATTGGAGTTTGGATTCCATACAATGGCAGGGCTACCGGGGTACCGCCCGTCACAGTACGTGGCCTAGATCACCGTACCGAGGATCACTCCCAATCCCCTGCAACACAAGGTCGGAACATCCCTTACTGGATAATTCTCGCACAAGATACCTCACGGTTGGAATCAGCAACCGCACCACTAAGTCGAAATAGAAAGGGACATCTAGACAGAGGTAACCTTGTCCTACTTGGGTGCTACCCACTAACCTTGCTGCACCTCCCCTGTTTTAGCCATTCCCGGTTTGTGAGGCTTGAGGTCACGATTACCTTTAAAAAGAACACATCTATCTTAGAATGCTCATCGTCCACCTGACGATGTGCTGAAAGCATTCAATCCATACAAGTTCGTTCCGGGTTCGAACGAAACCGAAGGCATTATCTCGTTACACTCGTTTTGGAATCACCCTCAGAGTTAACGACAATAACCCTTGCACTCTGAATCTTCATCTTCACTTGATTCACGACCTATCGTAAATTTGGATCGATGTGGTATTCGGGTCTCCAGACCTGGAAATCCGGTATACGGAAACCCGATCCCGGTCTCATCGAAATCCAAAGACGTATCTTTTAAGGCCAAGTTGTTTTAAAGGTTAAAACAAATTCAATTCATTATCTTTATACACAAAGAAAGATAATTCACAACAGATAATCAACATTATCAGATAATCCATACAATTCAACTAACATCCATATCATACAGCATATATCTCATCAGAGATATCAATAATGCCAAGTATTCAATACTATCACCCATTCATAAGTAATGATTTATATTATCTTTTAATTAATTTAAAGAATTAAATTAATTACTTCATCATTATAAATCTTACTTATATAATTATTAATTAATTACAAATAAATTAATTAATCATTCTCTAACCATCCACTTTAATTAATCATCTTGATTAATCATTCTTTAATTACATTTAAGTAATTATCTTTAATTAATTTCACAAATTAATTATTCTTAACCAAATACATTAATTAACCCTTTATTACTTCACTAATTAATTAATTAATTATAATCAATTACTTTAATCCTTAATTAATTACAATTAATCACTTATCATTTGATTAATTAATTTTAATTAATCAACTCTTAATTACATCATTAATTAATTATAAACTAATGATCCTTAATTACATCTTTAATTATTTTATTAATTACATTAAGTAATTATTCTTAATTAATCCATAATTATTAATTACCTTTGATTAATTTAATCCAGTAATTAACTTCCCTTAATTACTTCCATTAATTAATTACTTTTTTAATTAATTACCTTAACCAATAATTAATTACCTTATTAATTATCCTTAATCCTTTAATTAAATTTATTAACTAAATTACTTAATTAATAACACTAGGTAATTAACTCTTATTATCTCCACATTTTAATTATCTTTAAGTAATCCAAATCTTAATTTACTTAAGATAAACTCTTTATTATAATTAAACAATTATAACATTTAGTTTTTTACCTTTAAAATCTTTGAAACTTTTCTAAGTTATTAAATAAATTTTAAGGCAAATAACATTTTGAAAATCCACCTTCCTATTCTTCTTTTAAGACTTATTTATTTAAATTAATTTAAACTTGTTAAAACAATTCTAGAAAACAATTTAGTTAAATAGTTAAAATCTTGTTTTACTTTATTTTAAACTTAGAAACATTACAAAACAAAGTTTCTTTTGTTTAAAAACTAAAAAACATTTCCTTTCAAAATCCTTAAAGTCTGCTTCTAATCGACCCGAGCAAAACACGTAGAATTCCCGAAGTAAACTCGAGTCAAAACTAAATTCACACTACTTCGAGTAAAACTCGATATTTCCCCGAACGAAACCCGAGCTAATGCTTTCTTCCCCAAATCCATATTCCCAGATGTAGAGACTTGCTCGTGCACGTGCACACCCTTACCGATCGACGACGAACTACGCCTGGCCTCCGACAAGTCAGACTTCATCACGTCACCGCATTCGACCCTTCATTTCTCCTCGATTCGAACGAGATTCGAAATCGAACCTTGAACCCATAATCTGGAAAACGTATCTCGCCAGAAATCGACCACCGCCGATGATCCTTGCCTCGAGAAATTCCTCCATCTTCACAGCAACTATGTCACGTCTCCCCTCATCTTCCGATCAATACGCGATCCCCTCCGATCGTTTCATGTTGTCGCGAAATCCAATTGAATATCAACGAGTATCCCAGGGTGTTAAACCCTATATCGCCTTCGCCTACCCCCTACGGTCAACTAAAAATACAATCTCCATTTTTCCTGAGATCAACAATGTTCAAGCTACCATCGACAACAATCTCGAACTTCAACTCGTCGTCAATCGTCAGCAATCGACGATAACCACAAAATCAATCAACCCAGAATTTCTCAATAGATACAATACTAAAAATCAAGATTTCTATATTAAAATTCATCATTTTCTAATACTAATCTGATTCTATAATCAAATTCTGAAATTAAGATGATTGATTTTTTAACTTATATTTAGATCATCACTGTATATATTTTATTTTTAAAAATTACTAAATATAAAATCTTGAAACAATTTTTATAATTAATACTACATTGTTATAATCATCTTTCATTCAAAGATCAAAGCTTAATTTGATTATATAAGGGGATATGAATTTTTCTATATGAAGTTGAAGCCTGTAAATAAACAGAGAAGTGTATATATACATCTATACAGACATTTCACAGACATTCCCTTATATGCATACATGCATTCATACCCAATCATTCATGTAAACATTGTATACTTTATTACTTCAACATTTATTATATGTATCAAACATAAGAACAGATTTAAAACTGTTTTTAAAAGAAAGTTTACTCACCAAAAATCAGAGAACAGAGAACATTTTCTGTTTCCAGGCTTGCATGTTTGATTTTGAACTTCTATTTGCCTAGTTGAATTTGAATCTAGCTGCTATGAATTTTCTCTTTGCTTTGTTGAATTTAAATTCTTGCTGTTTGATCTTTCTCTGATCTTCAGGTTGTTTGAAGAATTTGAAATTTCCTTGATCTTTCTTTTGATTTGCAATTCCAGATTTTACTTCTTCTTTTGCTTTGAATTTTAATTTCCAGGTTTTCATTTTTTCTTTCATTGATTCGAATTGTATTTTTAGTTGAGAAAGAAGTGAAGATGAATTTTAGCTGAAAGTGAAAACAGATTTTTCCCTCTTTCATATAAATTTTTATTTTAATTATCAAAGAAAAATATAGCCACTTGTCCTTTTTAAGTGTTAATTATCTTACACATATACCTTTATTTTTACAAATGTCACTAAACCACCTTAATAAGCTTACAAGTGTTAATCTTGTTTTAATAAATTTATTTAAGTCATTTATATGTATTTATGAAATATTTATATGTATATAAAAATGTATTTATCTTTTTATAAATAAGCTTTTAGATTTTATATAAATATAGAAATGTGAACTCATGAAAACAATTATTTATAATAGCTTATGTTTTAATCAAATTAAATGTATTATATTTTTATATACTTGGAAATTTATTTTAACTCTATATATATTTTTACAAACCCATTTTTACTTAACAATTTATCTTATGTTTGAAATTTAAAAATGAAAGAATATTAAAACAAATAAACTTCTTAATTTAAATCTTAACTAAAATAAAAACTTAAAATATATTCTTATAATAAATAAGAAATTATTCTTGTTATTTAAATCTCAAATATCATTTTCAAAAGTATTAAGTCAAATTAAAAATTTCCAAATTACAAATTATATAAATATTAAAGTTTGAAAATACTTTATTAAATTCAAATCCAATATTCTTTCCATTTCAATATATACAAATATATATATATTCAAATAGAAAATATCTTATTAGATTTTAAAAGATAAAATTACCAATTAATACTAATTTAATCAGATTATTAAATTAAATTCAAATCTTATTATCAAACATTATCCATATCAATTTAATTATTCAACAGATTATTAAATTGAAATTGTTAAAATTTCCGGGATATTACATTCCGGCTTTGTGTTGCAGGGGAGTGGGCGTACTCCTCGGTACGGTGATCTAGGCCACGTACTGTGACGGGCGGTACCCCAGTAGCCCTGCCATTGTATGGAATCCAAACTCCAATAAGTGCCGTACGTATTAGTTGTGCCCAACTATATTGAAATGTGAGATGTAAGCATTTCAGCTATTTCTGTATTTTACTTGGAAACCCTAGACCATATTATAATATAACTGGATTTCCTATCAAATGTTTTAGTTAGCGTAAGGTAAAAACTTACCCATGTTTATGTGTGGGGAGTCTTACGTGATACTTTTGTTTTCAAAGGTTTTCAAAGTTAAGCAATTTAAACCGTTTACTCACACCAGACCCATGTCTGACCCAAGTGTTTATTTTCTGTTTTATTAAACTCTTGGGTACTCAATATTGTATTGAGTAGTCGAGGGATTCAGGTTAGTCTTGACGAATACTGGAGGAGCTGAGGAGCCGGAGGCTTCAGCGTGTAGATATATAGAGTTTCCGCTGTGTATGTTGTATTGTACTGATGTACTTGTGATGTATAATAGACAGAAGTTTATAACTGTCTATTCTGTGTTGTATAAATTGTATACTCTGATGTATATGATACTATGTAATATCTTATGTGATATAATATATTTCTCGTTCCGCTGTGAGATCTCTGATGTGTTGTTGTTCTTTCTTCTTTTCTTTTCTTCTTCTATCCCTTTCTTTCTTCATAATGATGCGTCTTTCTGGGCAGAGAAGGGCTGGTCGTTACAGTGGTATCAGAGCATAGGTTGAGCGAATGCCTAAGCTTTTGGTTAAGTGAATATCAGAACACTAGGTTGAGTGAATACCTAGGTTCGGAAGGATTGTTCATTAGAAATAGGATCTGTAGCAACCTGTTTGAGTCCGAGTGTATATATATATATATGAGAGCGCGTATTTGTTAGTTATATAAAATGGTTTTATATTGTGTTAATTGATCGGTTGAGTAGTATATGGATTCTGGTCAATACGAGTAGCTAACGTTATTGATAGGGATCTCTAAACACTTAGACCAGGCCAACGGACACAATATTGTTTTAAAAAAAGTAGATGAAATAATTTTACCCAGATATAATTTCTATATAAAAAAAAGTATCATTTTAAATGTATATGGTATTTGTGATGATTGGTTGAGATGATAATAATTTATCATCTAGGATTAGGAGTCTGAGTGTTGAGGTTGGAAGTGTATTTGTCGAGACTGTAAACCTAATACCGTCTCGAGTGAACTTTACAGTTGTGTAAGGATTTCATAATCTCTGAAGGAAACCTGTTAAGGTTCGGAGTTTGTCTTTGAAGTTGGATGAATAGAGTTAGATCTATTGGATGAGCTGAAGCAAGTGATGGTATCTTGGCAACTTCAGGAAGTAGTAGCTGTGTGGTGAGACGCGGTGACTATGGACGTTTCTGAAGATGTTTCTTCTGAAGCAAGTTTAAGGAAGTAGATCTGTTTCGGTGTTGTGGCTGGGTCCAGCGGGGTGTTTCTTTTTGCTTTGAAGTCCGAGTTTCTCAAAGAGTTTCGAATAAGAAGTCTTTGGTATCTGTGACAGCAGTGCGGCTCGGAGTGTTCTGTGTGTTAGCAGGAAGTTTCTGGCTGAGTAGTTTTTCTGAAGTTGGAGTCCAGAAGCAGCTGAGTGAATCCATTTCTTCGATGAATTGGATAGTTAAGTATGAGCTGTTCTAATTTGTGAAGAGAGAACAGTATCTGTGGAAGTTAGGTCGAGTTGATCGCAAAAGAGACTTGCGATTGTTTGAGTGTTCTCTTGGGTTATTGGAGATTGAGATTCCGTATCGACTTGATTCGTGGAGTTACTGGTGGTCCAGCTTAATAGAAGGATGTCTCCGAGAGAAGAATTTGGTGAAGCAGCTAAGGATTCTTTGGAGAGGGATTGATCATACCTAATTTTCTGGAAGGAATTCTATTGGGATGTTTTTGACCAAGTGGAAGGGTTCACTAAGATTTTATAGATATGGTGAATTGTGGATGATCAAGTTTGCTCGAGTTTCTCCGATGGCATTCTCATATATTCCATATCAGAGTTGTGCAGCGGAAGCAAGATAACAGCTATTCTAGAGTGGGAGCAACCGGGAGTTGTGATTTTCTTGGAGTAAAGGATTTCTATAGGAAATTCAAGTGTATCTCTAAGTGTGAAGAATTTTCAAGATCTGGAGGTAAGATTGTCAAGTGCAACTGTTTGGCTATTCCAGAAAGGAGAAGTAGTTCGAAGTGCTCTAATGTTTGTAAAGTAGAGTTGTGTTCTGGATTTCGGTGATTTTTGGGAACCATTTTGTTGAGTAGGATCCAGAAATTGATTTGATGTTGGTCTAGATTATTTCAAGAGGCATCAGCAAGAGTTAAGCTGATCAGGAAGGATGAAGTGACTCAGGATCGTCAAAAGAGTTAAACAGTTAAGAATGGATGGAATTTGGAATTTGAAGTTGAAATTTGGATATTGTTTAAGTTTTCTCCAATCAAAGGAGATATAAGATTTGGAAAAATTGGAGAGTGAGCTCCAGAAGTATTATGAGATTTTTCCTATGTTCCCAAGAGGATTAGTTCTTTGATCTATAGGATTAAATGGCCAGTTCGGATAACTGGAATTCATTTTATTTCACGTATCTCTGAGGGAATACGTGTTTGATCTGTCATTGGTTGTGGGATCAGCAGTTCAGAAGGATTTGGTAGTTGAGATGGTTTTGAGTTTAGTCTGATATTTTGTTCAGATTTGTAATCTAGATGGGAAGGAGTTCTAGATTATTGTAGATAGTTAGTTAAGATCCTGTAGAACGAGTATCCCGGTATATATATATACTTGGGGAAACTCGAGGAAATTCTATCCAGAATTTTTACTGGATAGTTAAATTTGTTTGTTGTATTGATTTATATGGTTGCTATGATTGATAGTGTATGATTGATATGTATGGTTGCTGTTTAAAATTAAAAATTTGCTGGGTTATTAAATTATCTTTGCTTTTAAATTTCGGGGACGAAATTATTTTAAGGGGGGAGGAATGTGATATCCCGGAAATTTAGCAATATCAATTTAATAATCATTATTAATAATTAAATTGATTTGTTGATTTATTTTATAAATTGACAAGTTTAATTCTTTTAAAGGTTAATAATATTTTAAATTGGCAAGTTTATTTCTTTAAAAACTAATAACATTTTAATTTAAGAATATCTTTTCTAACAATTTTAAATTGAGAAGATTTATCTTTCTAAAACTTATATAAATGTTTTATATTTATAATGTATATATATATTGGTATATATATATATATTATGAATAGGGAATCTTTTAATTTAAATAAACTGTGTTTTCAAATTATTATATATATGAATATATATATATATATATTGTTATTTGAAGTTATGTATTAAATTCAATATGATAATTATAAAGCTAATGTTAATATTTTCCATTTAAAATATATATATTTGTATATATTGGAATGGAAAGAATATTGAATTTGAATTTAATAAGATGTTTTCAAACTTTAATATATATATAATTTGTAATTTGGTTTAATACTTTTGAAAATGATATTTTAAGATTTAAATAAAAAGAATAATTTCTTATTTATTATAAACATATATTTTAAGTTTTATTTTGGTTAAGGTTTAAATTAAGAAGTTCAATTGTTTTTAAGATTCTTTCATTTTAAAAAATTCAAATATAAGTCAAAATAGGTTTGTGAAAATATACATAGAGTTAAACTCAATTTCTCAAGCATTTATAAATATGTTATAAATATTTGATTAAAGCATAAGTTGTTTTAAATAATTGTTTCTCACATGTGTACATTTATTAAAATCTAAAAGCTTATTTATAAAAGATAAATACATTTTATATACATGTAAATATTTTATAAATACATAGGTATAGCTTAAGTAAATTAATTAAAATAAGAATGTACATTTGTTAGCATATTAGAGTGGTGTGAAGACATTTGTAATTTGCAAACCTATGTGTAAGCTAATTAATAGGACAAGTGGCTTTATCTATTTTATTTTCTTTTCTCCTTGATAATTAAAGTTGTAAAAATTTATGAAAGAAGAAAAATCTGTTTTCATTTTTCAGTTAAGATTATCTTCATTTCTTTCTCCACTAAAATAATTTGAATCTAAAAATTCAAAGAAGATGTAAATCTGGAAATAAAACTGGAAATTCAAATGCAAGCTGGAAATCAAAGAAACAGGAGATCAAAATTCAACATCAGTTTAAAATCTTCATACAAACTGAAGTTCAGAATAAGGAAATCAACCGCAAGTCTATATTCAACTAAGCAAAAGAAATTAAGTTCAAAAATCAACATGTAGATGATAATTCAAAAGCCTGGAAAACAGCTTCTATTCTCTGTTCTTTGAGGTGAGTAAACATTTTCACTTAAAAACAGTTTTAAAAATCTGTTGTGATGGATGCATGTGATGGATGTTTTATGTGTTACTTAGTAATATGATATGAATGCATGTTTATGTATCTGAAATGTTTGTATGCCTATATATATACAAAAATCTGCTTCTCTGTTTATAAGTTCTGGAGAGTAAACTTAAATTTTAAAAACAGTTCTTAAACTTGGTTTCAACCTGTTCTGGTGAATGAAAATCATCATGATGATCTCTGGAATATTGAGTTAAATGGGATGCATGTTTGAATTGGGCGTCTTGAAATGCCTGTATAAATATAAAATGATTACTGTGTTTATAAAAACAGTTTCAGATTTTATAATAAATTCAATAACCTGATTCTAAATTCGAATTAGCTTATGAATTGTAAATAGAAGTTGTCTGTAATCAAGTAAGCTATTATCTAAAAATGATTTCAGGTTTTTAAATTGAATAATTTGATATAAATATTTGAAATTACAGTGAATCCTAATTTGGGTCAAAATTTTATGATTTCAATTTTTAATTTTGATTTCATCATTGAATTGCAAATATTAAACCATGATTTATGAAACTTGTATCATGATTTTTAGATCGGACATTAAAGAGAATTTTCGAATTTTCTGTTTTGGGTTTAATTGGCAATTTGAGGCGAACCATGGTGATCTGGGTGCCGGGTTTGAGCATGGAGGATGAGGGGACGATGAAGTTCATCAGAAAAATAAATTTGGAATTTATTAAGGAAAGGGTTGATCGGAAATTGAGGGATTAGGGTTTAAGACCCTGTGTTTTGTCGTTGATGTTCATCTGGGTTTCGCGGCGATGAGGGGCTATCGGAGTCCATCGCGAGGGGTCCTGGAGGTGCGGGAGGTTGCGACGTGGACTAGGGAAGGATCGTGTGGCATCTCGTGGCGAGGATCATCGGCGGCGATCGAATTACCTGGCAATGGCGTTCGAACGGATGGGTTCGATTGATCAAAATTCGATTCTCGATCAAGGTGAAGTTTCTGGGTTGCGCGATGGGATGACGAGGTCGAGAGCGACTTGCCGGAGGACTGATCGGAGTTCGTCGACGTTCAGACGTGGCGTGCACGTGCACGAGCTTGTTCGTGTGCATCTGGGTTTTGGGTTTGGAGGAGAAGCTTGGTCACGAGTTTTCGTTCGGGGATACTCGCATTTTTCTCGAAGCAGGGAAGTAGTGGAGTGACGCGAGTGATACTTCGAGTTTTTGATCGTTATACTCGGGTTTTGATATGAGCAGATTTTAAGAAATGTTTTAAAAACAAAAGAAACTTTGTTTTAGTGATTCTGAGTTTTAAATTAAAGTTAAAACAAGATTTTAATTATTTAACTAAATTGTTTTTTTCTAGAAAATTGTTTTAACAAGTTTAAAATAATTTAAATAAGTAAGTTTTAAAAGAATAGGAAAGTGGATTTCAAAATAATCTTTGTATTAAAATTTATTGAATAACTTTGTAAAGTTTCAAAGATTTTAAAGGTTAAAATTTAATGTTGTAATTGTTTAATTTTAAATAAGGAGTTATCTTAAGTAATTAAGAGTTTTGATTTATTAAAGAAAATTAATATGTGAAATTAATAAGGATAATTCATTTATATAAAATGATTTAAGAATAGATAATAATTTAAGTAAGATAATGATTTTCTTAATTAAGATCTTTTAAATATAAGGATTAAGAAATTAGTTCATTTATTTAAATAATTAGTTAAATAATTAACTAAGTAATTAACTAGTCATTATTAAAGATAATTACTTATAATTAATTAAGTATAATTACTTGATGAAGTAATTAAGAAATAATTATTGGATGTAATTTAGTAAAGATAAAATATTTAATAAAGTAATTAGAGGATAATTATTTTATGAAAGTAATTAAATAAGAAGTGATTAAGGCTAATTACCTAGTGTTATTAATTAAATAATTTATTTAATTAAAGGATTAAGGATAATTAATAAGGTAATTAATTATTTGTTAAGGTAATTAATTAAAAGTAATTAATTAAGGAAGATAATTAATTAGAGTTAATTACTGGTTAAGTTTAATCAAAGGTGATTAATAAATTATGGTTTAATTAAAGGTTAATTACTTAATGTAATTAATAAATAATTAAAGGTGTAATTAGGGATCATTAGTTTATAATTAATGATGTGATTAAGAGTTGATTAATTAAGATTAATTAATCAAATGACAACTAATTAATTGTAATTAATTAAGGATTAAAGTAATTGATTATAATTAATTAATTAATGAAGTAATTAAAGGTCAATTACTGTATTTGATTAAGAATAATTAATTTGTGAAATTAATTAAAGATAATTACTTAAATGTAATTAAAGTATAATTAATCAAGGTGATTAATTAAAGAGGATAATTAGAAAATGATTAATTAATTTATTTGTAATTAATTAATAATTATATAAGTAAGACTTATAATGAAGTAATTAATTTAATTCACTTTAAATTAATTAAAGATAAAGATAGTTAATTTAATTCATTTTAAATTAATTATATTGTGATTAAGTAAATCATTGCTTATATAAGAATAGATGACATTTATTTGTCTTGAATGGATGTAATCTCAGAAATGAGATAAGTAATGTGGTGTGATATGAATGCTTGGTTGCATTATGATGGTAATATAGATTAACTATTGTGATGTTGATATGGATTACCTATTTTGTTATGAATCATTTGTTTATTTGATAATGTGATTATCAATTGTGATTTGTGAATTATCTATTTGTATGAATATAGATAAGTTAAATTGTTTAAACCTTTAAACAACTTGGCCTTAAAAGATACGTTTTGGATTTCGATGAGACCGGGATCGGGTTTCCGTATACCGGGATTCCAGGTCTGGAGACCCGAATACCACATCGATCCAAATTAACGATAGGTCGTGAATCTCAAGTGAAGATGAAGATTTAGAGTGCAAGGGTTATTGTCTTTAACTCTGAGGGTGATTCCAAAATGAGTGTAACGAGATAATGCCTTCGGTTTCGTTCGAACCCGGAACGAACTTGTATGGATTGAATGCTTTCAACACATCGTCAGGCGGACGATGAGCATTCTAAGTGATATGTTCTGATTAAAGGTAATCGTAACCTCAAGCCTCATCAACCAGGAATGGCTAAAACAGGGGAGGTGCAGTAAGGTTTCGTGGGTAGCACCCACTGAGAGCAAGATAGATCCCTGTCTAGAGGTCCCTTTTCTTTTATTCGGCTTAGTGTGTGGTTGGTCGCGCCAACTACGGGATTATCTTGTTCGGAATTATCCAGTAAGGGATGGTTCCGGCTTTGTGTTGCAGGGGAGCGGGCGTACTCCTCGGTACGGTGATCTAGGCCACGTACTGTGACGGGCGGTACCCCAGTAGCCCTGCCATTGTATGGAATCCAAACTCCAATAAGTGCCGTACGTATTAGTTGTGCCCAACTATGTTGAAATGTGAGATGTAAGCATTTCAGCTATTTCTGTATTTTACTTGGAAACCCTAGACCATATTATAATATAACTGGATTTCCTATCAAATGTTTTAGTTAGCGTAAGGTAAAAACTTACCCATGTTTATGTGTGGGGAGTCTTACGTGATACTTTTGTTTTCAAAGGTTTTCAAAGTTAAGCAATTTAAACCGTTTACTCACACCAGACCCATGTCTGACCCAAGTGTTTATTTTCTGTTTTATTAAACTCTTGGGTACTCAATATTGTATTGAGTAGTCGAGGGATTCAGGTTAGTCTTGACGAATACTGGAGGAGCTGAGGAGCCGGAGGCTTCAGCGTGTAGATATATAGAGTTTCCGCTGTGTATGTTGTATTGTACTGATGTACTTGTGATGTATAATAGACAGAAGTTTATAACTGTCTATTCTGTGTTGTATAAATTGTATACTCTGATGTATATGATACTATGTAATATCTTATGTGATATAATATATTTCTCGTTCCGCTGTGAGATCTCTGATGTGTTGTTGTTCTTTCTTCTTTTCTTTTCTTCTTCTATCCCTTTCTTTCTTCATAATGATGCGTCTTTCTGGGCAGAGAAGGGCAGGTCGTTACATAAGATTAGATTTAATTAATGATTAGGGATGAATTAATCAAGTAATTTAAGATTAATTAAGTTATAGTTAAAAACTTAAATTAATTAAATAATTAGAAGTTGATTAATTGGTTATTAAGGATAAATTAACTTGTAATTTATATTGATTTATCTAAGTTAAATTTCTTAAGAAAAGAAATTAAGAATTGTTAGTAGTTAATGAAGGTCATTAACTTAAGATTTGTTTAATAATTAATCAATGTGATCAATTTTAATAATTAATTTGATTAGTTAATTTAAGGAAAATAAATGGTGAAATTGTTTTAGTGTAATTAAAGGAATTAATTACTCAAGGTAATTAATTAAATAAATTTGATTTATTTAAGTTAATTAATTTAGTTTAATTAATTTAAATTAATCATTGGATGATTTGATAAGTATAATTACTTAAATGTAATTAATGAAGTGTAATTACTTAATGAAGTAATTAATGGTAATTACTATATGTAATTAATTGAAGATGATTTAAATAGGATAGTAGTTTGGATTAATTTACTTTGGGTAAGTAATCAAGGGATTAATAGAAATAATTAATTAAGGAGTAATTAATTTATTTAATGAAGTAATTAAGGGTAGTTAATTACTAAATGGGATTTAGTCAAGGGTGATTAATAACTATGGTTTAAGTAAAGATTTATTTACTTAATGTAGTTGATTTAAATAGAATAATTAATTAAAAATGTAATTAGGGATCATTAAAGTATATAATTAATGATGTAATTAAGGGTTGATTCATTAAGACTAATTAATCAATAATAAGTATTTTTGAGAAATTAATTAATGTAATTAATTAAGGATAAATGTAATTAATTATAGTTAATTAATAAATGAAGTAATTAAAGATTAATTACTGTATTGGTTAAGGATAATTAATTTGTGAAATTAATTAAAGGATAATTACTTGAATGTAATTAAAGTATAATTAATCAGGGATGATTTATTAAGATGGAAATTAGAGAATGATTAATTAATTGATTTGTAATTAATTAATGGTTATGTAAGCAAGATTTATAATGATGAAGTAATTAATTTAATTTACTTTAAATTAATTAGAGATAAGTAATTAATTTAATTCATTTTAAATTAATTATAAATGGTGTGATTATTAATCCTTGTTTATGTATGATGGATGATATTGATTTCCTTGAATGATTTGAAATCTCAGATATGAGATAAGTAGTGTTGTATGATATGGTTGCTTTGGCTGAAATGTGATAATAATATAGATTATCTATTTGTGATAATATTGTGAATTATCAATCTGTGATATTGTGAATTATCTATCTGTGTGTATATGGATAATGAAATGAACTGTTTTAACTTTAAAACAACTTGGCCTTAAAAGATATGGTTTGGATTTCGATGAGACTGGGATCGGGTTTCTAGATTTGGATATCCGAAAACCACATCGATCCAAATTAACGATAGGTCGTGAATCTCAAGTGAAGATGAAGATTCAGAGTGCAAGGGTTATTGTCGTTAACTCTGAGGATGATTCCAAAATGAGTGTAACGAGATAATGCCTTCGGTTTCGTTCGAACCCGGAACGAACTTGTATGGATTGAATGCTTTCAGAACATCGTCAGGTGGACGATGAGCATTCTAAGTGATGTGTTCTGATGAGGTAATCGTGACCTCAAGCCTCATCAACTAGGAATGGCTAAAATAGGGGAGGTGCAGCAAGGCTTCGTGGGTAGCACCCACTTGATAGCGAGATTTTCCCCTGTCTAGATGTCCCTTTATATTCGACTGTGTGGGCAGTTGTGGCCACAACTGCTGGGGTTATTTCGTTCGGGACTGTCCAGTAAAGGATGGTTTCGGCCTTGTGTTGTAGGGGATTGGGAGTAATCCTCGGTACGCTGATCTAGGCCAGGTACTGTGACGGGCGGTACCCCAGTAGCCCTGCCATTGTATGGAATCCAAAATCAATTAAGCGCCATCGGATTTGATTGTAGACCTAGTATGCTGGAATTTAATCATGTAACAATTTCAGCTATTTCTTATTTACTTGAAAACCCTAGACCCTATTATAATATCACTGAATTTCCTATCAAATGTTTGGTTAGCGTAAGGTAAAAACTTACCCATGTTTATTTGTGGGAAGTCTTACGTGATACCTTTTGTTTTCAAAGGATTTTCAAAGTTAAGCAACTTTAACCTGTTACTCATACCAGACCCATGTCTGACCCGGAGTTTATTTCTGTTTTTCTTAAACTCTCGGGTACTCAAATTTTTACGAGTAGCCAAGGGATTCAGGTTAGCTTTAACGATTGTGGAGGAGCAATGGAGCAGGAGGCTTCAGCGTTGTAGATATGTATAGTGTTCCGCTGTGTTGGTATCTCTGTGTTGTATTTGAGTTGTATCGAGTTGTATTAACTAGACAGGTGTTTATAACTGTCTAGTATGTGATGTATTATCAGTGTAACTCTGATTAATGTTGTATATTATGTAATATTTATGTGATTAATATAATTTATTCACTCCACTGTTGAGATTCTGATGTTGTTTCTTCTTTCTTCTTTATCTTTCCTCTTTCCTACCCCTTTCTTTCTTAAAGATGATGCGACTTTCTAGTAGTAGAAAGTTGGGTCGTCACACTTGGTATCAGAGCGCTAGGTTGAGTGAATACCTAGGCTCTTAAGTGATTTCTTTCTAGAGAGAGCGTATTTGTATTTTTGATATATATATATATATATATATATATATATATATATATATTTCTACCTATCTATTGGGTTACCTGTTCGGGTTTTCCAATATAAGTTATAAAGGTAGATGGGGTAGGGGTGTGTGTAACACGACTACCAATGGTTAGAGTTTGTTGAGGTTGGAAGTGTATCTGCCGAGACTGTAGACCTAATAACGTCTCGAGTGAATTTTGGTTGTGGTGTAAGGATTTCACCAATCTCTGAAGGAAATCTGTTAGGGTTCGGTGTCCATTTTTTTAAGTGCAAGTTTGGATGAGTATAATTTGGATTCTGACAGTTGAGTAGAAGCTAGTGATGGTATCTTGGTATCTCAGGAAGTAGTAGTTGTGTGATGAGATGTAGTGGCTTTGGGTTGTTTCCGAAGATGTTTCTCAAAGAGCTTTGGATTAGGAGGTTATTTGTCAGCAGTTTCTAGAGGTGAAGTTCAGAAGCAGCAGTGTGGATCCATTTCTTTGATGGATTGTCTAGATAGGCTTAAGCTATTCTGATTGGTAAAGAGAGAACAGTTTTCTTTGGATATTAGATTGGGTTGATCGCAAAAGTGACTTGCGATAGTTGAGTGTTCTCTTGGTTTGTCAGAGATCTTTCGGGATTTCTGAGTCTTCTCTTTATGGATCGGTTGAACCATATTTCTGGGATGTGTTGTCCAGTTTGTGCTCGTGTGTATCATCAACATTTTCATACTCAGATCAGAGTTGTGCAGCGGAAGCAGTTTGGGAGTGCATCTGTTTATCTTTTCGGATAGGAAAAGTAAGTTCAGTCTTCTAATGTTTGAGGAGTAGAGTTTGTGTTCTTGGATTGATTGTGAGTGGATCATTTTGATGAGTTGTTTTGAGAGTCATCAGCGAAGGTTGAGCTGATCAGTAGGGATGAAGACAGCCCAGGATCGTCAGATGAGTTTTGTGGATAAGAAATGAAGGAATTTGGATTTCGAAGTTGGAGATTTCATTTTGGATAAGTTTTCTCCAATCGAAGGAGCTTTTAGGTTTGGTAAGATTGGGAAGCCAACTCCGAGGTATCTTGGATCTTTTCTGTGCTGTAAGGATAAGTGTTTGGTCTTCAGGATTGAATTGTCAGTTTGGATAACTGGGGTTCGTGTGTTTCACGTATCTCTGAGGGAGTACGTGTAAGATTCTATCTCTGGTTATAGAACCAACAGTTCAGGAAGTTTTGGTTGTTGAGTCAGACTTGTCTATAGTCTGATATCTTGTCTAGTTTTATAGATCTAGATGAGTAGGAGCTCTATAGCTTAGTAGTATAGTTTTGTTTGGAATCTGTAGAGCGAGTATCCCGGTATTTTTACTTGGGAAACTCTAGATAGTCCTATCCTGATTTTGTCTGGATAGTTAGATTTGTTTGATTGGATGAGTTGGTTGCTATGGTTGTTAGCATATGATTAATATATGCTTTTGTTTTTTTAAAATTAAATCTTTAATTAGATTATTAAATTACCTTTGTTTTAAATTTCGGGGATGATATTCTTTTAAGGTGGGAGGAATGTGACATCCTGGAATTTTGGGCAATATCAATTTAATAATCTACATTAAAAATTAAATTGATTTGATAATATTTTGGTAATAAGATTTGAATTGATTTAATAATCTTCGTTTAAATAAACACTTAACTGATAATTTATCTCGTAAAAGCTAATAGACTGTTTTCTATTTATAATGTATATATATTTGTATATATTGTAAATAGATAAGCTTTGTTTTAAATTTAATAAATTAAGGCATGTTTCCTAATTTTAATATTTTTGGTAATTTAGAAATTTGATTTAATTTAATATTAAATAAATAACCATATGATTTTAAAATACTCAAGATAAATGTTTATTTCTTTAAAATGATTTTAGCCTAAGTTTAGATTTAATCAAGAAAGGTTGTTTTGTTCTTTTTAAATATAGTTTGTTTAAATAAGTAATTTATTAATAAAGAGATAGTTTCTTTTATAAATTATCTAAATTTAACAATGAGTTATATTTTAAATAATATTAATAATGTAATATCTTTACAAATGGGTTTTTTTAGAAATTGTTATTTTAAATTTATTAATTAAGGGAAGCTATGATTTGGAAATTTTAAAATTTAGACTTTCAAAAATATTTAAAATAAAATAAACCTTATTAATATTAAAATTTAGTCTTTCTAACATAAGTATAAAATATAAATAATAATAGGCTAAGTATTTAATAGTTTAAGTTTAAAAATAAAATAAAAATAAAAATAAACACATATGTTAGAAATAAATGTGAAAGGGAATATATATGTTATGTAAACACTTAAGTAAACACATCACCAAAATTCTAACCATATGTTAATAAACTATAGATATACTTTTTTTTATATCACAAAGACAAGACTAAAGCAAGGCTGCAAGTAATTATGAGTAGGCAAGAATAAACTATAGATACACATGTTTGCAAGGCTGTTGACATAAGGCAAAGAGGGAAACATATTCATGTTTGCACAAGGAAATGGGCATGTACACTTGAAAAGAAAATAAAGAAAATGATGTATAAGTACCATACGAAATAAAATATAGGATAAGTTGTAGCATGGAGGACAACTTCATTTATTGCTTTGATCTCTAGTACTAGTAAAAATCTTATCAGCCCCCTAGTAGAGTAGAAAATCTCTGAACAAAGCTTTTACCAGTCTAATAAACAATACTGTAAACCCTTTCCTATATCAATCTTCCTCATTTCTTTTCGTTTACAAAGAAAACTTAGCATACTAGAAAGTATATTTCAAATGAAGCTTCAGTTCATCTCAACTAAGTCTCCAGTTCAAGTTTTCAAAAGATCAGAAAGCATTTATTCTTTCAACACTCAAGTTTTCAAAGCTTGTTTCAAAATAAAAGGGGCTCTGTTCTTCCTTTCTAAAACAAGTGAGGAACATCACAATTTAAATAGTTAAATATATAATTATGTTGCCTGATCATCTATGGAAACAAATATGTTTGTGAATGAGTTTATCAGCTTAGTTTTGTATATGAAATATTGTTGTGCATATATCTGTATTCTCCTCTGATTCTAGTTCCAGGCTTAAATTTCAAATCAATATCTCTAGCTCTTGATCCAATCTTTGTTAAGACTTAAGTCTTGAACAAATTATGTTTGTTACATCATTGATTTAAGTTAAAAATTTGTTTAAGTTAAAAATAATTTGTATGCTCTGGAAAAATATAAAACAACAGTCCAAACATAATATGTTAAAATTACTTTACCATGTTTCAAGTATTCAGGTATATGAATCAAATACTTTAACTAAATCATGATTTTTAAAAGCAAAATCACAATTTCTAGTGTTAGAATTCAAGAGCAGTTCGAGTTGTTCGAATTTCCATTCTTTTGATGAATTCGAGTGATCTCGTCATTGAGGTACTTCGGGGTTTCGTGTGAAGGTAGAGGGGAGTACTGTGTGCCAGGGAAAAATGGTGGGAAGTGCTCCAGTTCAACGTGGCAGCGGCGGCGATCAAATTAAATTTTTAAACCTAATTTTAGTATGACCGAGAATTTTGTTGCGTTTGTTGTCCTCGCTCGATCGAGTTCGCCGTGACTCTGGGGGATGGTAGAGGGGATGTTGGAGAGTGAGTGGCCAGAGTAGCATGAGTTCTGGTGGTCGGGGTCGTGAGTACGAGGCGATGACAGGCTTTCGATGATGGGTTCTATGTAGTTCCAGGTTTGAATGGTCGTCTCGAATTCGACTTCGAGATTTGGGGTACGATCTGATGATCGTATTTGGGTCGTTGGATGATGGTTGGTAGGGGAAGATCATCGTTGGTGATCTGAGATGATCAACGGCACCGTGCATGTGCACGGTGCACTGTTGTTCTGGTGAAGGTGAAGTTGGTTAAGCAGTGGAGGTTGCTCGAGTTTATCTCGAGAAATTTGAGTATTTGCTCGAAGTATTTTAGGGTTCGACTCGAAGCATTTTGAGTAGGGATCGGGTAATTTCTTTTGTTACAGGTTTTAAAAAGAAACAAACCTGTTCTGTTTTGAATTTTAAATTTAAGTATAAAAGCTCAGTTTAAATGAATAGCAGAGTTTTAAATTGAAGTTTAATCTGATTCAAGTTAGATTGAATCTCAGTTAAAAAAATATATAAAGTTTTTATTCAAATTGTGATTGACTACTTTAAAATGTTTAAGTAGTTGGAATTTTAAAATGAAGTTTCAATTGTAAGTGAAGTTTGAAATCAAAGGTTTAAATCTGAATTTAAATATAAATTTGAATCTTAGTTTTTAAATAAAAGAAGTTTTTTAAATTAAAATTTTATAGTTAATTTTAATGATTAAGTGTATTTTTAAATTGATTTAAATTAAAAAATGAAATTTGAAATAAATTGAAAGTAAATTATTTTAAATGCTTTTGATAATGATAATTTGATCATTAATAAGAATAATGTTCACCTTAAAGTAAATTAGGATTGAATGATTTGGATTCACTAAATTATTAAGATAATTAAAAATGGATAATTAATTAAAGATATGGATGATTAATTAAGTAATTAAGAGTTTAAATTAATTAATTTAAGTTTAAGACAAATTATTTAAAGACTAATTAATTTGTAATTATGGGTCATTAATTTAATAAGATTAGATTTAATTAATGATTAGGGATGAATTAATCAAGTAATTTAAGATTAATTAAGTTACAGTTAAAAACTTAAATTAATTAAATAATTAGAAGTTGATTAATTGGTTATTAAGGATAAATTAACTTGTAATTAATATTGATTTATCTAAGTTAAATTTCTTAAGAAAAGAAATTAAAAATTGTTAGAAATTAATGAAGGTCATTAACTTAAGATTTGTTTAATAATTAATCAATGTGATCAATTTTAATAATTAATTTGATTAGTTAATTTAAGGAAAATAAATGGTGAAATTGTTTAAGTGTAATTAAAGGAATTAATTACTCAAGGTAATTAATTAAATAAATTTGATTTATTTAAGTTAATTAATTTAGTTTAATTAATTTAAATTAATCATTGGATGATTTGATAAGTATAATTACTTAAATGTAATTAATGAAGTGTAATTACTTAATGAAGTAATTAATGGTAATTACTATATGTAATTAATTGAAGATGGTTTAAATAGGATAGTAGTTTGGATTAAATTACTTTGGGTAAGTAATCAAGGGATTAATTGAAATAATTAATTAAGGAGTAATTAATTTATTTAATGAAGTAATTAAGGGTAGTTAATTACTAAATGGGATTTAGTCAAGGGTGATTAATAACTATGGTTTAAGTAAAGATTTATTTACTTAATGTAGTTGATTTAAATAGAATAATTAATTAAAAATGTAATTAGGGGTCATTAAAGTATATAATTAATGATGTAATTAAGGGTTGATTCATTAAGACTAATTAATCAATAATAAGTGTTTTTGAGAAATTAATTAATGTAATTAATTAAGGATAAATGTAATTAATTATAGTTAATTAATAAATGAAGTAATTACAGATTAATTACTGTATTGGTTAAGGATAATTAATTTGTGAAATTAATTAAAGGATAATTACTTGAATGTAATTAAAGTATAATTAATCAGGGATGATTTATTAAGATGGAAATTAGAGAATGATTAATTAATTGATTTGTAATTAATTAATGGTTATGTAAGCAAGATTTATAATGATGAAGTAATTAATTTAATTTACTTTAAATTAATTAGAGATAAGTAATTAATTTAATTCATTTTAAATTAATTATAAATGGTGTGATTATTAATCCTTGTTAATGTATGATGGATGATATTGATTTCCTTGAATGATTTGAAATCTCAGATATGAGATAAGTAGTGCTGTATGATATGGTTGCTTTGGTTGAAATGTGATAATAATATAGATTATCTATTTGTGATGATATTGTGAATTATCTATCTGTGATATTGTGAATTATCTATCTGTGTGTATATGGATAATGAAATGAACTGTTTTAACTTTAAAACAACTTGGCCTTAAAAAATACGGTTTGGATTTCGATGAGACCGGGATCGGGTTTCCATATTTGGATATCCGAAAACCACATCGATCCAAATTAACGATAGGTCGTGAATCTCAAGTGAAGATGAAGATTCAGAGTGCAAGGGTTATTGTCGTTAACTCTGAGGATGATTCCAAAATGAGTGTAACGAGATAATGCCTTCGGTTTCGTTCGAACCCGGAACGAACTTGTATGGATTGAATGCTTTCAGAACATCGTCAGGTGGACGATGAGCATTCTAAGTGATGTGTTCTGATGAGGTAATCGTGACCTCAAGCCTCATCAACTAGGAATGGCTAAAATAGGGGAGGTGCAGCAAGGCTTCGTGGGTAGCACCCACTTGATAGCGAGATTTTCCCCTGTCTAGATGTCCCTTTATATTCGACTGTGTGGGCAGTTGTGGCCACAACTGTTGGGGTTATTTCGTTCGGGACTGTCCAGTAAAGGATGGTTTCGGCCTTGTGTTGTAGGGGATTGGGAGTAATCCTCGGTACGCTGATCTAGGCCAGGTACTGTGACGGGCGGTACCCCAGTAGCCCTGCCATTGTATGGAATCCAAAATCAATTAAGCGCCATCGGATTTGATTGTAGACCTAGTATGCTGGAATTTAATCATGTAACAATTTCAGCTATTTCTTATTTACTTGAAAACCCTAGACCCTATTATAATATCACTGAATTTCCTATCAAATGTTTGGTTAGCGTAAGGTAAAAACTTACCCATGTTTATTTATGGGAAGTCTTACGTGATACCTTTTGTTTTCAAAGGATTTTCAAAGTTAAGCAACTTTAACATGTTACTCATACCAGACCCATGTCTGACCCGGAGTTTATTTCTGTTTTTCTTAAACTCTCGGGTACTCAAATTTTTACGAGTAGCCAAGGGATTCAGGTTAGCTTTGACGATTGTGGGGGAGCAATGGAGCAGGAGGCTTCAGCGTTGTAGATATGTATAGTGTTCCGCTGTGTTGGTATCTCTGTGTTGTATTTGAGTTGTATCGAGTTGTATTAACTAGACAGGTGTTTATAACTGTCTAGTATGTGATGTATTATCAGTGTAACTCTGATTAATGTTGTATATTATGTAATATTTATGTGATTAATATAATTTATTCACTCCACTGTTGAGATTCTGATGTTGTTTCTTCTTTCTTCTTTATCTTTCCTCTTTCCTACCCCTTTCTTTCTTAAAGATGATGCGACTTTCTAGTAGTAGAAAGTTGGGTCGTCACACTTGGTATCAGAGCGCTAGGTTGAGTGAATACCTAGGCTCTTAAGTGATTTCTTTCTAGAGAGAGCGTATTTGTATTTTTGATATATATATATATATATATATATATATATATATATATTTCTACCTATCTATTGGGTTACCTGTTCGGGTTTTCCAATATAAGTTATAAAGGTAGATGGGGTAGGGGTGTGTGTAACACGACTACCAATGGTTAGAGTTTGTTGAGGTTGGAAGTGTATCTGCCGAGACTGTAGACCTAATAACGTCTCGAGTGAATTTTGGTTGTGGTGTAAGGATTTCACCAATCTCTGAAGGAAATCTGTTAGGGTTCGGTGTCCATTTTTTTAAGTGCAAGTTTGGATGAGTATAATTTGGATTCTGATAGTTGAGCAGAAGCTAGTGATGGTATCTTGGTATCTTAGGAAGTAGTAGTTGTGTGATGAGATGTAGTAGCTTTGGGTTGTTTCCGAAGATGTTTCTCAAAGAGCTTTGGATTAGGAGGTCATTTGTCAGCAGTTTCTAGAGGTGAAGTTCAGAAGCAGCAGTGTGGATCCATTTCTTCGATGGATTGGCTAGATAGGCTTAAGCTGTTCTGATTGGTAAAGAGAGAACAGTTTTCTTTGGATATTAGATTGGGTTGATCGCAAAAGTGACTTGCGATAGTTGAGTGTTCTCTTGGTTTGTCAGAGATCTTTCGGGATTTCTGAGTCTTCTCTTTATGGATCGGTTGAACCATATTTCTAGGATGTGTTGTCCAGTTTGTGCTCGTGTGTATCATCAGCATTTTCATCTACTTAGATCAGAGTTGTGCAGCGGAAGCAGTTTGGGAGTGCATCTGTTTATCTTTTCGGATAGGAAAAGTAAGTTCAGTCTTCTGATGTTTGAGGAGTAGAGTTTGTGTTCTTGGATTGATTGTGAATGGATCATTTTGATGAGTTGTTTTGAGAGGCATCAGCGAAGGTTGAGCTGATCAGTAGGGATGAAGACAACCCAGGATCGTCAGATGAATTTTGTGGATAAGAAACGGAGGAATTTGGATTTCGAAGTTGGAGATTTGATTTTGGATAAGTTTTCTCCAATCGAAGGAGCTTTTAGGTTTGGTAAGATTGGGAAGCCAACTCCGAGGTATCTTGGATCTTTTCTGTGCTGTAAGGATAAGTGTTTGGTCTTCAGGATTGAATTGTCAGTTTGGATAACTAGGGTTTGTGTGTTTCACGTATCTTTGAGGGAGTACGTGTAAGATTCTATCTCTGGTTATAGAACCAACAGTTCAGGGAGTTTTGGTTGTTGAGTCAGACTTGTCTATAGTCTGATATCCTGTCGAGTTTTATAGATCTAGATGAGTAGGAGCTCTATAGCTTAGTAGTATAGTTTTGTTTGGAATCTATAGAGCGAGTATCCTGGTATTTTTACTTGGGAAACTCTAGATAGTCCTATCCTGATTTTGTTTGGATAGTTAGATTTGTTTGATTGGATGAGTTGATTGCTATGGTTGTTAGCATATGATTAATATATAATAGTGTTTTTTTAAAATTAAATCTTTAATTAGATTATTAAATTACCTTTGTTTTAAATTTTAGGGACGAAATTCTTTTAAGGTGGGAGGAATGTGACATCCCGGAATTTTGGGCAATATCAATTTAATAATCTACATTAAAAATTAAATTGATTTGATAATATTTAGTAATAAGATTTGAATTGATTTAATAATCTTCTTTTAAATAATTATTTAACTGATAATTTATCTTTTAAAAGCTAATAGATTGTTTCCTATTTATAATGTATATATATTTGTATATATTGTAAATAGATAAGCTTTGTTTTAAATTTAATAAATTAAGGCATGTTTCCTAATTTTAATATTTTTGGTAATTTAGAAATTTGATTAATTTAATATTAAATAAATAACCATATGATTTTAAAATTCTCAAGATAAATGTTTATTTGTTTAAAATGATTTTAGCCTAAGTTTAGATTTAAACAAGAAAGGTTGTTTTGTTCTTTTTAAATATAGTTTGTTTAAATAAGTAATTTATTAATAAAGAGATAGTTTCTTTTATAAATTATTTAAATTTAACAATGAGTTATATTTTAAATAATATTAATAATGTAATATCTTTACAAATGGGTTTTTTCTAGAAATTGTTATTTTAAATTTATTAATTAAGGGAAGCTATGATTTGGAAATTTTAAATTTTAGACTTTCAAAAATATTTAAAATAAAATAAACCTTATTAATATTAAAATTTTGTCTTTCTAACATAAGTATAAAATATAAATAATAATAGGCTAAGTATTTAATAGTTTAAGTTTAAAAATAAAATAAAAATAAAAATAAACACATATGTTAGAAATAAATATGAAAGGGAATATATATGTTATGTAAACACTTAAGTAAACACATCACCTAAATTCTAACCATATGTTAATAAACTATAGATATACTTTTTTTTATATCACAAAGACAAGACTAAAGCAAGGCTGCAAGTAATTATGAGTAGGCAAGAATAAACTGTAGATACACATGTTTGCAAGGCTGTAGACATAAGGCAAAGAGGGAAACATATTCATGTTTGTACAAGGAAATGGGCATGTACACTTGAAAAGAAAATAAAGAAAATGATGTATAAGTACCATACGAAATAAAATATAGGATAAGTTGTAGCATGGAGGACAACTTCATTTATTGCTTTGATCTCTAGTACTAGTAAAAATCTTATCAGCCCCCTAGTAGAGTAGAAAATCTCTTAACAAAGCTTGTACCAGTCTAATAAACAATACTGTAAACCCTTTCCTATATCAATCTTCCTCATTTCTTTTCGTTTACAAAGAAAACTTAGCATACTAGAAAGTATATTTCAAATGAAGCTTCAGTTCATCTCAACTAAGTCTCCAGTTCAAGTTTTCAAAAGATCAGAAAGCATTTATTCTTTCAACACTCAAGTTTTCAAAGCTTGTTTCAAAATAAAAGGGGCTCTGTTCTTCCTTTCTAAAACAAGTGAGTAACATCACAATTTAAATAGTTAAATATATAATTATGTTGCCTGATCATCTATGGAAACAAATATGTTTGTGAATGAGTTTATCAGCTTAGTTTTGTATATGAAATATTGTTGTGCATATATCTGTATTCTTCTCTGATTCTAGTTCCAGGCTTAAATTTCAAATCAATATCTCTAGCTCTTGATCCAATCTTTGTTAAGACTTAAGTCTTGAACAAATTATGTTTGTTACATCATTGATTTAAGTTAAAAATTTGTTTAAGTTAAAAATAATTTGTATGTTCTCTGGAAAAATATAAAACAACAGTCCAAACATAAATATGTTAAAATTCAATTACGATGTTTCAAGTATTCAGGTATATGAATCAAATACTTTAACTAAATCGTGATTTTTAAAAGCAAAATCACAATTTCTAATGTTAGAATTCGAGAGCAGTTCGAGTTGTTCGAATTTCCATTCTTTTGATGAATTCGAGTGATCTCGTCGTTGAGGGACTTCGGGGTTTCGTGTGAAGGTAGAGGGGAGTACTGTGTGCCAGGGAAAAATGGTGGGAAGTGCTCCAGTTCAACGTGGCAGCGGCGGCAATCAAATTAAATTTTTAAACCTAATTTTAGTATGACTGAGAATTTCGTTGCGTTCGTTGTCCTCGCTCGATCAATTTCGCCGTGACTCTGGGGGATGGTAGAGGGGATGTTGGAGAGTGAGTGGCCGGAGTCGCATGAGTTCTGGTGGTCGGGGTCGTGAGTACGAGGCGATGACAAGCTTTCGATGATGAGTTCTGCGTAGTTCCAGGTTTGAATGGTCATCTCGAATTCGACTTCGAGATTTAGGGTACGATCTGATGATCATATTTGGGTGGTTGGATGATGGTTGGTAGGGGAAGATCATCGTTGATGATCTGATATGATCAACGGCACCGTGCATGTGTACGGTGCACTGTTGTTCTGGTGAAGGTGAAGTTGGTTAAGCAGTGGAGGTTGCTCGAGTTTATCTCGAGAAATTCGAGTATTTGCTCGAAGTATTGTAGGGTTCGACTCGAAGCATTTTGAGTAGGGCTCGGGTAGTTGCTTTTGTTATAGGTTTTAAAAAGAAACAAACCTGTTCTGTTTTGAATTTTAAATTTAAGTATAAAAGCTCGGTTTAAATGAATAGCAGAGTTTTAAATTGAAGTTTAATCTGATTCAAGTTAGATTGAATCTTAGTTTAAAAAATATATAAAGTTTTTATTCAAATTGTGATTGACTACTTTAAAATGTTTAAGTAGTTGGAATTTAAGATGAAGTTTCAATTGTAAGTGAAGTTTGAAATCAAAGGTTTAAATCTGAATTTAAATATAAATTTGAATCTTAGTTTTTAAATAAAAGAAGTTTTTTAAATTAAAATTGTTATAGTTAATTTGAATGATTAAGTGTATTTTTAAATTGATTTAAATTAAAAAATGAAATTTGAAATAAATTGAAAGTAAATTGTTTTAAATGCTTTTGATAATGATAATTTGATCATTAATAAGAATAATGTTCATCTTAAAGTAAATTAGGATTGAAAGATTTGGATTCATTAAATTATTAAGGTAATTAAAAATGGATAATTAATTAATTTAATTAATTAAAGATATGGATGATTAATTAAGTAATTAAGAGTTTAAATTAATTAATTTAAGTTTAAGACAAATTATTTAAAGACTAATTAATTTGTAATTATGGGCCATTAATTTAATAAGATTAGATTTAATTAATGATTAGGGATGAATTAATCAAGTAATTTAAGATTAATTAAGTTATAGTTAAAAACTTAAATTAATTAAATAATTAGAAGTTGATTAATTGGTTATTAAGGATAAATTAACTTGTAATAAATATTGATTTATCTAAGTTAAATTTCTTAAGAAAAGAAATTAAAAATTGTTAGTAGTTAATGAAGGTCATTAACTTAAGATTTGTTTAATAATTAATCAATGTGATCAATTTTAATAATTAATTAGATTAGTTAATTTAAGGAAAATAAATGGTGAAATTGTTTAAGTGTAATTAAAGGAATTAATTACTCAAGGTAATTAATTAAATAAATTTAATTTATTTAAGTTAATTAATTTAGTTTAATTAATTTAAATTAATCATTGGATGATTTGATAAGTATAATTACTTAAATGTAATTAATGAAGTGTAATTACTTAATGAAGTAATTAATGGTAATTACTATATGTAATTAATTGAAGATGATTTAAATAGGAAAGTAGTTTGGATTAAATTACTTTGGGTAATTAATCAAGGGATTAATTTAAATAATTAATTAAGGAGTAATTAATTTATTTAATGAAGTAATTAAGGGTAGTTAATTACTAAATGGGATTTAGTCAAGGGTGATTAATAACTATGGTTTAAGTAAAGATTTATTTACTTAATGTAGTTGATTTAAATAGAATAATTAATTAAAAATGTAATTCGGGATCATTAAAGTATATAATTAATGATGTAATTAAGGGTTGATTCATTAAGACTAATTAATCAATAATAAGTGTTTTTGAGAAATTAATTAATGTAATTAATTAAGGATAAATGTAATTAATTATAGTTAATTAATAAATAAAGTAATTACAGATTAATTGCTGTATTGGTTAAGGATAATTAATTTGTGAAATTAATTAAAGGATAATTACTTGAATGTAATTAAAGTATAATTAATCAGGGATGATTTATTAAGATGGAAATTAGAGAATGATTAATTAATTGATTTGTAATTAATTAATGGTTATGTAAGCAAGATTTATAATGATGAAGTAATTAATTTAATTTACTTTAAATTAATTAGAGATAAGTAATTAATTTAATTCATTTTAAATTAATTATAAATGGTGTGATTATTAATCCTTGTTTATGTATGATAGATGATATTGATTTCCTTGAATGATTTGAAATCTCAGATATGAGATAAGTAGTGCTGTATGATATGGTTGCTTTGGTTGAAATGTGATAATAATATAGATTATCTATTTGTGATGATATTGTGAATTATCTATCTGTGATATTGTGAATTATCTATCTGTGTGTATATGGATAATGAAATGAACTGTTTTAACTTTAAAACAACTTGGCCTTAAAAGATACGGTTTGGATTTCGATGAGACCGGGATCGGGTTTCCAGATTTGGATATTTACGAAAACCACATCGATCCAAATTAACGATAGGTCGTGAATCTCAAGTGAAGATGAAGATTCAGAGTGCAAGGGTTATTGTCGTTAACTCTGAGGATGATTCCAAAATGAGTGTAACGAGATAATGCCTTCGGTTTCGTTCGAACCCGGAACGAACTTGTATGGATTGAATGCTTTCAGAACATCGTCAGGTGGACGATGAGCATTCTAAGTGATGTGTTCTGATGAGGTAATCGTGACCTCAAGCCTCATCAACCGGGAATGGCTAAAATAGGGGAGGTGCAGCAAGGCTTCGTGGGTAGCACCCACTTGAGAGCGAGATTTTCCCCTGTCTAGATGTCCCTTTATATTCGGCTGTGTGGGCAGTTGTGGCCACAACTGCTGGGGTTGTTTCGTTCGGGACTGTCCAGTAAGGGATGGTTCCGGCCTTGTGTTGTAGGGGATTGGGAGTAATCCTCGGTACGCTGATCTAGGCCAGGTACTGTGACGGGTGGTACCCCAGTAGCCCTGCCATTGTGTGGAATCCAAAATCCAATAAGCGCCATCGGATTTGATTGTAGACCTAGTATGCTGGAATTTAATCATGTAACAATTTCAGCTATTTCTTATTTACTTGAAAACCCTAGACCCTATTATAATATCACTGAATTTCCTATCAAATGTTTGGTTAGCGTAAGGTAAAAACTTACCCATGTTTATTTGTGGGAAGTCTTACGTGATACCTTTTGTTTTCAAAGGATTTTCAAAGTTAAGCAACTTTAGCCTGTTACTCATACCAGACCCATGTCTGACCCGGAGTTTATTTCTGTTTTTCTTAAACTCTCAGGTGCTCAAATTTTTATGAGTAGCCAAGGGATTCAGGTTAGCTTTGACGATTGTGGAGGAGCAATGGAGCAGGAGGCTTCAGCATTGTAGATATGTATAGTGTTCCGCTGTGTTGGTATCTCTGTGTTGTATTTTAGTTGTATCGAGTTGTATTAACTAGACAGGTGTTTATAACTGTCTAGTATGTGATGTATTATCTGTGTAACTCTGATTGATGTTGTATATTATGTAATATTTATGTGATTAATATAATTTATTCGCTCCGCTGTTGAGATTCTGATGTTGTTTCTTCTTTCTTCTTTATCTTTCCTCTTTCCTACCCCTTTCTTTCTGAAAGATGATGCGACTTTCTGGTAGTAGAAATTTGGGTCATTACAGTAATCAGTATGACAAGGTACATGAGGCGATACCAACTAGGACACTAGTAGTTGCGTGATCCGGACTGATGTTGAGCATAGCAGCTACTACCTCAACACCGTGAAACAACACTCCCAAATCAAAGGGTGCACCCAAATCGAATCACATAAGTAATAGATATGGTATCGAAGAAGTGTGTCCGCTAGAGGTGGCGAACCTCAATGGCCCGGCGTGGCTCCTGTTTTAGTCATGTCAGGGGTCATCCAAAATCGTTCTCTTTCTTCAGTCAACGCGTTCACCAAAACCATCCACTTCATTCTGGATCAACACTCCATGTATAATAGTTATTAAAGTGGTTTTCGGTATCGACAGAGAGTATGCCCATATCCGATCCCGGTCTCTTTAATAACTACGTATTATTACACCGTGGTCATTTTATTTATTCAAATCAATTTCAAAATATGATTTTAAATCAACACTAAAATATTACTTCGATTATATTTTAGATTGAAATATTATTTTAAAATTCATGTTAAATCCATTATTGAAATTTACTCCATAACTTATACACTTCATATTGATTCTTCACATATATTTTATTTCACCATTCAAATCCATAAATTATAACTTTAAATTTATACAATTCAAATTCACATCTTATAATTCAATTAAGTTAATATAATTCGATTTCATATCTTAAATTCAATATAATTAAATTTCATGCTCGATTTTATTAATAAAATTTAGTTTCATAACTTACGTTATAAATTTCATATTAACTCAATTCGAAATCATATCTTCGATTAAATTCAATTTATTCAATTCAAGTTCGTAATTCAATTAAATTTTATCTAATTCAAATCTTATATCTTATAACTTATTTATAATTAATTCAATCGAATAACTTCGCTTATAATTTCATTCCATCTTATAACTTCAATTATAATTAATTCAATATTATAACTTCATCTATATTTCAATTCATGTCTTATAAACTTCATATCCTATTCAAATCATATTTCAATTCATATATGGTTCAATTCGTATTTCAATTCGTATATAATTAAATTCATACGTTATAACCTAAGTTATAAAATTATTTCATAATAACCAATTCTTTAAATCAATTCTTAAATGAAATCTTAAATCCAAGTAATCTTAATTCATCCATTTATTAATAAAGTTTTAAAACACGTATCATATTATTTAGGTTTAAGTTAAATATTGATTTGCAAAATCAAATTCAAAAATCATAAGTATTTATTATGTTATAATTAAAATTTAAAAAGTATTTATTTTATTATTATGTTATTAAATTATATACTTCTAAAATTTATAAATTATAAGTAAAATCTTAAATAAATTTAAATCCATATTTACTTATAAATTACAACTTCAAAACATATAATTTAAATTTTAACTTTATTAAATAAAATGGATATTTTATTTTAAAATAAATCCTTTCGTTAAATTTCAAAATCAAATCTTCCAAAACCAAATATATTCACATTTCAAAATAGACCAACGGTGTCCATATATACTAATCTATGTTCAGTGATAATTTATTTTACGGGTTTAACTCATTAAACCCGCAATCCCAATATTTCAATAATAATTGAAAATCGCTTGGGTCTATCATTTCAACCCATAACGAATTTTCTCCTATTCTAAAGTCCGTTCGGGTATGTATCATTTCAACCTATAGTGATTTTAAACTAACATGCAACTTGCAATGAGAATAACATAAATAAATATGTGTCATGCATGTGTGCATGTCATGCAAATGTGCATATCGTGCATATCCAAGTCATGTAACATACATATCACATGTAAACACAGTAAATAAAATAGCATGCAAGTCATATATCATGTGTATATCGTGTGTGTCACTTGTGCATATCAAATATATATATCGTGTCGGTGGTGCACAAATTAAACATATATAGTAAACCAAATAATACTAAACAATCCTAACACTTCATATAACTTTTCAAATGGGTTTTCACTTAACAAAAATGTTAGTCGTGAGTGAGGAAACTCACCTTTCGTGGATATAGAACGAAGAACAGACCAAGATAGGCAAGGACAAGCTAGAGTGTCAAAATCTCTGGACATCGATGGAACGGACATGGTAAGGTTTCAAGGGATTTGGATATGGAGATAAATATATATTTCGTAAAACAATAAAATATAAATTTTGCAAAATCATATATTTTGTAAAACCGAAAATTAAACATATATTTTGTAAAACAACAATCTTGTAATTAGAAACTATACTATATATATGATGTATATATACACGTAAACACATAAATAACATAAAACTGTATACAAACTATATAACTATATAAAATCATAAAACTGGGAAACAATGTACATACCAGACTTATAACTATAAATCATAAACTGGGAAACATTATGCATAACTATAAACAAACGTATCAAACTAGACAAGAATATAATGCAGTTTTCTGCAATATAATATAGAACAAACTAGACTTATAAACAGTATTATATATAATAGTATTATATAGAACAACTTATAAACAAAACGTAAAACAGATATTTTGTAGGTTTATAGTGTATTAATATAATAAAACAAATTTTGTCAATCCATGAAAGAAAATAGTACGTCAATAATAAAACTAACACTTCACATACTCTGATATGAATCGTTATACTTACGATTAAAACTGAACTAACTTAATATATAAACTAAACTATACGATGAAACAGTACAAAACTATATAACCGAACTATACAAAACATATATATATAACTGGCATTATAATCAAACTATATATAAGAGAAGACGCAACGGTAAAGCTTCGATCATTTTTTTTATAAGCAATCAGTAAAACTTTAAACAGGTATATACAACACATAAAGCTATGAAGCTTCCCTTTTATAAACAATCCAGAATTTAAAACAATGAAGCTTCAATTTTTTTTTATATATAAACAAACCAAGTAAAATCCGGAAACATATATATATTGGAATATAATGAAACTGTAAACAATATAATGAAACTGATTATATATTGGAATATACTGTGCAAAACTTTGTATAAAACTATTTATTTCGAAAAACCTTGTGCAAAACTAAAACTGTAAACAACTATATGCTAAAACTTTATACTGTTTATATAACAAAAAAACAAGCAGATATATAAACTGCGTAAATATACGTAAATTAACCAACTTAATATAACAGTACATATATATAACAGAATATATATAGAAACTAAAAAAACGCATACAACGGAAGGGAAAGAGAAGAGGCAAGGGCAGGGGTCGGGAAGCTCGGATTGCGGGGAAAAACTGGGTGCATCGGAGATAGGTGGCAAGGGGGAGGCGGAGGCGTTTGTGAGGCAGTGGGTTCGGGCTATGGCGGCGAGTTCGGCGGGGAAGGAGGAGCAGGGTTTTCAGGCGGAGGGGTAGGCGGAGCGATGGAGTTGGAGACAGAGGGTTTGCTGGAGGAAGATAAGCGAAAGAAATATATATATATATATATATATATATATATATATATAAAAAGAAGAAGAAAGAGAATGGAGCACTAGCACGAACCAGTGAATTATGAACAAGCAACGAACCGATATACAATAATAGCTAGTAACTCAGGGGTCACAAATTTGAATTCCTTGGTAACCGCAAGGACTGTTGGGGTTTCAAGAGAGCTGAATGGTCATTGGTCAGTTTGAATTTTGAATGGTGGAGACAAATGGACACCGGTTTGGGCTGCTTAACGGACCGATTAACAATCCGATTAAACAATTCAACTCGCAATGCCTAACTCCGATTGACACAAATAAATATACTGTTTTGATCAGCGCGACGAGATGAACACAACGGTATAAAAATATTGATGATTTGACACTGTTTGCGAAATTGTTAATTACTAATTGAACCATTTGCTCGTGCGAACAATTTAACTAGCAGTTAAAAGCTGAATTTGACGAAACGAAATGCGACGCCATTATCATAATATTTTTCTTATGCAACATTATGAAAAATATTTGGATTCGGTCGATGAAAATTTTGAACTTAGGATTTGAACTAATATGTAAATTAGACGAATGAAACTAACATTGATATTATTCAATGAAATTTGGCGTACGCCTATGTTTGTCTAGATGCATCCCATGTGTGAAGTTTGATTAGCAACGGAAGTTGTTTGCAGAAGTTCCAATTTTATACTAAAATAAACAATTTTAAAATTTTAAATTGGGTCGGAAATTCAGGGTCGTTACATTACATAAATAGAATTACACATCTATAGTATTACACATCTATCTTATATATATGTGTGTGTTTTTTAATTTATTAATTAACTTTTAATTAATTTATTTAACTAAACTATTTTAATTAAATTTTAATTAATTTTAAAAATTCTTTTATACGCACATGTATACCCCAACTGAATTAAACAATTCAACATAACATTACATATATTATTATATATATTATACATGTATATATATTTAATTAATTAACTTACTTAATTAAACCATTTATTTTATTAATCTTAGTAATAAATAATATTTTCAAAATAAATTATATAACATTTTCAAACAATTTGAAATTCTATATTATAACTTTTATAATATGTATTTTATTTTAAATTTAAAACTTTTATTTTAATTTTTAAAAAAATTTGAAAAAATATATATTATAACATTTATAATATTTTTCTTATTTTAAATTTAGTTTTTAAATTTTAAATTTTTATTCTAATTTCAAAACAATTTTGAAATTAGCCCAAGGTCCAATTCAAATTGGGCCTTTTATATAATTGCAAGCTTTGGGCTCCAATAAGTGTTCGGGCCAGGCCAGTAGCTAGGTATGATATGGTACTTGATTACCTAACAATCCAGCTTGGACACTATCTTTCTTAGAAATCCTACTAACTGGGTTGTAAGCTTAATTAGTTAGCCCTAATATGACTGATTTAGACCACACATGCTATTTGGTATGATATCATTGTTGAAATTAGACTAGCTCACAACGGAGTTATTAGGTAAATTTCAATTTTTTTACCTATTTGGATCTTTAATGGGCCTATGTAATCTAATTCATTTTGAACTTTTCTAAATTTTTTGTTAAATAAAATCAATATTTTATTTGAATTTATATACAAGGTTTTATATTATATAAGTTATATTGTATTACATATATGTGTATCATATACACATATGTGTATGCATGCACGTGCAACAGAATAATGTGTACATAGTTTGACATGTCGTGTATAGATGTTGCGATTTACACCACAACGGACATGTTAGCCTCTCTTGTATTCGATTTGTTGTCTAAATGTGTATATATTTACATCATAATAATATAACGTTGGTTATAAAAAATTTATATATAAAACATTTAAAATTATAAATATATATATATATATATATCTATGTGTGTGTCTGTAAATATACATATATAATTAAGTCGTTAAATTAATTTACAAATTTTTTATAACATAATCATATATGTATAATTTAATATGAAAGCCATAAATAATTTAATAAAATAATATTTTATTTTATTTTAATTAATTTATACGATACATGTAAATATATATAATTAGACATATATACACATAGACAAATATAAATAATAAAATTAATTTTTTAATTATATTTCTACAAATATTTCTCTTGGCCATATAATTTTTTATATATAATTTTCTTTTGGTTTGGCATTTTAAATCATACTAAAATTAAAAATTCGTATAAAATTTAAACATATATATAATATTATCTTTGAAAACGCTATGTATAATATATATTATGCAATATTTTAATACAAAATTTTATTATTTTTAATAAGTATGTATATATAAAAATATATAAATCATATGTACAATTTTTAGGCAAAATAAATATTTAATATATTTATACAAAATTAAAAAATATCTTTTTTTATTTGCTTCCAAATACATTTTATGCATGAACAAATTTTCAAAATTATAAACATATGATATATATAATATTAATCGTTTAAACATGGATTTTGATAAATTAAATCACTTAATAATATTATATATATAAATCTTTTTTTATTTGCATGCCATGACCATCTTATAAGTGAGCATAAAAATAAATTATATATATAATATACACAATTGATTAATTTAAGATGGCATTTCGGTATACAAGATTCGTAATATAATCTAGTATCATATTATACAAATAATATATATATATGATATAACTAAATAAATAGAGAATTACCTTTCCCCAAAGCACTTGCGTACATGTTGCAACGTTGAATTGATCCCCTTGAATCTATTCACAAATCAGAAGTTGCTAGCTCCCGAACCGCCATATCATCGACAATTGAATCAAAATGTTTTGATGTAATTTTGTACTTGGATTTTTGGCACTTGGAGAAGGAGTTTGCTGGCCGAATATTTCAGAGAGGAAGGAGGGGCAAAGTCTTAAAGAAATGATGTAAAGATGTGGCATATAAATAGGAAGTCAAGAGAGTGAAAAGTGGATCTTAGCATCATATCTCTCACTCTTATTTCCACTCTTTTTAATCATTCAAAACCCTATCTAGTTGCCACCATATGGCTACCCAAATCAAGCCCCCTACAATCAAAAATACCATGCTCATATGGGCCTCAAAGCTAGTCCAAGTCTGAACAATATTCAATGCAACTTTAAATCTTATTTAAACGCATACTGATATCGTATATCAATTGGTATATTTATAACTATTATAAACACACTATTTAATATTGTTCAATATACATCAAATAAAATTTTATAATTAATATTTCATAAATATTAATTTAATTAATTTACGATAATTTATAAATTAATTAAATTGTATGGTAAGGAATATTCAACGTTTCGGTTGTGTGACTCTTAGGTGTAAATTTAGTCAGCGATTAATATTGAACATTTCAAATATTAACGTTCACACGTCACTTAATAGGTGGTGCGACATCATGGCTAAATTTTTCACTTATTTGGTTTTATTAAAATCCAATTTTACTTTGTTTAGCGTTACCCAACAGTGACAATTATCTACACTAATTCACTTCGTCAAAGCTATATCGCTTTGGACTTATGGAATTTAGTAATGGTCAAAATTCTAATATCATTCATATTCAACTCTATAGACCAAATACAGTCTTTAGTTCAATAATAATTACTATTATTAACAGAACTGCTCTGGCCTGAGACTTTGACTTTGAGTTGACTTCAGTTAACTGTGATACGAACCTCAAATAAACGAGGAGACGAATCCTCTCTTGAATAGCATTTCACATCCAATGCTTCCACTCGACCCAACTATAGTTGTATGATGGACGTCGTGCGTGATTTAACTATAATCAAAGCGGATCTTCCATATTGAAGATTAAAGTATTCTCAAGTGGAGAGAACTGTGTAATTTTGTCACATCAATATTTTCTATTTGACCATAGTTATATTAACCAAAAGAAAACTATCAAGTGAGTCATTCCATAGTTATCCAGTAACTACCAGTACGCAACACCTTGGTGCCCCAACAGTCATGTGTAGTACATTGTCTAATATTTAGAGAGAGTTACGTACTCTAGTCTCAACGGATGTATCGATATCCAGCCTTGATGCATCTTGACTAGGAATATTTAAAATAGTATGTTTATTTTATTATGATAAATTACTCATAGTTACAACACATTGTAACTACAATCACAAAACATATAATTTATGGATTTTCTATTAAATATACTTTTAATCAAATTAATTAATTAACATATAACATATTATATTAAGTATATAATAGAAAGAAAACACCTTTTATTTCGAACAAGATTGCTTATCGAGTTAGATATATGTAACAAATTACATAACTGCCCCTAGGACATATCCCTAACTCTATCGTGACGTACATGAAATTGGCTTAGATACGAGATTGGACTTCAAAGCAACTATCAATGAGGCTGAATATGAAGCAATTTTGGTCGGACTTCGGATGGAAAATAAACCCAAGATTGAGTCCATTGAAGTATATAATGACTCATTGATCGTGTTAAACAAGACCGGTGAGAGATTTTAAGTAAAGGGCAAGACTTTGCTATAATATGTTGTAGAGGTCAAGAAATTGATGACCCTTTAGCCAAAACAAAGGGAGAAGAATGCAAAGGCCGACCGTTTTGCCAAAATTGCAAGTAACTCGGCAAAGATCAACAATTATGTCCAGTTGGAATCCAAAGTTCCTCATATATAGAATAGTGAACAAAAACTATGGAAATCAATAAGGAACAACGAGATAGTTGGGTGGCCCCGCTCGTGAAATTTTTGGTAAGCAGAGAGTTGTCTTAAAGGTGCAAAGAAGCCTAGAAATTCCTCTACCAGGCGCCTAGATACACAGTCATGGATGACAAATTATGCAAAAGAGGCTACTCCACCCCACTGCAATGTTGAATCACTTAAGACAAAGCCAAACATGTCCTCAAAGAACTACATGAAGGCTTTTACGAGTACCATGTTAACGAGGTAAAGCCTTATAGAGAAAGCCATTAGCTGGAGTATTATTAGCCAACAATGATAAAGAATACTATGGATTACATCAAGAACTACGACCGCTACCAACAATTCACTATGATTCCTAGAGCTTCCCCCAATCTACTAACCGTAATGACTTCCCCATAGTCGTTCGACGCGTGGGGGATCAACTTGAGTGGGAAGCTCCTAAAAGCGAAAGGAGGATACAATCATGCCATTGTCACCGTCGGCTACATCACAAAATGGTTTAAGGCATAGCTCCTCACTAGGGTCACGCTGCCCAAGGTCCTAAACTTCATCATCAAAAACATTATCTATCAATATTGTCTCCCAAAGAAAATCTCTATGGACAACGGAACCTAGTTCCAAAGTCGTCTTTTTTGGACTTTTGCAAAAGAAATAGGATCATAAAATGCTTATCGTCTGTTTGCTAACCCCAAGCCAACAACCAGGTGGAAGTGGTTAACAAAACAGTCGAGATAACCTTGAAAAAGCTATTAACAAATGCTAAAGGAAACTGGGATGAAGACATTCCACTCATACTCTGGGCATATGGAACCTCTATTCGGATATCAATAGGGTACTCACCTTTCTTTCTAGCCTAGGGGTGTAATTGCATGTTATCTCAAGCTTACAAATGTCATAAACTTATATTTTATTATTTTCAAATTTTTATTAAATACATTTCCTTTTAATTGAATTTATATATAATCTAAAAAGAAAATGATTTAAAACTAAATTATACATTAATAAAAATCATATATATATATATATATATTTAAATCCAATTTATTTTTTTTAAGATATTTACTCTTGAATTTCAAATCAAAATTCTATTTACAATCTATTTATATATATACATAAACAAACACATACCTTATTTGCTTTGGAAAAATTCAAATTAGTTCACAAATTAATTCTAAAAATTATATTAATTACTAAATTAAATTTGGCTTAAAACGGGATCGTTACAGATTTCCCCCCTTAAGAAAATTTCATCCTCGAAATTTGAAAGTAAATTTGATTATCTTTTGCTTTTATTTCAAACAATCAAAGCATACATATCAGCCATATACTAACAACCAAAGCAAACAATTCATTCAAACAAACATTCCTAGCTATCCAGACACAAATCCGGATAGGCTTTCCTAATACTATCTAGAGTTTCCAAGGTGAATTTCTGAACTATTATAAGTCACTTTTGCAATCCTACCCAGCTCGAACACAATTCTCTCTTCATAAATCAGAACGGCCTTATGCTTGTCTAACCAATCCATTCCGAGTAAAATCTTAAATTCATTAAATTTAAGAATGAAAAGACTTATACGGGTTACGTTGTAGAAAAATAATGATACGAAACTAATGATGAGAATACGAAATAGGAACTTTTCTTCAATGTAAACAAAGATTTGCAGGGCCTCCTACGCTATCACTCCAAATATATATATATATATATATATATATATATATATATATATATATATTAATCTTAGCCAGCAGATGCTACTCCTAGAAGCAAATGTCCCCTTTCCAATACACCAAACGTATAACTACGAAAAAATAGGAATTGTTATAGATAGGCCTTAATGCCTTAGACGAGCAGAGGATGAAAGTGGGGCTACAAATCGAAGCCTAGAAAAGGAAAATTGCTAAGCACTACTACTCGAGGGTCAAGCAAAAAATTTTAAGTTGGCGACCTTGTCTTGTGAAAATTATTTACCAATACAAAGAACCCAATAGATGGAGTCATCAACGTAACTGGGAGAGGCGCATCTGATTAGCACTGCCTTAGCCAATGGAGCATACTGCCTCACTTACCCAGATGATACCAGTGTCCCTCAAACGTGGAACCCAGAGCCCCTTAGAGCTCATTACATTTAGTCGCCTTTGTATGCCAAATTATAAGCACCATAATTTTTGCAAGCCAAAGTATATGATGACCAGCCATTATAAATCTTTTTTATGCAATAATTGAAAAAACATCCTCAGCCATCTAACATACAATTGGCGAAACCTTGCTAGTTCAACTCCCATAGTCAATACTGCACTAGAAGGTGAGCATTGTTGGAATAGGCCTAGTATGCAACTGGTGAAATGGTCATTTCAAAAATATTCCCCAGTTGGACCTTAGTGGGCCTTTGAAATCTAATAGTTTACATTAGATCCAATCTAGCTATTTAATAAAATCATATTTTATTTGAATGTTTTATATTTTAATTAATTGATCTTTATTAGTTAAATATGTTTGATATATATATAATGAACATATCTAATATATTCATATATAGATGTGATGACATAAGGGAACAGTATATAGGCATGACATAACGTAGACATGGTTTAATATATACATATGTAGATATTGAGATTTATATCTACTATGTATATATATAAGCATATATATATTAATTGCCTTATTTAAATTAATATATATATATATATTATGTTGAAAATTTATGTTTAGTAAATAAATAAATTAAACTTTGTAAAATATTATAAACCATTTGACTAAGTCAAAGTTTTCAAATTCAAACTTAAATGTACTAAAGTATCTAATTTGACTCGGTGTGTGTGTGTATTCAAATTCAAATATTTAGATTTGAGTAAAAAATAATTCAAATTTATATAATATCTTTAATTTGACTAGTTCTTTATTATATATATATATATCATAATATATATATATAGCCGAAAGATATATATATTTTTTAAAGGCACTTATATTTAAGAAATTTATATATATATACAGACAAAGATACATAAATAAAATATATACACACCTTTTGGCCAGAAATATTATTTTTCATTTTAAAACAAAATGGTCAAGAGTATTTTATTACATACATACATATATTAATCTTAAATTTAAAATCAATGTATTTAATTTTTAAAATATATATATAATTTACAATATCAAATTTTTTTATTTTATTTTTTAAAACAAAATAGGCCGAATGTAACTTTGATTTAATATATATATATATATATATATTGATTTTAAATTTGAATCTAATTTTTTTTTGAATTTTAAAATGATCATAAATTAATAATTAAATAATTAAGTTGATAAAAAATATTTTATATTCATAAAAAAAGTTTATATATAATAAATTTACTTACGACTAAAAACAAAATATTTCTTTTTTAAATCATTTGTAATTTAAATATTACATTTAATCTCATTCAACATTTAATTAATTTTTAAATTGTTAAGATTAATTTCAAGTTAAAATAAAAGCAATATTGATATATATATATATATATATAAATGGTTAAAAGACATATATTAATAATAGGTGAATTAATAAATATAGTTGTATGAAGACAATGCATATTTGACACACCTCATTCTAAGCAGTCTCCTAGATCTAGAATCTCTACTTGAAGATGCAATCTTCAACATATAATCACCTTTAATTGAATAATTATATTCGCGATAAGGGAAGTGGAGATTGCCTATGGGGCAAGAGATAGGTGGTCAAGTTGGAAAGAAGAGAAAGGCTAAAATGAATGAAGTGAGGTGTATTTATAGAAGGGGGAGATATTTAAACAAATATCTACCACCTTTCTCTTGTCTAATAATATCAATTCAAACTCCCCTCCAACTCCTCTTTTACCGAGCTAGGTTGACCCCCTATGTGATGATGTGGCAATCCATGTCACGTTATAATTATTTGTTTTATATTTAACTTATTAAATTCAAATCGATATCGTATATCAATGTGCATACACATGACAATTATGTGTACACATAAATAATTACTAAAAGCACCTAAAGCATTTCTAGGAGATACCCCACTTACCAATGGCATCCCAAAAATTAAATATACTCATAATTAATATTTTCCTAAATATTAATGAACTTATAACCATTATAAATTATTAAAATCAAGCTGTAATATCGAACAATTCGAATATTAACGTTCACATGTTACCTTTATTGACAGTGTGGCATTTGATAAAATTTATCGCTTATTGATCTTCATAGGTAAACTAATATTTTATATTTTATTAAGCATTATAGTTTATACCGATAATTTGCATACATGTACTTCGTCAACACTATATCACTTTAGGATATATGGAATATGGTATTGGTCAAAATTCTAATATTATCCGCATTCAATTTGATCAATCCATAAACAAAGTCCTTGGTTTAATAATAACATTTATTATTATCCATTCTACCCAGACCAGAGATTTTGACTTGGAGTTTACTATAGTTGACTATGATACTAACCTCATACAACTGAGAAGACAAATTCTTTATTGAACAGTGTGTCATTTTCAATGCTTCAACTCAGAGCCAACTATAGTGGTTTGATGGACATCATGCCAAGATTTAACTATAATCAAATTTGAGCATCCATATTGAAGTTTTAATGGTATTCTCAAGTAGAGAGAACTATGTAACATCATCACATTAAGATTTCCTATTTGACCTAGTTGTTATTAACCTAGGAAACTATCGGTGAGTTATTCCATAGTTATTCAATAACTATGAGTACGTAACCCCTTGGTGAATTGTCCAACATTTGGAGAGCGATACATATGTTGGTCCCAATGGATGTGTCAATGTCCTTTCTAGAAACATCTTTACCAGAAATATTAAAAACAAAATGTTATTTCATATTGTGATTTATTACTCACAATTGCAACTATTTGCAACTACAATCACATAACACTTTATTTAAGGACTTTCTTATTTCTATGCTTTAAATTGGTTATCTAACTAATTATATCACTATATAACAAAGTATAAAATAGAAATCAAACACCTTAATTATAAACAGGATTGATTACGGAGGTAGATATATGTAACAAATTACGTAGTTGCCCCTAGGCATACTACTACCTCTCTCAATCTCCCACTTGTACTTGGGGCTAGTTATGGATTCTCGGTGCCACACATTCGATTGGTTTACTCAAAATTGATCGAGAAGTCCCCTCTTGAATAGATATGTTATATTGTTTTAATTATCTACGCTGTCAATCAACACATCTTTGTTGCTAATAAACTGCCTTTATCATGTGGAACTTTCGGAGTATGTTTCTTAACATCTAGTGGCCTTAGGTTCTTTTGGGACCACTATCGCGGCATTGTTTTTACAAAACAATGTCATGGGATTCTCAACATTTGGAAACCCTGGTTCATTTATAAATTTTTGCATACAGTTATATTTTTTTGCTTTGGTGTTATTCAAGGCAATGTACATAGCTTTTCGGTTGAATCATCTCATTTTTGAAACATTTTCAACTTAAAGCTCCTTAATTAAGGTTGAGCATAAATTTAAGATTGACATACTATATCCTATATCACTTATGAAGTTCAAATATGAATACCCTTCATAAGGAGTTAGTTTCCACAAACCGTTCTCTAGTATTCGAAAGTACTCAAGAATATTCATAACTACCCGTTAGCAATCTTAATTTGGATTTAATGCTAACTCAATGCACCAATTGCATAAGCGAATTGCGATATTGGACAACATGGCATATATAATGATTCCTATTACCGATGCATAAAGAATTCATCTTATATGCTCCATATTAAACAGTTAATATGGTGTCAGTGTATATCATTTGGGATAATCCTAATAACCTTTTGTATTGATTATAAATGACATCATTTTTAAATCCTGTATCAAGAATTAGAAAACTAAACTAAAATTGGTATTCACATGGGTAGGTTGTTGAAAATCAGTAGGATGTTGTTTACTTATAGTTTTACAAATATTTTGGTACCTTTTAAAATTCTTTCTTACAAATACATGGTTCCTCTGCATTTTGATTGAGAAATAAACCATTTGATATTTCCTGTCAAAATACTCATTCAATTCTGATGCTTATTGGACAACATTTTTTGTATCCTCTCTTGGATCATATCAAAAACATACAAATCATATTATCTCTCCCACTGACTTTGAGATATTTTGTTTTTATGTGCAAATAGTCTCTTCTAAAGCACTATTTAGAAATTTTGTTCCAACATCAATGTGTCATAACTCAAAATAAATTATGTGATAATTACCTATAGAATCTGAATGGATTTAAGCATGTTGACAAGCGAAATTATTTTACTAATTACAACATTGGAAACCAATGAAGTCGTTTCCTATCAACACCACTTTATATAATACCAACTGCATTGATCTTCTTGAAGACAAGCCTGTGGCCGATAGAACATATCTATTCGGATAAAACTATCAAAATCATATATCGATAAAGTATTTGGAATCCATTACAGATTAAAGAATCATGTCATATGGCAGAGTCTATACTCTTCAAGGCTATTGATAGTTAAGGAAATTGTGACTAATAATAATTCTCTTTCTCGACATTGATAAGAAACTTATATTTCTCTCTAATATGCGAGAATTATTATTAGACATTCTAATGTGTTGTCCATTTTATCTTTGTTAATTTTTTCAACTTATGCAATCAATTTCTATGTCCAAGTCTTTAAATCATATCCAAGTCTATTGTATTACCACTAATTCCTAAAAGAAATTCCTTCGATAATGAAGGTGATGCTTCTTAAAAAACAATTATTTCTCAATATGATGGAATAGGCATTCAGAAACATTTTATGAACCGCCTTTATACTTACATAAAATTAATTTAGTCTTGAATTTACCAAACTTGTGTTCATAATATAATGAGTCGACCACAAATCTTTAACTATTTAAGGTCGAGGTTTCTGATCAATTTGTATCTTATATGATCTCATAAACTATGCTTTAGATGAAATTATATTTAACATATATACTTACTCTAAGTAGTAAGTACACATCCTTATAGAAAGAAGTTAACTCAACTTCACTCATCATTGGTCGTACTTTGTCTAACAAAGTCTAATTACTCCTTATCGATACATCATCATATACCATAGGAAGGAGTGATTTTTAAGATTGAATCTTATTCGTTTTCAGGTACATTTGGAACTATTTTCTGATATACTCACATATTCGATCATGTTTTATTTTCTTTACATGTTATGTTTTCTACATCCGTTTTATATTCATGAAATTATCATAAACATAATATCTATGTATCAAATACACATGTTCATGTCTATGATAGTTCATCGATGAATTCAACAAAGTAAGTGGATCTGTTTTGGTATCATTAGGCCTTAGAATGCATACATATGCACAAGTAGTATGTTTATGATACCAAAACAGATATACACACAAGCAATATATTTATGAAAATATATATACACACTAAAGGGTGTGTGTATATATCAATCCAAAGAGTTCATTAACTCCTTTGCCACTCCTACTGAATGGGCGTCTTTCCCTTAATTTGAGACACAATTCACTAGTACAGTATGATCCATGATTATATAATTAAGGAATTATTTACAAAGATATGTCTTAGACCATAATTTTAAAATAATTGTAAAAAATTTAGATACTTATGTATTTGTATTGCTAATGCGTCATTATTATTATGAAAATAACTACCATTATTATAATAGAATTATTTATAACGAATATTCGTATTATTCATATTAAAACAAAACTATATTTACTCTCATTTAATATTGAAAATATTTATTATTTCATAAATAATACTTGGTATATATATGAAGACGATCTTTTATAACACTATGTGTCCACTAATAAATGTCATATGGTATACTCCTACTATTTTCGCCATTACAATAACAACGTACGAAATACGAAGCTCCATTCAACCACTTATTATGAGATTTTATTTCATCCACTATAAATAGTTTATAGTCAAGAGTTTCAGATCAAATATCTTGAACTCAAAGAAATAAATATCATAGAAAACAGTCTTCTATATGAAAATTATGCTTGAAATAGAAATCACATTTCTTATTTCATATTAAGTATTTACTATTATATTATACAATTCACGTTTTCGATATCTGTTCATGAAGCAGATGTGACCATTCACTCTCTTTATCCCAACCGTGCCTATGTTACATATACTCTCGGAGCTTCACTTTTCTTTAAATGGTCTAACTGTTCAAAAGAAAAACTTTACTACAAGACTGCACCAAACTCTTTACAAAAGTGCATTCAAAGATTCTTAAAGTTTAAGAATATCGTACAAGTTGCACTAAAGTAAGATGATCAAACTGACATTTCAATGATCAAATTTGTAGCTTTGTATAGTAATTGTTGGTCTATGTTGCTTAAGATAGTCATTGTAGTCAATTATAATAAATATATCATCCTGCACTACGGTTTACTTGCTTATTTCGAATGATCTAGTTTCATTGAGGTTTCGTACATTACTAATCACGACCGTTTTCCATATAACATTTATATATGTTCGAATATGGATCAAATATTCATGTTCTTGTATTTCTTAGAGTTCAATACTCATAGAAGGAAATAGCAGTCTTGAGAAAACAAATATTTAAGTGACCAACATACAATTATATTTAGTAGTTGTATGGTTTGACTCTTGCATGGGTCTTTAAGTGACAACATGCCAAAGGATTTATTGGTAAGTATACTTTTTTTATCAATCTTAATTCAATTTATTAGTATATTACGATTAATAAATAATTTTATCAATTAGATTAATTGCACAATTAAATTAAAGTGGGTAGACTTATTTTTTGTGTTCTTACAATATAAGAAAGGATAATTATATCCATATCAATTTTCTAGTAAGGCCCCCACTAGATTTTTATATTCCCTAAAACCCTAAGAGAAATGTAATAACTTTCGATTTCCGTAGTGGGTATTAGGACTCGCTTGCCTTGAGATTCCAGCCTTGAGTTTTCTCAATAAATCATATGCCCATAAGTATGGATAACTCTTTATTGATTGTATCATATGTAACTCCTTATCATGAACTTTTCCCTAATCTCTACCTTAACCTTTAGTTTGCTCTACAAATCAAGAGAGATTATTCATTCTTCCTATCATTTCGCGGCGGCTTAAGTATAATGCATGTACCTTGAGTTTTCTCAACAAGTACATGCATGTATCTAACCTTGTCTAGGTAATATATGAACACTACAAGAAAAACTAGTTTCAGTAGCATATATTGGTAGCGCTTCCTTTAAAAGTGCAACTAATATAGCTTCGGTTAATAAAAATTTCCTCTAACGCTACTAAACAATTCCCACCCAACTTGCCAATAATTTAGGTTAAAAATGTGTGTTACACAAACACTTCATTACTTCTCTTGTTTTCCTCTTCGTGATATTCTATTTACTTGAAAAAGAAATTCGCAATCCCAACAAATCCTTTTTCATGCTTTCTACTATTTTAATCTTGTTCTCCCTCAATCAAAAGAAACTCGCAATCTCCACAAATCTCAAAATTATGCCATCTAGAAAGGACTTAGCCCGAAAAACTCACTCCTGTGCTTCTCCACACTATCATTGGTTTGAGTATAGATTATCAGAGAAGTCGCTGTGCAGTTGCTCTTCGCCTTGAATCACGGGATCTGGAGTAGCGTGAACCTTGAGGTTGTTGTCGTTCAGGAATTGCTTCGTCGAAGATGTTGTCATAGTCAGAAGATTGTCATCGAGATTTGAATGACGTTGCTCGCGTCATGTCGAAGTTCGTCATCTCGCATCATCGCTGACTGGGTTGCCGTCGTTGAATAATCGGAGTATGTGCCACAGTTGAAATGTCGCCTTAGATTCCACGTTGTTTCCTGGAAGAGATTCTTATGCCTGAATCTAAATGGTGATGTTGACGTCGACTTCGCCTACTGATGGTTGTTTACCTGATACTCAAAAGTTGCTTTTGACATGCACAGTGTGTATGTGAGATGTGTTCAAAAAAATATTTCTTTGGTTTCGGGAATCTTGTGATGCTTTTGATTCTCAATGATTGGTGCTAGGATATGAATGAAGTCGACATGCTTTGTCGTAATCTGATGTTTTGGAGATAAGTACTTAGCTTGATGATTTCTGATGTTGATTGCAGAACATGTGATAGTTGATTTTAAATTGATGACACATGATGAAATAAGGTTTGATTGCTTGTGTATGAACTAATTGATTTTGAACTGATGACGCTTGATCTTGTGAGCTATTAATGAGATAAATATTCGAACTTGGTTTATTGTGGTGGAGATGTCAAAACTGGTACTTAAATGTTTGGTTGTTAAGAAGATTGGATTTTGGTTTTTGATTGCCTTATGATGAGTAGTTTTTCTATGATAACTGTGCTTGAGATGTAGTCTAAGGTGATGGTTTACAATCTCCCTTTCCTCCACTCATGAATTTATCATCTCGTCGTTGATCTAACCATAATGCGGAATACACTCACAACCACAGCAGCAAAATACACTAGCTCGGTGTTGATGACAAACGATCCATGTCAGCTATCGACGAAGAAGCCATACATTCCTCCCGTTATGTCTCCTCGGAATCTCTCATTGATTACTCAAGATTCGTCGATGTTTTGTTTGGCATCAATGGCGCCATGTTATGGGTATTTGTTCTGATTTTTATTTTTATATTAAATTTAAAATTGGAATAGTTTGATTTTTTTATTGATTTTATGTATCTATTTTGTTATTTCATTTATTAGTTCAAATGAAAATCATGAAACTCCAAAATATTGTATTGGTACTCTTCATTTGATTTCACTACTAGAGAAACCGGCTATTCCAACGGCTCCGAGCCGTTGGAAAAGCCGTTGGAATAGCGTTCATGCTTTCCAACGGCTTCCAACGGAAGCAACGGGGCTATTCCAATGGCTTTTCCAACGGCTTCAAACGGCGTCTAGCCGATGGAGGCCGTTGGAAGCCGGTGGTTTAAAATGACCAAAGTGTCGTTGGTAGCCGTTGCTAATCTGGGTGAATTTTTTTATAACAGCAAGCCATTTACCTTCCAGCAACACACAATCAATATATATTAATTTCCACTCCATTTCACATATATATCACATATCCAACACATTATACCACAAAAAATATAAACAACCAAAAATCAACATCAAACATTACATTTTCAAACCAAACTCCAAGTCAATATGTACATAAACAACAAAACCCTCACCAACTCCAACTCCATATTCAAGTCAATATATACAATGCAAACACTTAAACCTCACCACCTCAAAGTCAATATATACACAATAACCATCAAACACAATCCTCACCACCTCAAAGTCAATATATACAATAACCAACCACAAAGACAATAATCATCATACCTCTCAAGCATCATCATCACCTCCGGAAGCACCAAACGACGAAGGGAAGGAACCATGCCTCTACGCGTACTCCGCTAAACGTTGATTCAGCTGCTTCATTTGTATAGCGCGAAGACGGTCCTTCTCTTGAAGCTGCTCAACCATGGCTCTAAGCTCTTTTATTTTAGCTTTGACACACGCCTTTTTGAGCTGCCCGAACCTGCAAATAGAATGTGAGATGTTCACATTTGTATTATAATAATTTTCTTAAGCAATGCATATTTTAAAATATAGAAACGTAAATGACGTGATCTTAAGCAATGCATATACCACAAGGAAATGCATATTTTTAATACAATATATAGGTGTTAAAAGTATTCTTATATTTTTTTTTTGGTTCATCCATTTTCATCACATATCTTTGTATATTTTTCCTTTTTTACTTATCTAATATTTATAAATCACGTATATGTTAGATTTAACTCAGGTAGAAATCATCATATGTATAGTGTATCTATAGGTTAATTTATTAAATATAATATTGCAATGTTTATAAGATTACTCCTTGTTTTCCATAGCCATAGCGCCTATTCCGCTGCGTCGGATCCATAATAACGTCGAAAATATTATCTTGCTCCTCTACCGTCAACTCATCGCGATCCGGTTCTAAAAGCAGCTCTGACCGTGCCTCTTGAAACTTTGCCTAAAATAAAAAACAATTACAGGTTAAAATTAGTAGAATAGGATTTAAACATATCGATATTAATAAAATAAGATTTAAAATATGCATACATATGCAGCCGTCGCCTTATCATCATCATCCCACTGATATATAATATTGCCAGCATTGTCTGCTTGTCTTGATGCGTGGGTGCGGGTAAATACCTCCATCATAGACACGGGACGTCCAAGCGATCTTTCCTGCAATAAATAATTTATATATTTTAATTTTTCATAGCTAATTACTGAACTGATTAATATAAAAAATGTAATAACGGTTTAGATTCGTAATTGATAAATTTACCAAGTCCTCACGGTGATGCTGAAAAGACTTGGATCCGCCACAATGCATTACAGGATTCCTACTTCTATTGGCAGAGTTCCTCTCCGACTCCACCTGCAATTTAAATTGAATATTATATTTACTAATTGCGAAATAATTAACTATATATTTGGTAGATTTACCTTGAACTCGTCGGTCTCCCACCAACTCATCCAAGAATCCCATACGGAAGCGCCCATCCAGTTCGGTTTCTTCCCCGATTTTTTAAGAGCTGACATTACCTCCCTGTAATTTTTGGCGACCTTCGAATTCCAATGGCGCTGAACCATAGCGACATCGGGCTCCGCCAAGTCCACTTGCCCCTGTATAAAGAGAAAATATTACTAATTGTTCATTTATATTTATTCATATAGTAAAGTGGTATAAACTCACCAGAAAATCCTGCTAGATGGCCTCCCTGACTTGGTCAGGGATCTTACTCCACTTAGGCCAGCAATCTGTCATCCTACTCATATATGATTGCTTGGAAATGCCAAGCACAACTCCTGAGGGCTCCAAATCAAATCCCCTGTGTTAAATATAAAACAAAGCTTAAGACAAGTATATATATGTATAAACAAATTTATATCGTTATCATTTTAATTTTGATACTTACGCTCCATCAGCCTTCGGCTGCAAATATACAAGTGGTCGAGCCGGAGGCTCACCACTACTCTCGCCGGCCGAGCGAGAAGAGCTACGACGGCTGGAGCCTGACATAATACCTGTTGAAAGTTTCATTTTTAATTATAGACATAGATAAAATGATGATGATATGTGGTGCATGTAATAAAGTCATTTTTAATTGGTAGTGCATGTAATGATGATATGTGATGCGTGTGCGTGAATAATTGTAAAAATTACCGGATATTACTCAGTTCTCGTCATTTTCTGATTCAGACTCGGTCTCGTGTTCTATATCGTTTTCCTCTACACTCTCAAATGCTTCGACTAATACATTTGTCTCATCATTTAATTGTCCAAAATCAGTTTGATCGTCTGTAATTGTGATTTCAACATTTTCCTCGATATCTGCTTGATAGGCTAGTTCTTCTGGAATATTCTTTCCATCGAATGTAAATCTCGCCTTGGTTTTAAAAACCCCACACCAATCCGCTTTATCTCTTTTTAGAGACGGATAAGGGGCGTAATAAACTTGTAGGGCTTATTTGGCTAGTACAAAAGGATCGTACTGCTGAAAATGGAAGGTATGTTTTATTTCTATAAGATTATAATTTGGATGCACGTTAATACCAGAACCTGGAACATTGCTGAACCTGTTGCATCTAAACAAAAAAACTTCCTCTGCGGGTCTTATAAAATATGTCAATTGCAAAATCTGGATTAACACGCCATAAAAATCATGTATATGATTATTAGGATCATCACTGCCTTTAACAAATACACCGGTATTGTTTGTTAATTTTTCAGCACCGTATTCTTTGGTGTTGAATTTATATCCATTAATGAAAAATATTGGATACGTTTTAAGTTTCCTTTTCGGTCCTAACGCCAAATGTTTTAATCCTTCGTCGACCACATTATTTGTAGGATCACAAACGTAGTTCGAAAACCAAGTAGTGAAATTTTTGCTTAAATCGTTGTTTGGATTTTGTGGTTCATAAACACTGCAAACAAAAACATAATATATTGCTTTATTATTAATTTACACATGCAGTATTAAATTAAATTTATCAAAACTTGTAATCTGATAATTACCTAATAAATGGTGCAACTTCTGGACAATTAAGAAGAATATATGTGTGTGCTACATGGCAATCTCTATCATCTAACCATACTTCTACACATTTTCCAACATGTCGACCATGTTGTTTAAAAATAGATAACATTGCTTCAGAAGAAGAATCTTGTTCAACTGCCTCATCATTACGCGCAACACTTTGAAATGATATATTCACATGATCATTGAAATAATGAGAGAAAAAGAACGATGCTTCTTCTTTGATATATGATTTGCAAATCGAACCTTCAACTCGAGCTTTTTGTCTCACTTTTTTCTTTAAATGATTTAAGTACCTAATAAAAAATATTTCATATCAATATTGATTTTTATTTATAGTTAAATTAACATTTACATACTCAGTATTAACAACATACCTCTCGAATGGATACATCCATCCATATTGCACAAGACCTCGAAGACGTGCTTCAAATGGAAGATGAACAGGTAGATGCTCCATTACATTGAACAAACCTGGAGGAAATATTTTCTTCAGTTTGCAGAGCAGTATAGGGATTTCAACCTCAAGTTTACGAAGACGGTCAACTTTTAACGTAGTTGAACAAAGCTCCTTATAAAATAAACTAAGTTCTGTTATAACCTTCCAAACTTTTACGGGCAACAATTTTTTGAAAGCGGCGGGTAACAAATTTTGCATCATTACATGACAATCATGGCTTTTCATCCCACTCAGTTTTCCGTTCTTATAGTCGACACATCTACAAAGATTAGATGAAATTCCATCAGGAAATCATAATCCTTCCACCCATTTTAATAGTACTTTAACTTGGTTGTTATCTAGTTCATAACATGCTTTGGGTTTTTTAGTGTCATTTGGCTTCATATGAAGCTCAGGACGATTACATATTTCTTCTATATCACGTCTTGATTTCAGATCGTCCTTAGTCTTGCCCTTAACATTCAAAAGTGTATTAAACACATTATCGAATATGTTTTTCTCATTATGCATCACGTCAATGTTATGACGGATTAAGAGATTTTTACAATAAGGCAACTCCTAGAATATACTCTGTTTGCACCAATTATGAAACGTCGATTTACATTGGATTTCAGTTTGCTGTCCGGTTTCATGTATCTTTGGATAATCTTTTACAAGTTCATATATATCTTCACTTGACCAAATCATTGGTGGTTGTAAAGTCTCATGTCTATTAGCTATGAAGTTTTTTTTGTCTCTTCTAAAAGTATGATTAATATGGAGAAAACGTCGATGACAATCAAACCATGAAATTTTCTTCCCATGCCGTAAAGAAAATGCTCATGTTTCTTCCATACAGTAAGGACAAGCAAAACGACCGGCCGTAATCCAACCCGAAAGCATTGCATATGCAGGAAAATCGCTAATAGTCCATAACAAAGAAGCGAACATTCGGAAAAAAAAATTTCGATACGTCGTATGTTTCAACTTCTTCATACCATAATGTTTTCAACTCTTCGATTAGCGGTTGTAAGTAAACATCGATACCCTGTGTCGGATCATCAGGGCCAGGGATGACAATTGTAAACATATATGGAGTTTTCATACACATCCACGGGGGTAGATTGTAAGGTGTAATGATTATAGGCCAAGATGAATATTTAGAACCAAACTGAGAAAACGGTGAAAATCCATCAGTACACAAACCTAGTCTAACGTTACGGCTCTCCGCTGCGAAATCAGGATATTTCTTATCAAAATACTTCCATGCTTCTCCATCAGATGGGTGTGTTAACATACCTTCTTTAGGTGTTCTCACACTGTGTCATCTCATATGATGCGCTGTTACAGATGATGCATATAACCTTTGAAGTCTAGGAGTGATAGGTAAATAATGCATACGCTTGTATGGAACTTCTTTTCCTTTTTTTTCCTTGGTTTGTATCTTTCTTGATTACATATTTTACAATTCCAAAGACTGACATCATCTTTCCAAAACAACATGCAACCATTTAGACATGTATCAATTTTTTAATACGGCAAACCGAAAGATGACATAAGTTTTTTCACTTCATAACAATTTTCGCACATTAAATTATCTAATGGCATATGACGTTTAGCAGCTTGTACAACAGCTGTAAATCCGGCTTCTGTGAGGTTGTACTTTGATTTCATTGCAATGTACTCTGCAGTTGCCGATAATTGAGTGTCGCTAGTACATCCATTCCAAAGAGGTTTCTTAGCAGCATTCAATAAATCATATATATTTTTCGCTCCAACATTTGGTTCCTCTTCGACGTTAACATCGTCGTTATTAATTTCAATAGTAGGGAACATTGATCGTGCTGCATCTTCAACCATATGTTCTATGAGATTCGTCGTACTAACTTCATCACTAATGACCTCTAGTGACTGTTCTTCGTTATGTGTTATAATTTCTCCATGACGATCCCACACTAAATAATTGGTTACGAAACCATATTGGCGCAAATGAATCCTAACCATATTCGGTACTAAATGTTTCAACAATTTGCACTTACTACATGGACAACGAATTTCTACGTCGTTTCGAATATTACTTAAAGCAAATTCGACAAACACATTTACCCCGTTAAAAAAATGTTTACTTATTGAGCCTCCCATTTCTCTTCTTTGATATATCCAGCTCCGATCAATAAAATAATTGACCATTTTCCTACTGTAAAACCTATGATCAATAGTAAAAAAATTATTAATCAAATTTGATAAACACATTTAGATTTTACTGTTTTTTATAATCCATTTTCGTTTATATACAAAGTTATATTTCTTGCTATTTTATTTACATTTTTATACCTTTTATGATGGTCGGTTATCCTGCTTCCCATTATAAACACAATAGTAATTACATTTCTTAAATCATATAATTATAAACGATTTCCCAAAATTTCGGCAGCACTTCCCCTGTGTTCCTTGTATCGTACACATATGCATGTACAAGGAACGAAAAGGAAATACCGTCGAAATTTTGTGAACCGTTTATAACGATATGATTTACAAAACGTAATTACTTTATAGTATTTGTAACTTGTCCAATACAGGGACAAATCCAACAAATATTGTATCATATGAATATGAGTATCCGTTTTGCAATAAAAACGAATATTCATACAACGATCATATACAACACTTGTCAGACGGGGCCAAAAATTCATTAAGAGATTTAAATTTTGTTTATATGTTACCGTTTTATTAAGTATATAAAATAAAGCATATTATGTATTATTTTATTTATATTCTACTATTTTATTAAATATATAGTAAATTATATGATTTTTACTATTTCGCAAAATATATAATTCATGTGTATATATATACTAAATTATATACTTATCTAATGCTAATATATTTTGTAAAAGATATAATTCATGTTCGTAAAATATTCGACTAATTCATGTTTACCTAATATTTTACAAAACATACACAAAATAATTTAAACCAATCCTAACTAATCTAACGCTAACTCAAATGCGCATTTACACTAAATTATCAACATATGTATATATGTGCATAATATATATAAACAAACAATTTGGACATTTGGATGGTAATAATTGTAATTAGCACTTAGTTTGGTATAATAAACAATCAATAGGCCATTAGATACAACTATAACAACAAATTAAACACAAAATTAGCAAAATTTAAAATTTTAGGGTTTTAGGCAAAACCTGATTTTGGAGTGGAATTGGATGGAGAGAGGCCGCTGGTGTTGATTGATGGCGTCGGAGTGGCTGTCGGTTGCGTGGGGAGGCTGGAAGCAAGAAAAGAGGAGGTGTGGAGGAAGAGGGTGGAGGTTTTGAGGTTTTTTGTTGAAGGAAGGAGAATGAATGTTGCTCTCGGTCTGCTGTAGGTTTACACGAATATTTCCAACGGCTTCCAACGGCCGCAAACGACATTTTTACAACGGCTTGTTAAAAAATAACGAGCCGTTGGTAGCTGTTGGAAACTCCCGTTGGAACCCTGTCGTGGCTATATATTGTAGTTCTAGTAGTGTTTAGATAAGGATGACAATTAATGATTCAAAATTGCATCATGAGATGATTGATTAGTAGATAAAAGGTGAGGTACAAGAAAGAGAAATTATCTTTCTACAGCTAGTATGCTTGTAAAACTACATCATGAGCTGTGTAACATTTTCCCACTTTATGATCAAGGAGATTATGTCAACAATTGGGTCCTACTGATGCTCATATATCTGTTTCACTGTAGTTCAAGTTCATAGCTTCTATCTCCGATTTTCTTATGATTTTTTTTTTTTTTGCAGTTACATATTGCATGTTATAATATTAACGCAAAGTATATGTTCCCTTATAGCAAGTGCATGCATGTTTGTAATGAGTAATGACATACTTATATGGAAGAATAGCTGGTTACAAGTTCTTTACATCATTAATGAACCTATAGCTACCGTGCATCTTTGGCATACGGTTTTGACAAGAAGAACAATGAAAATGAAACAATTCTTGTGTAAGATTTAAGAGGTGACACATTTGATGTTTCAGGTATTAAGCCGATTTCTTTGTATTCTATTCCAGATTAAACTTTAGTTCACTACTTCATAAATTTAACCTTTATATCTTGATGGTTTTCACATTGATCTTCATGTTCCAACTCCAATTAAGTAAACAACTATATGTTTGAATGTTATATGCTTTTCCGGACAAGCCATTGTTAAGCTTGCTTAGATTTATACAATTATAGTCACCAACCTGATAAAGGACCATTCATATTTTTGCCACTAACTGAATTTTACTATAAACATACTTTGAATCAAACTGAACATGCATAAGTAACTTTGACTCCCGTGCATTCAAGTAACTGTTTTTCCATTAACTTATACATTCTAAATTTTTGCTACTTTCATTATATATATATACATACATGTATGTATGTATGTAAATGGTCCAAGCTTGTGCCCGTAAGTATTTTAAGATAGACCTTTTTACTTGGTAAGCATCTTAAGGTCGTTAAATTTGGCACTTCTTGATTAGTGACACGGTATCTTACAAATGGTTGAATTTGAGTTACTTTATTTTTATTGCAAATGAAAATAAAAGTTAATTTTTGTTCATTGATTTGATCGCGTGAATGGTAGATCATGCCGGACGATTGCTAATTGTAAAAATGGATCTACTATTATTACATTCACTGTCAATAATACAGACATGGAAGCTTTTCTTATTTTAAAAACCGATCTACATTAACTTATGTAAAGGCAGAATAGAATTAGAAAGATTGCAAGTATGTAAATTACCATGTCCTTTTCCAATCCTTCTCCACTGAGCAACATATTCCGATATTCCAGATGTAAAAGAAGAAACATGATAGCAAATAATATGTAACAACCCGGATATTTTAAACGACTTTAATTAATTTAATTAACTGAAATTATGTGGAATTTTAAACGATAGAATTTTGAAATATAAATTTGATATTTGAAATGCGTCTAGTTAAACATAGCAACTGGTAAATTTTCGTTCGAAAATATAAAAGTTTATTTTGCACGTAAATTTACTTCAATTTAATCAGTTAAAAAACGATGAAAATAAAATGTTTTCAGAACCTAAATATTTTTACATAGAAAAATTCTAAACCATCTTCTGAGCAAACGTCATTTTTTCGTTTTTTCAAATTCGGACTATTTTAGCTCCGTGTATTTTATTTTTCTGCGTTTTTGCTGCATTTTCCGCTAGTAGAAAATTTGAATTTTTATAATTCAATCATAACACTGATATCTGTATACCGTTTTGATCGTCTCGTCACGGCGATCTTTGCAGTATACTTATTTCTATGTTTGAAGTTCGGTACGCAGCGGGATCCGTGAAACGTATAACTGTATCGGTGCGATTTCCAAAACCTTTTTGAATGCTTAGTCCCTTTTACTTACCACCGAATAAAACCAACGGTCATCAGCTTTATTTATTACTAGCCTTGAATTCAAGCACATTGATTACCTCCTTTCCAATGCGAGGCTTACTGTGTCTTTATCTCTTCCACATCCCTTCCTTCTCTCCTTTTTCTCTAGTTTGGTTTCCTTCTCTCCTTTTTCTCTAGTTTGGTTCAGAGGAAAAGTGATAAAATAAAAATATTGCCTAAAACCCACTGCATATCTCCATTCCCATTCTCTCCACCCCTTATCCTCTCTTCCAATAGCCGACGCTTCACCATCCGATCCTTCATCCCCATCAGTAACCACCGACGAGGACGCTCCGACCTCTTCTCTCTCTCCACCACCGCAAGTGCCGACCTGACCCAAACTCAGCTGCCGAACGCATCGCCTAACACCGTACCCACCATCTCGTCTGCCATCTTATCCACCATTGCCGAGCTACAGCCGCGTTGCCTCCTTGTCGAACCAGTCGCCGCAAGTATTTTCCCACTCGGTTTTCCCATTCCGCCTGAGCATCACTTGCCCACACGTGCTCCACCTAGGGCCGCTCTGTTCTGCCCTCCATAGCTCCGAGTAGCCAGCCGATCCAAGTGAGTGTTAGTATTCATCTCATCTCCGCATCTTGTTCTATATACATATATATATATCTTATATATAAAGCGAATACTTGAGGAGGTGAAGCCTTTTTCGAACTACCAGAAAAGCCCCGCTCTGCTTTGAAAAGAAACTTGCCTAAAACAACCTTGCCTTCGATACCACGTTAGAAACTTGCAAGGATACTGCAGTCATTTTATCTTTCTTCCGTGAAAGCAGATCCCTCTTTCCCTGAAAGCAGTTCCCACTTTCCCACGATCGGTTCATTATCATTTTTCTACTCCACTTTCCTTAACTATCCCTCTTCTCACTCGCCTCAACAATGGCGATTGTCTCATTCCTATTTACACATCAACCATTTTACCACGCACGATGAAATGACCCTCCTCTTTCTACCTTAATTTCATAAGGATTTTTTTTTTCTTCATCAAAGGGAATTTAAATCAAATATAAATTAAAATGCCATACAAGCCATTGACATAGCCACTTATTTCTTTTCTAAGTCTTGTTCTACGGCCATAGGTGCTCTTTGACAAATACTAACACATATATATATATATTTATCTTGCCTAGATAATTCTATTTAACCCTAAAATAGTATTTACTTGATCTCATGATAGTTATCAAAGTTGGTATTAATTATTAACAATAAGTTGAATTGACAAAAATTGATAAACCTTGGGAATTTACTCGAAAATAGGCAAATTAGACAAGATCAGCAGTTCAGACGTCTAAATTTCTATGACAGACGTCTAGATTCGATCTCAAACGACTAAATTTTTATGACAGACGTCTCAGAGTGTCTAAATTTTAATAGAGAGTAGAAAACATTTTGAACTAGATTCAGACATCTAAATTTTTATTGACAGACGTCTAAATTAGATCTCAGACGTCTAAATTATTATGACTGACGTCTAAGTTTAATCTCAGACGTCTAAATTATTAAGACAGACGTCTCAGAGTGTCTAAATTTTAACAGAGAGTAGAAAACATTTTGAACTAGATTCAGACATCTAAATTTTTATTGACAGACGTCTAAATTAGATCTCAGACGTCTAAATTATTATGACTGACGTCTAAGTTTAATCTCAGACGTCTAAATTATTAAGACAGACGTCTAAATTAGATTTCTATGTACATGCACATGCATATTCAATTTATATGTGTCTGGATGTCCTCCTACATTCATTTACACCTTTGGGTTTGATTTAAACTTCCTTTGAACTATCAGAGTCATTTCTTTTCTTTCAAACAATTCAACCAGGATTCAAAACTTATTACCAATATAAATATATCAGTGCATCCCTAGTAATATACACATACATATGAGAATGTAAGTGTTTATCTTGTTTAAATTCAGAGTATATATATTTTTGTTAAACAAGTGTATCCTGCTTGATTTGGATTCTAGCAATTCTGACTAAGGTTAATTACTATATTCTTTTGAATATTTGTAACAAGTCAGTAAATCCTATGCATATCTAATTTATATGAACTTAAAATATCCACAAGAATAATTCCAGGTTTTTATAGCTAGACTCAGATTTTTAACCTTCAAACTTAAGGTTTTAAGTAACTTGAAATTATCTAATACAATGTATGTACATATACATTTCTATTTCTCAAATACAGGCATATACCATTTACAGATCTTCATCACAATACCCAAATATATATTTTCTTGCAAAAATTCAACCAAGTCTTTAGATTAATCCCAAACTTAATACATCACTAGATTCATTTAGAACAACTAATAAATCCAAACCTTTAAGATCATTACATAACAACCAAAACAGAACTATAAAAACTTCCCAGATTACATGCAAATATTTCATTCTAAGTTCTTATTTAATTCTAATTTAGCATGCTTATATAATCACTCTCATTAGCCACAGCAGCATCCTATTTAGATCCAGCATTCCCTGAAAGAACATTAGAGGCTGCCCCATTTTAGATGAGACACCCCAGATGCCATAAGCAAACAAGGGTCAGATACAAGATCTGGTATGAGTAAAATCAAAAATTCCATGATATTAGGTAAATGAGTGAGACAAATATTTTGTTCAAGTGGGCATATCATCTACGACCAATTTGCCTAACTTGTTTATGACTAATTATATACACATATTTAACCATGCAAACATAGGTTTCAAACAGAAATACTCAGGAACTATCATAGTTCCAGTCCAACCATCTTAGGAATAACTCAAGTTCCCACTTCATCAATTTAAGGTTGCATTTATCAAATTAATTCCTAGCCTCATCTGCCATAAAGGAATCACGGGGACACATTGCAATAAAATAATTCACAATATTGCACAAAGATCTCAGGGCTTAAACAAACCATGTGCCAACTTGCATACTTCAAATATGACAAGCATTCCAGCAGTCTTCTTGGCTCACAATCCTTAGTTTATTTACTAAGTGTTCATGTTTAATCCTATCGTGAGATAGCTAGGTGACTAAATCCCAGTATACATGAAACATTACATAGAGTTTACAAGCATAACTCAAGAACAATCTAACATTCATGTCCAGGGAAAATCATATTTTCGAGTGTTTTGGCTTAAAGAAAATACGAGAATAATTACAACTGGGAATAAAGACTAGGCATGTGGGTTATTATTGTTTCATAAGCAACCATGTTTGAACTAAATTCAAGATCTAGCTTAAACAAGATTTCTGGCTCATGGATTTTCTATTTGATCAAGGGTTCAGCACTTTTGGATATTTCCATTGCAACCTTGAATCTTTCATTTGAGCCTCAGCACTTACACAAGTGTAATGCAACTCATATACATTTTGGTTTCTATGTTTTCCATGCCATATCTAAACCAGTTACAAGTATTCTCTATTTACTTTCATGATTTTATACTTTACCTTTCTAGGTGTAACCAAACAGAGCAAAACATTCAATCATCAAATCAATCAAAACATCCAGAAACACCCATTAAAACATCCATTGAAGCATCCATTAAAACCATAGTAATGGAATCAAAAATATGTAGAAAAATAACATAAATCCGGCTGCCTCATAACAGGACTTAATGCCATGGGTTTAGTGAGATTACTCATAGAAAAAAAATGCTTCTCTTGCTAACTCAGAAAAGAATCCTTTTCAAAACTTGTTTTTCTGCTTGTAAGTATTTTCTCCTTTGTTTTCTTAAATGTTTTTGGGTAGCAAATGATTTTTTTATGGTTTATACTTGGGTTTATAAGAGAGGTTTTTCTAGGGTTTTATCATTGTAAAATCTCATTTCTACCCTGGCCAAAACTCATGCATTTTGCATTTCAAATTTGTTTATTTTTCACCTTTAATATCCCGGCCATATGTGAGACATGCCTCCCCTTTTTCTTTTCCAGAATATATATATTATATTCCTACCAAGTCATGATAATTGTGTGACATTGTTCACTTGTTTATTTTCTAAAATCCTCCTTTCTATTTTCTGCCTAAAGCAATTATTTTGCTTGCAATTCGTCTTTTGCCATTTTAGTGTTATAGTTTCACTTGCTTATGTATACCTTACAGTGCTTGAAAATGTATATTTGTATACATATCTTATCTAGGCTTATTTAATTCCTCTTAATTTCAGAAACATATGCACCTATATGTATACAGGTTTTTCAAATCCTTATAACATATATGCGTATATATATATTTTTTTTCTGGATTTTAAATAAAATCTGTTTACTGATTTAAAATTAAACTTACTTTTCTTATTTTCTGGGATGATCCATATAATTCCAGAAATCAAATATCCATGTTGCAAAATCATGTTTGTATTGCTTTTTAATTCTTCTTTTAAATTCAAGAAATCTGGAGTTCTTCCTTGTGCCATTTCAGTGTGCACGTGCACACATGCACACATACTTGCACACAATTAACTCCATATATTCCTATACAAATAATTTCAAATATTTTCAAAATTCAACTAAAATAAGATTTCATGAATTTCTGGGGCATTACACACGACCACTTCTCAATTAAACGCGTCTTTTAATCCTAAATTCAGAATTCAAATTCTAATTTAATTTCTTTTTTGTGTCAGATCTGCAATAAGCGTAAGGCTTGGAAGAGGTGGAGGATGTCGATCACATCTTGACGTCGCATGGTAGACTTCTAGGTTTGGGGTAGTTTTTATACACTGCTATTCATTCCACATCTAATTTTTTTTGTTAGTAATTCTATCCTAACATTTTGTCTCATTTTATTAGTAATGCAGTATTATGTTTTAATGAAAATCTTATCATTCTGACAGTGTAGGACCGAAGTAAACATTTAACTTTTTTGTGAAGAGAAAATGGAAGCGGGGACGAGGAGCAATAAATTACCAGAAAGATTGCTGATCGGGTTCAAATAGGTTAGTTTTTTTTATGTTTCTTCTACCAATTCTATTTGGAAGCCTGCTTTCTTTTTAGCATATCTATCACATTTTTCATCCAGAAAAACTAACAAATTCATTGCTATCAAGTACGTGATAAGTGGAAGAGTTAAGATGAATGAGTACAATATTTTTTCAGTTACCATCTTGAGTCAGTTATTCTACAAGCTTCTCGAGACCCATCCATGTAGTTTGCGGTTATGAAATGATGTCATGTGATGCTGTTTTGGAATCTGGTGTTCGCTACTTTTACCGACAAAATGAACCGCCTCATAATCCATGCTCATGGATAATAAATATGAACTGCTACTGAATAGATGAGTAAATTTGAAAAATGTATAACTGCTTAGTGTATGAATGGTTCGATGGGCGTGGTAATGTCATTGATATTGTAGATAAGTCACAGCACAACCCGCTCATTTTGTGTTTATTGTAGATAATTTGTTTTATCAAATGTCTAGCTAAAGGATGGAGGGCCTTCTGATTTATCGTTTGTGGTAAATTCCACTTTCAATCTCCATTTCACTTTTAACAATAAATTAGTTTGTATTCATTGACATTTAGTTTTATATTCAGATGAATTTGACCAACAGCAACCACTATTATAAGGATATGTTTCAGGTTGGAGGACTTCTTTTTGTTGAAAATGTTGCATGTGGGTGCTTCATTCAGTGCATACTAATATAACTGTTAATCTTTTAAACTTGAAAAATTATTATACACTATATTAGGTTTCTTTTACGATGATGTAGGTCGTATGTTATTTAATGTGCAATAGTACAATTTTTTAAATTTGATACTTTACAGCTGTTTCATGGTGGATTTCATTGAAAAACGATGTATGTAAGTACGATATTTAATGCACAAAAAATGCAGTTGTTATTGGTATGTACTAATAGTCTGGATACTTTCATGTTTTCATTATGTAGAAATAAGCTAACTAGAAGTCTTAGCTATTTTTATGATGCATGCTCCTTTAAAACATTTGTTGGCTTTGATATATTCATTTGTTTAGCCATGAGATGGGTCTGCTTATCATTTAGCTGAAACTTCCTATTCTTTTTTGACTTTACATGAAGTTTTGTAGTTAACTCTGCCTAACAGGAAATTGCAGCTGACTCATCACAAGCTAAAGCATAGAACGTTAAAGGATGAATCTAGGCACTCAGTGCAATGTCGTGTCAATACAGGAAGTTGTGTGTCAAATAGGGGCAAATTGTGAGATGGGAGGTCTCTGCAAAAACTGAAGGTGAAAATGTTTAATATATGGTTTTGAAAAATCTGGACTAAAATGTTTAATATATGGTTCATTAGTTATTTATTTTCCATTATGTTGCTCTTTTAGAATTTATACAAAAAATTAAGGGTCATGGGACTGATGGGCAAAGAATAATATTTTTCTTTTTACTGACAATATTGTGATTGATTTTGAAATAAAATATTATTGAAAATTATGCAATTTTAATATTATATTTCCCCACAAATAACTATGTTTAGTAAAAATAGCAAAGTATTTTTATGGATATGCATTTAAATTAATGAGAGTTTGTAATATTTTTTTATTTGTAGGCAATAGTTTATGTGATGCATATGAACTGCAAATTACGCATGTCAGAACATTGCATTTATAGTGGCCAAATTGTTACATCTTTATGTGTACAGTTCAAAGTTCACATAACAGAACATCCAAATCCAGGGATCTGCAATCCAATTTTGTAGCATGTCTCTGATCTGATTTTTATGGAGCAACTCCTTTTTCTAATAGTCGACTAATGAAAGCCATAATGTACATACCCGTGGCTGTGAATCTGTTGATCTTTTAGCTTTCCATCATCGTCACTTTTTCCACACAAGACTAGGCTTATAGAATGCCAACAAGGCTATCTCGGTGACATGGAGGTCAAAGAGGTACAAGGACCTGCTATCGTTTTTGTATACGGTGCCTTTGGATGAGATGCATACTATGTTAACGTGTTTGAGTTTCTACAAAAAAAAAGTGGAAAGCTAGATAATTAAATCCTTTTATATGAATAGGATGTTCATTATTCCAAGTTTAGCTTAATGGGAAACATCCTAGACAAGGGATGGGATGGTGGACATGCACTGAGGTCTTCCAATAAGGTGGCTATAGAAGTTCTATAGGACTCAGTCTGTACCAATTCGTCCATTAATGTTAATTATAATTCAGATCTTTTTTGTTTTGAATTTCACAAATATATGACACATTTTGTGTGCATTAAAATGAAATATTCATAGAAATTCTACTGGCTTGGCAAAAAGAACTCCTTTCCGTCAATGCAAGAAATGCTTCGTGCAAATAGCAAAACGGTAAACTGTCTCATATCAATGTTATTTCTATTTAACTAATATTTGTCATGAACCCAGTAGGAAAACCAAACTTATAGCATAAAGAAATACGTACCTCTGTATTCATGGTCACTACAGCTCATATACCTCATATATTCCACTTTCTATTTTCTTTCGGATATTTCTTACAGATCATTCTATGTTTTGTTACATTTGCTATATATTGGTTTTGATGAAAGTACATATGTTGCAGTGATCTGTTGGAATTGTGTTGGGCTTCATTGGCACAAAGAAGATTCTTGCTATTTTTGGTATGCATTTTTTTGCATATTCTATTTTGGCTTTACTACAAGACAATAAAGATGTTGAAATAGCTTTGGGTGTACAACAAGGTTAATTTGCAATCCTGCGTGCTTTTGATATAAAACTATGTCAAATATAGGGCTCAACTTTATGATCAACTCACTTTTGATAATGCTATTTTGATTATGCTAACATTGCACTTCAAATTTTTTAAATATAAGACAGAAGGGGTGTATGTCAGTACAAAACTTGAACCAACTGGAATTATATATTGATACAATTAAATATTCGCTATTGAAGTAAACATCTAAAGCGAATTTACAAAATTTATTTGATTTATATGTTATATTCTAAAATCTAAGATAAAGTATAGATCGAGTTGAATACTACATTAAAATAATGTGCCTTTGTGGACCCAGTAAGTATAATGTAACCCCTACATGTAAATAAATAATAAAACAATATTAGAAAGCATATATCATGTCGGGCTATAATAGTATATATTCGCTTTGGTAAGATTATTGGGTAATATTTGCGACTTCTATCTATAATATAGTATTATTGGCTTGAAATAATCATATGATTAAATTGGACAGAGAGTTGATATATATACATGTTTGATAGAGTTGGTAACTTTATTGTTTTTGTGATATAATAGCATTCTACCTTTTCACAGGCAAAATATTGCTTGCTGTATGTGCTGGACTTATGTGCTGGACTCAAGCATGGTGGTGTAAATGTAGATTGACATTTTAGTTGAATTATTTCTTGCTATAGGCGTTGGACTCCAGCATGGAGTTGTTAATGCAGATGGACAAGTCAATAGAATTATTTGATAAAACATTTCTTTTATGGTATTCAATGTGTAGCACATCCTTAATTTGATTCCTACTATAAATATAAATATTGTAGGTTTATTGATATCTAGACTCTTTCAGCTTCTCTGCACCAGTCCAAAGTTTAATCTATGTTTTACCAGATTTTTACTCAACTTAGTTCGTATGCCATATAAACAAATATATGCCTGTTGATATTTATGCTGAGTCTATTATGTGTTTGATTGGAACTGTTTTTAATTCCGCCAGTCTCGAGTGTATTGAGTTGAATGATGCCGTATATTGTTACAAGAAGTTTTGGATAACAAGTTCTCATTATTGACTGAAGTAAATATTATGCGTTGAATACATGCATATTAAGCTTATACAAAAGTATATAAGCTAGAGCCATCAGTCTTGGAAAAGAAGTATATAAGCTAGGTGAACAGGGCAGCAAAGTAGTGTGGAAACCGATTGAGGGGAACTGAGGAAGTAAAAGCTTGAAGTGCTGCCAGCGAAGGAAACATGGGCCTAGATGGATTGGCTGAAGGGTTTGAACTAAGTTTTGTTTTTTTCAACAACTTTTTCATTGATATGCTAATAAATGTTTAGGACTAATTAATTATTCAATACGAATAATAAATTCGTTATTTGATTACGAATCTATAGCCTTTAGAATCTCTGTCTAAAGTACCATACATTTAACCACTTGAGCTACAGGTCCTTGACACAATTAGTTATGTGTTTAATAACATTAGGAAAAAATAACAATAACAATCGATTATCTGATTGATATAACAATGCAAGTTTTCTAAGTTTCAAACCACTGGAAGCTCTAATTTTAATATTTGTTACATTTCTTTAAATATTGATGTAATAGTTAATTACATTCTTTACATGCTTAATTATTTTCTAAAATGATATAGTCTCATTCCCGTTTTGATAAATGGTTGATATGTACATGCATAAAAAATGCAACATTACATACCATTTTATAAGATCCAAAAAATCTTACAAACGGTGTTTAATATCAGTCCCTCTTGCACACGTGCATCGCACGTGCCAAATTACTCGTATATATATATATATATATATATATATATATTTATATTTATATGTAGCTTGTATATATATTCTAAACTCTATTAGTGATATACCTATAAGCTCGGTTGTTATATATGTACTGATTTTCAAAATTTCATAAAGCTATGTTTATGTTCATATTTGTTTATAAACTAGATAGTTGGTCCACATATATATGATTCTATAAGTATATATATTTATTACAGTTTAGTTATATGAGAGTTTTAATTCAGTAATATATATGTTTATTTCTGTAAGTTATAACATTATGTATGTATGGCAAACTTGATTTGAGGATATGGGTTACATACCTGTTTGTTAGTAAGCATTATAAGTAATATTATATAAGCTCTGTTGTATAGGTTCTATTTGGGTAAATAGTGTCACATTTGCTATATTTTATAGTATTGTATGTATTGTATGTCATTGATAAGGGGGTACAGGTGATATTGTAAGTATTGCTTATTTAGTGCTACTTGTGTATAAGTTATGATATTTTAGTTTATGTTATTGCAGAATGGTTTTAAAGTTACGTTAAACAATATTAACTTAAAATTATAAAATGTGTACAAGTTGCACAATTGAGTATTTGCATTTGTTGTATATAAGGGAACTAGAGTTTTCAATTTTCTTTATTAATAAAGTACATTTGGGATCAACTATTTATTGAAGATAAATTTATATTATTTTAAATGTATGTTCGATCTTATTATATGTGTAAATATTTCTGATTCGTTTTATCAATTCTTGATTATCAGCATTTTCGTCCAATTCGCGTCCAATCTTGCTTTGCTTTGAAATCCATGCTTGGAATCGTAACCCAACTCACTTGTCTATTCTTTAGCCTCGAAAGGTGAGCAATCACTCACGATTAATGTTCTTTTATTTATTAAATTTGATTTCAATTGAAACGACAATTGAAATATGTTGTTGTTAGTTATTTACACTATCTTATATGTTATCACCTGTATCAGTTTAATTGTGACATCTTACACCATTAACTGTTATTTATGAAATGATAAATCTAGTTTGGTTGATAAATGATTGATTGTTTGATGTTGACATTGGACGTTAAATTGTTAATGTTGTAAGTAATAAATAATTTGAAATTGAAATTGACGTAGGATAGTTAGATTTGATATATGTGTTAATTTGATTGATGACATTTGTATAATATGACCCCTTTCAATTTTAAATAAATTGACACGTAGAAATAGTGATAACTACACCTTGAACCATTGAATGTATGATTGTATAAACTGATGTAGTATAAAGTGGATAAATTGATATCAAGTGAAGAACCGTATTAACTTTAGTGTAATAATCTTTAATCTACATGAAATGATAGTGTAGATTCTAGAAATAATTATATTAATTTGCACAAACAACAATGCGAATTAATACGATTATTTTGAGATTATTTGAATTGATTATTGGATTGATATTGATTGTTGTTATTGCTTGTTTATTTACTTTGACACCATCCCAGTTATCACACTGCAAGTTCCCTTTGCTATGTTTTGATTTTGAATTGAATTGGAATCGGGTTGAAATGATAAATACCCAAATTGAACTTTGACTTAGGATAGAGAATTAAATAAAAATCGATTGGTCAATAATTTGATTTAAAAATAAAATAAAGATTTTATTTGAATAAATAATAAGGTTTTAAATGAAGTTGGAATTTGAATTTTTATGGAAGGAAAATGTTAATATGTAATAATCCGAAACAAAATATTAACATAGTAGTTGTTGAAAGAATGTTGTTTTAAAATTAATTATTTAATAATTAAATTTGGAATTATTAATAATTAAGTTTGAAATTATTTAATAATTAAGTTTTTAAATTATTTAATAATTAAATAAGATTGAATTATTTAATAATTAAATAAAATGAATTCTTTAATAAGTGGAATTGAACTTCTTGAATAAGTGAAATTTAGTTTCTTTATTAATTGTGTTTTGAAATGAGTAACCGAGTAAATAAATAAGTGAAATTGAATTTTCTTTAACAAGAAATAAAAATGTGATTTATTGAAATTAATGTAAGATTTGTAATTTAAAGAATTTGATTTGACGAATTTAATATAATTCAATTTGATGTTTTGATATATTGAAGTTGAACTTAAGTAATTGATTTAATGAATTGGAAATTAAATAGAAATTATTTTGAATGACAAATTTACTTAACGAATATTGAATGAAATCGATAAATGAATTTGAAATTGATTTGAATGTTAAATTAAATAAATTTAAATAATTTCGGAATGAAACCTATACACGAATTTAAATGAATATTGGAATGGTTTTAAATAAAAATTGAAATTGTATTATAAGATTTTGAAATGGTAATTTGGATGTTTTGAAAATTAAATTTTGGAAATTGGTTTTGAAAGACAAATGAAATGTTGGTTTACAAATTCTAATTGGGATTGAAATTGATTTGGTTTTGAAAGAAATAAACGACCAATCGGTGTAAAAATCAAGAAAGTTATTAAAGAGACCGGAATCGGTTAGGGACATACTCACTGTCTAAACCGAAAACCACTTTAATAACTACACGCGGAGTGTGATCCAGAATGAAGTGGTTGGAATGATGTACGTTGATGATTGAAGAAAGAGAACGATAATGGATAGCCTTGACACTTGTGTCAAATTGGAAATGACTAAAACAGGAGCCGTGGCGGGCCAAAAGGGGGCTAGCTACCTCGAGCGAACACACTTCTTCGAAAACTACTCATTACTTGTTGTCGATTGGTGCACCCTTGATTTTGGGAGTGTTGTTTCGCGGTGTTGCGGTCGCTGCGGCGATGCGTTCTCACCAGTCCGGATCAGGCAAATGGTAGTTTCACTACCTTGGGTATTGCCTCATGTGCCTTGTCATACTTGTATCCCTATACGCGACCACTACGATTTGTTTTGTGTTATACCTATGGAGTACTCCCTGATAGCCCACTAGTTTACGGTGGAGTTTACAGTGCTGTATAGACTATAACGCTTATATAAAATGTGTTAAGGGGGATAATGGTAATGCCTTAGCACTATTTTGATACTTTATATTACTGATAGGCATTATCTATTTATCGTACACTACTACATAGTAGATAGTTTAACGGATCCTTAAAGGATGGTTATTCCAAACATCCTTTGAGTTACTTGTATTTCAATTGCTATTTCACTTGAGTTGGATTTATTGATATAAGAATATTAATCCTGACTCGAGTGTTTTGTGTTTTGCTTTACGCTCGGGTCAGACTGAGTGTACCAGTATTCGAGACTCACCTTTGGAGTTGGAGCTTCGCTTGGAGATCCAGCTATCTATCCAGCTTTCAGATATCCAGTTGATTCCAGTGATGTACTCTGATTCTTGTATTTGACTATTGTATTCGAAACTTCTGTTGTACCTTATTTAACTCTGATATGTATATAGTAGCTTCATGAACTACTATCTTTTGTTTCCGCTGCATTTATTACTCTGTGTCTGTGATCTGTGATTATTTATTTACTGTATATGTTCAGTTTTGCCAAATTTAAATTAACAACGCGATATTTTGAATTATTCAAGTCCGACATGTGCGGATGCGAATGGTCCAAAATAGCGGGTCGTTATAAGTGGTATCGGAGCTTTGGTAGCTCTAGGCAAAACTTAGCATATATGGTAAATGTATTTACAGAATCACTCTCGTTCGAGTTTCAATCACTTCCTTTTGACTCGATTCCTTTGAATTTTGGAACGTTCCCTTCCAAATTTCATTCGTGTCCCTTACTATTCGTCTTCTTTCAATTCGGGAGCATCACATAACACCATTTCGAATGACCCTTATAGTGAATCGGCGGTCTCGCCAAACATCGAACGATTTGTAAAGGGGTGAAATTCCTTTATAATAGGCATCGATTTACCGGAGATTTCTGTATCCTCGGTTTATGATGCTATCTATCTCCTGCTATGCCTGAATTCTATTTCTTGAGATCAAATGTCGATTTGCCTCGGAATTCTGTATTGATCTTATTCTTGAAGTCACGGTCGACCCGGTTAAGGTTGCCCGTGATTTATATAAATTTATCCATCTTCCTATTTCGTTATTTAATCATCTTATCTTTGTTTCGAACCTATTTTCAAATCAAAATTCTCTTTGATTTGAGTCCATCAAATTTGAATCTATATCCTTGCTTTAAAATCCATTTTTTTATCGTCGAGCGAGAAAGTGTATTTGTAAATAAATATTAAAAATGTTTTATACATTGTGTTGTTTGAGTTGTTGATGTTGATTTGGGTTTTCGATCGATTCGTCTGATCAACGCTATCGATAGAATTTCCAAAACACTTGAGCAGAGCAAACTGACACAATATTGTTTTCCAATTTGATAAATAAGATAATTTTGACTGATTATATTATAAAAGTATAAATTTTTCTAAAATTAAATGGTTAATGAATTTGTTGTCAGAACTGATATTATTTGATTTTCATTTGGTGTTTTGTAAACCATTGATTTACCAACTTATGAATAAATAGAATTATAAACTAGGTTTATAATTTGATTTGGAAATTTAAATGAATTTAACCTAAGAATTTGAGAATTTAATTTTTGAAAATTTCAAACTTTGGTTTTAAAGTTTTAGAAGGTATATTATTTTCAAATAGAAATCATTTCAAAGAAACTTTAAATGTTTAAACAGTACTCTTCTCTTTGTCGCTGGAAAATAATTTCGGTGATGACGGCCGCATCATCGACATTCATTTTCGAGTTTCGAAGAGTAGAGACCATCAGTAGCTTGCTACACTTTTGTTTTGAAATGAATTTGATTTAAATTTTTAAAGTATGACTTGATTTAAAAATATTTATATACATATATATTAGTATTTAATTTAGATTTGACTTGGATATATTGTATGTATATATTTATCTCTAAATTGTTTAAATTTAATCGAAAATTAAATTCTAAATTTTCTTAAAGGATGAATTTGAATTATAAATGAAGCCAAATTCTTTTATAAATACTTAACTTGAAATAACTGAATTGTAAACTTTACTTGTATAATACTCAATTGCATTCAATATAACTTGTAATTGAATATTATACAACAGAAAATGATATCAAAAGAAATTTTAAATAAATTTGAGTAGTTAAAATGAATGTAAATATACTTAATATATGTGTGATAAGATATATTAAGTAGAATAAATATAAGAATAATTTGGTATGAAGAAGAATTAAATTTGTCGAATAAAGTGTGATTCTAATAAATGACTATTCAAATTTAGGACTTTTGAAATTGTTAATTTAAGAAAATTGGAGAATATACAATAAATTGTCTTTATAAATAAAATGTGAGTGCGTATAACAAATGTTATTCACTTAAATTTTAAACTATAAAATGTTTAGGGAGATAAATAGAATAATAAGTTAAATAAATAATAGGTATGATTAATAGAAGAAAATTTGTATTGAAAGTTAATAAATTGAATTAAATCAACTTAATGAGATATCTTGAGTTAATTGAATTTAAATTGAATTTTCATTTGAAAGGAACCTTTGTACCTAACAATAATAAATGTAAAATCAAATCAATTTAATGAAAACCTTGAATTTGAAAACAAATTGTTGAATATAAATTTATTTAAATTGAAATTCATATGGTTTAAATTAATTGTTTATAATGTAATTCAAGTCTATTTTCTTTTGGTTGTTTCTATTTTCCCACCTCCTCCCATTTCGAGGACGAAAAGTTTTGACTGGGGGAGAGTGTAACAACCCGGATATTTTAAACGACTTTAATTAATTTAATTAACTGAAATTTTGTGGAATTTTAAACGATAGAATTTTGAAATATAAATTTGATATTTGGAATGCGTCTAGTTAAACATAGCAACTGGTAAATTTTCGTCCGAAAATATGAAAGTTTATTTTGCTCGTAAATTTACTTCAATTTAATCAGTTAAAAAGCGATGAAAATAAAATGTTTTCAGAACCTAAATATTTTTACATAGAAAAATTCTAAACCATCTTCTGAGCAAACGTCATTTTTTCGTTTTTTCAAATTCGGACTTCTTTAGCTCCGTGGATCTTATTTTTCTGCGTTTTTGCTGCATTTTCCGCTAGTAGAAAATTCGAATTTTTATAATTCAATCATAACACTGATATCTGTATACCGTTTTGATCGTCTCGTCACGGCGATCTCTGTAGTATACTTATTTCTATGTTTGAAGTTCGATACGCAGCGGGATCCGTGAAACGTATAACTGTATCGGTGTGATTTCCAAAACCTTTTTGAATGCTTAGTCCCTTTTACTTACCACCGAATAAAACCAACGGTCATCAGCTTTATTTATTACTAGCCTTGAATTCAAGCACATTGATTTCCTCCTTTCCAACGTTAACTTTTATTTCTCATTTCATTTTGCGAGGCTTACTATGTCTTTATCTCTTCCACATCCCTTCCTTCTCTCCTTTTTCTGTAGTTTGGTTCAAAGGAAAAGTGATAAAATAAAAATATTGCCTAAAACCCACTGCATATCTCCATTCCCATTCTCTCCACCCCTTATCCTCTCTTCCAATAGCCGACGCTTCACCATCCGATCCTTCATCCCCATCAGTAACCACCGACGAGGACGCTCCGACCTCTTCTCTCTCTCCACCACCGCAAGTGCCGACCTGACCCAAACTCAGCTGCCGAACGCATCGCCTAACACCGTACCCACCATCTCGTCTGCCATCTTATCCACCATTGCCGAGCTATAGCCGCCTTGCCTCCTTGTCGAACCAGTCGCCGCAAGTATTTTCCCACTCGGTTTTCCCATTCCGCCTGAGCATCACTTGCCCACACGTGCTCCACCTAGGGCCGCTCTGTTCTGCCCTCCATAGCTCCGAGTAGCCAGCCGATCCAAGTGAGTGTTAGTATTCGTCTCATCTCCGCATCTTGTTCTATATACATATATATATATATTTATATGTAGCTTGTATATATATTCTAAACTCTATTAGTGATATACCTATAAGCTCGGTTGTTATATATGTACTGATTTTCAAAATTTCATAAAGCTATGTTTATATTCATATTTGTTTATAACCTAGATAGTTGGTCCGCATATATATGATTCTATAAGTATATATATTTATTACAGTTTAGTTATATGAGAGTTTTAATTCAGTAATATATATATGTTTATTTCTGTAAGTTATAACATTATGTATGTCTGGAAAACTTGATTTGAGGATATGGATTACATACCTGTTTGTTAGTAAGCATTGTAAGTAATATTATATAAGCTCTGTTGTATAGGTTCTGTTTGGGTAAATAGTGTCACATTTGCTATATTTTGTAATATTGTAAGTATTGTATGTCATTGATAAGGGGGTACAGGTGATATTGTAAGTATTGCTTATTTAGTGCTACTTGTGTATAAGTTATGATATTTTAGTTTATGTTATTGCAGAATGGTTTTAAAGTTACGTTAAACAATATTAACTTAAAATTATAAAATGTGTACAAGTTGCACAATTGAGTATTTGCATTTGTTGTATATAAGGGAACTTGAGTTTTCAATTTTCTTTATTAATAAAGTACATTTAGGAACAACTATTTATTGAAGATAAATTTATATTATTTTAAATGTATGTTCGATCTTATTATATGTGTAAATATTTCTGATTCGTTTTATCAATTCTTGATTATCAGCCTTTTCGTCCAATTCGCGTCCAATCTTGCTTTGCTTTGAAATCCGTGCTTGGAATCGTAACCCAACTCACTTGTCTATTCTCTAGCCTCGAAAGGTGAGCAATCACTCACGATTAATGTTCTTTTATTTATTAAATTTGATTTCAATTGAAACGACAATTGAAATATGCTGTTGTTAGTTATTTACACTGTCTTATATGCTATCACCTGTATTAGTTTAATTGTGACATCTTACACCATTAACTGTTATTTATGAAATGATAAATCTAGTTTGGTTGATAAATGATTGATTGTTTGATGTTGACATTGGACGTTAAATTGTTAATGTTGTAAGTAATAAATAATTTGAAATTGAAATTGACGTAGGATAGTTAGATTTGATATATGTGTTAATTTGATTGATGACATTTGTATAATATGACCCCTTTCAATTTTAAATAAATTGACACGTAGAAATAGTGATAACTACACCTTAAACCATTGAATGTATGATTGTATAAACTGATGTAGTATAAAGTGGATAAATTGATATCAAGTGAAGAACCGTATTAACTTTAGTGTAATAATCTTTAATCTACATGAAATAATAGTGTAGATTCTAGAAATAATTATATTAATTTGCACAAACAATAATGCGAATTAATACGATTATTTCGAGATTATTTGAATTGATTATTGGATTGATATTGATTGTTGTTATTGCTTGTTTATTTACTTTGACACCATCCCAGTTATCACACTGCAAGTTCTCTTTGCTATGTTTTGATTTTGAATTGAATTGGAATCGGGTTGAAATGATAAATACCCAAATTGAACTTTGACTTAGGATAGAGAATTAAATAAAAATCGATTGGTCAATAATTTGATTTAAAAATAAAATAAAGATTTTATTTGAATAAATAATAAGGTTTTAAATGAAGTTGGAATTTGAATTTTTATGGAAGGAAAATGTTAATATGTAATAATCCGAAACAAAATATTAACATAGTAGTTGTTGAAAGAATGTTGTTTTAAAATTAATTATTTAATAATTAAATTTGGAATTATTAATAATTAAGTTTGAAATTATTTAATAATTAAGTTTTTAAATTATTTAATAATTAAATAAGATTGAATTATTTAATAATTAAATAAAATGAATTCTTTAATAAGTGGAATTGAACTTCTTGAATAAGTGAAATTTAGTTTCTTTATTAATTGAGTTTTGAAATGAGTAACCGAGTAAATAAATAAGTGAAATTGAATTTTCTTTAACAAGAAATAAAAATGTGATTTATTGAAATTAATGTAAGATTTATAATTTAAAGAATTTGATTTGACGAATCTAATATAATTCAATTTGATGTTTTGATATATTGAAGTTGAACTTAAGTAATTGATTTAATGAATTGGAAATTAAATAGAAATTATTTTGAATGACAAATTTACTTAACGAATATTGAATGAAATCGATAAATGAATTTGAAATTGATTTGAATGTTAAATTAAATTAATTTAAATAATTTCGGAATGAAACTTATACACGAATTTAAATGAATATTGGAATGGTTTTAAATAAAAATTGAAATTGTATTATAAGATTTTGAAATGGTAATTTGGATGTTTTGAAAATTAAATTTTGGAAATTGGTTTTGAAAGACAAATGAAATGTTGGTTTACAAATTCTAATTGGGATTGAAATTGATTTGGTTTTGAAAGAAATAAACGACCAATCGGTGTAAAAATCAAGAAAGTTATTAAAGAGACCGGAATCGGTTAGGGACATACTCACTGTCTAAATCGAAAACCACTTTAATAACTACACGCGGAGTGTGATCCAGAATGAAGTGGTTGGAATGATGTACGTTGATGATTGAAGAAAGAGAACGATAATGGATAGCCTTGACACTTGTGTCAAATTGGAAATGACTAAAACAGGAGTCGTGCCGGGCCAAATGGGGGCTAGCTACCTCGAGCGAACACACTTCTTCGAAAACTACTCATTACTTGTTGTCGATTGGTGCACCCTTGATTTTGGGAATGTTGTTTCGCGGTGTTGCGGTCGCTGCGGCGTTGCGTTCTCACCAGTCCGGATCAGGCAAACGGTAGTTTCACTACCTTGGGTATTGCCTCATGTGCCTTGTCATACTTGTATCCCTATACGCGACCACTACGATTTGTTTTGTGTTATACCTATGGAGTACTCCCTGATAGCCCACTAGTTTACGGTGGAGTTTACAGTGCTGTATAGACTATAACGCTTATATAAAATGTGTTAAGGGGGATAATGGTAACGCCTTAACACTATTTTGATACTTTATATTACTGATAGGCATTATCTATTTATCGTACACTACTACATAGTAGATAGTTTAACGGATCCTTAAAGGATGGTTATTCCAAACATCCTTTGAGTTACTTGTATTTCAATTGCTATTTCACTTGAGTTGGATTTATTGATATAAGAATATTAATCCTGACTCGAGTGTTTTGTGTTTTGCTTTACGCTCGGGTCAGACTGAGTGTACCAGTATTCGAGACTCACCTTTGGAGTTGGAGCTTCGCTTGGAGATCCAGCTATCTATCCAGCTTTCAGATATCCAGTTGATTCCAGTGATGTATTCTGATTCTTGTATTTGACTATTGTATTCGAAACTTCTGTTGTACCTTATTTAACTCTGATATGTATATAGTAGCTTCATGAACTACTATCTTTTGTTTCCGCTGCATTTATTACTCTGTGTCTATGATCTGTGATTATTTATTTACTTTATATGTTCAGTTTTGCCAAATTTAAATTAACAACTCGGTATTTTGAATTATTCAAGTCCGACATGTGCGGATGCGAATGGTCCAAAATAGTCGGTCGTTACATAATAAATTAGTAAGTTACGTTCGTAAGCTAGTTGAATATATATTAGTTTCTCAATTGTTGCAAATTTTATGCACTAAATGTTGAATATATAAAAAAACAAATAGGCATTAAGGTTTTTGTGATAGCAGGTTCGATATAATATTTTCTTCTCCTATTTGAATTTTAACTAATGAACCTTGCAGCTATTATAATCATTAAAAAAAATATATCAATATATGGGAAATGAGGAAAAGCTTGCCGCAAGTAAGCAATTTGGCATAGATGTATACAAGAAATCAAGGTTTAAGCTACAAGTATACTTCTTTCATATACCTATAACTAATTATATAAGTTATTAACTATTATAATTTTGATCAGGGGTTGATGTGATTCTTGAAAACGTTGGTGGCCCTTATTTGCAGAAAATTACCTTGATTGCTTGAATTTGGATGGAAGACTTTTTATCATTAGTTTCATGGGAGGTGGCAGGTAGCTCAAGTGTTGAGGTTGTGGTCATGTTATTTTGATCACCAGAGAGTAGTGTAAGCACAAGAATTTGTGGCATTCAAAGGGGACAAAAAAGCAGGTGATGATGTGATGGCATTCAAAGGAGGCAAAGTTAATGTCTAGGGTTGTGAAAGAAATTCGTATGTGGGAAGCTTGCAGGCATGCAGCAGTTTATATGTGTTACAAAATTTTGGATAATATCGGTTTGATGGTAGATGGTGCAATGAAGTGTGGCATATAGTTAATGATGGCAATAGTTTAATGATAGTAGAAGTGCGGCATATATTTGATGATAGACGATGAGAACATGTTGCAGTTGGATGGTGAGGTGAAGTGATGAACAATATGATCTGAACTGAGGCAGCAGTGAGACTAGGCAGCAATTCTTATTGGATATATGTATGTATTGTCAATAGTATATCATTTGCAATGTGCAGACTGCTGAACAAGAAAATATGCACTCATGCCAGGTAGTAGGTAAAGGCAGAGGGATATTTGCATGGTTCGAAAGGTCAATGCTTTACAATGTCTTCTGGCTTTAGTATTTGGGGGTACTGCTACCAATCCATGCTTATTATGTTATGTTATGTTCAGACAGCAATTGCAGTTGCTTCACTCTAGCCACTTTCCATCCTTGCCTCCTTTTATGGACATCGATATGGATTATATCACTCGTCGTACATATATTGTCTCTCTTGTTCATGCAACAAAATTCTCTGCACATGACCGTGAATTTCAAATTTTTCCAAAAGAAAATGCTTTTTATTTAGTTAAATTTGACGAAAGTGATGACTGTGACAAAATTAAGTTTTTTATTACTACCACAATTAGGCAACTTAGTTCCAATTCATAAACTAAGTTAACCAAGATTTTTAAAAATTAACAAGTTTATAATAATGATGATGATGAGAGTAATAACAACAATAAATTAAGTTTTTGATAAAAATTAACTGCATTTAAAATAATAATAATAATAAAATTAAGTTTATAAAAATTAAACAACTTAATTAACTTTTATAAAGATTAACTAAGTTTTTTATAAAATTAACAAGTTTATAATAATAAAATAATAATATAATTAATTAAGTTTGATAAAATTAACTAAGTTTATAATAATAGTAATAAATTGAAAAAACTTACTAAGTTTGTAAAAACTAAACAAGTTAACTAAGATTTATAAACTAAGTTTGGTAAAAAAAATAAGTTTATACAAATTGACTAAGTATTATAAAGATTTAACTAAGTTAACTAAGTTTTCTAAATATTAAAAAATTTGCAATAATGATAATAATAATTATTATTATTAAGTTCGATAAAAATTAACTCAATTTATAATAATGGTAATAATAAATTAACTAAGTTTATAAAAATTAAACAAGTTAACTAAGTTTTATAAAAACTAAGCAAATTTTATAAAAAATAAATAAGTTTGTAAAATTATTCTAAATAAAAAAGTCTATATAAATTACCTAAGTATTATAAAATTTAATTAAGTTTTATATAAATTAATAGGCTTATAATAATAATAAACTATAGTTTGATAAAAATTAACTAAGTTAATAATAATGATAATTTAACAAAGTATATAAAAATTTAAAAATTATCTAATTTTTATAAATATTAACTAAGTTTCATAAAAATTAACTAAGTATTATAAAATTTGATGATGTATTAAAGTTTGATGGTTTTAGTTGTGTTAGTTAATATCACAAAAAGATTATACTTATAATAAATACATCAACTAATTCTACATGTGATTGAAAAGAGAGATTATAAATTTATTTTGGGTTGATTTATATGAAAGTGAAAGTGGATTTACCTCTAAGTGACCTTTTAATCTCATAGTTTTTATTTCAATTTTTCTATATTTTTTTTACTACACTTTTTAGTTAACACATTTTCGAACTCTTGGGATAATTTGATTGAGTAATTTTGAAATTAGTGCATTCCTCGTGGGATCGATTCGTACTCGCATACGTACTGTACGCCATGTGCTTGCGGTATTTTATTTTACCAAATTCGGTGGTTTTCTAATAGATAGAAAATTCGTTCCAAACAAGTTTTTGATTTTTTAAATTGAAGATGTTCAGATCTAAGGTCATATTACCAAAGGAAATTTTCATTGAATCATTTCGGTTATTGATCAAGGCATTCGAAGTGACCAAGAAAGGACATCCTATGAGTCAAATTCCTTTGATTTAAGAATGACCTTTCTTGGCCACCTCGAATGCCTTGATCGATTGTCAAAATCGTTCAATGAAATTTCCTTTGGTAATATGACCTTAGATCTTAACATCTTCAATTTAAAAAATCAAAAAACTTGTTCGAAACAGATTTTCTATCGATTAAAAACCGTTGAATTTAACAAAGTAAAATACTACGAACGCACAGCGTACAATTGTGGTACGTATGCAGATATGGGTCGATCCCATAAAAAACACTAATTTCAAAATTACTTAATCAAATTATTTCAAAGTTTGAAATTGTGTTAACCAAAAAATGTAAAAAACTACAGAAAAACCGGAAAAAAACCATGAGACTAAAAGGCAATTTAAAGGTAAATCCACTTTCACTTTCATATAAATCAACACAAAATAAATTTATATTCTCTTTTCTATCATATTTAGAATTAGTTGATATATTTATTATAAGTATGGTTTATTTGTGATATTAACTAAACGACTTAAACCATTAAACTTTAATACATTATCCAAACCCACTTGTTAAAATAAAATATAATTTAAACATGATATATTTACCCTTTTTTGATCAAGTAACATAGAACTAATTTTCATTCTATTTTCACTTTCGTTATCAAAATCAATTTAGTTAGATGAAAATGTAACTTGTGTTTATATTTGACACTACAGCCTATTTGTAATTAACAACATAGGTTATCAAATTCACTAATAAACAACAAACTTCCATTTACATCAAAATTTACATTAAGCACCAAAGAAGAAATCATAAATGAAATCATCACGTTGATTTCACATGATTCATGAGAGCTTCATTATCCCTAAATTGAAGGGGTTTAACATCTCATACTTGGATTCATTTCAACATAAATTGATTTCAACATTAAAAAGAAAATGAAAGGAGAAACTATAAAAATGAAAGAGAGCTAATTAAAAAGAAGTGAGGAGCTAACTAATTGCATAAAAATAAATCTAAACTAATTGCATAAGATAAATCTAATCTACTAACATTAAATAGAAAGAGACATGTAAGAAAATAGCATAGAAAAAGAACATGAAATAAGAGTGTATAAAATAAAAGAGAAGACTAAGAAGCCATTAAAGATATGAGAACTTTTATTTATATTTGGTGGCTACAACTATGCATAAAACATGAGATTCATTACACGAAACAGAAGAGGGTATTAAAGTTTTTATATTTTGAAATTTCGAACTTACTAATTTAATTAATTAAATATGTATAGAAATTCCGAATTTATTAAATTAACTTCTTAAAAAATTGAATTTTTTTAATTTACTTTATAACTTTTATAAAATTTCTTTCTATATTTTAAACTTAACATATAAATTTAAATATGTTTTAGATTTTCAAATCTCAATTTAAAAATTAGACCAAGACCCAAATAACTCTAGGCCTTATATTTAGCCAACCCTTTGGACTTACTCCACCCATTGGGCCAAACTACTAGTAGGAGTGGGAAGAATACTTATTATCCAACCCTTTTAGCTTCAAGGATGTTCTTATATCACCATATAAGACAACATTTGTTTCTTTTGGCAAAAGGGAATAATTGATTTGCAATTTGCATATTCTTTTCCATAGAGCCTTATACCTTTCCGTATTGCTCACTTAATCCCTTTTGGTTTTGAATAGTTAGTCATAACCAATGATCTTGTTACCTTAAGGTAGACGAAAAGATCTCAAACTTTATTGTCCTTTATAGATTTACACTATATATTCATACCTTAATCCACATTTCAAATTAATATCTTCTATGGTTTATTAAGCCAACATAACAATCTTCACCAATCCATTATTTATCTTTACGGAAAAATACTACATAGTCATCCAGAATAGTATTTCTTCCTTTTCAAGTGGATTTCCTTATTGACCTTGCACTTTAAGGTTGTTAGGTTTGGTTCCTTGAAACATCAACCTTAATTTGAAGAAAATTTTGTTTAACATTGTCTTATTATGGTTCTTAATTTATTTCTTGTCGATGAAAGGGAATAATTCATATACATTATCCAAAGAAGTAATTATAGTTGATGATTCTCCTTGAAGACAATGATCCATATTTTGAAATTTTGTTTAACACTATCTTACTATGGTTCTTAATTTACTTCTTGTCAATGAATGCAAACAAATCATATACATTATCCAAAGAAGTACTGTAGTTGAATCAAAGATAACAATTCTCCTTAAAGACAATGATCTATGCTTTATTTCTCACCCAAGCTCAACATCCCCAACAATCTTAGCACTTCCTATCTTAGATTTTTTCTTAGTATGTGTTTGTAAAACTTGTATCTTTTAAGTCACTTAGAATATCAATAAAGCATTTGCTATTTTTAGAGTCTCGATCTAAAATTATTTAGTAAAATGGAATAAATAATTACATTAATCACCATATCCAAATTCAAGGCTTCATCATAAGAGGTATTTATCATGAATTTCAAGATATTTAATTTCAATAATGTATGAATTTATTAATAGATTAATCTTAATATTTCTGAAGTAACAATAATAACCAAAATTTGTTCATATCAAAATCAAAAACCGAAATCTTTCTAAGTGATAGTATAACAAAAATACCAAACAAATCCAAACAATATACATATCTTTTTAGACATGACATGTGTGATATTTAGTGAAATTTCTTTTATATATCCGTAGATTTCATAAAAACAACTATAGATATTTATGTGTGTGTGTTATTTTTTTGTTTAGATCCTTAGCGACTTCTTTATCCTTATTTATACATTTATTTACAATGTACGTTAAATGAGTACTTTCTGTCTTATCATGTTTCAGTCTCTTTTCTTCTTTTCACAATGTGAAGTGAGCAAAATAAAAGGTCTTTTTATTCTTAAAAAAATAATAAGTAACAATAACCTTAAAATGGTTATAGTGAATAAAGAAAGTGCCAAAAAAATTAACAATAACTTGACTACTTTAACTTTTGAAGTAACATCTTTCCATATATTACTCATTTATGTTTCCCTTGCTTTGACTTTATGGAATCAAGCAATATAAAGTGTGCTTGTTCCTCTTATTGTTTTCGAAAAAAACATTTTTCAGTTTGTAAAGAACTCATTTAAATTGATTATCTCTATAGATATCACACCCTCGAAAGTTTTTGAAATATTATACCTTATGATCATTTGACTTTTGCAATTTGAATTATCCCACTTCTCAATGTTCTTCATAACATTATAAGAACATTTAACTATAATATGGGTGGTTGTGATCCTCCTAATTGCAAGAGCAAGATCCACGAAGTCAAGAAAAAACAACATATTCTCTTACTAATTCTAAGAGTTAGTCCCGAACAAGGTAAGAACATTATTAAAACGAGTATTACGGCACGCGCTTCGCACGTGAATTATTTTTCTTATAAATTGTATATGTTTAAATCAGTCAAAAAAATGTTTTTTTATTTTCAAGTGATATTAAGATTTGTATATTTGTAAATGAGTATTTTGAATTTATAAAGAAAATTTAATTTTGGATCCTATTTTTCGAAGCATTTTGAATTTGTAAAGCATGTTTAATTGTTAAACCTTACTTTTATAGGCGTCTTGAATTTGTAAAAGAAGTTCAACATTTGATCTTATTTTTAAGTGATTAAGATTTGATAATATATAGAGGGACATTTTTGGCAGTTCACGTTGATGCCAATAAAGTGTGATACCAAAGCTATTACAACTATCATTAAAGTTTGGCGGACGCTTTAGTCAAATTAGTTGAAAATTGAATAAAAAATAAAGATTGACTATATATGCTCATATCCCAATATCAATCATAGTAAATCCAAATAATTGGAAAGTCTCTTCTCGAGATACCTTGCACAACATTAATATCAAGTCTTTGGACAATAATATTAATTGTAAGTGGTATTCTTGTTGTAATGATCAAACACTGACAATAAATTCAAGTCAAATAACAATCTTCCGTTGGACCGATTAGTTATTCACTTGTAAAACCTTATGATTGTCATATCATCACACATGTATAAGTAATTCATCCAAATATTAGTCTTCCTTTGGGCCGGCTAATATCCACATGAATAAATACATACAAATATCAAACATTGTTATGACAATTAAAATAAGAGAGGTCACTTTGGTGTCATGTTATTTCAATTAGCTCACTTGGAATGTAGGATATTTACAATTAGTTTGCAAAGAGACACCAAAAATATATTTGAATTTATTTATTAGTGTATGTATAATATATTTCGAGTACTCTAAAACACTCCAAAAAATGCTTTAGGTCTATATAACATTTGAAAATCTCAAAATTATAGCCATGACACAACATAGTTTAATCATAGTTGTTATAATCTTTTGCTTTAAATATGTAGTTATAGTCATGACATTGTCTAAATAAACATGACACAAGACATCATAAATAAATTATATGACAAATATCACAGATGAACATTAGAATTAAATGACACATTAAGTTGACATAGTAAATGTCGCACTAAATAACATGAATGAATGTAGTAGGTATGATGTATATCTAAATCATAGTATAGCCATACAAAATACTATTGTGTCATTTTATTTTTAGCTTATTATTTGAATGCTTAATTAAGGTCGGTAACCATGCATTTTGGCAAAATATGAAAACTGCTGTTTTTTTTATTTTATGACAAAGTATGAAAGTGAAACATGTTTTCAACGAGCATAAATCATATATATAAAATATCTGTATCTATCAAACATAAATGCATTAAATAATAAACCAAATGTATTTTCTTATTTCTAAAAACAAACATATTGCATCATTAAATTTATTGCAAATAACGCATTTGGTGCATTTATGATAATAAGCTAATTAATTTATTACATAACAACCACATTTAATGCACTTATGATAAAATTTAATGCAATTGACCGTTATGTGGTCTAAAATGTGAATTAGTGTCATATTGAAATCTATTTCTATAATAAAATAAACATAAACACCTTAAAGAAACATACTTTATTTTTAATTAATGAAATTTCTGAAAATATATATATATATATATATATATTCAAATTTCTTAATCAAAATTTAAGGTAAAATAACCATAGAACTGGATTTATATTTCTTGCATAAATGGTTTTAAATTATATATATCTATCCATACCATTAATAAACATTAAAGAAAATGAATGTACATATCAGATTCAAACTATTCCTCACATTAAAGTCACAACTTATTTACAAAATATACAATAATAAACATGTGGATGCTTTAACCAACATAATTTGTTTTTGAAATTTAGAAGAATTTAGATTATTTTCCAAAAAAATGAACGATTTGAAAATTCTCTCTTATTTCATAAAAAAGATACAAATCATTTAGATCTATATTTTTACACCAAAACAGTTTCACAAATCAGCTTTTCAATTACAATATATAGAAAAAAATCAATACAGAACCAAATCCAAAATCATCATAAAAAAATCCTTAATATCCGAAACTTAAGTAGAATTTAATGACTTTTAAATGAAATTTAATTCAAAACTTACTCATAATAAAAAAAACATGAAAATTACCCAATGAAATCAATGATGGATTGCTTTGATACCACTTGTTAGGATTTCAATATATTTTAGGATTGATTAATCGTGAAAACCTGGATCTGAATAGATGACTCATATTGATTTGATTGAGAAGAAATTAGAGCAATGTATATAAATTAATGAAAACGATACCTAAATCCATAGTTGCTGATTGAAAGAGAAGAAGAATCGATTTGGTCTTTCAAATTGGCACAAACCCTAGATCTGAACCCATAGAAGAGATTAGGAGAATAAATAAAGTTTATGTAATTTGAGGACCATAACCCATTATTTATAATGTTGACATTTTCTAATTTGACCCTTCAACAAATTAGAATTGTCTCGATATCTACATATTAATACCATAACAATTATACTTTTAAGTATTCTAGCTTTAATTAAAAATTTGACCATTTTAATTAGACTTTACGCCAAAATAGCATAATATATTTTATTTTACATATGTTGCCAAAATTATTGAAATGCCTTTGGCATTATTACATTCCTGACTAGAGTAAAAGAATAAAGACTATCATATTTAAATAAAAAAACTCAAATTTCTTGTATTATATATCATTAACAAGTGTATATCTAGTGCGCACAAGTATAACATGCATCTTCTATCCCTGAAGAGGTAAACAATGTAAACATGAACAAATATTATATATTCCACAGCTAAAAAAATTCAAAATACTCAAACTTGTACGCTTTATAATTACAAAGTTTTATGCAGTATCATAAATTAGCTTTAATATTGTCTCCAAAAAATATCAACTTTTTCACATGTAAATTTTATTCATTTTGATCTCTTTTATGTTTTAACACTTTGAAACTAACTCGTAAAAATTAATAGATGAAATGTAGTCAAAAAAGTACACAACAATAAGTATGCTAAATTACTTTGTACAAAAGAATGCAATGTGAGTGGGCTTACTTATTAAACCTTAGCACAATTTCATATGACTTGCCTTCTTAATCCCACCAATCAAATTGACTATGCTTATAATTCAGTATACATGCAAAGAAAGAAAGATATAGATATGTTTCAACCATTTATCATATACAGATATCTATTGAATCGATTAACATAATATTAAAGCAAAATAAATCAAAGTTCATTTTTATTATCAAGGATTGCTTCTAAATCCTTAGACTTACACGTTACAGATACATTTTATGTCTTAGAGCATACATCATACATTCAACGTCTTTAATTAAAATTGATTATTACATCTTAGCATACTTTTGTCTCTAATTTTATCTTAAGTTTAATCATATTAATTACTCCAAATTTAAATATTATGTAAACTTTTATTTAAAATTACTTGTCATCAACATTACATCATTATGTTCATCCAGTTAACATTAAATCAACTAATTTACATCGGTTAACTCGCATTAAATTTATATGAAACTACATCAATTTATTTTGAATTTGTTAGATGCTATATGAAAACAAAGAAATAAATCTAATATATACACTCTACATTCAACTGTATTAAGAAAAGCTAAAAATATTCTTTGCAATTCAGTTGCGTACATTGTTTCAATGATCAATGATAAACTGATACCAGGTCTGTGTTCGGAACTTCTGCTTTCAACTCATGATAGACTATATTTTGATATCCAATTCATTAATATTCTTCATGAGCCTACTAGATTCATGGATGTTCCTGATTTTAAAAGCAAAAAATAGTCATGTACCATACATTAATAATTATGCAAGTACATCAATTAAAAATTTATGAATCAAATTAAAATTCTAATCATCAAAGTTAGTACTAATTACTCTATTTGTTCCGTGAAGATTGTCTGTTTTTGCCTTTGGATATGCTATTTTAAAAACACTACTTTTATTTAAGATAGAATAACCACCACATTACAGTTTCATATACTGTCAAACCAACTACTGCTACATTGATGAAAAATTAGAACGAGAAAGATTACCAAATACCATGCTCTTCCTTACCATAACCTATTAAAGCCTAAATGTAAAATTCTTGGCTGAATTATCAAAAAAAAATAAAAAATAAAAATAAAAAAATAGTTCTTACAAAATTAAAGAACAAGGATATTGATCCTTACGATTTAACAGGAGAGCTCGCAGAGCAAATTTCCAACCCTCATCTTGATCCATTCCAAGAATCAAAGCATAACCATCCACTGATTATTAAAAATATGTTCTGTCAAAGGATCTCGAGATTTCAATTCTAAACCTAAAATCACTAATCACTATATTATGATTCCTTACCCATTTTCTTAGATTCTTTAACTCTTGCCATACAAAACACGGTACAACTTCTTCGTAATCTTCTAAAGAAGTTGCCTTCTGTGTTGGATTCATAATAACCATGTTGTGGCGGATTTCAATCGAGACCTCTCCAATTAAAATCCCCAAACGCAGCGGAAAAGCTAGATCGTGATAGATAGTGCAAAACAACCTTGTCACCACTAGAATTCAATATATCCAAAACCAAAGCACGATCACAATAACACCACAAGCAATATATAATAATAAGCAATAACGAAAACAATAAATCACACACCGATTTATAGTGGTTCCACTAACGTCGCGTTAGTGTACATCCACTCTGAGAGATATCTTTTATTATCACCAAATAAGAAGAGTACAAGAGATTGATTACAATGATCTATTCTTTTCAGAATCAATGTTTGTGGAGATTAAAATTGAAGAAATAGAGTTTTGCCTAAAACCCTAATTAATAGAGGACTAAACCCTTGATTAGATAATTGCTTTCTTTAACCCTCTTTCAAATGAAGAGAGCATATATACTGGTGGAGAAAACCCTGGCAAAAGACTAACTTGCCCCTGAACGAAACAACGCAAAACTCAGCCCAGAAAACTACAACTCGTCGGCTCAGACGTCTGGAACAGGGCTCCAGACGTCTGACCTAACTTTCGAAAGACTGGTGCATGTATGACCAGACGTCTGGCCCATGCCATGCAGACGTCTGACTACAGGTAGCCAGCACAGTGAAACCACTCCAGTTTGCTTCTCCGGACTCCGTTTCGCAACCCGTCTTCTCCGACACCAAACTACATCCATCCCCTTCAATTCACCTTCATATAGTGTCATAAAATTTAACAAACCCGAATGTGGAATTTCACAGTCTTCATTTGGAACACCTACAATAATGTTGTAGTTGTCTACAGCTCTGGTAGTTTTGATCTTGTAAATCTAAGGTAACTCGCAAATTCGAGACAAGTTGCAAAACAGTTACAAACATTGACTGAATTTGCTGAAAATTCTAAAACCTCCCACGCTCATTCTGTTGATAATTTTGAGATGCAAATAAATGGATTCAAGTCACATATTGAAGTTGATGTGATAAAAATAAGAACATCACTTGAGGAACCAATGCTTGCTAAAAAGAAGACTTCGAATCATAAATTACGTCAAAAGTTCAAGATAGTACTTCACTAAAGTATGAGAATAATCGTTTTGAGTCTGATTCACCTAATCGGGATTTGGTTGGTTACTTGAAGTTGATAAATGATTGTTCTAAGAAAAGAAAGACCGAGGACACACATAAAGAACTTATAGAAACGACTGGGAAAGAATTTCAATTAGATGGATTTTATGTTTATGTTAATGATTGGCAATCTACTAAAATATTAAGGATGGATTTCACATTTATGCTATTTCTTCAATTAGTCATTACAATAAAATCTTTGTATGCATCACAAGAAACCGTTGTACTAAGGTTGAAACTATTAGTGTAATCAAATCAATAAACAACTAAATCTATCTTCGAAGTTCGAACACAAATTGACACCAAAGTCGGTGAAAGCTCCAAACTGATCGACCAAGATGGTGCAAAACAATCGATTAGACAATTTCTCAATCTAACACAACCAACAATCACAATAGAGAGAGAACAAACTAGCAAGAAATAAATGACACCGAGATTTTACAGTGCTCCCACTAACATCGTGTTAGGGTATATCCACTCTGGGAAGAGACTTCATTGATTTAAAAGAGAGTGAGATTGATTGCAATAATTTTTCCTTTTGAAATTGATTTTGTGAAGCTAAGAGATGAAGAAATATTAGTGGTGAAAACCCTAAAGCATTATCACAAACTCTAGCCTCCAATCGATGTTGCAAATATGTTCATAACTTATCTGTTAAAGTACAAGAGAAATACAGCGAAAATGATGAAAATGCCTCCAAAAAACGAATTTCGAAATCTCTCCGAGAGTTCTCCATAGTGGATGATTAGTCGACAAGAGTACTCATTCAACTGATTCATTTCAGCAAACTTCAAGTAGCAGCACATCAATCAACGGTTCAAGGACAAACAGTAGACTGATCCTTCAAACAGCCGACATGTTGCCTCATGTACAATCGATGGTACTCAACCAAGAACTCTAGGGATAATCTATATGGTTTGCTACATCCAAATGTTCAACGATTTTGTTGTAGCAAACTTTTCCCACCTATCTTCAAGTTTCTTCCTCCTTCAAACTACGATAACGCCTTCATACGAGCACCAAGTCATGAACAGTTGGAAAGCTTATTGAATCCTCTACATTTTTACCAATATAGCATCACCAAATTCAACAACCAAACCATCTTGAAAAGCTTGAGGACCAGCTAAGCATGACCAAACTTGGTGAGAGAAATGAGTTTGTCTGCAAACTTGGAGCAAGTAGCGTATGCTATCAAAATTTGTGTTCGTTGAATCATCTTATATGAAAGGAATGTGATGGTTAAATGTTTAGATTTGAGAGGGACAGAATTTAATGCAAACTTCTTTATAGAATGATTTAATTATGACCGGTGACACATGTATGCTTATGGAGTAACTATTTGTTTCTTTGAACCTCAAGCGAACGGATTTAAACTTCAACACAAGGTTGTTTTGAAGAGGAAGGGAATTGTAACAACCCACTTATAGCTGCAATTCAGCAAACAGTTCAACAATCCATATAAGCATCCTAGCAAAAAGTTTCATTACCCGAAGCTATACCAAGTCACAAACAATTTACCATGGCTACTGCTGTTGATAGGGAAAAAAGAGACTGATACATACGAACAAGATGAGTTATTGCAAAAGAATTAACCAATGGAAGAAGTTTCAGATTAGCAGGAATTAAGATCAGTATGAAAACATGCATGCATCAGGTTATGCACGCGGGCGAAAATGCAAAAGGATACATTCCTATTTGAAGGAGTAGTTTGTTTTTGTGTTTTAATGTAGTTGTAAGATGTTAAGCCAACAAATTATAGTCGTTAGTTTTGACTAGGATAAGAACAGGGGGGATGATTGAATACCTGACTGTAAATATGCAAAAGTACTTGTACATGAAGGCATGCATTTTGAGTAAACTTTTCTTGTACCTGCTTGTTTCTAAATTCTTGTGGTGTTCTTTTTTTTCTCCTTTGCTGCACCCTAGCAATAATCAGTAGCCAAATTTTACACTTCTCACCATCATTCTAATTTTACTTCTCCAAATCTCTTCTCTCTAAACCTATCTCCTATATTCTTGCTCAACAACCACCTTCTACCTGCCTTTCTTACTGCATTCTTGTTCTTCATCTAAAATCTCATTCTTTTCTCGTCTGCTCCTTACTGAAACCATCAAACATACTACAATCCTCCTTCAATCATGAATTTCTTCACCTCATACACTACCTCTTCCTTACCACAATAACCAGTCACAAAGCCTAAGTATAAATTTTTTATCAAAAAAAAAATGCTTACGACATTAAAAAACAAGGATCTTGTTTCTTACATATGAAAATAATTTCGTTGAACTTTTTAAATCCTAATCAAGCAATTACTTTGAAAGTAACCAAAAAGTTTCACACGTATGAAGTTCAAGTATTCAAAAATAGTAAATAACTCATAAATCTCAGTATGCATTTGAAAATTTATTCAAAACCCTAAATAGTTAGGAAAAATAATTACGAAGAAGAAACCCTAATAAGATAGGAAAGGAGAAGATGATCTATAACTTTAATCGAATTAGACAAATAAAAAGAAGGGAATATAATTTATCCAAGATTTAAGACACTGAGAGTTCTCAAGAAAACGCTAAAATTTGATAAAATTACTTTACCAAATAAAAAGTATATGGAAAGAAAGACTGGGTATAGATGGCGACATTTTTACCTCCAAGACCAAAATTTTGCCTCTGTTTCGATACCTCAAAATTTTGGTAGTGTATAGCATCAGTGAATCTTTTACGTAACTACTTTGTCAATTCGTATGTTCCTACATTTAGACAAAAATAAGAATGTTAAAGGAATTATAAAACTTAAGTCGTTTGCTGTAACTGAAGTTCATGAAGTTATTGTATGACTCATTGTTTAGCTACTAAATTTTATTTGTACTTTATTAAATAACAAAAGTCTACAAAGTAACAATGTTAGCTACTCAAGTAAGCGATTACATTGTTACAACTTACAACAAGCCACGGAAAAGTATGTACACAAATGAGATAACACACAAAAAATATATGAAGATTGATAATCATAAAAAAAATTAACACAATGGCAAAGAAAAGCAATTGATAATTGTGTTTTTTCTCATCAAACTTGTTTTATGTTTTAACTCAGCTAGCAAGGTCAGTTTTAACTGAGACTGCAAGCTCAGTTTTAACTAAGCTGGCAAGCTCAGTTAACACTTAGTTGCATACAACCAAACATGTTTTTTTTAGTATGCAATTATTTTTTAGGATAAAGCTAATTGGTTTGTATATGCACAAATGCCTAATGTGATGCATATTGTCAAAAAGATGAAATCATGGTGCTGTTGCAAAACTGACTTATTTCCTAATAGGGATTCTCACTGTAAAATAAAGTTTGGAACTTAAAAGACTTGATCAGTGATCAATAATTGCAAAGATCAAAGATATTTGCTTAGGTGACTCTTTAACTACAAAATTCCGCATAACACATCAAAATCCATATCAGTGTATGTCCTAGTTTTGCATCAACTTTTTCCTATAGTACATAATATGAAGAAAAAATTGCAATACCATCATGATTAAACCAATAGAAGGGAGGTTTGTTTCTCACTGTAATGAACCACAACAAACAAAGCAAAACTTGACTTCAGCATTTTAGAATTACACATTCCACATTACATTCAATAAAAACTACATAAATACTTTTCAAATAAATACACCAATCTTAGCACACAAACATAATTGCGTATCACAAAAATTATTGTTCTTACTTAGTTAAAAATAGTATTACATTTTAAACATATATCATACTAAAGTCCCATATACATGAGAATAACTTGTTAAAATTTTGCACAGAATAGATTATGTAATTTAAAAAATTCAAAATTTTCAAACCATAAAAAATAAAAATAAAAATAAAACGTAAAAAAAATTAAAAGAAGAAGAAGAAGTCCATACAAATAATAAACAAGCTTCTCCGAAGAAGGACAAAATCATTCAGAAAAACATGAGCTTCTCATTTCATCTATGGTCTGTATGAAACAACTCAAATCAACATTATCCTTTATATGATCAAAACAAGAATATAAAGCTAGAACTACAAAATATATACACAACTAGGTGATTTTGTCACAAATTAATAGGAAATGGTGATGAACCAAAAAAACATAGTTTACCATTAGAGTGATTGTTTATTAAAAAAATTATAATTGGTAAAGCTATTAAATCCTAATGATACACAACTATGAGTAGATTACTAAGCAAATAGCATGACATAGTTTATGAACACAAGATAAGGGAATAAATAGTGTGCATGTTCCGTATTCATAAGAATAAAAGTATGTAGATGCAGGACATAGAGACTTATTATACGAATGAGAAGTTTGGTAAATGCTTGAAAAAAGCCAAACAAAAACTTACCTAACTGGCTGCACCAGTATTAACTCTGTTCCCAAAACTTTAACTGGCTGTGCCCGTGCACCAAAATCAGGTATCAAACTTGACAGGTAGTTTTGCACCTTAATAACTTTATGCCCAGAAGTTTTTCTTTCTTTCTTTTTTCTTTTTCCTCACGAAATTAGCTATCAACTCAACATTCCATGTACCACCAATCTCTGTTTGAATATTATAATTTGATAAGGCTTTGGAAGTACCATGAATCCCTAAATAACTATTACACACAGCCATCAAAGTGGAACTACTCTACCTGTTTCAATAGTACTCCTTCTAAGACTCAAGGCTTGTTGATCATGTATATCCAAACTATTGCTTCTGATAATCATCTCCGGAAGCATAGACATGCAAAACTTAAAATCTTTGAACCTTTGTTCAATTCTTGATGGACCACTAATCTCCAGTACAAAATCGACAGTGGAAAACTTTATCTAACATCAACTTTAACACACATAAACCCAAAACAAACAAATTCAAATTTATGACATAATTATTGAAAATATATATAACTGGTTATCTCCAAGTCAATCAATGGGGGGCTGCTTATAACCTCTTAAACTTTCCACAAATGTTCCATTATCTGACTTATTACTTTTGATTCTTTCTCTTCCCTCTAAATTTTCACAGCTTCCTCTACTTCTACCATTTGTGGTTGTGGTACTGCTAGCTCCCCTTCCACGTCTGCCTCTGGTGCCAGGACCGATCCTAGGTGTTTTGGTACCTAAAGCCAATTGTAAAACCAAGGCCCTTTTAGCATTTTCAGATTCTTGTTTATGCATTTCTAAACACTGTAAAAGTAATATAGAATAGTATTGTATATTAATAATTATTATAATAAAAAAATAAATTATAAATATCTAAACTACTAGTTATAATTTATCAAAAATATTTTCAAATTAGATAATCTGCGTATTCATAATATTTAATATTAGTGATACTTAACATATAAAGCTAGGTGATGGAAAAACGAACAACATCGCTGACTAAATAAACAACCTGGGTACACTTTTAGAATGGGCTTATCTACATTTTTTCTCTTTATGTTTCGTAGGCAATATGATTTTTTTAATTAGTGATTTATTTGCATTATAGTACATGTTATTTACTAGTTATTATAATTATAATTAGAATAGGATAGTAGATACTATATAGTTATTATCATTACACTGACGGAAGTAAAATCATATTATAGATGAATGTTATCTAATTATGAATACAGATATTATCATAACACTCACAATAGGGTGAAACCATTTTGAATACAGATATTATCTACTAGTTATAATTATAACTAAAATTGAATTTGGACTGTATTGTAGAACATAGATGCTATTCATTGAATCGTTTTACAAATTACCGAATTAGTAAATACTGTAAATTACAATACAAATTATGAAATTATGTAGTACTAGTACCTTGAACTGAAATAGAGGAGCCGCTGCCGCCTACCTATGCCCCAACTACCGACTGTCGAGATGGAGGAGCCTATTACCGTCTACTTGTGTGCTAGCTACCGAAATGAAGCCTTTTAGCTGCTGCCTGAAGGAAATGGACAAACCCTCTTGCCGTCATGGGTCGCCGTCTCATTTGTTCCTGAATCGCGGATCCACAATTTAGGTTTTTTCGCTCTCTTCTATATCGCATGGTGAATTTGGTGCCCTGGTTTGTTTTGAGGCCCAAAGCGGATGCTTCTCCCGCTTTGGGGAAGGGCCGGGCTTGTCTGATGCTCATTGCTTACTACCTGGACGTAATAAGATGATACTTAGAAAACTTGGACGGAATACACTCCAAAGATGGCACTAATCAAATTTATCAAAGCAGATCTAACCATCAAGGATATATATATAAATATAAATATAAAATTACAAACACGCTCTCTCAAGATTGATATTAAACCAAAGCCTAGATGTTCACTCAACCTAAGCTCTGATACCAAATGTAACGAACCGTCTTTTAATGGTAAGAAAGGCGGTTCGTTACAAAAGTCAATTTCTGGCTATAGATATTTCATTTACCTGATGCTTCCTAGGCTAAAATAGAGAAAGCTTGTGCGGATTTTATTTGGAAAGGGGACTCCACAAAATTAAATATCAGGATCTCTGTAAGCCAAAAGCCGAAGGGGGAGTTGGACTTAGAAGACTAAAAGACACGAGAGATGTTTTTACGCTCAAGCAAGGATGGAGCTAAGGGTTTATGGGCTAGATGGATAAGGCACAGATATATCAAAGACAATTTTTGACAGATGACTGTGGATAATAATGCATCTCCTACGTGGAAAGCTACTACGAATATCAAAGATAAGTTGCTTACAAATTATAACAGAGAAATTTCACTTGGAAAACAAACTAGCCTTTGGAAATACCCCATGGATTGAAGGGAAGTCGCTAGTGGGTATGCTTGGTTGGGATAGTTATTCGGTATTTGGTTGCCCTAACTCCACAGTTAACTCAATTATTCATGAGAGTGGTTGGAATTGTGGCAGTATCCCGTGTTCTCCTGAACATCAAAAGAAAATAGAATACATGCCTTTATTTTTGGGGAGAGAGGAGGACATATGGACATGGAAACACACTAGTAAGGATTTTACTACTAAATCAACTTAGGAAGCAGTCAGAACTACAGAGCCTAAAGTAGCTTGGAGCAAAATTATTTAGATAGAGTTAATTGTCCTAAGATGGCAGCTACAGCTTATAAATCTATACTTGGAAGATTACCAACAAAAGATAGACTTTTCAAATGGGGTATCATAGATGAAAAAATGTCTTTTATGCGGTAAAATAAGAACAGAATCATAATCATTTGTTCATCGACTGTGATTTTGCTAAGGAAGTTTGGGGCTTTGTCAGCAGGCTACTAAGCTAACAACCGACGCTAACAATCTACAACAAGTAACCTCATACATGGTACTAATTGGGGAGCGTGAACACTTTAAATCCAAAGTGTATGGCATCACTTTAACAGCGGCTATTTGGAAAATTTGGAGGGAGCGCAACCGGAGATTAGGCAAAATTCGCGGCGTGGAAAAAGTCGGTAAGCTTGCAATTGAAGATATGAAGATTGTGGCGAAACGTATCAATGGAAGAATTCTTATTAGGAATAGGGCAGAAGCACGAGCCTTCTTTGGAGAAGTGGACTGGATGCAATGAATGGCAGGAACCCGAGATACAAGCTCGACGAACTATTGCTGCCATGATGGAGAGAGAAGATCTGCGTTTTTCTTGTTTAGATCTGAAGTTGTAAAGTGATTTTTTACAAGGAATATTTCAGTTCGTATGTGCTTATGTATCTACAATTGCGGCTGTTTTGGGCCGATCATTCTAGGCTGAGATGCCTTAATATAATTTTACCAAGTTTCATATATATAATGAATAACATACCACATAAAAATATTATATGAAGTGGGTGACATATAACGCTATAAGAGAAATGATAAAATAAGGGAATTGAAAATCAAGAGTCGCAATTAACTTTTTATTATATCTATTATTAAATATATCCAAATGATGGTAAAGACAAATAATTTTAAAGGCTCTCGTTAATTCTAGCATTTTTTTCTCCCCTCTTTAATTCTCTCATGATATTTATTTTCATATATGTGGTTTGTGAAATTACATGTTTTTTATTACTTCTTGCCAACCAACGTACATTCAGATACTTACATCTTCTAATTTCTGTAGCTAATAAGTTATATTCAGTTGTTCCCTATTATTTTACATTATGTTATATATATGTTAATAAGTTAAATGTCTTAAATTTAAACTATTTAAATAAAATCAATTAGCTAACATTCGTTTTAACAAATCTTAAAAAAAATCATTTTAGCATTAATACCACATTTATATTGATAAAATGAAAGGAAAAAAATTATTGATTTGAAATATATATATATATATATCACGGCAAAAATTATATACATAAATTCATATTTCATTTAGCGTAATAAATTATTAAATAAACAAATAAGAGGTATGTTCCATACTTCTCAATAATTCGATATGTTTTCTCCATATCTTTATCCTAAACTTTTTTTTCAAATGCTGAAGTTTATCATTTTAAGAATGATTCATAATGTTCTATCAGTTTGTTCCATGGTTTGCAGTCAAAATACCTATATTTTTATAATATCTACGATTATTTACAAAGTTTCCATTAGTGCTATCATAATATTTTACATTTAAGCCCAAACATTTAAATCAATTAAATAATTATGTTTAATATTAAAATAAATTGAAGTAGCTATCATTTATTAATTTGTCTGATAGCTATATTGAACTTTTTGTTGAATAAAAAGATTATTTTAGTAAAAATAGATTATTTTAGCGATGGAGAAAATGAAATCTACCGTCTTGCGCATAGTGAAGGCACTAATATAGCTTACCATCCCCATGAGTATACACTGAGTAATCAATTAACTTTACATTTTAATATTATTGTTTTTTATTGGAAATTCGATCATGTTAACCCTTCCCATCTGATGCAGCGGCGCTTACCTGGAATCGCGGTCGCAAGCTCCAGAACCCTAAATCGCTTCTCCTCTGCCTTGAGTCGCGAGCGATTAGGTCGTTGCCATGCTTCATCTTTAGGTCGCGAGCGAAGCGATTAAGTCGCTGCCATGCTTCATCTTTAGGTCGCGATCGAACTATAAGTCGCAAACTCCAGATTGCCAGTGCCGCCCCTTCCTTATGTCACGAGCAGTTAGGTCGCGAGTTGCTAAGTCGCCAGCTAGAAGGTCGCGAAGAAGATAGGTCGCCAGCTTCCTTATGTCGCGAGCAGTTAGGTCGCGAGTTGCTAAGTCGCCAACTAGAAGGTCGCGAAGAAGATAGGTCGCCAGCATTTCTTATGTCGCCAGCTAGAAGGTCGCGAAGAGGATAAGTCGCCAGCATTTCTTTAGGTCGCAAAGTTCTGTTAGGTCGTAAGTCGTTTGTAGTCTTTCTTTTATTCGTTTGTACTGTACTGTGTAGTGGTCGAGTTGTATGTGTTGTAAGTCTATAAATAGGCGGGTTTGTGTCACTTGTAATAGTTAATCAATTTGAATAAAATTTCTTTTATGTGCTTTTGTGCCACCATTAAAATCGGTAATTGAGTGTTATCTTCTATCTCCACTTTCGGCATTCGAGTGCGCTCGAATCAACAATTGTTGAAGTCAATTCACGGAATCAAGTGCGCTTGATCAACGTCGAAGAATTGTAGATCTTCTCCCACGGCATCGTGCGCGATCAACGTGTCAAAGATAGCTAAAGTCCGGCATCTCGCGAGATCAACGGATTAGAGCATTTTGGTATCATCAATCCATCGATTCATATTGTTTCATCTAATCGTTTCATCGATTAGTTTGACACGAATTCTTCAATTCGTCGTCATTCGTTATTTCCGCTCCGTCATTTGGTATCGGAGCTAGAACGCAAGGAGTTTGCGTAGATTTTGGAGTTTGTGCGAGATTTGCATCAATTGGAGAATTGGGTTATCGAGATTTTGAAGAGATTTGTTCGTTTGGAGATTTTTGAAGATTTCAACAAGTGGGTAGTTTTGATTTGAAGTTTTTTAGATCGAAGTGAGGTTTTGTTGGAATTTGTTGAAGAGTGATCATGCCTCCGAGAAGAGCTAACCGTTATCACAACATTGATGCTTTGTATGGGAGAGAAGAAGCCGATGAGATGGAGCAAAGAATTAACGAAAATTTTAATGAGAAGCTTAATGAAGGGATTGGACGATTAGAGAGAATGATGTTGGAGATGAGTCAAAATCAGAGAAGGGTTTCACCTGAATCTAACCATGGAGGAAGTAGAGTTTCACCACATTCAAATCGAGAGAGAAGTGTCGATAGTGATCATAGAAGCGTGGATCGAGATTATGATAGAAATGTTGATGATCGAAATAGTGATAGAAATGTGAATGATCGTAATCGGAGGAATGTAGATCGAAGGGATGTTGGTGGAAGAAATGGTGGTAGTAGAGATGTTGGTGGTCAGGATCGACATCGATATACATCATATTTTGAAGAGGAGTTTGATGGTGATAGTGTTCATGGACGAGGACGAGGTCAAGGAAGAAATCATTCGGAATATGATCACAAATGGGAGTCCGGGATGAAAACTGAAATACCGGAATTCAAGGGAGGTCTGCAGGCCGAGGAGTTTCTTGATTGGCTAGCTTATGTTGAGGAAATTTTTGACTTCAAGGAGGTTCCAGAGAATCGTAAAGTGAAGTTGGTTGCTACTAGGTTGAGGGGGAGAGCTATGGCGTGGTGGTAGCAAACCAAACTTACTAGAGAGCGGATGGGGAAGTCAAAAATTGTTGCTTGGGAAAAGATGAAGAAATTGATGAAAGCTACTTTCTTGCCTTACAATTACCAATCACTGATGTATCAAAGATTACAGAACCTGAGGCAAGGGACGAAGACTGTTGCTGATTATGCTGATGAATTTTACCAGTTGATTGCTCGAAATGACATTATGGAGACAGAAGAACAATTGACCGCTAGATTTGTTGGGGGACTTAAAACACAGATCCAGGATATGGTGAACATGTTCGACCCTAGATCTGTAGCAGAAGCACATCAAAAAGCGTTGGCTTGGGAGAAACAAGGTAGACGCGGGGGAGGTGTGTTTCCAAGTTTTACGGGGCAGAACAAAGGAGCGAGTAGTAGTTCTAATGTTCCTAAAGCATCGAGTAAGCCGGTTGTTCATGAAGTGGCTAAACCAAAAATCAATACCAATTTCAAATGCTATAATTGCCAGGAAGTGGGTCACAAGAGCAACGAATGTCCGAAACCGAAGAAGAGAACTATGATTGCTGAAGTAGAGGATGAGGATGTAGAAGAAGATATCAATTCACACCGTGATGAGGAGGAAGAAGAGGTGTCGGAAGACGAGGGATGTAATCTGATGCTACGGAGATCTTGTTTAACCCCGAAGCAGGAAGAGGAGTCGAGTTGGTTGAGGAGTAACATTTTTCAGTCAACGTGCACTATTTTAGGGAAGGTCTGTAAATTTGTCATTAACGCTGGGAGTTGTGATAATATCATTTCAACGGAAGTTGTGAGGAAGTTGAAGTTGAAAACGGAGAAACACCCTAGTCCTTATAAACTTGCTTGGTTGAGGAAAGGAGGAGAAGTGAAGGTAGAGAGACGAGCTCAAGTTCCATTTCTATTGGGAAGAAATACAAAGATGAGATTTGGTGTGACGTGGTTGACATGGATGTTTGCCATTTGCTGTTGGAAAGGCCGTGGCAGCACGATCGGGAGGTACAGCATAATGGTCGAACGAATAGCTACAGTTTCTTGTTCGAGGGCACGAAAATCACTTTAGTTCCGAGGAAACAACAGCAGAATGAGAACAAGCTAGAGGAGATTGAGGAATTGAAGACTTTATTGTCCTTGAAGGAGTTCGTGGAAGAGGTACATGAGAGTCCTGAAGTTTTTATGTTGATTGGGCATGAAAGCAGTGAAGTTACAGAAGTCCCAAAGGAAGTGAAGCCAGTTTTGGAAGAATTCACAGATGTGTTTCTAGAGGAGTTGCCGAAAGAATTACCACCGCTTAGAGACATACAGCATCAGATTGACTTGGTGTCAGGTGCTGCATTGCCTTATAGGCCGCACTATCGAATAAGTCCAAAAGAACACGAGGAGTTGAGAAGACAGGTTGAGGAATTACTGGAACAAAGGCGTGTTCAGGAGAGTTTGAGTCCTTGTGCAGTGCCAGCTTTGTTGGTACCGAAGAATGATGGAACGTGAAGAATGTGCACAGATAGTAGAGCATTGAATAAGATTACGGTGAGATATCGATTTCCTATGCCGAGACTGGATGATCTGTTGGATCAATTGAGCGGTGCTGTTGTGTTTTCAAAGATTGACTTGAAAAGTGGATACCATCAAATTCGTATTAGACTGGGTGATGAGTGGAAGACTGCTTTTAAAACTCGGGAGGGTCTGTACGAATGGTTGGTGATGCCGTTTGGCTTGTCAAATGCTCCGAGTACATTCATGAGAGTCATGAACCAGATTTTTCGACCATTTATCGGGAAGTTTGTAGTGGTATATTTTGATGACATCTTGATCTACAGTGGAAGCACTGAAGAACACCTGCAGCATTTGCGGGAAGTGTTATTGGTTTTACGACGTGAGGAATTTTATGCTGCAACAAAGAAGTGTACCTTCATGACTACAAGTATTCTATTCTTGGGCTATATTGTGTCGAATGATGGTATTCAAGTTGATCAGAGTAAAGTTGAAGCTATTCGAAATTGGCCACAGCCTAAGACAATAACAGAAGTGAGAAGTTTTCATGGTTTAACATCATTCTACCGAAGATTCATTCTACACTTCAGTAGCGTGATGGCACCAGTTACGGAATGTATGAAAGGGAAGAAGTTTGTTTGGACTGAAGAGGCTGATTCTGCTTTTCAAAGAATCAAGACACTCTTGACCACAACGCCCATTCTTAGATACCCAGACTTTCAGTTACTCTTTGAGCTAAATACTGATGCGTCAAAGGTTGGAATTGGGGGAACGTTGAGTCAAAGGGGTCATCCTATTGTCTATTTTAGTGAGAAACTGACGGGAGCGAAAACGAGATACAGTACTTATGACTTGGAATTCTATGCTATAGTCCAAGCCATAAAACATTGGAGACACTATCTATTTCATAAAGAATTTGTGCTATACATTGACCATGAAGCTTTGAAACATTTGCAGGGACAAGATAAAATATCAGCAAGGCATGCTTCGTGGGTTGCTTATTTACAACAGTTTACTTTCGTGGTGAAACACAAATCAGGAGTTACTAATCGAGTTGCCGATGCATTGAGCCGTAGAAATCATTTGTTGACAACTATGCGAGTGGAAGTAGTGGGATTTGATTTGTTGCCAGAGTTTCTTATTTCAGATTCTTATTTTGCGAAAGTGCTGGATCAGGTGCAGGAAGGGAGTTCTGATGATTTTGTGATGAAAGATGGATTCTTGTTCAAAGGAAACCGATTGTGTATTCTGGATTGTAGCTTGAGGTTGAAGATTGTCAAAGAATTGCATGAAGAGGGTCACGTGGGCAGAGATCGTACATTGCAGTTGATTTCGCAATCATATTTTTGGCCTTCTATGAGAAAAGAAGTTGAAAGATTTGTGGAGAGATGTCATATTTGTCAAGTTTTCAAAGGGACAGCGACGAATGCGGGATTGTATATGCCATTACCCGTGCCTACTAGACCATGGGTTGATATCAGCATGGATTTTGTTTTGGGATTGCCAAGAACTCAGCGAGGGAATGATTCAATATATGTTGTAGTGGACAGGTTTTCGAAAATGGCACATTTTATAGCCTGTAAAAAGACCGTTGATGCAGTCTGTGTTGCTCAATTGTTCTTTAAAGAAGTGTATCGACTACATGGGCTACCTGAATCCATTGTTTCTGACCGGGATACGCGATTTCTAAGTCATTTTTGGCTGAGTTTGTGGAAGATGGTGGGAACGAAGCTGAAATTCAGTAGTGCTTATCATTCACAAACAGATGGGCAAACAGAAGTGGTGAATAGATCGTTGGGAAACTTGTTGCGATGTCTTGTGCAGGATAATTTGAAGAGTTGGGACTTGGGATATAAAGTTGTGTCAGGCGGAATTTGCACATAATCATGCTGTCAATCGAAGTACTGGATTCAGTCCATTTCAGATTCTATATTCAAGCTTGCCAAAGGGGCCGTTGGATTTAACGTTAGTGCCACAACCGAAAGGAGTGATTAAACGGGCATCAGATTTCGTTGATGAGTTGAAAGATTGTCATAGAATCGTTCAGGAACGTTTGGAGAAGACGAATGAGAAGTATAAACAAGCTGCAGATAAAAAGAGAAGAAGTGTGAAGTTCAACGAGAGTGATTGGGTGTATGCTGTGTTAACGAAGGATCGTTTTTCAGTGGGTGCTTATAACAAGTTGAAAGCCCGAAAGATTGGTCCAGTAGAAGTTATAAAACGGATCAATGAAAATGCTTATAAGTTGAAGCTGCCAGAGGATGTTTACACTTCTGACGTGTTTAATGTTAAACATCTTATACCTTATTATGAAGATGAACAACCCAATGGGGAAGGACTTTTAAATTCGAGGACGAATTCTTTCCAACAAGGGGAGGATGATGCAGCGGCGCTTACCTGGAATCGCGGTCGCAAGCTCCAGAACCCTAAATCGCTTCTCCTCTGCCTTGAGTCGCGAGCGATTAGGTCGTTGCCATGCTTCATCTTTAGGTCGCGAGCGAAGCGATTAAGTCGCTGCCATGCTTCATCTTTAGGTCGCGATCGAACTATAAGTCGCAAACTCCAGATTGCCAATGTCGCCCCTTCCTTATGTCACGAGCAGTTAGGTCGCGAGTTGCTAAGTCGCCAGCTAGAAGGTCGCGAAGAAGATAGGTCGCCAGCTTCCTTATGTCGCGAGCAATTAGGTCGCGAGTTGCTAAGTCGCCAACTAGAAGGTCGCGAAGAAGATAGGTCGCCAGCATTTCTTATGTCGCCAGCTAGAAGGTCGCGAAGAGGATAAGTCGCCAGCATTTCTTTAGGTCGCAAAGTTCTGTTAGGTCGTAAGTCGTTTGTAGTCTTTCTTTTATTCGTTTGTACTGTACTGTGTAGTGGTCGAGTTGTATGTGTTGTAAGCTTATAAATAGGCGGGTTTGTGTCACTTGTAATAGTTAGTCAATTTGAATAAAATTTCTTTTGTGTGCTTTTGTGCCACCATTAAAATCGGTAGTTGAGTGTTATCTCCTATCTCCACTTTCGGCATTTGAGTGCGCTCGAATCAACGATTGTTGAAGCCAATTCACGGAATCAAGTGCGCTTGATCAACGTCGAAGAATTGTAGATCTTCTTCCATGGCATCGTGCGCGATCAACGTGTCGAATATAGCTAAAGTCCGGCATCTCGCGAGATCAACGGATTAGAGCATTTTGGTATCATCAATCCATCGATTCATATTGTTTCATCTAATCGTTTCATCGATTAGTTTGACATGAATTCTTCAATTCGTCGTCATTCGTTATTTCCGCTGCGTCACCATCCCTTCACTAAATTAGGCACAACAGCGTTTGTGATAGTACATTCACCGAGATAAAGAAAAACCATTCATTTTCAAAACAATTAAATCATATAAATAGTCACCCTTGGTGACATCTCCATAAATCTCCTGAACAAATTACTTTTATCATATATATGTAAGACTTAGACTGGATTATATGATTACATACAACCTATGTTATATCAGGTACTAAGCATCTGCTGTCCGCTGCCCGCTGTACTTGAGCCTAAATCGTAAACTCGATGATCTGTGGATATTTTTTTTGCTAAGTTTGTCCCTTTAATGAGTTGCCACAAATATTTATATAGGCATACGGAGACATCTAATTGGATGACGTGTAAACTAGGTTGAAATGTTTGCTAGTGATGTTAGTTATTTGTAGTAGCTATATTATGTAAAGATACAAAACCACGTGATAGATTTATGAAAAACGTTAACATGTGATTAACACCATGCAACTAATTATATGGCAAGAAGGCTTGTAGCAAGGAGATTGAGGACTATATATGATAATTAGCTCCTTAAGCATTTATGTTAAGCCCAACTAAAAACTGCTATACAGTAATTTCAATTAATAACCACCATCATTGTCTGATTGGCACATTGATAAAGATTTGGGCTTCCTACAATTATCGTATCCTGTTGATTGCTGAAGGTTATCAAAGATCGACCAGTCCTACTTAGTGACTACAATAATTACTTGTTATATTTTGACCTACCTATGTAGTGCATACACCTAATTCTTGCAAAGCATCGCATATTTATGTCCCAAACTTGTACATTCATGGGGTCATTCAAATCATGAATTGGTTTTCAATGATTCTCCAGCAACATTAATTTTAATGCCAAGTGATTAGATCATAAGCAATAAGCCACAAATAAGATAACCACTTGCATCAACAAAAATGACTATGTAAATCGTAGATATCAAACTGGCCAAAATGGATATACTGCTTTTTTTGTCGAGCATAACAACTACTAAATATCAGCTACTACTAAATCACTGATATTTTAACAAATTATAAACAAAGATTTTGAAATCACTTTTATTAATTACAGATTTGGATTGTAACATACTTTAATGGTTAATTTAGAGAACAACGACTAGTTTTCCTCGACTCTATGGACATATTTTTGAAATATTGCTTAGCTTTGGACTTTCCGGTCATCGTTTTGAAAGGGGGAAAAAGTGAGTTCCAAAAGGGCTCTTGCTACCCATGCTTTGCTACATCGTTGAATTCATATGATTTTGGATTGAAAAAGTCACATATTGCGTACTTACAGCTGAAAATTGCAGCGACATACTTACAGTCGAAGAAATCCAACCCGCGTTCATAGCCTTCAACAGACACTGCATTCGCCTTTTGCAGTAACCCAACTGCCCCCAAACTCGGGAAACCTTGGTAATAATATTTTGCCCGCCCTCAATTAGGGTTTGGAATTACGTTTTCAATTTTCGGAGGAGTACAAATTTCAGGGTTTTGGGGAAACTGAATTGAATGAAAGAGATGGATTGACTGGAGAAAGGGGAAGACATAAATCTGTCGTCGGGAGTATATGCTGGCATAGGAAGGAGAGAGAGGAGTAGGGCGGAAGAACAAAAATGTTTGTGGATAAAAAAATATCGTGGACGGCAGGATTCGAACCTGCGCGGGCAGAGCCCACATGATTTCTAGTCATGCCCGATAACCACTCCGGCACGTCCACATTGTTGTACAATTTAAACTTTTTTTCATTTTTATTTATTTTAAGCAGATTCTACCGACTCGTCCTACCGTACATAACTAGGTTAGCCTTCGGCTATGACTGTAAAACCAATGTCCTAAACACCATTAAAGAGCATTTTTTTTATTCTAGCAAGCTATTGACTGTGGATTATTCATGCATAGTTGATATGATGAATGCAAAGACACGACAAAGGGAAATGGTTGAGAAAAAACGTCCACAATAGAACAAATGATTGAAAATGCATCAATATCTCACGCACAATGGAAGTATAAGCAAATTTTCAAAAAGATACCAACCAATATCGTTTAGTATGAATTTTAAGTTTGGACAGTTGCTATGTGATAAAGAGAAAGTAAATTAAAACTAAACACAATACAACTATAATAAATATATACATTTTTTGGTAGTCGGATTTAAACCAAATGTATAGTATACAAGCACAAACTTAACCCAAGGCAAACCACATTGGTACTAGATTATTCATTGCTTTGTATAACAAAATTTGTCAAAGTATAACGACCCGGGGTTTAGAACACTTCGTATTTAAATATCTGAATTATTTAAATATTGTATCTAAGATTTAATGTGATTAAATATGATTTTATAACCTTGTTAAACACTTTTTAATTAATAACTAATGATAGAATACTTATTTTTGAAATGTGTTTATAAAAATATACACTTTGAAAAAATACTGAAAATGTGGTCGAAAAATGTTTTGTTAAAAATCAACTTTTGTTAAATAGAAGTTGTTTGAAATTACGTTTTCAATTTTTGGCGGAGTACAAGTTTCAGGGTTTTGGGGAAACTGAATTGAATGAACGATATGGATTGACCGGAGAAAGGGGAAGACATAAATCTCTCGTCGGGAATATATGCTGGCATGGGAAGGAGAGAGAGGAGTAGGGCGGAAGAACAAAATTGTTTGTGGGAAAAAAAATCGTGGACGACAGGATTCGAACCTGCGCGGGCAAAGCCCACATGATTTCTAGTCATGCCCGATAACCACTCCGGCACGTCCACATTACTATACAACTTAAACTTTTTTTCATTTTTGCTTAGTTTAATTAGATTCTACCAACTTGTCCTCCCGTACATAACTAGGTTAGCCTTCGGCTATGACTCTAAAACCAATGTCCTAAACACCATTAAAGAGCATTTTTTTTATTCTAGCAAGCTGTTGAAGTAGCTTATCTATTAAATAATAGTAAAACCGAAGAATTTGAAGCTCTCTCATTGATTCTAGAAATTATCTATATTCTCCTTGATTCTCCCAAAGTGGATATTTTATTTTCAAAATTCTATGATTTACCACTTTATAATTATTCTACTAAACTTTTCACATTATTTTACATCTGAATACCTACTTAAAAAGAATCTACAATTATTTAATGGTTCTCTTCCAAAATTTTACGTTATAGTCCACATATTTAAATTAATTACATAATTCAAAATTTAAATTAATTGATAAACTTAATCAACTAATATTTATTAGTAAATCCTAAAAGATGAAAGTTTCAATATGAACGTTATAAGCACAATAATAAATTGGTAAAAAAAATTCATTTAGATGCAAATATATATAAATCACATAACATAAATTATATACATTAATGACAATAACAAATTTATTTATGATTTATTTACTAGAATCTATCATACATTGGACTATAAAATTCTATTAACTTCAAATACTTAAAAGTTTAATTTTTTTACAACTATTTAGTGACCCTCTTAATTTTCTTCTAATATTTTACATTTAGGTCTACATATTTAACTAATTATGTAATATAAATTTAAACTATTGAAATAACTATGATTAACTAATATTTATTTATCCATCTAATAAATCCTAAAAATAAGAGGATTCCAATACATACAATATTCATGTATATGAGAAAAATAATAAAATTATTTCTTCTTTATTCTGATATATAAAGATATTTAAATCACATAACATAAAATGTATATATAAATAATAATAACTTTTTTAGTTTCTAATTCATTTAACTTAGAAAAATATCATACATTACATAACATAATTTCATTTTTAACAACCTTTAAAAGATAAATTAATACTTTACAACATTATGAGGTGACACAGATTAAACCGATAAAAATTAGATTATACAAATATTCTCACTTTCAACATATTACCAAACCATACTCAACTCATAACTCAACTAAATACTGCATAACATTATTTTGCAACCGTCAAAGTTGTAAGCATGACTCTTTTACAAGAACATGAAATATATGGTTGACTATAAGGATAAATTTTTTCAAAAATGAAATCTTAAAAATGAATATAAGTTCATGTCCGATTCAAAAAAAATGTTCACATGCAGATAAGCTAACCATAAGATCTATGCTCTTCTCAATTTTAACCTTTTTACCCCATTTAACTCCTTATATTTAATTAGTTATGTCGATCATTAATTCAAATTATTGAATAAATTCAATTATTTAATGTTCATTAATCCATTTATAAATCCTTCAAGAAAGATGATATTCAATATATATACAACAATCATATTAACAAAATGGTGAAATTACGTATTCACTCGTGTGTGTGTGTGTGTATCACATAATAATTTTTTTTAAATATATAGTATTAGCAATTTTAATTTATAATTATTTTGAGTTAGGACATTAATCATTACGGAGATACATAGTTAGCGAGTATTGAACCTCAACCTTATATCTGAACATCGCAAGTCATTTTAGTTTATGATTAATATATCATAATAAATTTATCATATATTACATAATAAAAATATATTTTAGCAGTAATTAAAATGTAAATACTATTTTTTAACAACATTACCGTATGCAACGCACGGGTTACACACTAGTACACATTGAATGTGGATTATTTATGCATGGTTGATATGATGAATGCAAAGACACGACAAAGGGAAATGGTTGAGAAAAAACATCCACAATGATTAAAAATGCATCAATATCTCGCGCACAATGGAAGTATAAGCAAAATTTCAAAAAGATGCCAACCAAAACCATTTAATATGAATTTTAACTTTGGATAGTTGCTATGTGATAAAGAGAGAGTAAATTAAAATTGAACACAATATAACTATAATGAATATATACATTATTTGGTAGTCGGATTTGAACCAAATGTATAGTATACAAGCACAAACTTAACCCAAGGCAAACCACATTTGGTACTAGATTATTCATTGCTTTGTATAACAAAATTTGTCAAAGTATAACGACCCGGGGTTTAGAACACTTCGTATTTAAATATCTGAATTATTTAAATATTGCATCTAAGATTTAATGTGATTAAATATGATTTTATAACCTTGTTAAACACTTTTTAATTAATAACTAATGATAGAATACTTATTTTTGAAATGTGTTTATAAAAATATACACTTTGAAAAAATACTGAAAATGTGGTCGAAAAATGTTTTGTTAAAAATCAACTTTTGTTAAATAAAAGTTGTTAGAATATTGGTACACTAGTATGTTAACATATGAACATCTCGACTAGCGATTAAATCTTCCATCTTCCTAAGCAAAAAATAAATTAAACTAAGTATTAAATTAGTAAAAGAAGAGAGGACTAAAGGACCGCTAAATCAAGGTTTGATTTAAGGAGAGTATAGTGTTATGTAAGGATATGGTTTGCATGTACTAAGGCATGGAAGGAAGGGGGGCTATGAATGGTCATTTGCGACATTCCTAAGCTTATAAATAGATGGGGAAGGCCTCTTCGTATCTTCACAAATTCACTTCTAAACAAATGTCTTCACTTTCTTATCTCCTCTCCAACTTTCTAGAAAACTATGCAAATCATATCTTATATCCACCAAACTTTTTCAAAGTTCTTATATCATCATTAGAACATGGTTTAGCATCTAAGAAGTGAGAAAATAATGTGGCAAGGGGGATTTCATGCCATAGGCCGTGAGCAAGGAGGGGAAAGGAGGTGGAGGACATGTGCAATAGATGAAGGGGAGGTCTTGGCCGTGAGTTAGGAGCAAGTGGAAGTGATAATAGAGTGTTTTGGGTGATTGTTTGAATGTTGGTAGGAATATGATAGTGTTTGGTTTAAATAAAAGTGAGTTATTCTCACTTTAAATAAAACTATAAACTTGACACAAGTTAATTCAAAAACATGTTGAAATTTGCTTGTTAAAAACTATGATAATATTCCCTAACTACTTAAAGTTATGACCCTTAATTATATGCTTTACAAAGCATGTAATTTGTTTAATTTGTTGCCTTAAAAGCTTCCAATTGTGTTAAGTACAATTGAACATTTAATATGGGCATGCTAATTAAATACATATGTTAATACATTTTTCGTAATGATGTGGTTTGAATGTGGGAATTATATATGTGAATAAAATAGAATGATAATGGAAATTGAATTGAATATGGAATTGTTCGTATAGTGATAGTCGCTATAAACACACTTTGAATCAATTAACTTTAACTTATGAAATTTGGTGATTTGTGAACATATCTGAGTATAACTTGTTTTGGTGATTATCTACACTTCTATAAGTGTTTTGAAAAGCAAAGAATATGTTTGGAAAGTTATAGAAAATAAAAACCAAAGTTATAAAAGTTAATAGTAAAAGACCGCTATATCGATACTTATAAATTATTTGTTTTTGGGAAATAACGTTTATTTTTATAGAAACTTCCTTAGAGATTTCTTTACCATTTAAATAAGCAAATAATATATTATTCTTATTGTAAAAGTTTTGAAGCTTAAATCATTTGATAGCTTGTTTAACGAATAGGCAAAAGTTATAGCAAAATAGTCATTATATGAGCACTTCGGCAAAATACCTTGTTTTTGGAAGTTTCTATAGAATAATTAATAGATATTCCTTCAGATTTTTTTATGGTTTTAAAGTACCCAAGGTATAATAACTACTATAAAAAGAATGGATCTAAAATCATTTGTTACGACGTCGAAAACTGGGCGTAAATTTGTAGCAAAACATGTTAAAAACATGTAACAAAACTTTAGAAGGCATTTTTGGAAATACTATCTTTGCTGTTTGAAACTATATTATGTAAAAATGGCAATTAAATTAAGTATTTTTCTCTAATCTTTTTAAGGTTCTTTTCAACTTATTAGAGTGTTTTAAAGTTGGTTTTAAGTTTAAATATATTTTTAATAATTATATATGTATTTTCAAAGTAAAGAGGTTTTATAATATAAAATATGTTTTTTACCAAATTATAAATTAGTTATTTTCGAGTAATAATTTACATAGATATTTAAAAACCTATTTATAAGTATTTCTAAAGTATTTATTTAAGTTTTGAAAAAGGTAATTAACTTTGTTTAATGCTAAAAGCCGACGAATCGACTTATTTATTTATGAGATTCAAGAATGAAGTATTTAGGTAAGGATTTGATATAACCAGTGCTCTAACTTATCTGACTCCACTCTTGGATGAGGAATAGTATAAGTTAAAATGTTGAAAATGAGTTAAGTATACGAACATTGATTTTTATATGCAACTATTTTAAATAAATAGTATATTAGTCGACTATCGAACTTAACCAAATATTATTAACTTAAATCTTTAAAAAGAATGTTTTAAAGATGATATTAGTATAGAAATAGTTTTGGGTTGTAGTAAGCAATGTTTTAGTAACACTTATTTTTAACCCTTATTATTAATTATACTTAAGAATATAATTAGATATTTACTAATAAATATTTAGTTGATAACTATAAGTAAATGGTTTTGGGTTTGTGGTGAAAATATTTTAAACAACACTTGTCTTAAACTCTTAAGTATTATTAAATCCTTAAAAAGCAAGTTTAAAGAGAAAGGTTCTTAAAGTATGAAATGATTTGGGTTTGTTGAGACAGTATTTGAGTAACACTTGTCGTAAGCCCTTATAAATGTAACTAAACCTTTAAAACAGTGTTTTAAAGATCATGATTAAATGTGTGGTGTTTTGGGTTTGTAGTAAACAGTGTTTTAGTAACATTTGTTTTTCGAATTACATTTTAAAGTGAAAAAATATTACAAATATAATTAGATCTTTAATAATGTAATTTTAAAGATAATAACAAGTATTAAAATCTTATATAAAAAGATAGAAAAATCTGTATGTTTAATTTATAAAAGAGAAGGGGTTTATAGTAACAATGTTTTAGCAACATTTGTTTTTAACCACATTGATTATATTTTAAGAAAGGAAAAATTGTTAAGCGATTTGTGAATGTACTTATATCGTTGAGATAAGTATATGAATACTTTTTAAGTATTGGAAGAGTATAAGAGTGAATAGTGAAATAATAGAATACAATTATATATCTTTTATAAAGAGAAATTAAATACATATATATATATATATACACACACATACATACAAGTATATAATGAAAGTTTTAATTAATAAAGAAGTATTAATTAATAAAGGAAGTCTTGATTAATAAGAGAAGTTTTATTAGATAAAAAGGTGTTTTACTAATAAAAAGAGTTTTGATTAATAAAGAATAAACTAATTAAAAAGGGGATTAAAAGTCGTTTGTGAGACTTAATAATGATTTGGATAAATTGTTAGTGCTTTTATGTTTACTTGCTTATAAAGAGTATAAGAAAATTAGTTCCCTTATGCAGGCATTTGCATTATTGTTGAATAAGACCAAACTCATCGATTCAATCTTGCAGAGACCGGGATTGGTAAGTGTTCTACATATCGGAAACCACTTCAAGACTGAGATACGTGATCTATGTTTTGGAAGTAGAATGATGGAATCCATGTGTGGTTCCGAATTCTGGTGAGACGATGGAATCCATATGGAATTCATTATTTGTTCGAGTATTGAAGACTCGTGTGAAAGATGCTGAACGTAGCATCGACATTAGAAAAATGACTAAACACAAAGTAGGCTGCACAATCTCAGGTTTAGCCAACTCAAGGGGGTACATCAACTCCATTATCTAGAGTATGCTTATCGATATGTTGGCCGGTAGGAGTTGATGATGCTTGGTTCAGGTTATTCACGAAAGTGTTTGGATTTTAGGCCAGTTGTGTTTTCCTTATGGTATATTTTATTTAGAGATATATGGTGCTTAGAAGGGTACCTTTTGATCCTTGTCATAGAAGATCGGTCTCATTGAGGGGTTCTTTGTGGAAAACCAATCTATACGAACGCACCTTAGCGGTTTTAGATGTATTCTGGTATGCTGTAGTGTGAGATGAAAGCATTTTTGCTATGTTATATATTTATATTACACACCCCTAGACATTATTATAATATCACTAGATTTTCTTATGAAATGGTTTGGTTATCGTAAGGTATAACCCATCCGTGTTTATTTGCAGTAGTCTTACGAGATACCTTGATTTTGAAGGTTTTAGTACATTAAATAACCCAAACGTTTTGAGTTTCTCACGCTGGTTTACCAGACTAATTCGAATGTTATTTTCTTATAATGCTCGAGTCAGCCCCATATATATTTCTAGATTTCATTGACATTCATTAGAGCTCTTGAAGAGGAGCTAGATGATTACCTACCATAGTTTTTATTTTCGCTGCATTACTTTGTTTAAATATATCGGCAATTGTAAGGACAGACAGTTATAACTATCCAGGCCGATGATAGGTTAGTTGCTCCGATTATTGTATCCATACAGTTTTCTTTGTAAAATGATCATTTTGATATTATATGTTATCGTTCTGTTGTGAGATTTAGATGATTTTATCTTCTCTTTCTTGTTCTTTTTTCTTCTTCTTATTTTTACCCTAACATTCTATCTTTCCAGCACTTGGATGATCGATGTAACGACCCATAAATTTTAGGGGTTTTATTTATTTAATTAATTAAATTTTTGTGAAATCTTAAATAATTGAATTTTGAAATAAAAATTTGATATTTGGATTACGTCTAATTAAGCATAGTAGATGGTAAATTTTCATCTGATAATATTGAAGTTTATTTTTTTATTGTGTAATTCTATTTTAATTTAAATCAGTTAAGAGTTGATGATAATAAAATATTTTTCAAACCTGAATAATTTTACATAGTAAATTTCTAAATCATCTCCTAAGTGAGACGTCATCTTTCGTTTTTCCAAATTTGGACTTCTGTTTCTCCGTTTATCTTATTTTGCCAAATTTGTAACATTTTCGGTACCGGTTATCGACTTTTGATACGATGATTGTACCACTGATATTTGTATACCGTTTTGATCGTCTCGTCGTGCTGATCTCTGCGGTATATTTGATCCTGTGTTTTGAAGTCCGATACACAGCAGAATTCGCGAAACCGGTATCCCTATTGGTATCCATTTTTTTGAGTATCTAGAATTTTCTTGCGTCCATTCAGATTTCACGGGAATAATTCTAATAGCACTTAGCTCTTTATATTCTTGAATTTACTTTCTGACCTTTACTATTCTACCAGTTGTTTCGTTTGCATTTCTTTTTGAGTTGCTGTGCTTTGGAAATAAAACAAGCTTATATCTGTGACCATTCATTTATGGACCTGCTTGCATTCCTCCATTCGTTTTTCCACTTCCCTTTTCTTTCTGCCTTCCCTATGTCATCACGCATTCGATTTTCTCTCCCCATCTTCTCTTTGCCTGCACTTGTTCAATTTTTTTTTCCACTTGCCTCGTTGCTCCGCTCGAACTTCCACTCGTGAGCCACCATCGGCCAGCAGTGCTCCTTCCTTCTTTATGGCCACAGCCGCCATAACACCTTCGAACCCATCACCATCCGCCTCTCCTTCATCATGTCACCTATGCTTCAACACCCAGATCGAAGCCTCTCACCCTCCGCTTGCCGAACCCGCTCATCAACTTCCGCCTTGACGTGACCCATTCCAGCTCTCTCTCACCCACGCGAGCACAACTCAGTAGCTGCCCATCTCTTCCCCTCTGGCCTTCATTCTCCCTCTTTTGTTCGGCCAAGCAACCTCCTCTCTGTAGTAAATATAAGTAAGATTTATATATACTATACACTTGTTTAATATACATGTTATGGTCTACAGTTACCTCAGTTAGGTATGTACCTATATAAGTTGTAAGAATATTGATTTGTTATATTTTTATATTATGTAAGTTGGTATATATTCGTATACTTGTTTTTGAGATTTTAGAAGTTGAGTTATACATTTGTACAGTAGTTGATGTATATAGTTTTGAAATTTGTCTGTTGATGTATATATATATTAGTTAATTGGCTGTTGTATGTGTGAGTATATATATTGGTTTCAGTGTTTATGTATATATGTTCAAAAGTATGTATAGTTTTATATAATATAAACTGTATTAGAAGTTTAATGTTTGTTGTGTGTGTGTACAGTTCCTCTATTACACAATTTATATATGTGGGTATAATTTTTTTACTTATACTCAAATTTGATTTAAAAGTATATGTTATACGTGTGTCAATCTTCTATATATATGTCGTATATATATATATATATATATATATATATATTAGTTTGTGTTATGGTTTGTTGATAAGTAAGATTAAATATAAGTTTTACAATATATATATATATACTTACAGTGATATATATATATATATTGTTTGTTTAAAGTGTTGCATTTTATAAGTTGTTATATATATTAGCCTTTGTTTGCTGTGAAGCAGTATGACGTATGTATATATATATATATATTTGATTTTAAATCACTGTAGTTTATATAAGTTATATTAGTTGTTTATGTTTTATGTATATGGCTATAACAGTTTCGACTGTTAACGTACATATATATAATAGTGTAGAGATATTATATTTATATACTAAGTTATGCAGATTATTTTTTACAGTATATAATAAGTTATATATATATATATATTACAGTAGCTTATATGAAAATATGTATATAAACTGCAGTATTGTTACTTTGTAGAGTATGTGGTATTGTTATATGTTTAAAATATATATGTTAAACTGTTAAGTTTTAAAAGGTATTGATTCAAAATTTTATTATTATATATATGTTTGATTTTAATATATGAGTTTTAATTTAAAACGATGATTTTGAAACACACACACACATACACACATATATATATATAATTTTATTTGTGTTGACTTTGATATCAATTTGAAATATATGTTTAAATGGATTTTTGAGAGTTTATATATATCTTCCATCTATATCGAGCTAATTTGATTCATTTCATCGATACACATTTATCAGCTTTGCTCGTCAACTTCGCATTCAGTCTAGCTTTGCTTTGGATTTGTAACTCATCTCATTCTCGTCAATCTCTAGCCTCGAAAGGTGAGCAATCACTCATGATTAACGTTCTTATATTTATTAAATTTGATTTCAATTGAAACGACAATTGAAATATGCTGCTGTTAGATATTTACATTGCTATATATATGCCATTATCTGTATCTGTTCACCTATGACATCTGACACCATTATCTGTTATTTATCATTGATGATATATGCCCGTTACTGTTGTTATATTATTATCATATCTGTTATCACTCTGCAAGTTTCCTGTTAGTATAGAATTCACTATGGGTTGAAATGATACATACCCGAACGGTCTGTAGAATATGAGGAAATCGTTATGGGTTGAAATGATAAACCCAAGCGATTTTCATTGAACTGAATTTGGGATTGCGGGTTGAAATGATATATACCCGTATATATATTTAAATTGCGGATTGAAATGATAAATATCTGTATCGCTTGACCATAGGGTAGAAAATTATATACAGACACCGTTGGTCTATATATAAATATTTTGAAAATGATTTCTATGGTTTTGAAAAGAAATATATGGTTTTGATAAATATTGGTTTTTAAATATTTATTAAAGTTGATTTAATAAAGTTGATATATAATATGTTTAAGTATTTATTTAAAATTTATATTTTCGAATATAGAGTTTGTAATGATTCGGGTTGTAAAGATAAATTTGAAATTGATTTGAAATTTTATTTATTTAAGAATTATACTTAAATAAGTTTGATTTGAAATTTATTGAATTTGAAATTTTAAAGAAGTGTTTTACAACTTGAAATTTGATTAAAGGTGACTTAAATGGATATTTCAAACTTATATAAATTTAAATGAGATATTTTGTGAATTGAAGTTGTATTCAAATGATACTGAAATAATTAAGTAAATATTTCAAAACTAAATAATAGAAAAGTGAATTGATATATATATATATATATATATAATTATCGAATTTAGTTTTGAAATGTGGTATATTTGAAGCTTTGAAATATAATGAAATTGAAATGGTTAATTTGTGGTTCAAATCGGTATTTGAAATCGATATAACTTGAAAATGTTTAATTGGAATTGAAATTGATGATTTAGATTCGATTAAATTTGAATTTGGAATTCGAATTGATTTGAATCGATTTGTGAAAGTCGAGGAAACTATTTTATTTTATAAAGTAATTTTAAATTATATTTAAAACTATTAATATTTTACTTTATAAATTATTTTAATATAAACTATTTTAATATAAATCATTTTTTATATAAATTATTTTATTATAAACTATTTTAACTTATAACTATTTATATAAACTATTTTTATTTATAAACTATTTTAACTTATAACTATTTATATAAACTATTTTTATTTATAAACTATCTTAACTTATAACTATTTATATAAACTATTTTATTTATAAAATATGTTATTATATATGCTAATTTTAATATCTAAACTGTTTAAGAGGAAAGTGTTATGATTTCCAAAATGCTATAATTTCAAAGTGTTATGATTTCCAAAACGCTATGATTTCAAAGCTGTGATTTCCAAAGTGTTTTGATTTTAAAAGACTATGATTTCGAAAACGTTATAACTTTGGAAAGTGATATGGTTTTTGGAAATGGATATATTTGAAATGGAAATGATATCGTATTGATTTGGGTTTTGAAATGAAAATGATATTTTGGTTTTGAAGTATAAACTATTTTTAAATGACCACGGTGTTATAATAACGATTGGTTGTTAAAGAGACCAGGATCGGATATGGGCATACTCTTTGTCGATACCCAAAACCACTTTAACAACTGTGTACACGGTGGAGATTCCAGAATGAAGTAGGATGGTGGCGACGATTCCTATTGAGGTATATACGTGGACCCGACTCCTGTGAGTTGGCATAAGGTGGCTAAAACAGGAGCGATTGACGGGCCAATGAGGTAGCACCTCTGATCAGACGCATTTCTTCTATACCATTCTATTACTTTGTGATTGATTTGGTGGCCACCCTCGATTTTGATTGGGAGTGTGTTCCGAGGTGGGCGGTAGTGGCTGCTATGCGTTTCCACCAACCCGGATGCGTAATTGGTATATCTACCCCGGCATTGCCTTGTTGTGCCGTGTCACCTACCATATCGAGCTTTACTACGAGTTTGGATTTGTGCCGTAGCCTGTGGAGTATTGAGGGTAGCCCCCGATCTGGGAGTATGCTAATACTGGTTAGACTACTGGGACTATTATGTGTTAAGGGCTATATGGGTAACCCCTTAACGCTATTTAAAAGTAAGTTTATTTTATTATAGACATTATTATAATAGCGTATATTACTACATAGTAGATAGTTTAACGGATCCTTAGAGGATGGTTATCCCAAACATCCTTTAAGTTACTTGTATTTCAGTTGATATTTCACTTGAGTTGGATTTATTAATATAAGAATGTTAATCCTGACTCGAGTGTTTTGTGTTTTGCTTTACGCTTAGGTCAGACTGAGTGATACAGCATTTGAGACTCACCTTTGGAGTTGGAGCTTCGCTTAGAGATCCAGCTTTCTATCGATTCTGCTTTCAGTTATTTAGTTGATTCCAGTGATGTATTCTGATCTTGTATTTGACTATTGTATTGAGACATCTATGTATTCGAAACTTCTGTTGTATCTTGTTTAACTCTGTTTATATTTATAGTAGCTTCATGAACTACTATTCTTTTGTTTCCGCTGCATTATTGTTATATTACTCTGTGTCTGTGATCTGTAATTATTTTATTTACTATATATGCTGAGTTTTGCCAAATATAAAATAACAATCTGGTATTTTAAGCAATTCAAGTCCGACATATGTGGATGCGAATGGTTGAAAATTTCAGGTCGTTACAATCGACATGTGAATACCGTGGACGCATTAGTGTCGACATTCGGGGGTCGAAAAGGCGATCGTTACAAGGCTCTTCCCAAGTATCGAGCCTTGGGTCATCATCCAGACACCCCATGCCCATGTTCAATCCCGATGCCAACTGTATGAACCTACTTTGGAGTTTACATGTTTACTACATATCCCTATAATAAAAATATTATATGTGCGCATTTTGATACTGTAAAATATATGAGCAACTAGATACAAAATCAAACACAATATGATATATAAAATAGGTACATAGGGTCATACAGATCGTGAACAATTAAATACATCATCTAGAATGCATACATATGAAATCATGGTAAATGAATATAGAATAATGCAAAAAGGTCATACAATCATATACCACAAAACTCAATCTCAACCTGGTATCCTCGATTCGCTTTTAAAATGCTTCTAATTACTAGACCCAAATAGCAAACTAATTGTTGTTGCTCTCTATCTCTAAAGAGTACCTATAGGGTTCTCACAAAACAAACTTCAAGTTCAAGAACTAAGTTACGATGTGAGGTCTCCTCAAAACATCACTTAATAAACATAAATGTAAACGAACACAATTTAAATATCTTACCTAACCGTTGATAGAGTCAGGGGTATGCCCTAGGGGCAATTATGTAATTTATTGTAAACTATTAACTCTATATTAAAATCTTGTTCATAATAAAAGAAGTTTTTCTTTTAGTTATATACTTGTTGTTAACCCGCCTTTTGGCAAGGTAGTACATAGGCGGATTTAACCCAACAGACTTCATGATCATCAAGGTAGAGAACCTGGAGAGATGGTTACCATGATTGGAGATCGATTACATTTGAAACTATGGACTATAGTCGAATAGATTCGGATGGACAAAACTCTAAAAATGGCTAAGTATGGAACACATACTTCCTCTAGAAAAGGGATCGGAATAGAGGGATCGGATAAAACATGATGCACACAACACAATTCAATGATGATCACTCCATAACTCAACAACCACAAGGCGAACTGAGGTGAAACTTTGAGAACAAGAAGAAGGGACCTTAGGGAGTCTACCCTAGGGATCGCACATCAAATAAAGCAAGTTGGAGGGATCGGCCCTCTTCCCTCCATAGGGATCCGCTATAATCAGCCTTTACCACATATTGCAACAAAGATCGATCAATAACTCGAGTTCTACTAATCTAATTGGAATGAAACTTGGAGGCTAAATATAATAAAATATGGAGAAGCTCCCTTAGGGATTGCACATCATTTGGAGGATTTTGGAGGGATCGGCCCGTATCCCTATTCAAGGATTGGTTTAGTTGAATTTTCGGCAATGATCAGTCAATAACTCAGAATCTACAAATGCAATCGATATGAAATTTGGAGAGGAAGTACATCACAACATGGGGACCCATCATAGGGATCACAACCCCAAAGGAGCAACTTAGAGGGATTAACCCTCATCCATTTTCATGACATAATGCGAAGATGATCAATCAATATCTCAAGATCCGTAAGTGCGATCGACATGAAATTTGGAGAGCAAGGAGATAACATCATAGGGGGCCCACCATAGGGATCACACCCCATGTTTCCACAAAATAGGGATCAGCACCGATCCCTGTTATGGGCTTTGGTAGGCCCTAAACTTTCTGGGCATGCTCGTCTTGGCTTTAGGGTTCCAGATCCGGGTTTTGTGCGAGATATTTTCACGTCTTCCCCTGTAAATACAACAGCCATGACATCAGAAAAAAGAGCTTGATCTTCTTTGTGCTTCTCTTTATCTTTAACCCATGCTACACTCTACCAATTTTATTCTTGGATTTCGGATTGTAACTGTAAACAAACTATAGTATAATAAAAAGTATAATTTTGGAGTGGACATAGGCCGGAGTTGGCCAAACCATCATAAATCTTGTCTTTTTTTACCTGCTTTTATTTTTAATTTGTTTGTTCTTCATATTATATTCTGTACATTAGATACTATCTGAGATCTATGATTGGATATTGGTGCTTTCACATAATTGGGTGTTGGTTGTCAATTTTGACGCCAACATTTTGGCGCTCGCACTGAGAAAGCTAGCCCCCATGGATTTGGAATTCAGATTCGGAGCTTGGAAAAGATATAGAACTTGGATTTGGAGCAATGGTGAAACAATCAAAAAGGAGAGTGCTACCGAAAAGGAGCCACCATGGAGGGAGTCAAGAGGCTTCCACGGGAACTGAAGCTAATCAAGCGTCTATCTACATCATCAGGGATGAAATGGAAACGATGATGGATGCTATGCAGGAAAGGATGTTGAAAAGACAAGAGAAGATGATGTAGAATTTACTCTGACAGATTGGACAAGCTAGAGCACAAAACTAAGGGAATAGAGTAGCATGAGCTAATGATAACTTAGATCAAGGAGCTAAAGTAGCAGGAATCATTGGAAATAAGAACCGGGAATATGGAGATGAAGCTATTGGATAAAGGAATGGAACAAAGCAGCCGAGGGCTATCCTCGGCCATCTTAGAGGGATCGAACCCGATCCCTCCAGATGGATCGACCCGATCCTTAAAGGCTAGGGTGCATGCCCTTGGGTCTGGTTGATCGTGATGTTGGAGGACCTACGGTCGATCCCATGGAGCTTGGTGCAAATCAGAATTTGGATGCTTGTCTGAAGGAGTACTTTTCAAAATCCCTTGTGGACTTGGGGAGAAGTTTGGAAATGACGATAGGAGACTACAGTTGGATGACAATGACAGGTCTACGAGGATGATGAGGCAAGCTATGCGTGGAGGATTGGTGAACAAAGATCTGGAGGATGTAAATAGAAGTTCGTTCACTCCTGATACCAGGAATGCTAGAAATCCATCGAGTTTATACTACCAACACTGGAAGTATATGACAGAAAGTCGGACCCAACTATGCATATGATGAGATATATATATGGCATATGGAAGTACCGGGGGGCATCGGAGGAGGTCATGGCAAGGTGTTTTCCACTTTATTTGACGGAGTTAGCTACACTCTAGTTTACGCAACTGGAGAATGGTTCAATAAGGACATGGAGTGAGTTGGTAGATTGGTGTATGAGGCAGTTTCAGGTCTACATCAAGAGACCCAAGAATGTTATGACATTAAAAGCATTAAAACGGAGGATCGGAGAGTCTCTAAGGAGTTTTCTAACAAGATTTAATGTTGCGGTGGCATTGATGGATTGGCCAGATCCATCCATGGTTTTGATGGCAGTTGTATCAGGAATTGCCGATAGCATGGATTTCAAGGATTCATTAGCGCGGGATCCTCCTATGGATCTCGTGGAATTTTATCATGAAGCGGAAAGGTTCCTGCGGCAGGAAGACGCATGTGTCGACAAACCATAGGTGAACACTATACAAAACGAAGGATCATCAGGAGATGCAAACAAGAATGATAAAGGAAAATGGAAACTGGATGATTAGTATAATGGGACAAAAAAGCGATAGAAAGAGCGGGAGCCGAAGTTCTCCTCCTACTCAGATTTGAGGAAAAGTTTAGAATGGATTTATCTAGACACTAGGGGACAACTCCTTTATCGAAAACCGACAATGAGGGATCCCACGGAGTGAGAGCTTATGTCTGGAAAGTACTACCTATTCCATGAATTGAATGGGCACACCATGGATGAATGCAGGCATTTAAAGGATATGATTGAAGAGCATGTCAGGAATGACAGACTGCCGTAGTATATGAGGAATCGAACAACGACAATTGAACAGTAGCAGCCACCGTCCACATCAAATGGAAACAGGAATGACCCTGGATCGGGGTCAAGATTACCATCAACTGATTGTGATGATAAGGGCCGAGTTCAGGACTTGGACACGAGCCGTAATAATAATAGTAATAATAATAATAAACTCTATAATAAGGCGGCTAAGTCACTTACACATGTATGGGATAGAGGACGGTTCCTAGGCATGCTCTGAGATGATGATGAACTGTCATGCCCGGAGAGGAACTCTTTTTTCTTTTTTAGTTTTTTTGGATTTCTGGATGTATGAACTCTTATATATCAGGTTATTTATGATTTTCATTACTGCAATGGATAAAACAGGCCGCGATTATTGTCCCGATCAGAGTGACGGGGCAGTAACCACATGGTGCGAGTCCCTTCGTTGGAGAGCGACGGATGGACTCACACATGAACTAAGTCCTCGACCGGAGAGTCAAGGCTGGAGAATAAAACCCAACAGGACGTCAGGTATGGATTATGTTTGCCAAGGAGTAGGTCGCTTCGCCAGAGAGCGACAGGATCAGCCTACTTAGGTCATCGAGTATGGATTATGCTCAGTAAAGGTCCGAAGAGACCACTATCCACCTAGGACTTATGCCAAGACACCACTTGACATTTAGGGACACTGAACTGGAGCACATGAAATAACGCCGCTTCGTCGGAGAGCGATGGGGTTGGCTTACTTGGACGTCGAGTATGGATTATGCTCGACAAGGACCCGGAGAGGTCATGGATTTGGATATCATCTTCAAATAGTTATGGATTAGGACATTGACCCAGAGCGGTTGCGGACTTATATATGGGCCTATAGCGGTCCCAACTTTGGCTAACAACCCGGTGAGGTCGAGGGCTTGGAAAAATGATCTAGGGAGAATGTGGATTTGCAATGGATGTGGATTTGCAATGGATATGAATTTGGATGAAACGATTCAGAGAGATCGCGGATTCATAATTGGATATCGACTTGAAATGGTCATGGATTTCACTAATGATCCCGAGAGATCATGGATTTGTATTGGCAATGGATTGGATAATATGGCCATCGATGGATTATGGGCTTCGAATCTTGGATTTATGACAATTCAAAACATACCTTCCTATCACAGGGCCTGTTTTAAGGAGCAAAGTGTTAACCCGCTTTTTGGCAAGGTAGTACATAGGTGGATTTAACCCAATAGACTTCATGATCATCAAGACAGAAAGCCCGGAGAGATGGTTACCGGGATTGGAGATCGATTACATTTGAAACTATGGACTATAATCGAATGAATTCAGATGGATAACACTCAAAAAAGGGCTAAGTATGGAACAAATACTTTCCTTAGAAGAGGGATCAGAATAGAGGGATCGGTTTAAATAAGATGCACACAACACAATTCAACGATGATCGCTCCATAACTCAACAACAATAATGTGGATTGAGCTAAAAATTTGGGAACAAGAAAAAGGGACCCTAAGGAGTCTACACTAGGGATTGTACATCAAATAGAGCATGTTGGAGGGATAATCCCTCTTTCCTCCATAAGGATCGGCTATAATCATCCTTCACAACATATTACAACAAAGATCGATTAATAACTTGAGTTTTACTAATCCAATTGGCATGAAACTTAGAGGCTAAACATAATATAATATGGAAAAGCTCCCCTAGGGATTGCACATCATTTGGAGGATTCTAGAGGGATCGACCCCTATCCCTATTCAGGGATTGGTTTAGTTGAATTTGCGGCAATGATCAGTCAATAACTCAAAATCTACAAATGCAATCAACATAAAATTTGGAGAGGAAGTATATTACAACATAAGGGACCCATCATAGGAATCACAACTTCAAAGGAACAACTCGGAGGATCAGACCAAATCCCTATATAGGGATCGGCTCTCATCCTTATTCACGACATAATGCAACGATGATCGATTGATATCTCAAGATCCTTAAGTGCAATTGACATGAAATTTAAAGAATAAGGAGATACATCATAAGGGACCCACCATAGGGATCGCACCCCATGATTCCACCAAAATAGGGATCGGCACCAATCTCTATTATGGGCTTCGGTGGGCCTCAAACTTTCTAGGCAGGCTTGTCTTGGCTTCAGGGTTCCAGATTCGAGCTTTGAGCGAGATATTTTCACGTCTTCCCCTATAAATACATCAAGCATGGCATCAAAAAAGGAGCTTAATCTTCTTTCTACTTCTTTTTATCTTCAACCGAGGCTACACCCTGCCAATTTTATTCTTGGATTTTGGATTATAACTGTAAACAAACTACTATATAATAAAAAGGATTATTCTGGAGTGGATGTAGGCCGGAGTTAGCTGAACCACTATTAATCTTGTCTCTTTTTACTTGCTTTCGTTTTAATTTGTTTGTTTTTCATATTATATTCTCTACAATAGATACTATCTGAGATTTGTGATTGGATATTGGTGATTTCACATAACTGGGTGTTGGTGGTAAATTTTGACGCTAACATTTTGGTACTTTCACTAAGAAAGCTAGCCCCCGTGGATTTGGAATTTGGATTCAGAGCTTGGAAAAGATCTAGAGCTTAGATTTGGAGCAATGGTGAAACAATCAACAAGGAAAGTTCTACCAAAAAGGAGCCATCATAGTGGGAGTCGAGAGGCTTACTCAGAAGATGGAGCTAATCAAGCATCTATCTACATCACCAAGAATGAAATGAAGACGATGGTGGATGCTATGTAGGAAAGGATGTTGAAAAGACAGGAGGAGATGATGTTGAATTTACTCCGATAGATTGGACAAGCTGGAGCGCAGAACCAAGGAATAGAGTAGCAGGAGCTATTGACAACTTAGATCAAGGAGCTAAAGCAGCAGGAATCACTGGAAATTTGAACCGGGAACATGGAGATGGAGCTATAGATAAAGGAATGGAACAGAGCAGCCGGAGGCTGTCTCCGGCCATCTTAAAGGGACCGGCCTCGATCCCCAGAGGCTAGGGGGCATGCCCCCGGGTCTAGTTGATCACGACGCTAGAGGACCTGCGTTCGATCCCATGGAGCTTGGTGCAAATCGAAATTTGGATCGTTCAGAGGAGTACGTTTCGAAATTCCCTCATGGACCCAGGGAGCAGTTTGAAAATAATGATAGGATACTAAAGTTGGATGACAAAGACAGGTTTGCAGAGATGATCAGGCGAGCTATTCGTGGAGGATTGGGGAATAGGGATATGGATGATGTAAATAGAAGTCCGTTTACTCCTAATATCAGGAATGCTAGAATTCCACTAGAGTTTAAACTACCAATGCTAAAAGTATATGATGGATAGTCGAACCCAACTATGCACATGATGAGATATATACAGCACATGGAAGTACTGGGGGCATCGGAGGAGGTCATGACAAGGTGTTTTCCACTTTATTTGATGGAGTTAAGGATATGGAGCGAGTTGGTAGATTGGTTCATAAGCCAGTTTCGGGTCCACATCACGAAACCCAAGAATGTTATGACATTGGCAGCATTGAAACAGAGGACCGGAGAGTCTCTAAGGAGTTTTCTAACACGATTTAATGTCACGGCAGCATTGGTGGATCGGCTAGATCCATCCATGGTTTTGATGGAAGCTGTATCAGGAATTGCCGATGGCATGGATTTTAAGGATTCAATGGCGCAGGATCCACCTATGGCTCTCGGGGAGTTTTATCATGAAGCAGAAAGGTTCCTATAGCAGGAAGACGCATAAGCTGACAACCGAAGGTGAACGTATTCAAAAGAAGGATCATCAGGAGAAGCAAACAAGAATGATAAAGGAAACCGGAAACTATATGATGGGTATGATGAGACGAATAAGTGATGGAAAGAGCAAAAGTCGAAGTTCTTCTCCTACTCGGATTTGACGGAAAGCCTAGGATGGGTTTATCTGGATACCGGGGGATAACTCCCTTATTGAAAACTGGCAAGGAGGGATCCCATGGACCGAGAGTGTATGTCTGGAAAGTACTCCTTGTTCCACGAATAGAACGGGCACATCATGGATGAATGCAGTCATTTAAAGGATATGATTGAGGAGCACGTCGGGAATGGAAGACTGCCACACTACATGAGGAATCAAACAACGGAGATGGAACATGAGCAACCACCGTCTGAATTGAATGGAAAGAAGAATAGCCCTGGATCGGGTCACGGATCGTCATCAATTAATTATGATGATAAGGGCAGAGTTCAGGACTTGGACTCCGCCATAATAATAGTAATAGTAATAATAAGCTTTATAATAAGGTGGCTAAGTCACTTACACATGTACAAGATCGAGAATGGTCCCTAGGCATGTTCTGAGATGATGATGAACCATCGTGCTCGAAGAGGCACCGTTTTTGCATTTTTAGTTTTTTGGATTTCTTGATGTATGAACTCTTATTTATCAAGTTATTTATGATCTGCATTACTACGATGGATAAAATAAGACGTGATTATTGTCCCGACCGGAGTGATGGGATGGTAACCTCAAGGTGTGAGTCCTTCCGCTGGAGAGCGACAGAATGGACTCGCACATGGATTAAGTCCTCGACTAGAGAGTCATGGCCGGAGAATAAAACCCAACAGGACGTCAAGTATGGATTATGCCTGGCAAGGAGTAGGTCGCTTTGCCGGAGAGTGACAGGATCGGCTTACTTAGGTCCTCGAGTATGGATTATGCTCGACAAGGTTCCGAAGAGACCACTATTGGCCTAGGACTTAAGCCTAGACACCACATAACGTTCAGGGACACTGAAGTGGAGTACAGGAAATAACACTGCTTCGTCGAAGAGCGACAGGATCAGCTTACTTGGACGTCGAGTATGGATTGTGCTCGGTAAGGACCCGAAGAGGTCACGGATTTGAATATCAGCTTCTAATAGTTATGGATCGGGAGATTAACCCGGACCAATCACGGACTTGGATATAGGCCTGGAGTAGTCATGGATTTGGCTAACGACCCGGTGGGGTCGAGAGCTTGGAAAAATGATATAGGGGAGAACATGGATTTGCAATGGATATGGATTTGTATGAAACAATTCGGAAAGATCGTGGATTCAGAATTGGATATGACTTGGAATGGTCATGGATTTCACTAACGATCCAGAGAGATCATGGATTCGGATTGGAAACGGACCGGATTCGGATTGGATAATATGGCTATTGATGGATTATGGGCTTTGAATCTTGGGTTTATGATAATTCAAAACACTCCTTCCTATCGCAAGGCATTTTTTTGAGGGCAAAGTGTTAACCCGCTTTTTGGCAAGGCGGTATGTAACACCCCTAATTTTTGATAACATTATTCGGGAGATTTAATTAGATAAATTAAATAGAATAATGTAAATGTTAAGTGATAAGGGGATTGAGACTAGAATTAATTTAATTAAGGCTGAGCCAAATATAATAATTAATGGACTTAAGATTGGTTTTGGGTTAATTAAACTACATAAGGATATAATTGGAAAATTACCGCCTACAACCTTTACCTTTGTATATTTTCATTCCTATCATTTTACTTCTCATTAACGTCATTTTGAAAATTAAACGCAAGAGGGAGGCCGACCATTAACAAGAAAAATTCAAATTAAAAGCTAGAAATCAAGCTTAGTAGAAATCAATCTCAATCCAATCTCTTTATCTAAATCAAGATGAATAATAATTCCATCTCTATTTTAGTTTTTATAATCATATGATTTCGGATTTAAGGGTAAATTTGTTTTTATGATATATTGGATGATGATATGTTTGATTTATAATTTTTATGGTTTAAACAAGATTGTTTAAAAGAGATTACACATGGTTTTAGGGCAAAACCGAGATTTAATGATGTTCAAATGCCATGGAAATTTTTTATGTTATGAGAAACGTGATTTTGGAGTTGGGTTTCAATTTTGATAATTTTCCAAGCTATGGAAAGATTATTATGAATTTTCAAAGGAAAATATGGTTATTTGGGTTTATAAATTTATATTGGAAAATATATTGAGAATTTGGGTATGAAATTTTGGTGTGTTAGAAAACATAATTAAAGTGAATTTTTGAAATTTTTGGAGATTTTTACAAAATGATTTACTATGCAAAATAAATTATTTTAGAAGAGGGACTTCTTTGCAAAATTGGTTTTACTTAATGGAAGGGCTTATTTGATTAACTTGACCATGGTTTAAATCTAAAATTAGCGGCAGTTATTTTAGAAAAGAATTTGAAAATTTTAAGACAACCAATCTGGTGTTGACACGTGGCAGGTTAGTTAGAGAAAAGTTTGCTTTAAGAAGTATTAACTCAGGTTTACTCATAAAAAGGGGTTCCGCCTGCTTTGAGAAGTACCTTTCGACACAGAAGCTTTCACCTTCAGCCTAGTTGAAACCTACTAAGCCGAAACCAATACACAAGGTATCACAAAGATGGTACGTAGTGGATTGGAGGAAGGTGAAAGGTAAGGTGTCGAAAGCATGGCTTCCGAAGGAGTCGAAACCTTGGTTTGTTTTTTACAGAAAAGCACCTGCCTATGTTTTGTTTTAGCCTTCGACGGAGTTGAAGCATATGGCTTCGAAAGAGATTTTAAAAGGGTTTCGAAAGGGTTGTCATTAACTTAAGTTTGCTTTCGATTGGGTTTCTTTACTTATGAAAGAATGTTTTGAAAGAAGGGGTTCCGACCTAGTTGAAACCCTGCTGCCGTTCTATAGCCTGTCGATGGTAATGAAGATATCAATGCTGTCGAAAGGTACTTTGTTTTGTAAGAACAAGCCACTTCCAGTAGCTTTCGAAAGGGGATTAGGCGTTTTGAAGGCCATGGTTTCGAAAGGGGTTTCGACGCCAACCTTCCACTATTTTATCTAGATGTTTTTATGCTTTTGAAAGAGATGGTGCCGACGCCATTATGTTTCTCCAATATTTTTATATGATAAAGGATGGTTTCGAAAGAGATGTTTTTGCCTATATTCACTTTGACCCGATTTAAGTATAAACCCAATGCTTTCGAAAGGGGGACTTTCAATGGTTTCAGAGGGATTACTTCCAATGGTGTCGAAAAGAGTACTTTCAACTGGTTTTGAAGCTATGCTTCTAAAGTTAAATGCTAATATTTTAACATAATTAAAAGGTTTCGAAAGGAAGGTTTTAAAGTATTATAAAGGTAGGAGTCTGCTGTTTTGAAGATAGATTTTAAGGCTTTCGAAGGAGGTCATCCTATGAAGTCGAAAGGCAGGTTTCAAAAGGTTGTATAACCCAAACTCTATATTTAAAAGGAAAACCACATGGATAAATTAAAGGAGTGTTTATAATGGTTTTGAGAAGAAGCTTTCTTTTGATAAAATAATAGGTTAAAGGGATTAACCATGTTTTATATTAAACCCACAGGAGTGGTATTGCTATGTTTTTATGTTTGCTTCTTCAAATATAAATATATTCACTTTATAATGGACCCATAACTGCAATTTAGGGATAAAGGGTAGAAGAACCAGCTAGGTTAACCCAGTAGTGAATATAAATTGATTAAACTCTTGAATGAGTAGAGTTGCATCCTAGAGATTAGGAAGACCAGAATATAGGATGCTAAAATATAAAGGAAAGATATTGGTAGGGACCAATAGGTTCTTAGTAAGCCCATGAAAACTATATATAGGAAAAGATATTGGCAGGGGCCAATAGGTTCATAGTTAGCCCATGAAAACTATGTATAAAGGAAGATCTCAGAAAGACAAGTTCATAGTAAGCCCATGAAAACTATGATTTGATACTAGCAGGGCCAGTAGGTTTGTAGTTAGCCCATAAAATCTATATCCGGATTAAGATATTGACAGATGTCAATAGATTCCTAGCAGCCCATGAAAACTACAAAAAGAAGAAAGGATACTGGAGTCACCAATAGGTTCCTAGTCAACCCAGGAAAAATAGGATAAGAGTAAAGATATTGGAGTTACCAATAGGTTCCTAGTGATCCCATGAAAACTATGTAATTCGATAGGGAGTTCTTAAATGTTTTTACCGGTTATTAGTCAGCCCATTAAAACTAATAAGTTAATAGTAATTTTAGAAACTATAATTTAGACAGATTGTCTAAAATGAATGGGTATGGGTAATGCAGAATTGATTCATTTGTTTTGCATATCATTGTATTATATTGTTTTAATTGTTTTAACCATTGTGGATGCAGGAGCACAGTATATGGTTTTATAAAGGTTTTAAGATACTAATGAGGGGAAAACCTGTTCCGCTAAGCGGCGTGGTCTCACTAGATATCTCAATGATTTGAGATGGTAGATTATTATTCATACCAAGCTTTATGTCTGACTCGAAGTTTATGTTTTCCTCTTAAACTCTCGGGTACTCAATTGATTTTGATTAGTTTGAAAGTTGAGGTTTTCTGGTACCTTTTAATACGAAAAAGCTTTCGGAGAAGTGCATAAGGCATAATAGTTATCTAGAGTTCTCTTTTATTTTGATTCCGCTGTGTTGTTTGTAATGGAAAAGTTGTTATATTGCTTGTATATACTCTGACCATCTAAGGGGGCATCTTCATATGTCGCTCTTGGTGTATTTTGTAATAAAAATGTTTTCTTTGAACGTGGTTAATGATTGTTGGATTATGTAATGAATTTGAAATGGTTTGAAATGGAATGTGGAATTTATTTGATGTTTAAATTTTTTCCATATTCATGTGTTTTTGTGTATCAATGAATCTAACACCACCGTATTTGGTCGGCAAGGATTAATAACTATGGATAACTGCAACATCTATGACCGTTAGTTTTGGGGGTCCAAGTAGGGAGATGTTACAAGTTGTTATCAGAGCATAGGTTTATGAAATTTTAAAAGAAAGTTAAAACTAAAAGTTTTTGAAACATAATCTAATGAATTTGAAAATATGGTCGGGGTTTGGGTTAACGCTATAATAACGTACTTGTATTTGATATATATATATATATATATATATAAGTACGTGTTTCCCTCTCTCTTAGATCGTTCTTCTGTATCTTACTAAGGCTCGTATGAAGATTTATGAGAAAGAAGATATGGAAGCAGGAAACGGAAGAGGAAATCTAGGTGGAGGAAGCACCACAATCAATGGAAATGTTCGACCTAATACCAGGAGGAACCAAGGTCGATAGGCTAATGCTAACCCAAATGCTGAGGCCATGGTAGGTACTTAAAATCCGCTAGTAGATGCGGGGATGGTGTGTCAGTTGTTAGCCAATTTTTTGCAAGTTGGGGTTGCTAGTAATGTTAGAGGAGCTAATCCTATGGCTCCAGTTGGGAATAACTATGCTAAGTTGAGTAGAGACTACATGTCAAGACCCGCAAATCCGTACTCCTTGATTAAACACTAATCTCCAATTGATTAACTCAAGAGGCACGGAAATACGAACCCTGAGGGGTTTTAAGAAAAAGAAAAAAAAAGTAGAAGAAGAAAAAGAAAAGAAGAAAATAAAGAAGCAGAAGAAAGAACAACAGAACAACAACAGAACAGAAACAATATCAGAATCTCACATATCGCAGCGGAACAATATATAATAGATAATCACTAGTCTTTTAAAACAAAGAACTATATTAGTTTATACATACATCAATCATCAGAGTCAATATACAACTCAATACAACAATGGACAGTTATATAAACTTGTCCTCATACAGAATACACAGCAGAATAAATAATATCAGATACAAATACTACGTCTCGCCATCCAGCTTGCTTCCAAGGCTCTAGAATATCCTGATAACATAACTCTAGGCTGCCCGTGTGGAAATTGGTGGGCACCCAGAGTTTAGAAGGGAACAATAAACTCTGAGTCAGTCATGGTGACTGGTGTGAGATCGTAAAACAGTTATTCTTAAAATAAACAACAGGAAAATTTTAAAGTCAATTCGAAATGCTTTTTGGAAAAATGAAACTACCATAAGACCTCCCGCCACACACACAATGCAAACGCAGAATTGGAGGAGATTTCTTCTTATGATAGTTAAAGATGCTTACTACGCAAAATCAAATCTTTTTGATATTATTATTAGTGCATAGTGTAGAAAACATTTCGAAAGTATAATATTAATCTTAGCCAACATACGACCAGTATCGTATGCCTACTATAGCTACCATGTTCAATAGCAGGTTACCGCCACATTCCATGGCAGGTAATACAACTAAAACCGTACACGTCACGTATTGTTTCTTTGGATTTCCAACAAATGGTCAGGCTAAGGAACTTCCTATTCCACGAAGGAACGCCTCTGGAATGACGTCCCGAGAACCTAACCGGATCTCTGCCAACACAAGGCCGGGTTACCTCTGCAAAAATAGGTAACTACTGACACGCGTATGCCATTCCCCGATCGTAACCGATCTTCCCGAGGATCCCCGATTCGCAACAAACCACATAATATAAATGCAGCAACCACATAGGTTAAGTATCTGGGCTCCATACCATGATACCACCTCTATCCAGAAGGAATGACATACACTAAGGGGCGCTACTCCCTAGAACCTTGCTGCATCCTTCCTGTTTTGACCATTTCCGGGGTGTGAGGCTCGACGAAGTCTCGTCCACAAAGCTACGCTTTCTACAAAGCCATGCTTCGGGTCAAACAAATGATCAACCTATGATCACAAAGATATAAGATCAAACAAATGATTATATCGCAAATGATCAAACACTGATCATTTCACAGCAACACTCAGTATGCCACGTTACCAAATTGGGAGTATATCGCTGATAAATTTCAACTACATAACATCTGAGCTCGTACGTCTCAGAGAAGGGTGTTAAGCTAAGAGAATAAATTCTCCGCCACCAACAGAAATGTATTTGAAAGAAATCAGCTTTATATCTCAATTTGTAACGTCAGACACACAATCCATACAAGTCTGTTCCGGGATCGAACAGAACCGAAGGCACTTCTCACGAAGCCCTTGCATATCCGGATAAATTTCTAATCACGTCCGGACTTCCCGTCACTAAGGGTGATAAAACCTCTAAATCGGAGATCAGCCGATGTAGAGTAACTCGACGGTCATCCTTCCGTTTTCAAAAATATCTGGTCTTCAACACCGGTCTTCGAATGCAATTCATAACGACGTATCACATATTCGAAATGGGTTATACGACCCCATGGTCCTTTCCCGGCTAACCCGAATAGTGAGCGATTATTCAAAAATAAGGGTGGCATTCAAATTCATCCAATTCACAACAAATACCTATTTAAAGGTAATTATTGATAGCCGGTTATTTAACTATCAATAAAGATGCGCAACATCATCAGATTCCAAATAATTTTTCCAAATTATTTATTTCCCAAAATATCTTTACTAGATATAAAATTTCCACACTTCAAAAATAAATCAACGTTTATTTATTTTTAAAACGAATTCCCATTTCTTTTATAAATTCCATAGTGAATTTATATCTTTCAAAATATCTACTGATATACGATTTTCAATCGTTTTCAAATATTCAATTTCAATTTATCTTTAAGAAGGTAAATTCTCAAAAACGTTTCATTTCAGTTTTGAAAAGCAATTCCATACTTATTTAAAAATAAGTAATTCACAAATCTATTTATTTTCAACATTTGAAAATATTCGATATACTTAAATAAATGTTAAGTATATATTTCATTCTTTAAGGAAATCTATTTCTATGACACATTTATCTGAGTCAAAACGAATGTTACGTAAAACATCGTTACGACGACTCAAAATCACTAGTATAGGGATTCGGAATTAAGATAGATGTATAAATCCCAATACTATATAAAACATTTCCTTTCGGAAATCATTTACTATAACAACAGTGTTATAGTCCACCATTTCCTTATTTTTCGAAAACGTCTATTTCAACAATAAAAATGTTGAAATCTATGTATTCGATATCATAATACATTTTAAAAACATCTTTAAATGTTTAACTTCATTTTCAATGTCACTTTTCCAAAACTATCCATTTTACTTAACGATATATTCACTATCCAAAATCGTGAATATACTTCACTAATTACATTTCACTATTTTCTACACATTTTATTTCAATAATAATTCGCTATCCAAAATCGCGAATATATCTCCTTTAACAACCTTCTATATTTAATTTATCAAATCCAATTGATTTCGAATTTATAAAACAACGTTTATAAATTCTATTTCTATTTTCTAACAACTTCAATTTAATAAATCTCCTTTATTAACAATTCGATTCATAACTCAAATCTTATACCAACAATCCATAATTATAAGTTAAATACTTATAATTCCTTTATTTTACAAAATCATTTCCATTTATAAGTTCACAATTTATAAATTTCATTTATTTATAAATTCTTAAAAATTCATTTTAACGCTTATAAAAACTCGTTTTATAATACCAACATTTTAAAGTTATAAATATCAATCTTGTACATCTTTTACATACATCATTTTTTTTATAATTCAAAAATTCCAATTAAAACCATTTTATAAATTTCTTAACTATTTATTTCAATAGAAATTACCTTTTGGTTATAATTCACAAATCTTAACTTTTATAACTTTAAAATCTGAACGTTTATTTATTTAAAATAAGTCACTTCAAAAATTCAATAAAACGTCTACTTTCAAAAATCACTTTAAAATCCTTTTAAATTAAAAGTCGTTATTTTTAAAACTTGAATCAGATGATGCAACAGCACCAATTAGTCAATCACAACATCAAACATCATGTATCAACATATGATAACAGAATATACATCAATATCTGTAAATAGATAAATACTGGTGAGGAATCCAGTTGGATCCCTCCAACCTGTTTCCCTGCATCCACAGACGTTAGCACAATACCAATTCCACTTCGAGGTGGAATATCGCGGTATATGGGTTTTATAAAAATATCCGCTTACTAACGGCGCAATAGGGTCTCATCCGCTATACGAGGCGGGAAATCAATAAATCCAATATATACATATGCCAATATGTATATATTGCTATATATATATAGATATATCCTACTATATCTAATATCACATCCAATAGCAATCACCAATCATTAAATAACTGCAATACAAAATTTATTTTTGAGTGAGAAAAATCTCACCTTAGCTTTTTAATTTCGCAGTCCATTCCCAATCCAATTTGTTTCCTTGACTTTATCTGACCTTGTACAACAATTTAGATAATTTATTAATATTTAGACTAATCCATCAAATAAATTTTCCATTTGTTAATTAAATTAACTAATAATTTAGTTTTACTGATAAATTTGATTTTAACAAATTTTTCTCTTAATCCTATTAATTTCACTAACAAGCAAATTTAAAACTAAATTTCCCCTTTAATACATTATTTAGAATAACCGGTCAAGTGAAAATATGTATATTTACTTTCCTCTTTGAAATCATTTACTCATATATGATATACCTATTTATTACTTTTAAATTAAAACAGATTTTTTCTTAACTTAAATTAGCACTTAAAATTCCCTTTTTCTTTTTACATATAAAATTTCAACATCTCTAAAATCCCTATATATATATATATATATTTATATGTTTATTTTTGTATGGATATCAAGATTCAAATTAAGGGAATAATCTCAAATATTCCTATCTGTTTTACTGTATATATATATACATACAATATTAATTTCAAATAGATAAGTTGTACATTCATTAAATTAAATTGAGTGATAAAGCAATATACCTAGTGGAATAAACTCAGCCGATCATCACGACGTACCCAGCTCGATCTCGCTCAGTTCGCCAAGAAAACGAACCATACCCAAATCGAGACTCTCGCCTCCTTCCACGCACTCGAACTTCGAGTTCGACTTCGCAATCCCCAACCGATCGAACCCCATCCTACTCGCGACTTCGACAACTGCCATGCCCACGAATTTTTGCGACCGGAGACCCCGACTTCGCACGCAAATGACCCGCCGACGCCTTCACCTTCGAGCTCCACTCGACGACGAACATCCCTCCAACCTGCCAACTTGCTCGAGCTCGCGACAACCAGCCTCAGTCGAAACGACTCACGACCCGCCTCCTTCACGAACCCCTAATCTTCGATCGTGAGAGGACGCGCGCTGCTTGATTCGAGTTCCAGCCTCCGCCTTTGTCTTCTGCGAAATTTCGAGGGAGTGCTCGAGATTTTTGAATCCCAGAAGATAAAAGCTCGCCCCATTTTTTCGTTCGAACTGATTTAGAGAAGAGGGGAACGAGATTTCTTTATTTTCTTTAGCTCGGCCATTAAATATTTTTGTTTTCGATTTTGAAAACTGAAGGCGCAGAGGGTTATTTAAAAATTGAGGGAGGAATGGTTTTCGTGATGGGCTGCACGATCTCTTCGTGATTGTAGGCGTAATTAAAGGGAGATAACGTGCCGATGTGATCAAATTTAAATTTAAATTTTAAATTGACTTCGTTTTAATTTCGACGCGTTTACCCACCGTGTGCTCACATATCAATTCCGAATAATACAAAATTTGAAATCCTAAAATAATTCGATGTTACGGACCTAATGGATCTGGTTTCGTCGAATTCCGAGACTGTGTCTCGGACGGCTATTTTTAAATATCGATTCAAACGATATGAATTTCAAAACTGATCAAATCAATTCGAAATTAGATTCTGAAGCTTCTGTTATTTTCAGTATTATCAATATGAATTTTAAAAGCTTTCGAAATATTTTTCTTCAGTTTAAAATTGAAGATTCGAATTTTTATTCAATATTCAATAGATTAAATTTTATAATTTAATCGCCAAATTATTCTGATAATTAGAAATTCAAGTCAAACCATCATTCAAATATTTAAAATTAATTAAATATTTTCAATTTAAATTGTTCAAAATTCAGGGTCGTTACACTACACCAATCTGGGTGGAAAGCCGTTTGTTGGAATGAAGGATGTTGTTGAAGTTGAGAATTGGCTATTGCATTGTGAGAGGATCTTTTCTAATCTAGGATTGGATGATGGGAAAAAGAGAAGGTTGGCCTCTAGGTAGTTGTTGGGGTCAGTACTTCATTGGTGGAATAGTGTGACCGCCGGAGTTCCGAAAGAAGAATTGACATGGGCTGATTTCAGAATGAGGTTTGAGCAAAAAAAATTGTGTGAAGTTGCTAAGGCAGCATTGATGAGGAAGTTCATGGATCTAGTTCAGGGAGGGATGTCAGTAATCGAGTACGCTGCTAAGTTTGATGAGCTATCTCGATATGGTTATGCTATGGTTGACACTGACATCAGAAGGAATGAGAGGTTCATTCGAGGACTCTGACAAGAGCTTGCTAGAATGACTATGACCCATATCAGAGAACCTTGTCATGTGGTGGTGGAGATGGCCATTCGCCATGAAGATGCTGGCTAGTTGTGCTAGAGAAAAGCCAGTTGAATCCTAGGGTCCTCAGGGAAAGAAGAGGAAATTCATTAAGAAGAAGGGAGCCTAGAAAGGGGATGCTGCCAAGAAGGCAAAGGCTGATTTGATGTGCTACAAATGTGACAAGAAGGGTCATTATGCAAGTGAGTGCCGGTCAGGAAAGGGAAAGAAAGCTACAGACAAGAAGAATGTGAAATGCTTTAACTGTGATCAAGTTGGGCATTACAAGAACCAGTGTCCGGAGCCAGTCAGGGCGGACAAGGGTAAAGTTTTTGCTGTTGGATCATCAACTAAGCCTACTGCAGCTGATAAAGGAAAGACTGTGATGGAAGGTATGTTTTTGATTCAAAGTATACCAGTTAGGATACTATTTGATACTGGTGCATCAAATTCATTTATATCACAATATTTGGTTGATAGATTATGCTTATAACCCACGTACCTTGTTACTTCTTTAAGGGTTGTGAATCCAATAGGAGGATATGCAATTCTAGGGATAAGATGTGACCAGTTAGACTTGATTTGTTAGGTCATAAGTTTGCATGCAGTCTATATGTATATGATTTCGTAGATTTCAGAATCATTTTGGGTATGGATTGGTTGAGAAGGTATGAGGCAGGATATTTTGCCAGGATGGGGAGATATGTTTGAGACACCTTGATAGTCATAACCGAATTATATTATCAATGGAGAATTCCGACCGGAGTAGTTGTGCTTTGTTAAGTGCAGGGAAGTGGGAGAAGAGCTAAGTCAGGTTCGAATGGCAAGAGAGTTTGCAGATGTTTTTGAGCCAGTCATAGGACTACCACCGAAATGAGCTGTTGAGTTTCAGATAGATCTTGTGCCAGGAGTTGAAACTGTAAGTAGACCACCTAGTAGGATGACACCGACTGAGATGAAGGAATTTAAGGTGGAGCTAGTGGATCTAGAAGGAAGAAATTTTATTAGACCAAGCAGTTCATCTTGGGGAGCGGCCGAGGTATTCGTAGAGAAGCCAGATGGGTTGTTAAGGATGTGCATCGACTATCGTAAGCTGAATGAAAGGACAATCAAGAATAAGTATCCTTCGCCGAGAATTGATGATCTGTTTGATCAGTTGATTGGGGTTAGAGTGTTTTCCCAGTTGGATTTGGCGACAGGGTTCCATCAGTTGAGAGTGGCAGAGGATAGCATTCCTTTGATAGCATTTCTAACTAGGTATGGTTCGTATGAGTGGTTAGTTATGCCATTCGGATTGATGAATGCACCTACTATCTTTGTGGATTTGATGAACCGAGTCTTCTGAGAGTATTTGGATAGATTTTTGTTGGTGTTTATAGATGACATTTTGGTATACTCTAAGGATGAGAGAGAGCATGAAGATCATCTTAGAGTTGTGATAGAGACGCAAAGGGAGAATCAACTAAAGGCAAAGTTTTCTAAATGTCATTTTTGGAAGAAAGAGGTTAAGTTCCTTGGTCACGTGATTTCAGAGAAAGGATTATCAGTCGATATGGATAAGATCGAAGCTATGAACAATTGGAAGAGGCCAGAGATGGTGACCGAGATTAGAAGTTTTCTTGGACTTGCTGGCTATTACCGGAGATTCATCAAGGATTTCTCGTGGATAGCAGTTCCTTTGACTAAGCTTACTAGGAAGGAAGTGAGTTTGGTCCGACAAATATGAGGAAGCATTCCTTAAGTTAAAGCATTTGTTGACCCATGCTCCAGTGTTAGTAATTTCAGTCTTTCAAATGGAAACCAAGGGTTGGTAGTGTACACTGATGCGTGTGGAACTAGATTGGGAGCAGTGTTGATGTAGAAGGGCAAAGTCATTGCTTACGCATCTAGGCAGCTTAGACTGCATGAAGTAAGATATCCTACTCATGACTTAGTGTTGGCTGCGGTGATTTTTGCCTTAAAAATTTGGAGGCATTATCTCTTGGAGGAGAGATTTGAGTTATATACCGATCATAAGTCCTTAAGATATTTGTTCTCTCGGAAAGCGATGAATATGAGACAGCAGAGGTGGCTGGAGTTTTGGCTACTTATGATTTTGGTATAGAATATATCCCAGGGAAACGTAATAAGGCAGCGGATGCTCTTAGCAGAAGACATCAGAATGTGGTGTTGACTATGTTGGCAGAATGGAAGGATCTAGAAGCTTTGGCCAGTTGTGGTGTGCAGTTAAGATCGACTGTCGGTTCTATTCAGAGTACTACCATGTTATCTTGTTTAGAAGTTCGACCAATGTTGATCGAGAGAATTGCTTCTAAACAGAAGGAGGATCCATTATTAGCCGAGAGGATCAGAAGGCTTGAGGTTGGAACTAAGATCGATGATTTGAAATATTTTTGTCTTGACCAGAGAGGATGGTTGAGAAAGAAGGGGCGATTATGTGTTCCAGATGTTGAAAATTTGAGGAGAGAAGTTCTTGAGGAATGTCATCGATCCAAGTTTACGATTCATCCTGGAGGGACCAAGATGTACCAAGATATGAAGAGGAGATTCTATTGGAAAGGCATGAAAAGGGATGTTGGCTTATGGGGTTAGGCAGCGTGTAAACTGTCAACAAGTGAAAGCCGAACATCAGAAGCCGAGTAGGTTGCTTCAGCCATTAGAGATTCCAGTATGGAAATGGGATTCGATATCCATGGATTTTATAGATGGGTTGCCAAGGTCAAGGAGAGGAAATGAGAGTATATGGGTTATTATAGACAGGTTGACCAAGAGTGACCATTTCATTCCAGTAAAGTCAACCAGGACGACACCTGTTTTGGCGAAGTTGTTCGTGAGGAACATAGTTAGACTTCATGGAGTTTCTAGTAGCATAGTCAGCGACAGAGATGCTTTATTCACTAGTGAATTCTGGAGGAGTCTACAGGATGTGCTAGGCACTAAGCTCAAGATGAGTACCGCATATCACCCACAGACGGATGGACAGACAGAGAGAGTCAATAAGGTACTCGAGGATTTGTTGAGAGCTTGTGTATTGGACTTTGGTGGATCTTGGGAGGATCACCTACATTTGGTTGAGTTTTCCTATAATAATAGTTATCAGACTAGTATAAGAATGGCGCCTTTTGAAGCTTTGTATGGAAGGCCATGCAAATCACCAGTATGTTGGTTGGAGACTGGAGACGGATTGGTTTTAGGTCCAGATTTGGTTAGGGAGGCATCAGAGAAGATTGAGTTGATCCGAGAAAAGATGAAAGAAGCTCAATCCAGACAGAAGAGTTACATAGATAAGAGGCGTAAAGATCTAGAGTTCTCATTTGGAGACAGGGTTTTCATTATGGTGTCACCGAAGAAGGGTGTGATACGGTTTGGGAAGTCAGGGAAACTAGCACCAAGATATGTTGGTCCATTCCAAATTATAGAAAGGATTGGAAGCTCATATACAGAGTAGAGTTTCCGAGCAGTATGTCAGGTGTCCATAATATATTCCATGTGTCTCATATTCGCAAGTATGTGCATGATCTAGAAGCTACTATTTCTCAGACAGAGTTAGAGGACTTGGTAGTAGAGCCTGATTTGACTTTTGTTAGACAACCAGTTCAGGTTGTAGCGAAAGATGAGAAAAGATTAAAGAATAAGATAGTCAAGTTGGTGAAAGTTCAGTGGAGCGACAACGAGAAGGACTGAATTGGGAGACAGAGCACAGGATTCGAGATACTTATCCTGATCTTCTTTGAAGGTATGTCTATATTTGATTTATATAGATAATTCCTAGTCAGGTAGACTAGTATGGTTGTTAGAAGTCGTTACAGATGATTGCTATGTTTAGTATTTAGTCCTTACTGAATTTCGAGGATGAAATTCTTTTAGGAGGGGAGCCAGTAACACCCCTAAGTTTGATGACATTATTCTGGAAATTTAATTAGATAAATTAAATAGAATAATGTAAATGTTAAGTGATAAGGGGATTAAGACTTGAATTAATTTAATTAAGGCCGAGCCTAATATAATAATTAATGGGCTTAAGAATGGTTTTGGGTTAATTAAATTACATAAGGGTATAATTGAAAAATTACCGCCCATAACCCTTACCCATATATATTTTCGTTCCTACCATTTTACTTCTCATTCACGTCATTTTGAAAATTAAACACAAGAGGAAGGCCGGCCATTAACAAGAAGAATTCAAATTAAAAGCTAGAGAATCAAGCTTAGGGAAAATCAATCTCATTCCAATCTTCTTATCTAAATCAAGGTGAATAATAATTCCATCTCTATTTTGGTTTTTATAATCATATGATTTAGGATTTCAGGATAAATTCGTTTTTATGATATATTGGAGGATGATATGCTTGATTTATAATTTATGGTTTAAACAGGATTGTTTAAAAGAGATTACGCACGGTTTTAGGGCAAAACCTAGATTTAATGATGTTTAAATGCTATAGGAAAATTTTATGTTATGAGAAACATGATTTTGGAGTTGGGTTTTAATTTTGATAATTTTCCAAGCTATGGAAAGATTATTATGAATTTTTAAATGAAAATATGGTTATTTTGGTTTATAAATTTATTTTGGAAAATATATAGAGAATTTGGGTCTAGAATTTTGATATCTTAGAAAACATGATTAAAGTGAATTTCTGAAATTTTTGGGGATTGTTAATCCTTTTATCTCAGCGACCTAAGAACAGAAGACTTTGCGACCTAAGGTTTCAGGAAGGCTTGCGCCCTAAGATCCAGGAGGACTTCGCGACCTAACAGCATAAGAAGCTCGCGACCTAAAGACTTGGGAGAAGTTTGCGACCTAAGGTTTCAGGAAGGCTTGCGACCTAAGATCCAGGAGGACTTCGCGACCTAACCGCATAAGAAGCTTGCGACCTAAGGCTACAGAAGACCTTGCGACCTTGCAACAGAAAGGATTGCGACCTATGGAACTCAACGACCTAAGGTAGCTAGCGACCTAAAGGACTTAACAACCTAAGGTAGTTAGCGACCTAAGGGACTTGACGACCTAAAGAGGTTAGCGACCTAACTGATAAAGCATGTTCAGCAACCTACGACCTAGAGCTCCCACAGCTATTCTTTAACTCGCGTGCGACCTACTACTTGATCAAATGAAGCCCAGTACAGCTTTACCAGTTAACTTCTGAAGCCGCGAGGAGACAGCGACCTAGCTTAGGTCGCTCGCGACCTACGACTTAACTAAGGTCTTACGCGACCTAAGACTTAGGCAAAATTCCTGCCCAGAAATCAGCTCTTATAAATACCCCATCACTTCCAACATTGAAGGGACTTTTGGCAAATCATTTCTACAGCGCTGTTACTCCGTCGAACTCTCCATTCATTCAGCAATCAAGGATCCTTCAAGCATTCGAGACACTACAACAAGCTTCGAGAGAAATTCCTTATATCCAACATGGATTCATCGAGTTTCACCATCGAAGATTGAGCTAGTAGTCAAGATTGTTTCTTGTGATCGAATTGTACTGTTTCCTGAAGAGATTTGTATCGATTTGTAACCAAATTCATTAATAAAGAAATTCAAAGTGGATGTAGGCTAAATCTCAAGCCGAACCACTATAAAATTGCTGTCTTTTACTGCATTTCTCCTTTTTTCCACTTGATTTCTGTTCCCGTCACACGGGTGGTGCTTTAACGATCTTATTACACACACCGGGTGTTATCGTTCATATTTTAACGTTAACATTTTGGTGCTTTCACTGAGAGCCCAACTCAGGCTACCATCCATCATTGCTTCACACAAGTTTGTTGAAAAGAGTTCCTACAAAACCAGAAGTCTATCAGACATAATGGCTCCTGGAAGGAAACGAAAGGTTGTCAGATATGAAAATGTTCATGATGATACCGCCACCTCTGCTTCACCAAGTCAAGCAGCTCCAAGCGTCGGGGTGACGCGAGAGGAGCTAGACGCTGCTGTATCCGGACTATATCAACAGATTGAGACTCAAAACAATCTGATGATGGAAAAACTGAATGCTCTACTTGGTGCCAACCAAAGACCAGTGGGTAATGAAGAAAACATCGCTGATGCTCTTCGCAACTCCGAAGGAAGGAATATTCCTCAGGGGGGATCAGGTGCTGCTGAAGGGGCACCCCTCCGAGCTGAAGGATCTAGACCATCGCCAATTTTCCACGAAAATCTGCCCGGGCAAACATCTGAGAAAATGGCAGAAGTCTACTCCGCAAAATCTTTGAACAATGAGGAATATCTTTCTGGCATGATCAAGCAAATAATGAAAGAGAGCATGCAGAGAGGTGAAGATGAGAGTGAATGGGGGTTCGCGCCAAGCAAGACTCCGTTTACCGAGAAGATTCTAAAGGCTGAATTTCCTAGAAAATTTGTTCCCCCCACCATTCCTGCTTATCGGGGAACAAGTGATCCAAACCAATTCTTGTATAAGTATGACTGGCACATGACCGGTGCGAGAGCAACTGATGAAATCAAGTGCCGGTATTTCCCAGTATATTTGGAAGGAGTGGCACTTCTCTGGTTCACCAAACTTCCTGTCCGATCAGTAGATCAGTTTTCCGATCTGACTAGAAAGTTCAAAGAGCAATTCAGGCTATACGCTTCAAAGGCAAAGGACATAATGTCATTATCCAGTCTTGAACATAATCCGGGAGAACCTATTAAATCATTCCTGAACCGTTTCAATATAGCTCTGGCAGAAGTTGATAACGCAGAGCCACGGATGATCTTGACCTATTTGATGCGTGCTATCGACAAATCGAGCGAATTTGGAAAATGGCTGAAGATGAAAGAGCCAAATTCTCTCGAGAAATTCTACAAGAAAGCTGATGAATTCATACGCTTGGAAAATCTTCCAGCATCAATGAAGGTGGTGGCAGCAAAGGTGGAAAATAATACTGCCGCTTCGGAAAAGAAAGATTCCGGAGGTCAGAAAAGGGAAAATCACGAGGGGAAGAAACAAAAGGATACGAAGAAACCTCGCTTCTTCAAACCCTCAGATTTCACTCCATTGACCGACACTCTGGAAAATATCTTCTTCGCCACCAAAGATGCTGTGGATTATCCCAAACCGGCTGAGATAAAACCGGGAAAGGGCGCTATGAGAAATGGAAAGTTCTGCCGTTTTCACAACCAACCCGGTCATGATACCAATGACTGTCGCCACTTAAAGAGCTTAATTGAAGAATTATTGAGAGAAAACAAGCTGCAACAATATGTCAAGAAAAACAGAAGTGATCCATCTTCGTCTACTCAGAGGCAACAACCCTCTAATCAGCCGTCAGGCTCAAGTAAAGGTACTGCGGCACAAGAATCTGAGAGGCCCGTTATCAACGTCATTTCAGGGGGCCCACACCCAACAGGCAGAAGCTGGGGTGAGATGGAACGATATGCTCATGCTCTAAAGTATATCCCGGCAGAGGAAGATGTTTTTGCTGTAGAAAATGCTGCACCCCTGAAACAGCAAAAGATTTCAGATAATGATATTTTGTTCAAGGCTAGGGATTCTATTGGTATTGAAGCTCCCACCATAGATCCCTTAGTTATCTCTGCAGGAATCGGGCCAGCAATAGTAAGACGAGTACTCATTGATTGTGGTGCTTCCTGCAATATACTCTTCAAGAAAACATTTGACCAGATGAAGATCCCAATGACCGACATTCAGGCTTCATCACAAAAGATCGTTGGTTTCACTGGGGAACCACAGCAACCAATCGGAACTGTCGATTTGTTCGTGGAACTTGGTGAAGGGCAGAAAAGGGTAGCTCGAAAACAAACCTTTGTGATTGTTGATGGATTTTCTGCCTACAATGCTTTCCTAGGCAGGCCGACTCTAGCTGCATTCAAGGCCATTTTGGCCCCGTGGTGCCTAACTATGAAGTTTCCTACAGAAAATGGTGTTGGTGTCATCAAGGGAGATCAAAATGCTGGACGCGAATATTATCTCATAGAGCTTCGAGAAGCCAGAAAGAGAGAAATGGGTAAAGATGCGGCAGCTCCCCTCCGCATCAAAAACCCAACCTTATAGCAAATACAGGGTGGCCCCTGCACTGGTGAGCATAGTGGTGCAAGGCGAGAAATGGACCCCAAAAAATCCAGTGCAGAGGAGAATAGAGTGGTGCCCGCAGAAATTACGGTACCAATACCTGTTGACTCAAAAGACCCAAATAAAGTACTTAATGTGGGTTCGCAACTAAGTACAACAGTTCAAAATACACTGATATCATTTCTAAAAGCAAATCTGGACGTGTTCGCTTGGTGTCATGCTGATATGTGCGGAATCTCTCCAACAATTGCTGTTCACACTCTGAATGTCGATCCGAAATTCACACCAGTAAAACAGAAAAGAAGAACTCAAGGTCCAGAAAGGTCAGCAGCTTTAAAGGAAGAGGTAGATCGCCTCTTAGAGAATAATTTCATCAAAGAATCCACTTATCCAAATTGGGTTTCAAATCCAGTACTGGTTAAGAAGGCAAATGGAAAGTGGAGAGTATGCATTGATTTCTCAGATCTGAACAAAGCTTGCCCCAAAGACTGCTTCCCGTTGCCTAGAATCGATCAACTAGTAGATGGGACGGCTGGACATGAGTTGTTATCTTTTATGGATGCCTATTCCGGATACAATCAGATTATGATGAATGAACCAGATCAGGAGGACACAAGCTTTATTACAGATGTGGGACTCTACTGTTACAAAGTCATGCCATTCGGGTTAAAGAATGCTGGGGCAACATACCAAAGACTTGTCAACGCTATGTTCAAGCCTCAGATTGGCAAAACGATGGAAGTCTATGTTGATGATATGTTAGTAAAGTCAAAGAAAGCAGTAGACCACATGGATCACTTGGCAGAAATGTTCTCAATTCTTCGGAAGTACGGAATGAAGCTCAATCCATTGAAATGTTCATTCGGAGTAGAGTCTGGGAAATTCCTGGGTTTCATCGTGAGCGCTAGGGGCATCGAGGCCAATCCTGCTCAAATCACAGCTCTAAGAGAAGTTAAAGCCCCTAGAACAAAGAAAGAACTGCAAAGTCTCAATGGAAAGGTTGCCGCTCTTCGTCGCTTCATTTCCAAGGCCACAGACAAATGCATTCCCTTCTTTGATGCTCTAAAGAAAGGAAGGAAAAATTTCGAATGGACTCCTGAATGTCAGAATGCTTTTGATCGACTGATTCATCATATGAGAACTCCTCCGGTCCTCTCCAAGCCTAGTGATGGTGAAGATCTCTTCATCTATTTGGCAATTTCATCCCATGCTTTAAGTGCAGCACTCGTACGAGAAGATATGAAAATACAACGTCCAGTTTACTACATCAGCAAACGGTTCGCTGGGGCTGAGATGAATTATTCAAAGATATAAAAACTTGCTTATTGTCTGCTAATCGCTTCCAGGAAGTTGAGACCCTATTTTCAATCTCATCCTATCAAGGTCCTGACTGATCAACCTTTGAAGCAAGTCCTGTATCGTCCTAAAACTTCGGGTCGTCTCTTGAAGTGGAACATAGAACTCAGCCAATATGACATCACTTACCATCCCCGAAGAGTAATTAACGGACAAGCTTTAGCAGATTTCATTGCAGAATCCACTGACAAAGGTGACAGTAAGGAAGAAACAACTGACTGCATTCCGATACAGTGGAAGTTGTATGTTGATGGCTCGAGAAATGATTATTGTTCTGGGGCAGGAGTTGTGCTCGAAACTCCCGAAGGACGATCACTATGTTATGCATTAAGACTGGAATTTCCTTCGACAAACAATGAGGCAGAATATGAAGCCCTTATTGCCGGATTAAAAATCGCCAAGGAATTAAATATCAAAGTGATACAGATTTTCAGTGATTCTCAGCTTATTGTTTGCCAGGTGAAGAAAGAATTCCAAGCCAAAGGAGGAAATTTGCCTACATATTTGACAAAAACTTCCGAACTCCTCAATGATTTAGATCACTACTCAATAAGCCACATACCCCGAGAGGAAAATATGAAGGCAGATTCTTTAGCAAAGTACTCAAGTTCCGGAGAAGCTCAATTGTTGGGATTAGTTCCTGTAGAAGTTCTGTCAGCTCCAAGCATTGATGAAATGGATATTGATTGGATTATGACTACATCTCAAGAGCATGAATCATGGATGACTCCAATCAAAGAATACTTACTCAGTGGTTCCCTGCCGGAAAGTTCTAAGGAACGTCGAAAATTATTGAGAAAAGCGTCAAGGTATATAATTCAAGATGGCCGATTATACAGGCGGGGATTTTCAATCCCACTACTCCGATGTGTAACTAAAGAAGAAGCCAAGACAATCTTAGCAGAGGTGCACGGAGGAGAATGTGGAGACCATTCAGGTGGTCAAACACTTGCAAAGAAAATTCTCCGATATGGGTATTTCTGGCCGGATATTAATCGAGATGCTGCAGCTTACTCCAGGAAGTGTGACAAATGCCAAAGATTTGCAAAAATCCCAAGAGCACCTTCCACCGAACTCACACAAATGGTCAGCCCATGGCCATTTGCCATTTGGGGAATAGACCTAATTGGACCATTACCGATCGCTAAATCAGGAATCAAATATGCTATTGTCGCCGTTGACTATTTCACCAAATGGGCCGAAGCTGAACCTTTGGCCACCATCACTTCTAAAAAGATGATAAATTTTGTAACGAAGAATATCATTTGAAGATATGGTGTGCCACAGAAGATAATCACCGACAACGACACTCAATTTGAAAGTGAAGAATTCTAGGATTTTTGCAAACGGTTCAGAATTCGAAAAAGCTTCTCAGCAGTGGCTCATCCGCAGGCAAATGGGCAAGTGGAAGCAGTTAACAAGATCATCAAGTCAACTATCAAAAAGCAACTTGAAAAAGCAAAAGGTGGTTGGGTTGATAAGCTTCCATTAGCACTATGGGCGTACAGAACTACTCACAAAACTGCGACTGGGCACACTCCATTTTCACTAGCATACGGATCTGAGGCAATGATTCCAGTAGAAGTAGAGGTTCCTTCACATAGAAGAGTTCATTTCAATGAAACCGAAAATGAAAAACTGCAACTTGAAGCGCTTGATTTTCTTGATGAGAAAAGGGAGGAAGCTAGGCTCAGAGTTTCAGCTCATCAGCAGAGAATAGCCAGGCATTTCAACTCCAAAGTTCGCCAACGCAGCTTTGAAATCGGAGACTTGGTTTTGAAAAGGATCATGACAGCAACTGGTGTGTTTGGGCCAAACTGGGAAGGGCCATATGTCATAGGCACTAAACTTCTTGATGGCACTTTCAAACTCATAACTGTTGAAGGAGATCCAATTCCAAGGGCCTGGAACAGCAACCATTTGCGCCCTTATTTTACTTGAAAAGAGCTCTGCTCAAAATTGTAAAATGATGATGAATGTATCAGTTGTATTGTGAAACATTGTAAATCAGTGTAAATGAATGAAAGCTATAAAGTGGACGTAGGCCCGATTCTAGGCCGAACCACTATAAATCTTGTGTTCTTTACTATTTCATAATGCCTGTTTTATTTCGATATGTAAATACTTTAAATGTATCGCTAAAATATCGATTCAAAATTGCAGGACATTATAACAAGGCTTGCTCATCACAAAGCTAAGCGACCTCTATGAATCAGCTATTGCACAAAAATTCCAAACTCAAATCCTATGCAAGGAAAACTTCACATAAAAAGTTGGCGACTTCACTGGGACAAACCTTTGTTCACTAGTTGAGATTGTCATTATGAACGGGCATCCAACTAGATAACTCGCGTTTGTCTCGTGAAGTCATTCAACAGTGAAGTACACTCCTTCGGATGAAGCAATTTACTCGCAAAAGAAAAAAAATGTGCTTGGAAACGATGATAAGAGATCGCTAATGGGCAGATGATGAGAGAAAATTCCCAAGCAAACAGAGAAGCAGACAAAGGGAGGTATGCCTCTCAACAGGAAGGCCGGGAGATCCACTAAAGGGACGCCTTCCCAATCGGAAGGAACAAGACCCTCGCTAACTGGTCGTGATGCATCCGATCAGATAGCGTATGTCCGTCCCGTGGATCCACTCGCCCCTGAGACGCAACCTACCTGGCACACTAACCAACCAAAGCCCTCTAACGAGGCATGCCAATAAATGGGAGTGCTTTACTCAATCAAAAAGATCGGTGGGACTACCAAAGGGGCACCTTGTTAGTTAATTGTGATCGTTTGTGCAAGCAAACATCCAATCAAGCAACTTGCGTTCGCCCCGTAGACCCCTCTGACCACGAGAAAGTAACTTCCAGGCAATCACAAGCCCTCTTCGGAGGCACAGGCCCTCTTCGGAGGCACAAGCCATCTTCGGAGGCAAAAGACCTTTTCGGAGGCACAAGCCCTCTTCGGAGGCACAAGCCCTCTTCGGAGGCACAAGCCCTCTTCGGAGGCACAAGCCATCTTCGGAGGCAAAAGCCCTTTTCGGAGGCACATTTCACCAGGGTAAAAGCGCAAAATGCTTCTCTTCGGAGATCCACTTCACCCGAGTAGAAATACAAAAATTGCTTCTCTTCGGAGACCAACATTGCTTCTCTTCGGAGACCAAAATCAAGACTTCTTCAGAAGCATAAGACCTCTCCGGGGGCACGACAATATTCCACAAAGCATAATGCTGCTCTTCGGAGTCCACATGCTACTCCTCAAGAATACCAAAATAAAGCCCTCCTTAGAGGCACACTTCGGTTCTTAAGGAAGACCTACTTGTTCATCTTAAAAAACTCTTCCCCAGAAATCGAAGTGCTAAGTAATATCTTCTTCTGAGATTCGCTTTACCGCGTAGGAGAATTCACTTCTCAAAAACATGAAGTAAACATCTCCGAAGGTTGAAGCGTGAAAACTTATCCGAAAATGAGACACGCTCCGTTTAAGTAGAATAATCATTCCCTCAAAGACGAAATAGTTATTCTATGGAAAATAAGAGTACAGGTCTCGCTAAAAGCGAAAGATATTGTAATGCACTTGTGGTATAGGGGCAATATCATATGATACGGCTACAACAATAAAAAGCAGTATTCAAGCAACATACCACAAGCACATAACAATATCACGCGAAAAAGCTGTGGAATAAGTGCATTCTTAAACACAAACAAAAAGTTTGTACAAGTGAAAAGAATCGTTTGTTCTACACTAAAAATAAAAAACAAATGCATTCTCACATACACAAGAGTTTGTACAAGTAAAATAATTATTTTATTTAGTACTATGAAAATTCTTTACATATGCAGATATCTCGAACAAGCAAAAGCGGGGACCGGTACCCGCACAATCCCCGGTCAATACATGCAAAGAGCAAAAATAATAAGTAGAAAATCCAGCTCGATTATTCCTTCTTCTCACCACCTTTGGAGCCCTTTCCCGGCCTAATGATTAGCTTTTGAAGTCGTTGTGAACGGGTAGGGGCAGAAGGAGAAAGCGGTACGGCCAGATCAACTACTGCTTCCTCTTCAGTGGAAGTCTTCTTCTTCTTCCTTACAACACACTTCCCCTTCCTCTTTGAAGAAGACTCGCTCCCCGGAGTAGCAAGCAATGTTGAAAGCTTCGTATCGTCATCAAGAGACCGCTCCGGGGTCTTCTCAATGTCTTCAAAATCCTCCGCCTTCTGTTCCTGAGAAGCAGCCGGATCATCCAAGCCTTGAAGAGCTTCGATTTTCTCTGCCTGTGATCCCGGTTGGGAAGCAGAAGGAGGAGTAATTTGGGAAGACGGAGGAACGGCAACCGAAGGAGTGAAAGCTTGTGCAGTGCTTGGTGCCTCCGCTGTAGAAGAAAAGAAGTTAAAATCAACATCCCCCGAAAATAAAGAAGGCATCGGTTCACCAAAGTTTAAGTAACAAGTAAGAAGGTCATCGAATTCGGCTAAGTCAAATGACTGGTTCATTGGACCCGAGACGACGCCAAAAGTACCTGGAGGAGTTGGCTTTGCAAGATCAACCTCAAACTTCTCGGCTTCAATATCATCCAGTGCCTCATCTTCAGTAGGAGTAGTTGCAGTTTCTTGGGCAACTTTAGCTAGATGTAAAGAATGAGAGCTGGAATCCATAATATTAACGTCGGCTAAATTGGAAGTATGAACGGGGGCAGTTAAAGGAGCTTCTTCTTTTGGAGGCTCTTCTCCCGTTGTTTCAGCTCGTACTTTGGCAAGTTGCTCCTTCCCCTTAACAAGAGCGGCACGAGCCTCATCATCGAGATAGCGCTCCTCAAGTTCCAACTCATTATAGTCGGCCCCGCCAAGCATATCCATTGCGACTTCCCACACTTCAGCCAATGTAATTTCATAATCGGGACCAAGAAAAGAGAGGCTTCCACGACCCAGAACGCTGTGTAAATAAAAGTCGAATAAGGTAGAGCTGATGTCTGCTTTCGTCGCCTCATGTGATTGCTCAGTCGCTTCCTTTTCGGCAACGGCAGCAACCCGGCCAGCGGTAGCCTCATCACGCTCTGCCTCAGCTTTAGTAAGTCGAGACTTTAGTAACTCAATCTCTACGTTCTGGGAGGTGACTTTTTCCTGCAGATCGGTGTTTTCTGTGCGGTATTTCTCAGTAATATGCTGTTCAGCGGCAAGCTTCATTTCGACATCTCTCTGTGCAGCATGTGCATCCCGCACTTGTTTTTGAAAGACTTCTTCTTTTTGAGTATGAGATGCAGAAGAAGAGGCAAGATCTTCCTTAAGTTTTTTAACCTCGGACTCAAGTTTTGCATAACCATCAGCAATATTTGTCATCTCGACATTATGCTGTTTGCAAATTTTGTCCCACTCCGCCTTGTCGTTTTCCATAGTCAGCATCGCCTCAAGGTTTGCACGATTAACCCTTTGGAGTTCATCGACAAGCTTCTGCCACTGCGACATCCTCTCGATATTAAGCCTGACTGCGTCAAGACTGCTAAGCATGTCTTGCTTATCAATCGGAACTAAGTCCAAGTCAAAGCGCACCCCTTTTAGGCACCAATTCGGAAAACGGCTCTGAAGTGTTGGGGGGCCGTCCTTGACTTGATATTGCGGTCTGTTAATGATAGTCTGAATGTCAGATTTCTTCAGAGGAGGAGAGCTGGCCAGAATATCGGAAGGAATGGGAGCGTCAGTCTTTTCAGAAATTTCAGACGCGTCAATCGGTTTAGATCGTTTGCTCGGTTCGTCGGCAATCTGAGTTTTTCCCTTATCATCGTAAGACTTCCGCTTATGAGAGTAGTCACTTCTATGCGAAGAGTCATATCGCTCGGCATCTTTCCTTCTTTGCCGCTGATCGTAATCCCGCTTCTCCTGGGCTTTCCTTCGAGCCCTCTCTTCATCTGTTTCTTTTGGGGTATCAAGGTACTTCCTAAAGTCATAGGAGCCGCGGCCTCCACGGTACTTGAATGAGTCATAATATGAACCTGTACGTCCCATTGGAGAACCTGAAAGCAAAAAAGGAGTAAAGTTTAGAAATTTCCAGGAGAAAGAGGATAGATGTTTATAAGTGCTGAAAAATCCTAAGTGTGTGTGGTGTGCAAGCTACATGCGTCAAACTACAGACCACGCTTTAGTGTGGAAACAGAGACGACTGGCGTAGTAGGCGTCTGGGTTTGTTTAAAGGTGGAAGTCGCCTCGACAACGGGAGAAGTTGCTTTTGGATTGTTATCCCCAAAAAGCTCTTGAGAAGTTATCATGATATCGCTCAAGCCATCAAAGGTGTCATCACCCAGGTGTTCACCAGACTTCTCTTTTTCAACCTCTGTATCAATTGATTTTTCAGAAATTCGAGGATTTTCTTCCTCCTCAATAATTGGGGCAAGTGCCGGTTTGTTAATTGACCCTACAACATCGGTAGATGCGGAACATTTTATCAAAGCAGCCTCCACGACGGGTGCTTCTGATGCAGTTTCTTCTACAGAAGCTGGGGCATTCGAGGCCTCTGCTTGGGAACCTGAAGCAACTAACGTTTCCGCATCAGAACTAGAAATTTCATGAATCTGAGTCGATCTAGAAGGATGTAAAAGGCCAAACTGGTGCAGAAATTCATCTTTCAGCAAGAATTTGGCGCTCCTCTCTTCAACGTCAACAGCACTCAAAGTATCTAAAATCGACTTACGGCTGGTATCTCGAAGAAGAGAAGGAAGTGTTGCACGAAGAAAGAATGGAATTAAGCATTTGATGGTTCGAATTATGAAAAATCTAGAAAATGAATCGGTAAAAAGTAATCTTACTTCCGACTCTCCAAATAGCATAAAATCCCGGAGGACAGCGAACATAAAAGAATTGAGTCAAGAATCCATGGGCACTTTCAGGCAAGTCCAGAATTAGTTTGCGATTCCTGGCACTCCTCACAAGTATGATAGAAGGATGGTCTTTGTTCTTTGCAAATGTACACAAGAAGCGAATTTCATCAAAAGAGGGAAAACGGTTCAACGTTCTCCTGAAAAGCACGCACAATCCCAGCAGGATGGAGTATCCGTTAGGGTGTAGTTGAAAGGGAGAAATAGTTAGCCGAAGGAGGAGTTCCCGAAGACAGTCGTTAAATGGAGGAATGGCTCCATTTGAACACATCTGCTGGTTCACAGCAACAAAGCCAAGAGGCGACCTGTCAGCAGTGTCGCTTGACCTAGGAAGTAAAGCATCTGCTTCGGCAATGCCAAATTGGATGCACAGTTGTCGGAAGACTTTATGACTTAGAGTAGTAGGAGTCCTTTCCGGAGGATCGTTTAGTGGAGTAGCAATTGGAAAAGCTTCTCTGGCTATTTCCAAGTCTTCCTGTTGAGATTCCATTCTACACAAGGAACTGGACGATCAAATATTAAGGTGCACGTTTCCTAAAAAGAGTGAAGTGTTGTGCAAAACTAATACAATAACGAGCAAATGTAAATGAAACTAAACTAATTGATACTTGTCAATTATAAAGTTTCAGGGCTTTATATCTTAAGTCCAAGAATAGTGTTGTGTTGATGCAAATAAATCAGCTTTAGTTGATCACTTCAATTTTGCTTTAATACTTCACTTAGATTTGTTAGTTCACAGCATTTCATTCACGAAGTTCATTTAAGTTTGATATTCTTTGTCAACTAATCTGTTGTTTGATGTGGGCAATCAATAGCAGTATATTCGTCCCATTTTTCTGTGAATGTTGCTTCTAAACAGGTTATTAGCATTAAAGTTGAGGCAATCCGAGAAGAAGTGCAAAGCCCAAAATAATTCAAGTTCAGAAAATCAGTCAAGTCCTGCTCAATAAATTCTAAGTGCTAGGTCGCTTACGACCTAACACAAGTTGCAGCGTTCCTATGCTAAGTTGTTCAGGCTAAAAAGTTCAGAGCTGTAAAAAATTGTCTAAGTATTAGGTCGTTTAGCGACCTATCATGAGTCAGGATTTCTGTAGGTCGCACGTTGCAACTGAATGGATTAAGGTGGGGCAATTTTCTCTAAGTCCTAGGTCGTGCACAATTGTTTAAGGTTGAGAACTCTCTAGGCCGCAAATGTTGTCAGATCGCAAAAAACTTAAGTCGCTAAGCTTCCCCACGCGACCTAACTCCTAGGTCGTTCAAATCTGGTAGGCTGGTGACTTCCTCTCCAAGCAATGTCACATTGAATCCGATAACCCAATACCGCCAAACCAGAAGAATTGATCTTCCCCTTCGTTCTACCTCAACACACCACCAATTAACCAGCAAATCAATTGCAAACCCTACAGATCCGTAGTAAAAGGCTTTCATACGATCATGAATCGCCACGGCGCGTCAATTGATAAGCAAAAGTTATTGGAAACAACCGTTCAGAAAGCACAATGCACAAAATTAAGCTTGGGACAGGTAACAGCGATTCGTGATCGAGTGATGATTATGGATGAATAAAAGCCGATCCACTTACGAATTATGATTGGTGAGGAGGAATCGTTGGCTGATTGGGTCCAATTTGTCTCTGGAAGCTTGAAAAACTGCTAATGGCGATGGAGGTTCAAAACAGTAGGGTAGGGGAGAAGGTGCGACCTAACCAATTTATATGAAGTTGAGAATGGGAGGCGAACAGGCGCGTAAAGTTCTAGGTCGTTTGCGACTTAGTAAGGGTGAATCGAAGCATACGACCTATGGCATAGTCATATGCCTCGAGGGGCAAATGTTAATCCTTTTATCTCAGCGACCTAAAACTTAGCGACCTAAGAACAGAAGACTTTGCGACCTAAGGTTTCAGGAAGGCTTGCGCCCTAAGATCCAGGAGGACTTCGCGACCTAACAGCATAAGAAGCTCGCGACCTAAAGACTTGGGAGAAGTTTGCGACCTAAGGTTTCAGGAAGGCTTGCGACCTAAGATCCAGGAGGACTTCGCGACCTAACCGCATAAGAAGCTTGCGACCTAAGGCTACAGAAGACCTTGCGACCTTGCAACAGAAAGGATTGCGACCTATGGAACTCAACGACCTAAGGTAGCTAGCGACCTAAAGGACTTAACAACCTAAGGTAGTTAGCGACCTAAGGGACTTGACGACCTAAAGAGGTTAGCGACCTAACTGATAAAGCATGTTCAGCAACCTACGACCTAGAGCTCCCACAGCTATTCTTTAACTCGCGTGCGACCTACTACTTGATCAAATGAAGCCCAGTACAGCTTTACCAGTTAACTTCTGAAGCCGCGAGGAGACAGCGACCTAGCTTAGGTCGCTCGCGACCTACGACTTAACTAAGGTCGTACGCGACCTAAGACTTAGGCAAAATTTCTGCCCAGAAATCAGCTCTTATAAATACCCCATCACTTCCAACATTGAAGGGACTTTTGGCAAATCATTTCTACAGCGCTGTTACTCCGTCGAACTCTCCATTCATTCAGCAATCAAGGATCCTTCAAGCATTCGAGACACTACAACAAGCTTCGAGAGAAATTCCTTATATCCGACATGGATTCATCGAGTTTCACCATCGAAGATTGAGCTAGTAGTCAAGATTGTTTCTTGTGATCGAATTGTACTGTTTCCTGAAGAGATTTGTATCGATTTGTAACCAAATTCATTAATAAAGAAATTCAAAGTGGATGTAGGCTAAATCTCAAGCCGAACCACTATAAAATTGCTGTCTTTCACTGCATTTCTGCTTTTTTCCGCTTGATTTCTGTTCCCGTCACACGGGTGGTGCTTTCACGATCTTATTACACACACCGGGTGTTATCGTTCATATTTTAATGTTAACAGGGATTTTTCCAAAGTGATTTACTATGCAAAATAAATTATTTTAGAAGAGGGACTTCTTTGCAAAATTGGTTTTGCTTAATGAAAGGGCTTATTTGATTAAATTAAACATGGTTTAGATCTGAAATTAGCGGCGGTTATTTTAGAAAAGAATTTGAAAAGGTTAAGGCAACCAATCTGGTGTTGATACGTGGTAGGTTAGTTAGAGAAAAGTTTGCATTAAGAAGTATTAACTTAGGTTTACTCAGAAAAGGGGTTCTGCCTGCTTTGGGAAGCACCTTTCGACACAGAAGCTTTCGCCTTCAACCTAGTCGAAACCTACTAAGCCGAAACCAATACACAAGGTATCATAAAGATGGTATGTAGTCGATTGGAGAAAGGCGAAAGATAGGGTGTCGAAAGAATGGCTTTCGAAGGAGTCGAAACCTTGGTTTGTTTTTAAAAGAAAAGCGTCTGCCTATATTTTATTTTAGCCTTCGATGGAGTCGAAGCATATGGTTTTGAAAGAGATTTTACAAGGGTTTCGAAAGGGTTGCCATTAACTTAAGTTTGCTTTCGACTGGGATTCTTTACTTATGAAAGAATGTTTTGAAAGAAGGGGTTCCGACCTAGTCGAAACCCAACTGTCGTTCTATAGCCTTTCGATGTTATTGAAGATATCAATGCGGTCGAAAGGTACTTTGTTTTGTAAGAATAAGCCTGTAGCTTCCGAAAGGGGATTAGGGGTTTTGAAGGCAGTGGTTTTGAAAGGGGTTTCGACGCCAACCTTCCATTATTTTACCCATATGTTTTTATGCTTTCGAAAGAGATGGTGCCGACGCCATCATGTTTCCCCAATATTTTTATATGATAAAGTATGGTTTCGAAAGAGATGCTTTCGCCTATTTCACTTTAACCCAAATAATGATTTAAGTATAAACCCAATGCTTTCGAAATAGGGACTTTCAATGGGTTCGGAAGGGTTACTTCCAATGGTGTCGAAATGGGTACTTTCAACTGGTTTTGAAGTTATGCTTATAAAGTTAAATCCTAATACTTTAACATAATCGAAAGGTTTCGAAAGGAAGGTTCTAAAATATTTTAAAGGCAGTAGCCTAATGTTTTGAAAATAGATTTTAAGGCTTTCGAAGGAGGCCATCTATGAAGTCGAAAGCCAGGTTTCGAAAGGTTGTATAACCCAAACTCAATATTTAAAAGGAAAAACCCATGGCTAAATTAAAGGAGTTTTTATAATGGTTTTGAGAAGAAGCTTTCATTGATAAAATAATAAGTTAAAGGGATTAACCATGTTTTATATTAAACCCACATGAGTGGTATTGCTATGTTGTTATGTTTGCTTTTTCAAATATAAATATATTCACTTTATAATGGACCCATAACTGTAATTTGGGGATAAAGGATAGAAGAACCAACTAGGTTAACCCAGTAGTGAATATAAATTGATTAAACTCCTGAATGAGCAGAATTGCATCCAGGAGGTCAGAAAGACCAGAATATAGGATGCTAAGATATAAAGGAAAGATATTGGCAGGGGCCAATAATTTCTCAGTAAGCCCATGAAAACTGTGTATAGGAAAAGATATTGGCAGAGGCCAGTAGGTTCTCAGTAAGCCCATGAAAATTGTGTATAGGAAAAGATATTGGCACGGGCCAATAGGTTCATAGTAAGCCCATGAAAACTATGTATAAAGGAAGATGTCAGAAAGACAGGTTCATAGTTAGCCCATGAAAACTATGATTTGATACTAGCAGGGCCAGTTGGTTTGCAGTTAGCCCATGAAAACTATATCCAGATTAAGATATTGATAGATGTCAATAGGTTCTTAGCCAGCCCATGAAAACTAGGGTAAGAAGAAAGGATATTGGAGTCACTAATAGGTTCCTAGCCAACCCAGGAAAACTAGGATAAGAGTAAAGATATTGGAGTTACCAATAGGTTCTTAATGATCCCATGAAAACTATGTAATTGGACGGGGAGTCCTTAAACGTTTTACCGGTTATTAGTCAGCCCATGAAAACTAATAGGTTAATAGGAATCCTAGAAACTGAGACAGATTGTCTAAAATGAATGGGGATGGGTAATCCAGAATTGATTCATTTGTTTTGCATATCATCATATTATATTGTTTTGAATTGTTCTAACCATCATGGATGTAGGAGCACGATATATGGTTTTATAAAGGTTTTAAGATACTAGTGAGGGTAAAACCCATTCCGCTAAGCGGCATGGTCTCACTAGATATTTAAATGATTTGAAATGGTAGATTATTATTCATACCAGGCTTTATGTCTGACTCGAAGTTTATGTTTTACCCTTAAACTCTCAGGTACTCAATTGATTTTGAGTAGTTTGAGAGTTGAGGTTTTCAGGTACCTCTTAAGACGAATAAGCTTCCGGAGACGTACAAGAGAGATGATAGTTATCTAGAGTTCTCTTTATATTGATTCTGCTGTGTTGTTTGTAATGGCAAAGTTGTTATATTGCATGTATATACTCTGATCATCCAAGGGGGCATCTTCATATGTCGCACTTGGTGTATTTTGTAATAAATATGTTTTCTCTGAACGTGGTTGACGATTGTGGGATTGTGTAATGAATTTGAAATGGTTTGAAATGGAATGTGGAATTTGTTTGATGTTTAAGTTTTTTCTGTATTCATGTGTTTCTGTGTATCAATGAATCTAACACCGCCGTATTTGGTCGCCGAGGATTAATAACAATGGATGACTGCAGCATCCGTAGCCATTAGTTTTGGGCCTCCAAGTAGGGGGATGTTACACAGTACATATGTGGATTTAACCCAACAGACTTCATGATTACCAAGGCAGAAAGCTTGAAGAGATGGTTACCAGGATTCGAGATCGATTATATTTCAAACTATGGACTATATTCGAATGGATTTGGATGGAAAGTACACAAAAATGGCTAAGTATGGAACAAATACTTTCCCTAGAAGAGGGATAGGAATAGAGGGATCGAAATAGAGGGATTGAATTAAATAGGATCCACACAACACAATTCAACAATGATCACTCCATAACTCAACAACCACAAGGTGGATTGAGGTGAAACTTAGGGAACAAGAAGAAGGGAACCTAGGACTCTACCCTAGGGATCGCACATCAAATATAGCAAGTTGGAGGGATCGTGCCTCTTCTCTCCATAGGGATCGGTTATAACCAGCCTTCACAACATATTACAACAAGATCAATTAATAACTCGAGTTCTAATATTCCAATTGCCATAAAACATGGAGGCTAAATATAATATAAATTGGAGAAGCTCCCCTGGGGATCGCACATCATTTGGAGGATTTTGGAGGGATCGGCTCCTATCCCTATTCAGGGAGTAGTTTAGTTGAATTTGCGGCAATGATCAGTCAATAACTCAAAATCTACAAATGCAATCAACATGAAATTTGGAGAGGAAGTACATTACAACATGGGGGACTCATCATAGGGATCGCAACGATAAAAGTGAAATTTGGAGGGATTGGCCCCAATCCCTATATAGGGATCGACCCTCATTCCTGTTCAAGACATAATACGGCGATAATCAATCGATGTTTCAAGATCCGTAAGTGCGATGGAAATGAAATTTGGAAATCAAGGAGATAACATCAATGGGGACCCACCATAGGGATCGCATCCCATGATTCCACCCAAATAAGGATCGGCACTGATCCCTATTATTGGCTTCGGTGGGCCCCAAACTTTTTGAGCAGTTTCGTCTTGGCTTTAGGGTTCCAAATCCGGGTTTTGAGCTAGATATTTTCACGTCTTCCCCTATAAATATAGCAAGTCATCAGAAAAAGGAGCTTGATCTTCTTTCTGCTTCTCTTTATCTTCAACCCAGACCACACTCTGCCAATTTTATTCTTAGATTTCAGATTATAACCGTAAACAAACTACTATATAATAAAAAGGATTATTCTGGAGTGGACATAGGCCGAAGTTAGCCGGACCACTATAAATCTTGTCTCTTTTTACCTGCTTTCATTATTAATTTATTTGTTCTTCATATTATATTCTTTACGTTAGATAATATATGAGATATGTGACTGGATATCGGTGCTTTCACATAACTAGGTGTTGGTGGTTAATTTTGACGCCAACACTTGTTATAATGTGTTATGTTAATTATTAATTTAATTGAAGTATATTTAATATAAAATCCATAAATGTTATATTCTGTGATATTAATTACAATGTGTTGTAATCATGAGCAATTTATCATAATCAAAATAAACATATCATTTTAAATATTCCTAATCAAGATGCATCGAGACTGGATATCGATACATCCGTTGAGACTAGAGTACGTAGGCACTTCAAATGTTGGATAAAGTATTACTCAAGGCTGCTGAGGGTACCAAGGGGTTACGTATTGGTAGTTATTGGATAACCATGGAACTGACTCTGTAACGCCCCGTAAAAACTAATAAGAAATAAATACGTTAATTAATTAAATAAGATAACGCTAAAAATAAAAACTGTGTAAAATCATAATTTGACCATGGAAGTTATGTTTTGCGTTCATGGTGATTTTCTAATCAATTTCCATGTATAATGTTTTGAAAACAGAGCTCAAACAGAAAAGTTATGGATATTTGAAGTTTTCCGCTTTAAAACAATTTAAATGGAATTCAAATTCAAATTAATAATTAATCCCTAAATTTGAAATTCAAAAATTAACAATAATTAGACTTGGGGATTACGTAAATGTTAAAATTAACATTAAGGTTAATCAATAATTAAGGAATAAAATAAATACACAATGACATAAAATAAAACGATCCTAAAATTAGGGGATCGGTCGACCGCTCATTGGGACTGGTTGACCACTAGTGGTCAACAGCCTAATATAGACCAGTCGACCGGTCAATGATGGTGGTGGTTAGGGTTTTATGCATTTGAACGTTGCAGATTTTATTATTTTAAACTGTCTTAAATCCGACGGTTCTGGTGCTTTCTAACCAATGTAAATAAGAGTCTAGCCCCCTCGCTTTTAATTCACAAATTATTTTGGAAATCAAGCAAAGCTCTGTCAATCTCTTTCCTCTAAGATTAAGAAAATACTATTGGGTTTTAGGTAAGAAATTTTAGATGTTTATTATTCAATTTCTGATCCTTTTCTCCATCAATCCCTAAATTTTCGAATCTAATTCGTATACAATACCCTTGTTGTATATTTCTAAAAGGCAAGATCTATAAGAGACTAAAGCAGGCGTATCAAATCCATAAAAGGAAGAGCTACGGACAGATTATGAGTGGAAATATTAGTCTTTCTTTTTTTAGTAATTTTATAGTATAACTTGGATTTGACATTGGAGAATTTTTTATATGCAAATATCATACTAAAACTCCAAAATCCCCTTAAAGTGAAATGTTGATTCTTAAGTTAGAATCTCGGTTATTTTATATTAAAATAATGGAATTATGTGAGTGTTGAAATTTTAGTGTTTTACATTCTATTTCACTTCTAATCTTTTTCTTTAGATCTGATTAAGGGATTAGAAAAGAATAAATTAGAAAATTGTGTGTAAGGTACAGATTTTTTTTATTCGCAGTTTGCCCCGTCTATTTCAGCAATTTAAATAGAAATTTCATTTTTCAATTTTATACAAAGATGTTGAATAGAGCATAAAAGTAATTAAAATGCAAGTTTCTATCAATGTTGATTCTGTTATTTTAGTATAAAATAATTTTAGTATGGACTCTATTTTATACAAGTCTATTAGTCAAATTGTGGATATTGGGTATATGATATATTTTATGATATGGTATTAGACTTGTATAAATTTCAAGTTTTGACATATAAACGATAGTTTAGGGCGCAATCTTCATATGTCTAGAAATATTTAGGGCACGTGTGCATATATATATATATATATATGCGTAGATAACATATAATTTTAACATATTAATTACACAGTTAATAGGATATTAATTACTATTAAATCCCCTTTAGGAAAGAAGCTAAATTGTAAGGATGAAATTAGAATTTTCTTATAAGGCCTTGATATGTAATGCGGCGAGATGTGAGATAATATGTTAAGAGTGTCATAGATTATGACTAAGTAATAGGGGTGTGAGGTCAGTCAAAACCACACAGAAGTATGCCTAGCTAATCTGGCTACCGTAGTGTGACTTTGGGGCTGATGTAAGACATCGCCTATAATAAGTAACTATAGAGGACACAATGTTAGTAATAAATTCTATAGGGTAAACCTTCCCATTTAATCTGGCTACTAGAACCTACAAATAGTCGGACTAATGTGAGACGTCATGGTTGGGTTACGGGTCATAATACGAAGGACCTACTTCGGGGTTGAAGGTATTAAGTGGCTGGTTGAGGGCCCGTCTCTTCCGTATATAAGAAGTAGCAAATGATCAGGGTTAATAGTTAGGCACGGTAGAGGATATCTCAGGGAGGGTCCACTTTAGATTTGAAGTATTAAATAGCCTGAAGTTATTTCATGCAATATCAACTAGATGGTACCCGAGAGGAGTCCGCCTTGAGATAGGTATTAAATGATGGGGACTTGCCTTGAATGATGTATTAAATGGTCAGAGTCTGCCTAGTTTTCATTAAAAATGTATTAAGTGGCTTGTTACATTGTTAATACATTATTGGCAATAAATATAGGTTATTGGATTGAAAGAATAATGGACTGGGAAAGCCTTCGGGCTTATATTTGGAAAATTTATAATATGTAGATACGTAAGACACATTCTTATTTAAGTTATACTTCCCAAGTACTATTATAAAAAGGCTTGAGATTTTATTCACCAAACATTGTTTTTCTGACTCACTCCTCATTACAGCACAGGTTAGAGATGTTGATGTAGATTTTCAGAGTTGGTGGTGGAGACGCAGACGCGTGGCAGTTACTATTTATCTACTTCTGTCATTTCCTTTATTTCTGATGTACCCATTAAATGATATTGTAACTTGGTAATATTGCACTATGGATAGTTGATGATTGTTTATGCTATTGTGTTTTGTTTTTACGACATTTGAATTTTAAATAAAATGGGTACTGTTCTAATATTATATTTTCCTTCCGCTGTGAGTTTCTAAATCTGTAGATAAATAGCTCTGTATTATTCTTTATACCAACCAACAACTAGCTTTGGAATGGGTCTAAGTTTCGATGGGCCTTTTCTGAGTTGGAATTTAAGCCTATTTCGAGGCGGGTTGTTATAGACTCACTCGATAATTTTTTGTCAGTTAATATAACTAAAGTTGAATAGAAAATATCAAACCGACAATATTACATAGTTTTCTCGACTTGAGAATACAGTTGAACTTCAATGTAGACACTACAGTTTGATTATAGTTATATCGTGGTACGACGTCCTCCATTGAATGACTATAGTTGGATTTGAGTTGAAGCATTGGAAGTGAAACACTATTTAATAGAGAATTTGTCCCATCGGTTATATGATGTTAGTATCACGGTCAACTATAGTTAACTTAAAGATAAAAGTCTTTGGCCAGTGTAGTTCGATTGATAATATTTGTTATTATCGAACTAATTGTTATTATTGGAAGTGAAACACTATTTGCGTGGTCGTTTCTCATTTATACGACCTAGCCTACAATGCCAAAGATAACTTTATTCATATTGTTATGTAAAGAACCATTCACCGAACAAACATAATTTGTATTGATCACATAAATGCCATTTTCTAAAATACCATCACAGACTTTATTACCATCCAAAGTAATGTTCATAACATTATTAACAAAGTGAAAAACATAACCAGCCTCAGAAAATCTAGTCATAGATATAATTCCTCAAATAAATTCTTTAACAAAACTAAAATTATTTAATATCGACACAAATCCACTCGGCAAACTTAAATGAAAGTATCCAACCGCCTTTACATCTATAGTAGATCCATCAATAACCTAAAGTCTCATTTCTCCCTTTGCCATATGAAGCTAATTCCTAAGCCCCTGTAATGAATTACAAATATGAGTTTCAGATCTAGTATCTAAAACCCAAGATAATTTATTAATTGCAAAACAATTTTGAATCATAAATGTACCTGATGGAGTAGCAGAACTAGTTTGTTTCTTTTCTTTAACAATCTTCAAGTACTCCGACCAGTACCATTTTCAATGACCTTTCTTGTGGCAATGATGACACTCACCCTTGTGAGTAGTAGTCATCTTACTTTTCTTGGTAACCCTCTTCCGCTTCTTCGAACCTTTCGAAGATGACGCACCACTCTCTACAGCAAGCCCAATCCCTTGATCCTTGAATGTAGACTCGGTCGACCTCAACATATTGAGGAGCTTCACGAGATTCACATTCAACTACTTGATGTTGTAATTCAGTATGAATGGTTCATACTGAGGCGTCAGAGAACCAAGGATCAAATCAACCTATAACTTATTTCTTATCACTACGTCCAATTATGAAACCCTATCAATATAGCTCTTAATCATCAGTATGTAATCCTCCACTTTCTGTCCTTTAGTTATTTTGGTATTGAACAGCTTCTTTGTAAGCTCGTACCCTGCGGAATGCGACTATTTATCAAAAAAGGCCTTACGACTATCAAATATCTCATAGAAAAATATGTTTTCGTGTTGCCTCTGCAAAGGCTTGTCTAATGTAGATAGCAAGAGAACTTAGGCGATCTCCTGGTCGAAAACCCCTTCTCATAAGCAAGCCTAAGTTTGGGGTTTGCATCACCAGTGGGTTCTTATTAGGATTGTAGGTAATAGACGACCAAAGATGCTCGTAAGCCAATGCTAGCTTAATCGCTCTTAGCCGATAGATATAGTTGGGTGCGATAAGCTTGTCATATTCTGTAAATAGTTATGGTGTAGACATATTCTGCAAGTTTTAAATTGGTAGATTAGGATAATTTCATAGTAGATGTTCTTATAATATTAGTAAGGTTAAACTTTACTTTTCATTTTATTAATAAGCTCTCACTAGTTTCACATGTTTCTCCAAACCCAAAGCCTTTTGATTTCACTAGTGGGTGTTAGGACTCGTTTGTCTTGAGATTTTGACCTTAAGTTCGCTTAACAAGTCATAGCTCCATAGACGATGGATATATAATTCCTTATTGGTTGTATCATATACAATTTCTAACCCATGGTTTCTTGTCCTAATCTCATTTCGACCTTGAGTTTGCTTAAAAAATCAAAAGAGATTATTCGCTTATACCTACCATTTGCGACGGCTTAAGTATAATATATGTACCTTGAGTTTGCTCAATAAATACATATAGCCATCCTACCTCGTCTATTATATTTACTAATAATACTGCACATAACGTCACTAGCTTGAGTTTGCTAAACAACTAGAGAGTATACAAGTAATTTATTGGTATATAAATGGTAGATGACGACTTTATATTCAAGATTTATAATCTTTAAGATATTACATTGAGTGATATTGACTTATGAAATAATGCATTTCTTATGAAATACTCTCATGATTTAAGTGTCAAACACATTGGAAGTCATAGTATACGTATAATACGTATGTATTTATCCCTTATCTATTTAGGGTTTTGTAATTCCACCTTTAATTTATACGTTCATATTATATAAGTTTTATCTTATAACTTTTATAATTTAATTTACTTATATAGTAGTCTTATGTATAATACTATATTGATTAAATCTTATTTAACTAATTTAATTAATTAACATTTTATTTTATTTTATATTATTCAATTATAACATTTTATATTGAAATGTATACTATAACACTCATAGTTATACACATATATATTTTATATATTTTTTGTATGTGTGTATGTATATATTTTATTTATTAACAAATTTTAATTAATTTATTTAATTAAACTATTTTAGTTAAATGTTCTTAATTTCGAAAATTCTTTTATATATATATATACTTACGTCTTCTTAAATATTTCAAGGCAATATAACAAATATCTTATATACATTACACGTCTATATATATATTTAATTAATTAACATTTTAAGTAGTTTATTCATTTTATTAATCTTATTAATATTTATAATAGTTGAAATTTTATTTATTTTATTTTCAAAGCATTTTTGAAAAATTATATTATAACATTTATAATGTATTTCTTATTTTAAATTTAATTTATAATTTAAAATTTATTTTAACTTTAAAATAATTTTTAAAATTAACATAACGCTCGATTCAAATTGAGTCTTTTCTGTTAGGGGCAACCTTTGACTTACATAACTTTTCGGGCCAGTCGGTAGCTAGATAAGGTAGGGTACTTGATTATCCAGCCTACGACACTACCTTTCCAAATACCATACTGACTAGTTTGTAAGCTTAATCAGTTAACCCTAACATGACTAATTCAGACCGCATAAGCTATTGGGCTCTAATACCATTGTTGGAACTAGGCCAGCCTATAGCGGAGTAAATGGTTAAATTTTAAATATTTTAATCCATTTGGATATTATTGGGCCTATAAAGTTTAAGTTTATATAGACTTTATCTAAATTTATTTTAAATAAAATTAATATTATTTAATTTTATAAATAAGGTTTATTTATAATTAAGTTTGTATTATATTATATGATATGTCTATCATTTACACATATGTGTGTATGTGCACGTGCAATATAATAAGGTGTACACAGTTTGACATGCTCGTGTATAGATGTTGGGATATATAGTACAATGCACATGTTAGCCCCTTTGTATATAGAAGTGTTGTCAACATATATGTGTGTATGAATATATATATATATAATTTTATATATTATGAAATAAAAATTATAATACGTAAAACTTTATAAAATAATATATTTATATATATTAAATTAACATTATTTTAATATATTAAATTAATTTAAATATTTATATGTGCTTAAAATAATTTCAAATTTAATTTAATAAATTCGGCTAAACAGTCACACTCACTAGCTAAGGTGACATGTGAATGTTAATATTCGAATTATTTGATATTAACCACCGATTGAATTTACACCTATGAGCTACACAACTACAATGTCGAATACTCCAAATACCACTTGATTTAATTGAATTATACTTGTTATAAATTAATTAATACTTATATTTTTGAAATATTAATCATAAAGTTTTAATTGATTATTTGAATCGGTTTTAATATAACATGTATACAAAATTTATATATGTACATATCGATGTACATTTAAACTGGATTTATAATGTGCAAATATCGTTCGGGTTTGGAAACGTATACAGGCCCATTGGCTTATTAGTATAGCTAACCAAAATAGGTGGGGAGGGGTGTGATATTTTGATTTGAAAATATGAGTTTTGAACTGGCTTAAAAGAAGAGGTAAAAGTGAGATTTAGATCTCCGCTTTTCTCTCCTTTTCGTTTACTTTTCCTATTAAACTCAACACCTCCTTCGTTTTAGAGGGTACTCTCTAGCCTCCACCATCCCTACCTTAGCTGAAAATACTAGCTTCCTCCCTTCTTCATTTTCAACCTAAAATCAAATCAAAGTAAATCAAGCTGGGGTGATCTTTTCGGTTAGTAACTTTTCTAGAAGGGATTGAATCTAGTTTAAGGAGTTTCTCTAATTCAATATTCAAGTTATTAAATCTAGGCTACAGTTTAGATAATATTTGATTTATATCCAATTATTTATATATTTAATTATGCCATTGTATATGTATAGGTTAGAATTAACAATGATCACCGAACTATATATATGTATATGTGTAGGTATAAGTATAGGTAAATCAACATATCTCATACCAATTTGGTCAGCGATTAATATCGAACTATTCGAATACTAACGTTTACATGTCACTTAGTAGGTGGTGTGATATTTTGGCCAAATTTATCGCTACTTGGTTTTGGTAAAATCCAATTTTACTTTGTTAAGAGTTACCCGGTTGTGCTTTATTTATGCCAATTTTCTTAGTCAAAACTATATCGCTTTAGACTTATGTAATTTGGTAATGGTCAAAATTCCAATATCGTCCATATTTAACTCAATAGTCAAAACATAAAGTCCTTGGTTCAATAATAACAATTATTATTAACCGTACTGCTTTGGCCAGAAACTTTGACTTGGAGTTGACTTGAGTTGACCGTAATACTAACTCTATATAACCAAGGAGACGAATCCTCTTTTGAATACTGCTTTATTTCCAATACTTCCACTCGACTCAACTATAATCACTCGATGGACGCTATACTATGATTTGACTATATTCAAAGCAGTGCTTTCGTATTGAAGATCCATAGTATTCTCAAGTTGAGAGAACAGTGTAAATCAGTAACATCGATATTTTCTAATTGACCTTAGTTATATTAACCAATAGAAAACCATCGAGCGGTTCATTCCATAGTTATCCAATAACTATCAGTACATAACTCATATGTGCTCTCAACAGTCATGACTATGCCCAACTTTTAGAGTGCACTGCGTACTCTGGTCTCAATAGATACATCAATATCCAGTCTCGATGCATCTTGACCAGGGACATTTAAAATGGTATATTTGTTTTCACTGTGATAAACTACTCATGGTTACAATACTTTGTAATTACTATTACAAAACATAACATTTATGGATTTTTTATTAAATATACTTTTAGTTAAATTGATTAATTAATATAACACATTATATCAAGTACATAATAGAAAGAAAACACCTTTTATTTCGAACAAGATTGGTTATCGAGTTAGATATACATAACAAATTACATAATTGCCTCTAGGGCATACCTCTAACCCTATAAGTTCCAATGCTTCAAAAGTTATCACTAAGGTTTCTGATAAATAACATGCCGATGTAATCATGTTTATAAAAGAAAAGTAAGTTCAGATTGACCATATCATTCTCTTTATTACTTCACATAACTCCACAATCATATAAACATAAATCTATAAAATATAGCAAGTAAATGTAGGTAAAGAATCATCTCACTCACCTCTTCTTCTGTAACATCTCCTATCTAGAGGCCCAAAACTAAGCGCTACAGATGCTGCAGTCACCTATAGTATTAGCTTCTGGCGACTAAATACGGCTATGTTAATGGTATATATAATATCGAAAGCACTTGAATATGAAACAAAACACAGAATTCAAAACAACATTTCTTCATTAAATTTCAAAACAGACTTTCCATATTCTTAATACATAATCCCAACACGTTCCTAGGCATAGATAAAATATAATTATTACAAAATACGCCAACAGTGGTATATGAAGATACCCCCTTGGATGATCAGAGTCATACAGTCATAATTGACTTAATACAAACACAGCGGAAATACAACAAAACATAAAACTGCAACACCTAAATAGCTATCTGTTTGCCTCCTGCATGCCTCCGGTAGCCTTATTCGTCATCCTACTAAAACCTAAAAAAGACCTTAACCCCTCAGCCTACGCAAATCAATTTTGAGCACCCGAGAGTTTAAGGGGAAAACATAAACTTCGAGTCAGACATAAAACTTGTTGTGAATAATACTATAAATCCTGGTTTAATATGTTAAATGAGACCATGCCGCTTAGCGAAACGGGTTTCCCCTTACTAACATCCTTTTAAAACATATGTTTTGCAAAACCTTTTCCTACAACCAAAACTGGTTAAATACTGTAAAGCGTCATTATGTAAACATACATAGATATCAGGTAAAAAATGAACTATCTGTTCAAACACACAAGTTTTGTTTGGCTAACTTTTAACCTTTGGTTAACTCGGGCCTTCCAGACAATATAACAAAATTAATCTAACATCTGTTAGATACTCCTTATCTGGATGGTCTGTCCTTAACTATCTGTTAAATACTTCTCTTCTGGACGGTGTGTCCCTAACTTAATCATCTCCCATGTCTTCCTGATCCTAATGGTTTTTTGGGCTCACCAATAACCTACCTGTATACAAACATATATTCCTTTCGGTGTGTAATCATAATTTTAGTCTACCTGTGACCAAGCCCTAAACACTAGAATTTCGGACAATAATTAGCTGGGGAAAATAGCTAATGTATAGGGCACGACCCTATACCAGTCTCATCTGGTATTCTAATATCTGAGTCATTTTCACTTAGAGATCCCTTCCCATAATTTTCCTTGAAAACCTTTTCAAAATGATTTAAAACCTTTAAATCAAACTAATACAAGGAAAAAATATATAATCCTTATGCTTTACTGAAAATCACATTGCCATGTTAAATACACACACACACACATACACACACACTTTAGTCAAACCTTTGTTGATGAAAACATTTAAACATTTGAAAGTACACCTTTTGATTCCATTGAAAGTACCCCCTCTAAATCCTTTTGAAAGCATCTCTTTCAAAACCAAGTAAAACCCTTTATTTATTTAGGCCAAAACCTTTCCTTTCGAACCCATACTTCAACCCTTTCGAAACCATTGAAAATCGTCCTTTCGAAAGCATTAAAAACCTTAGACATCCTATCTTAAAACACTTTAAAACATTGCGTTAGAAAACCTTGGAAAAACTTTCCATTTCAACCTTTTCAAAACCATTCAGAAAATAGGACCTTCCGACCTCGTCGAAAGCTACCTTTCGACTCCATCGAAAGCTTTGCTTTCGACCCCTTCGAAACCATTCAGAAAATATTACCTTTTAAAAGCATTGTTATCCCGCCTTTTGGCAAGGCCGTAACACCAAGGAATTGACTAGTAACCAGTGACGACCCGTCCCAGAGATCGGTTATATACGGGCTCACTACGAATATCGATGAATTTTGTCCGAGTCTGGATCGAGCCAAAATTGGTAGGACATGACAAGCTAAGCAATGGGAGCTAACGTTTCAAATCTCAAGTCAATCAGAGTTCGTATGCTCGAGTTATGAGCGATACAAGATTGGACGAAAATCAATTGCAGATCGACTCGCTCCTTCGACTCGCTTCGCAGCACTCAAGAGAAGCCAACTTCGACTCGCTCCAGTTTGAAACCATCGAAAGCGCATACTTCGACTCCACTGCTTAGACCTCCCAGAACGCCCCACTTCGACTCGCTCTCCCAGTGCAAACTTCGACTCGCTCTCCCAGTGCTAGCTTCGACTCGCTCTCCCAGTGCTAGCTTCGACTCGCTCTCCCAGTGCTAGCTTCAACTCGCTCTCCAAAGCTTACTTTGACTCGCTCGAAACAACATCCAGGACAAAGTAAAACTCAAGTGCCACGTCATCGAGTCGAACGGAAGCGAGTCGAAGGAAACAGCCTACCGAAAACTCCATTTCGTATCGATCATATCTCCCAATCTGCAAGCCCAAATGCTATGAAATTTTCACAGAAGACTATGTGCATGCAAAAGAATGTCCACGCCAAATTTCGACTCCATTGGATGAAATCTTGAGTGAGTCGAAATCTGCTCGTGTCGATCATGAATCGGACCGAAACTTCACGGGCTTGGGCGTGCGGGCCTGGTCATGTGCCAGAGAGGGTCTCCCGAGATCTGGGCGAAATACCAGCCTCCTACACCTATAAATAGACCCCCAAAGCCAACAAAAAAGGGGTTCTTCTTCCTCTTTGAGATCTCCAACGCCCGGACTCCGCCAGATCTAGATATAAACTCAATTGCTGCTGCCATAAACAAGATTCACTGCTGCAAATCACAATTGACTGCTGTAAAACATTGAATTCACTTGTAAACACAAAAGAAAATTCAATAAAGCAAACTACTTCATAGTGGACGTAGGCTATACGCCGAACCACTCTAAATTCTTGTGTCTCCTTGCACTTTAATTATTCTCATTTCTGAAATTTGGAGTCTTTGTTAGATAATTTATCTTTTTTCATTTAATTTCTTCACTTTATCTCTTCAAAGACTTCCGAAGAGTGTTGTGCCCAATTTTGGTACAAACACTTTGGTGCTTTCACTGAGAGAAACCCAATTTTCCTCCCACTCTTTGGATGTCCTATCTATATTGGATTGCATAAATCTAAGAAGAAGATCCAGATCTAGAACTTTGAAGCCCTTCCATTCTATTCAGATTTGCAATCAGATCTAGGAAAGGACTTCGCCAATTCATTATGGTGAGCACACGTACCACCTCTGCAGCTGCTGATTAAGGAACACGGGACCGACAAAACCCCGTGCAATCACCTCCATCCAACCAAAATGCTGCAGGACCTTCAGATCCATCAGGTCCAATCACTAGACAAGAATTCCAAACATTGCTTCAAGAGTTGACCCAAGTCGACAACAGCTAGCGGAAGAACTACGCGCCAACACAGAGTTGACTAACCAGCTAAATCGCCAAAGGCGAAGAAGATCTAGAGGAGACCAAGGTTCTCACTCCTCCACAGAAAGTTCAGCCTCCTCCGATGGTCAAACTAGATCCACACGTCCACGGTTAGGTGGAAGCTACACCCAGGCCATAGGACACCAACCTGCTTCGAACCTTGGGCAACCTAGAGCTGGACCATCCACTAGTCTCCGCACAAAACCTTCAACTTGAGGAGGAGCTGCTCCTTATCATGTTACCGGCAACATTGCTACTACCACCACTACCGGACGGGGAGGTGACGCTGGATACCAAGCTGATCCTCAACGTAGCCAACGAGGGAAGACTCCAGAGCCTTATGTCCCTGAGGATGTTGAACCAAGAAGGCGAAACACGGACCGTCAACCGCGTCCGGTCCAGACTCGCGCTGTGGAACCCGACCACACCTTGGCACAACATGCTCCAAGTGTCCGAACACCAGATATACCGGCGATGATCCGCCAAATGATCCGTGAAAGTCAGAGTCTCTCTAATGTTGACTGGGGAATCTCCCGAAGTCATACGCCTTTCACCGATGATGTTTTATACGCTGAACCACCTCGGCACTTCAGGATGCCAGCTTTGCCAGTTTATGAAGGAAGTTCCGATCCTAATCGACATGTCCTGAAGTACGAATGGCTGATGAATGCTGCTAGAGCTGATAACGCAGTAAAGTGCCGTAGTTTCCCCATTTCCTTAGGGGGCATCGCTACCATGTGGTTCACTCGTTTCCCACCGCGATCCATCTCTAACTTCGACCAGATGGCCACCAAGTTTGTCGAACAATTCTGTATGCATGTGGCGAGGCCAAAGGACGTTAACACTCTGTCTAGTGTTACACAAGCTCCCGGAGAAACACTTAGACGTTACTTGGAGCGATTCCACGCTGCGTGTGCAGAAATAAGCAATCCCAACGATAACTCTACCCTGATGGCTCTGACTAAGGGGATTGATGCTGATTCCGAGTTCGGAAGTTGGTTAGCTGGGAAACCACCTGCGTCATTGGACCGTTTCTATTCCAAGGCATCCCAATTCCTGAGAAGGGAGGATGCAAAACAGTCTAGAAAGTAGGATGACGTAGGGCCCAACATTGAAGGTATCCAGAGTAACGTCGTTGTTAAGCAGTCCGGGGATAGTTCTGGAAAAATTCAGTTGAACGCCCAAAATAAACAGAATCAACAGAGGGACAATATAAACCAAAACAAAAAACGCGATCAAGATCGTGGACCACGGCGTAGAGCTTCCATGTACGATAATTACACTCCATTGAACACGTCATTGGAGAATGTATATTTGCAAACCTGCAATACCATGCAGTATAAGAAGCCTGCCCCAAAACCACCAACTAAAAGACAAATCCAAACAGGAAAGTTCTGTAGATTCCATGAGAGTTATGGCCACAACACCAATGAGTGTCGTCACTTACAAGACCTCATTGAAAAACTAATACGAGAGCAGAAGTTGGATCAGTATGTACGGGCGCCGCAATCCGGTGGTGCGGGCCCATCAAATCAGAATCGTGCACCGAACCAGGAAAGACATGAAGAACCCGCTCGTGCGGACGGGAGGTTGGTCATCAATACAATAAGTGGTGGTCCTCACCCAGCAGATCGAAGCTGGAAGGAAATGGAGTCGTATGCCAGTTCTATCAGGCATGCGAACTTCGAGTGTTGCAGTAGCTTTGATGAGGGGCTCCGGCCAAGCAACAGAAAACGATGACGGATGACATCGTGTTCAGGAGTAGAGACGCAGATAAAATCGAAGCTCCTACTATCGATCCACTGGTCATCTCAGCACAAGTAGGTCCCGCTTGGATAAAAAGGATCCTAGTTGACAGTGGAAGCTCTGTGAATATTTTGTTCAAGCGAGCTTATGATCAAATGAAGATGGAAACCGCAGACTTGAAGCCCTGTCAATCTCGAGTCCATGGTTTCAATGGAAGTGCCACAATCCCCACTGGGATGGTGGAACTGCCAGTAGAGTTGGGAGTTGGAGAACGTCGGAGAGTACGGATGTTGCAGTTCATCGTTTTGGACATAGACTCCCCTTACAATGCTTTCTTGGGCCGACCAGCCCTCGCTGAATTCAGAATAGCCATTGCCCCATGGTGTTTGACCTTAAAATTTCCCACTGATCATGGAATAGGAATCGTTCAGGGAGATCAGGCCACTGCCAGAGCCTGTTATGTTGCTGAGCTGCGGGAGGCGCAGCGAAAGGAGAAGGGAAAGGGCATAGAGGAATCTCTCTGCGTCCGTTTCGCCGATAATTGACAATCAACGCCCGGGCCTAGGCCCGGGCACCCCAACCAATTCCTCAAGGATCTTGACCCAAGAGAGACTGAAGACGAGGGAGAATCTAAAGAAAGTCAAGCATCCCCGGTCGAGCTAACGATTGATGTCCCAATTGACAATAACGATGATTCAAAAATGATAAAGATTGGATCTCAGCTAAGCCAGAAAACTCAAGAGGAATTGGTTGAATTTCTGTGGGCAAATCTTGACGTATTTGCCTGGACACATTCTGATATGTGTGGGATCTCGCCGGACATCGCGAGCCACACTCTGAACATTGACCCGCGGCATGTCCTGGTCAAACAAAAAAGGCGCGGTATGGATCCAAAGAGATATGCCGCCCTTAAAGAGGAAGTAGAAAAGCTTGAAGCGAACATATTCATTTGGGATGCGCTATATCCTGAATGGGTGTCAAACCCCGTGCTCGTCCGAAAGCCAAACGGGAAGTGGAGAACATGTGTCGACTATTCCGATTTTAATAAAGCGTGCCCCAAAGACAGTTTATCGCTTCCTAGAATTGATCAGCTAGTGGATTCGACGGCTGGACATGAACTCTTATCCTTCATGGACGCGTATTCAGGCTACAATCAGATATCGATGCATTTACCCGATCAAGAACACACCAGCTTCGTAACCAACCTGGGACTTTACTGTTACAAGGTTATGTCATTCGGACTCAAGAACCCCGGGGCTACTTACCAACGGTTGGTCAATCGGATGTTCGCTAATCAAATTGGGAAGACAATGGAAGTATATGTAGACGACATGCTTGTGAAGTCACGACTCTCCACCGACCATGTAAAGGACCTGGAAACTATGTTCAACATACTTCAGGATTACAAGATGAAGCTTAACCCACTGAAATGTCACTTTGGAGTTGCATCCGGAAAGTTCCTTGGGTTCATCGTTAACGCCTGGGGAATCGAAGCCAATCCCAAAAAGATTTGGGCAATCAGAAATCTTGAAACTCCCAAAACTATAAAGCAAGTCCAGAGTCTCAATGGAAAGGTAGCAGCATTGAGCAGGTTCATTTCAAAATCCACTGACAAATGCATCCCCTTCTTCGATCTGATTCGAAAAGGGAAACGAAACTTTGAATGGACCACGGAATGCGAGGGCGCTTTCCAAGCACTAGTTCAACATCTGTCCACACCACCAATACTGTCAAAGCCTATCGATCATGAAAAGTTGTTTGTATATTTGGCGATATCAGAAAACGCTATCAGCGATGCATTAATCCGAGAAGAAGACAAGATACAGAGGCCAATATACTATGTCAGCAAACGATTGACTGGGGCTGAAAGAAATTATCCGAAGCTGGAAAAGTTGGCTTACTGCCTTGTCATTGCATCAAGAAAACTCCGACCATACTTCCAGGCACATTCCATTATTGTTTACACCGACCAGCCGTTACGACAGGTCCTTTCGCGGCCTGAGACGTCTGGTAGGTTACTCAAATGGAACATCGAACTGAGCCAGTTTGACCTTACTTACGCTCCGAGATGGGCCATACAAGGACAAGTCCTAGCCGATTTCATAGCTGAATTTACCATCCTAGAGGACTTGCCCGAAGCCAGTGAATCCCCCGAATACGTCTGGAAACTTTATACCAACGGAGCATCAAACGACCGGTGTTCAGGCGCCGGTATTGTGCTTGAAACTCCCGAGGGTCGATCCATATGTTATGCCTTAAAGTTCAATTTCCATGCGACTAATAATGAAGCTGAGTATGAAGCCCTCCTAGCTGGCTTGAAGCGTGCTAAAGATTTGAGAATTATCGCAGTAGAAATTTATTATGATTCACAATTAGTTGTGTGTCAGGTACGAGGAGAGTATCAAGTGAGAGATCGAAGGTTGGCTGCTTACTTAGCTCGAGTTAAGGAAGTACTAGACCATTTCGATTACTACGCCATCTACAGTATACCTCGAGAACGCAACCAAAAGGCCGATTCATTGGCAAAGCTAGCCAGCACGGGCGAAGCTCAACAAATGGGACTCATTCCCGTAGAAACGCTATCTTCCCCAAGTATCGACCGGGCGGAAATGAACCGGGTATGCGAAATCGTCCCCGAAAAGGATTCATGGATGACTCCACTCAGAAATTACATTAAGCACGGAACCCTGCCGGAGCACAGGAGTGATAAAAGATAGGTCTTTCGAAAGGCCTCAAGATTTACCATCCAGAATGGACTCATGTACAGAAGGGGATACTCAGTTCCCCTACTCCGATGTATCGCTCACGATGAAATTACACAAGTGTTACGCGATGTGCATGAGGGAGAATGTGGCGATCACACCGGAGGGCAAGCACTTGCCAAGAAAATACTTCGCTATGGATATTACTGGCCTACCGTGAATCGTGATGCGTTGGACTATGAAAAGAAATGTGATAGGTGCCAGAAATATGCCCGAATCCCTAGGGCTCCTCCTACTGAGATAACGCAAATGGTCAGCCCATGGCCATTCGCAATGTGGGGCATCGACATCATCAGTGCTCTACCTCTGGCAAAAGGTGGTGCGAAGTATGCCATCGTCGCGGTTGATTACTTTACAAAGTGGGCTGAAGCCGAAGCTCTTGCTACCATTACAACGAAGAAAGTAATCAACTTTGTGGTTCGTAACATCATCTGTCGATTCGGTCTACCACACACCATTATTACGAACAACGAAACCCAATTCGACAGTGCTAAATTCAAAGATTTCTGCAAACGATTTCACATCCAAAAGAAATTCTCCACAGTTGCACATCCTCAAGCAAACGGGCAGGTCGAAGCAGTTAATAAAGTTATAAAGTCCATCCTAAAGAAACGACTGGAAAAGGTCGGGGGCAAGTGGGTCGATGAACTTCCTATGGCTCTATGGGCTTACCGAACAACCCACAAGATGGCGACCGGCCACACTCCGTTCTTTCTTCCTTACGGTTCAGAGGCCGTTATCCCAGTCGAACTAGAAGTACCTTCTCATCATGTGACATACTATGATCCAAAGACAAATGCCATATTACTTGCTGAATCTCTCGATCTACTAGATGAGAAGCGTGAAGAAGCTGATTTGAGGGCAGCTGCGCATCGAAGTCGAGTCGCCCGATTGTACAACGCCAAGGTCCATCCGCGAACCTTCGAACTAGGCAATCTCGTCTTAAAAATAATCTATCTGGTTCCTTCACATATGAAGCCGACATGGGAAGGACCGTATGTTATTGAACGAAGGCTCGGAGATGGCACGTTCAAGTTATCGACCGTCGACGGTCTTACCCTGCCAAGAGCTTGGAATAGCGAGAGCCTTCGCCACTATTACACCTGACAGGCTATCTTTATCCATTTAGTTTACTTTCCTTTTCTGCAATTTGTTTATGCATTTTGAAATTAGAACTTCTAATAAGGCAACTGACTTTTCCATACATTCTTATTTCAGCAATAAAATGCAACCTCTTCGAGCCAGAGCTGTGATTTACTTGAAATACTTCATATGACCATCACTATGCACGGAGAGCTAAGTCTCATCATACGGTGGGATTTATTCAAATAGAGAGTGGCTGCGATGCAACCAATCACTCCCTAAGTGAAACCCGACCCCGGGGGCAAGCCATCATATCAAAGTCAAAAAAGGGATTGATACACAACAATCCTTCATCAACTCTGTATTCCCAGAATGCGAAGCGGAGTATAAACATTCAACTCCGAACTCCCAGAGCGCGAGTCGAAGTATAAACATTCAACTCCGAACTCCCAGAGCGCGAGTCGGAGTATAAACATCCAACTCCGTATTCTCAGAGTGCGAAGCGGAGTATAAACATTCAACTTTGAACTCCCAGAGCACGAGTCGGAGTATAAACATTCAACTCCGAACTCCCAGAGCGCGAGTCGAAGTATAAGCATCCAACTTCGTATTCCCAGGGTGCGAAGCGGAGTATAAACATTCAACTCCATATTCCCAGAGTACGAAGCGGAGTATAAACATCAACTCCGTATTCCCAGAGTGCAAAGCAGAGTATAAACATCCAACTCCAAGTTCCCAGAGCGCGAACCGGAGCATAAAACATCGACTCCGAGTTCCCAGAGCATGAACCGAAGTATGATCATCAACTCCAAACTCCCAGAGCGCGAGTCGGAGTACAAGTGCCAATTCCAGGTCCCCAGGTAGCGGACATATGATTGAAACTCAAACCAGCGTAACCAACCGCCAATAAACAAATGAGGATCCTCGGAGTGCGGACATGATCATCGACGATCGGACAAGCGTGAATAAACCACTCAATCCCCGTTTGTCTCAAACGCCCATCCAGCGGCACTAGACTCAGCATGCTATAAGAAAAGGGGCAATCGCTGATTTATGTTTTACAACATACCACAAAGACTGGGGGGGCAAGACTTAAGCATCGACCATCGACTAAAGCAACTGTGACGTCAAAATTCAACTCGCTTCCCGGTCGCAAACCATGTCCACAGTTTTCGAACTTGGCGAACAAAAACGAACTTGATTCGAAAGCTAAAAAACTTCATAAGTACACTTCAGATATTGAAACACTTGGACAAATACACAATAGAAGTCAAAAAAGAAAAAGTTTCATTTCTATTGATTATAGAAGAAGTTCGTGTACAAGTTTCCAAAAAATTCCTACTAGCAGGAGCCGAACCCGCATCTATACACGGCTAACAAAATGCAAATCAAAATACACCGGAAGAGCATGCCTAATCTCTCTTCTTCCTTGGCTTCCTCCTCGGTGTGGACCCGCTGGAGCCATCGCCAATCTTCCTCTTCGAGCCTTTGCTTTTCGGCAGTTGATCTTCAGGCGAGGGCATTATGTCGATGTCCTCCTCCGAACTCGTATGAATAATAATGCTCCCTACGAGCGGAGTCGAAGGAACATGATCGAATATAGAAGGTGGAACAGGCATGTCGGTGAGAAAAACAGCACCACCGGGAGATATCATTCCGAGCAGAGTAGGTCCCGATGCTGCCATCCCACCTCCGAAGCTTCCACCACGAGCCGCTGCCACCATTTCAGCATCAATTTGAGCAAACATCTCCTCTTCGGTTATTGCTCGAGCCCCGCTGGGGGCATCGGCAGTTGGCATTGAAGAGCTTGTAGCAGGATCAGTTCCGCTCATAACAGGTGGCAAGTCAGCAAGGGGATCGCCGTGACGGCGGAAGAGTTCATTCATTAGTTGTTCGTCAAATGCCATTGTACTCCCCTGCATATCATCGATCGGGGCAGCTGTGCTCACGGCGGTCGCTTCGGTCATGATAGCCTCCTGCGTCTGATGTAATTCTCGAATGGCAGGGGCATGTGCGGTGCAACGTTGATCACTGGACAAAGAATAAAAGAATTGTTAGAACTTAAACTCGATCGAAGACTTCGACTCATGAAAGACATGTGGAATGTTCGGAGTACCTTCCTCAGTTTGGCTTGTAAGCGACGGGGCGGCTTCAGTCGCTTGTGCCGTAGTCGGAGGCATCTGCGGCTGATCCGGGTTATAGGCAGGAAAGCTTGAGGACCAACCGCAGGCAAAGATTCAGGCTGGGTTGACACCGGAAGATCAAGACTTGCATCATGATGTTCAACCCCTGAGCCTTCTCCTACTTCCAGGTGCTGGGTGTCGAGCCTCTCCTTCTCATAGGAGATCATAGAATCATGGAGAATCTTCTTTTCGTCATCAGTTAACAGATGATTCTCAAGCTCGAATTCATCCACAGACTCACCCTGGTGCGCCTCCTTCTTTTCCTCAACCAGTTGACCCCAAGCACTGTGGAGATGCGTCGAATAATCATCGAGCCAGGCCAGACCCCTGTGCCTCAGTACGTTAGCGTTATAGACAACGAGGAGGTCTTCAATGTCGGCCTCTAGCCTGGACTTGGCCAACTTCACCCTCTCCTCGACCTCAGTCTCCACCTTTTGGACTTTAGCCACCACCGCATCTCGTTCTCCCCTGAGCAGAACAGCCTGATCGCACGCCTCCTGGGTTGCGTTATTCGCATCGTCTTTTTCTTTGACCAAACTGGCAAATTTGGCTTTGAGTTCATTAAGCTCCTTGACCGCCGCATCCCGCTCGGCGATAACTTTGGAGTTCCGGTGGCCCATCTCCTCCACCAGGGCGATGTGTTTCTGCCCCAACCTCTCCATCTCCACCTTCGCTTCATCAGCCTTCTTAATGGCCTCGATCTCGGATTTCTGAGAAGACTCAGACTCAACAGAAAGTACCTGAATAATACGATCCCATTTTGCGAGCTCGGTCTCCATCTTCTCGATCTCTTTAGCCCGCTCGAAGGCCACTTTAGAAGCTTTTTCGGCAGCATTTGCCCACTCTCTGTACTGGGTGTATATATCATGAATGAAGTCATGCATCGTGTTCTCCACCCCAGATGGAATCCTCTTTAGGTGTGGTGGGAAGACATAGCCATCAAAACAGATATTTGGAAAATCCTTCTTCATTTGTGCCAACTTAAGGGCCCCTTCTCCAGTGGAATCAGTGGGAACCTGCTCCGTAATTAACGAGGCTGTAGTCTCGACTCTCTGAAGATGAGTCTTAGATCTGGAAGTGTGAGAAGACGGCCTGTGACGAGGAGGGTCTGGTGGATTTGAAGTTTGAACAGGAGGAGGAGATGGAAGTCTAGGAGGAGGAGAGCGCGACCTAGACCGATGTCTATACTCCCTATCCCTATCACGCCCGTATCTATCCTGGTGGGAGTACTCGCGGTCGCGATCTCTGTCTGAGTCCCTCCTGCGGGAATCATAATAACCAGAAGCCTTTCGGGCCGAGCGAAGGTTACCGAGCATAGATCCTCTCCTAGACATAGTACCTGAAAATGATAAACGAAGAAAGAGTTAGTAACTTCCTAAGGCAGGCGAAGCACAGTTGTGAATCATGTAGTGTAGTGAAGTGTATGCATGTGCAATCCCCTGACCATCCGGAAATGTCAGCCGCACTCGTAGCAAGCGACCCGATCAGTTCATGAACACTATTGAGCTCCTCCATCCCGGCATCGTATTGAGATGACACAAAGTCCGGAATCGGAACATCAGAAGTCCCTTAAAAAGATTCCCAACCGGCGGGGGAGGAGCCTTCGCAATTCTAATCCCCGGGACGGGCAAAGACACGACCACAGATTTAAATCTCCCGGATTTAGAGCGCTTGTGAGCAGCAGCCTTGCCTTGTCTTTTTCCTTCGGAATCCTGAACATCGGAAGGGGGCTCGGCCGGGAGCTCGGTATCGGTGGGTGTTCTTTCTAGATCAGCTTCTTCGGTGATCACAACTGCGGGCACTTTGCGCTTCACGCGTTTCTTCGAGGCCACTCTATGTACCACATCCAGGTGTATGTTGTGTCTTCGTTCTATCAGCCCGACAGCCCTCAAATTCCTATCGGTCAGGACTAAGTCTATGTGCCTCTCTTTTCCCGGAAAAGTTTGAAGAATCCGAACAAGCTCTTTGAAGTACGCACCATCAGGACGAGAGATTGCGGCTGTAAGAAAGGAAAGGTGTGTCAGTTTTGAAGTCAGTTACTAGTGTCTCCCAGATTCAAGAGAGAGGTGGCAGCACTTACGTCTATCTAACCACCGCCTAGCAAATCCAAGGGGGCACCGAACGTAGAACCATTCGGATTTATAATAACTTAGCCTTCCCCAGGAACCCAGCAAAATGTGGCAGTTTCTGACTGCCTCCAGGAAGGCGAAAGAAGGGCTATCTCCGCGGCTCTTGATGTTGAATAAATATCTGATTTCGATCGGCTTCGACGGTCGAAAGAGGATCTCCATAAATAGGATGAAGGTGCTGTTCAACAAGGCATACCCGTTGGGATGTAGCTGAGACGGAGCTATGCCAAGAAACGATAACGTCTCCCTTATATAGTCATTGAAGGGAGGAAGTGTCTCCGCCGTGCAAGCATGACGGTTGAAAGCAGTAAACCCTTCTGGGGGATAATGCGGCCTGTCCTTCGGCCCAGGAAGTAACACGTCGTCAATTGACAAACCGTGCCTTAAACAGATCCGGCCTAGCATGTCTTCAGAGATACCTGACGGCACCGAATCAGGTGGACTGCAAATAAACCGAGCCCCTAGACGCTCATTCGGAGCTTGCTCAATAACTTCAGCTTCTATAACCGGTATCTCAATAGTTGGAGGAACAGAACTTGGGAATTCCGGCTGCTGAGAACTTGAAGGATCCATAACTAGCTAGCTTATAAAAAATCATTGTTAAACTGACAAATAACATTCGTGCATCCCCCAATGTAAAGTATGTGGGCGTGTTGTGCAGTGCAGTACTGTATATTATTTGGGAAGATAAACCGGATTAAGGAAAACGTGTAAACGACGGGACTTCGAAATTCAGTGGGAGGGACCGTCATCGCTAACTGTCACAACCATGCCATCCAGTTATTAGCTATCAGTCCGAGTTAAAATGTGCTATAATTTTAGTATGTTCCAGTTTCATCGACGAACTTCAATAGGCAATTAGGTGTACGATGAAACAATTAAGTCCGGTTAAGCAAGTCTGAAGCTCATCGGAGTTAAGTGGTCAAAGGCACTAGAATTTTCGGTATCATCAAAATTAGATCAATGGTCAATCATCAAAAGATCAGGTTCAGGACAATCACTCAGGTTCAAGTTCAAATCAGGCTCGAGTTTGAATCGATTGTTCAGGATTATGCAGTTCGACTCGGTCCGAAACCACGTCCTTCGACTCGGTCCAAGACCATGTCTTTCGACTTGATCCGAAGCCACGCGCTTCGACTCGCTTTGAAGCCTCGACTTCGACTCAGTCCAAGACCACGTCTTTCGACTCGGTCCGAAGCCACGTGCTCCGACTCGCTTTGAAGCCTCGACTTCGACTCGCTCCCGAGGCCACGCGCTTCGACTCGATCCAAAGCAGCCACTTCGACTCGATCCAAGACAGCTGCTTCGACTTGACCCAAGGCCATCCACTTTGACTCGATCGGAAGCCCCCATTTCTAGTCCATCCGATATAGCCCCTTCATATCGATCCACAGATACCAAGCGTTCGACTCAATGCGAAGCTCCACCATCGATCGATACGAAGACCTCCGCCTCATCATCTCGAAGCCCCTGCTCCAGATCGACACGAAGCTAAAACCAAGGGCTTTTCGATCGGTCGCGGTACTGATAGGTTTGGTGTTAGGAATCGAGTCTCCTCGTTTACATGTAGATTCGCTTATTGGATTACCTAAATTTGTTAATTGGTTCGAGTAATTGAAGGTGTAAGTCAGTTCGAGGACGAGAGTGCTTTTTCTTCTTTGCTTTTCCGAGTCTCAAAGCGATACGAAGGCAAGAAAGATAAAGGTGAAAGGTAAAAAGTGAAAAAAACGGCTAAGTATGGAGTATTTATATGGACTCGAAAGTAAGGGGAATAACCGATTCGAATTCCAGTGGGGTCGAACACGTGCTTCGACTCCCTCTTTAGTGCACTGATGCAGAGCTCCCTTTCGTATCGCTCCTTTGACTCCATCCCCGTGACTAGTTCGACTCCCTCATGCAGCAATAAAAGACATCACTTCGACTCCGTCTTTCCATCGACTCGCTCCTTTGTCTCTGGTGCGTTTCGACTTCGACTCCTATGCTGTTCGAATCCAAGACCAAGTCGAACATCCTGTTCGAATCCATCAGGGAGTCCACGTCGACTCGCCCCACTTCGACTCACTCAGTTCGAGTCCGTCATCAAGTTGAACAAGCGCTTCGCATCCATAAATCCAATAAAAATTATCTTCGATGTTTCAATCCTTCACATCGATTCAGGAGAGGATCGTTACGAAGGAACATTCAAAAACAACCGTCAAGCGTTGTTGCAACGAACTTCACATCGGTTCAGGAGAGGATCGATACGGAATTCAAAAAACAATAAACTAACAATGACTCGAGAACATGCAAATGTCAGTGGGAGTCAGGCTAACATATATGCATAAATGTCGGACCAATATTCAATATTCCAGATTTTCAGGAATCATAAATTCATCTAATAACGATTACAACGGCAAATGGGTAACCGCTAGCATACAGCAATCGGTTGCAACAATACATGGTATAGCAGTCAACGGTTTACATTATCAAGAAGAACGGTCAAAGATTATAGTTTTCATCGACGAAACAATAACTATTCAGAGTAGAAATGGCAGTATTTCAAAGCATGTCATGTTCCCACAAGACGTACTTTGGGGGGCAAATGTTATCCCGCCTTTTGGCAAGGCCGTAACACCAAGAAATTGACTAGTAACCAGTGACGGCCCGTCCCAGAGATCGGTTATATACGGGCTCACTACGGATATCGATGAATTTTGTCCGAGTTCGGATTGAGCCAAAATTGGTAGGACATGACAAGCTAAGCCATGGAAGCCAATGTTTCAAATCTCAAGTCAATCCGAGTTCGTATGCTCGAGTTATGAGCGATACAAGATTGGACGAAAATCAATTGCCGATCGACTCGCTCCTTCGACTCGCTTCACAACACTCAAGAGAAGCCAACTTCGACTCGCTCCAGTTTGAAACCATCGAAAGCGCATACTTCGACTCCACTGCTCAGACCTCCCAGAACGCCCCACTTCGACTCGCTCTCCCAGTGCAAACTTCGACTCGCTCTCCCAGTGCTAGCTTCGACTCGCTCTCCTAGTGCTAGCTTCGACTCGCTCTCCAAAGCTTACTTCGACTCGCTCGAAACGACATCCAGGACAAAGTAAAAATCAAGTGCCACGTCATCGAGTCGAACGAAAGCGAGTCGAAGGAAACAGCCTACCGAAAACTCCATTTCGTATCGATCATATCTCCCAATATGCAAGCCCAAATGCTATGAAATTTTCACAGAAGACTACGTGCATGCAAAAGAATGTCCACGCAAAATTTCGACTCCATTGGATGAAATCTCGAGTGAGTCAAAATCTGCTCGTGTCGATCACGAATCGGAGCGAAACTTCACGGGCTTGGGCGTGCGGGCCTGGTCACGTGCCAGAGAGGGTCTCCCGAGATCTGGGCGAAATACCAGCCTCCTACACCTATAAATAGACCCCCAAAGCCAACAAAAAAGGGGTTCTTCTTCCTCTTTGAGATCTCCAATGCCCGGACTTCGCCAGATCCAGATCCGAACTCAATTGCTGCTGCCATAAACAAGATTCACTGCTGCAAATCACAATTGACTACTGTAAAACATTGAATTCACTTGTAAACACAAAAGAAAAATCAATAAAGCAAATAACTTCATAGTGGACGTAGGCTATACGCCGAACCACTCTAAATTCTTGTGTCTCCTTGCACTTAAATTATTCTCATTTCTGAAATTTGGAGTCTTTGTTAGATAATTCCTCTTTTTTCATTTAATTTCTTCACTTTATCTCTTCAAAGACTTCCGAAGAGTGTTGTGCCCAATTTTGGTACAAACAAGCATTAAACCTTTAAAACATAATCCTTTCGGAAGCTCTTTGGGCTCAATTTAAAAACATGTGGAAAATCCTCTTTTAAAACCTTTCGACCTCTTCGGAAGCTTAGCCTTCGACCCCTTGAAAGCTCCCCTTCGAAAGCTTTGCTTTCGACCCCTTCGAAAGCTTAAAAACCTTTTATTTTAAAATAATAGGCTCCATCCTTTTTAATACTTTAAAACACCTCTTTCGAAACCTTGGGTTATACTTCAATTATAAATAAAAAGGCAAAACAGCTAAGTCGAAAGCTTCCTTTTGAAAGCATGGGAGAGGCGACTGGGTTTTTAAAAGACAAGTATACATTTCGACCTTGTCGAAAGCATGACTTCGAAAGGTTGAAAGGCGGCAGCTAGGGGATTTCGACCCCTTCGAAAGCTTGTTTACCTTTCGACCTTGTCGAAACCTTTAAACCTTTGTTTTAAATATTTGACCTGGTCGGAAGCAACCTGTAACGACCCGAAATTTTAGATATTTGAAATTGGAATATTTAATTGATTTTAAATATTTAAAATTTAATTTTTAACTTGAATTTCAAATATAACTATTTATTGGATAATTTAAGTATTGAATTTAATAATTGAAAATTGGTTAAAAATATTGAATCTTGAATTTTAAGCTCGATAAAAATAATTTAAAGGCTCATAAAATTTATATTTATAATAATGAAGAAAATAAAACTTTTTAAATTGAATTTAAAAGTGATTTGTTCGGTTTTAAAAATATATCGTTTAAATTGACATTTAAAAATAGCCTTCCGTAGCACAGTCTCGTAATTCGACGAAACCAGTTCCATTGGATCCGTAATAGTGTATTATTATCGGATTTCAAATTTCGTTGTGTTTGGAGTTATCGTTTGCTCGTACGGAATAGAAACGCACTGAAATTAATATCGAAAATTCAATATAATAATTGGGTCCAAAAAGCTATCTTCTCCATACGATCGAATTAGGACTCAAAACTTTTTCCATTGCATTTTAAATAGGGGTATAACATTACAAAGGCCTAGCGGCACGTCTCGTTAGGGGTTTGAAATTTTGAGCTACGAAATCGAGACGATTTGAAATTTAAATAATGTATATATATTTATTTGATTTACCATATTCATGTCAGCCATACTTTCCTTCAACTCAAACACTGTACACCCATTCATACATGCAAAACATCATGTCTCCTTTTCTTTTAAAAACCATGTTTTCCCCCCCCCCTTTAAACAACCAATTACAGGAAAAAAAAGATGAAAAAATATATGAAGTTCAAAATCGATATTCCTCTCCTCAAATCTCAAAACCGCATACGTTTTCTCAAACAAAAAATGAAATCAATTAACAGAAGAAAAAATGAACCACACTCGTCATTAAATTGCGTGTGAGAAGGAGATGGCCGCGATTCGAAGGCACGGCTGCAGGGGAGGGAGGCGCTCGCGAATCTGGAGTCGAGATCGGTGGTCGTTCGAAGGCATTTTCTCGACTTGGAGTTAATCAGAGTAGGCGAAGTGGTGGACGACGATAATGTTTGATGGGGGGACTGGAGCTCGCGCGCTTGTGGGGGAAGTGATAGTCTCGTGAGTGGGAGGTGCACGATTCTCTTTCAAGCCGCGATAGTATAAAAAAAAATCGTGCATGCAACCTGGAAGGAAAAATCGCGTGAGGAAGAAGAAGCTCAGTCTTTTATTTTTTTTGGTTTTGTATTGGTTTGGGCTGTGGGCCGAATCAAAAGTAAAAAATATATATAAAGAAGGTCGGCGTGAACTAAGCAATGGCAGGTCGGGCTTGGGAGGATTAAGGTACTTAGTTTTATCTGTTTGAATTTTTAGAGTATGTAACAAATTTATAGGGTTAACAATGCTATAGTTACAACCATTATATATAATTTACTTTTGTCTTTCGGCTTTGGTTATAAAATTATAAATTCACTTAGATATATATATATATACATATATATATAAGAATAGGATTAGAAACGATAGTTACTTATGTAGTTTATGTTAAGTTCGGTAGTAGTTAATGAATTTGTAATTAGAATGTTAGTTATAAATTCAAAATTTGATAGCTTATAAAATCGTAACTCTCTCATATTAGGTTTAAATTAAATTCGGGTTGTCGCTTTACGTTCGTAGTAGCGAGGTCTTCGCAATGGGAAAAGTGGAAATTGGAAGAAATAGCAAAATAAAAATCAAGGTGAGTCAATCTCACTCAATTTTGGATTTACTAGTTAATTTTAAATAGTCAAAATTAATTATTGATTGATTAGTTGAATTGATATATTTTTATCGATGGAATGTGATATTATATATAGTAGTATATATATTGGAGTGATTGATATTTCCACATATATATAGCGGATGAGACCCTATGCGCCCCACATAATAGCAGATGACCCTATATACCGCGATATCCCCCTCGAAGTGGGATTGGTATTTTTATAATTGTATTAACATCTGTGGATGCAGGCAAACAGGTTGGAGAGATCCAACTGGATTCCTCTAAAATGTTGAATTAAATTTCATATATAATGATATATGATCTTTTAAAATAATCTGTGGTAGATTATAGTGCAATTTGAATTTATTGGATGCTATGGTAGTTTTGGCCTAGACTTTGGTATTTTTAAATACCAATAATAAATGTTTTGAGATTGGAAAGAAAATAAAATAAGGAAATCAAAAGTAGAAATATTTATAGTAAGTTTGGATTAATTTAGAGAAATGAGTTTTGAAAAAAATGAATAGTTTGATTCAAATTTGTATTTAATAATTTTGGAATATTGTAAAAAGAGATTTTGGAATAATGTAAATTAAAGGATTTTAAATAATAAAACTTAAGTGATATTTGTTTAAGTGTAAAAAGATTTTAAAATCGGGATTTAAAATAGTTTGGGAAAATGAAAAGGAAAATTTGAAAATAAATATGAGATTGTTATACTAGATTTTAAATAAGATTTTAAATTATGAAAAGGAGGTGGAATCTGAATTTAGTGGGGTTGGAATATAGTTGGGTTGATTAAGAAATTGATTTAAAAATGGAATTTAATTCTTAAATCGATTTTAAAAATAAAATCGATTAAGTATTGTGAAACCGTTATAAATGAAAAATGAGACTATGGAATTTATAAATAAGGTTTATAAATAAATTAAAATGATTATCAGTGGATAAATTGAAGTTATAAATGGATGGTGAGGATTTATAAGGAGATGGGTAAATCGGCTTAAAAGTAAATGATAGATTTATTTTTAGAAAATGTGAAAAGGGGATTTATGAAATTGGGACGTAAATCAAATTGGTGATAAATCGAGAGGGATTTATAAATATTAGACTGGCTATATTGGAGCTGAAAATATATTTTTCTAAGAAGTTAAGTTTATTTTAAAAAGGAGGATTTTTAGGTATTAAGTAAAAAATTTAAAAGGTGTTTAAGAATATTTCAGAAAAATTAATTATTTAGTTGTTTAAAAATTGTTTTAAGTATATTTGATTATTGATTAAGTAGTTTATATTAAGTTAATTATTATTTAAGGATAAACCGGTATTATTATTTTAAAAAGATAAATTGTTCAATATTAATATTTTATATAATAACTTTTATTTTAAAGAGTATGTGACGCCCCACCTCTATACTCACACTAGCCAAGGACACTACGGGGTAATGCCGTCGACTAGCACGAAGAATAAGGCTGTTAAGGAGCGAGCATCTGTGTAATTGCTTTGTGCTAGTACCAATATGTCAGATAATATGACATGCATTTCATTTCAGGAGGAAATCTGACATATCCAATACAAACTCAAAGCTATACACAGTGGCTATGAGGCCTTCGGAAATAAATATAAAATAAGCATAACACAAACCAGTCACAGATATTCATATCACTAAGGCGGAAACAAATATGAATATAACACATAGAAGTGAACATCAAAGTAGTGGTCATACAAGATCCACTACATCACAAAAGAATAGGTACAAGTGCTAGACAAAAGAATATGTATACATCAAGGAGTCTCTATCTCGAATGTATAAAAACAAAAACTACTAAGCTAAAGTAGTTAGCCAAAAGTCAGAAGCTAGTCCCTGCTAAGAAGTCAAGTGGAAGCAACTGAAACATCTCGGTCTGACCCGAGTATTTAAGAAGAAAGATAATAAACAGATCAGTCTAGCTATAAATATCATACAAGATGAGATATGATAAGAGATATGGAAAAAAAATGATAACAATAAGTCATACTGTGACAAGTATATATTTGATAACAATGAAAATCATATAATATCTCAAATCTCCTCAAATATCCAAAAAGAATATCATATTTCTTAGCTTATTCACCAAACCTCAAATATTGACAAAACATATCAATGCAAATCACAAAAATTGGTGAAACACAGATTCTAGAAATCAATAATTAGAATTCCAGAAAATGCAAAGGGGGAGGCCTATCACAAACGAGAGTATGAAAACTCACCAACACGTGCATCACAAATGGAACGCTATTCCATGGTCGCTAACCCATCAAATTTGAGCCGAAGCTCCACAAACGGCCCGAAGACCATGGGTCTCTACCCCACCAATTTTGAGCCGAAACTCCACAAACGGAGTTTAGTCCCCCACACAGACAAAGAGACATCGCACATCGCTAGTCTAAATCACAAAATGATCATCATTGATCAATAAGTGTAACACTAAGCTAGTAAATAAATGAGTTAGGCTTCATGTCCTATAACCACTAGCTTACCTTAAATATTTACGGACAAATTGTAGATTTCCACTCGAAAATTGTCACGAGATTTCAATCGAACAAGTTCAAGAATTAATCGACGAAGTAAACGCAAGCGTTTCATACCACTTGTTTTGCTAAGTCGTTTAATTGGATTTCTCATACGAATGAGGTAAAGGTTTGTATATACTAATAGATTTGAAAACGGATTTAAGAACGAGCTTTGTATTAAAAGTAATGTTGAAATCATTTTTGTGAAAGAGTTTGAGTATTTACTACTAGTATAAAAACCTTTGTATTTTAAAGTGACAAAACACAGAAATGGTTGTAAAAACAATCTATCACCAAAATCCACATTCGACGACGTGAATTAAAACCATAAAAATCGATATCAAATCCATCAAATGGATATTCCCAAAAATCCAAAAAAGAAATCATCAAATATGATAATAAATGAAAACAACTAACCGGATCAACAAAAATCGATAAAAGTTGGAAATCCACTCAAAAATAGGCAAAATTCCGCAAATCCATATGTCTGGTTGGTTTAGCCAGACATCTGACCCGGGGTTCTCGAAGTTCATATTATTTTCTCCTTTTTCTTTTTTTATTTTCTGAAGCCATCCAGACGTCTGGTTGGGTTTAACCAGACGTCTGGTTCTGGGCTCTGGAATTTTGTTTTTCTACTGTTTTTTTTTCCTGTTGCCCTAACCAGACGTCTGGATTTTTCAACCAGACGTCTGGTTGCCTGTACTGGGCAACAATTTGCCTGGGCCAATGATGGCCAAATCAATTCGAAGGCGATCAAGCGATGAAGGCTAAGGATTTATGCCAAGCGATAACCCAGCCCTATAGGCTCTTCGATACACCCCAAATAACATGTCCAAACATCCATAGTAGGATCTTCATAAATCTTGACTTTAAAACCAAAATTGGAATATTCACCAAATCAATTCAAATCAGAAGCAAATGAACATAAAATAGATGTTAGGAATTCATACCTAACAACAATGAAAACTATAGACATAGATGTGAGTTCAAGAACTCACCTTTAAACTCAAATATAGAAATGAGAAGCTCTAAAACAAGCTAAGATTGATTTCTCTTCAACAACACCTCTATAATCTTCAATCTATTATCAAATGCAATTAATTTCTTAAGTTAGGTTAAAGGAAAAATCAAGAATTGAAGAGGAATTGAGATGGAGAAGATGAAGAGGATGCTTACCTAAGCTTCTCCTTGATTTTAGAACTAGAACTTGAATTCCCAAGAGAAACTAGGGCTTAGGAATTTTAATTTTCTTTCTTTCCCCCCATTTTTCCTTTTGCTTGAGAGTGTTAGGAAATTATGAAAGGAATGAATGAAGAGGAGTGGAGTTAGGGTATTTGGTAGAGGAGTTTGGGTTATCTTGTTGGGTGTTGGTGGGCTAGAACCAAACCCAAAGCCCAAATGAAAATACCTAAATCCTAATCAACTCTAAACATATCGATGTGTATACTCAAACAAGTTGTAAACGTCGTTTTAAACTCAATGGAAGTGGTCTCGAGTCCAAATTCGACTGTTTACAAAAAGTCACATTTCGGACTTTAAATTCAGCTAACGATGCTATATTTAAATAAAACATTTAAATATATAATCGTAAAATATGCAGGTTATTACAGAGTAATTGCCTAAAATTAACTTGGATATTTGTATAGGAATTTTATAAGTGTTATTTTTGAGAAAATTATTAAATAAAGTTTTCGAGAAGTAATGGTATACTTTCATGGCGTAATCGGAGGCAGTGAGTGCCTACAGTTAAGTTTGGGATTTCTATGGGATAGAGACGTAACCATTAAGCTGTGAATCCATGGTTGATACTATAATGGTACTTTCTGTATTATTTTAAAAGGTTTTCAAATATTTTTGAAAAGAATAGTCTGTGAATATACTAAATTCGGTAAGAAAAGAATGTATTTTGGATAAAGTGATTTAAGTGATTGAAATTTAAATTGAATAAGACTTAGTGAAATCAGTTGAAAATGGAACCTTTGATTGTATGACTGTTTATTTGATAGTTAAATAACCGACTATCAAATATGGACCCAGAATATAATTTTGGGAATATCTAGAAGAAACACGGGAATTATATGGTACAATTACCGTTCGAGGTGCTATACTGTATGTATAAACTTGTTTCGTTCTTCTAGGAAATTTATAAGGAAATCCGTCCACTAACGGTTAGGGGGTGATCTCTTATCTTATTTTCGTCTGTTTATCTCCTAAAGAACCGGGGTTGAGTTTACCGGAAATATCGAACGTTGTTTCGAAGAGACCGGGATCAGATAAGTTATCTGAAAACCACTACGATCCAGCGAATACATTTTCTAAGGGAAAACAAGAGCATGGAGTCGAAGATGGAGCAATGAAGTGCAAGGGCTAATCGCTACTAATCCTGAGGATGATTTCAAAATGAATGTAGTAGGAATAGTGCCTTCGGTTCCGTTCGGACCCAGAACGAACTTGTATGGATGAATGCTATCGGTACATTGTCATTGGAGGACAATGAGCATTCTAAGTGAAAATTCCTTAAAAAGGTAATCGTAGCCTCTAGCCTCATCAACTGGGAATGACTGAAAAGTAGGAGATATGCAGCAAGGCTAAGTGGGTTGCACCCAATTAGGGTATGTTTATCACCTTTCTAGATACCCTCGGATATTATTACTACGATACATGGAAGGAGCTCGGAAAAGGGTGGGAACAGCCGGGGTGATAGCATATTCGGTCTATCTAGGTTAGGGATAGTCCGGTCTTGTGTTGTAGGGGATCCCGACGTGGTCCTCGGTACATTTTTCTAGACGTGTACTGTGACAGGTGATACCCCAGTGCCTAGTCATTCGTATGGAATCCATTCTCCAAAACGTGCCTTTACGGTTTATGCTGTAGAGCGTAGTATGCTGGAATTTAATTAATGTGACAATTTCAGCTACAATTCTAGCTATTTTAACAAGTGTTTGTACTTAGACACTATTATAATATCAGATGATTTTATATAAAATGTTTTGGTTATCGTAAGGTAAAAACCCGTCGTGTTTATGTATGGCGTGGTCTTAGAGATACCTTTGTTTTTCAAAGGATTTTGATAACCTTAATAATTCAAATTGAGTGTGTTTTCTCACGCTGGTTTTCCAGACTGACTCAAGTGTTATTTTATTATAATGCTCGGGTCAGACCGAGTATTACAGATAATAGATAGGATGCCATGGAGCTCAGGAGATGAGCTAGATGACGAAGACGTATCACACGTACTTGATTTTTATTCCGCTGTGTATTGTTGGTTGTATATTCAGCTTTTGCGAGGACAAGTTATTATAACTATCTGGTATTGTGCTATTGATGTGTTGTACTCTGATGATGTAATGTATAAATAAGAGTTATAGTTCCTTTTTGTATAAAGACATGTTATTATCTATTGTATATTGTTCCTTTGCGATTGTGAGATTCTGTGTTGTTGTTCTGTTTTCTTCTTCTACCTCTTTCTTCTTTTCTCTAATGATTTGGTATTTTCGGCACTCGATTGCTCGACATGTAATACAGTGGACGTATTGATGTTGATTTTCGAAGGTCGAAAATCCAGGTCGTGACACTTGGTATCAGAGCTGAAGGTTAAGCGAGAACCTTGGCTCTGGTGGGAATTACTCATTAAAGATAGGGTCAGTAGTACCCTAGAATGAATTTGAGTGTATTAATAGATATGAGCGTGTATTTGTTAGTGAATATAAAACTGTTTTATATTGTGTTGATTGATCTATTGAGTGGCTTATGGATTCTGGTCAATACGAGTAATTAACGTTATTGATAGGGATATCTAAACACTTGAATAGAGCAACTCGATACGGTATTGTTTGAAATGGGGTAAATGAAATAATTTTACCCAAATTATTTTTATATGTAAAGGAAATAATTTTTCAAAAATTATTATAGTTATATATGGTTTGCTTGGTTGATAGGAAATGATAATATTAAACCATTATCATTTGTTGTTATGGTAATTGAATAAAATTTGATATTATAGTCAACAGTTAAGAAAGTAACTCATATAACAAAATGGGATTTGTTAAATGTGGTTTATAATTTGAAATGAAATGGAATTTCAGAGGAATATTTAAAGATGATGTGGTTTGTAAAAACGATTTATAAAGGATTTAAAAGATGGAAATTTGGAAATTGGGGAATTTAATTCCCTTTGGTTTTGAAATGTTTTCCAAAGTCTTGGAAAAATAAAAGTGATATTATTTGGAGAAAATATTTTTAAATTGAAAATATTTAAAAATGATTTTAAAAAGGAATAAAAGTACTGAACTCACTTCGGTCGTTGGAAAATAATTTCGGTGATGACTGCAGCATCATCGACTTTCATTTTCGAGTTTCCAGGAGGGAATTGCTACCTTAATGATTTCCAATTGGAGTTTTGTTTTGGAAAACTGGTTTTGGTTTGAAATGCAAAGGAATAATTTGATATACCAAGAGATTTTGGGTATATATGATTTCAAAAATGATTTGAAATACTTAGAACAAGATGTTTTAAACTCTGGGATCTTATTTAAATTGTTTTATGGAATATAAATAAGTTTGAAAACTTATAAAATTTTGAATTTGATTTGGAATGGGAATTAACTCGAATTAAGTTAAATAAAGAAAATTTTGGAAATTTAGCCTAAGCAGGCTAAATGAAATAATTATTGAAAATAGAATTTATTAAGATTGAAAATAAAATGTGTGGATGAACTAATTAATTTAATTTGTAAGTAAATGGAATTGCAATTGAATATTGGAATGGGATTAAACTTAACTTGAGTTAAGTATAAGGTGAATTTTCAAAATTTAGCCTAAGTTGGACTAAATAAAATAAAGTTTGGAAACAAATATTATTGAGATTTGGAATGAATTGGTGGATGGAACTAATTACAATAATTAGTGAATTAAATATGGTTTGACAGATGGTTGATAAAATTCAATATTTAAAAATTGGAAGGTAAATTGAGTTCAAATGGAATTGAAAATTTAATTTGAATAGAAATGGATATAAACCAAAGTGATGAAGTGGAAATAAATATAAGAGCTTTGTACAAAATGTTTATAATAGAATAAGAAATTGATGGTGAAATTCTTAAGTAAAATTGGTATTGGAAAATATACCAAGTACATAGGTAAATGAAATAAATGTGAATAAAAAGAAAATTGGTATAGCTAAGAATAAATTGGAAGTTAAAACGTAAGTTGTACGTATATTATTTTATTCGCATGATGATTAGATCCACATTCGAGCATAGAATTTCGAGATAATTTATATCGATTCGAGTTAGGATTTTTCACTCGATTTTCGATGGCGAACACTGGATATGGATTTTTGATTGATTTTGGAATTCTCTATCATAGTTATGGCTATGCAAGGAAAATGACGGTTTCGAATCAAGGAACCAGATCTGAGTCCGCACTAGAGAGTGTGTGAACGATACTAGTTCGAAAGTGAAATTGTGTGATCGAGTGAGAGATCAGAGTTGATATTGCACACGGATGATTTATGTACATCGTACGGGTTTTGGTGAAATAAATATTGAAAATTAAAAATGCTGAATAAAATGATTTTGAATTGTAATGATTGGATATCATTGGTAAGTAAGGTGCAGGTATATAAAAGCAAAAGCTAAATGTACGTCTTCGATTTCAGAAGAAAATTTTGATTGCCCGACAAAGAGGTATGTGTTTAAATTGTTGTATAAAATTGATGGTTTTCTGATTGAGCCACTTGGCTTTTGTTTTCTTTGATGATTGGGGCCCGTAGAGACAGTTTTGTAGTTTTTCGGATCTAGCTGTGCAAAGGAGACGCTGGCGAAATTTTTTGAAAATTTAAGGAGTTAGAAAATTTTGAAGAAATTTTTGATAATTAAAATTTGATTTTGGATTATAACTTGAAATGGTTGAGTAAATAATATTATTTGGAATCTAGGGGGAGGTTGGAAATTAGTAAAAGGGATAGTGTGTTTTCAATAAAATTGTTTTCAGGAAATTGTTTAACACTGTGTGATTTGGGAAGTTTTTTAAACTGATTGGTTTAAAATAGTTATTGGGTTTTGGACCATTCTTCTTACCTTGGCAATTTCGGGGACGAAATTCTTTTAAGAGGGGAGGAATGTAATGACTCGGAATTTTGGATATTTGAAATTGGAATATTTAATTAATTTTAAATATTTAAAAGTTAATTTTTAACTTGAATTTCAAATATAACTATTTATTGGATAATTTAATTATCAAATTTAATAATTGAAAATTGGTTAAAAATATTGAATCTTGAGTTTTAAGCTTGATAAAAATAATTTAAAGGCTTATAAAATTTGTATTTATAATAATGAAGATAATAAAACTTTTTAAATTGAATTTAAAAGTGATTTGTTCAGTTTTAAAAATATATCATTTAAATTGACATTTAAAAATAGCCTTCCGGGGCACAGTCTCAGAATTCGACGAAACTAGTTCCATTGGATCCGTAATAGTGTATTATTATCGAATTTCAAATTTCGTAGCATTTGTAGTTATCGTTTTGTCGTACAGAATAGAAACGCACTGAAATTAATATCGAAAATTCAATATAATAATTGAGTCCAAAAAGCTATCTTCTCCATACGATCGAATTAGGACTCGAAACTTTTTCCGTTGCGTTCGAAATAGGGGTATAACATTATAAACATCTAGCGGCACATCTCAACAGGGGTTCGAAATTTTGAGCTGTGAAATCGAGACGATTTGAAATTTAAATAATGTATATATATTTATTTGATTTACCATATTCACGTCATCCATCCTTTCCTTCAACTCAAACACTATACACCCATTCATACACACAAAACATCACGTCTCCTTTTCTTTTAAAAACCACATTTTCCCACCTTTTGAACAACCGATTACAAGAAGAAGAAAACGAAGAAAAATATATAAAGTTCAAAATCGATATTCCTCTCCTCAAATTTCAAAACCGCGTACGTTTTCTCAAACAAAAAACGAAATCAATTAATAGAAAAAAGAAGAAATGAATCACTCTCGTCATTAAATTGCGCGTAAGGAGGAGATGGCCGCGATTCGAAGGCCCGGCTGTAGGGGAGGGAGGCGCTCGCGAATCTGGAGTCGCGATCGGTGGTCGTTCAAAGGCATTTTCTTGGCTTGGAGTTAATCGGAGCAGGCAAAGTGGTGGACGGTGATAATGGGTGATAGGGGGGACTGGAGCTCGCGCGCGCGTGGGGGAAGTGGCAGTCTCGTGAGTGGGAGGCACGCGATTCTCTATCGAGTCGCGATAGTATATAACAAAAAAATCGTGCGTGCAACCTGGAAGCAAAAATCGCGTGAGGAAGAAGAAGCCCGGTCTTTTATTTTTTTTGGTTTTGTATTGGTTTGGGCTGTGGGCCGAATCAAAAGAAAAAAAAAGGAAAAAAAATATATAAAGGAGGTCACGGTGGACTAAGCAATGGCAGGCCGGGCTTGGGAGGATTAAGGTACTTAGTTTTATCTGTGAATTTTCAGAGTATGTAACAAATCTATAGGGTTAACAAAGCTATAGTTACCACCGTTATATATAATTTACTTTTTCCTTTGGCTTTGGTTATAAAATTATAAATTCACTTAAATATATATATAAGAACTGGATTAGATTAGAAACGATAGTTACTTATGTAGTTAATGTTAAGTTCAGTAGTAGTTAATGAATTTGTAATTAGAATGTTAGTTATAAATTTAAAATTTGATAGCTTATAAAATCGTAACTCTCTCATATTAGGTTTAAATTAAATTCGGGTTGTCGCTTTACGTTCGTAGTAGCGAGGTCTTCGCAATGGGAAAAGTGGAAATTGGTTAATAAATATCTTTCAGAAAAGTGTTGCCAATATTTTCAGAAATAAACAATGGTTTTATTTTATAAAATGCCCCTTCTCCTTAATTAAATATATAAAACATTTAAGTCCATACATTAAATGATTTTATATATTCACTAAAACAATTAGGAAAAATCTGGAAAAATTCCAGAAAATCTATTTTAATATGCTTTCCAACATATAAAAATTTCAAGCTCAAATAATTATTATTTTAACCGTAATTAATTTATAACCCAATAAATTATTTTCTTCACTAGAAAACTAATATAAAATCCACATTAATTAGAAAATTAAGAAAATTGAAACCCATCTTTAAAATATCATTTCTGACCTACATTTAAATTTTCAAGGCATTCTGATGTCATTTAATAGAGTTTTCATATCAAACATATCATAAAAACTGATATGAACATGTATAATTCACCAACAAGCATATATATAAATTTAATCATCCAAAACATGGCATAAACTTGCAAAATCATTTCAGATATAACTTAAAATCGAAAACCATAAGAAAATGGGATGTAGTAATCATTCACCTTAGCTTTGAGATTAAAAGATGTGAGATTTGGTGTTGAATAAGTTGATTAACTTCTTTCTCTTGAATCCTAGCTTTACCTTCTCTTGAGAATGGAAATGGTGGTCGGCCTTGATATATTTTAGTTTGATAAAATGAAATGAACGTGAGTTTCATTTCCTAAGGGTTTAGGGTATAAGTCTCTCCTATTTTCCATTTTGCCCTTCGTTATTTCCTAACACATTAGTTCATGTTGTTTCCTTTTGGTTTCCATTTAACATGGCACGGCTACCCTTAGTTAAATCTAATCTCAACCTATTAATCTTCACATTATTTTATTTAATTTAACTAATTAAATATCCTAAATAATGTTATAAAAATATGGGGTGTTACAGACTTCGCTCCTTAAAGAATTTCGTCTTCGAAATTACGGTAAGGTACACAACAAAACAATCAAAGGTAAGACATACCATCAATACAATTCAGGATAAGAGTCTCCAATCCTGCTCTTAGTCTCCCAAGTACAGTCTCTAGCATCGTCACTCCACTGGACCTTTACTAATCTGATTGTCTTGTTCCTCAGCTTCTTTTCAACTCTCTCGACTATCCGAATCGGCTTTCTAACAATGGTCAAATCCGGCTCTACTACTAAATCCTCTAACACTGTAGGTGTTATAGTAGTCTCCGAGTCTCTAACACATTTTCTAAGATCAGAAATATGGAAAACATCATGGACTCCTGCCAAACTATTCGGTAACTCCACTCTATAAGCGAGCTTCCTGATCCTCTCAACAATACGGGAAGGTCCAATGAATCTAGGTCCCAACTTTCTCAATTTCTCGAATCTAATCACACCTTTCATTGGTGAAACCTTTATAAACACATAGTCTCCAACAGAGAATTCCAAGTCTTTCCTTCTTCTATCTGCATAACTTTTCTGCCTAGACTGAGCTTTCTTCATTCTAGCTTGGATCAACTTAATCTTCTCGACAACTTCTTTCACCAAATCCGGACCAAGAACCAATCTATCCCCGGTCTCTAACCAACATACGAGAGATTTGCATGGTCTTCCATACAAAGCTTTAAATGGTGCCATCCCAATACTAGTTTGATAACTATTGTTATACGAGAACTCTACTAAAAGGAGATGGTCTTCCCATGATCCCCCAAAGTCTAATACACAAGCTCTTAACAAATCCTCCAAGTCTTTGTTTACTCTTTCCGTCTGCCTATCAGTCTGTGGATGGTAAGCGGTACTCATATTGAGCTTAGTTCCTAAAGCTTCCTGTAGACTCCTCCAGAACTCACTAGTAAACAAAGAATCTCTATCACTGATAATACTACTAGGAATCCCGTGCAGTCTAACCACATTCTTCATAAATAACTTTACCAAAACAAGTGCCATCCTAGTAGATTTTACCAGAATGAAATGGGCACTCTTGGTTAATCTATCCATTATAACCCATATACTTTCATTTCCTTTACTAGATCTGGGTAATAAAATCCATGGAGATAGAATCCCACTTCCACAATGGAATCCAACGGTTGAAGCAATCCACTTGGCTTCTAGGTTCAGCCTTTGCCGCTGGCAATTCAAGCACCGCTTAACACATAAACCGATGTCCCGTTTCATACCTTCCCAGAAGAAACTTCTCTTCATATCTTGATACATCTTCGTTCCTCCTGGATGGATAGTGAACTTCGAACGATGACACTCATCCAAAACCTCTTTCCTCATGTCTCCTACATTTGAAACACACAACCTTTCCTTCTTTCTCAACCACCCATTCTGGTAAAGACTAAAATCTTTTAAGTCATCGCTCTATGTTCCTTCCCTTAGCCTTCTGATCCGTTCAGCCAAGACTGGATCCTCTTTCTGTTTAGAAGCTATCTTCTCAATCATTACCGATCGAACTTCTAAACAAGACACTACAACACTTCCTGCACTAGAACATGTCTCGGATCTATACTGCACTCTACAAGTTGACAATACTTCCAAATCTTTCCACTAAACGATCATAGCCAATACCGCACTCTGATGTTTCCTTCTAAGTGCATCCGCTACCTTATTTCCTTTTCCTGGTGTGTACTCAATTCCAAAATCATAAGCAACATTAAACTCCAGCCATCTCTGCTGTCTCATGTTCAGCTCCTTCTGAGAGAACAAATACTTCAGTGACTTATGATCCTATAAAACTTGAATCGCTCTCCCAAAAGATAATGCCTCCACACCTTCAAAGTAAATATGACGGCAGCTAACTCCAATTAATGCGTTGGATACCTATCTTCATGCGGTCTGAGCTGTCTGGAAGCATAAGCAATCCCTTTACCTCTTTGCATCAATACCGCTCCCAATCCTGTTCCACACGGATCAGTATAGACAACTAAATCCCGATTCCCCTTCGGAACCAACAACACCGACGCATGGGTCAATAAGTGTTTCAAGCTCTGGAATGCTTCCTCACACTTATCAGTCCATACAAACTTCACATCTTTTCACGTAAGCTTAGTCATCGGTGCAACTATCCATAAAAAATCCTTTATAAACCTTCGGTAATACCCAGCCAATCCAAGAAAGCTCTTTATCTTGATCACCGTCTTGGGTCTCTTCCAATTATTCACCGCCTCGATCTTAGTTGGATCTACAGACAACCCTTTTTCTGAGACTACATGGCCAAGGAACTTCACTTCCTTCTTCCAAAAATGACACTTCGAAAACTTAGCCTTCAACCGATGCTTCCTTAACGTCTCAAGCACAACTCTAAGATGAACTTCATGCTCCCTCTCATCCTTAGAGTATACCAGAATATCATCTATGAAGACTAATACAAATCTATCCAAGTGCTCTCGGAAGATTCGGTTCTTAAAATCCACAAAGAATGCCGTCGCATTAGTTAGTCCGAACAGCATAACTAACCATTTGTACGATCCATACCTCATCCTAAACACCGTCAAAGGAATACTATCCTCTACAACTCTAAGCTGATGAAACCCCATTGCCAAATCCAGCTGAGAGAATACCTTAGCTCCACTTAACTGATCGAACAAATCGTCAATTCTCGGCAATGGATATCAGTTCTTTATCGTCTTCTCATTCAACTTACGATAATCGATACATAGCCTCAACGATCCGTCCGGCTTCTTAGCAAACACTGCGGCAACACCCTAAGGTGAACTACTCGATCGAATAAAACTCTTTCCTTCTACCAACTACACCTTCAACTCTTTCATCTCTATAGGTGTCATCCTGCTTGGCGGCCTACTCACCGATTCTGCTCCAGGCACCAAATTAATTTGAAACTCAATGGCTCGTTTCGGTGGCAGTCTAACTACTAGCTCAAATACATCAGCAAATTCTCTAACCATAAAGACTCGATGCAATTCATCCTCCATCTCCACGATACCTAATAAAGCATTCACATCACAACTAGGGTTTTCTACGGTATAAACTATCCGATCACTACAATTCAGGTGTCTAAGTGATATCTTCCTATCATGGAAAAATATCCTAGCATCATATTTACTTAACCAATCCATCCCAAGATAATCCCAAACCCCACAAAATCAAATACATGCAAACAACAATCAAAAGTATAACCTAGCAAATCAAACTTTAAATGGTCACACCTCATCCTAAGTGTCGCATACCCTCCTATCGGATTTGCAACCCTTAATGAAGTAACTAAATATGAGGGTTCTGGGTTAAGCTTATCTACCAAACATCGAGAAATAAAAGAATGTGATGCACCGGTATTAAACAGAATGCTAATAGACATATCGTGAATCTGTAGCAAGCCTCCTAGAATAGCTTTCCCTTTCTCCTGCACAACTGGCCTTGAAGTTGCGGGCGCTAATGCATACGTCTGTCCCTTTCCTTCTCTAGCAGGCTCTTTGCATTGGTTCTTATAATGGCCGATCTGATCATAATTAAAGCATCAGATATTCTTCTTTCCAACTGCTTCTTTCACTTTTCCTTTTCTGGTCCGACATTCATGAGCATAGTGTCCTTTCTTATCACATTTATAACAAACCACCTTAGATTTTCTCTTCTTCTGTGCTCCACCCTTCTAAGCATTCTTCTTATGGAAAAAAAATTCTTTTCTAGCCTTGTCCGAACGGGACTTCCTTCTCTTTCTTCTTCTCCAAACAAGCTAATGCCTCTTCCTGCCTTAGCACTATTTCTACCACTACATTACACGGATCCCTTATGTGCGGTAAGGTAGCTCTTGCCAACTCTAGCTTCAAACCTCTTATAAACTTCTCGTTCCTCTTTATCACCGTATCAACCATGGCATACCCGCACTGGACTAACTCTTCAAATCTTCTTGCATACTCTAGAACAGACATCTCTCCTCGCTCCAGTTCATCAAACTTCCTAACCAATACCGATTGCGCCATCACTGACATAAATCTTTCTTGAAACCTTCTCTTAAACTCCGCCCAAGTCATGGTTTCCTCATCAACACCAGCTACAACAGTATTCCACCAAAATAGAGCAGCTCCCTGAAGCTGTCTTGAAGCTAATCTCCTTTTCTGCTCGCCATTCAATCCTAAGTCAGCGAAAATCCTCTCACAGTGCAACAACCAGTTTTCTACCTTAATCGCATCTTCAGTTCCAATGAACGGCTTTCCTCCAAGCCTAATATAGTCTCTGCTTAGATTAGCATAGTACTTGACTATCACAGCTTCCTGAACTCCTCCTCCAGCAACATTCCCTTTGGCAACTCCAGCTACAATTCCAGCTTGCATCATGTTTATGAAAAACTGATACATGACCCCATATCCACTTGGGGAACCCCAGCACCAGCATTTTCAGCTTGAGACTGACCTGGACCTCTCCTAGCATTTGGTCGGGGATTTCCATTAGTGGTGGTGCTCTCTCCTCCCAGATTAACTCTACCTCTTCTTCCTTCCATATCTGTATTCAAGCTTCGTGAGATACATATGAATAACCTAACTAAGATAGGAGTCTAGAGATATAGCGTATACTTATATATAACAAATACAAGTACGTTACTATAGCGTTATCCCATACCCCGATCTTAACTCTAATTACTCAGGATTATGCTTTTAAAAATCATTTTTAGTTAAAGTATTTCATAAACCATGCTCTGATACCAAGCTGTAACATCTCCTATATAGAGGCCCAAAACTAAGCGCTACATATGCTGCAGTCACCTATAGTTTTAATTTATGGCGACTAAATAGGGCTACGTTAATGGTATCTATAATATCAAAAGCACTTGAATATGAAACAAAATACAGATTTCAAAACAACATTTCTTCATTAAATTTCAGAACAAACGTTCCATATTCTTAATACATAACCCCAACACGTTCCCAAGCACAGATAAAATATACTTATTACAAATACGCCAAAAGCGGTATATGAAGGTACCTCCTTGCACTACACCAAACATGCCATTTTGTAACAGTTTTTCCTCATTAATTCGTAACAATTGTAAGCGTTAAAAATTAGTCACGGATATTTCCATGGTAATCAATTACCACGGTTATTACTATTATAAATTTTGGTAATTTCGTAATTAAGCAACAGTACCATGGACAGACCTGTAATTTCCTCCATGTTCTTACCTATCGCAATCCTAATGCTTGAACGCTTTCATACTTCCTCCTTCCGACTTTCAATCTAGGGTTGCCGCCTTGTCCATAAATCTGAGCCTAAGCCTTTAGCAGCCAAAACTATCCCAAATATAACGTTTGCAATCCCGATCTGCTGTCAATTTCGCGATCCATTAGATCTAGAGTATGAGATATACGTACGGATGTCGTTGCTTGATGAACTTCAATTTGGTCAACTAAGATTCGCCGATATGGTTTTCGAATGAAATTAGTAATCGCTATCGCCTATAATCGCCTGCCATCACCTAGTCTAGGGTAACCATCATCGCTCTTCAATCCTACAAGTATTTTTATCATCTTTCTATTTGTAAAATTGTAATTTTATTCTTGATTTGATTTTCAATTCGATTCCAGTTCAAATTGAAGGTTAAATTTTGTTTGATGTATCATATAGTTCAAAATTTGGTTTTATGTATAGGTTCAACAATTTGTTTATGTATAGATTCAACAATTCCAGTTCTAGTTGAACATTTCGATTCCAAGCGCCGGTCTCCACCTTCACTATGATAGTATGTGCGTAGTATTGTTTAATGTAGTGCCCAGTCAGAAACTTTGGTTTTCTGTACTTTTTATGAAGATTTTTTTGTAACATTTTTGGAATATTAAAGCCGTGCTTGAAATGAAAACTCTATATGTGCTTTGTGATAAGTGAAATTTTAAAACCTTGTATTTCAATCATGTTTAAATATTTATTGATAAATTAACCAAATGTAAACATTAAAAAATACACATAAAAAGTGCTAATAGTTTATGAAACAAAATCATCTCATGAATTTAAATATTTATAATAAGTTTTTTAGTGATTGTTATCAAAAGTAGAATAACTGTAACATTATTATTGCATCAAAAGATATTTATTATATTGATGGAGAAGACTAATTTTTCAGTTCTATAAAAATTCCAAGAAAGAGATGATGGATGCTTCTAACTGAATAAATATCTAAAAAGCAAAAACCAGTTCGACCTGTTTAACAAGTGAGGACCATGAATTTTAAGTGAAAATTTATGTTGTATTCTGGTGTACATCCATAGTCCATACTTTGTCATAATTTCCATTGAATGAGTTTCAATTTCCAATATAATTTCCTCATCTTTATTTTGGGAGGACTTACTTTCACCAAAGTGGTGGTTTCTCCCTCGATGGACAGTTAGCATTTGTTATTGATCACCTGTTGGATTTCATCCTGTTAAACTACTGAATGATATTTAAAAAAAGTGCATACATTAATGGTAATCCTAGGAGGTGGTCTAGTGGTAAATGTGCTAACGGGTTATAACTATCAGAGTTGGGGTCTTGGTAATAGCAATGCTTTATACCATTCTATGTATATGCTTGAACTGTTTGTTTTGGGTTTATTGACTACTTTTCCTTTCAGAGCTAAACAATTTCCATTGGAAAAACTTGGACTTCTTAGATTTGTTAAGACATTCCATACCAACTTATTATTGTATAAAAAGATAAAAGAGTATGATTAACATCAAAATTTAAATATCTGATTACGAACTCAACCTTCTGGGAACTCATGGTCTCAACCCATGAAAATTACTTTCTAATAAACTTGTTTACCTAAGCTTATATTGTAGCCATTACTTGCATCCTTCTAATTCTGATGTATGTATAACTGTGTTGGGCCTTGAAATTCGCTTTAAGGATTGAGAAATGCAAGATAGCTCAAGATATCATGATGGCTCAGTATGAAATGCAGTAGTGCAGTTTTGCACATTTGCATGTGCAGCTACTGCACTTGCTGCAGTGCAGTTTTTGCACTGCTGCACTTGCAGCAGTGTAGTTTTGTACTGCTCTACATGTGTATATTCATGGTTTTTTAAAATCTATATATTTAAATCATGAATGTGAACTGTAATATCCAATGAACAATTATATGCAATTATAAACTGTAATATCCAAGATTATATTGATAGGTGTAGAATGCTATTATGGTCATACAATACATATACAGATTGTACATGGAAAGTTAAATATTTCATTCATTCACTCAACACCATCTTTCTTTCTCCTAGGAAATCAATACTTCTAGATTGGTTTAAATAAAATATGATCTCCATGTATTAGCTGATTCTTCCTTCTACTGCAAAAAGTATATTGAAAGGGAAAAAAATCAAATTAAGTTTTAATCATTGAGTTTTATTTGTTTATCTTTATTGCAAAAAAAGAAATAAACACAAAAAGATTTAACTGAAGGCAACTCGGGGATTTCACGTATGAACAAATTAAGAAAATTGAAGAATCAAAATTATACTTTTCAATAAAAGATGTATTTACAAAATGCAAACAAATATTGGAAATTATTGTTGGTTATCAATATTTATTTTTTCTCAATAAATAAATAATTTAACTCAAAAGTTAAGTAAGAAATAAATTTTTTATTCTTCAATAAGAGAGCAATTTAAATTAGGCATTGTGTTATTGATGAAACATATACCATAAATTTTTGTGAATTTGTATATGAGCCATACACAAGGAGTAAGTTATAAGAACTGATGAAGGGAAAAATCGGTTAAACTGTTAAACCATTTGAGAAATCAGTGTCTATGGAACTTTAAAAAGAGTCAAATAATCATGAAATGATTTTAAATATTCATTTTCGAGACAATTATTTCCAACTCGTATTTCATTAACATATTTAACCTCGTCATTAGGGTCTCTCTGAAGAAGTCAAAGTTGCAGCAGCCTGTGCAAGAGAAGAGGCTATGATAAGGATCGGTTTTACTGAGATTAATTCACCAAATGAAAGTTCATCCACTGTTAACAAGTCTGATTCTTTTATATATATTGTTATATGTATTTTTTACTAATATTTTTTCTTACCAGATGCTACAATTTAACCCATGCTGCAAATGAAAGAGTTTGTAAACAGCCTTTGATGTTACAAGCAGGAGTATTAAGAGATTGTCAACTGGTATGTTGCAAGTACCCAAAAAACATGAAGGCTATAGTAAGTCTGACATAATGAAATTAATAAACTTTTTTTTTTATTTTCTTTTCAGGTTGGACTGCAATTGATGATTTCATTGTATAACAACAAGTTGGATGGCATATTAGCAGATGAGATGTGGCTTGGAAAAATAGTGCAGGTTCCTCGCTGTCAATTTTGTAAATAAATGATATTTAGTTCTTGTTATTCTTTCTAGTTTAGTTTCTTTACTGTGTCTCTACGTGCCTTATATTCTTTACTATTGCCTTTGAAATGACTCATATGTCCTATATAATACAGGTTGTTTGCTTAATACACTTGGAATCTATGTATAAATAATTTACATATTTAAATTTATTTTTTTAGTCTATTTAAGTACATGTTTGACTTGATTTTTTTTCAAAAATGACTCTCATGTCTAATTTATTTGTTTGTAACACTTATTCCGAGGATATGTGTGTGTGTGTATATATATATATACATATTACGAAAGTGTAATGTTAACTTAATGATATAAATATTTTAAAAGATTTGTGTATATATGTTAACAACAATGAAATTTACGCAAACCAGCGAGTTTGAGTTGTCCCTAATTTCCTTATTAAGTGTTGTAACAAATCAAAAACCTTTATTGGAGAATTAATGACTTGGAAGGGAAAGAAATTAAGGATACGGTAAACTAAAATTTACACCTAAGATTTTACTATATATGAAAATGTAGTAATGTGTCCCTATTTACATGGTAAATTAATATACACATTCATTTAAAATTTCATTGCTATTTTTTTTTTCATATTTCAGGATAGGCTTGATTTCATTCTTTATATATTTTTCCTTAGAAATATATTGCACATTTTCAGAATTAACTACACTCAATTTCACCATCTATACGTCATGTGATTTTATTAATCAGCACCATTATTAGCATTATATTTTTACTATTATGGCATAGCTCTCGTGATTTTATTAATCGGCACCATTATTAGCATTATATTTTTACTATTATGGCATAGCTTTCACATTTAACTTAATAACATGATTCAACTATGGCATGGCTCAATTATGTGGTAGGATGTTGTGTTTTCATGAGAAATACGTGCATTAATTATTTGCAAGAGCGAAATTTACACGAACCAGCGAGTTTGAGTTTTCCCTAATTTCCTTATTAACTGTTGTAACAAATCAAAAGCTTTTATTGGAAACTTAATGACCTGGAAGGGAAAGAAATTAAATCCTCAAAGGATATGGTAAACTGAAATTCACACGTAAGATTTTACTATATACGAAAATGCAGTAATGTGTCCCCATTTACAGGGTAAATTAATATACACATTTATCTAAAATTTCATTGCTATTTTTGTCTTCATATTTCAAGATAGGCTTGAATTCGTTCTTTAAATAGTTTTTCCTTAGGAATATATTCCACATTTTCAAAATTAACTGATCTCAATTGCACCATCTTTAGTTCACGTGATTTCTATTAATCAGCGCCATTATTAGCATTTTTTTTTACTATTATGGCATGGCTCTCGCATTTAACTTAATAGCACGGCTCAATTATGGAATGGCTCAATTACACTGTAGGATGTTGTGATTTCATGAGAAATATGTGCATTAATTGTTTACAAGAGCGAAATTTACACGAACCAGCGAGTTTGAGTTGTCCCTAATTTCCTTACTAAGTGTTGTAACAAATCAAAAGCTTTTATTGAAAACTTATGACTTGGAAGGGAAAGAAATTAAATCCTCAAATGATATGGTAAACTAAAATCCACACGTAAGGTTTTACTATATACGAAAATGTAGTAATGCATCCCCATTTATATGGTAAATTAATATACACATTTATTTAAAATTTCATTGCTATTCTTTTTCTTCACATTTCAAGATAGGCTTGAATTCATTTTTTAAATAGTTTTTACTTAGAAATATATATTGCACATTTTCAGAATTAACTGATCTCAATTGCACCATCTATAGGTCACGTGATTTCTATTAATCAGCGCCATTATTAGCATCATTTGTTTACTATTATGGCATGGCTCTCGCATTTAACTTAATAGCATGGCTCAATTATGGAATGGCTCAATTACAAAGTAGGATGTTGTGTTTCCATGAGAAATATGTGCATTAATTGTTTGCACTCACGTTAATGTTTCTTCACTTATGGTTTTGCTTTCAAAGCGAGAAAAAGTTTAAATGGGAATAAATTTAATGTTTAACTTAATTAACTTTCAACTTAAAAGACTATGATACTGTGCTTAGTATATTTTTTTATTTAAATTCATATTCGAGTTTTATTTTCGATAATACTTGTCTTTGATTCAATTTCTACACCTAAATTATGATTTTCGTTGAGATTAATGCACGTAGGAGAACTAGGTGCTGGACTTGAGTTCAAAATGAAAATGTATCAGTCCCTTTAAGCAGAAATGGTGAGTTGATTTATTTTTTCTACTGGGTTCAGTTTGCATGTGATAGGGTGATATTGACTTAGTTTTTCTAGTGGGTTAAGTTTTTAAGTAATAGGGTGATGATGATGTTAAATCTTACCACGTTGTAGCCAAGGGTATGATGTGAATAGATCTGTCTCCGATGATAGTTATGTGACTGTGAGTGTTATTTTTTAGTTACATAATTAATTATATTATTAATAGATGCACCCATATTAGTTTCCTACTTTGTATGGTTATGAGGCCTTACAATGCTTAACGAGCTAAGAAATCAACAAAGGTGATCTTTATTTATTTTCATTTGTTTAGCTAGAATAAAAGCATGAAAATATAAAAAAAAGAAGTTCTTTAGATCATAAGGTCGTATTTATTCTGCGGTATGGAGGTAAGTTTCTTGTTTAATTTACAAATTTGTTATTCAATTGTGATGTTTCTGAGGTAATATAACCCATTTATTGTTGGTTTTTAAGTTATATTTATTCCAAGTAAATTGAGATTTCAGACTTGATTTTTATGTTGGAGAAGCATCTTTTGAAACTGGTTTAGTAATTAAAATTGAAGTTTGATCATAATGTTCACATTTCAGTGTCTTCTATTAGATTTTATTAATAGTGCAGAGTTTGTTTATGCATAAAACATTTTGGAGAAAGGCAGCACTAATTTTGTCCATATTGTTTTAGTTCCTTAAGTTGCAAAAATTACAAAATTGACATACATGCCTGACCCTTAATTCTGTTTTTGTTTGCTCTATTATTGATCTATGTGTTATAATAATCATTGGCATACAACTTCTTGATTATATATGATATTACACCTATTATGTTGCCTGATATCTATTGAAATATTATGCCCTATAGCTTTTTATCATGAACTTTCATAAGAAATGTCACCATTTTTTAACTATGCTGACAGCTGTAAGAATGTTACTTGTATGATATCTATTGATGTCGTGGTAAAAAAAATTAATTATGCGTGTCAAGAATGTCAACGTAATAGATGATATGATGTTCATCGTCTTTTGATCGTTATTGCAGGTTTAATGGAAGAGCTCTTGGAGGCTGGAGTTGGCAGTATTTTTGGAGAATATATGCGATGAAAGTGAAAGTTAACGAAGAGAAAATGTAACCATCAAAGTAATTTTTAGCATTTTATTTATTTATTTCTAACGGTTGACAAATTTTGCAAAATAATTAATGATTGTTATTTATGGCGAATGGTTGTATGATGAATTTTGATGTTTGTTGAAATTAAATTTTGTTCAGAAAATGAATTGTTATATTTTGCTATATATGCTTTAGAAAATGAAATTGTTACCTGCTATATATGGTTCAGGAAATGAACTGTGATGTGCTATAGATTTTGGTTGCTATATGCTTGAGAAAATTAGCAATGATTATAAGTGTTACAAGTTTTCATTTTGTAACGGTTGTAAGTGTTATAAACATTTTACCACCAATGTTAATAAGCGTTACAATTTTTATATTCCTTACGGTAGTAAACATTAGTCTAGTTTAATTTGCAACGGTTATAAGCATTATAAAATATGTCGTTTGCCACGGTTATAACCGTTACAATATCTGTAACAAAAATTGCCATGCATCCTGTAGCCACGGTTATAACCATTAGGAAATTAATTTGTCACGCTTATAAGCGTTACAAATACTCTTTTATGGTGTTGTGCTGGATGGTCAGAGTCATATAGTCATAATTGACTTAATACAAACACAACGACAATACAACAAAACATAAAACTGCAACTTCTAAATAGTTATCCGTTTGCCTTCTGCATGCCTCCGGTAGCCTTATTCGTCATCCTACTAAAACTTGTAAAAGACCTTAACTCCTCCTACTCAAATCAATTTTGAGCACCCGAAAGTTTAAGGGGAAAACATAAACTTTGAGCCAGACATAAAGCCTGGTGTGAATAATACTATACATCCCGGTTTAATATGTTAAGTGAGACCACGCCGCTTAGCGGAACGGGTTTCCCCTCACTAACATCCTTTTAAAACATATCTTTTGCGAAACTTTTTCTTGCAACCAAAACTGGTTACTGTAAAGCATCATTATGTAAACATACATAGATATCAGGTAATAAATAAACTATCTGTTCGGACACACAAGTTTTGTTTGGCTAACTTTTAACCTTTGGCTGACTCAGGCCTACCAGCCGATATAACAAAATTAATCTAACATTTGTTAGATACTCCTCATCTGGACGGTCTGTCCTTAACTATATGTTGAATACTTCTCTTCTGGACGGTCTGTCCCTAACTTAATCATCTCCCATGTCTTCCTGATCCTAATGGTTTTTCGGGCTCACCAATAACCTATCTATATACAAACATATATTCCTTTTGGTGTGTAATCATAATTTTAGTCTACTTGTGACCAAGCCCGACACACGGGAATTTTGGACAATAATTAGCTTGGGCCAATAGCTAATGTATAGGGCGTGACCCTATACCAGTCTCATCTGGTATTCTAATATCTGTGTCATTTTCACTTAGGGATCCCCTCCCATAGTTTTCCTTGAAAACCTCTTCAAAATGATTTGAAACCTTTAAATCAAACTAATACAAGGAAAATATATATAATCCTTATGTTTTACTCAAAATCACATTGCCATGTTAAATATATATACACTTTAGTCAAACCTTTGTTGATGAAAACATTTAAACATTTGAAAATTTGAAAGTACCCTTTTCGATTCCATTGAAAGTACCCCTTTAAATCCTTTTGAAAGCATATCTTTTGAAACCAAATAAAACCCTTTATTTATCTATGCCAAAAGGCCAAAACCTTTCCTTTCGAATCCATACTTCAACCCTTTTGAAACCATTGAAAATCTTCCTTTCGAAAGCATTAAAAATCTTAGACATCCTATCTTAAAACACTTTAAAACATTGCCTTAGAAAATCTTTGAAAAAACCTTCCATTTCAACCTTTTCAAAACCTTTCAGAAAATAGCACCTTTCGACCTTGTCGAAAGCTACCTTTCAACTCCATCGAAAGATTTGCTTTCGACCCCTTCAAAACCATTCAGAAAATAGTACATTTCGAAAGCATTAAAACTTTAAAACATAAACCTTTCGAAAGCTCTTTGGGCTCAATTTAAAAACATGTGGAAAATCCTCTTTTAAAACCTTTCGACCTCTTCGAAAGCTTAGCCTTCGACCCCTTCGAAAGCTTAAAAACCTTTTCTTTTAAAATAATAGGCTCCAGCCTTTTTAATACTTTAAAACACCTCTTTCGAAACCTTGGGTTATACTTCAATTAGAATTAAAAAGGTAAAACACCTAAGTCGAAAGTTTCCTTTTGAAAGCATGGGAGAAGCGGCTGGGTTTTTAAAAGACAAGTATACCTTTCGACCTTGTCGAAAGCATGACTTCGAAAGGTTAACCGGTAGCTAGGGTATTTCGACCCCTTCGAAAGCTTGTTTACCTTTCGACCTTGTCGAAACCTTTAAACCTTTGTTTTAAATATTTGACTTGGTAGAAAGCAACCAAGCTAAAAGCTCCTTTCCGAATGCAAAGCAGGCGCTACTTCTGGCTTATAAAACAAACATACTCCAACCTCTTCGGCAACTAAGGTTTCCACCAAGTACCCTTCGACGTTATCCAATACATTACATACCAAGTAACTTGATACCATATGCATTAGTTTCGACCTTGTCGAAAGGTTTGGGTCAAAAGCTTTAATGGCGCAAACGGCTGAAACATGCTAAAAGTATGATTTTCTTGTTTTTAACTTAAAAGAGATAACTTTTCTGCTAACATGCCTTTGTTTGTCAAATTCTTATCGGTTAATAAATATCTTTCAGAAAAGTACTGCTAATAATTTCAGAAATAAACAATGATTTTATTTTATAAAATGCCCATTCTCCTTAATTAAATATATAAAACATTTGAGTCCCATACGTTAAATAATTTTATATATTCACCAAAACACTTAGGAAAAATCTAGAAAAATTCCAGAAAATCTATTTTAATACGTTTTTCAACATATAAAAATTTCAAGCCCAAATAATAGTTATTTTAACAGTAATTAATTTATAACCCAATAAATTATTTTCTTCACTAGAAAATTAATATAAAATCTACATTAATTCAGAAAAATATGAAAATTGAAACCCATCTCTAAAATATTATTTCTGACCTACATTTAAATTTTCAAGACATTTGGATGTCATTTAATAGGATTTTCATATCAAACATATCATAAAAACTAATATGAACATGTATAATTCATCAACAAGCATATGTATAAATTTAATCATCCAAAACATGGCATAAACTTGCAAAATTATTTCGGATATAACTTAAAACCAAAAACCATAAAAAAAATAGGATGTAGTAATCATTCAGCTTAGCTTTGAGATTAAAAGATGTGAGATTTGATGTTGAAGAAGTTGATTAACTTCTTTCTCTTGAATCCTAGCTTTGTCTTCTCTTGGGAACGAAAATGGTGGCCGGCCTTGATATATTTTAGTCTGATAAAATGAAATGAATGTGAGTTTCATTTCCTAAGGGTTTAGGGTATCTGTAACGACCGGGCGATTTTCGACCCTCGAAAATCGACACTAATACGTTCACTATATAGAATGCCAAACAATCGAGTGCCGGAAATTCCAGATCATTAGGGTTTAAGAATAAAAGGATAGAAGAAGAAACATAAATAACAACATAGAATCTCGCAATCGCAGCGGAACAAAATATAATATACAATAACAGATTTTTATACAAAAGCTGTATTAGTTAATATACATGCAAATTATCAGAGTACAACCATCAACATAGAAACTTGAACAGTTATAATAACTTGTCCTCACAAATGCTGAATCTACAGCCTACGATACACAGCGGAACATAATCTAATACGTGCAATACGTCTCTACCATCCAGCTCGTCTCCTGACCTCCAAAGCAACCTAACCTGAATCTGTAATACTCGATCTGGCCCGAGCATTACAATAAAGTAACACCCGAGTCAGGCTGGAAACCAGCGTGAGTAAACACACTTAATTTGAAACACTTAATTTATCATAATCCTTCGAAAACAAGGGAATCTCGTAAGACCGCGTCACACATAAACACGACGGGTTTTTACCTTACGATAACCAAAAACACTTTTATAAAAATCATGTGATATTATAATAGTGTCTAAGTATAAATACTGATCTACGTAGTCGAAATTGTCACGTTAATCAAATTCCAGTATAATAGACTCTATAGTTAAAACCGTAAAGGTTCGTAGTGGTTATTGGATCGAAGTGGTACCGGATAATGCAGATATTTGATTCCGGACTCATCGAATCCAAGCAATAAATACTTAAAAGGTCCAAGTCGTTTAAATAATTTTTTTACAATCAGGGTGTTAATATTTACATATGGAAATTCATTTCATATGTTTACTTCATCCTAACCTGTCCATCGAAATTCATTTGCTTGTAATCATTTCATTCTTCTGAAATCAAAATAGTGGTCAGTACGAGTCATTTTCTTTCAATAAAACTCATCAACGTCTTATTCTAACTATTTTAATTTGTTTGGCTACTTAATGGCACAGACAAGGAACAATTGAAATAAATATCCAAGAGCAATAAAGCCAAAGCATAGATCATTAACTAAATTAACAATTAATAATTAATATTTAAACAATTCATAAATCAGAATTTAATTGACTTTAATTAACCGATTCCATTTATATTATTAATCCAAAATTACTTATAAATTAAAGAAATTATAAAAACGATTTACTATTAGTTAATTAAAATTAAACAACCAATTTAATAACTAATTTAATAATTTACATAAGATTTAATCAGTTAAGACTTTGATTAATTATCCACTTCAATTATTATAAATAATTATATTTTATTTTACAAAAAATTAACAAAACTAATTCAGATTAAAATATTAGGAGATAGGATTACAACGCAAACTCACTTTGATTGGATTTTAAATGAAAGAAAAACGATATTTTTAAGTTTAAAAGGTTATTAACATATAAACATTTATTAATTCACTTTACTTTTTATTTTTAAAACAAACCCAACCTGCACGTTCGGCCCACGAAGAAAAAGCAGGCCCAAACTCCCCTATCTTCTTCTCTTTCTTTACTTTTCCTTCCCCTGCTACTCTTTCTCCCTTCTTTCCTTTTCCACTGACCATCGCGTGCACACCACCGTGCACGTACACATGCACACGACCAACCTAACCTCACCGCCGACCATCTCTCCTCATCACCCACGTCCCCCTTGACTCGATCATGCACGCAGGCAGACACGAACACCCCAGGTTCGAAAAGTCGAACACAGACCCAAAAATTCCACTCATCCACCTCGTCTCGCCACCGTACGCCACCATTCACCACCAAATTATGCCACAAGCTACGCCATGCCCTCCTCCACTTTTCCCCCCATGCCACACCCCTCTACGTGCCCCTCACCACCACCGTTTGCCCAAAACCGAACACCACCAACAAACATGCCTAAACCCTAAAATCGCCTTGACCGATCAACCCACTCAATAGAAAAATGCCGAACCATTTTTCTCATATGTGCCACCCAATGAACCTCCTCCACGACCAACGACAAGCCACCACATCGCCTTGGCCATCGGAATTTCACCAAAACCCAAAATTCGGTCATCTCCCTCTATCTCACTCAACACGCGACTAAAAATTTCCAAAACACTTTCAAAAATCATCATTTTCAAAGACACACACACTCATATAATCGAAAGCTTGAATTATGATATTCAAAAATTATTAATTTCTAAGTTATTTACTATAATATATTCTTTTCTTCCTCTATGCTTAATGATATCGAATGAAATAATTTTTAGATTAATCTACACTAAAAAACAATTGATTTTCCTTTTGGAATCATAGCCTAATATTAAATGGATAGTGAGATCCAGATTTTTAAAGTTGAAAGATGTTAACTTTTTCAAAGAACAGGGCTGCTGTATATGTTTCATTTAAGTTACAGGGTGTATTTCCATGATTAAGATATATATATATATATATATATATATATATATATATGGCATAGAAAACTAACTAACACATGAATACTTGACAAACAAAAGAATTTATCCAAATTTACAAACATATGGGTGCATACAAATTTTCCAGTAAGTAAAAGTTTAGGCTTTACTCACCTGTTCTTTTGAAAAAAAATGAAACACTGCTTTTTTTATCCTTGTAGCTCTGAGCACTAGTTCCTTAAGGTTTTTAAAATGGCAGTTTTTTTTGTTAGAATGTATACATGAACAAAACACTTAGTGGTATATATAGATGGATAGGTAGACATAAGCAGGCTGAAGCCTATTCCCATGTACCGGACTTTACCTTTTCTTTTATATTTTTTCTTTAATTTGATTTCAAAATTGTTGACTTGATTTGATAATTAGATTGACTTGATTTCCTAATTGATTTGAAATTTTGAGAGTGATTTGATTTATTTTGTGCTTGACTAGATATTTATCATCATGGTGTCCCCTTGTGTATAAACATATATACATTCATGTAAATAAATATATATAGATTTCCTATAACCCTTTAGACCAAATGTAAATGCTTTTGTCTATACACTATATCTAACATGCTAAAGTTTTGTACATAAACACTATATTTATAACATACAAACATAAATAGCTACTTACAAGTATTTATCTCTTTATTATAAATATTTTATTTTTATTTTATATCATAAGTTTTGTATATACATACATACATATATATATATAGATTTACATACACTCTATTTTTATATTAACATATATATCTATACTTATATATCTTTTGTCATCATATACATTTAGATATACATATGTTTACCTATATATAGATATTTATTTTCCCACATGCACTATTTTTATAACATTTACCCACACACACACACACATATAGTCATAAGTTTGAAAATTTTGCCATTATGAAATTTATACATTCATGTATATATATTTATTTACATATACAATATTTTTCATAAACACATATACACATATATAACTTATATATATTTTTAAACATCATAAAGCTTGCATATACTTATATATATACATATATGAATATTCTATCTTAATTTTTTTAATGGTGGAGTTTATATACATATTCTATAAAATTTATCATATCCAAAAAATTTCATTTTAAAATTAAATATAGTTTATAGTTTCCAAGGCTTATAGATTCAGATATTTCCAATATCAGAGAATTTGTTTATTCGAATTATAAAAATTTATATTCCAATAATTAAAATTAGTTAATTATCCCAATATCAAATGGCTAAAAATCCGGGTCGTTACATTCCTCCCCCTTTAAGACTTTTCTCGTCCTCGAAAAGGAACGAAGCAAGAACTAGAATTTTGATGTATATTACTAAATTAATCATCCTTTAAACATTTTAAACTCCTTACTCTTTTATATTACATTAAAAGATACATACACTTTAAATTGCATAGTATTACCAAGCTAGTTTGATATTAAAACATTTTTCATAACTCGATGTCTTAACAAGTCCATCCTTGTTTTTACAGAAATTTAGTCATATGTTAATCAGGCGTAGGACTGAAAATCTCTAAGTACTTAGTAGACCCGTTTCAACACCAAGTGAAAATACTTGAAAAACTTTTCAATAATGATATGGAAAGTATCATCCCCTTTTTCCTTCTTTACCACCATGGATCACAGTTAACACGATGATTGTGTCACCATCTCGACGAAATCATAAGTAAACTGTAGGCATCAACACCCCTCGACTTACGCCATGGGAACACGATAGACCACAGCTACACAAAGGTTGCGTCGCTATCCTAGCGAAATCGTAAGTAGTCTGTAGGCAATCTCCGCCCCCCGAATAACGCTATCAAAACAAAACCACACAGATCGCAGCTCACAAAGTTTGTGTCACTATCCCAATGAAACCAAGCGTAGACTGTAGGCAATCTCTGCCTCTCGAATTACGCTATGGAACCAAACCACATAGATCGCAATCTACCGACATTACGTCGCTATCCCAACGAAATCAAATGTAGACTGTAGGCAATCTACGCCTTCCGAATTATGCTATGGAACCACGATAGATCGCAGTTACACAAAGGTTACGTTGCTATCCCAGCAAATCCATAAGTAACTGTAGGTATAATACTCCTCGATTTACGCTATGCAGACAAATGATCACTAGGAACTCATAAGTTTTTGTCCGGACGTCTTCTAGGATCCCAATTCTCATTGACCCACCCTATGGATTCCTAGGTAGAACCACCCAGTGGATCTCCTACTCCAAATTCAACTTTAGTGGGGTGCCTTTCCATACTTTTAGTTTCAAAACATATCATACTATATATATACAATATCTTTCAAATCATATAATTTATATGTATCACATATAAATTTTATCCATATAAAATCAATATCTATAAAATCGATAGTTTTTACATTCGCTTTACCCAATTTCCAAAATCGACTAATTGCCAAAATCAAAAGTCTTTAAAAATCAATAGGTTCCAAAACTATTCCAATTCCATTCTCACATACATATAAGATCATTCTTTCCAATTCGAATAAGTTAGGGATCAATAGATTCTGAGTCCGCTTCATACGTATATAAACTCCATTTAGTATTTTCCAATACCCTTTCAAAGATTATTTCCTTCTGGTTATAAATTCAACAAGGGGAGTTTGAATATAAAACTAACATATATAATCTCATTAATGCCAAATCAAAAATTTCCAAGTCCGATTACTTTACAAAGTTATTGGTAACTTTCTTACTTCTTATAAAGTAAATTTAAGTTATAATAACTATTCAATCTTCATTCTAATAAATTTCCATATTAGTAATTATAAATTTACGTTCAAATCAATATAAAAAGTGATTTTATATAAGATCGTATTTCTACAAAATATTTTACAACATCGATAGACTACGACACTAATAAGTTAAAAATTACATCCATTCATCCATATAAAAATCTTACAAAAGGTCATAAATCTTAACGCATTAACATCACCTAGGAATTTAGGAAAGAACAGAGTCCTACTTAACGAACATTATAGGCCATCTCTCACACTCCGCATCTTCTAAAGAAAACTTCCTTAAGTATTTCCTGACACCTCATCAAAACCGTCCGTGCAATCCATAACAGGGTGTCCCCACTTCTTGCATTTGCCACAAAAGAACTCTACACTTCCATCTTTGATGATTTTCACGCCTTCCGTAGGGCATTCCACAACTTGCTCTTTATTCCGTCTCTTGGGACAATCCCTAGCGACGTGTCCCGTTATTTTGCAATGGTAGCAAATGGTTGATCCGTCGACTGGTACTATGGGTTTATGTTTCATCTTCCTCACCTTAGGGCAATGGTTTAGAAAATGTCCTTTCTCACGACACTTAAAGCATAAAATCTCAGAGCAAAATCGTTTGACTTCCCCATTCTTTTCCTTTCTTGGTTTACTGCACTTAGCTACGTAATGTCCTTTATTGTGACATTTATAACATATGATATTATCATAAGGACCTGGTCCAGCCCTTTCACTAATCCGTTTCTCTATTTCCATTCTTGTTCTTCCCGTGCCTTATGTGAAGCTGCTCTCCGCTCCTTAGGCCTTGTCTTCCATTCTTCTCCTTTTGCCATCTTTTACACACTTGGACTAGATTCTAACCGGACTTCCTAGCCTATATTTAAAACCTCGATTAGTTGAATTTCAGTTATTATTCTTATTTCTAAGTATCTCCTTTATTTGTTCTCAATCATTTTTTTTATTACAAATAAATTCGATTTCCTTCGACTTACTTATTCACTTAGCATAAGTTAAAATTTCAACATCCAAGGTTAAAGTTTACAATTTAATCCACTAATTGATAATTTGGTTCATTACAAATTTCCAGAATTCGAAACCCGTTTTTATTCCAAAAATCATTTTGAAATCATTCATACATAACTTCCTTTGCAACTTTTATCAAATCTATACCTTTTCCTTTACAATTTAATTTTTTTAAACTTGCATAAGTTAAATTTTAATTTCATCTTGAAATTTCTCATTCCAAGTTATAAGTTCAAAACTTATTTAACTTAGCCTGAGTCACATTTCCAATTAGTACAATCCATTTAAACTAACTTAATTTAAAAAAATTCATTCCAAAATCAAATTTTCCACACTTCTTTTCTTATTAATATCATTTCCCACTTATAAGTTCAAACTTATTTTCCTTGGGTTACACCTCTCATTTCCATGGGAATTCCAGAATTCAAACACCCAGTATTTATTTCAAATCACCTCGACAACATATATATATATATATATATATATATGTATGTATGTACATATATATTCCATTATATACCAAATCACACTTTTTAAATTTAAACCAACCTTGGTTTCTATCCAAAACAAATTCCTTCAGAATTACCAAAACAACCCTTGTTTTTTCTCAACCTCTATACTCACACTAGCCAAGGACACTACGGGATAATGCCGTCGACTAGCATGAAGAATAAGGCTGTTGAGGTGCGACCATCTATGTAATTGCTTTGTGCGAGTACCGATATGTCAGATAATATAACTTACATTTCATTTCAAGAGGAAATCCGACATATCAAATACAAACTCAAAGCTACCACACAGTGGCTATGAGGCCTTCGGAAACAAATATAGAAATAAGCATAACACAAATCAGTCACAGATATTCATATCACAAAGGCGGAAACAGATATGAATATATCACATAGAAGTGTACATAAAAGTAGTGGTCATATAAGATCCACTACATCACAAAAGAATAGGTACAAGTGCTAGACAAAAGAATAATTATACATCAAGGAGTCTCTATCTCAAATGTATAATAACAAAAACTACTAATCTAAAGTAGTTAGCCAAAAATCAGATGATGACCCCTGATAAGAAGTCAAGCAATAGCACCTGAAATACCTCCGTCTGGCCCGAGTATTATTTAAGAAGAAAATAATAAACGGATCAGTCTAGCTATAAATATTAGATAAAATGAGATATGATAAGAGATATGACCAAAAACGTATGATAACAAAAATGCCATACTGTGTCAAGTATACATCAAATAACAACAAAAATCATACAATATCTCAAATCATCTCAAAACACCAAAAATAATCACATTCTTTAAATTATTCACCAAAACACAAATATTGATAGAGCTTATCAATGCAAACCACGAAAATTGGTGAAACACAAATTCAAGAAATCACAACCAGAAATCCAGAAATCACAAAAGGGGGGAGGCCTATCACAAACGAGAGAATGAAAACTCACCAACACGTGTATCACAAACGGAACGCTATTCCATGATCGCTAACCATCAATTTTGAGCCGATGCTCCACAAACGGCCCAAGACCATGGGTCGCTACCCCACCAAATTGAACCGAAGTTCCACAAACGGGGTTTTTAGTCACCACACAAACAAAAAGACATCACACATTGCTAGTCTAAATCAAAAAATGATCATCATAGATCAATAAAAAGTATGAACCACACTAAGCTAGTAAATAAATGAGTTTAGCTTCATGTCCCATAACCACTGGCTTAACTTAAATATTTACGAACAAATTGTAGATTTCCACTCAAAAATTGTCACAAGAGTTCAATCGAGCAAGTCCAAGAATTAACCGACGAAGTAAACGCAAGTGTTTCATACCACTTGTTTTACTAAGCCGTTTAATTAGATTTCTCATACGAATGAGGTAAAGGTTTATATATACTAATAGATTGGAAAACGATTTCATAAACGAGATTTGTATTAAAATAGAGTAGAAAACATCTTTGTGAAAGTGTTTGAATATTTACTACTAGTATAGAAACCTTTGTATTTGAAAGTGGCAAATCACAAAAATGATTGTAAAAACAATCAATCACAAAAGATTCACATTCGAAGACGTGAATCAAAACCATAGAAATCGATATCAAATCCATCAAATGGATATTCCCAAAAATCCAAAGAAAGAAGTCATCAAAGTCGATAATAAGTGATGACAACTATCCGGATCAACAACAATCGATTAAAAATAGGAAATCCACTCAAAACAGCTTAAATAGGCAAAAATGAACGTTTCCAGATGTCTGGTTTGGAATCCAAACGTCTAGATTTAGGTTTTGGAAATAGTTCAGAAAACCACCCAAACGTCTGGAATATCGAAGCAGACGTCTGAGCCGTGACCAGACGTCTGGTTTAGAATCCAGATGCCTGGATTTGTTCTCTGGAAATAATCCAGAGAACCCCCAAACGTCTGAAACTTTAAGTCAGGCGTATGAGACCCATCTAGACGTCTGACCCTATATTTCAGACGTTTGGAATTAGTCTTTGCTCTTTTTTTATATTTTTCTGCTATGAATATTTTTGCTCCAGGTCCAAACCAGACGTTTGGACTTGGTCACCAGACGTCTGGTCACCTGGTCTGGGCAACAATTTGCCTAGGCCAAAGTGGCCAAAACGTATCGGGAGCGATCGGACAAGCAACGACGACTAAGGATTTACGCCAAGCGACAACCCAGCCTTAAAGGCTCTTCGATACACCCCAAATATCAATGTCCAAACATTCATAGTAGGATTTTTATAAAATTGGACCAAAACACCAAAATTTGGAAAATTCACCAAATCTATTCAAATCAAAAGCAAATGAATATGCACAAATGTTAGGAATTCATACCTAACAACAATGATAGCTATAGATGTAGATGTGAGTTAAAGAACTCACCTTTAAACCCAAAAACAATAAACGAGAAGCTCTAAAGAAAAGAAAAGATCAACTACTCTTTAATTTCAACTCTAGAAGCTCCAATCTAAGATCAAAAGCAATATTTCCTAAGTTCGGTTATAGGAAATTTCTGAAATCGGAGAGAGATTGAGATGGAGAAGAAGAAGAGGATGCTTACCTTAGCTTCTCTTTAATGTTTGAGCTAGAATTTGTATTTCCTAATTAAACTAGTGTTTGGAATTCTAATTTCCCATTCTTTTCCCTCATTTTCTCTTGAGCTTGAATGTTAGGAAAATGAGAATGAAATGAGAAGAGGAGCTGAGTTAGGGTATTAAGATGGGTTAGTGGGCTGAAACCCAAAGCCCAAACATATCGATGTTTATACTCAAAAAAGTTGTAAACGCCATTTTAGACTCAATGGAAGTGGTCTCGAGTCCCAATTTGACTGTTCACAAAAAGTAGCTTTTCGGACTTTAATCCGATTAACGATGCTATATTTAAATAAAACATTTAAATATACAATCATAAAATATGCGGGTTGTTATAGACTCCCCTCCTTAAAGAAATTGCATCCTCGCAATACTTAAGGAAAAGAAATAAAAAGCAACAACCATACAAAGGCATAACAACACAAAAGAAGAAATTTTGAAATGAGAAGTTCACCTTTAAAGAGCACGAGAGAGTAAGTTCGGATGTGTTCGCTCGATGAATTCTCTGGATTCCCAAGAGCAATCCTTAGGATTTGAGGACCATTGAACTTTCACAAGAGGAACGTCTTTATTTCGAAGGCGTTTAACCTCCGAAGCAATGATTTGAATAGGATGTTGCTTATAAGTCAAATTGTGAAACTTCAGTTTCTTCAATTACACCTGGCACAAGAATAGAATCAGAATCTCTAAGGCATTTCTGTAGTTGAGAGACGTGGAATATATCGAGGTACTAATTTTCCCGATCGACTGAAACGCACAACACCTTTCATAGGTGAAACACGAATAAACACAAAATCTCCCATAGAAAATTCTAATCTCCTACTTTGGTTATCGGCATAGGATTTTTGTCTACTTTGACCTTCTTTCATCCTATGACGAATAAGGTCAATCTTTTCTATCGCATCCCGAATAAAATCTGGATCTAAAACCAGCTTCTCACCGGCTTCAAGCCAACACGAAGGAGATCAGCATGGCCTTTTGTAAAGTGCCTCGAAAGGTGCCATACCAATACTAGATTGGAAGCTATTATTATAGGAAAACTCAACAAGGGAAATATGATCTTCCCAACTTTCACAAAAATCAAGAACACATGCACGAAGAAGATCTTCAAGAGTTTGATTCACACGCTCGGTTTGTCCATCGGACTGAGGATGATAAGCGGTGCTAAAATTAAGCTTCGTTCCCAAAGCTTTTTGAAAACCTTTCCAAAATCCACTAGTAAACAATGGATCACGATCGTTAACAATAGAAGTAGGAACTCCATGCAATTTAGCAATTTCTTTGACATAGAGTTTAGCCAAAATAGGTACGGTCCGATTGGACCGAACGGAAATAAAATGGACGGATTTTGTAAGTCTATCTACAATCACCCATAGGCTATCATGACCCGAACGAGAACGGGGAAGACCATCAATAAAGTCCATGCAAATTTGATCCCACTTCCAAATTGGAATTTCCAAAGGTTGCAATAACCCATCGGGCCTTTGATGTTCGGCCTTTACGAGTTGGCAAGTCATGCAACACTTAATAAATTTAGCAATATCAGATTTCATTCCATCCCAATAATAAAGTCGCTTCATGTCTGTGTACATTTTACTACTACCGGGATGAATGGTAAATTTAGAACGATGAGAATCTTCTAAAATTTCTTTACGAAGATCAATAATATTTGGCACAATAAGTACCAAATTTTCGAATACCGCCACGAACATCAATATCAAAGTCTTTCAAATCTTCAATATCAATTTTATCCCTACAACTTTGGCTAAGAAGAACCAATTCAGGATCATGCTTTTGAGCTTCAAGAATGCGGTCTAAAAGAGAAGGATGAGCCTCAAGGCTACATAAAACAAGAGATGAACATGAATTGGATTCACGATCTCGAATCTCACAAGTGGATAAAGTCTCAAGATCATTCCATTCGGATATCATCATGGAAACAACCGCTTGTTGCTTACGACTAAGGGCATTGCAACAAGATTTCTCTTTTCGGGAGTATAAAGAATATCAAGATCATAAGATGCAAGGAACTCGAGCCAACGTTGTTGACGCAAATTAAGTTCCTTATTGGGAAAATAAATACTTCAAAGAATTATGATCGGTGTAGAGAACAAATTTCTCTCCCAAAAGATAACGACGCCAAATTCTAAGGGCGAAAACAATAGCTGCAAGCTCTAAATCATGAGTGGCATATCTAGTCTCGGCAGGCTTTAATTGCCTAGAAGCATAAGCGATAACACGTTCCCTTAGCATGAGAACGGCACCTAAACCAACATGACTAGCATCGGTATAAACAATAGATTCTTGGTTCCCATCGGGAATCACAAGAATAGGAGCATCGAAAAGGAGTTCTTTTAATTTTTGAAAAGCAGCTTCACATTTGCCTGACCAAATGTACTTAACTCCCTTCTTTGTCAAATTAGTAAGAGGTACGAAAATTTTAGAAAAGTCTTTTATGAACTGACGGTAATAGCCCGCTAATCCGAGAAAGCTACGAATTTCCGTCACACTCTCCTGTCTCTTCCAATTTTGAATCGCTTCAATCTTTGAAGGATCCATGGAAATTCCGGATTCAGAAATAATATGCCCCAAAAATTTCACACGAGATTGCCAAAAGTGGCATTTAGAAAATTTTGCTTTCAATTGGTTACTCCTAAGAGTTTCCAATACAATCTGAAGATGATTTTCATGCTCTTTCTCGGTTTTAGAATAAACAAGAATATCATCGATGAAGATGAGAACAAATCGATCGAGGAAGTCTTTGAAAACTCGATTCATAAGGTCAACGAAATAAGCTGGAGCATTCGTCAAACCAAATGGCATAACAAGCTATTCATAAGATCCATAACGAGTACGGAACAATGTCAAAGGAATGTTATCCTCTGCAATACAGAGCTGATGAAAACCGGTTGCTAAGTCTAACTGTGAAAAGACTTTAGCACCACAAAGTTGATCGAATAGATCATTAAACTGAGGTAAGGGATATTTATTCTTGATGGTGAGATCATTAAGCTTGCGGTAGTCAACACAAAGCCTAAGTGTACCATTAGATTTCTTCACAAAAATAGCTGAAGCTCCCCATGGAGAGGAACTAGAACGAACAAAATGTTTTGCTTCCAATTAAGATAATTGTTTACGCATCTCCTCATTTTCCTTATTGGACATACGATAAGGAGGACGAGTAATAGGTAGAGCTCCAGGGATTAGATTAATTCTGAACTCAATTGCTCGCTTAGGTGGTAATCCTAAAACGGTTGCAAATATGTTGGGAAGTTCACAAACAATGTGAATGAGGGAAATGACATCTTCCTCATCGTCATTATCGTCATCATGAGGATTTAGAGAATACAAGGATGCTCCCAAATTGGAATCTGAATCTTTAAGAACAAGAGAAATCTGCTTAACAGATTGAGGATGTCGAAGATATATAGTCCGCTCAGGACATAGGATATGGGCTTCATAACGGTTAAGCCAATCCATTCCCAAAATCATTCTGAAACCAAGGTAACGCATAACATGCAAATCGGCTGGAAAGCATAATCACATAAAATAATTTCGACATCTTTACACAGTAAACTGAGTGTTGCGGATCCACCAACTGGATTCGCAATTCTCAATGAAGTCATCAAGCCAATAACATTCAAAGACAAAGCATCAACAAGTTCTTTTGATATAAAAGAGTGAGATGCACCCGTATCAAAAAGAACTCGAATAGGAAAATCACGAAATATAATAATGCCATCAAGGATAGAATGAGAAATACCTTAACCACGAGAAGTGTTAGTAGGGCTTGTACAACATTTAGCGTGCCGTCCTTCTTGCTTTGAAGTTTGGGACACAAAGATATAGTATGACCCGAACTCTTGCAATAGCGACAAGCAAGAGACTTCAGACACTTGTTCGCATAATGGTCCTTAGAACCACAATTGTAACATTCTCCACGACTAGAGGTAGGAGTTTTTGCTATCGAAGTTGCTTGCTTCCCTTTCTTGTTGGGATAAGGCTTGAACTTAAAAGGCCTCTTCTTATTGATGTTTTGTTTGACTTCAACATCACTTTCTTTATCGGCCTCTTTGAGTCGAAGAGCGATATCAACAAGCTGATCAAAAGAAACTTCTAGTTTCAGAAGTAATGGCTTTTTGAGGTTCTTATTCAACCCATAGACAAATCTATGATTTTTCTTCAATGGTGTATTAATATACTCGACCCCATATTTAGATAGAGATTCGAAAGATGCGACATAATCCATCACAGAAGATTCACCTTGAACAAGGTCGATAAAGCGTCGAGCTAAAGATACTTTTTCAGCTTCTGGCAAAAATTTTAACTCGAATCTTTCCCGGAATTGCTCCCAAGTAAGATCCGCTTCAATAATTTCCGAGATCAGAAGCTCATACCAATCTAATGCTCTTTCTTGGAGCATGCTAGAAGCCACTTGGACTCGATGTAGATCAATAAGATTCATGTGGGAAAAGATGCGGTCGCACGATCTAAGCCACGCTTGGGCTTCTATAACGCTCTCGGAACCTTTGAAAAGCTTTCCACCCAAGCTGGTGTAATCACTACACAAGCGTGCAAACCCAGATTTAGGATGAGTAGGCTCTGGAATGGGTCCGATAGCTTGAGCATTTTTCACAAGATCTAGAAGTTGCTGAGCAGACATAAATACTCCATCCTGAGGAGTAGCACTTGATTGACCAGCGCTGGGACGGCCTGGTCTAACCATTTCTCTTCTTTAAGAAAGAAAGAAAGAAGAGAAAAAAGGTTAATCTCAGAATGAATATCAAACAAACTTGATTGATAAAACAAGGCATCATAAAAGAAAATAGGATAGAACGGTACGAAGACTCGAATTAAATCCTACGGCACGATTCCTAAGAAAGACTTAGGACAATGATCCTTGCTAGATTATTCTACATTTAACCGAAGTTTGGCTCTGATACCAAGCTGTGATGCCCCACCTTTATACTCACACTAGCCAAGAACACTACGGGGTAATGTCATCGACTAGCACGAAGAATAAGGCTGTTGAGGAGCGACCACCTGTGTAATTGCTTTGTGCGAGTATCGATATGTCAAATAATATAACTTACATTTCATTTCAAGAGGAAATCCACCATATCAAATACAAACTCAAAGCTACCACACAGTGGCTATGAGGCCTCCGGAAACAAATATAGAAATAAGCATAACACAAATCAGTCACAGATATTCATATCACAAAGGCAGAAACAGATATGAATATATCACATAGAAATGTACATAAAAGTAGTGGTCATACAAGATCCACTACATCACAAAAGAATAGGTACAAGTGCTAGACAAAAGAATAATTATACATCAAGGAGTCTCTATCTCAAATGTATAATAACAAAAACTACTAATCTAAAGTAGTTAGCCAAAATAAGATGATGAACCCTGATAAGAAGTCAAGCAAGAGCACCTGAAATACCTCGGTCTGACCCGAGTATTATTTAAGAAGAAAATAATAAACGGATCAGTCTAGCTATAAATATCAGATAAAATGAGATAGGATAAGAGATATGACAAAAAACGTATGATAACACAAATGCCATACTGTGTCAAGTATACATCAAATAACAACAAAAATCATACAATATCTCAAATCATCTCAAAACGCTAAAAAGAATCACATTCTTTAAATTATTCACCAAAACACAAATATTGATAGAGCTTATCAATGCAAACCACGAAAATTGGTGAAACACAAATTCTAGAAATCACAACCAGAAATCACAAAAGGGGGGAGGCCTATCACAAACGGGAGCATGAAAACTCACCAACACGTGTATCACAAACGGAACGCTATTCCATGGTCGCTAACCATCAATTTTGAGCCGAAGCTATACAAACGACCCGAAGACCATGGGTCGCTACCCTACCAAATTGAACCGAAGTTACACAAACGGGGTTTTCAGTCCCCACACAAACAAATAGACATCACACATCGCTAGTCTAAATCACAAAATGATCATCATAGATCAATAAAAAGTGTGAACCACACTAAGCTAGTAAATAAATGAGTTTAACTTCATGTCCCATAACCACTGGCTTAACTTAAATATTTACGAACAAATTGTAGATTTCCGCTCAAAAATTATCACAAGAGTTCAATTGAACAAGTCCAAGAATTAACCGACGAAGTAAACGCAAGCGTTTCATACCACTTGTTTTACTAAGCCGTTTAACTAGATTTCTCATACGAATGAGGTAAAGGTTTATATATACTAATAGATTGGAAAATGATTTCATAAACGAGATTTGTATTAAAATAGAGTTGAAAACATCTTTGTGAAAGAGTTTGAATATTTACTACTAGTATAGAAACCTTTGTATTTGAAAGTGACAAATCACAAAAATGATTGTAAAAACAATCAATCACAAAAGATTCACATTCGAAGACGTGAATCAAAACCACAGAAATCGATATCAAATCCATCAAATGGATATTCCCAAAAATCCAAAGAAAGAAGTCATCAAAGTCGATAATAAGTGATGACAACTATCCGGATCAACAACAATCGATTAAAAATAGGAAATCCACTCAAAACAGCCTAAATAGGCAAAAATGAACGTTTCCAGGCGTCTAGTTTGGAATCCAGACGTCTGGATTTAGGTTCTGGAAATAGTTCAGAAAACCACCCAGACGTCTGGAATATCGAAGCAGACGTCTGAGCCGTGACCAGACGTCTGGTTAGAATCCAGACGTCGGGATTTGTTCTCTGGAAATAATCCAGAGAACCCCCAGACGTCTGAAACTTCAAGTCAGACGTCTGATACCCATCTAGACGTCTGACCCTATATTTCAGACGTTTGGAATTAGTCTCTGCTCTTTTTTTATATTTTACTGTCGTGAATATTTTTGCTCCAGCTCCAAACCAGACGTCTGGACTTGGTCACCAGACGTCTGTTCACCTGCTCTGGACAATAATTTGCCTAGGCCAAAGTGGCCAAAACGTATCGGGAGCGACCGGACGACCAATGACGACTAAGGATTTGCACCAAGCGACAACCCAGCCTTAAAGGCTCTTCGATACACCCTAAATATCAATGTCCATACATCCATAGTAGGATTTTTATAAAATTGGACCAAAACACCAAAATTTGGAAAATTCACAAATCAATTCAAATCAAAAGCAAATGAATATGCACAAATGTTAGGAATTCATACCTAACAACAGTGATAACTATGGACGTAGATGTTAGTTAAAGAACTCACCTTTAAACCCAAAAACAATAAACTAGAAGCTCTAAAGCAAAGGAAAGATCAACTACTCTTCAATTTCAACTCTAGAAGCTCCAATCTAAGATCAAAAGCAATATTTCCTAAGTTAGGTTATAGGAAATTTCTGAAATTGGAGAGAGATGGAGAAGAAGAAGAGGATGCTTACCTTAGTTTCTCTTTGATGTTGGAGCTAGAATTTGTATTTCCTAATTAAACTAGGGTTTGGAATTATAATTTCCCATTCTTTTCCCCCATTTTCTCTTGAGCTTGAATGTTAGGAAAATGAGAATGAAATGAGAAGAGGAGCTGAGTTAGGGTATTAAGATGGGTTAGTGGGCTGAAACCCAAAGCCCAAATAGAAAAATAGCAAATTCTACTCAACTCCAAACATATCGATGTTTATACTCAAAAAAGTTGTAAACACCATTTTGGACTCAATGGAAGTGGTCTCGAGTCCCAATTCGACTATTTACAAAAAGTAGCTTTTCGGACTTTAATCCGATTAACGATGCTATATTTAAATAAAACATTTAAATATACAATCGTAAAATATGCGGGTTGTTACACAGGGTGTATTTCCATGATTAACACACACACACACACACACATATATATATATATATATAAGGCATAGAAAACTTACTAACACATGAATACTTGACAATAAAAGAATTTATCCAAATTTACAAACATATAGGTGCATACAAATTTTCCAGTAAGTATACGTTTAGGCTTTACTCACTTGTTCATTTGGAAAAAATGAAACACTGCTTTTTTTTATCCTTGTAGCTCTGAGCACTAGTTCCTTAAGGTTTTTATAATGGTAGTTTTTTTTGTTAGAATGTATATGTGAACAAAACACTTAGTGGTATATATAGATGGATAGTTAGACATAAGAAGGCTAAAGCCTATTCCCATGTACAGGGCTTTACCTTTTCTTATATATTTTTTTCTTTAATTTGATTTGAAAATTGTTGACATGATTTGATAATTAGATTGGCTTTATTTCCTAATTGATTTGAAAATTTGAGAGTGATTTAATTTATTTTGTGCTTGACTAGATATTTATCATCATGGTGTCCCTTTGTGTATAAACATATATACATTCATGTAAATACATACATATATATATATATATATAGATTTCCTATAACCCTTTAGACCAAATGTAAATGCTTTTGTCTATAACTATATCTAACATGCTAAAGTTTTGTACATAAACATTATATTTATAACATACAAACATAAATAGCTACTTACAAGTATTTATCTCTTTATTATAAATATTTTATTTTTATTTTATATCATAAGTTTTGTATATACATACATATATATAGATTTACATATACTCTATTTTTATATTAACATATATATCTATACTTATATATCTTTTGTCATCATATACATTTAGATATACATATGTTTACCTATATATAGATATTTATTTTTCCATATGCACTATTTTTATAACATTTACCCACCCACACACACACATATAGTCATAAGTTTGAAAATTTTGCCATTATGAAATTTATACATTCATGTATATATATTTATTTACATATACAATATTTTTCATAAACACATATACACATATATAACTTATATATATTTTTAAACATCATAAAGCTTGTATATACTTATATATATACATATATGAATATTCTATCTTAATTTTTTTAATGGTGGAGTTTATATACATAATCTATAAAATTTATCATATCCCGAAATTTTCATTTTAAAATTAAATATAGTTTCCAAGGCTTATAGATTCAGATATTTCCAATATCAGAGAATTTGTTTATTCGAATTATAAAAATTTATATTCCAATAATTAAAATTAGTTAATTATCCCAATATCAGATGGCTAAAAATCCGGGTCGTTATAGTATAAGTCTCTTCTATTTTCCATTTTGCCCTTGCTTATTTCCTAACACATTAGTTCATGATGTTTCATTTTGGTTTCCATTTAACATGGCACGACCACCCTTAGTTAAATCTAATCTCAACTATTAATCTTCACATTATTTTATTTAATTTAAATAATTAAATATCCTTAATAACACTATAAAAATATGGGGTGTTACATCTTCTCCTAATTAAGTTTTAAATCCTCAAAACCTAATCCTTTGTTCTCTTGAAAATTGAGATGAAGCTCCAAACTCCACTTCAAGCCAATTTGTTGATGAGTTTTGTGAGGAATGGGATGAAATGAATTGTAGTGATTTTATCGGGATTTATCGGAATTTATTTGAGCTCAGGTTAGAAGATCCTTGGTTTGGCTCAAGGAAGGATCAAGAAAGTAATTAGAGAATGAGGTAGAAAAAGTGTCATTGAATGAGAAATGAATGAAAATGTTAGCCACTTATAAGTAACTAATGGGCCTTAACCTTCATTTCATCCAAACAAATTTATCATTCACCCCTAAAACTTTCCAACACCAAACTTAGCACAACTTAACCTCATGTTTTTGGCGATGGACTAGTGGTCTCAATGGCATGGTCTTTAATCCTAATTCATTCATCTCCAAAAGTCAAGTATTTAGGACGTTCCGTTAATTAAAGATTTAAAATTTAAATTGATTATTTAAATATCCAGTTATTAAAATGCAGGTTGTTATACGAACCACTATAAACTCTATATCTTACTTTTCCTTTCATGTTCTTATTATATTTGCATTTTTTTATTTCGGTTAATTTGATTTGAATTTGAACTACTATAACATGCGAATTAAAGATTAGATTCTTCATGAAATCATAGCCAATAACTACATTCATGATGATTGGCTATATGCGATCTTTTAGGCAATATTAAACCAACTTTTGGCTAATAATAAATATATCACAGTCCTTGATAGATATCATTTAAACTAGCAAAATCTTTATCTTTTTAGTATAAATAAATATTTCAAATCGATTATAATTCTCCTTGGGTACTTAACAAAACTTAGAGGAAGCACTTCATGCTTTCCTTGAATTGGATCTCTTTTCACCTGGCTAAAATACCTGGCTAAAACACTCTTCAACACTGTTCACCTCAGAAGAGACAACGAAATATTGGGACTGTAACCATTTCTTAGCCACTGTCCAAAGGCACCATTGTTGCAACCAACTAGAACTTATAAATTTTGATCATTAGAAATCAAACTTTAGCACACGATTCATGCTCTTAATTTATAAAGTTACTATATCAAAATCTCTCTTTCCTTTATGAAATAACATTAAATTGCATATTTATACAACTTTAAAATCAAAATTTGAAATTTTAACACCAATATCAACTTATATTCAAAACTGGAGTTATTAGTATAGTCTAATGAAACACTATGATAACATTGTTGGAACAGGTCTTAGGCAGCGGGTGAGATAAGGTGAATTTCAAATTTTTATCCCTAATAGAATCTTACGGGGGGCCTTTGAAAATATACTATCTAACAATTAGATCCACTCTAACCTTATATAATGTGTTAATTTATTAAATAATTTATATTTTAAATGTTATTATGTATATATATTATATACGCTAACATATAAGCATAACATAACATTATAACAAAATATAAATATGATACAATATATACATTTGTAGATGTAGAGATTTTATATCTACTATGTATATATATTAAGCATATATATATATATATATGTGTGTGTGTAACATTATTTAAATTATATATATACACACACTATTATAATTTTGAAGTTTATATTTAATAAAATATTAAAATTTTACTTTGTTAAAATATCTTATACAATTTAACTAAGTCAAAATTTCAAATTCAAATAAATAATAATGTCTTAATTTGACTAGGTAAATATATTTTATTTTAAATTTCAAAACTGATAGTTTAATAATATTTAAAATCTATAAAATATGTTTGTATTAACTAAATATTATTTCTACAAAATTATACATACATACATACAAACATACATACATACATACAGCATGCATGCATGCATGCATGCATACATACATACATACATACACACACACACATATATATATCTTTATTAATAGTTGTAATACCTTTGGTGTCACGCTTTTTAGGTATCAACGTGAACTATCAAAAATGTTCCTTTATAAATATTATAAATATTAAACCACTTAAAAATAGGATCTAACAGATAAGTTTTCTTTACCAATTCAAAACGCTTATCTACAAATATTATTGAAATCTCAATATCACTTAAAAATAGGATGTAACAAATAAACTTTCTTTTCAAAGTCGTTCTTTATTAATTAATAATAGAAATAAAAATTCAAACTAATAAAAAATTAAATTCATTCTTTATTAATTAACAAAAAAAATGAAAATTCAAAATAACAAAAAATTAGATGTTTCAATTTGGAAAGAACAATTAAAACTAACTACATATCATTTCAACGCAAAAAATGGCTAAATATTTATGCAAATCATATTTTTGCGAACGAGTTAAATATATATATTTGTTAAAAAAAAATCCACGCACGAAGTGCGTACCATCATCACGTGCGAATCACGTGCCGTAACGCTCGTATAATATGAAATATCTTTTGACCCAATTTTTTATTATTAAAACTGGAAAGCTGAGAGTGATATATGATTTAATAAATATATCCTATTATTATTTATAATCAAAATCACATTTTTTTATGAACTTCTTAAAACTTTAAATAATTTTCGTAGAAATATCACAATAACAAACTATTAAAATATAAATTTATATAATTAACTATAGATACTACATATGTGAAAATCAATTTTGCAAAAGTTAAAATTAAAAGCATCAATCCGATATAAGAAAGGACATGCTTTGTATTTTCAATGTAAAAAGAATCTATGTTAAATTTTTAATCAATTTAGTATAAATGATTGAAACTATTACTTCCATTGGCATTATGAATGTCATCTCCAATCGTACTCTCCAAACTTATATTGGCAAATAATATAGTGAAAATTAGGATCCGTCCTTTATTTTCAAGTTTCGTACGTGAAAAACCCACTCAACAATATGTTTTAAATTACCTTTTTTTTTAGTAAATTCTATTTTTTGTTCTTTTTAGAAATTAAATCCGAATGTTATACATATGTTTTATCATAAAATCTAATTCATTTTTGAATTTGTTTGATTTTTTTTCTTGATAAAATGTAAATATTTGCTTTAACTTTCAAATATTTAAAAAAATGCGAAAAGATATTAAGTTTGATTTTAAGGACCTAAAGCTAATATTCAATTTTTTAAAAGGGGGAATTAATTAAAGGACAAAGATTTGTATATTTTTTGCCTCAAGGACACAACCTCAATATTTTTACCATAAGGACAAACATTCTTTTAAAAATTATTCATAAGGACAAATATTTTTCAAAATTATTCATAAAGACAACAAAACTGCTACCAAGCTAAAACTGATACCTAAAAACTGCTACCGATAACTACAAACTGATACCTAAAAACTGCTATCAATGACTAAAAACTGATACCTAAAGAAAGTTATCCTTCAGGATAAAATATTGAAGGTTTATCCTTGAGGCAAAAACGCTGAAATTTTTTGTCCTTGACAATAATTTCCTGTTTTTAAAATTGGATCTTTTAAAACGAAAGACTTTGCCAATGATATATTGCTTCGGTATTCCCATCACGTAGCGTCAGCTGTTCTTCACGTGATCAGCTTCTTTAAAAATTCAAAAAACTATCCGTTGCAATCTGCAACGTTCTCCTTCCTAATATTGTTTTCTGTATACTTTTGTTCTTTCTTTAACCAAGAATATATCAATAATCACCTTCACAAACCAAAAAGAAAAAACAATCTTCTTTTTTCTTGCAATTTTTTTTAATCATGTCATCATCTACAAACCCGTTAATCAAAACTCCAATCAAATCCACTCGCCGTTCTGAAAATATAGATCCGAATATTTCATCCCCAATTACACCTTCAAAATCACATGTAAAACCTAAAAAATCAAATATTTCGAAAGTTAAATCTCCCCCTCCTCCACCCCCTCAAATTCAAAATCAAAGGAAATTCGTTCTGGCAAAGAAGAAAAAGAACCCAAAAATTGGAGAAAATGGCAAAGATTTTGATGCCAATAAGTGTAGAGAAGCTGCTTATGAGGCACTCAGAGCATCACACGAGCAATTCTTTAAGAAAGAAGCGACCAAACGCGATTCTGGAACTGGGGATAATACCAATTCTTGCGATGTTGAAAATGGCAGAAAACATGAGGGGTCTGAAAGTGATTCAGAAGAAGAGGAGAAAAAAATGAATGAAATGGATGAGGTGAAGAATTTAGTAATGGACGAAGCTCTAAATTCAGTGCCTGAGCCTGGTTCAGGTAGAGTGAAGCATTTGGTTAAAGCTTTTGAGACCTTACTCTCAATTGGCGATGATGGTAACAGCAATGAAGGAAAGAGAACTGCAGAAAATAAGAATAGAGTAATGAACTGGGCATTGCCTGGGTTGCAAGAATCAATCATGAAGGGGGATTCTTCCTACAATTTCTCTTTTCCTGAGTTTGAAAGAGATTCCAGGTTGTGTTCATCCTTAGATGGTGGAGAAAGGTTGAAATTTGTGTTATATTTTGCAAATGATTTCTTGAAAAAAAAATTATGCCTTTTTATACAATTTTTTTGATTTGATAGGCTGAGCCCTGGAAGTGGAACATCCAGCGGAGGTAGAAGGAGTAGGCGCAATGTAAGAACTTATTTTCAGCTTGTTTATTTATTAATGCTTACCAAAGCTAATTTCTTTTACTTCATTCAGAGCTCGGATTCTTTGCGAAGCAGTTGGGCAAAGAAGTTAAAGGTGACCAGCCAACATCCATTTAAGTTGAGGACCGAGGTACGATATATCGTGATGTATATGATCCATTGTTTTCCTGTCAATTATGTCACTTGAACATTGTTATTTTAGTTTTGAATACATTTTCCCATGGTATTATTAGAATTTTAGTGCATCAATGTATGCATATGTTGCACATAACAGGCATGGATATACATTGGTAATCTACATCATTTACAAATCAACACCACAAGTGCTCAAACAAAATTAATCCATCTTCTCATTAAAATATTAAATTTTGACATACAAAGAGACTGTTGGTAGAGGCACCTTTTCATATTTGAGAATAGAACCGTTTCTCATTATAATCGAACCCAAAAAATTTGATAAAATTGAACCCAAAAAAAAGATAGGTTGCAAAAAAGGTCATAATTTGATCAGCTTCGCAACTCACGTAACCATGTTTAGTTAATGAAGTTGGATAAAGCTTTGCAATTGACATAACATTCTGGTAGCCATGTATAATGAACAGACATAAAGATATTCTGCAAAATCGTAGTCATTTTATTGGAAACTAGCATTAACAATGAAATATATTTTATCAGATTATTCATAGGAACATGAATAAGCAAATGTATAATAATGTATCAAATTACTACTTTGCTTGTTCATGTTTCTATTAATGGTTTGATAAACTATATTTCATTATCAATACTCGTAGAGTTACACCATCTGATATTGCTATTGATCCTTTCTCAATCGATGCCTCCGCTTCGATCTTCCTCAGTGATGCTGCTTCAGTCTTTATTAATAGGTTGTTTCACTTCAGGCTAGGTAGTTTCACCTCAGGTTAGAGCACTTTAGTAAATAAAGAAGTCATATATAACAACTTATAACAGATAAATATAAGCAAGATTATAATGATGCCGCACCAGTTCAAAGTTAACTGGAAATGAAACTTGACTTTTTTTAGTGCTTTATGGTGCAGTCCATGTTTGCACGCTTTTGAACATGTACTAGTTTAGTTTTTCTACTGTATGGAAGTTTGAAGAGAGCATCACAAAATATACCAATTGAACAAATGTTTCTCAATAATCTTTTACTGTTGTTTTCACCAAATTGAAGCTTTTAAAGAGTTTCATTAGTGCAAGATACAAAAGCAGAATTGATGTGTATGTGATCACAATATACACATACTGCATCAGTTATCTTGAGTAACCTAACTTTTATGATATCAGCAAAGAGGGAGGCAAAAAGAGGAAATGTTTTTGAAGAAAGTGAAGGAGATGATTGCAGAGGAAGAGAGAAGGCGTATACCAATTGCCCAAGGCCTTCCATTGACTACAGACGAGCCAGAGGTGAGCCGCTTTATCTTGTCATTATGTATCAGCATTTTTAGATTGCTTTAAAATGGAGACTGTAAAGTTTTAGATTTGAACGCAATGATTGCCTCAAACAATTTGAAAACTCGAATAAATCTTTATAAATAAGCCAGTTGTGTAACAAGGGAGAAGTAAAAACAGATGAATCATCAATCTTTGGTAAATAAAAATTAACCTGTATGAAACTATAAAAGGCTCACTGGTACCTGATTTTGATGCATATTTTTAACACACCCGGGGTGACAATTTTTGGATTTACACATAAAGTTTACACTAACAAAGTTATTGTTTTCCAAATTTAAACGACTGATAAAATATTCTATCCACTAGTTAATTCAATCGTTTAAATTAGGAATGTGATAACTTTGTTAGTTGGAACTTTATGCATACATCAACACTTTATGCGTTAAAGACCACCAGCTAAGTACTGCCTTCAAAACCCCTATACATCATTTATCAATTAATAAAAAGAATTAAAATAAAATAAACTTAATATACAATACATATTGTTTTTCCTTCCTTTAATATTTTCTCCCTGGCTCCTTTTTATTATTTTAGTTTAATCTAGTTACTAATAATTGTTATTTTCATCCCTACCATTTCAAATTTATTCGCATTTCAGCTAAAACTGTCATAATTATCAGTTATCTCTAGTGGTAAAGAGGTTTTGGGATAGGTTTCCTTGGCATATGTTAGAAATCATTATTCCCACAAAAATAAAATGAATTAATAATAATAAAGAAGAAAGGGGAGGAGGTGGAGGAGGAAACTGGAATGCTACATTCAAACCATTACCACTCTTATGTGCATGCCCACCTGTTGAAATAGCACTTAACCTCATCGAAAAAAAGTCTTGTAGTGTCATAAAGATTACTATATGGTACTCATGAGTTTCTTTTGCACCTTGTCACAGCTCGATTCAACTTTGATTCAATTAAATTGAATTATACTCTTTGATTAGCTGAAGTCTGTTCATAAATTGTCACGACAACCACCTTGTGAAGATCTTTTTCCTTCTCCATCATCTGTCTCACATACTTCAAACTTACTTTTTCAAACCTTTGTAAAAGCAACCCCAACACGGGGGTGCGACGCTCATGAATATGTTGTAGTAGCAACTATTACTAGCGCACAAAATATGAATTTTGGTTGATCAATGCTACTATGGAATAATTTCTTGCTACTAGTAGCAAGATATAAAAATTGGTACCACTTGATGCCCTCATTGAGATATTTTGTAGGGGCATTTGGTTCAGGTCCTTATACGAAAAATAATTTTTTTAATCATACATCACTCTCATAGAAATCATATAAATCAAGTTTTTCCCTTCATATTTATACAATTGTTGTTCAAAATAATATTAAATTTGATATTGTAAATTTCAACTTAATTGCTATTGAAATCTAAGGTGTTTTGGATATATTTTGAATGTCAACATTAAATCCAACGTACTAAAAAAACTATTTGTAATGCACATATCACCCCAGCTCTAGATTTTTAACTTGATTTCACCATCACTACAGCTACAACTACCTCCTTCCTTTTCCAGAGTCAAATCTGCATAATAATCCGCATTTAATGGTACTAATCTCACTTCTTTAAGTCACCTCTAGAAAATCTCTAATTTAATCACCAAAAACGAGATTCCGGTCAAGCTCCCACACAAATCAACTCTTTTCGTTGAGCTCAAAAGTAACACATTCAGTTATCATTTGTTGATAGTTCAATTTTCTATATTTGTAGTAAACATGTGAAATAGTGAGTGTATGTTATGGAGCTACGCTGATATAAGTTTATCGTGGGTTCTCTGTAGTTAGAGATGAAACATGTTATTGTACACTATCATAAGATACCTTTTTTAGCCATCATTTAAAAATTCAATTAAGTGTTCTACTACTATGTAATGGACATGCAAATTAAAAATGACTGTTTAGCAGGTTAATAATTATTTTTGCATGGTTGAAAATTAATGCTTTTGGTTCACTATATCATAAGTTCTGAATAACAGATCTAAATGTTCTTTGTTATTTCTTGTCATTTATCATATAGATCCATTATTCAGTACTTGTGATATTTAAGAATCTTTTATAGGTAGTAATCATGGGTTATATTTTTGTATTGCATCTAATTCTCATAGTTCATCGTATAATGATAATTTTTATTATTAATATGTTTTCTAAGTTTATGTTGTGTGACTAAGCTTCATGTTTGACGAAGATATGACTACATGTTTGAAATATTATATTTATGAAATCATGTTTGAAATATTATATGGATGACAGAATCTTTTATAGGTAGTAATCATGGGTTATATTTTTGTATTGCATCTAATTCTCATAGTTCATCGTATAATGATAATTTTTATTATTAATAATATGTTTTCTAAGTTTATGTTGTGTGACTAAGCTTCATGTTTGACGAAGATGACTACATGTTTGAAATATTATATTTATGAAATCATGTTTGAAATATTATATGGATGGCTACATGTTTGAAACACATAAACTGATGTGTTTTCACTTTTCATACTTCCATGGTTTAGTTTATTTGTTTATCATATTACATGGTTATTTTATTTTTAACAAAAATAGTACAAGTGAAACTTTTATACTCTTTGAGATTGTAAATTAATGGTCTTTAAAAGTTTCCATATCATATTCATAATTTATCACAACTGAAAACTTATATTTATTACATTAGTACAGATTGCCTTTTTTTTTTAAATTTTTATACAAATATACAAAGTTCTCCTTCGGTATTCCTTTGTCGATGAAAAGTAGTAACTATGAATTGCTTCATGATCATCAACCCTTACTTTCCTAGTATTAATGTCTTCATTTTAAACTCTTTAGCATAATTCTTTATTATTTTATTACAAATGTTTTCAGTGCTTGGTAAAACCTCCAGTGAAAGAAAGAACAGAGCCAGTTGAAGTTGTTCTCCGTAGTGATGTACGTGCAGTTGAGCGGTCGGAGTTTGATCACTATGTAAGAATTAATCTACTAGTATACATACATCATAGTAAAACTCAATTGCTAGAAAGTTTGTTGTTTAACATGATATATGCTATTTCGTAGGTTGCTGAGCGTCTCAGCTTCATCGAGCAAATAAAACAGGAAAAAGAGAGGCTGCAAAAGGTACAAATATTATACTAAACACAAAGTTCCACATTATGATGTGTTGTTTAAATAATATTGTTGTTGTTGCATGCAACAGTTGGAAGAAGAAGAGGAGGTTAGAAGGCTTAGAAGAGAGCTTGTACCAAAAGCTCAGCCTATGCCTTACTTCGACCGCCCATTTGTGCCCAAAAAGTAAGACTTCCATCTCCTTTTTAGTAGAAGTGTATTATGAAACTATGTTTATCAAATAAACATAGTTTCATAGAAGTATATTATGAAACTATGTTTATCAAATATTGACATCTTCTTTGATATTGAAAATAAGGTCATCTCGGCCGAGGACTGTCCCAAAGGAACCAAGATTTCACCCTCGTTCTACAAAGTCCTCATGGTATATTAAATGATATATATATATATATATATATTGGTTTTTACCAAAAAATAATCCAGTGATTCTTTTATTTTGATTCTTAAACCTGTTTTGCACCATGCAGTGTATCATCAATGATTAGTCGATGAAGACAATGATCCATAAATACTCGGGCACATGTCTTTTTTAGTGGATTAAAAACGTAAATGATGGCTCTGCATATGTATTTGCTATATCGATTCATTATCTAGTTGAGGAAGTAGAGGTTTCAAATTCGAAGCCATTTTTCTGAATATACAGTGTTATGTCTATGAATTGTTACAAGCAACTTTGCTTATAAAAACAGCGGTTTCAAATTTGAAGCCATTTTTCTGAATATACTGTCTTTCTGAATTAAATTACAAGCAAATTTTGCGTATAAAAACAATGAAAGTGGACAATTTAGCTTCTTAAATACATCTAAACTGCCAACAACTATACTGCAAACCATAAAAGGAATATGTATCCCTGCACGTGTTATTTTTATCTTCCTAAAGTTACACATTAAATGTAAAATTAAAAAACATGGATTGTTGTGACTTCCATCCATATATGGTGTCCATTCACAAACGATGTTCTAGAACAAAATAAAACCTCATTCAATAAGATAAAAATTACTGTTTGTTCTTCACATTTTGGGTTTGATTCAGAAGGGGAATTTAAGGAAGAAATTTTGGGCAAGTGGTAATATTGGAGAAAAAACAATTAGGGATAGCTTATTTCAGTTCGTAGGATGAAGAAATTACTCCACGCTTATTATATTCAAACACAACTAATTATTGATCGTTTTGTTTGTTCAATGATCACCTATAATAAACAACCAGAGCCTAAACTTTGCTAGAAGTTTGTGACATGAACACAGTCCATAGACGAATGAAATCAAGTGAAGGAACACCAAAAAATATTTTTTTGGTATAATTGTACTTTTAGGCTCTATTTGAGAGTTTATTTTCTATCGGTTTTAACCGGTTTTGAACGACTTGTATTTTAGGTATTATTATAACATTTTCTTGTAAATAGTTATGCATCTCACTTTACTGTAAATAGTTATGCATCTCACTTTACTGTAAATAGTTATGCATCTCACTTTACTGTAAAAAATAGTGAAGTACTGTTACATGTGATATAATATGCTTAAAATATTTCACTACACCGTGAGTCTTATTCTTGGTTTTTTGTCGGTCAAGCATCAAGAATAAACTAGTCAACAATTAAGATAATTTAACACCCGTGTGTTATAAATCCCGCTCAAGCATCAGCCATATATGCAAAAGCCACATGTATAACGTAATTGGTTAGGACATGCGATGCTCACATGTAAAGTTAGGAGTTCAATCTTGATAACCTTGTATCCTTCTAAGAATTAAATTGTTTTATTATCAGAATCACGATTTAACTATAGTATTTGGACTTTTTTAGGATGACTCGGATTTATTCGTGTTGATATGGGAATTCGTAAGTGTTATGCAATAGATGTACATGATGAATTATTAATGAAAATCTTAAAGAAAACAAGGTGCATGTGCATCGACCAATACTTTGATATTTTGGAAGAAGACGCAAAATCTAGGAATAGCAAATCGTTACAAGATCGATGGTCGAAGAACTATTTTAATTTGGCCATCTAGTAGACCATATGACATAATACTATGTGTATGAGGATGTCGATGGGCTCCAACTAAAATTATGATCAAATTATACCAATGAATAGGAAAAATATAACGAACATAATGGATGCAAGAATTTCTGGAATTGGATGAGCGATGGAAAATGTCTATAACTCCTACGAAAACAAATTTCAGTTGCTACCGACATGTTCATATATTGCATTACGTATACGAAAGGGGTTACCTTACTTCCCAATGTTTATGAAAGATATTGTAACGACCCGCAAATTTATCACTTTGATAAATTATATTTAGAAATTTATTCAAATAAAAGGTTGATAATACAATTAATATTGTTTTGAATGATAATAAGTAGTAGTAATCTTATTTTGAATAAATGTTTACAAAATATTTTCCACAAAATTTAATCGGTAAACGACTCTAAAATCATTAAATGTCGTATACAGAGCTAGATCTATACATTTATTTTTATAATTGAACAAGAATATGAAATAAAATAATTTATTGTATTTTTGAAAATTTAATGTGTTTATAACATTATTAATAATGCCCTTAAATATAATAATTGATTTATCAATTTAAATTGAGATTTAATGATTAAATAATTATTTTAATTATTCAACTAATTATTTTAAAATGATGATAACTCATTTTGAATAGTTATAAAGTAATAATAAATCATTTATAATAGTTTTATAAATATATATATATTTGATTTGAAAATATAAGGAAAAATTCGATATTGCTTTATTGGTATAATAAAGATTTTTGTAAATAATTATTAATATTTATTCATATGGTTTTATAAATAAAATGTGATCATTTTAATTTATTAAAAATGATAAGTGTGACGACCCGCCCTTCTCAACCCTCGAAAAATCGACACAAAATACTCAACAGTATAGTATGCCGACGATCGAACGCCGAAAAAGACAGATTGTAGGAAAAGAAAGAAGGTAGAAGAAGAAGAATGAACTAAACAACATCAAAACCTCACAGTCGCAGCGGAATAAAATATAATATATAGAACAGATCTTTACACAAAATGAAAACTATATATGTTTATATACAATACATCATCATCAGAGTATGTCATAATACAATCATCAAATCCAGTCAATCAATCAATACAACAATCACAGCAGCGGAATAATACAAGTACGAGAAATACGTCTCGAACTCCGGCTCCTCTCCTGAGCTCCATAGCAACCTATCCTGTAAAATACTCGGTCTGACCCGAGCATTATAATAAAATAACACCCGAGTCAGTCTGGAATACCAGCGCATCATAAATACACCCAATTGATTATTAAAGTTTCAAAATTCTTTAAAAACAAAAGCGTCTCGTAAGACCACGCCACAAATAAACATGTCGGGTTTTTACCTTACGATAGCCAAAACACTTTTTATAGAAATCCTCTGATATTATAATAGTGTCTATTTACAAATACTTATAAAATAGCCGAAATTGTTACATCTATTAAATTCCGGCATACTAGCCACAACGTGGGTAATACAAACAAAACTCGTACAAGGCACGTAGGGAGAATGGATTTCCAACGAATGACTAGGCACTGGGGTACCACCTGTCACAGTACGTGGCCTAGATCACAGTACCAAGGAGTACGCCCGCTCCCCTGCAACACAAGACCGGAATCATCCCTTACTGGATAATTCCAAGTAAAATCACCCCACGGTTGTGATCAGCAACCGCACCACTAAGCCGAAATAAAAGGGACATCTAGACAGGGATGACCTTACTCTCAAGTGGGGGCTACCCACGAAGCCTTGCTGCATAACCCCTGATTTTCAGTCATTCCCGGTTGATGAGGCTTGAGGCTAAACGATACCTTTATAGCACATATCCCTTAGAATGCCCATCGTCCACCTGACGATGTCACGAAAGCATTCGTCCATACAAGTCCGTCCCGGGTCCGAACGGAACCGAAGGCACTATTCCTACTACATCCATTTTGGAAATATCCTCAGGATTAGTAGCGACTAGCCCTTGCACTTCACTGCTCCATCTTCGACTCCGAACACGTTACACGAAACGTACAAACCGGATCGAAGTGGTATTCGAGTCTCCAGACCTAGAATCCCGGTATACGGAAACTCGATCCCGGTCTCTTCGAAACGATCAGCGCATTTGGCCAATATTGATAGTCGGTGATTTAACTATCAATTAATGTTCACAAACATCCATACCCATCCATCACACAATAAATAATCTCCATATTATTTATTTGCCTCTAATATCTTTCAAAGATATATTTCAAATTTTCAAAACTCGTTGAAAACAATTTCCCAAAATCTCTTCCTTAAACTCGGTAAATCCTTTTACCTTTTATTCCCATCGGGAATAACCAAGTATAAAACAATTTGCATTTAAAACAGTTAAAATACTTTATACTGAAATATACTTTAAAATATGAAAATTACTTCTATTTATTTACTCAAAATATAAATTTAAAATATGTGAAGAAAACTAGTTATTAACACATAAACTTTGATAAAAAAAAATAAGGGTTTTAGTTTAACTAAATTCAAAATAGCGTTATAAGAAGAAAAATGCTAATTTTAACAGCTTAAGCTAAAACCAACTTTTAAATAAATCCATTTGTAAAAATAATTGCTAATATACTCCCAAATTATTACGGTATTAAAAATTATTAATTTATCCCTTTAAAAATAACGATTTCTTAAAAATACTTTTAAAACGATTTAAAACTTAACCTTAGTTAAATAAAATCTTTTGTAAATCATTTACTTGGTTTTCCCAGGGAATCACTTTCCCGTTTCAAAACATTCCAAAGTACTCTTTCATATAAATCCACTGATTTATTTCAAGTCAATTTATGATTTCAACATAAATTTCCAATCCCATACTTAACTATAACTTCCTCCGAAGTTAAATCACAATTTTTCATTTCCGGAAATTCATTCATTTTTTTTATATTATAGTTTAAAACATTTTAAATAAAACAATTTGGTGAATTTTCTTCAATGAAAGCCAGATTTCAAATTTACTAAACTTAAATTCCAAATGGAGAACAGCTTTCAAAATATTCTATTAACACTTAAATTTGCAGATTTATATTTGGAACTTTATCATACATATTTTAAATTTTCCCGAATAACAATATTCATTGTTAAAATAACCCATCGTTATTTTAATATATTTACAATTCTCTAGAATTCATTTCCAGTAATCTATACTCCACATTTATTGATTGATAAATTTTCCATTGTATTTTGAAACCCAATTCACTAATTTCATTTTCCATCCCAACAGATTTCAAATTTTATTCTTTGAAACTCTTATTTCAATAATTCATTTAATTCGTAAAAACCAATTTAATCCATTTATAATTAAATTATGTGATTACAATTTTATACAACAATTTCACAATACAATTAAATTTCCAGATTTATCAATCACAACATATAAACAGGTATCACTATCAATTATAAAATAATTGCTACATTGTGAGGAATCCAGTTGGATCCCTCCAACCTGTTTCTCCCTGCATCACAGATATTAGCACATCGCAATATAGATATCAATCCAGACTGATAATCACAGATATAATCAACCATTCACATAGATATTTAAATATCAACTATTTATAATGTCTAGCATTCAGATGTGAGTGAGAATAACTCACTTTGAGTTTCGGCGAGCGTTCGAAATTTAAATTAAACCGGACGACGTCCGATTTAACCCAAATTCCTACCTGCCCGGAATGACTCCGGATCTGCACCATCTCATAGTGCTCTTTCCTGCGATTTCAACGCTTCCAGATTCGTCCGAATCTGAGTACGTATGTGTTAGATACGAATTTATAAAGTTCGAACAACAATTAAGGATCCACATTGAACATTTAAAACGAATTAAATGTTCAAATTCAATAGCTTAAAAATACGGGATGTTACAATAAGAATTTTATTTTTAATTTTTTTTACAAATATATGTACGTTAAAATATAAGTGAAAATGTGATCGGGAATCGGTTCTCCGATTGGCAATGGTTTATCGAACGAAAGTTGTTTAGGGTCAATGCAACGTTGTTTATATGTCATGTACACATATATAATACATAAGTACACACCCTAACATGCACATGAACATATATAAACATACAAATATACATGTAAACATATATAAGAAAAATCTAAGATACTTTATAAAAATTTTTAACCCTTAAGCTTCCTAAAGTCAACTATCTTGCACACTAAGGGCATGCACATGGCATGGAAGTGAATGAAGTGATGGAAGCACGTGGACGGAGGGCAACGTGTAGAATCATGTGAAAGAGGGGGTGTGGGCAAGGGGTGTTCTGGTCCATGCACATCTAGATATTTTCCATATTTCTTTCCTATAATACCACCCCTCTTCTCATAATTTCCTAACACCATTTCCATTTCTTCTTCCTCTTCTTTTCAAGCTCTAATGGCCTCTCTAATGGCTTCTCTTCATATAAAAAAATATTAAGAAAGTTATGCCAAAATAGTGCAAATATTATAAACATATGAAATACATATCCGTACATCTCAAAACCAAGCTAAATCCACTCTTCTTCTTGCAAACTCAGGGCCACCCTCATCACCACCATGGCCAAGCCCATCCACCTCCTAGTCATGGCCGTGAGCATTGTAGGGTGGGTCAAGCCCATTCAAGGTCAAAGAGTTTGGTTCCATAGAGTTTAAAGCCATTGTAGCGAAGCTATAGCCGACTTTAGACTAACCCGTGGGAAAAATCAATGCAAGAACTCCTAAACTATAGTATTATATGCTATTGGATTTTATATTTGTTTGATTATGATTGTTGATGATGGTTGTTAAATATGAATGTTGAATATATATGCAAGTCATGGAAATTGATGCAGCGCAAACCTCAAATAGTCGAAACCCTAGATTGCCGCTCCTCCTAGCTCGTGATGACGAAGCAGATCCAGAAGTCCTTATCGCGAGCGACCTACCTATGTCGTGAGGAAGAAGACAACCCAGAATCCTTATGTCGCGAGCAGACAGTTAGGTCGCGAACGGAAGTAGGTCGCGAGCTCCAGATGCCTTATGTCGCGAATTCCTCCGCCTTATGTCGCACGCCCTTATGTCGCTCCAGAATCTTTAAGTCGCTCCTGATGACGAAGAAGCTTAGGTCGCGAAGGAGCTTACATCGCGAAGAAGTTTAGGTCGTGAATTTCTTTAAGTCGCTGATGATTGTTAAGTCGCTCCAGTGTTATGTCGCTCAAGTTGATGGGTCGCTCAAGCCGTTCCTGAAGCTTTGTTTGTATTCCTTTAAGTAGAGTGTCGTTTGTAACTGTTGTTAATTCTTAGGTCGTAAGTCGCATACTATTGTAACTTGTACAGGGTAAGTCGAATGTCGTGTAACTCGTGAATGTTAGGTCGTGAGTCGTTTGTTCTTATGTCGTCTATGTTGAGTCGTGTAACTTGTGTGATGAAATTCCCTATAAATAGGGATGTGATATCATTTGTAAAAGGTGGTGAATTTTAAATAAAATTTGGTTTGTGCTTCTTGCCTCCATTAAAATTGGTAGTTGAGTGTTATCTCCTATCTCTACCTTCGGCATTCGAATGCGCTCGAATCAACGATTGTTGAAGCCAATTCACGGAATCAAGTGCGCTTGATCAACGTTCGAAGAATTGTAGATCTTCTCTCATGGCATCATGCGCGATCAACGTGTCGAAGATTGCTAGAATCCGGTATCTTCATGATCAACGGATTTGGGCATTTGGGTATTCTTAAATTCACCGATTTATCTTCGATTCACCGATTATTTCCGCTAATCGTGTGAGATCCTGGACGGATTCGATTTACATTGTCGAATTCGCTTCCTTGGCTGCATCAGTTTGGTATCAGAGCCAAGTTGACGAACTTTTCCAAGTTCGTTGGGTGTGAAGTTTCGAGATTTGAAATTTGTGTTTGAATTTGTTGAAGATTTGTTTGAAGTTCAATCATGCCACCAAGACGAGCTCAACGTCATCACAATGTTAATGCTTTGTATGGAAGAGAAGAGGTTGAACAAATGGAGCAACGAATTAGTGATAAATTCAATGAGAAGTTTGATGAGGGAATTGGTCGACTAGAGAGAATGATGCTTGAAATGAATCAAAGTAGAAGAAGGGTTTCACCTGAATCGAGCCATGGGGGAAATAGAGTTTCACCACATTCAGATCGGGAGAGAAGAGAAGATCATGATCGTAGAAATGTTGACGATCGTGATAGGAATGTTGATGATCGAAATCGGAGAGATGTGGATGATCGTGATCGGAGGAATGTAGATCGAAGGGATGTTGGTGGTAGAAATGGTGGTGGTAGAGATGTTGGTGGTCATGATCGACATCGATATGCATCAGATTTTGATGAGGAGTTTGATGGTGGTAGTGTTCATGGTCGAAATCGAAGCCAAGGAAGAAATCATTCAGAATATGATCACAAATGGGAGTCCGGAATGAAAATTGAAATTCCAGAGTTTAAGGGTGGTATGCAGGCTGAAGAATTTCTAGATTGGTTATCTAATGTTGAAGAGATCTTTGATTTCAAGGAGGTTCCGGAAGATCGTCGAGTGAAGTTGGTTGCTACTAGGTTTTGAGGGAGAGCTATGGTGTGGTGGCAGCAAACCAAACTTACACGAGAACGGATGGGGAAGTCGAAGATTGTTGCTTGGGAGGAAATGAAGAAGATGATGAAGGCTACATTCTTGCCTTAGAATTATCAATCACTCATGTATCAGAGGTTGTAGAATCTGAGGCAAGGGACGAAGACTGTTAATGATTATGCTGATGAGTTTTATCAACCGATTGCTCGAAATGACATTATGGAGACGGAGGAACAAATGACTGCTAGGTTTGTTGAGGGGTTGAGGATCTAGATCCAGGATATGGTAAATATGTTTGACCCTAGATCTGTGGCTGAAGAGTACCAGAAGGCGTTGGCTTGGGAGAAGCAGGGAAGACGAGGAGGTGGTGTGTTTCCAAGTTCCAATACTCAGAGCAAGGGTGCTAGTGGGAGTTCCAATGTTTCTAAAGCTGACAGTAAACCAGTTGTGAATGAAGTTGCGAAGGCGAAGGTTAACAACAGTTTCAAGTGTTATAATTGCCAAGAAGTGGGTCACAAGAGTAATGAATGCCCGAAACCGAAGAGGCGAGCTATGATTGCTGAAGTGGAAGGTGAGGATGTTGATGAAGGTTATTCTAGTCCAGTTGAGGAGGATGAACAGGATATCGCATCGGGAGATGAAGGATGTAATCTAATGTTGAGGAGATCATGTTTGACACCGAAGCAGGAAGAGGAGGCTAGTTGGTTGAGGAGTAATATCTTTCAGTTGACATGCACTATACTGGGGAAGGTATGTAAATTTGTGATTGACGCGGGAAGTTGTGACAATATCATTTCTACCGAAGCTGTGAGAAAGTTAAAGTTGAAGACGGAGAAGCATCCAAATCCTTACAAGTTAGCGTGGTTAAGGAAAGGAGGAGAGGTGAAGGTGGACAGGCGAGTTCATGTTCCATTTTCTATTGGGAAGAAGTATAAAGATGAGATCTGGTGTGATGTGGTGGAGATGGATGTTTGTCACTTGCTTTTGGGAAGACCATGGCAGTATGACCGAGCAGTGCAGCATGATGGTCGAACCAATAGCTACAGCTTTATGTTTGAGGGTACTAAGATCATTTTAGTTCCGAAGAAGAGACAGCAAGGAGAGAGCAAGTCAGAAGAGATTGAGGAGCTGAAGACTTTGTTGACTTTGAAGGAGTTTGTTGAAGAAGTAGAGGAGAGTCCAGAGGTGTTCTTGTTGATTGGACATGAAGCTACTGAATCTGTTGAAGTTCCAAAGGAAGTAAAGCCAGTGTTGGAAGAATTCAGAGATGTGTTTCCTGAAGAGTTGCCAAAGGAGTTACCACCCTTGAGAGATATTCAGCATCAGATTGATCTTGTGCTAGGGGCGGCATTACCTCACAGGCCACATTACAGGATGAGTCCTAAGGAGCATTAGGAACTGAGAAGGCAGGTGGAGGAGTTGTTAGAACAAGGGCGTGTTCAGGAGAGCTTGAGTCCTTGTGCAGTGCCAGCCTTATTGGTACCGAAGAAGGATGGGACTTGGCGGATGTGTATGAACAGTCAGGCTCTAAATAAGATCACTGTGAGATACAGGTTTCGTATGCCGAGGTTCGATGATTTGATTGATCAGTTGAGTGGGGCTGTTGTGTTCTCAAAGATTGACTTGAAGAGTGGATACCATCAGATTCGTATTAGACCAGGTGATGAGTGGAAGACTGCTTTTAAAACCAGGGAAGGTCTATACGAATGGCTGGTTATGCTGTTTGGCTTATCAAATGCTCCTAGTACTTTTATGAGAGTGATGAACCAGATTTTCAGACCATTTATTGGGAAGTTCGTAGTAGTTTACTTTGACGATATTTTGATCTATAGTGGGAGTATGGAAGAGCATATCCAGCATTTGCGAGAAGTGCTGTTGATTCTACGACAGGAGCAATTCTATGCAGCAACGAAGAAGTGCGTGTTCATGACGCACAGTGTTTTGTTTCTGGGATATGTTCTGTCGAAGGAGGGTATTCAAGTGGATGAAAGCAAAGTGGAAGCTGTCAGGAGTTGGCCACAACCCAAGACAATTACTGAAGTGAGGAGTTTTCATGGGTTGGTATCTTTTTATCGAAGATTCATTCCACATTTTAGCAGTGTGATGGCACCTGTAACCAATTGCATGAAAGGAAAGAAGTTCGTGTGGACAGAGGAAGCAGAGTTAGCTTTTGAGAAGATCAAGACACTTTTGACGACAACACCCATTCTGGTACTGCCGGATTTTCAGATATTGTTCGAATTACACACTGATGCTTCGAAGGTTGGGATTGGTGGAGTATTGAGTCGGAATGGAAGACCAGTTGCTTATTTCAGTGAGAAGTTGTCTGGAGCCAAGTTGAGATATAGCACTTATGACGTGGAGTTTTACGCAATTGTTCAAGCTATGAAGCACTGGAGGCATTATCTGTTTCAGAAGGAGTTTGTTCATTATACGGATCATGAAGCTTTGAATCATTTGCAAGGGCAGGACAAAATTTCAGCTAGACACGCTTCATGGGTCGCGTATCTGCAGCAGTTTACTTTTGTTGTAAAGCACAAATCAGGGGTGACGAATCGTGTAGCTGATGCCTTGAGCAGGAGGAATCATTTGTTGACGATGATGAAGGTTGAAGTGATAGGATTTGAACTATTGCCAGAGTTGTTTGAGGAAGATCCTTACTTTGCGAAAATTGTTGAGAAAGTCAAGGATGGGAGTACTGATGAGTTTGTGTTGGTAAATGGATTCTTATTCAAGGGAAATCGATTGTGCGTACCAGATTGCAACTTGAGAATGAAAATTGTAAAAGAGTTGCATGAAGAAGGACATGTTGGTCGGGATCGCACATTGCAGTTGATTTCTCGGTCTTATTATTGGCCCTCGATGAAGCGGGAAGTTGAAAATTTTGTTCGAAGATGTCATGTTTGTCAAGTTTCGAAAGGGACAGCTACAAATGCGGGTTTGTATATGCCTTTACCTGTTCCTACAAAACCGTGGGTTGATGTAAGCATGGATTTTGTGTTGGGCTTGCCGAGGACTCAATGGGGAAATGACTCTATATGTGTTGTGGTGGACCGTTTCTCGAAGATGGTACATTTTGTTGCTTGTAAGAAGACGGCAGATGCAGTCCATGTGGCACAGTTGTTCTTTAGAGAGATCTATCGCTTGCATGGATTGCCAGAATCTATTGTATCAGATAGAGACACTCGTTTTCTGAGTCATTTTTGGATGAGTCTATGGAGAATGGTCGGAACTAAGCTAAAATTCAGTAGTGCTTATCATCCACAGACGGATGGACAGACTGAAGTTGTAAACAGATCCCTAGGTAATCTATTGCGATGCCTCATGGATGACAATTTGAAGAGTTGGGATTCGAAGTTATGTCAATCTAAATTCGCACACAACCATGCAGTTAATCGTAGCACTGGGTTCAGTCCATTCCAGGTTGTGTACTCAACAATTCCTAAAGGACCGTTGGATTTATTTGTAGTTCCACAGCAGAAAGGAGTGATCAAACGGGCTAGTGATTTTGTGAATGAATTACAAGAGTGTCACAAGGTTGTACAGGAACGATTGCTTAAGGCGAATGAGAAATATAAGCAATCCGCAGATATTAAATGACGACATGTTGACTTTAAAGAAGGAGATTTTGTATATGCAGTATTGACCAAGGATCTATTTCCTGTTGGTACTTACAACAAACTAGCTGCTAGGAAGATTGGTCCTTTAGAAATCATAAAGAAGATCAATGATAATGCGTATCAGTTAAGGTTGCCGGAAAATATTCATACTTCTGATGTTTTCAATGTCAAACACTTAATTCCGTATTATGGGGAGAAGCTTGTCGAAGAAGAGGGGAGCGTGAATTCGAGGTCGAATTCTTTCCAACAAGGGGAGGATGATGCAGCGCAAACCTCAAATAGTCGAAACCCTAGATTGCCGCTCCTTCTAGCTCGTGATGACGAAGCAGATCCAGAAGTCCTTAGGTCACGAGCGACCTACCTATGTCGCGAGGAAGAAGACAACCCAGAATCCTTATGTCGCGAGCAGACAGTTAGGTCGCGAACGGAAGTAGGTCGCGAGCTCCAGAAGCCTTATGTCGCGAATTCCTTCGCCTTATGTCGCGCGCCCTTATGTCGCTCCAGAATCTTTAAGTCGCTCCTGATGGCGAAGAAGCTTAGGTCACGAAGGAGCTTAGATCGCGAAGAAGTTTAGGTTGCGAATTTCTTTAAGTCGCTGATGATTATTAAGTCGCTCCAGTGTTATGTCGCTCAAGTTGATGGGTCGCCCAAGCCGTTCCTGAAGCTTTGTTTGTGTTCCTTTAAGTAGTGTGTCGTTTGTAACTGTTGTTAATTCTTAGGTCGTAAGTCGCATACTATTGTAACTTGTACAGGGTAAGTCGAATGTCGTGTGACTCGTGAATGTTAGGTCGTGAGTCGTTTGTTCTTATGTCGTCTATGTTGAGTCGTGTAACTTGTGTGATGAAATTCCCTATAAATAGGGATGTGATATCATTTGTAAAAGGTGGTGAATTTTAAATAAAATTTGGTTTGTGCTTCTTGCCTCCATTAAAATTGGTAGTTGAGTGTTATCTCCTATCTCCACCTTCGGCATTCGAGTGCGCTCGAATCAACGATTGTTGAAGCCAATACACGGAATCAAGTGCGTTTGATCAACGTTCGAAGAATTGTAGATCTTCTCTCACAGCATCGTGCGCGATCAACGTGTCGAAGATTGCTAGAATCTGGTATCTTCGTGATCAACGGATTTGGGCATTTGGGTATTCTTAAATTCATCGATTTATCTTCGATTCACCAATTATTTCTGCTAATCGTGTGAGATCCTGGACGGATTCGATTTACATCGTCGAATTCGCTTCCTTGGCTGCATCAGAAAAACACGGCGATAAACACAAAGAAAATCACTTTCCTCCATATTAATGAATTGGTGCATATGGAATGCTAAACCTCTTTAAAAAAGTTCAAAAATGACTTTGAAATGTTTTATAAACATATGAAAGTGTTTTGGTGAATTTTGAATGATAACTGAAAATTTAGTCAAAAATAAGCGTGTCGCGTAACGGCAGTTCACGATTTTGCGCCATAAAAGTCAAACGAGTATATAGAATGCAATATAACTCGGAATTCTTCGAGATAAGAATTTTCCAAACTATTATATACATAGTTTTCCAACAACAAAAAAATCGAGATTTCGATAAGTAGATTTTGTGATATGAGTAAAACAAGTTTTTAAAAAATCGCGGTTTTGTAGTTCGGAATCCAAAACTGGATTTCTTTGAAAATGATATTTTAAAATTGTTTAAAAAGGTGGAATAAATCATTTAAAATATTTTAAAATTGATTTGAGTAATAAAAATGAATTTTCAAATAATAAAAAGTTGTTTTGATAAATGTAGCTTAAAAAAGCCACTTTCCGCAGTACTTTTCCACACCACTTTATCTAACTTTTGAAATATGGTTTTAAACGCAACCATTCTTTTCCAAATCTTTTATAAATGTTTTTAAATGATTAATGAGTTTTTCAAAAGATAACTTTGAAGGATTTATGGAATGGTTAAATGTTAAATGATTTAAAGTCGATCAAATAGCTTGACCGCCTTATGAGTGTTAGAGAGATAGTGTCTAGGCTTGAGTTAAAAAAAACCAGTTTTCTGCTTTCCCTGGCTATCCGGACTAGCCCGATGGATGGAACTGTAAATTTGGTTTACTCGGATAAATATTTTACTAAATGAAAAATGAAATGATTACAAATTATTCCAAGTTTAAAAAGGGTTTTAAGTAATCAAAGGATTTGATAAGAGAGGTTTAATGATTTCGTATATACTAGAAAGAATGGTTTGGAAATATATATCTCTAGAAAAGATTTTGGAATTTTTTTAATAAATTAAAGAATGATTCCCTATTCATAGAAACTCTTTTTATCAATAATTAGTTCGAAGGGACGGGGGTCAGATTAGGGTAATTCCTATCCGAAAACCACTTCGAACCAATGTATGCGTTCAAAAAATGAAGACCTGATAAAGAAAATGAAGGATGAAGACCGAAGATCTCCGGGGTGAAAGGATTGCTTGTTGATTATTTGGGTTAGCTCCCAAATACTAAAGTAGTAGTGGTCCCTTCATTTCTGAAACTCTTTTGGTTGCAAGGACTTCTCGCTACTAATCCTAGGGGTAACTCCCGATAGGATGTGGTAGGAGAGTGCCTTCGGTTTCATTCAGCCCCAGAACGAACTTGTATGGACGAATGTTTGACGTTGCATTTCTAGTTACGTAAGTGATCTCTATGAACGTATCATCTGTTTGGTCATGGAGAAGGCAACTTCTCTTAGCTTAACACCCTTTCCTAAGACGTACGAGCTCAGGAGTTATGTGTTTGTAGAAATCAGTTGTGTGACCATGGAATGGCAATGTGGCATTCAAAGTGAAATGTGAAAAGTGAAAAGTAATCGCTACCTCAAGCCTCACACCCGGAAATGACCGAAACAAGGTAGATGCGGCAAGGCTATGTGATTCGCAACCATTAGGGTATGATCATCCCTGCTAAATATATTTCTACCCGCTATGACGTTCGGGTTTAAATTAATGTGGTGTATGGTAATCGAGCGCTCGGATAGGTCGGTAATGACCAGGGTGATGACATATTCAGTACTATATAGTGAGAAAGGTAGGTCGGTCTTGTGTTGGCAGAGGTGCAGAATTTCTATTGACCTCGGTACATTCCTCTAGATATGTACAGCCGGAAGGTAGTCCCTTTACCTAGTCATTTTTATGAAAATCCATTCTCTAATAAGTGCCTGTCATTTTATTTGTAGATCCTAGTATGCTGGAATTTAATAATGGTAACAATTTCGGCTAAGATTGATAAGTTTACTTGCAAATGTTTTCAAAGAAATGTCATTAAAAATAATATCTCTTACTTTTACGTAATAATGATTTGGTTATCATAAGGTAAAATTCCGTTTCGTGTTTATGGGCGGCGTGGTCTTATGAGATACCTTTTTGTTTTTAAAACGTGTATTTTGAGTTCTCACACCAGTCCCATGACTGGCCCAGAGTTTATTTTCCTTTTTCTTAAACTTTGGGTGCCCTAATTTTCCTGGGCAGCCTAATAGTCAGGTTTAGTTTAGAAGAAATCTGGATGGAGCTCGAAGCATGGAGTTAGAAGATTTTTTTGAAGATTGTTTCCACCACACTTGAGTATTATTGTATTCCGCCTTTGTAAGGACAGATATTTATAACTGTCCATGTTTAACTCTGATAAACGTATTTTAATTTCCGCTGTCATTTTTTTATTGAAATGACATATGTGAAATTATGTTCTATCTTTATTTTTCTTTCTTACCCTTGAGAGTCTGCTTCTCCGACACTTGGATTTGTGGCATGACCGAGGATGTATTAGTGTCAATTTTCGAGAGTCGAAGAAATGGGTCCTCATAGGTATGTAACTTAAGGCGTAACTTTTCCTACTTGTTCATTGCTCACAAGCTCCTATATAAGCATTTTTTTAGAAAAATGAGTGATCCTCCATAGGAGAGTACTCACAACAATGAGAGCATTCATACAATGTTATGTCTATGAATGGTAACAAACAGCTTTGTTATAACAATAATGGTTTCAAATTTTCAAGTTATTTTTCTGAACATATAGTCTTATTTCTGAATTATATTACAAGAAAATTTTATATATAAAAGCAATGAAAGTGGAGAATTTAGCTTAAACCGAACTATTCAATAATGTAATGTAGCATATGTCTACAAGGATGAAAAGATAAATAGTTCTGTGCATGTTTGGATTAACTTTCAAAATGAAGTGATCAACTGCGTAAATGCCCAAGAACGAGCCAACCAATCCACAACAACCAATAAAACTCAGAAGCCCAAAAAAACATGAAAACAAAAAACGCACTTGAAATATAAGTGTGTGTATAATCAGATGACTATGCTCATATATATGTCAGAAAAGTAAAGCATGGACGAATAATATGGCTCACTTAATTTTCCATCAATAGAAGAATGTTCGGTGAGTTAATGAAAGTATTTAGTGGGTCATTATGTAAAACCATATTGTGTCTCCCACCGATAAAAGTGATTTTTACCTTTAACGTGTCAACGCGACGTTTTTATATTTTTATGATAATCATTGAAGTAAACATTTTTGATCAAGTTGAAGTTAGGATTTGCAATTCAATTATGACTAAAAAGCGCAATAGCGTAGGTTGGATTATCAGAAGGGATACTGATGTTATTGAATGTTTTTTTGTTCCTTTCAAACCATAAATACTAGCCAGCAATGGTGATCACCGTATTAGGTAAAGAACTATAGTATTTAACGTACTAAAATATGAATTCATTCCAATAGTTGTCATAACTAAAGTCAAAGTTTGCCATGATATAACCAAAGATTTTTAGTATGTTTACAAGAATAGAGTTAGTTATAGGACACTTGAAATATAGGTGTATTACGTTTTCTAGGTCTAACTACAAGAAAAACACATTTTTTACCTATTAGTAAATTCTTTTTCTTAAGAATTTCAATTGTATTTAATTTTTTATGTAGCATTAGCCACACATGCATTTTTTTAGAAGGAGCATTAAATTCCAAACAAAATTAAAAATATTAGTTTTAGTCGTAGAGAAATTTAAAAACTTGTAAATCGACTTTAAGGAAAATATTTTGCTATTTTCTCAACCCCAAGTTTTAATGTCGTCATCGATATCTATATTATAATACTGTAGTTTAGTACAAAGCGATACAAATTACATTAATGTACCTTCAAGAGCACAGTCGAAGTAGAAGTTCCAGAAGAATTCATTATGTAGGTTAATACCTCTAAATTAAGGCATTTTTGAAATTACAGATAATAAAAAGTTCATTATAGCCAACTTTAAGAGGAATAACCGAAATTGTAATGATCCAGAATTTTGAACAATTTAAATTGAAAATATTTAATTAATTTTAAATATTTGAATGATGGTTTGACTTGAATTTCAAGTTATCAGAATAAATTTGCGATTTAATTTATAAAATTTAATCTATTGAAAGTTGAATAAAAATTTGAATCTTCAATTTTAAGCTGAAGAAAAATATTTCAAAAGCTTTTAAAATTCGTATTGATAAAACTGAAGATAATAGAAGCTTCATAATTGAATTTGAAACTGCTTTGTTCAGTTTTGAAATTTTATCATTCGAATCAATAATTAAAAATAGCGTTCTGTGGCACAGTCTCGGAATGCGACGAAACCAGTTCCATTGGGTTCGTAATATTGAATTATTGTCGGATTTCAAATTTCGTATTGATCGGAGTTGTTTTGTGACCGTACGATTAGAAAACGCGTTGAAATTTAATCAGATTCAATTTAAATTTAAACTTAAATTTGGTCAACATCAGCTATTAATCACTCCTAGAATCACGCCAAAAATCACGAAATCGATCATGCAAAGCTTACCCCTTTCATTTGAAAGTAATGACCGATACTTTAATATTTATCTCACTCTCCCTCTCCAAAAATCAAAATTCAAAATGAATTAATGGCCGCTCCTCAAATTAAATTCGTTCAAAGTAAAAATAGCCGAACTCCTCTTCGTTTTTAAAAATCAAATCGCGTGGGTTCTCGAGCAGTTTAAAATACATGCCGAAGTAAATTCAAAAGTAAAAAAGAAAAAAATGTCGCGAGTTACAAGGGCGATCGCGATTTGGTGGAAGGGTCGACCTCGCGTATGTGAACAGTGGTTAGGGCGCGATGCTATGAAGGGTTTGGCGATGCGAGCGATTTAACTCGCGAACTTTTTGCGATTATGATGGAGGGCAGTTCTACCGGAGTTCATTGATGAGGGGAAGCGAAGCTCGATAATGGTCGAGATCTGGAGTCGCGATGTCGAGCAGGGGATGCTCGCGCGAGGTGCCGATTGAGCTAGCGTTTGAAGTTCGCGATCGATCACAGGCGACTCAGGGCCGATGGTGATAGGGGCGACGACATTGGGGTTCCACGCGATGATGGTAGGATTCGACGGTAGTAAAGGTATAAATCTTGTATGTAGTTGAGAAATTGAATTGGTTTAAATTTACAGTAAATAAGTTTGCAGTAAGCTCTAAAAAGAAATTTTGTTTTTAATATATATATATATGTATATATGTAGAAATTTAAAATTTTTAGAAGCTTATATAAATGTTTTGAATTGTAAAGACAGTTTAAAATTTTGATTTTTTGTTTAATTGAATCTAAAGAATCTTTGTCACTAAAAATAATCTAATAAAAGGAAATTTAGTTTGAAAATCAAATTTGTTAGTTAATTAAATTTATCAAAGGGAAATACATTTAAAAACAAAATTCTTAGTTAAGTAAAATTATAAAATGGAAATTTACTGGTTCGATTTATTCGAATATTAACAAATTGTACAAAATATTTATACAAGGTATAAATCAAGGAAATCAAGTCAAGATGGAAATGGACTGCAAATTTAAAAAGCTAAGGTGAGATTTTCTCACTCGAATGAAAATTGGATTTTACAGTTATTGATTTGATTGATTGACTGTTTGGATGTGATATTAGATATAGTAGGATATATCTATATATATAGCAATATATACATATTGGCATATGTATATATTGGATTGATTGATTTCCCGCATTGTATAGCGGATGAGACCCTATTGCGCCGTTAGTAAGCGGATGATTTTTATAAAATCCTATATACCGCGATATTCCACCTCGAAGTGGAATTGGTATTGTGCTAACATCTGTGGATGCAGGGAAACAGGTTGGAGGGATCCAACTGGATTCCTCACCAGTATTTATTTATTTACAGATATTGTTGTATATTCTGTTATCATATGATGATATATGATGTTTGTTGTTGTGATTGACAAATTTGTGTGTTGCATCATCGGATTCATTTTTTGAAATTTAAAAATGACGATGTTGATTTTAAAAGAGATTTTAAAAGTGATCTTTGAAAAATATACGTTTTATTAAATTTTTGAAGTGATTTATTTTAAATAAATAAACGTTCAAATTTTAAAGTTATAAAAGTTAAGATTTTTGTGAAATATAACCAAAGTGTGATTTTTGAAATAAAAGTTGATTTATTTATAAAAGGGTTTAAATTGAGATTTTTAAAGTATTATAAACGGTTTACTTAAAAGATTTAAAAGGTTGATATTTATAAATTTAAAACATTGGAATTTTAAAACGAGTTTTGTAAGTGTTAGAATGCGATGAAATAAAAATTCATAAGTGAATGAAATTTATAGATTTATAAATTGTGAAGTATAAAATGAATAGATGTTGTAAAATAAAAGATTTATAAGTAATTTACTTATAAATTAGATTTTTGCACTTAGATGGGATATGAATAGAATTTGCTAATAAAATGATTTTATAAGTTGAAATTGTTATAAAGTATAAATGTGATTTATAAACGTTGTTTTATGAATCCGAAATCACTTATTTTGATAAGTGAATTATAGAAGTTAATAAAAGGAGATTTATAACATTGAAGTTGTTAAAAAAAATGGAATTTATAAACGTTGTTTTAATAAATCCGAAAATCAATCAAATTTGATGAATTTAATATAGAAGGTTATTAAGGAAATTTTATCCACGATTTTGGATAGTGGATAATTCTTGAAATAAAATGTGTAGAAAATAGTGAAATGTGGTTAGTGAAGTATATTCACGATTTTGGACAGTGAATATATTGTTAAGTAAAATGGATATTGTTTTGGGAAAGTGACATTAAAAGCGAAGTTAATTGTTTTAACGATGTTTTAAAATGTGTTAAATATCGAAAACATAGATTTCAACATTCATTGTTGAAATAGACGTTTTCGAGGAAGAAGGAAATGGTGGACTATAACACTGTTGTTATAGTAAATGATTTCCGAAAAGAAATGTTTTATATAGTATTGGGATTTATACATCTATCTTAATTTCGAATCCCTATACTAGTGATTTTGAGTCGTCGTAACGATGTTTTTCGTAACATTCGTTTTGACTCAAATAGATGTTGTTATAGTAAATGATTTCCTTAAAGAATGAAATATATACTTAATTTTGATTTAAGTATATCGAATATTTTTCAAGTGTTGAAAATAGATGATTTGTGAATTACTTATTATTAAATAAGTAGGGAAATGTTTTCCCAAAATGAAATGAAACGTTTTTGAGAATTTATCTTTGTAAAGATAAATTGAAAGTGAATATTTTAAATCGATTTGAAAATCGTATATCAGTAGATATTCGAAATATAAATTCACTATGGAATTTATAAAAGAAATGGAAATTCGTTTTAAAAATAAACGTTGATTTATTTTTGAAGTGTGGAAATTTTATATCTAGTAAAGATATTTTTGGGAAATAAATAATTTGGAAAATTATTTGGAATCTGATGATGTTGCGCATCTTTATTGATAGTTAAATAACCGACTATCAATATTTACCCTTGAATGGGTATTTGTTGTGAATTGGATGAATTTGAATGCCACACTTATTTTTGAATAAGCGCTCACTATTCGGGTTAGCCGGAAAAGGACCTTGGGGTCGTATAACCCATTCCGAATATGTGATACGTCGTTATGAATTGCATTTGATGACCGGTGTTGAAGACCGGATATTTTTGAAAACAGAAGGATTACCGTCGAGTTACTCTACATCGGCTGATCTCCGATTTAGAGGTTTTATCACCCTTAGTGACGGGAAGTCCGGACGTGATTATAAAATTATCCGCATTTGCAAGGGCTTCGTGAGAAGTGCCTTCGGTTCTGTTCGATCCCAGAACAGACTTGTATGGATTGTATGTCTGACGTTACAGATTGAGATATAAAGCCGATTTCTTTCAAATACATATCTGTTGGTGGCGGAGAATTTATTCTCTTAGCTTAACACCCTTCTCTGAGACGTACGATCTCAGAGGTTGTAGTTGAAATTTATCAGCGATATACCCCCAATTTGGTAACGTGGCATGCTGAGTGTTGCTGTGAAATGATCGTTGTTTGATCATTTGTGATAGGATCATTTGTTTGATCATTTATCTTTGTGATCATTTCTTTGATCATTTGTTTGACCCGAAGCATGGCTTTGTGACAAAGCGTAGCTTTGTGGATGAGACTTCGTCAGACCTCACACCCCGGAAATGGTCAAAACAGGAAAGATGCGGCAAGGTTATTAGGGGGTAGCGCCCCTTTAGTGTATGTCATTCCTTCTGGATAGAGGTGGTATCATGGTATGGAGCCCAGATACTTAACCTATGTGGTTGCTGCAAATTTATTACTTTGTGGTTGTTGGAAATCGAGGATCCTCGGATATAGATCAGTTACGATCGGGGGATGACATTTTTGTGTCAGTAGTTACCCAGTTAGGAGTAACCCGGCCTTGTGTTGGCAGAGATCTAACCGTAATGTTAGGTTATTTCTCGGGACGTCATTCCAGAGGCGTTTCCATGTGGCAATGGGAAGTTCCTTGGCCTGACCATTTGTTGGAAATTCAAAGAAACAATACGAGACTTGTACGGTTTTAGTTGTAGAACCTATCATTTACTTATGGTGGCGCCCCACTGTTTGGATGGTAGCTATAGTAGGCATAAGTGCGAAATGCCTATACTGGATAAGATTTATATTATACTTTCGAAATGTTTTTTACACTATGCACTAATAATAATATCAAAAATGATTTGATTTTGCGTAGTAAGCATCTTTGACTATCATAAGAAGAAATCTCCTCCAATTCTGCGTTTGCATTGTGTGTGTGGCGGGAGGTCTTATGGTAGTTTCATTTTCCAAAAGCATTGCGAATCTATTTTATTTTCTTTGTGAAAAATAACTGTTTTACGATCTCACACCAGTCACCATGAGTGACTCGGAGTTTATTGTTTCCCTTCTAAACTCTGGGTGCCCATTATTTTCCACACGGGCAGCCTAGAGTTATGTTATCAGGATATTCTGGATATTTTGGAGCTTTGGAAGCAAGCTGGATGGCGAAACGTATCACCTATACTTTGTATTATTCCGCTGTGTATTCTGTATGAGGACAAGTTTATATAACTGTCCATTGATGTGTTGTGTTGTATATTGACTCTGATTGATGTATGTATAGTTCTTTGATTTAAAAATTATTCATTTATCTATTATATGTTGTTCCGCTGCGAATGTGAGATTCTGATATTGTTTATGTTCTGTGTTTTCTGTTGTTTCTTCTTTCTCTTTTCTTATCTTTTCTTCTACCTCTTATTTTAAACCCTAAGAATTCGGTTTTCCGGCATTCGTTTGCTCGGCAGTTGATACAGTGGACGTATCGATGTCGATTTTCGGAAGTCGAAGAATCGGGTCCTTACAACGTGGTATCAGAGCATATGGTTAAGCGACAACCCTGCTCTGTTGGGTGTTACTCATTAGAGATAGAGTCAGTAGTACTCTAGAATGAGTTGTGTGTAATAATAGATACGAGTGCGTATTTGTTAGTGAATATAAATTGTTTTGTATTCTGTTGACTTATCGGTTGATTGTTTATAGATTCTGGTCGGTGCAGTCTAGCTAACTGTGTTGATAGGAGTTTCTAAACTCTTAAACAAGATAAACTGACACAGTATTGTTTTAAAAATAGGGTAAATGGAATAATTTTACCCAAAACTATTTTTGTATATAAAAGAAATGATTTTCTGTAAATTATTACAGTATATGGTTGCTTGTTTGTTAGGAAAGTGATAATATTGAAATGTTATCATTATTATCATTGAAATTGGATAAGAAATTGAAATCATAACTCCAAAGTTAAGAAATAAATTCACATACAAATGAAATTTAACAATATAAATTATAAATGTGACTTATAATTGGAAACGGAATTCCAGAGAAGTATTTGGAAATGTAATTGAAAGAATTTGGAAATTTTAGAAATTAAATTCCTTTTTGATTTGAAAATGAATTTCAAAGGTTTTGAAAAGTATTCTGAAGGGATAAAAGCTCTAAACTCTTTTCGGTCGCTGGAAAATAACTTCGGTAATGACTGCAACATCATCGGTGTTCATTTTTAGGTTTCCAGAAGAGGAATTGCTGCCAAATTGTTTTAAATGGAAGCTGTTTGGAAAATTTGGGTTTTGTTTTGGAATTTCAAAGGATAATTTGAATTGTTTTCAAAATGATTTTGAAATGTTGGTAAAACTCTGGAATACTATATAAAAATATTTATGAAATATTATTAAGTTGATAACTTATACAATTTGAATTTTGATAAAATAAATTTAACTTAAAGAATGGAGTTAAATTAATGTAAGTACAAGTGAATCAATTAAACGAAAGTAAATTGAATGTTGAAATTCATTTCGAATTTGTAAGCAATGAATTGGATTGAATAATTATAAATGAAAGATGAATCAAAAAATATTCATATGGAATTAGAAATCCAGTTTAATATAAGTGGTTATAAACCATAATAGTGAATTGAAAATAAATTTTGGGAATGAACAAAAGAGTAAAACTGGAATCGAAACTGAATGTTGAAAACAAATTTGAATAAAGGAATTGGAAATTATAATGAATTAGTAATTGGAACTAATTTAAAATAGTGCAGTTGTGAACTAAAAAGAGTTGATGAAATTCAATATTTAGAAGCTAAACTGAATCCAAATTAGATTGAAATTAAATTCAAATGAATTTGAAATGTAAAATTGAATGATAATGGATATAACTTCAATAGTGAACTAAAAATGTATAAGAAGTAAGTATCGAAATTTTGTAATGGAATGTGCAAAATGGTTAGAATATTGTAACTAGATATTATGGCTAGTAGGATATACAGGTGTATTAAAGGAAATTGAATTGGAATTTTGATTTTGGAAGATGAATTTGAATTGCTCGAAAAAGGTATGTATTTGAATTTCAATATGAAATTTGATGATTTTCTTGTCCAGCCGCTTGGCTTTTTCTTTTCTTTTTGAAATTGGAGAGTCCGTAGGGACATTTTGTAGTCGTACCGTGTTAGCCACGCAAAGGAGACGCTGGAGAAATTTTTTGAAAATTTCGAGTGTTAGAAAATTTTTGAGAAAATTTTGGAAGTTTAAGATTTGAATTTAAATTTAAATTTGAATTTTGAAGTAAAAAAGTGTTGTTTGAAACTTATAATTGAAGTTGGAAAGCTAGTTAAATTGATAACGAATCTTTAGTAGAAAGATTTGTTTTGATAAATTGATAAAACTATTGGATTGTGAAAAATAGTAGACGAGTTAAGGACCATTTTTCCTAACTTGTAATTTCGGGACGAAATTCTTTTAAGGGGGGAAGTTTGTAACGACCCAGAATTTTGAACAATTTAAGTTGAAAATATTTAATTAATTTTAAATATTTGAATGATGGTTTGACTTGAATTTCAAGTTATCAGAATAAATTTGCGATTTAATTTATAAAATTTAATCTATTGAAAGTTGAATAAAAATTTGAATCTTCAATTTTAAGCTGAAGAAAAATATTTCAAAAGCTTTTAAAATTTGTATTGATAAAACTGAAGATAATAGAAGCTTCAGAATTGAATTTGAAACTGCTTTGTTCAGTTTTGAAATTTTATCGTTTGAATCAATAATTAAAAATAGCGCTTCGTGGCACAGTCTCGGAATGCGACGAAACCAGTTCCATTGGGTCCGTAGTATTGAATTATTATCGGATTTCAAATTTCATATTGATCGGAGTTGTTTTGTGACCGTACGGTTAGAAAACGCGTTGAAATTTAACCAGATTCAATTTAAATTTAAACTTAAATTTGTTCAACATCAGCTATTAATCACTCCTAGAATCACGCCAAAAATCACAAAATCGATCGTGCAAAGCTTACCCCTTTCATTTCAAAGTAATGACCGATACTTTAATATTTATCTCACTCTCCCTCTCCAGAAATCAAAATTCAAAACGAATTAATGGCCGCTCCTCAAATTAAATTCGTTCAAAGTAAAAATAGCCGAACTCCTCTTCGTTTTTAAAAATCAAATCGCGTGGGTTCTCGAGCAGTTTAAAATACATGTCGAAGTAAATTCAAAAGTAAAAAAGAAAAAAAAATGTCGCGAGTTACAAGGGCGATCGCGATTTGGTGGAAGGGTCGACCTCGCGTATGTGAACAGTGGTTAGGGCGCGATGCTATGAAGGGTTTGGCGATGCGAGCGATTTAACTCGCGAACTTTTGGCGATTATGATGGAGGGCAGTTCGACCGGAGTTCATTGATGAGGGGAAGCGAAGCTCGATAATGGTCGAGATCTGGAGTCACGATGTCGAGCAGGGGATGCTCGCGCGAGGTGCCGATTGAGCTAGCGTTTGAAGTTCGTGATCGATCACAGGCGACTCAGGGCCGATGGTGATAGGGGCGACGACATTGGGGTTCCACGCGATGATGGTAGGATTCGACGGCAATAAAGGTATAAATCTTGTATGTAGTTGAGAAATTGAATTAGTTTAAATTTACAGTAAATAAGTCTGCAGTAAGCTCTAAAAAGAAATTTTGTTTTTAATCTATATATATATATATATATGTAGAAACTTAAAATGTTTAGAAGCTTGTATAAATGTTTTGAATTGTAAAGACAGTTTAAAATTTTGATTTTTTGTTTAATTGAATCTAAAGAATCTTTGTCACTAAAAATAATATAATAAAAGGAAATTTAGTTTGAAAATCAAATTTGTTAGTTAATTAAATTTATCAAAGGGAAATGAGTTTAAAAACAAAATTCTTAGTTAAGTAAAATTATAAAATGGAAATTTACTGGTTCGATTTATTCGAATATTAACAAATTGTATAAATATTTATACAAGGTATAAATCAAGGAAATCGAGTCAAGATGGAAATGGACTGCAAATTTAAAAAGCTAAGGTGAGATTTTCTCACTCGAATGAAAATTGGATTTTACAGATATTGATTTGATTGATTGACTGTTTGGATTTGATATTAGATATAGTAGGATATATCTACATATAGCAATATATACATATTGGCATATGTATATATTGGATTGATTGATTTCCCGCATTGTATAGCGGATGAGACCCTATTGCGCCGTTAGTAAGCGGATGATTTTTATAAAATCCTATATACCGCGATATTCCACCTCGAAGTGGAATTGGTATTGTGCTAACATCTATGGATGCAGGGAAACAGGTTGGAGGGATCCAACTGGATTCCTCACCAGTATTTATTTATTTACAGATATTGTTGTATATTCTGTTATCATATGATGATATATGATGTTTGTTGTTGTGATTGACAAATTTGTGTGTTGCATCATCGGATTCATTTTTTGAAATTTAAAAATGACGATGTTGATTTTAAAAGAGATTTTAAAAGTGATCTTTGAAAAATATACGTTTTATTAAATTTTTGAAGTGATTTATTTTAAATAAATAAACGTTCAAATTTTAAAGTTATAAAAGTTAAGATTTTTGTGAAATATAACCAAAGTGTGATTTTTGAAATAAAAGTTGATTTATTTATAAAATGGTTTAAATTGAGATTTTTAAAGTATTATAAACGGTTTACTTAAAAGATTTAAAAGGTTGATATTTATAAATTTAAAACATTGGGATTTTAAAACGAGTTTTTTAAGTGTTAGAATGAGATGAAATAAAAATTCGTAAGTGAATGAAATTTATAGATTTATTAATTGTGAAGTATAAAATGAATAGATGTTGTAAAATAAAAGATTTATAAGTAATTTACTTATAAATTAGATTTTTGCACTTAGATGGGATATGAATAGAATTTGCTAATAAAATGATTTTATAAGTTGAAATTGTTATAAAGTATAAATGTGATTTATAAACGTTGTTTTATGAATCCGAAATCACTTATTTTGATAAGTGAATTATAGAAGTTAATAAAAGGAGATTTATAACATCGAAGTTGTTAAAAAAAATGGAATTTATAAACGTTGTTTTAATAAATCCGAAAATCAATCAAATTTGATGAATTTAATATAGAAGGTTATTAAGGAAATTTTATCCACGATTTTGGATAGTGGATAATTCTTGAAATAAAATGTGTAGAAAATAGTGAAATGTGGTTAGTGAAGTATATTCACGATTTTGGACAGTGAATATATTGTTAAGTAAAATGGATATTGTTTTGGGAAAGTGACATTAAAAGCGAAGTTAATTGTTTTAACGATGTTTTAAAATGTGTTAAATATCGAAAACATAGATTTCAACATTCATTGTTGAAATAGACGTTTTCGAGGAAGAAGGAAATGGTGGACTATAACACTGTTGTTATAGTAAATGATTTCCGAAAGGAAATGTTTTATATAGTATTGGGATTTATACATCTATCTTAATTCCGAATCGTTTTGACTCAAATAGATGTTGTTATAGTAAATGATTTCCTTAAAGAATGAAATATATACTTAATTTTGATTTAAGTATATTGAATATTTTTCAAGTGTTGAAAATAGATGATTTGTGAATTACTTATTATTAAATAAGTAGGGAAATGTTTTCCCAAAATGAAATGAAACGTTTTTGAGAATTTATCTTTGTAAAGATAAATTGAAAGTGAATATTTTAAATCGATTTGAAAATCGTATATCAGTAGATATTCGAAATATAAATTCACTATGGAATTTATAAAAGAAATGGAAATTCATTTTAAAAATAAACGTTGATTTATTTTTGAAGTGTGGAAATTTTATATCTAGTAAAGATATTTTTGGGAAATAAATAATTTGGAAAATTATTTGGAATCTGATGATGTTGCGCATCTTTATTGATAGTTAAATAACCGACTATCAATATTTACCCTTGAATGGGTATTTGTTGTGAATTGGATGAATTTGAATGCCACACTTATTTTTGAATAAGCGCTCACTATTCGGGTTAGCCGGGAAAGGACCTTGGGGTCGTATAACCCATTCCGAATATGTGATACGTCGTTATGAATTGCATTTGATGACCGGTGTTGAAGATCGGATATTTTTGAAAACGGAAGGATTACCGTCGAGTTACTCTACATCGGCTGATCTCCGATTTAGAGGTTTTATCACCCTTAGTGACGAGAAGTACGGACGTGATTAGAAAATTATCCGCATTTGCAAGGGCTTCGTGAGAAGTGCCTTCGGTTCTGTTCGATCCCGGAACATACTTGTATGGATTGTATGTCTGACGTTACAGATTGAGATATAAAGCCGATTTCTTTCAAATACATATCTGTTGGTGGTGGAAAATTTATTCTCTTAGCTTAACACCCTTCTCTGAGACGTACGAGCTCAGAGGTTATGTAGTTGAAATTTATCAGCGATATACTCCCAATTTGGTAACGTGGCATGTTGAGTCTTGCTGTGAAATGATCGTTGTTTGATCATTTGTGATAAGATCATTTGTTTGATCATTTATCTTTGTGATCATTTCTTTGATCATTTGTTTGACCCGAAGCATGGCTTTGTGACAAAGCGTAGCTTTGTGGATGAGACTTCGTCAGACCTCACACCCCGGAAATGGTCAAAACAGGAAAGATGCGGCAAGGTTATTAGGGGGTAGCTCCCTTTTAGTGTATGTCATTCCTTCTGGATAGAGGTGGTTTCATGGTATGGAGCCCAGATACTTAACCTATGTGGTTGCTGAAAATTTATTACTTTGTGGTTGTTGGAAATCGAGGATCCTCGGATATAGATCGGTTACGATCGGGGGATGACATATTCATGTCAGTAGTTACACAATTAGGGGTAACCCGGCCTTGTGTTGGCAGAGATCTAACCGTAATGTTAGGTTATTTCTCAGGACGTCATTCCAGAGGCGTTTCCATGTGGCAATGGGAAGTTCCTTGGCCTGACCATTTGTTGGAAATTCAAAGAAACAATACGAGACTTGTACGGTTTTAGTTGTAGAACCTATCATTCACTTATGGTGGTGCCCCACTGTTTGGATGGTAGCTATAGTAGGCATAAGTGCGAAATGCCTATGCTGGCTAAGATTATATTATACTTTCGAAATGTTTTCTACACTATGCACTAATAATAATATCAAACATGATTTGATTTTGCGTAGTAAGCATCTTTGACTATCATAAGAAGAAATCTCCTCCAATTCTGCGTTTGCATTGTGTGTGTGGCGGGAGGTCTTATGGTAGTTTCATTTTCCAAAAGCATTGCGAATCTATTTTATTTTCTTTGTGAAAAATAATTGTTTTACGATCTCACACCAGTCACCATGAGTGACTCGGAGTTTATTGTTTCCCTTCTAAACTCTGGGTGCCCATTATTTTCCGCACGGGCAGCCTAGAGTTATGTTATCAGGATATTCTGGATATTCTATAGCTTTGGAAGCAAGCTGGATGGCGAAACATATCACCTATACTTTGTATTATTCCGCTGTGTATTCTGTATGAGGACAAGTTTATATAACTGTCCATTGATGTGTTGTGTTGTATATTGACTCTGATTGATGTACGTATAAAATGATATAGTTATTTGATTTAAAAATTATTCATTTATCTATTATATGTTGTTCCACTGCGAATGTGAGATTCTGATATTGTTTCTGTTCTGTGTTTTCTGTTGTTTCTTCTTTCTCTTTTCTTATCTTTTCTTCTACCTCTTCTTTTAAACCCTAAGAATTCGATTTTCCGGCATTCGTTTGCTCGGCAGTTGATACAGTGGACGTATCGATGTCGATTTTCGGAAGTCGAAGAATCGGGTCCTTACAGAAATCTAGTTATCATGCAAAAATGATATGTTATTGTCCAAATGAGCTATATTAGTAATCCTCATGTTAAAAATGTTTACATTTTTTAAAAAGAATTACCAAAAGTGAGACATGTTGCAAGAACTGGAAACGACATGCCGAAGGTTATAAGTTCCCCTACAGAATAGATTCGAAATCATTTCTTTTCAAATATGGTTTTTGTCGTTATTGTTGAATTTCTAAAGCCATTTCCATATAATGACACGTTGAAATTATGTAGATTTATTATTCCTATGTCTCATTCCTCCTTAGATTTGCAAATTATTTCCCAATTATTGAGGCAGTTTATACTACTATAGAAATTCCCTATTCCAAAGGAAATTACTTCTGATTTTGTCGATTTTATCAACAACCAATTTGGAAAATAATAAAAAGACATCCAATAAATCGGCAACGTTAACCAACTTTGTGACCAAGCCATATCTGGACGAATCAGAACGGTCGAGTGGTCAGATGGCATACCAGAAATCCAGAATGATAACTCAAACATTCAAATCTCAATTGAAGTTCAAAGATATAGCTATAAGCAAGCTAAAATCCTATGGAGATGACCTACGTACCAAGATACATCAGACAATCAAAGCTAAAATAAAAAAAACAACAAATTCCAAGACTAAGTCTTAGATCAGTACCGATTTGAACGCCTTAGTTCAGCACCGATCGAAGAGACTTACTCAAAATCAATCCATCTTAAGTCTATCGAAGGCAATGGTAAATATAAGTGATATGATCCTAAAAGCTCAGTTAAGATGAAGCCACATCAAATCAAATCACGTAGGCGAAGTCAAGTTGAACAATCTAAGTTCCTTGGTTCGTCATTGAACCAAAATAACAACTCATAAGTGCATGAAATTGGCATCGAATTGGTTAAACCCGGGATTGTGCAGCCTACTCTATCTTAAGTCATATACTGATGGAAAAGTCGCGTTCAACATCTCAACCGATGAGCTATCATCACTCAAACAGATCACGAATGGATTCCATCATCACGAAGAGATCATGAATCTCTACATGGGTTCGAGCATCTTGAGCAGATCTCTAATCTCCATATAGATTCCAACATCTCGAATAGATCCACTTCCAAGAGATAGAACATGTATCTCAGTCTTGAAGTGGTTTTCGATAAGTAAAACACTTACCGATCCCAGTCTCTTCAAGACTGAATTGATGAATTTGGTCACATTCAACAACAATGAGAACAATGACATATGGAAACCAAGCCTTGTATACTTATCACATTTTTGAATTTCTCTACTTTCGCTATACCTTGGTTAATAGTGAAGCTTGGTAGATTAGAGCATTACTGCTTCTACATCCTATACGAATCATCATTCTTAACTTTCACAGATAGAAACAAGTCTACTTTGTCGGCATTAGTGCTAAGTACATGACTAAATACTTTCCATATACAAGTAAGCACACAAAGCATGATTAACACACACACACACAAAGCACGATCAAGTCACATAGACGACTTTTAATCTCCTTTTTATTTATTTAATCCTTTAATAATTAAAAATTATTTTAATAGTAAAACTCTTTTTGTCTAATAAAACTTCTTCCATTGATCAATACTTCTTATTGATTAAACTCCTTTATTAATTAATCTTACATACTAATTAATCTTCCTTATTAATTAAAACTCCATTTATCAATTAAACTTCTTATTTATTAAAAATTCACATATTTAATTAATAACTTAACTAATAAATTAAACTTTATATTAAACTTTTATATAGATTTTAATTTCCCTATATAAAAGGTATATATTTTATTCACATATTTTACTATTCACGTATTACTATTCTTTTATACTCTTTTCTATACTTCAAAAAGTATTCATGTACTTATCTCAAATGGTTAAGTATATTTACAAATCATTAACAAGATTTACTCACTTTAAACTATAATCAAAGAGGTTAAAAATAAATATTACTCAAAACTTTGTTACTATAAACCCCTTCTCTCATATAGATTAAACATATAACTTTTCTATCTTTATTTCAAAAGATTCCATATTTGTTATTATCTTTAAAATTCCATTATTAAAGATCTAATTATATTTATAATAGTTTTTCACTTTAAAATATAGTTCGAGGGTTTAAAAATAAATGTTACTAAAGCATTGTTAATGTTACTAAAACATTGTTTACTACAAACCCAAAGTATTTCCTACTTTAAACATTTACCATTAAAAATATCTTTTAAAGGTCTAATTACATTTACAAGGGTTTAAGACAAGTGTTTCTCAAACATTATCACAACAACCCAAGACTATTTACTTACAATTATCTTTAAAATATTCATTATTAAATATCTAATTACATTTTTTATAAGCAGTAAGGGTTAAAAAAATGTTACTAAAACATTGTTTACTATAACCCAAAACCATTTTTATACTTACCATTAACTTTAAGATATTTATTTTAAAGATCAAAGCATCTCCACACTTATTAATTAAGGTAATACACTTTTAATTAGACTTCTTCAAATATATTATTTTTACTTAAGTGTTAAAATCCGAACTTTCTTTACTACATTTATAAACACTTAACTTACTTTTCAAAACTTATATATATTTACTGAAAACCTTATTAAAATAATGTATATATTTATATGTATACTAATTTATTTATAAGTTAATATGATTAAATAAAATTCTAAAATAGTATAAAGGATATTATATTAATTAAGCTTTTTTAATACTTTAAATAAAATCTTTAACTAATTGTTATAAAACTATATATATTTAAATAATGCTTTAAAAATACATTAAAAATACTTACACTATGGTTTAAAACATTTATATTAAATATTACTTAAAAATTCTTATTTTATAATTTATTTAAAAATCATAAAATCATGTTTTAAAATTTAAAACCTTTTACTTTAAAAATTCAAAAATAGTTATTAAAATAATTTTAAACTTTGATATTTTTTTCCAGCAATAAATAAAGTTTTATTTATTAAAAATGCAAAGCCTATAGAATGTCTTTCAAAGTTAACTTTAAAAATTGCCGAACACAAGGCATTTTCAAAGTGCATTCATAGCGACCTTTTTGCATCTACCATCACAACGTTGTTTCACAATTTTTATAACTTCCCAAAATAACTCCTTTATGTCAAACACACCAAAATATGTGTAGAGAAATATAAATTCTCGCAATATAATCACATTTTAACCAATTTAACATATATCAAATTCAGGGGATTTCAATGTGCGTTTATAGCGACTATTTCGCTTCAAACATTCACAACAAACTATCAAACATGAAAACAACAAGGCTCTCCCACGTTACATATTTTATATGATCATAAGAGATTGTATACTATATATAATGTTGTCACTTGCTTTCAAAAGCAAGGAGGGGCCCAAAAGTAATAACTTACATTATTATCTATTTTAATTTACATTTAACACAACAAACATTATATAAACAACGTATACAAAATAAATGTTGAGTTAACTCATCCAAGCCGAAGCTTAACCGAGATGTAGATAATCTCGCTACGAGTGCAACGACGAAGGCAGCGTGTCGATTGGACCTCGTATACAAACGTTATGAAATTTTATAAGAATTTGAATTAAAATTATTAATTAATTACTTTAATTAAATCACTAATTACCAAATACACCTTCTTCCCTAAATCCCTTATCCTGTACAAGCATAAGTTTGCACACCCATTGTCGTGCACCTCCCATCCCCTAACTCGAGCAACAGAACACGAATTTGGATGCCACCACTTTCAATCATCTTCCTTTTCGCGCGTGCTCTACATCCTACCCTAACCCATCAAGCTCGATGGCCCCTACTGAAACGCGACCCGAAGCGTTGTGTGCTCCCCCTTAACCGTTGCAATTTGCAATAAGGCGTTGCACCACCCTAAACAACCACCACCACTTCGTCTTGCCACCACGAGTTCAACACCACATCCTGTTCCACCTAACTCCCACTCCATCATCAACAAAGTAGAACCCTGGCCCACGACCAAACTGTCGGCCGTTCCCACATGACGTCACATCCAACAAAAAAACCATAGATGTGAAGCCCCTTCTTCCCCAAGCTCAACGAATCTTGTCTCAGCCTTTATCGACGTCCAAAGCTCTGGGAACAGTTCAATTAATGTGGCGGTTGTTATTTTTTGTTTACGAGCAAAAGAAAGAAGAGAGTGAGAGAGAGGAGTGAAGGTAAGGTTCAAGTGTGGGGGTCTATTTATAATAAAAATAGATTATATTTAATATCACTTTTTTAAAATGCAACACGTTCCGAGCTCGCACGATCGCACGGGACGTCAGATCGTTATGAAACTCATCGACATACATCGTCTTATTATTTCGGTCCTGATGGAACTAGTTTCATCAAAATCTGAGACAGTACCATAGAATGATAACAACACGCGTTCTGATGTGCATGTAAAAATGTGTATTTTTACTCCCATGTTTAATCTTCTCTTATTAAAATAAGTGAGCATATTAGGGTATACATGTTTAAACCAAAATCTAAATTGTTTTCAAATCATCATTCATTTACCTTCATTTAGGGGCAAAATGATAATTTTATGTATGAATTAATTTTGATAGAATTTATTTGCACATTTTTATTTGTAGGAAATTGAGTGCAAATTGGATGGAGCTTCATGGATATATGCATTCACAAGTATTCAAGGCCAAAAAAATGTAGAAAAGAAAAGAAATAATGCAACATGGAGGAGTCCATATACCCACTACTTAATTGACCATAATTAAAAGCATATGCATATGCTAATGAAGATTAATTAATTCTCTAATGATTACTTGGAGGCTACACAATCTCAAGGGCATTTTTGTTAGTACCCTAAAAATGAAATTAGGGTTTTAGGCATGTGTAAATACTCTTATGTTTCATGTAGTGGGTTCTTCTCTTATATGCATGCTGTAGCCACAAAATTAATGATAAATAAAATGCCTTTTTAATGGCTTCTTAGCCTTCTTCTTATTTGCTTTTGTTTACATGCTCTTTTCTCTTATGCTATTTTATTTCTTGCTCTTTTATGTTCGTTTATGTCTCTTTTATTTCATGTTAATTGTATAGATTTAATTCATGCAATTAGTTTAGTTTTATTTTATGGAAGTAGCCAGTTCTCTTTTCTTTTGATTAGCTTTTATCTTCCTTATTTTTCATGCTAAAACCACTTTGTGTTGAGATGAATTCAATTATGAGAAACTAAACCCCTTCAATTTATGGGTGATGAAGCTCTCATGAATTATACCAAATCATAATATGGTTGCATATGTAGTCTTTTGTTTTGTGCTTAATAAAAATTATGAATGATGGTAGTTTATGTTTCTTTTTTAGTGAATTTGATAGTCTACGTTGACATCTAAAATAGGCTATGCTTAATCCAATATAAACATGAACTATTTGATCATTTGCCTAAGTGATTTTGATGATGAAAGTCAAACTAGTATCAAAATTTGATGATCTATGTTACTAGTTCATAGTAAATAGATCATGCTTAGAATAGATTTTGTTATTAATTTCATGTCATTTTCATGAGAATTGTCAAGTGGGTTTGAATGGTGTGTTAGAGTTTGATGGTTTAAATTGTGTTAACTAATAGCACAAATAAACCATACTTATAATAAACACATCAATCATTTCTACTTAAATTTTAAATGAGAGATTATAAATGAATTTTATATTGATTTATATGAATGATTGGAAGTGGATTTGCCATTAAATTGCTCCTTGATCTCATAGTTTTACTCACTTTTGCTCTAGTTTGTTTTCTACAATTTTCTTAGTTTAAAACAATTTCAAAACCTTAGGCTAATTTGATTGACTAATATTGGAATTTAATTCTTTCCATATGGATCGATCCGTAGTCGCATACGTACTATGATTGTACACCATGCACTTGCGGTTTTATAACGATATATTTTCGACGGTATTCTAATCGATAGAATTTTCCATCGTTCAACAAGTTTTTGGCACCGTTGTTGGGGAAAGCAATTTGGTTTTAACTCTACTCTTCGAATTATTTTTATTTGATTTTATTATGTGTTCATTTTGTGTGTTGAGACACATATATAAAAAAACAAAAGAAAAAAAATTATTATTGTGTGTTTGTGTATCATTTTCGTTTTCATTTTGTTTGAGAGCATCTCTTGTTTTCTAGTTTCCTTTGCATTTGTACGCTATACATATAAAAAATACTTACACAATTTCATTTCAAAAGAAAAAAAATATTTCACTTCATTTGCATTACATTTATATTTCTATTCTTTTTTCTTTTCATTTTTTTAAGTTTCAATTGCCTCATTTACTATTCATTGTTCTTTGTCCTACATCCCTACTATTTCTGCTTCAAGCATAGCTTGTACAAACTGTACAAACTGCACCAACCTACATCCCAAACATCCCTTTATACTCCTCACAACAACAAGTGCACTGCACATCCATACCCCCATTTTCCTCCCTCAAACAACCATATACACCTCCTCAATCACCCCTATACATCACATCCACCACACCATCATCACTACTTCCCTACTACAAACCATCCTCAACCTTGCAGTCCTACCCTGCTATCAACAGCTTCACCCGCAACCTCACTAGAATCAGCAACCTTCACCTTAACCAAATCACCACCTACAACAGCTACCATCCTCTACATCATCATCCCACTTCATTCACCTACTTACACTGTCACCTGAAAACCACTTCTGCAACTTGAAAACAAAAGCAACTGCCTCCCCACCTTCATCACATCAACTTTCAACATCACACATTCAACACTGCCTCACCTACTTCAAAACCATAAACCCACCATCCTCTCACAAGCCTTCTTCCTCTGCCACCTAACTCCTTCCCATCAACCATCAACCTTCCAACAATCGTCCCACTGCCCTCACACCTACAACAAACACTAAAATACCAATTACTTCACCACCCAACAAACATCATCTTCACCTACCACTACATGCATCGCCTCCTCTATACAATACTTGACTACAACACAATTCAACTCCCTACCATCATCACTTCTCCTCATTCCAACCAAAAATCCATGCAACCTCATTCATCTTCAGCACCACGAGCATCCACCACACTGCAAATCAAAACTGCATTTACATCTACAGAGTCCATCTTCCATCACCTCCTTCCTACATCAACAAACCAAACCCGTTCCATCTCCTCCTCCTACCCTATCCTATTCCAAACCAAAATCAACATCACTGCAACGAAACTGCCATCACCTGCCACAAGCAAACCTTTATCATCTACCGGCGATCACAATCCTAATAAACTCCTAACCCTAACGTCACGACAACCTCACCTTCTTCCAACCTGCGACTTCCTCTACATCACCCAAACCCACGATCATCTGAAGCAATTCCCAAACCCATAATTAGGCCTGTCAACGGATGCAAACGGATGCAGATATGGCTATATCCGCATCCGTATCCGGAAATTAAAATCTACATCCGCATTCAATATCCACGGATATTCAAAAATTAACATCCATATCAGCATCCGCCGCATTCTAAAAGAGGATGCGGATATTTCCGAATAATCGAAAATATCCGAAAATCTGCATCCGAAAACTAGATTGAGAATTATGATATAATGAAAATTTTGATCAAAAAAATTACAATTCATAGCATTCAAATAACAATCAATCGACAAACTAATATACTTCAGTTTCCAAGTTAACAACAAACAATCCACACAAAATCATAATAGAGTTACAAAATGCATAATTAATTAGCTTATACAATTTAAATAATTAACCATAAAACCTAAATAAACATAGCTAAAGTGACGAATAAGCATCCGATTTCTTTACAAAAGTGAAGAACAACATCCAAATTCTTTGCAAAAGTGAAGAATAAACACCCAATTCTTCGTTCTATCTGCAAACTCATGAGCTTTCCACAGGACCCTATAAAACAAAACATAATAAACACCATAGCAAAAATATGATCCAATAAATCAAACTCATGTTGCTGCTGCTAGCAATATGTTCAATAAAAGTAGTTCACAAAAGCTTGTACCATGGTTTCACATTTAAAGCCCGAATGTAAAACTATACCTAAACAACAAAATGAGAAAAAAGAGATATTTGGTGAAACTGAAGCTTTGGTTGCAGACCACTACAATATTTAAACTTCATATATTCAATTAACATATAGCTTACAAATACAAAACCCATCCCTTTACACGACATCGATCTAGATCTTTATTCATTAATATTAGAGCAGAAGAGAAAGATGGATAATGGAATCACCCAAGCTTTCACTCTAAAAGTCCATGGATTGACATCATTTTGGAATGAGCAAGAGGGTCTATTTGTCGTAAATTCTCATAACCATTAGCTTTTTTTTGTCTCTGAAGGTATGTATTTAATTAGCTTCATTATTTTTTGAAATTTTACACATGTGCTAATACCACCAGATTAATAATATGCCCATATATTTTATTTTGCATTGAAAGTGCTGGTGCTAGCAGCAGCACCAAGTGCTGCTGCCAGAAAGTGCTGCTGCTTGCAGCAGCACCAAGCACTTTATGTTGCTGCTACAACAGCAGTAGCACATAAATGAAAAAAAACTCTATATTTTTACCTTGTGCGATGGATAGTTTATGGTAGGGTTGATGCTTCATCTACAAGCTCTATACCTTTACCTGTTAAATAAAAAGACTGATTATATTAAATGGTTAAAATTCTAAAATAATTTTAGTATGTAAATAATAAACTAACCTATGTCCGATGGTAACCAATCCTTAATACAACTCAATGCTTCCACTATGTTAGGAGATAATGAGGATCTATTTTCGATAATCAATCTACCACTGCTACTAAACGATGATTCAGATGCTACGGTAGAAACGGGAACGACTAAAATATCACGAGCAATCTTTGCGAGAGTAGGAAATGTAGGACAATTTGTTTTCCACCACATTAAAATATCAAAGTTGTCGTCATCCTCATCCATCGGCAATAATTCATCTTCCAAATACTTGTCAAGCTCGGTCTTTGAAATTTGCAAACTTCCAATTTTTTGTTCTCTATAATTCTTCCACTTAAGATCCATTTTTGTTCTCTTTTTTAAACCATGATTAAAATTATCATCCAATGCACAAGAAGTAGAAGATACATTTTTATAGGATGCACTTTCTTCTTCATATAAATAGAAAAGAGATTTCAAACAATCATTGATTTTCCTAACATGAACTTGTGCACCTTCCCCATAAATCAAATCATAGAAAAATTCAATGCAAGCCATTCTATAACGAGGGTCGAAAACCATTCCAATACTCATCATTAAATTGCAAGTCTTCCAATATTTCTCAAATTTAACTCTCATCATTTGTGCCATGGATAATCATGCTCACTTAGCTCCCAACTCATAATACTTTCATAAATATCAAACACACTTTTAAAATACAAATTCGCTGTTGGATCTTTAACACCTGAAAATTTGAGAGTTACATCATAAAAGATTTTCAAACATTCACAAATTTCTTTTCTTATCTCCCATTCTTCTCTAGAAGACAAACTTATATAATCCGAAGTTAACTCAACTAATTGCTCAAACGTGGGACGCACTTCAATCGCACTTTCAAGCATAAGGTATGTTGAGTTCCATCGCGTTGGAACATCATAAGAAACACCTTTTCCAACTAATCTAGTTTGTTCCAATGTGTTTTCCCAATTTTGTTTTCTGGACTATGAAGACTTTGTGAAATTAACACTTTCTCTTATCTTTATAATAAGACCATGTACGGCTTTTAACCCATCTTGCACAATTAAATTCAAGACATGAGTGCAACAATGCATATGAAACAAATCACGATTTGAAATCAATACTCCTTTACCATCTAACCATGCCTTGAGATCTCTTATCATAACATCATTATTAGATGCATTATCGACAGTAATTGAAAATAATTTATTATCCAAATTCCAATGCAATAGTTTTGTTTTAAGAGCAGCACTAAGTGCAAGTCCAGTGTGTGGAGAAGGCATTTCATGATAAGCAATTATCTTTTTTTGCAATTTCCATTCATCATCAATGTAATGACAAGTTATACAACAATAACCTATATTCTGATGTTCATATGTCCATAAATCAGTAGTAAAATTAACACGAGTAGACAAACTATCAAACATCTGTTGTAATTCAGTTCTCATATCAGCATAAAGTTTCAACACATCACAACAAACTGTGTTTCTAGAATAGAGCTTAACGGTTGGATTAATACTCTTAACAAATTCTTGGAAGTAAACATGTTCAGTCATATTGAATGGATAATCATGTTTGGCAATCATACGAGCAAAAACACATTCGAGTCCTATTTTGATCAAACTTCCAACTAGCTAATTTGAATGGTTTATTGGGAGACTTTTTAGTAGTCAAAAGTTGTTGTCCGGATAATCTTTTATTAGTAGTATTTTTGGGGCAAACTTTTATATGATTTTTCAAATGTGTTGTTCCCAGTGAAGTGACTCCATTGAATATCCTTAAACAAGTTTACAAGTTGCCTTAACACAATTACTACTCTCTAACACTTCTCTATCAAAATCTTTCCATACCTCGGATTTCAAGGGTTTTATATTCAAAGGTGTAGATATTTCTTCATTAGCTGAAATATTTGAGTTGGTGGCGCACTAGAGTCCGTGGTTTCTAGCACAACTATGTTATCTTTGACACAGGCATTTGATGCAGCACATGTAATAGATTTACTGCTACAATTTGACGAGGTGTTTTCCATTTTTAAAGGTCTATAGATATTCATAGAACCGCTTTAATATCTTTTTTAAAGTCTATAAAATATTCATTATTGGACCAATTTAAAAGTCTGTAATTTATTATTGTACCAATTTTAGAAGTATGCTAAAATACCCAAAAGATCCTATAAGGCAGTAGTAGGTTATGCTGCTATGCAGCAGCGTATTAGAGAAAAAAATACAACGGGGTAAAAAGTAGAAGTATGTTGTGCTGATATGTATCACTTTTAACACTATATCAGTTTAAATATATGTGCTATGCAAAGCAGAAAATCAGCAAATAATAATTACACAAACAAACTATATATGTTATATAAAGTAGAAAAATGTAAAATTATTCATCAATCTTAAAATTATTTAGAAAAATGGTTCTGAATAGTGCATACCATTATTTATATAAAAAGAAAGCAACATTTCATTTTTGCAATGTAAGCCACTTTCAAATCAACATATTCTACCTATATAATTTATACGATGTGAGCGTTGTATAACATGACACGCATTGAATTGCCATTAAATCTATGTTGCAAAGTACAAAAATCATACATGTTTTCCATTTTTAAAAGTCTATAAATATTCATAGAATTGCTTTAATATCATTTTTAAAAGTCTGTAAAATATTCATTATTGGATCTATTTAAAAGTCTGTAATTTATGATTGTACCAATTTAAAAATCTGTATTTCATAAAAACATTTAAAAATAGCAAAATAAAGCTTATTGCAGCAGCAAGCTTATCTGCATTTCAAAAAAACATTTAAAAACAAAATTATAAGCAATCAAAACTTATATATTTTCGAAAATTCTAATCATTTGAAACTTCTATTTCTTTGAAATCTGATGACATATATAAAATCTGTATATTCAAAGCAATCAAAACTATAAGCAATCATTTGAAAATTATAAGCAATCATTTGAAACTTCTAAGCAATCAAAATTTTATATTCAAAACTTTAAGGTTCTTTATACATTCAAATTTTTTTGTATATATACAATGTAAGTTTAAAGAGGTATAAATATCTTTTCAATCGATTAGTTATGTGTCAGGAACCAGATTTGAACTGGTGACACGAGGATTTTCAGTCCACATATATAAAACTATGTACGTGTATAAATAAGCACTTCCGAAATGATGCAAGTTGTGTTGTATCTTTTGCTTAAATTATTTATGTTTTATCGGCCTCCTTTTTTCATATTTGTCTTAGTTTCAATATTTCTTTTTATGTCCAAACAACAAGCTATCAGTTTACTGTATATTAGTGCATCTGCACTCTTCAAATTTAAAAGCATTTACATGAAAATATCTACTGGAAACATAACATAGAAATATTTATTATGGGAAATTTCGTAAAACATACTTAAAATTCAAAATCCACAGTCTCTTTCTCAGTATCATGATTTAGAAAACACTATATTTTTAATTCTAATTAGACCACAAATATTTGCAGTTTTCATAAAAAATACTTACAGTGTATATTGTATATATAAATCTTTTTTTCAAAAAAAAGAAAGAAATGAAAAAAAGTTGGTCATATAAACATAAGATTATGTTCAGGTTAGATTTTCCGAATGACAAACGTGTATAAATAAGCACTTTCGAAAACAATTACTGAAATCAAATTTACTTGGGATGACAAAATTAACATATACATTCTAAAAACATTGAAACTAACATATACATTCAAAAAATAAATCCTCAAACCGAAATCCATGAACCGGAGCTTATAACATTTAAAAAATGGAAATACTAGAAGAGGAAATACCAGAAGTGAAGCCGTTAGGAGGAGAACCAAAGCGGAGCTGGAGCCGGAACCAGAGCTACGATGTAAGGGGTTTCGTAACGAAGCTGGAGCTGCGATGTGCCGGAGCCAGAGCTACGAGGGGAGCGACGTCGGAGAGATGTGAGGGGTTTCGTCGATTTAGGGCTTGCAATTTAGGGTTCGATATTTTTTTTGCGGCTGTGGAAACTCACATTGTAAGTTTGAAACGAAATGAGTATACTTTTGTTGCGGCTGTGAAAATTGAATTAGGGTTTGGTACTTTGTTGGGCTTGGGCCGGCTTTAATTTTTAAATAAATTCTAAGTATAACTTATTATGGGTATCTTTAAATAATAAATCAATATAATAATAACAACAATTTTTATCATAATTAATTTCGGATTGGACGGATGTTTTTCGGATACGGATGTTTTTCGGATACGGATACACTCATATCCGCATCCGCATCCGAAATTCTTTTCGGACATCGGATATCCGCATCTGCTTTTCGGATTTCGGATAATATCCGTATTTTCGGATACGGATTCGGACGGATTTCGGATTTTTTGGGTATCCATTGACATGCCTACCCATAATCCACAAACTCAAACTCCACAAATCTAATGACAACATTGCCAATTCGATCCCAAAATCGAACACGAAATCGAACCCTAAACACGCAACCATCTTCTCCTATACACTGCCACTAACTACACCTTCAATTCAACCGTGCCCAAAAAAAAATCGAACTGCAATCTCAACCCAAATTAGTTCTCACCCAAATCGAATAGCGTAGTTTCGATTTCCTTTTGTTTTCAAGTTCGAGGTTTTGTGTTCCTAATTAGATATCACGTTTTTAAAAACGATAGAAAAGAAAACATCGGCATAGTGTAAAATTTGGGTAGTGGGGCTTTGTTTTGAGTTGTTCTCATATTATTTTGTTTTGTTTTGCAAATTCATTTTAAAAAAAAAATTGTTTGCTAAAAAATAAAGCTTTTTTTTGTTTGTTTAGAAAAAAATTTATATAAAAAAATTTCTGAAATAAATATTCAAATTTGCTTTCGTTTGCCTTATTTTTATTTTATCCATTTTTTTTTAAAAGAGTATAATATGAATCTTGTTCAACACATTTCCAGGTTGCAAAAGTAGATAAGGAGAAGAACTTCTTTTTAAAAATTGCTCTGCTTTGCTTGTAAAAAAAAAATTCGCTGCTTTTAATAAATTTGCTAATAATTCTACACGCTCTGGTATCGTGCTCTCATCTCTTATTTTTATTTTCTTTGCATTGTTGGTTGCTTGCATTTTAAAAATTCAAAAACAAAAACAAAATCAAATCTCATTCGTAGTTGCACTATTAAATCACGTTTAATTCATGTTTTACATTCGTTTCATCCCTTTTCTTTTCTTAGAGCACTACCCAACTTCGCATTAGGTGGGGGATTTCATCATCCCTTCTTTGGCCCATAAATTACGTATCATCTTAGAATTTGACTAATAATAACGGTTAGACATTGGACTTAAGAGTGTCACGGGCTCATCTAGGGCTTAATTGTATTTTGACAAGTTGTCTTCTTTTAATAATCTATTTTTTGGTGTCTAGGCTACGGCAGAGTAATAATCATTTATAATTATTACAGTGATTCGTAAATATTATGGTGATTGTTTCTCTGAAGGTACTTAAACATTTGGCTGTATTCCTACGATGATTCGTGGTGCACCGATAACTCATGTCTGTTACCTGGGTGAGAACTATTTTGTTGAATTAATTCAAAGTATAATTATACAATTTTGGGTTAGGAGCTACTAAGGACAGAAAGTTTGTAGTTAAATCCTTGCATTCGTTTAGTTGCATTAGTTCATGCATATAAAAAATCGCATTTCCTTAACTTGGTTTTTAAACAAAAAAATCCAAAAAAAAATCCAAAACAAATATTTTCCTCTGAAAAAAATCAAACAAAATCAAAAATCCAAAAATAAGCATTTAATTTCGTTTTTTAAAAAACAAAAATCCAAAAGAAAAATATCTTTTCAAAATAAAAAAACTAAAAAATACCAAAAACATTTAAAAAAAGAAAAAAATTTAAAATTCTATAAAAAAAACAAATCAAATCTCCCTTGTGAAAATAAATTATTTTTGGTAAATATTTTTCTTTTAAAAAAGCAAAAGAAAAGAATTTTTCACTTCATTTCATTCTCTAAACCTTGTTTCATTCTCTTAACCTTGATTTTCACATCTTTCTCTCCTTGATCTTTTCACTTGAACACTAGTACTTGGACCCGTGACACAACGACAAATCGTTTAACTCGAATGAACGATCCTCCAACGATGGCTAATGAAACACTCCTCGAGCTCCCATGGATAGAATCTTTTTCGATAGAGTTTTTATTCCTTCTTGTATCACATTATCCTCCCCAACGGGTAATCACTTCGAAATTCATTCAAATCATATTGCCACACTCCTGAAATTTTACAATTTTGAATACGATGACCCGTACATCTTAACAAAATTCGAACAAGTATGTGCAACTATTAAACTCCAACAATTATGTGACGATGGAATTAAACTTAGGATTATTCCATTCACCCTTACCGATTACGCTGAAAAATGGTTATATAGCTTACCTTCGAACTCGATCAAAACTTGAGAATAACTCATTAAAGTTTTCTTAAATAAGTTCTACCCCTTGGAAAAAACAACCAAAATACGAAGCCAAAATGGGAATTTTCATCAATTCAGGGGTGAACCTTTCGAAAAATACCGTGAAAGATTTAAAGAGCTTTTGAAAGAATGTCCATACCATAATTTTGAAAAATGGACTGTTTGCCAAATCTTATATGATGGACTTGAAAATAGTTCATGAACCATACTTGAATCGATGTTCCAAGGCAATTTTCTCGCTCAGCTCACGACGATGCTTGGCAATTCCTTGAAAACTTGGCCGAAAAATCATCCCAATGGGAATATTCTAACGAGAAATCCATTTATTCACGATCGAGCGCACACTCGATAGGATAATCGTTGGCTTTGGAAGCTAAAATTGATGCAATGATCAATAAATTCGACAACATTTTCTCATCCAATCAAATGAACCATGCTTCCCAACCATTGTGTTATAAATGTAATGATCTAAATCACATCGCTGATCAGTGTTCTCATTCTTTAGAACAACTCAATGCTTTTAACAAGGTTAAGAATGACCTGTTTTCTCCAACATACAATCTTGGTTGGAGAAATCATCCTAACTTTGCATGGAACCAAAATAACTCTAACACGAACTTGGTTCGTCCAAATTTTCAAGCATTTCTCGAACAATGCTTCGAATCCTCCTTTTTAGCCCAACCACTTTCAACAAAATTCTACGGCTCGTCTCAAAATCAACCGTAACAAATTTTTGCTCCCAAGAAAATAAATGAATGACTTCACTTGAGAAAAGTCTTGAAACTTTGGCTAAAGAGACCACTCAAAACCTCTAATCAAATAGCAATTTGCAAAATTTGTTAACCTCATATATGCAAAATACGAGTCAATCAATTGCTAGACTTGAAATGCAAATGAGTTAATTTGCTACTTCTGTGAGTGAACGTGAACGAGGCACGTTCCCAAGTCAGCCAGTTCTGAACCCTAGAAATCAAAACATGAACTTGAATCTAGCTCATGTCATTCAAGATAGCAGTGTGAACCAAATGAATGCTATCGTGACTTTACGTTCCGATAAACTAATCGATAACCAAGTTGTCAATCCAAATGATTTACCGAAAGCTCCTCTTGACACTTCAAAAACAACAAGCAATTCCGAACAAAACATCGATTCAAATATCGAATCAAATCCCTATCCAAATTCTTCTTTTACTCAAGTAGACCGATCTACTGAGTATTTCCACATCGACTTCGACCTATGAAACATTCTGATCATATGGAAACGATGTTGGAAATTTTCAAACAAGTAAAAGCGAACATCCCTCTACTTGATATCGTTCAACAAGTCCCAACTTACCCAAGAAAGTTTTCTTAGTTGTCGGTCTTAGCAAGGTCTCATCTAAATCAATTCCCATAAAATATAAAGATCTTGGATGTCCGACAATCTCGTGCACGATAGGAGACAAGATAGTTAACAAATGCTTATTAGACTTAGGTGCAAGTGTCTACTAGATTCATTTTAAGTTTACTAGCAACTTGGCTTGGGTGAATTAAAAGCGATGAAAGTAACACTTCAATTTTTCGATCGTTCGATAAAGAAACCCATGGAAGAAATTGTGGACGTACTCATCAAAATCGGTCAATTCATATTCCCCATCGATTTCATCGTCCTTGAGACACAACCAGTGAATAATGCAATGAGTCGAATTCCATTGATTTTAGGAAAACCTTTTTTAACCACTTCTAATGCCCTAATCAATTGTCGAAATGGTTCGATGAAAATTTATTTTGGTACATGACTTTGGATCTTAACATTTTCAATCTCGAAAATCAACCGAACGAACCACTTGACCAAACATTAGAAGTTAGCTCCATTCAAGAAAATTTTAACAATGAAACAGTTGACCTTAACAACGAATGCGAGACCGAATACGAACAACTGTTTCAAGAAGCCTAACGAGATTGAAAACATGCTTCAGTTTGAAACCCTCACGGTTGAGTCAAAACTTCAACAAAATTCTTTGATTGAGCAACCCCCTAGGTTGGAACTCAAACCTCTTCCTGATCACCTTAAGTACGCATACTTAGGTGACAATGAAACGTTTCCTGTCATAATCTCTTCAAATCTTTTTCTTGATAAAGAGACATCCCTTCTTTCAATTCTGTTGAAAAATAAAGAGGCAATTAGATGGTCGATTACCAATATTAATTGAAGTAGTTCCACCCTTGTTCAACATCGCATCCACTTAGTTGATGAAGCCAAGCCTGTTCGTGATGCGGAACGAAGGCTTAACCCTAAAATGAAGGATGTGGTTCGAGACAAAAAATTTAAACTCCTCGATAACGAAACCATATATCCCATTTCTGATAGTTCCTGTGTTAGCCAAATTCATATCGTGCTTAAAAAATTCGGACTTACTGTTATCACGAATGACACTAACAAACTCATTCTAACTTGTACTCAAACTGGTTGGCTTATTTGTATTGATTATCGAAAATTAAATGCTACAATACATAAAGATCACTTTCCTCTTCCTTTCATTGACCAAATGCTTGAATGTCTAGCTGGCCACGAATTCTATTGTTTTCTTGATGGTTATTCCGGTTATAACAAGATTCTAATCGCTTCCGAAGATCAAGAGAAAATGACTTTTACGTGTCCTTTTGGCACCTTTGCGTATCGACGTATGTTATTTGGCCTTTGCAACGCTTCTGCTACTTTCTAAAGATGCATGGTCAGCATCTTTCTTGACATGATCGAAGCTTTTTGGAAGTGTTTGTGGACAATTTTTTCATCTTTGGAAATTCTTTCTCCGAGTGCTTACGCCATCTCGAGATGGTTCTAAGTCGATGCAAAGAAAAACACTTAACGTTAAATTGGAAAAAAATGTCATTTCATAGTCGAACATGGCATTATTCTCAGACATATCATTTCAAAAAAAGGCATTGAGGTAGATAAATCAAAAGTTAACGTAATTGCGAATCTACCCATTCCCAAATCTGTCAAGGACATTCATTCATTTCTAGAACATGCTGGATTTTATCGACATTTTGTGAAAGGCTTTAGTAAAATTGCTCGACCCGTGATCGACTCTTTTTGGAAAAGATGTTCCATTTGACTTTAATTCTAATTGTGTTTCTACTTTCGAATGTCTTAAAAATGAACTCATTTCCGCTTCCATCATTTGCTCACCCAATTGGGATCTTCATTTCGAAATTATGCGTGACACTTCCAAATTTGCAGTTGGTGCTGTATTAGGACAACACATCAACAAAATTCTTCATGTCATCTACTATGCTAGTATGACTTTAAACAATGCTCAAATCAATTACACGACCATTGAAAAAGAGCTTCTAGCAGTAGTTTTTGTGCTTGAAAAGTTCCGACCTTTTTTGATTGGCTCACACATTACGGTTTATACTGACCATTCCACTCTTAGGTACCTTTTCACTAAAAATAATTCTAAGTCTCATTTAATCAGTTGGATCCTTTTACTTTAAGAGTTTGACCTTACGATCAGAGATAAAAAAGGATCCGACAATTTCGATGCTTATCATCTGTCGCGTCTTCCGAACGCACCATCTTCTTTACCTACCAACGAGAACTTTCCTGATGAACAACTCCTTTCTGTTTTCGTCGATCCATGGTATGCCAATATAGTGAACTATTTAGTCATGAAGGAAACTCCTTCATTTTTGTCAAAACAAGATTAATAAAAATTTCTTTCCCAAGTGAAATATTTCTATTGGGACGATCCATACTCGTTTAAGTACTATTTCGACCAAATCATTCGATGCTTCATCCCAAATTACGAAATTAAGAGTGTCCTTTCGTTTTGTCATGACCAGGCTTGTGGTTGTCATTTCGGTCCAAAGAAAGCAGCGAAAAAGGTGTTTTAATGTGGTTTTTCCTTGCTACGCTTTCCAAAGATGCATTTGAGTTCTGCAAAACTTGTGATCGCTGCCAAATGTTAGGAAATATCTCTCAACGAAACATGATACCTTTGAACCCCATTCTTACGATCGAAATCTTTGATGTTTGGGGTATTGAATTTATAGGACCATTTCCTAACTCTTTCAGAAATCTGTACATTCTTCTTGCTATTGATTACGTCTCTAAATGGGTTGAAGCCATTCCATGTAAAACAAATGACCATAAAGTTGTTTTAAAATTCATAAAAGAAAATATCTTTTCGAGGTTTGGAACACCTCACACAATGATAAACGATAATGGAACTCATTTCTATAATCGATCATTTGAAACTCTAATGAAGGAATATTCGATAACCTATAAGTTATCCACTCCTTATCATCCTCAAACTTGTGGTCAAATTGAAGTTTCAAATCGCCAAATCAAACAAATTTTAGAGAAAAATATAAATAAAAATTGAAAAGATTGGTCACAAAAATTGACAAATGCGCTTTGGGCTTATAGAACTGCATATAAAAATAATCTAGGGATGTCTTCTTGTAGGTTAGCATATGGTAAAGCATGCCATTTACCTGTTGAATTTGAACATAAAATATTGTGGGCGATTAAGAATATAAGCCTTGATTTTGAAAAGCTGGCGAAAACAGAAAATTATAAATCAGCGAGTTAGAAGAAATTAGGAACGACGCGTATAAGAATGTGAAAATTTACAATGAAAGAACAAAAGTTTTTGATGACAAGTCAATCCTAAGAAAAAAAAATTCACCAAATCAATGAGTTCTTTTGTATGACTCTCGACTTCATTTGTTCCATGGGAAATTAAAATCAAGATGGACGGGATCATACGTGGTACGTACTGTTTTCACACGGTGCTATAGAAATAGAAAACCGTAGGGATGGATCGATTTTTTAAAGTCAACTGTCATCATTTAAAACCTTACTTGGAGTTGGCGAGTGATCGGGAGGAGGAGCTCATGATTCTTCATGAGTCACACTATGTCTGGTAAGAAATTTTAATCCTCTCTTGTAAATATGTACATATTTTTCCCTATTAAACTAATTATATCATCCATTAACTGTAGGGACACAGTCAAAATCAAGTGTGGGGGGACATATTTATTTTGAATTTTCATGGTTTATTTTTTGCATGTTCTTTTCAAAAAAACATAAAAGACCCAAAATAATTTTTTTATAGCATATTGATTTACTTTTAAAAAAACACGATAGAATAAGTATACATTTTTGGTTGTTAAAATTGAAATTTTTAAAAATTTACTTGTCTTAACAAAAAAAACAAGTTTGATTACAAGTAACTATGTTGTAACTAGTATATGTGAAGGTTCATAGGTGATAATTATGAAGTATATCCTAATTTTAATCTTTGTTTAAAAGAGTGGTTGATTTAAAGTAATGTCGACAACATTTTTGATCTTCTAAGTTTAGTAGTGCTAAGATGATTTTGCATAACTCTCTCTTTTCAAAAAAAAAGAAAAATATTTCATAAAAATAAGAAAAACCTAAAGTCACATGTTCACATGTAAGTATGTACATTCGCCACCCTCTGTACCCTTCTCATGTAAGCCCGAAAGACAGTACATGATCGGTATATCTGGCCTTAGTATATCTGAGGTGTATGTAAATAGAATTAAAATAATAATAATAAAGACCTAGAGTCATGTGTTCATACGCAAGTATGTACACTCACCATGCTCTGTACTCTTCTCACGTAAGTCCAAAAGACAGTGCATGATTGGTATATTTGGCCTTAGTATATCTGAGTTGGGCGTGTAAATAATAATGTTAATATTTTTCAAAATAGAGAGAGCAAGCAATTAAACCCAAGCACTATCTTCACTTATTTGATTTGAGCTGTTATTCAAAAGAAATAAAATACCACTTTGCAAAACTTTGATAATCAACTAAAGGATTCATTTCATAGTTGCACTATGTTATCAACCGAAACAATTAACCAAACTAGAGTCTAATTGCGATGATAACTTAATTTCTGTTGGATGTTTTGATTAGCAAAAAGACTAAAATTTCATGATAATAACCAAAACTTATATCTAACTTACCCATGTCAATTTAAAAGTAAATTCATTTGTAAATATTTTCGAAAACTTGCATCATGTAGTTGCATTAGAATTTGCATATCGCATTTGGATTTTGTGGATAGTATCCGCTGAAAACCCCCACGAGACAACACTCGTCCTACTAGGGACACCTAGAGGTTTAATGGCTTTTGCATACGCTCAATGAAATCATGTTCCCTATGAAAAAAAACTTTATCCTAGTCTTAGTCTATTCGAGGACTAATAAAAAGGTAAGTTGGAGATATTTGATGTGCATGTAAAAATGTATATTTTTACTCCCATATTTAATCTTCTTTTATTAAAATAAGTGAGCATATTTGGGTATTTTACATGTTTAAACCAAAATCTAATTTGTTTTCAAATCATCATTCATGCATCTTTATTTGGAGGCAAAATGGCAATTTTATGTATGAATTAATTTTGAGAAAATTTATTTGCACATTTTTATTTTTAATTGTGGGAAATTGAGTGCAAATTGGATGGAGCTTCATGGATATATGCATGCACAAGTATTCAAGGCCAAATGAATGTAGAACAGAAAAAAAATAATGCAACATGGAGGAGCCCACAAGCCCACTACTTAATGGACCATAATTAAAAGCACATGCACATGTTAATGTGGATTAATTAATTCCATAATGATTGCTTGGAGGCTACACAATCTCAAGGGAATTTTTGGTAGTCCCCTAAAAATGAAATTAGGGTTTTAGGCATGTATAAATACCCCTTATGTTTCGTGTAATGGGCACTTCTCTTTTATGCATGTTGTAGCAACAAAATTAATGATAAATAAAATGTCTTTTTAATGGCTTCTTATCCTTCTTCTTATTTGCTTTTGTTTACATGCTCTTTTCACTTATGCTATTTTATTTCATGCTCTTTTATGTTAGTTTATGTCCCTTTTATTTTATGTTAATAGTATAGATTTAATTCATGCAATTAGTTTAGATTTATTTTATACAAGTAGTTAGTTCTCTTTTCTTTTGATTAGCTTTTATTTTCTTGGTTTTTCATGCTAAAACCATTTTGTGTTTAGATGAATTCAATTATGAGAAGCTAAACCCATTTGATTTAGAGGTAATGAAGCTCTCATGAATCACACTAAATCAACCCAACTTGGTTGCATTTGTAGTCTCTTGTTTTATGCTTAATGGAAATTATGAATGATGCTAGTTTATGTTTCATTTTTTAGAATTTGATAGTCTATGTTGACATCTTAAATAGGCTATGCTTAATCCAATATAAACATAAACTATTTGATCATTTGCCTAAGTGATTTTGATGATGAAAGTTAAACTAGAATCAAAATTTGATTATCTATGTTACTAGTTCATAGTAAATAGATCATGTTTAAAATAGATTTTATTTTTAATTTCATGTCATTTTCATGAGAATTGACAGTAGGTTTGAATGGTGTGTTAGAGTTTGATGGTTTAAGTTATACTAATTAATATCACAAATAAACCATACTTATAATAAATACATCAATCATTTCTACTTAAAATTTAAATAAGAGATTATAGATGAATTTTGTGTTGATTTATATGAATGATTGGATATGGATTTGCCTCTAAAATGCTCCTTAATCTCATTGTTTTATTCACTTCTGCTCTAGTTTGTTTTCTACAATTTTCTTAGTTTAAAACAATTTCAAAATCCTGCGCTAATTTGATTGAGTAATATTAGAATTTAATTCTTTCCCTATGGATCGACCCGTACTTGCATATGTACTACAATTGTACGTCATGGCTTGTGGTTTTATAACGATATGTTTTCAACTGTATTCTAATCGATAGAATTTTTCTTCGTTCAACACGTTTCGAGATCGTTTATCGATAAAACGATTTTCGACCACATTAGCGATATTTATTCGACCTATTTATTTTTTGTTAACAAATTTCGAAAATAAGTTTCTTATCATTAGTTATTACTTTAAAGAGGGTTAATAAGGTTATTAAATCAATTTATTAACTAAAATCCAATATTAAAATATTAAAATAATTCAGATATTTAAATACGAAGCGTTTGGAATTCTGGGTCATTACATTTTCCCCTTTTTAGATTATTTCATCCTTAAATTCTGAAAAAAGCAATCAATAACACAATCACACATCAATACTTAACAGTATTTACAATTACTAGTAAATATAGCTAATGGTTTGCCCGAGTTCAAAAATCCTCTTATCGCACAAGGACGATAAACAATCTATTAAGAGTACATTCCGCTCAATGACCTCAGGTTAGTACTTAGTCGATTATTTATACTACCATATAACAAATCGAAGTGTCATCATTCAAACTCCCCATAAGCTAACAAGACATAGATTACAAATATACCAAAGCCCGTACGATGTATGTGAACCATCCGAACATATTATTAAGTCCGATCACTTGCTTGATTACATAAATTTCATTACTAAACTAGTATAGATCACTTGATCTCTCTAGTGCGAACTCTGATCTCGTTTCTTGATTAGACACCTTCGTTCTTCTTACATAGCCATATACTATGATTCCATATCAGGTGTTCGCTATCAAGAGTCGAGTGAAAAATCCTTGTTCAAACTAGTGTTAAACCACCCTGAAATCGTGTACTCGAATCCTATATCGAGAACTCTCATGTGAATATAGTGATCTACGTATAACTTACGTATTTTATTTCAACTACACAATTTTTTTTCCACATTCGCTTACATAAAAATCATTTCACATTTAATACTAAAATCGTTTATGAAACATTTCTTAAAACATTACTTAAGTTTCTTGAACATTTTATAAAGACTTATCTTCACTTATAAAGAATTTCATTTTAAATGTTTCGAGACTTAAACTCATTACTTGTATAACATTCCACTATAACCTAAGAGCATATACAAATTTTTATCTTCATAGTTCAATACTTATGTAAATTTTACTACCTTTTAAATTTTAGATTTATAAAAATTCAACTTTTATATTTTAATATCAAATTTCTATACCAATTCGGAAGTTTTTGACTGTCCAAAATCGCCAAAAATTCCATTTTATTTCAACAATTAAAAACTACCAAACAACATATTCTAATAAGATGCACAAACAAAACTACCCTAATGCATATGATACGTGCGTCTATAAAACAAATTACAAAGTTTCAATTATTTATTAAACACACTTTATCCAAAAAGGGAAAACATGAAAAGTTCTAACATTTATCCTAGGCTATGCTGCTACAACTAGAGCCCCCTACATTATATACCAAAAAATATTTTCCATACAGAGTGCTTAATTCAAAACCTTTATTAAACTACTCTTTATTTTATATCAAATTCTTTAAGGAAAACTTTAGAACTAAACTTCGAGTTTTATTTCAAATCATTTGAAATATATATATACATATATCATTTGTACATCAAATCATACTATTGGGATTTAAATCAAAATCTGTTTTACTAAAACAACTATGTGGCTAAACTACTATAATAGAATTCCCCACTTTGAAACTCGAGAATGAAAGTTGATGATGCTGTAGTCATCACTGAAATTATTTTCCAGCGACAGAAGTGAGTTCACTCCTTTCTAGCTCCTTTAAAATCCTTTTAAAATATTTCTACTTATAAATACTTTCAATTAATACTATTATTATTTTCTCAGAAACCTTGAAAAATAATTTTCAAAAACACTGGGATTCAAGTTCTTAAATTCTTAGTTTAAATCCTTTTTATTTATAAACTATAATTTATAAACCATTTTTTATATAAATTCACTTTCCTATATAACATCATTTCGCAAATATTTATTCCAAAAATATCTTGCTTTTCTTTTGTTTTATAAATAACATCTTTTTTTAAGTTAACTTTTAACCCAACATTATCACCAAATGTCTTATAACAAAACCATGAAATTAATTCCTAAGGTGCCTGTTTCAATATTCCCACAGATTACTATCTATCCAAAGGTAAAACTGCTCATAAACTGGTCGAGCACAAATCAAAAATCAATAAATAATAGTTTGCTTATAAACTGGTCGAGCACAACTAATAAATCAACAAACACTAACAATGCTCATAAACTGGCTGAGCAATATTAAGCTAATAATTCTACAATGATAATAATGCTCATAAATTGATCGAGCATATCAAATCATTCTACAAAGGATAACAATGCTCATAAACTGGCCAAGCATGGCTAAACTAATTAATGAGAGGTAACAAATGAACAGTATGAATACCTACATTAACTGAACTACACTATCAACTTATACTTATATAAGTTACCTTATATTAGATCTTTAATTTTCGTTATTGGAATTATCTTTAAGGCATATGTTTATAAAAAATACAAATACGCTCTTATATGTATAATACACTCAATTCATGCTAGGATATTCCATTACCCTATCTCTTAATGGGTTATACCTAACTAAATCCAAGGTTCTCGCTTAACCTTCAACCCTGATACCAGATGTAACAAGCGGCCATTTCGACCATTGAATGTCGGCACTAATACATCCATGGTATTCATGTGCCGAACACTTAAGTGCCCAAAAGATAGAACGTTAGAGTAAAGAAAAAGTAGAAAAGAAAAGGAACAAGAAAGGGAAGAACAAAAAACATCAGAATCTCACAGCGGAATGATAACATGTAATATCAAAAGATAATACATAGAGCTAATATACATAGCATTTCAGAGTTACTAACTAGAGTATTATCATTAGCCTGGACAGTTATAACAGCTTGTCCTAAAAATTAGTGATGTGTGTGTGTGTGTTTGTGTGTGTGTGTGTTTGTGTGTGTGTGTGTGTTTGTGTGTGTGTTTGTGTGTGTGTGTGTGTGTGTGTATAAAGTAATAAAGTGGTAATAATAACACTACGGTAGGTAACATCCAGTGTAACGACCCGCAAGTTTATCACTTGGATACATTATATTTATTTTCAAAATATTTAGATATGGGTTTAAAAGTAAGAAATAATCATGTTTTAAGTGGTAAATAATATTAGTTATTTTTTTGGAAAAAATATTTGCGAACAAATTACCGAGGTAAAATATTGATAATTTGTAAATATCGTCCTATGTAAAATACCCGATAAAACAACCAAAAATCATTTTATCGATAAAACTGCTTTTAACAATAAGAATCGCACACAGCTCTAGATAATTACATTAATATATGTATTCAAACAAGATTATGAAATAAAGTAATTTATTTTATTTTTGGAAAATAAAATGTATTTTTGACATCGACAGTTGATATCATCGGTTTTATATATTTCTTCGGGAATTCAAGTTAAGTTTAAATAATAAATAAATGGGTTTTTATTTACAAATAAACCTATTATAATCATTTAATAATGATGGTAAAATCGTTTTTTAAATTTGTTTACCAAAATAGATGGTTCGTAGAAAAATAGAAAATGTGACCGAAGAACGTTTTCTGGAATTTCAACTTTTCGACATCGGAAAGTTGTCGAGAACATTGTTCGTCATTGTGCACTATATATAGACATATATAAGAGTTAATTAACCAAACAATAATAATAAAACTAATAGTATATTATCTTATGTTAATTATGCATAGCAAGTGATGTGACAAGTCATGGTTTAAAAAATAATAACTTATATATATAAGTATATATCATTATCTCTTGTCAAATCTTAGCCTTATCATCGTTATCCATCATAACCTAGGGGATGTGACTAAAGAGGAGGATGTGACATATAAGGGGGATGAAGGTGGTGATGTGACTTGTTAAAATAATGACATGTTAGGATATTTTAATCTAAGATTAGTTTGGTAATTTTCCTACCTTCTTGTGTCTATAAATACACATCCATTTCACCATATTTCATTTACTTCTCCATTTCTATTTCTCTAAAGCTTTATTCACAATTTCATGGCTTCTTATGTTAGTTTTAAGTTTTTTTTAAATCAAAATATTTAAATTGTTTTAAAGATGCAAATTTGTTTTTAAACTCTTTCTTCTCCATTTTTCCTTCACATTATTCGGTCATAACTTCCTCTATTCTACACCAAATCAAGATTTTCTTTTTTTCAAATCATATAAATTTCAATAGCTACAACTTTTTTTATACCATTTTTCTAATTTCAAGTTTAGGTTTGTCAAAATCTCATTTCTTTGTAGTGTACTTTTAAACTCAGAAATTCAAGTCCGAAAATAGCTCTCCTTTTGACCATATCTACCTCAAAAAAAACTGATTTGATTGATTCTTTTTTTAAATTGTAGAGAAAATAATTTTCTTAAACTTTTCTTTTGGTTACCTTTTCAAAATCCGAGAGTAATATGTCCAAAAATCAAGTGGAAGGTGACATATTTTTGGTTCATCTAAGGCATTTCAGGTTTCTAAGATTTTCGGTGAGTAAACCTACTTAGTTTTGGAAAAGATTTTTACTTTATTATCATGTGTTATTATGGTGATAATACGATGAAAAATTGAATGGTTATTATGTTGGTCGATGGTGATTTGATGGATGTTATGTTTGGTATTGAATTTGAGATTTGAATGTGTTGTTGTCGAGTTGGTAAGCATGTAACCTTATGTTTATATGCGTGTTTCATTGTGATTTTAAGAATATGGTAGTATGGATATATGGTTGTGACCTAAGAACCAAAGTATGTTGAGTTGAAACAAAGCTAACAACTTTGTGCGTTGCGACGGACCTGAGATTGATTCAAAATCAAAAACTATGTTTTCTTGTTTTAAAGTTTGGAAATTGTTTCAAAGTTTCTATCTTTGTTTCTAAGTCTTAAAAACTTTAAAAATTATGTTTCTAAACATGAAATAGGAAATAATATGCAAGTGTTTCACTTTAAGCATGTTTAAGCGAACTGTGCTCATAGCGATAGTCGCTATGGACGCGTTCAACAAAAATTGTAGATTTTCGTTTTAAATCGATTTCTTTCGGAAAGATTTTGCAAAAGTTTTCGAACTTGATTAGTAACATAAAAATAGTTTAGTTTAGATAATTTAATAATGTATTTATTAAATAAATTAATTAAAAGTAATTAGTAATTAAGTGATTAAGGTTTAAGTAACACTTAAGGAAGGTTAATGATTAATTAATGATTAATAAAGTTTTTAATTAGTGATTTATGAAGTTAAGAAGTAATTAAATGGTTAATTATTATTAATTAAGTTGATAAGTTGATTAGTTGTTATTTAATTAAGTGATTATTAAATTAATTTTTAATTAATGAGGACACTACAAGAAAACTGATTTTTTGTAGCGCCCAAAAAACGCCACTACGTATTTTTAGTGGTGTTCCGATAATCGTTACGAGAAAACATGCCACTAAAAATCCTCGAGTATTAGTTGCACTTTTTTAAACGCCACCAAATTTGTTTTTTTGATAGCGTTTTTATAGCGCCATAGAATTCCTTTTTTGTAGCGCCTATTTACCGCCACCGAAAAGGTTTTCTCCTCCACGATACTTTTTTATGGCATTATCTAAATTTTTTGTAGCGCCTGTTTAACGCCACCGAAAGGGTTTTCTCCTCCACGTTACCTTTTCATGGAGTTATATACATTTTTTGTAGACGCTAGCATAAGTGTACCTAAGTTTCTAATTACTCTTTTGTAGTGACATTTTAACGCTACCAAAATAAATAATATTCAGTAGCGTTTGTTTCCCTCCACCTGCTACTCCAGATTTACCCCTGATCTAGCATCCAATTATATAATAACAGAATACGCAAGCACATACACTTTTGAACACAATATATTAAACAACTACAAAATACGTATACGCATTGAAGATCCACAAGATACATAGACATTCATACATCCACATACATAGGTATCGACAAAAATCTACCCGTACACATACACAACCAAACTAACATAAGTGTTATAACCAAACTACCATAAGTGTCATAACCGTACATATACATCTGAAATAAACATATGAAATAACCGTACATATACGTCTGAAATAACCGTACCGAGCATAACCTGAACCACCATAAAAACCTGAACTACCTGTCATTGCTGATGTCTTCAAAATCTGAACTACCTGTCAACAAAGAACAGAATAAAAGAGTGAGAAAACAAAACCTGAACTTAAAACTGCTTAAATAAGCAATGTACTGAAACAAAACATATGGACGACAATCGACCACTTCTCTGCACTGCCACAACACTCAACTACCTTGCCACTTCTTCCTACACTATCACTGTACTGCTCACCATCAATTCATACATAACTCCTCACCATCAATTCAACTAACATTCCACCACAATCCATACATAATTCCTCACCATCAATTATTTTCCCTCCCCTGAACCTGAACCACCAATCACAATCATTCAATCACAATTGGAATATAACACTCCTACTTATGTACTTTTATCATTTTACCAAAAATCTATCTGCACTTTAGCTGCTAGCATTCCTAATGTATATATAAAAAAAATTATATACCTTTCATTTTGACTTAATAATGATTTTTTCCATTGGCCAAGCTATGGGAACGCCAAAGCAATCATCCATGCACGTCAGACCCGATGTTGGTCTCCATATCTCTGCATCTGGAACTATCACCAGTTCAATCCAAACTTTTACAGCATTACGTCCCAATGGACGACAATGGACCATCGTTATCGGATCAGTTGATGCAATACTTCCTTCAGCCACTACGTCTGCTCCACCCAAATCGATCAACTGGCATTTGGCATCCTTTTGCATTGTTGCAATCGGCTGAAAGAAAAGAGATTATTATGCACAATGTATACATGCACATTAAATAAACTTTCATACACAGTTAACTTCTTCAAATTTGAAAATAAATACTTACATTTTGCGATTTATTCATGACCATATGTGTGGATTTCATGGGAGAATTCACAACATTTTCAGTATCATCATGACTCTCATCTAGGTTTTCTTGATCAGCTTCTACTTTTGATCTTGGCCATGCTACTTTCCTACCAACTGCATCTCCAATGCACGACATATCAGATGTGGGTCGCCATAAATAAGCATCTTTATTTACTACTTTGTCCACCCAAATCACAACAGCAGACGGACCGAGTGGAATACCATTAACAGTATATTTTGGATCAGTGGCGTGGATTCTTCCTTCGGCAACTACACCTTCACCCTCAGTCCAACCGTAAATCTTGCAAGTGTCTTCGATGATGCTGATACTCTAAAAATGAGAAGTGAAATTCAAGACTTTAGTATGCTATACAAAAACAACGAATATGTGTTAAATTTTTATTCAGATGGGGGGTGTGCTCGCTGCATTTTAGACATCAATAAGCTCGCAGCATATTACACTAATATACTTAACGTGAAAAAAATTACCATACTGGCTGCACTACAGTTCAACCGTGTTCGCAGCGGGACCTTGATGCAAACTGATGGCCAAGCAACTACCTTATTCTTAGCGTCTGCTAAGACTGCCATTTCAGGTGTAGGCCTCCATAAATAAGTATCTGCTTTATCCACTGAATCTATAACAATGCTCCCAGCATTTGGTCCAAGACGAATGCCATTGACAACGTCATCTGGGTCCATGGACAACAGCCTCCCATGGGCAACAACTCCAGAGGTTCCATCCCAATTCAACAGCAAACATACTTCGTCGTCGATCTACAATTAATCAACCGAAAATTAAATCAATTACTGGATTAAAAAATTAAAATATAAATTTCATTTATTGAGTGATATAAATATTATTTTTACCGAATCAGGTGAGTTCCTTCTCGAACTTTCTTTACCCTGCAGCGAAGCACGAATATAAATTAATATTTTACGAATATAAATTAATTTCCAAAAATTTACCTTCTGGTCCATCAGAGTCTGTATCATTCCCTTCAATTCTGCTATTTCCTCCCGACACCGAGACACTTGTTTATCTTTGGACTGGGCCAAAGCTAGCTTGGTTAAAGTGCAACCCCTACCCAATGCCCTTAACCATCCCGGTTTATCTTGTCCCAGTACATGTACAAGAGCATCTTTTCCAATATCATTCTGTGTCGAGCCGGATTGGGATAGGCTACCATATTTTTTGATCTCCTCCTATATAAATAAATACACATAGATAATGTACAATGATAAAAATATCATAGTTTCAAAAAAAAATATACCAATAAAATTAAAAACAATTTTACAATAGTATTTGCAGCTTCCATGTTCACTGGTTCACCATTTTTTTTAATGTGAGATCTAATCCACACATCAGCTCTACTTATGGACGATGGATCTGCACTTTCTTTTTTCTAAGAATAGAATAACATTAAATTAATAAACTGATAGGTATAAAATAATGTTAAATAATGATATAGTTAATTAACTTACCATGTCTTCGGTCTTTCTAGCCATTCCCCTACGACCGGTTGTATGCGGAAGTTGTGTGTACCTAAGGGCTGAATATTTCTCACTCTTTTGCTGAAAATATTGAAAGATGCTAGAATTTAACAACCAAAATCATAAAAAGAAAAACTATCTAATATTTATATTGCAGGGTAAATATGTATGGTGAGGATTGCAATTTATTTGAAAATCAATTCATCATGGTCATATACTTATTTGGTATTATTAATGCTGGATAACTCAGTGACATATACAGCATTCCATATCTACTAATAATATTTATAGATTGAACTAACTTGAAAAGTGTTTTTTTTACTTCATTTAAAATGTTCCTGTGCTTGTCATAATGCATTTTTATTTTGTACTGTCATAGGTTCCTGCAGCTAATACCTAAACAGGAACCCTCAGCATCCACCAACACTTAGACTTCACTTCTAAAGAAATTTATCGGTTGCTAACTATGTAGATGGATTTGCAGAAACATGCCAGACGAGTTCAGTAGGAATGATTTACCTTAAACTCCCGACTTGTTTTCGCCTTCACAAACTTCCTCCAATCGGTTATGCTTTTTATGTTCGTAGGTTTCAGTTTAAGTCTTTCCTCATCGTTCTTCGCTTTTTGCAAATTTCGAACCAATTTGCTTTTTGACGATCTCCAAAGTACTCCCATTTATTGAAATATAGCTTTTCTTTGCCATTCCTCTTCCAATTTAAATCTAATCTGCAACAATACATCAAAACATGATATTAGTAAAATTTATTTAATTTAAATACGACAGATTTAATTAAATCTGAAAGGTTTTCTGAAGTTATTAGAGGGCAATTTCAATTTATAATTGGCAAGAACTATTTTTCAATTTATCCAGAAGTTATTAGATGGCAATTTCAATTTATAATTGGCAAGACCATGCAATATTAGAAGTCATTTCCAAAACATATTAGAGTCAGAATGTTAAATAATAGATGCCTGCTTCATACCAGAACCGACTGCCACAAAACTTCTTTTAAGTCATCACTAATATTCCTCCAATCATCAATGGTGTATGGAACCTGCTCCCGCACAAGCGGTCCAAGAAAAGAGGATAAATATACCGACCCTTGCCCTACTGGTACACCTAGATCATTGAACTCAACTTCAATTCGATCCTGACTGCATGACGGGAGTCTTTTTGCTTTTGCTGGACCTCTACCACCTCTTTTCCGAGATGTTCTTCCGATTTCAGCTTCACTTTGTTTCCCAATTTCCAGCTCGGCATCAGCAGTTTGTTCAGGATAGGTTTCATTTTATGAGCGGAGTCCTTCATTTGGGTCAGAGGGGATATCATCTAGTGGTTGTTCGTCTTCTTCATTGTGAACAGTGGCCTGCTTCTTAGCATTGTCTGGTTGTTCTTCTATTTCATTTATACTAGCTAGAACTTTACGTTTTCGCTTTGACTGTTTGTTCTTAGCTTTGACTGTTTGTTCTTCAGCCTTTCTTTGCAAGCGGGTACGTATAGATGTTGTAGACATATTTTTCTGCAAGTGACAGAAAACACAGTATAAACCAATAAGCACATGTAAACAATAAGCAGCGATAAATATTAACAAACAACACTTAAATATCATCAACATGTAGCTGAAAAGAGATGTGGCAGTTTGCAAACCAAACAAGCAGGCCTAAAAGCCTTGAGATGATGAACAGATTTGTAATTTTATGAGAAAATGTACATGTAATGCAAACAGAATTGATAAGAACACTACTCATTATCAAGCAATATATGCAAACAGAATTGATAAGAACATATAATGCTTTGTCTATGGAAGTATACAAAGATCAAAACACAAAGAACAAAAATTGAATGGTACATGCATTTGCAATGGATTAGAAAATTAAATGGTGCAAACTAACAGCCATTCGCAACATTAAAAAAACAAAGCATTAGTGCAGCAAATGAACAACAATCACTAAAGAAAATCAATACAAGTTCAATGAAATTTCCAAATAGCCCGGATTTAATATATAAGTTCAACCATCACTAAAGCAAATTAACAACTATGCTCAAGTAGAACATATAATCTACTCAATTATGCCCTCGCAGTCCTCTCTAACATAGCAAACATCTTCATCATCCGCTTCAGTTATTTCATCTTCCACCACTTGAATATCTTCCTCGATGCAATCGTGCTCCTCTATATCATTAAAACTTCTTGATGGTGCTTTCATTACAACGTACCAATTAGAAACATCGTTCTCTCTTGAATAAAATACTTGTTTTGCTTGAGATGCAAGTATGTATGGGTCTCGTGAAAATGATGCTTGATGTAAATTAACAAGAGTGAACCCATCATCATCAACTTTTACTCCATTTCCTTTATACGTCCAACGACACTTGAAAACTGGAATATAAAACAAATGATAATCTAATAAAATTATATCTGTCAATATTCCATAATAAGTGACCACATCAACCACTTGGGACATATCTTTAGCACTTGCTCTACACATAGTAGTTGCATCAAAAGTCACCCCACAATTCTGAGTTTCTCTCCCTAAATCTTTTACATGAAAACGTTGCTCGTTGATGATATATCCTTTGAAAGACATGGCATCATCCTTCAGACCATAAGCAATCCATTTTAACATGTCATTATGATCCTTGGAGGTAATAGGTATCTACAACAAATTTCATTTAGCATGTAAATTTATATAGTAATATTGATAGTTGAATGAGAATATATTTGAAATCTAACTAACCTTTCTTTTAATCCAATCGACAAAACTTTTTGTATGTGTTTCCCAAAGTAAGGTCGTGTTTTTTGTCATGCGTTGGTCTGAATTTTCTAATTCCTCCAAATGCAAACTAGTATTGAACAATTGATTATAAGTTATATATATCATTGCGAACACATCAAAATATTTAAAACAATATAACATAAACTTACTCTATAAACGGTTCCACCACGGCCATATTCATTAACACAGCTAAATGAGCACTTTCTTTCTCATTAACTGGCAATTTAATTGTCTTTGATATTGAAATTGGACGTCCCTCTAATATTCTACTACTTTCATAATCTTCATTTCGAGCTCCTTTCTCCTCTATATGTCCCGATTTCTTCAAAAATTCATTGAAAAACAACATGCATTCTGTTGCAAGATACGATTCTGCAATACATCCCTCTGGTCGTGCATAGTTTCTGACAAAATCTTTGAGTGTCTTCATATATCTTTCGAATGGGTACATCCATCGAAAATAAATAGGTCCACACATTTGTGCTTCTTTTCCAAGATGAATGGATAAATGTATCATTATATCAAAGAAAGATGGTGGAAAAAAAATTTCAAGCTCACATAAAACGTCAATAATTTCAACATTGATTTGTTCTACCTTCTCTCTATCAAGAACACGTTGACATAATTTGTTGAAAAAAGAACATAAGCGAATTATCACTTTTCTTGCCTTCTTTGCCATGAACCCTCTCGATGCTACTGGCAATAAATGTTGCATTAATACATGGTAATCATGTGACTTCAATCCACTAATTTTGCAATCCGACAACGAAATCCGATTTTTTAAATTTGAATAGTAGCCATCCGGTCCTTTGAAATCATACAGTCTTTTGCAAAATATTTTTCTCTCGGATTTTGACCACATATGTGGAGCCGGTGGAAGATATGTTTTATTCCCACGAGGTTGTGTATGAAGCTCACTTCGAATTCCCCAATCCTCTAAATCCTTTCTACAGTTGGTTCCATCTTTGGATTTATTTCCATGCAACATTGTGCCCAATAGGCTTTCACCAATGTTCTTCTCCACATGCATCACATCTAAATTGTAACGTAATGGAAGTTCCTATGAAAACCAAAACAATAATGCATTATTGGGTTTTTCTTGTATTAAAACAATGAAAAATAAATAAATTAACCATTAACCTCCCAATAAGGCAAATCAAAGAAAATTGATCGTTTTTTCCACCTTGATAGCTCTACTTCTGTAGAACTGTTAGTATCATCATATTCATCTTCTTTATCATAGACATGCTTTCTCTTCTTACTTTTCTCCTCTATTCCTTTTCCAAAATCATTTGGATAATCCTTCAATAATGCATAGATGTTTCTCCCAGAAAGCATTCTAGGAGCACCATCTGTCTCTATGGTATTATCAAACAATGCCTTTTGTTTCCTCCGTGAATCTGAAGGAGGTAGAAATCTTCTATAACCCATGTAGGCGAACTTTCGACTATGTTTCAACCAACGAGAATGGGTATTGACACCACATAATGGGCAAGCTTTTTTCCCTTTCACACGACATCCAGCAAGATTTCCATAAGCCGGAAAATCATTAATCGTCCATAACAAAATTGCACTCAGTTTAAATAAAGTTTTACTAAATGCATCATAAGCAGTAACTCCATTAGACCACAAGTGATGCAAGTCTTCCACCAAAGGCGCCAAATATACATCAATATCATTCCCAGGTTGCTTCGGGCCTGGAATAAGTAAAGTTAACATAATATTTTCTTTCTTCATACATAACATAGGCGAGAGATTGTATGTCAGAAGCATTACCGGCCAACAACTATATTTCGAACTCAACATGGAAAATGGATATAATCCATCTGTAGCAAGACCAAGCCTAAGATTGCGTGGATCAGATGAAAAAGATTTATACTTTTCATCCACCATTTTCCATGTCATAGAATCCACGGGATGACGCATTTTTCCATCGTTACTTTTATTATTAAAATGCCATCTTAATTCTTCAGCCATCTTTTGAGATCTATACATTCGTCTAAACCTTGGAATGATTGGGAAATATCTCAATACTTTAACTGGAACACCTTGTATAACCTCTTCAGTATCTTGATTTTTCTTCCATCTCGAGGAACCACATTTTGGACAACTTTCTAAATTTTTGTATTCTTTTCTGAAAAGGCAACAATCATTCTCACAAGCATGTATCTTTTCAAAACCCATGTCGAATGCTTTAAGAAATTTCTTGACTTCATATAAGGTTTTGGGAAGCACGTTATCCTTTGGCAGAAATAGATGTTGCACAGCTAAAAGCTTATCAAAACCACTATCGGACAAGCCAGTCTCGCATTTAAGATTATACAAGACGGTGATGGCAGATAATTTTGTGTGATCTGTGCAACCAGGATATAATGGAGTTTCTGCATCTTCCAAGTTCTTGACTAACTCATCCTCTTTTCTTCGAGAATCAACATCGTCTTTATCATCATCAAAAAAATATTGATTCAAAAAATCTTCATCTTCATAGTGAATCATCTTGAATAGTTCATATATGTCAAACGTATTTGTTTTATTCTCTACATTTATCTCTTCACCATGGTTAAACCATACACCGTTAATGTATTTAGGATCCATTCCTTTTATAATTAAATGTTCAACGATGATTTGGTCATCATGACGACTAAGATTCCGACAATCCTTGCAAGGGCATAAAATTTTTTCTACACTTCTTACATTCCTCTTTGCAGCATGCACGAAATTCATTGCTCCTTGTCGGTATTCTATACTAGTTCTATGAAAAAAGTAAAAAAAATGAGCTTTAGTATTAGATTATATGTTCTAATTCTCAAAATACATATTAAGTTAATCATGGTTTTATCACTTGTTTAAAAAAACCCAGCCTTTTTCCATTTTCGACATTTGAAGGCAAATAAGTTTCCAATCTTTGACGTATAAATTGGTTATCTGTTGTAATCAAAAAAATAACTAGATGTTGAAGTACAAATACTTGTAGCACTACTGCATATAACTATGGTGGTTTAGTAGACAAAGGCAAAGAATACTTTTCCAAAAATATAAATTTTACACTTATATTTTGCATTTAACCTCAGATTTACATGTATTTATAATTAATCCATGCATGAATTCAAAGCCTAAGTCTAGCAAATTATAGAATTACTGCATATAAATTCAAAGCCTTAGAATGTACAAACCAACAGTTTCCTCTTACCAAACCAACAGTCAACTTCACCGCCTCCTCTTCACTACCTCACATCCACACAACTAATTTAATCAAAATTCAACAATTATACTTATTTAGAAATGTATGTTCACCAATAATTTATTATAATATGAAATAATAGTTAGAAGTTAATAAGTCATAAGAATCACATACTCATTTATGATATATTTTTATTGTATTAAACAGTTCATCTTAAATGGACCTTTAAAAAGGATTTTTTAAGAGAAAATATCCTTATTCCTTGTCCATGGTTACACCACAGTATGATTCTTAGGCCTGAGAGAGAGTAGGATTAGGAACCCACAACAATTGAGAGTCCTGAATGCTTGGTCTAATTGTTTTGTAACTATAGAAAGAGATCTTAATAAGAAATGCGAAAACTCAAATTAATATTACAACACCAGCCATTGAATCAGTTGACAAACAAAGACCAACATTAAAATGCATGATCTAATATACCCATTTCTTTTAAGAAAACAAATACCAAACATATCAATGCACCATATAAAATCAGTCGAACAAAGATAGCAGTTCACAAAAAATATAATCCTAACAAAAACTATGAAAACTGGAATTAAGATTTCCTTATTTGGCAGAATTATTAATAAGTGATTTATTGATATCATGATACTTTGCCTCTAGCAACGATTCAATTAATCAGAGTACAGAGCTCTTTATTTCCATGGATTCCAAGCTACAAATGATATAGAGTGATCGTTTCCACCTTTAAATCAACCATTTCAGTAATAGTTTAGGAAAAAATACGAAAATAAGATGCATTCAAATTCATATAAAATCCAAATAGAATCACAAAGTCGATTTAAAAGATTCATACCTAAATATACCTAATCGATTTAAAAGATTCATACCTAAATATACCTAGATCTGCTGGCTGCCGCGACTCGATGTTGAGTAAGGGGGTAACGATGGAGTTGACGATGATACTTGAGTGCGATGAAAATTTGACATGATTAAAAGGGGGAAAAAAATTTCTGAAGAAGAAAGCAAATTAGGGACGAGAATTTTGTTAAGTACGAGAGTAAAATGATAGGTTACGTTTATTTAGTTCGCGCGGACTCTTTTTTTAGAAGCGGGAAATGTGAATTATTTTTTGCCACGTTTATATTATTTGGTAATCTATTTTTTGTTGCATTTACAATAAAACGCCACCGATTTTTGCAACTATAAATGGTTTTTCTTGTAGTGGGATTTTACTAATAATGAATTTTTTAAACCTTAATTAAGATACAATAGGAATTTAATTAGGACTTAATCAAGTTCATTAAGTTAATTAAAGTTAATTATGAATTAATCTTGATTTAATTAAGATAGGTTTAAGCTAATTGAATATACTTGTCTTTTCAAAGCTATTTTTAAACTTAATCGGTTATATTTTAAATCAATTTTTTTTAGATTAATTGATTTTAAATCAAAGGATCTGCCGTCTGGACCATTAAGTAGTCAAATGAATTAAAGTAATGATTATAAAACATTGACATGTTTTATGGGAAGTAAGTGACTTGTGTTTAGCACAAATGCTGAATATTGGTAACATGATAAACACAAGGAAGTTAATTTCAATAAGCGGGTTATGGTAACTTACTATATGTACATTTTTCACCGATAATGAATGTATCTATATTTGTAACTATGACATCTACCTATGATTGATTGTATGTTATGTGTGAATCTCTTACATATCTGATGTTATGCAATACCGATGATATAACTTGGATAAGTAAACCCAAATTTAATGATCCATTGTAGCCATTAATCCTCCGTTTGGTTTTGGAAAATTAATATTTCATTTTCTTTTAGAATGGTCTTCAAGGTTATTCTATTTTGAACAAGATATTTGCAGAATGATTTGACAATTATTTCGAATATTATATAAAGAAGTTTTATAAAAAAAAATTGGGGTATTCATAAAAGGAGTTTTAGAAATGGTTTTGAATGTTTATAAAAAGGATTTATAAATGAGTTTGAATGTCTATATAGGGAAGTTTTATGCAAGGTTTGAAAGTTTACAAAGAAGTCATATAATCAAGTTTGAATAATTATAAAGAGTTTCATAAATGAGTATGGAAGTTGATAAATATTTTGTAAATGGGTATAGGTTAAAGAAAAGAGGATTTCAGGGATAAAGAAATTTATAAAAGAATTTATTTAAAATAATTACAATAGGAAATTGAGGTTTGGGTTTCTCGAGGCCGACCTTTTTAAAAAATGGTGGTATGGAACATCCGTTTCCACACTGTACACCGAAGGAATAGTGCTTAGAGTTATCCTTTTCTCCAATTTAAATAATGTAGTTAAATCCTTTTTAGAGATTTGGTAATGGAAAATCTGACAAATGTTTTGTGAATATACTTATGTCAGAAAGATAAGTATACAAATGTCTTTTGAAAAAGATTTATTAAACAAAGATATGTTTTGAGGCTTAGTGGTTGCTATGGATAAATAAATCTCAAATGGAATTAGTTGTTGTTTGTTGATTTGATAGTTAAATAACCGACTAGCAAGTTTGACCAAATTTGAATTAGGAAGTATAAATGTAAATTCGAGTTCCCCGATGAGGACTTAAAAACTTACTTCCAAAAGAACCGGGAATGAGTCAACCAAAAATTATCGGTTGTTGGTACGGAGAGACCGGGATCAGATTTATATATCTGAAAACCACTTCGAACCAATCAACCAATATGTACGTTCGAGTGGAAGACGTCTTGATGATGATTGAAGATAGTGCTCTTTGAAGTGCAAGGGCTACTGCTACTAATCATGAGGGTGATTTCAGAATGGATGTAATAGAGTTAGTGCCTTCGGATTCATTTAGACCCAGAGCGAACTTGTATGGATGAATGCTGGCATTGCATTGACACTTGGAGGGCAGTGTTAGCATTCCAAGATGGACTTCCATTTAGAAAGGTAAAACATAGCCTTAAGCCTCATCAACCGGGAATGACTAAAATACGGGATATGCAACAGGGCTATGTGGGTTGCACCAATTAGGATTTATCATCACCATTCTAGATATATACACAATCATCAATGAATTCGTGTACATGGGAGCGCTCAGCCAAAGGTTGCAAAGCAACCACGGTGATGATATATTCAGTACTATCTTGCAAGGGGTAGGCTGGTTCTGTGTTGGCAGGAGTCGTTAGGTATGACCTAGGCACATTTTTCTAGAGGTGTACTATGGCGGGCGTTACCCTAGTAGCCCACTCATTAGTTGGAATCCATTATCTAATACATGCCTAACGTTTACGATTGTAGAGCCTAGTATGTTGGAATGTTAGATGCAAGCATTTCAGTTATTTTATCTATTTGATTTAAACCTAGACGCTATGATAATATCACTGGATTTTGATATAAAATGTTTTGGTTATCTTAAGGTAAAAACCCATCCGTTTTTATGTGCGGTGTGGTCTTATGAGATACCTTTTGTTTAAAAGGTTTTCAAATGTAAATCAGTTTGGTTGTTACTTGTTATCAAGTTTTACTCATGCTGATTTACTAGACTAACCGGGGCATTATTCCATGTAATGCTCGGGTCAGACCAAACATGTTTTCCCAGGTTTAGTTGGATACTTTGGAGTTGGAGAGGAGCTGGATGGTTAAGACGTATTCACATATATTTTTCATCCGCTATATTATAGAGTCCGTATGTTGTCAATGTAAGGACAAGTTTCTATAACTGTCCAAATTTAGGATAAGTATAGTGTACTTTGATGTTGTATATATGAATAAAGATGTTCGTTTTTGTACAGATCATTGTTATATTATATATTATTCGCTGCATTGTGAGATTCTGTGTTGTTTAGTTTTCTTCTATCTTCTACTTTCCTCTTTCACCCTAACAAGTCGGTATTTCCAGCACTTGAATACTCGTCATGTGATGGAGTGGACTTATTAATGTCAATTTTCGAGGGTCAAAATTCGGTTCGAGGGTTGAAAATCCGGTTCTTGAATCCCGATGAGGACTCGAAAACTTACTTCCAAAAGAAAAGGGAATGAGTTAACCAGAAATTGTCGGTTGTTGGTACGGAGAGATCGACATCAGATTTATATATCTGAAAACCACTCCGAACCAACATGTACGTTCGAGTGGAAGACATCTTGATGATGATTAAAGATGGTTGTGATGCCCTACCTCTATGGTCACGCTAGCCAAGGAAACTACAGGGTAATGCCGTCGACTAGCATGAAGAATAAGGCTGTTGAAGAGCGACCATCTATGTAATTGCATTGTGCGAATACCGATATGTCAGATAATATAACTTACATTTCATTTCAAGAGGAAATCCGACATATCAAATACAAACTCAAAGCTACCACACAGTGGCTAAGTGGACTTCGAAAACAAATATAGAAATAAACATAACACAAATCAGTCACAGATATTCATATCACAAAGGCGGAAACATATATGAATATAACACATAGAAGTGTACATCAAAATAGTGGTCATAGAAGATCCACTACATCACCAAAGAATAGATACAAGTGCTAGACAAAAGAATAATTATACATCAAGGAGTCTATATCTCGAATGTATAACAACAAAAACTACTGATCTAAAGTAGTTAGCCAAAAATTAGATGATAATCCCTGATAAGAAGTCAAGCGGGAGCACCTAAAATACCTCAGTCTGACCCGAATATTATTTAAGAAGAAAATAATAAATGGATCAGTCTAGCTATAAATATCAGATAAAATGATATAGGATAAGAGACATGACCAAAAACGTATGATAACATAAATGTCATACTGTGTCAAGTATACATCAAATAACAACAAAAATCATACAATATCTCAAACCAACTTGAAGCACCAAAAAGAATCACATTCTTTAAATAATTCACCAAAACACAAATATTGATAAAACATATCAATGCCAATCCACGAAAATTGGTGAAACCCAAATTCTAGAAATCACAACCAGAAATCCAGAAATCACAAAGGGGGAGGCCTATCACAAACGGGAGCATGAAAACTCACCAACACGTGTATCACAAATGGTTCGCTAAACCCATGGTCGCTAACCATAGAGCCGGTGCCACGACGTAGTATAGCGAACGCCCGAGGAACCAGAAACTCAAATAATCCAGAACATCGACGTAGTACAGCGTTACGTCCGATGAACCAAACTCAAATAATCAAGCACAACAACATAGTACAACGAACGCCCGATGAACCTGAACACAAATAATCCGGAACAATGACATAATACAGCGAACGCCCGATGAACTAGAATACAAATAATATGGAACAACGACGTAGTACAGCGAACGCCCGATGAACCAGAACACAAATAAAACGCAACAGCGACGTAGTACAGTGAACGCCCGATGAACCGAACTCAAATAAAACCATAGGTCGCTAGCCTATAAAAATGAGACGAAGCTCCGTAAATCGGGGTACAGTCCCTTACGTGGACAAAGAGACATTGCAAATCGCTAGTCTAAACCATAAAATGATCATCATCGATCATCAAGAAGTGTGGATTACACTAAGCTAGTAAATATAAGAGTTTAGCTTCATGTCCCATAACCACTTGCTTAACTCAAATATTTACGAACAAATTGTATATTTACACTTGAAAGTTGTCATAAGATTTTCAATCGAACAAGTCCGAAAATTAACCGACGAAGTAAACGCAAGTGTTTCATACCACTTGTTTTACTAAGCCGTTTAATTAGATTTCTTATACGAATGAGGTAAAGATTTGTATATACTAATAGATTAGAAAACGGTTTTATAAACGAGCTTTGTATTAAAATAGAGTTGAAATCATCTTTGTAAAAGAGTTTGAATATTTACTACTAGTACAGAAACCTTTGTATTTAGAAGTGACAAATCACAAAAATGACTGTAGAAACAATCAATCAACAAAATCCACATTCGAAGACGTGAATTAAATCCAAAGAAATCGATACCGAATCCATCAAAATGGATATTCTCAAAAATCCCGAAGAAGAAGTCATCAATGTCGATAAATGATAACAACAAATCGGATAATCACGAATCAATAAAAATTGGAACCTCAAGCAAAATAGGGAAAATAGGCTGAAACAAGCAGGTCGGTCGACTGAACCAGGTGGTCAGTCGACTGACACAGGGACACGAATTTTGTGTCCCCATGGTCAGTCGACTGACCTAGATGGTCAGTCGACTGATACAGACCCAGGAAAATGCCTGGGTTTTGGTTCAGTCGACTGACCCACTGGTCCAGTCGACTGAACCTGCTTCTAAGCATTTTTCAACTTCTGGTTCAGTCGACTGACCTCCTAGTTCAGTCGACTGACCTCCTGGTTCAGTCGACTGAACCTGCTTCAGAAGCATATTCAGCCTAGCCCCTAAGTGGGGCAAAAATCCAACAAATCGCAATCGGATGAGCAATGGGCACTAGGGGTTTACGCTAATCGGCAACCCAGCCCAATAGGCTCTTCGATACGCCACCAAAAGCATGATCAAACATCAAAGCTATGATTTTTAAAGATTTAACATCAAAACACTAAAAATTGGAAATTGGAATTTTCATAAAACCAATTCAATCCAAAAGCAAATGGACAAGGAATAGATGTTAGGAATTCATACCTAACAACAAAGATAGATATAGACTTAGATGTGAGATAAAAAATGTCACCTTTAAACCCAAAAACACAAGAGAGAAGCTATAGAGCAAGGCAAGAACAATCACTCTTCAATTTTAACCCAAGAAGCTTCAATCTAAGCTCAAAAGTAAAACATTTCCAAAGTTAGGGTTTAGGAAATTTCTAAAATTGAAGAGGAAATGAGTTGGAGAAGATGAAGAGGATGCTTACCTAAGCTTCTCTTTGATTTTGGAGCTAAAACTTGAATTTGTAAAAGAAACTAGGGCTTAGGAATTTCTATTTCCTTTTCTCTTCCCCCATTTTTGCTAAAGCTTGAAGGTATTAGGAAATGAAAGTGAATGAAGAGAAGAGGGGGTGGAGCTAGGGTCTTATGTTAGGTTATTGGGCTGAAACCCAAACCCAAAGCCCTAAGTGAAAAATAGCAAAATTCACTCAACTCCAAACATATCGATGTTTAAACTCAAAAAGGTCGCAAATGCCATTTTGAACTAAATGGAAGTGGTCTCGAGTCCTAATTCGACTGTTTGCAAAAAGTAGTTTTCGGACTATAATCCGACTGACGATGCTATATTTAAATAAAATATTTAAATATACAATCGTAAAATATGCGGGTTGTTACAATGGTTCTCTTTGAAGTGTAAGGGCTACTGCTACTAATCCCGAGGGTGATTCCAAAATGGATGTAGTAGAGTTAGTGCCTTCGGTTTCGTTCAGACCCAGAACGAACTTGTATGGATGAATGCTGGCATTGCATTGACGCTTGGAGGGCAATGTTAACATTCCAAGATGGATTGCTATTCAGAAGCTAAAACTTAGCCTTAAGCCTCATCAACCGGGAATGACTAAAATATGGGATATGCAGCAGGGCTATGTGTGTCGCACCCATTAGGGTATTTCATTACCCTTCTAGATATATACACAATCATCAATGAATTCATGTACATGGGAGCGCTTGGTTAAAGATTGCAAAGCAACCGAGGTGATGATATATTCGGTACTATCCAGTAAGGGGTAAGCCGGTTCTGTGTTGGAAGGGGTCGTTAGATACGACCTCGGTACATTTTTCTAGAGGTACCGTGGCGAGTGGTACCCTAGTAGCCCAGTCATTAGTTGGAATCCATTCTCTAATACGTGCCTTAAATTTTCGATTGTAGAGCCTAGTATGTTGGATTAAAGATGCAAGCATTTCAGCTATTTTTTTTATTTACTTTAAACCTAGACACTATGATAATATCACTGGATTTTGATATAAAATGTTTTGGTTGTCGTAAGGTCAAAAACCCATCCATTTTTATGTGCAGTGTGGTCTTACGAGATATCCTTTGTTTGAAAGGTTTTCAAATGTAGAAATAAGTTTGGTTGTTACTTGTTATCGAGTTTTACTCACGCTGGTTTACCAGACTGACCCGGGCGTTATTTCATGTAATGATCGGGTCAGACCGAGCATGTTTTCCAAGGTTTAGCTGGATACTTTAGAGTTGGAGAGGAGCTGGATGGTCAAGACGTATTCACGTATATTTTTCATCCGCTATATTATAGAGTTCGTATGTTGTCATGTAAGGGAAAGTTTCTATAACTATACAAATTTAGGATGTCTAGTGTACTGTAATGTTGTATATATAAATAAAGATGTTCGTTTTTGTAAAGATCATTGTTGTATTATATATTATTCGCTGCACTATGAGATTTTGTGTTGTTTAGTTTCTTCAATCTTCTACCTTCCTCTTTCACCCTAACAAGTCGGTATTTTCGGCATTTAATGTTCGCCATGTGATGCAGTGGACGTATTAATGTCGATTTTCGAGGGTCGAAAATCTGATTCTTTGCATCCAGCATCTCTCCAAGAGCTCAATGAACATCAATAAAAACCTAGCTTTCTCAGACTGCTCGAAAGAGCACACAAGGAATTTAGGGAAAATGAAAGACACGTATCAGACGTAAGTCTGGTGTGGGAAACTCAAGAAATATGTATATAGTATATAACAATAGTTTTTGAGACCGTCGTAATGGTTATCCCCTCAAAAGAGCCAACCATCTAATAAGTACATATTGTGATACAATAGATAATGTCTACGGTGAAGAATATAAATTAAAAATTAGTTGTGATGCTTACGTTAATCAACCACAACAATATTCAATAGGTATACAAACAATACCACTTCGTGTTCACATAATGGATTTTCTACGGAGACGCCTCCAACTTAAAAGCTGAAGCTGATCTCCATGACAAGGAACAAGAAAATGCCTTCTTGGCATCGTATATCTCTAGATAAAATATACCATAAGATTAAAAAAACATGCCCACTGCCCGAAGGAGCGAACCTGCTCCACGTGGAACCAAGTATCAATAACTCCTCACGCACAACATATCAATAAGCATACTCTAGATATAAAGTTGATATACCCCTTTGGGTTAGCTAAACTCGAGATTGTGTAGCGTACTTTGTCTTTAGTCATATATCGATGGTGAAGTCACGTCAACACATGAGCCATCATCACTTGAACATATCATGAGTCGCTAAATGGATTTCAACATCTCGAACAGATCACGAACCTTTACATGGGTTAGAGCATCCCAAATAGATCTCTAATCTCCATATAGATTCCAACATCTCGAAGAGATTCGTTTCCAAGAGATAGAACACATATCTCAGTCTTGAAGTGGTTTCGATATGTAAAACACTTATCGATCATGGTCTCTTCCAGACCGAATCAACGAATTTGGTCATATTCAACAACAATGAGAACGATCTCATACGAAAACTAAGTCCCGTATATTTATCAAGTTTTTGAACTTCTCAACTTCCGCTATCCCTCGGTTAGGAGTGCAGCCTGGTAGGTTACATCACTATTGCTTCTACACCCTACTCAGATCATCATTCTTAACTCTCACAGATAGAAACAAGTCTACTTTGTCGGCTTTAGTGCTAAGTGCATGACTAAATACTTTCCGTATACAAGTAAACACACAAAGCACGATTAACACACACAAAGCACGATCAAGTCACATAAAGGACTTTTAATCCCCTTTTTATTTAATTAATCCTTTATTAATTAAAGCATCTTTTATTAGTAAAACTCTTTTTTATCTAATAAAACTTCTTTCAAAACTTCTTATTGGTTAAACTCCTTTATTAACTAATCTTCCATATTAATTAATCTTCCTAATTAATTAAAAATCCACCTATTTAATTAAACTTCTTATTTATTAAAACTTCACTTATTTAATTAATAACTTAACTTATTAATTAAACTTCTTATTAGACTTGTATATAGATTTTAATTTCCATGTATAAAAGATATATACTTGTATTCTACTATTCACATATTTTACTATTCATGTATTACTATTTATTTATACTCTTTTCTATACTTTAAAAGTATTCATATACTTATCTCAAATGGTATAAGTATACTCATAAATAATTAACAGGATTTGCTTATTTTATACTATAATCGAAGAGGTTAAATACAAATGTTACTCAAACATTGTTACTAAACCCCTTCTCTCATATAGATTAAACATATAAATTTTCTTTCTATATTTCAATTCCATACATATTATTATCATTAAAGTTCCATTATTAAAGATCTAATTATATTTATCATATTTTTCCACTTTAAAATATAATTCAAAGGTTCAAAAACAAATGTTACAAAACACGGTTTACTACAAACCCAAAGCATTTCCTACTTTAAACATGTATCTATAAAAATATCTTTTAATGATGTAACTACATTTATAAGGGTTTAAGACAAATGTTTCTCGAAACATTGTCACAACAACCTTAAACTATTCACTTACATTATCTTTAAAATATCCATTATTAAATATCTAATTATATTTTTAAGTATAATTAGTAAGGGTTAAAAAATTGTTATTACAATATTGTTTACTACAATCCAAAACCATTTTTATACTTCTCACTAACTTCAAGATATTTATTTTAAAGATTAAAGCATATCCACACTTATTAATTAAGGTAATACACTTTTGATTAGACCTCTCCAGATAAATTATTATAAGTTAAGTGTTAAAATCCAAACTTCCTTTACTACATTTATAAATGCTTAATTTACTTTTCAAAACTTATATATATTTATTAAAAACCTATTAATAGAATGTATATATTTATACGTATACTACTTTATTTATATGTTAATATAATTAATAAATTCTAAAATAATTTAAAGGATATTATATTAATTAAGCTTTTTAATACCTTAAATAAAATCTTTAACTAATTTTTATAAAACTATATATATTTAAAAATACTTTAAAAATACTTATGCTATGGTTTAAAACATTTATATTAAATGTTACTTAAAATACTTATTTTATAACTTATTTGAAAACCATAAAAACATGTTTTATAATTTAAAACTCTTTACTTTAAAATTTTAAAAATAATTATTAAAAATAATTTTGAACTTTGATATTTTTTCATGTAATAAATACACTTATAGTATTTATTAAAAATGTAAAGAAGCCCAAAGGATGTCTTCCAAACTTAACTCTAAAAATCGTCGAATACAAGATATTTTCAAAGTGCATCCATAGCGACCTTTCCGCTTCTAACTATCATAACATTGTTTCACAGTTTCTATAACTTCCCAAACCAATTCATCTACATCAAACACACCAAAACATGTGTAGAGAACAACCAAATATATATTCTCACAATATAATCACATTTTAACCAATTTTACATAATCAAGTACGAGGGATTTCAAAGTGCGTTTATAGCGACTATTTCACTTCAAACATTCACAACACACTATCAAACATGCAAATAACAAGTCTCGGCCATGCCACATATTTTAGAGGGTCAAAAGAGATTGTATACTACTATAATGTTGTCCTTTACTTTTAAAAGCAAGGAGGGGTCAAAAAGTAATAACTTGCATTGTTATCTATTTTAATTTATATTTAACATAACAACATTATACACACAACATTACAAATTAAATGGTGAATTAACTCACCTAATACCAAGCCTAATAAAGACATATGTAATCTCACTACGAGTGCAACGGCAAAGACGACGCCTCGATTGGACCTCATATTCAAAAGTGATGAAATTTTATAAGAACTTTGATTAAAATAATTAATTAATTACTTTAATTAAGTCACTAATTAGCAAATATCCTTCTTCCCCAAATTCTTTTTCCTGTACACACATGCTTGCACTCTCATTACCATGCACCCACCCTCCCCTCCCCCTAACTCGAACTACAGACCAAGAAATCGGACGCTACCACTTCCAATCATCTTCTCTTCGCAATGTGCCCTGCATCCCACCCCAACCAGTCAAGCTCGATGGCCCTCACTAAAACGCGACAGGAAGCCTCGCGTGCTCCCCTTAACTGTTGTGATTTGCAATAAGGCTTCGTGCCAACCTAAACTACCATCACCGCTTCGTCTTGCCACCACGAATTCAGTGCCACACTTCGTTCCGTCTAACTCCCTCTCTATTGCCAATAAAGTGAAACCCTAGCTCGCGACCAAACTATCGGCCATTCCCAAATGACGCTGCACCCAAAAAACCATATATGTGAAGCCCCTTCTTCCTCGATTTCAATGTATCTTGTCTCAGCCTCTATCGACGCTCGAAACTTCGGGAATAATTCAATTAATGTGGCGGCAGTTATTTTTTTGTTTACAGACAAAAGAAAGAAGAAACCGAGAGAGAGGAGCGAAGGTAATGGTTAAGTGCAAGGGTATATTATTTATAATAAAAATATATTTTATTTTATTTCTCTTTTTAAAATGCAACACGTTTTGAGCTCAGTTTAAATCCTTTTTATTTATAAACTATAATTTATAAACCATTTTTATATAAATTCTCAGTTCTTAAATTCTCAATTACACAACAAGTGGTATCAAGCCGAAGGTTGCGAACTGGGCCATGTAGACAAAACAGTGCTCCAAAAAAGAATTATTGTGTAATGGTGATCGGACCAAGCTCTCTATCTCCAGCATGTGACGTACACATACAAGTTGGCACACATTTTATTGTAACAAAAAAATCTTCAATGTTACGTGTCTACCAACCCATATTTATACACCACTTCTCTAAATAATTTTGTGATGTGGGACTATTCCAATTCCAAACCATCGTTCCTCCTTGCAATATGCGAACAACCCCGGCCTCCCCCTTGACTCACGTCCCTTTGGAGTAACTTTTAAGAGCACTGTATTGTCTACATGACCCAGTTCGCAACCTTCGGCTCTGATACCAATTGTTGTGTAATGGTGGTCGGACCAAACCCCCCATCTCTAACATGTGGCGTACACATATAAGTTGGCACACACTTTATTCTAACAAAAGGAATCTCTAATGTTACATGTTTACCAACCCATATTTATACGCCACTTCTCCAGGTTATTTAGCGATGCAGGACTATTCAATTCCAAACCATCGTTACTCCTTGCAACATGTGAGACAAACCTAACAACCTTTTCTATTTGGTCAACATTTTAGTATGTCAAATAACATTATTCCATGTTGGTATGTAGCCCATGATGTTAGGTCTCGTCTTATAAGAATAGTAAAAAAGCAATTTTGTACTTATAGTGTTATAAACCTTATATAGATTCTATTAAGCATACTTGTGTCCTTCCACCTTTCTTTAAACCTATTGTCATATCAAAATGATGTTTACTTCTTGTTTCCATTTTTTGAATTTCGAAATGCAGTATACTTCTAATATGTGTGAGAATGTTTGCATTCACTTGAATAAGTGGTCCCTGATAATTCAATTGTTGCTCCAGCATTTAAATGTAACAATGCAGGTCAAAAAAGGATAGATATATGACCACCAAAGAATTTTAATTAAATTTTTTCTTCATCCATAACAAGTTGCACAAAAAATGACTTCACGTGTTTTACATTATGTTAAAAATACGTTCACATTTTTTCATGATCTAAAAAATGACTTCACATGTTTTTCATGAATAAGAAAAACGACTAAATACAAAATCACCAACCTTTTCCTTTTAGAAGTGCTAAAACTTTCTTTCAATGCTTTCTGCATAGTAAATTAAATTACATTGTTCAATATATACAAATGCCTTTAGTTTCACGGTCAGTTTTGAATTAATAAACTTATCTTTTTTGAAAAAGAATTCTATATAATGGTTTCTCTAACTCTCACTTTGCAATCGCATGTAACATAGTTGTTTAGTCGATGTGTTTGACTACAAAATATGTGTTTTAGTTATAATATGTAACAAACAACATAAATTGAATAACAAATAAACCCACTTTTTATTACAACAGTCCAGTCATCTTTGTGAGTTGCATGTCCAGTGGAGAAATTTAGAATGTTTATCAACTTATTTTTATATCCATGGCATCCATTTGTTCTTTAGGCAATACTAACCTTACATAACGACTTCCAATTTCAATATATAATATTCTTCTTTTACTTGTTATCTTTCTTCGCGACACTTGAAATATACTCATATGACAATTCTAGTTTTGTCTTGGAATAAATGTTGGGTACCTTGGTCAAAATTATTAACAAGTCTATTATACGAATTTAAAAACAATTAAATTTATTATCTTTTCTATCATTTTTTTTCATCGTACTCTATTAATACATTATCACATTTTCTTGTAATATTTTAAGTGTTTCCTCAAATATATTTAGATATATGCCTCTAAGAAAATTTTTGTGTGCTAGACAGTCATAAAAAGCACTTGTGGCAAGGTCACATAATGTCGATGACTGCTCCATAACCTAAAATAAAAATAATACCACACTTATAACTATATCTATATTTAAAACGAAGAAATTAATAATATGAAAAACTATTTTAAGATATAGGCCATATAATAATATTACGACTAATTAGCGAAAGTGTACCATTTCTCTCAAGGTTTTGTTAATGATTGGTGCTGCCCACTTGATATCCCCAAAAAACGTGCAATCATAGTAGATTTGAATGAACATTATACATAATTTATCTTCTCTAATGCATTACTGACCACGTTGTACAAAGTGTATTCATTGTGATGGAAATGTTTCTAGTAAAAAACGGTGATCCATTGAACATCACAGAAGATAAAGTATGTATAGTATTCACCCAAATCTACTATGATTGCATCTTTTTATAAGATACCAGGCAGATTGCACCAATCATAAAAATACTTTGAGAGAAATGGTACACTTTTGCTAATAAGTTGTAATATTACTATATAGCCTATATCTTAAAATAGTTTTTATGTATTTTTCTTCTTAAATATATAGTTGTAGTTATAAATGCGGTATTATTTTTTATTGCAGGTAACGGAGAAGTCGCCTACATTATGCGACCTTGCCAAATGTACTTTTCATGACTGTCTAGTAAAACCAAATTATCTTAGAACCATATATCCTAGTATATCTTGGTAAACACTTAATAAAACGTGGAAAGAAAACATGATATAATGTTAATATGATATGACGAATAGAAAAGGACAGATAAAGCAATAAATTTAATTGTTTTTAGATTAGTATATTATTACTAGTAGATCTATTAATAATTTTGACCTAGGCTAGCAACATTTGTTCTAGTAAAAAAATTACATTTATCAATCGAGTATATTTCATATGTCATGAAGAAAGGTAAAATGTAAAAGAAAAATTATGTATTAAAAGTGGAGGTCTTATGCAAGGTGAATGTTGCCTAAAGAACAACAGTCACCACAGCAATCTAGCCATTTTGTAAACAAATTTTTTTAGTTCCCAATGTTAGTTTTTGTTGCAAATTAGTAATGTTAATATCCGTTAGTTATTGTTTGAAACAGTAAAGATCATGTGGAATTTTAGTAATTTAGTAAACAAATAAAAGTAACTGGGATATATTTGTATACCTTTTATATCCATAATAACTCACTTCTCATGCATTCTTACTCATTTCTTCCTCTCCGTCTGGTTTTGCTGCGCCCCACTACCTCCTCCATAGATTTCGGGTTTTACTTTTATTTCAAATTTAAATTGTTTTGTTTTATATAAATTCAAATTGTTGTTTTGAAAATTGATTTGTGTTGAAACTTATTTAACCTTGTTTGGATGTTAGTTCTACTTTTTGAATTCAATTTGAATTTTGATTTAAATCATGGTATTCAAATAAAGGGATGTACATAATTTCGAATTCAATTCGGATTTAGTTTGAATAATAATATTCAAATCTTTGTTTTAGTATTCCATTTTGAATCCTTAATTCAAATTTGTCTTCCTAATCCCGATGCTTTTGAAAGCTTAAAAGAAATTATAGTTGCTAACATTGTATTTCAACATACTACAAAAACACCAAATTTCGATAAAAAGAATTACAGCTTTTGTGCAATTCTATTTAAACTTTAAATCTTAATAGGAAATTAATATACCGTATATTGCTATACAAACACCGAAAATTTACTAAAATCGAATACACTATTTTTTACTTTACACCACACATATTACAAAACTACCCTTAATTTAGAATAAAACAAAACCCTTAAGTCATTTCACTAACACTATCTCTCATGCCATAATGAAAATAAGTTCTCAGATTAACTTTTTTAAAATTTCATTTTTCAAATTCAAACACCTTAAATGGAATTCAAATTTATTTAATTATTTATATATATATATATATATATCAAATTTAATTTAATTTTTGAATATTAAAATGTTAAACTATTTCAATTGTGATGTTAAATTTATACTTGATTTAATTAAAGTAAAAGATAGAAAAGAATTCAATACTCTACGAATCATATTAATTTCAATAATAATTTTGAAACTTAATTTTTATATTTAATTTAAAGTGAAAAATGTTAAAACTAACTATGCATGAATATAACATATAAGTGTATAAATAGAATATAATACGTAAAAAGAATTGAAATTTAATTCAGCATATTAAATTTAACTAATGATGTACATAAATTTTAGCTACTTTATGAAAGAAATTATATTGATTATACTACGAATTTGTGGATTCTTTAATATTGATTTTTATTTTTTCTAAAATAGGGTCATTTTTGTCTAATATTTTATACATTTTTTTATGGTTTAGGTAAAGCAATTAATGGTGTATGAATAGAATTTGCTATCTTAATATTCACGCATTTCTTCACATCGATGAATTTAAGTGTAAAAGCGACATTCTTGAAACTTATAATTGAGTTAACTAACCTATGACGAACCTAGATGAATAATAATACTACATCAAACATGCTGTGAAAAAATAGTAAGTTAAAGTGTATTAAATTTACCATGCATATCTTGAACTATGCAAAAAATCTTGCAAGAAGTGGAGGATTAAGTGTGTATCTTGGAATCTCATATTAAGTCCTGCCTCTTCCAACATTTTTAAATTGGTGGTCAATTATTTAGAGAAGTGAAATTATGTATCAAATAGCTTCCAGTAGTTATAGTTGTAAAAAATTCAATTTAATATAATCATGTTTGGCTTATATGGTAAGAAAATAATAAATGATGTTATGCAACTAAGTGGTCATTATTATCCCATGGGATGAATATAAGATGAATGAATTATAAGCTATTATTCATACTAAAGAAAGTTCATTTGTAATATTTTCTAAGATTTCCTTAAATGTTTATGTTTCATCCGATGAACTGGATATTTGCACAAACTTTTGGTATTAGCGTCAATTTAAAAAAACACCTACTCATTTATAATAAGATTACATTTATCCTTATTTCAAAATCAAAACAGCTCACAAAAAATATCATTTTAACGGTCAAAGAAAAAAATGCTCAAGACTTGAATGCTCTACCATTAAGTTTTTGATATAGCAAGGGAGCCAAGAAGTTAAGCAAAAGTGAGTTTATTTGTTGTAAAATTTATGGTGTTGGTAAGGTTCCATTACACCAACTCTACATTCCATCCACACCTTTATGATTTTCTGAGTTGTATAGTATATATGTTCTTGCATGTTTCAAAGTAATCCCCATCAAATTTTAGCTAATTTCAATGCACCTAATGTTTTCTAATAATATTTCAAAATAATCATTAACCGGATTGTTTTAACAGTTGATATAGACTTAGCATTTTGCACATGTTAAAAGTTTCAAGATGATCTTATTTTTTTGTGGTGTAGATTTCAAATGGTGTAACACTAAAAAAACATATGGATGCGGGATGTTGTGTGGATATGTGTATGTATATATATATGTTTGTTAATGCGAGCAATTGTGTAAAGTAATAGAATTTCTCTAATTTAATATGGAACATCGAAGAAGACAACAGATTAATTAACAATTGCAACTTATATCCAAGCACTTTAACTACGACTCCTCTACAAAATTGTAAAAAGTGAGTAGAGTAACTTCGCGAAGTTATAATCAAATTACCAAGCCACCACGTATTGTTTCATAAATTAACCTTCCCTTCGGTTTTAGATTTGTGATAATTAAGTTTTTAACTAATAACTGTTCATTTTAAGTTCCTACAATTTTAGTAATTTGTTATTACAATGAATAGTTTTTGGGATATTTCAGTAATTCCAGGGGTTGATGTATCTTCTTGATAATCTTATCATATGATCATTGATAATGCATCTTCATTTTTCCACACCTTATACAAACTTTATGCATAGTTTTTTCTCTCATATTTTTCTTTTATTCTTCTTGCTTTTCCTGCCTAAACATATTTTGTAACATAAATCAATTCCTTGAATTCTCTATTTTTCTATAACTATTTCTATTTTTTTATTTCCAAATAACTTTTACAGGATTTGTAATAGTAATTTGGCAATGATGAATACTTTAAGTGCGAAGAATGGCCAGTATTTATTTAGATAGAAAGACATGATTGCAATCCAACTTTTAAGTCTGAATATATTATTTATTCTTTAGTTTGATCCAAAAAGAGTGTTTATTTTGGTATAATTATTACTAAATTTAATCATTATGTAATATATAAGCTATCTTTGTGATCTATTTTATTATGGTAATTCCAAAATGAAATGTTAATATGTGGATTTCAAATATCAATGACAATCATAGATATGATTAAATTACATTTTCTTTATTCTCTTTTGAACTGTTTATTATTACATCAAATTTTTTGTTCATATATTCTTTTCAGTATATTACATATACTTGGATAAGAGTTATCTTCTAAACTTTTGGCGGGTTCACTTCTTTTATCTAATCAAACCATGTTTAACAAATCACTTTACGATAATTGTGGGCATTATTTGACCAAGTCAAACAAGGTGCAACCGAGATAGCTTCACCTCTAGGTATATTAGCAGGACTTCATATAGCAAAGGTTTGATATATAAAAATATAATTTGGTGTGCCAGTAATTCTGCGAATAAACTTAAAACCACTTTTAAAATACTTTAGAACCTGCTAATAAAAGTTTGTAACTAATTTCTCTATCCAAATAAATAATTTAAGATCTAAAATTTTTAAAATTAATATACTTAAACTTCTTAAAAATCATGCAAAGGAATCCCTAAAGATATCTTTCAAAAACATATTAAAAATTCCCAAAAACAAGCTATTTTATAAAGTGCTCATATAGCTATATTTTTTCACTGCTAGCTTCTGCAACTTTGTTCAACCACTTATGAAATGATTTAAACTGTAATGTATTTTTTATAGTAAATGCTATACTAAGAGTACTTATAAAAATAGCAAGAAACCCCAAAGAATGTCTTCCAAAAACATGTTAGAAATTCCCAAAAACAAGGCATATACAAAGTACTCATATATTGACCTTTTCAGTTTTATATTTTGCAACTTTGTTCTACCATTTCTATAATTTTTCAAGCATTTCCTTGGTGTCCTATATACCACTACATGTTTAGAGCAGACCTAAAATATATTCTTTCACAATATATTTACATATAACCATTCTAAAGAGGTTAAACACAAGGGATTCAAGAAGTGCACTTATAGCGACCTTTCTCGCTTCGAACACTGTCAAACACACGTCAGCTTCACACAAATGCAAACCAAACATGTAAATACAAAATTAAGGCCATGTTACATGTTTTAGAGGATGCTAGAAGTGATGATATACAATATAGAGTTGTAATTTGCTTTAAAAAGCTAGGAGATCCAAGGCTATAACTTTGTTAGTTTATTACCTAACTTTATATTCACATAACATATACAACACAATATATATTATCAATTGGTGAGTAAACTCACATAAATCCATGAAGGCATCAATAAAAAGCATTCTAGAATACAATAACACTTCCTACAATCACCAAATAACCGAAGTCACTACCTTTGCCTCAAATAGCTTTCGACCATGCTCCCCTCCCTCACTTTTGCTCACGAAACAACATGGATGGGGTTTTCATGCTCCTTTTCTTAATCATTTGAGTTTCTATTCTTGTCTCTAATGTTATGCTAGGACCTTTTCCAAAGTTTGGTAGAGTTTGGGCTTCATTTGAGTTGATTTGAGAAAGTTAAAGAGAAGTGAGGAGAGGAGAGGATGAATAAGCTAACCTTTTGTTATAACTTTATGAAATGATTTTGTGAACTAATGAAGAGCTTAAATAGATTTATTCAATAGGTAACCCTACCCTCTAAACCTCTTATGGAAGTTCACCAAGCACCCTCCTTCCCATGTTGCTTCTACCCCCAAAATACCTCCTTATACACAAATATCTTCTACCTTACGACATCACGCATGACATCAACAGAATGGATTTCGTTACCATAAACCCCAAAATATTTTTAGTTGCTAATTAATTATACATTAATATATTAGACATGCCTAAAAAGTTCGAACAACTTTTATCGAGAAAAAAATGGTTTATCGATAAAACGATTTTCGGTCACATTATCGATATTTCTTCGAACTATTTATTTTTGTAAACATATTTCAAAAACAAGTTTACCATCATGTTTTATAAATAAAAAGGGGGCTAAAAAGGTTATAAAATCTATTTAATAAAATCTAATATAAGATTTAAATATTTAAATAATTTAGATGTTTAAATATAAAGTGTTCGAAACTCCGGATCGTTACAAAAACATTGTACAAAAAATTGACATAACACCCTAATAGCAATAGAATTCAAATCAACTAAGTATGAAATTGAGGAAATCAAATAGTAAAGAACAAAAAAGATAATTTTTTTATAGTTGTTGAGCGAATTCCCCGACCTACGTAATCCTTTATATTGATGAATTCTCCTTAGAATGCAAAAATTTACAATCAATTTCTAACAACTATTCGGTAGATCTCAGATTTTCCTTTGGGGTTCAAGAGAATAAGAATAAGAAGAAGAAGAAGATTGATCCCCTTTCTAGTTGAAGGTTCCTTGCTATTAATAGACAAATCCTTGCACGAATCTCGCCGTTCCAGATTTGAACAAGTCTTTTTCTCCAGATCCGAAAGTCCAACACAGAGAATAGATCTTCACACACAAATTTTGAGAAAACCAATTATGTCAGCACCAGCATAATCATATCAGTACCGACATGTTTTTGCTCATCAAAACTTCACTTCTTTTTCATAGCTTGAGTCCCATGTCCTCAAATTAATCAGATCACGATCCAAACATCATGTTAGTACTGACCAAATCACATCGGTACAGACATGTTTTGAGTTATCTAAAACGCAACCAATTTTGGTGCACTCCTTCCTTTCATCATTCTTAATATTTTCCAAGTCTTTGGATCTATTCCTTCATCATTTTGTAGTCCAATTTATCTATCCGCGTCTATATTGAGGCTGTGGAAAATTTGCCAGAAATACTCACTTTGCAGTTTTGTAACATTGTTTTCCATGTCGACATGTTTGACAACATAATATGTTTTTCTTAGCGATAAATAAACAACATAAGTTGTATAAAAATAAACTCACTTATTATTACTGCTTCAATCCAGTCATCTTCTAGAGTTGCATGTATAGTGGCAAACTTAATAATGTTATTAATTTGCTTTTATATCCATGGCATCCAGCTGTTCCTTAAGAAACACTCGCCATGCATAACAGTCTTCACTTCCAATGCAAAATATTCTTCTTTTACTTGTAACCTTTCTTCGTGATACTTGAAGTATATTCAGATGAAAATTCTAGTTTTTTTCCTAAAGCAACTATTGTGACCTTGTTCAAAACTATTAATAGTTCTACTAGTAATATTATACTAATCCAAAAACAATTAAATTTATTACCTTTTTTGTCTTTTTCTTTTCATCATATCCTATTAATATAATTTCACATTTTCCTTGCAAAGTTCAATTAAGCGTTTCCTCAAATATATTTGGATATATCCTTATGAGATAATTATTGTTTAATTACTAGACAATCATAATAAACGTCTTTGAAAAGGTCACGTAGTGTAGGTGAGATTTCCATAACCTGAAGTAAAAATAATACCACATTTATAACTACAACTATATTTAAAAAAGAAAAATTAATAATATGATAAACTATTTTAAGATATAGACAGGATAATAAGATTACAACTAGTTAGTAGAAGTGTACCATTTCTCTTAAAGTTTTTTTGATGACCGGTGCAGCCCACATGGTATCCAAAAAAGATGCAGTCATCAAGGTGAACATTGTGCATACTTTACCTTCTATGATGCTTTACAGACCACATTGTGAAAAGTGCATTTATTGTGATGGAAATGTTTATGATAGAAAAAATATGGTCCGCACAGAATGTCATGGAGGATAAAGTATGTACAATGTTCACACAAATCTACTGTGATTGTATCTATTTTTGGATACCAAGCGGACTATCCAATCATAAAATACTTTAAGAGAAGCGGTACACTTCTGCTAATCAGTTATAATATTATTATATGACCTATATCTTAAAATAGTATTTACATATATTTTTTGCTTCTTAAATATAGTTGTAGTTATAAATGCGGTATTATCTTTTGTTGCTGGTTATGGAGAAGTCACCTACATTACGTGACCTTGCCAAATTTGCTTTATATGACTGTTTAGCAAAAAGAAATTATCTTAGATGCATATATCCAAATATATTTATGAAAATGCTTAATTGAACATTGTAAGAAAAACGTGATACAATATTTATATGATACAATGAAAATAAAGGGGTAGAAAATGTAATAAATTTAATTCCTTTTAGATTAGTATATTATCGATAATAGATTTATTAGTATTTTTGACCTAGGTCAGCAAAATTATATTTACTCTGTAAAAAAGCTACAATTATCATCCGAATATATTTCACATGTCACGAAGAAAGGTATCAAGTAAAAAAAGAATATTATGCATCAGAAGTGGAGAATTTTATGCAATAATTGTTGCATAAAGAACAGTTGTATGAAGTGGATAAAAGCAAGTTGATAAACATTCTAAAGCTCGCATTGGTAAATGCAACTCTAAAAGATGAGTGAACTAAAAGAGTAATAAAAAGTGTGTTTATTTGTTGCACAATTTATGTTGTTGGTAATGTTCCACTACACCTCCCCTGCATTCCATTCACACCCCTACAGTTCTTTGAGTTACACATTATATAAGTTTTTACATGTTTCAAAGTAATCCCCACAAAATTTTGGCTAATTTTAATACACCTAATATATTCAAAGTTATATTTTGAAGCAATAATTAACTATATTATTTTAATGGTTGATATTGATTTAACATTTTGGACTTGGACATGTTAGAAGTTTAGATATGATCTCATTTTTTTGTAGTGTAGATTTCAAATAGTATAGCACTATAAAAAAAACCATATATAAGTATAGGATGTGGTGTGGATATGTGTATGTATATGTGTTTGTGCATGCATGCATGTGTAATGTAACATAATTTCTCTAATTTGATCGTGAACATAGAAGAAGAAATGGAATGAGTAAAAATTGCAATGTGCGTCCAAGCACTTTAACTTCGACACCTCGACAAAATTTGTAAAAATTAAACAGAATAACATCACGAAGTTACAATCAAACTGCTAAGCCACCACGATTTGTTTCATAATTTAACCTTCCCTTCAATTTTAGATTTGTAATAATTAATTTTTTAACTAATAATTGTTAATTTTAAGTTACTACAATTTTAGTATTGTCATTTGATCTAGGATAATTTATTATTGCAATGAATAGTTTTGAATGTTTTGGAAATTCCAGGTGTTGATGTATCTTCTTGATAATCTCATCATATGAACATGGATATTGTATCTTCGTTTTTTCCATGCCTCATACAAACTTTTACATGATTTTTTTTCTCATCTTTTGTTTTTTTCTTCTCACTTTTACTGTCTAAACAGATTTTATAACATAAAACCATTCCTTGATTTCCTTATAAATTTTTTCTTACTATTTATGTTTCTTTTCTCTTCAAATAACTTTTACAGGATCTATACTAGTATTTTAGCAATGATGAATACGTTTAATGTGGAGAACGATTAGTATTTATTTGGATAGAAATAGATGTGATTGCAATCCAACATTTTAGTTTGAATATACTATTTATTCTTTATTTTTATCACGAGTGTGTTTATTTATGAATAATTTTGAAGTAAATAAGTAACCTTTATGATCTATTTTTATTATGATTGCAATCCAACCTTTTAATTTGAATATATTATTTATTCTTTATTTTGATCACGAAGTGTGTCTATTTATTTATGAATAGTTTTGAAGTAAATAAGTTACCTTTATGATCTATTTTTATTATGGCTAATTCCAGATTAAATGTAAATATGGGGACTTAAAATATAAATGACAATCATATATATGGTTAAATAACATTTTCTTTATTCTCTTTTGATCTATTTATCACTACATCAAATTTTTTTCGTTTGTATTATCTTTCCAATATAGTGTATATGCTTGGATAAGAGTTATCTTCCAAACTTTTGGCGGATTCGATTCTTTTATCCAATCAAACCCAAGTTTAACAAATCACTTCACAACAGTTGTGGGTGCTATTTGAGTAATTCAAACAAGGTGCAACTGAGATAGCTTGACCTTTTGTAGTTATATTAGCAGGATTTCATATAGCAAAGGTTTGATATATGAAATGGAATTTAGTGTGCTAGTATATGAAAATATTACAGTTTTAAACAATATTAAATTTGCATTTTACTTGATTTAAATTTAAATGTTAAATTTAAATCAAATTATTAAAAAATTAAATATTTGGCTAACTTAAACCATATGTTTCAAACTTAATACAAAACTTGGGCGTGGTGGTAGCTATAGATGTTGCCCTGAAGGTAGTTAATAGATAGTAACAAATTCAAATCCAAACGCCAGAAGTGCTAAATGGCCTATATATACAGAAAATCACACTTATCAAAATCTCTACAAGCTATTTGATCCTATTATGTTATACATGAATGTTTGTTAGTCAAAATCACAAAGTTGAATCAGTAATTAGATTTTTTTTCTATTCGCTTACTATACCAAACAATCATGCTATTAGCTTTAACTGCAATAATACAATGGAATATACTAAGCCAGTGAGCAAGTTAAAACAAGCTTTACGAGTACGTTTTAGTTGAACCAAAAGCATAAAAAAAAATGTCAAAACCTGGTTAAAAGACCCCTTTTGCTTCGCCACCGCTGCAAAACCATCAAAGAATAGAACGTTTTGACTTGATTATGTTGTTTCTTTTTGTTTTTTGATTTTAGGGTTTTTGTTTTTTTGACTTATGTGAAGATATATATCCAATGGAAATACTATCTTATTAATTATTTTTTAATGAAATAAATTGATACGTTGGCTAATTTTTGTATATAAATTATAGCTTACCATTTTTTATATAGATTATTGCCAAAACTTTACGTTGTTGCCATATGTTTTTAATAGAGATTCCATAATTTGTCGTCGAATTATTGCTAGTTTTATGAATATCCAAATAAGGTTATATTTTGACATCAAAATCTCTATAAGCTATGAAATATTGATCCTTGTATGTTATACATGAATGTCTATTAATCAAATGCACAAAGTCAAATCTATAATTTGGTTTTTTCTTGTCACTGTACCAAACATTCATGCTATTAGCTTTTATCGCACTGATATAACAAAATATACTGACCTTTTGAGCATGTAAAGTATACCTGAACCAAAAGCTTCAAAAAAGTTCAAAACGTATTTGGTTCGCCTTGCTATCTTCTTCACCATCGTTGTAGAAGAATCAAAGAAAAGAGAACCTTCTGACTTGATTATGTTGTCTATTTTTTATTTTTGATTCTAGGGTTTTTGTTTTTTGATTTATGTGAAGATATATAGGCAACTCAAGGAGAAATACTATCTTATTAATTATTTTTTAATGAAATAAATAGATTACATTTGCTAATTTTTGGTATATAAATTGCTAATTGCCACATTCTGTGTAGATTATTGCCAAAACTTTATGTTGTTGCCATATGTTTTTAATTGAGATTCCAAAATTTATCATTGGATCATTGCTGATTTTTAACTGTATATGCAGGGTATGAATATTCAAATATGGTTATATTTTGAAATTGATGTGAAGATCATGTGTTGCGATATGTTATTAATGCAATTGATTTTGTATGGATGAAGGAAATCACTATTAAATTTATAATATTATTGACGCAATTGATCCAGAGTATTAGCTGAGAAAAAGTCTTTTGTTACTTTTGTTGTGGTCTCTGTGCGGTTTTCCATAATCATAAAGCTCTATGCAGGCCTCATATTTATGGGCCTAAAAATTTTTTTTACCGATATATACAATACACAATATATTTAATTTTCAATTATTATTGCAGAATATCATTTAAACTCAAATTGCATCTCAATATATCTAAATATGATCCCATCTTAATTAGATTCAAATATTTATATCCTCTTACTTGTTCAATCACCGTTATCATTTAATTGAAATTTCTCATTTGTAATAAAAATGCAAGTTTTTCGTCTACAAAACCGAGTCTGTCAATTATATTTCAATTAAATTTTAAATTAACATGCTCCCAACTATGGAATTCAAATTTATGTGTATTAATGTTGAATCAATCAGTTTTATTGCTAAAACCGTTCATGCCTTATTTAAAATGCATCTTTAATCATAATTGCAATACCTTTGATTCGTACAATCTTAAACTTCTCAGAATAACTTTTTAATTCAGATTATATCTCAATATATCTAAATATGCTCCAGCTTAATTAAAATTCAAATATTTATATTTATTACTTATCCATTCACTTTTATCCTTTAACTAAATCTGCTCATACCAAATTAAAATGTAAGTTTTGGTCTAATAAAACTAAATCAATCAATTATATCCAGTTAAAATTTAAATTAATTTGCTCCTACCTCAATTAAAATGCAAATTAATGTGTATTAAAACCGAGTCAATCGGTTTTATACCTAAAACCGTTCATGCTTTAATTAAAATGCAGAACGTTCTTTAGTTAAAATATAAATTTTTCATAAACTATAATCGAGTCAATCAATTATATCTTAATTATATTTTAATATCATGCATCTGGCGGAAAAAAATTCATGCCTAAAGCGCTTGTCGTATTGCTTGTCTAGATGAATAAATTTTGTGGTTGCTAAGTTGTAAACTCGGCTGCATTTCAAGTGGGAAATCTAAGTTAAATTCTTGCTTATTTTTATTGATTATACTTTGTAACAAAAAGAGTGCAACAAACAAGCTTACATTTCTATTGTAGAAACAAACGAAGTCCTGAAAATCAATTAGGCACATCACAATTTCGGAAAGAAAAACGAGTTGAGTGATGCTTTTGTTTAACATTATCAAAGCAAATGATCCTATCCTAAAACATTTTGAGCACAAGGAACGGGTGTCAACTCCACAGAACTGAAAGATGATGGTAAAAATGTTTCTCCCGAATAAGTTATGAAAATTAGGTCCCTATTTTTAGTTTTTGACTAATTTTTGCTGCTTTTGTCCTTAATTTTAATGCTAAGCCGATTTTCTGAAAGAGTGCTATGTTGAATATGCGTCTATATGATTTTTGTTTGATGATAATAAACATATATATATATATATATTCATTTAAATGTATTTGATATTGTACTATTTTATTTTTCACAGATTAAATAGATATTTGCTGAATAAAATAAATAACACAGAATTTGAATTCAAACAGAAATTTTATTCAAACAAATATTTATTATAATTTTGAATAGTACAAATTCAAGCTCTCACTATATACATACAATTTCAGTTACAATACAATACAATTCATATTTACATCAGGACCTCACTACATATCACTCACACTCGTATTTATCTTCAACTTCATTCCAGTTTGAATCCAGCATCTGCGCAATCTGCAAAAATACACACTAACGCAGTAAAATTGAAAAAGAAATATTTTTGCAGTATAAAACAAAATGTAACTTTGAAAATATTATTTGCCTCGGTTATTTGGGTTGTTCGTCATCATTTAATTCTGAATTCATCATACACGAACATCTTGTGACATGCACAGTGAATCACTGTACATGCCACAAGGCCGTGCACACCGATATATATACTTGATACAATTTCAGGGATAGGTGAACACAGGTCAAACCCAAAAGTCAGGTTCAACTCAAGTGTAATACAAATGAAATCACGACACGAGTACAAGGTCAAACCCAAGTTCTGAAACTGGATTCAACTCAAGTACGATTTCAAAAATCAACAAGACTACATCAAGTAATCAAGTCAAGATGTATGTATACACATGGCTACTGATACAAGTGACTTAAACCAAGACCAATAAGCAGTGCCAACAGACTACAAGTTCAAAGCATACACATCAACTCACTATACAAATACAACCAAACTGCCCAGGCTCAAAGACATATATAGCATGCTATGCACAAAGAAATCAGGCCAAAGAAACAAAGTGTATACAACAACTATACAAGTGCAGCAAAACTCGAGGCAGCAAACAAGAACAAAACAGCAACCACAAATGCTACATTAAGTCAAAGCAAACACAACATGCACCAGAGAAGCAATATGACACATCTACAATATGAAATGCATCAGATAGCAAATGCCACTGCGATTACAACGAACCAAGACAAGTTAATATGCACATATGTACACGCAATCAGACAGGCACAGGATCGAATACAAATATGCCAGACCAACTCGAGCTAGTCCATACACAAGACTGCAACATATAACTTAATATATACATGCGTGACAAGCTACATGAAGACCAACGACAAGAGGAGATGACCATCAACCAAAATGCAGACGATTTCAAGTTCAAATGCCGGAAACTCAAAGCGGGGATTTTCTAAAATGACCGAAGTCAATTCTCATAGCAAATGCAGACGAGTTCAAAAATCATGGTACAACAGCCTAGTTAAATGTCAAACTCAAAGCCGTTATGAAAAAGTCATAAAAATAAACGAAATCGAACAGTTCAAGTCAAAGCCGTGATAAGCAAGGAAATCGCGAGTTCAAAATCAAAACCGTGTCAACCAAGTAACATAAAAATATACGGAGTGACAAAGTCAGAGAAATCATCAACATCCAAGCATAATCAAGTGGCCAAGATGAATTCAAGCAAAATTATTAGACGAAGTCGAACAGTATATTCGAATGAAAATAAGGGGATTCGAACCCTATAAAACCCTAACACATCATCGGCAAATTGGCAAGATTCGAGTTGAAGAAAATCAGAAAGCATCAAAGCAAAATCAAAATTCCCAAATTCAATTCTAGTCTCGAATCAAAGTCGAGCACAATCGAAATTAAAAAAGAATAACACTTACAAATTTTTCATCCAGTATAACACGCTCGACACAAATCGAAGCAGCCGAAGCAAGCTACAAGGAGACGGTCGATCGACAGAGCAAGCAGCGAACTCATCTATTTCGATCGAACAACAGAAAGCGGCCACTTCGAATTATCATGAAGCCCTAATTCTATCAAAGATAAATGAACGAAAGAAGAACGCTAAAGGGAGCAGCCATTTCTCAAAAGAAAAAGGAAGCGGACCGATTAATAGAAAGAAAAGCAATCTAAGTTTTATCACCAGTTTCTATTGGGCCGGCCTTGCTTTGTTTTATTTTAATTATATAAGGCTTTAGTTTAAAATTAAGGTTTTTATTGTTTAAATTGTATTTAAATTTGTAATTTTATTTTAAACTGTTGTATTTTCTAGTCGTGTGACTAGGGGACAAACTACGTGGCGTAGTTTGGGAATTCACAACTCAATGGCTGAGTTGTGGCAGGGTTTTGAGCGTAGAGTTAGATTAGTCAATAGCGGGTATAGCGAGTTTACGTGTGTAAGCGTCTGACTATCTAATTTCTAGTAGAAACCTTGGGGGCAGCACGTAGGCATGGTTTTGCCGAAGCTGGGTAAATCTATGTGTTCTCTTTTCTGCATTTACTATTCTGCTATTATCTGTGTTGATATTATTCTGCTGTGATTTGTGTTGGAAATTATATACTTCCGCAATAAATTTTTATAATTGATTCTATCACCCCCCCCTCTAGGGTGAAATCGATCCTACAAGTGGTATCAGAGCTAGGAATAGAGTCAAATTTTTGATTCGATTTTTTTTCAAAATCAATTTTTGTTTTAAATATTTGAATTTTTAAAATGGATTCTTTTAATAATGCTTTTGCTGAGGGCCAGTCGATAGTTAGACCACCAATGTTCAATGGTGAATATGCTTATTGCAAGAATAGGATGAAATTTTTTCTAGAAACCATTGACGCTTGGAATATTGTTGAGATAGGTTATAAAACTCCAACTATAACTGTAGATAATCAGGAAGTAGAAAAACCGAATAATCAATGGACAGAGATAGAAAATAAACTACAGAATATTAATGCTAAAGCAATGAATTCTATTATTTGTTCATTAGATCAATTTGAATTTAATCGTGTCTCACATTGTCTAACTGCGCAGGAAATATGGCACACACTCGAAGTGACTCACGAAGGAACATCTCAAGTCAAAGAATCTCGCCTTGCCATGCTAAGCAACGAATACAAGAACTTCACTATGGCAAAAGAAGAAAATGTTAAAGAGATGTTTGGACGACTTTCCAATATCGTATACAAATCAAAAGCTCTCGGAAAATCATACACAGAGTTGAAAATAATCCGAAAAATCCTTAGAGTCCTTCCACGAAGCTTTGAAGCCAAAGTGACTGCCATTCAAGAATCAAAAGATTTAAAACAACTCAAAGTTGAAGAACTCATCGGAAATCTCACCACTTACGAGCTAGAAATGAAGTTCAAGGAAGAGCGTGAAGGAGGAGATACTCGAAAGAAATCGATAGCTCTCAAAGGAACAACTGAAAGTGATGATGATGACGATGATGATGGTGCAGCAGAACTAGAGCTGTTAATAAGGAAATTCAAAAAGTGGAATCACAAATACAGAAATCCAGCTCTAAATCAAAAATTGAAAAGCAGATAGCCAAAGTATTTGACAGCCCAGATGAACAGAAGATCATCTGTTACAAGTGCAACAAACCCGGTCATATCAAGCCCGATTGTCCACAAAATAAATTCAGCCGTGGAAAGAAACAGAAAAAGAAAAGTTTTGCAGCCACTTGGGATGAAACAGACGAGGAAGATCAAAGCACTGGCAGTGAAAGTGAAAAGGAAGAATTGTGTCTTCAAGGTGATATAACTGACAGTGACGATGACGAGCCAAGTGAGGTATCAAAACTAACCCATTCTGAGCTGCTTATTTATTTCCACGAAGTAAACGGTTGTTTTGAACGACTTAGGGAGAGATACGCTAAACTTGAATCACAAAGAGATAGTTTGATAGAAACAAATGAACAGCTTGAACAACTAGTTAAAAACTATCAAAGTAGAATCCCTAAGTGTGATAAGTGTCCAACATTCGAAGATGAGATTAAAAAATCAGAAATTAATATAAAATCACTTGAAAATGAAATTCTGATTTTAAAAGAGAGTGAAAATACGAGAAGAGAAAATTCTATCAAAAAGTGCATTCAATTATTGAATGAAAGCGAATCACTTAAATCACAAGTCCAACAATTGTCTACTACTTTAGATAAATTTTCCAAAAGTGAAAGATCATTGAATATGCTATTAGGGAAACAAACTGTCAATATTGATAGACAAGGACTTGGGTATACTCAAACAGAACGGTATAGAAGTGAAACTAAACAAGTCAATTCAATGTGCACTATTTGTAGAAAAACTGGACACGATCAAAATAATTGTTGGTATAGACCCAAACATGTGAAAACAATTCCAATTTGGGTTCCAAAAGGCACGAATATAGAATCTCTCAAAGTTAAACAAATCTGGGTGCCAAAAGGAATATATATAAATAGTTATGGGTCTCCACAAAATTATTTTTCAAATTATTCTGCCACTAACAACCATGGACCTATAAAAACAAATAGGTCATAAAAATCTTTTACCGTGTAGGTGTGGTGGCAGGCTAAGGAACAACAACAGTGTTATCTGGATTCTGGCTGTTCCAGAAACACAACAGGTGACAAATCAAAGTTCCTTGGCCTAGTATAAAGGTGACAGATTCACAATGGGCAAACAACGAAAGATTGTCATAAAGGTAAAACAGGTAATGGTAATTATTTTGAATGATACATTCAATGTGATAATCTGCACCTTAATCCGAATTAAATCAGCCAGTTATGTGAAATAACCGATGATGTTAATTCTGACTTATTCAAAATGTTGACCAATCATCTTTGAATAAAATTGCTTGGACTAATTATTATGTTGATTGATTACTGTTTTCTCATGCTACAAGTAGATATATTTGTTTACTTGTTTATTTCAACGACTTCAATTCAATTTCAAGAGAACTTCATTCAAAAAGATGTTACAAATGATTTTATGAAATTTGTTGAATTTTCACAAGCCTGGTTTATAACATTTAAACAATGATAATGTTGAGTGAAAGAAAAATTCAAATGCAGATTACACTGGCAATCTAGTTGATGAAAAATTACTAGTGGAACGTAAATTAACATTTAGTAATTGCATCGTTTTTCAAAGAAAATACCTGCATATTTTACATTTCAAATAATTAACAGATATTTTTTCTTAAATAAACCCTTCAGGAAAATCATTTTTGACCTTGTTTCATATTAGTTATTTCAAAAAATTGATTTTATAATTATTTTTGAAATTGATTTTAAATCACTACATTAACTAATCTGACCCCCTACTAATTATCAAAAAGATAAATAGTGATTGAAAAAGTGATGAGTGTTGATATTAATCATATATTATAACTCGAGACAGTATATCTAATAAATTTCTTTAGAAATTTAAACAAGAGTTATAAAAACTTTTTATTGATAAATATTCCATGACCATTTCTATTTCTATCATTTTTCTATCAACCATCACTCATCAAAATCCAATATAGTATGTGAATATGTGGTATTTTAAACGGGAATCATTCATTTTTCATTTTATTATATTTTTAACAATTAAAAACATCCAAAGTATTCACTCTCATTTAAAAGTCCTCACGGTTATGCATGGGTGAATTACTTGGATTTTTGATTATGTGCTTCCATGCTCATTTAAAAGTCCTCACGGTTATGCATGTATGGAACGCATATCAAAATTGATTGATTAAATAGACAAGTTGATTCTAATCCCATTTAAAAGTCCTCACGGTTATGCATGGTTAGAAGATACTTGAATTCATTTTTTTTTAATTTGGAATACTACTAATCTCATTTAAAAGTCCTAATGGTTATGCATGGTTAGTAGATATTCAAATTCCTGATATAAATATACCACAAATAGACAAAACTATTTGGTTTTGTATGATGACATCATCCCTATCATTCTAAAGTGGAATATGAGTCAAACAGAGTATTTATGATTTTTGTTTGATTATTTTTTGAATTTAATATTTATACTCGATTGGGAATTAATATTGTTTTAATGTCTATCACTTTATCTCTATTTTTCTAACACTATTACTCTTTTGCTAATAACAAAAGGGGGAGATAAAAGTTAAGATTTTGGTGAATAAAGGTCAAATATTTTCTAATTGCATCAAAGCTCATTTGAATACGTTTATTCTCATGCATATATGAAAGGGGAGTATTGTGTAGAGAGGGAGCATTCAAATAGGGGGAGCAAACTGAATAATCAAATACATTTTATATAGTCAAAATCTTAAATATATGTTTGTTATCATCAAAAGGGGGAGATTGTTGAATATGCGTCTATATGATTTTTGTTTGATGATAATAAACATATATATATATATTCATTTAAATGTATTTGATATTGTACTATTTTATTTTTCACAGATTAAATAGATATTTGCTGAATAAAATAAATAACACAAAATTTGAATTCAAACAGAAATTTTATTCAAACAAATATTTATTACAATTTTGAATAGTACAAATTCAAGCTCTCACTATATACATACAATTTCAGTTACAATACAATTCATATTTACATCAGGACCTCACTACATATCACTCACACTCGTATTTATCTTCAACTTCGTTCCAGTTGAATCCAGCATCTGCGCAATTTGCAAAAATACACACTAACGCAGTAAAATTGAAAAAGAAATATTTTTGCAGTATAAAACAAAATGTAACTTTGAAAATATTATTTGCCTCAGTTATTTGGGTTGTTCGTCATCATTTAATTCTGAATTCATCATACACGAACATCTTGTGACATGCACAGTGAATCACTGTACATGCCACAAGGCCGTGCACACCGATATATATACTTGATACAATTTCAGGGACAGGTGAGCACAGGTCAAACCCAAAAGTCGGGTTCAACTCAAGTGTAATACAAATGAAATCACGACACGAGTACAAGGTCAAACCCAAGTTCTGAAACTGGATTCAACTCAAGTACGATTTCAAAAATCAACAAGACTGCATCAAGTAATCAAGTCAAGATGTATGTATACACATGGCTACTGATACAAGTAACTTAAACCAAGACCAATAAGCAGTGCCAACAAACTACAAGTTCAAAGCATACACATCAACTCACTATACAAATACAACCAAACTGCCCAGGCTCAAAGACATATATAGCATGCTATGCACAAAGAAATCAGGCCAAAGAAACAAAGTGTATACAACAACTATACAAGTGCAGCAAAACTCGAGGCAGCAAACAAGAACAAAACAGCAACCACAAATGCTACATTAAGTCAAAGCAAACACAACATGCACCAGAGAAGCAATATGACACAGTTACAATATGAAATGCATCAGATAGCAAATGCCACTGTGATTACAACGAACCAAGACAAGTTGATATGCACATATATACACGCAATCAGACAGGCACATGATCGAATACAAATATGCCAGACCAACTCGAGCTAGTCCATACACAAGACTGCAACATATAACTTAATATATACATGCGTGACAAGCTACATGAAGACCAACGATAAGAGGAGATGACCATCAACCAAAATGCAGACGATTTCAAGTTCAAATACCGGAAACTCAAAGCGGGGATTTTCTAAAATGACCGAAGTCAATTCTCATAGCAAATGCAGACGAGTTCAAAAATCATGGTACAACAGCCTAGTTAAATGTCAAACTCAAATCCGTTATGAAAAAGTCATAAAAATAAACGAAATCGAACAGTTCAAGTCAAAGCCGTGATAAGCAAAGAAATCGCGAGTTCAAAATCAAAACTGTGTCAACCAAGTAACATAAAAATACACGGAGTGACAAAGTCAGAGAAATCATCAACATCCAAGCATAATCAAGTGGCCAAGATGAATTCAAGCAAAATTATCAAACGAAGTCGAACGGTATATTCGAACGAAAATAAGGGGATTCGAACCCTATAAAACCCTAACACATCATCGGCAAATTGGCAAGATTCGAGTTGAAGAAAATCAGAAAGCATCAAAGCAAAATCAAAATTCCCAAATTCAATTCTAGTCTCGAATCAAAGTCGAGCACAATCGAAATTAAAAAAGAATAACACTTACAAATTTTTCATCCAGTATAACACGCTCGACACAAATCGAAGCAGCCGAAGCAAGCTACAAGGAGACGGTCGATCGACAGAGCAAGCAGCGAACTCATCTATTTCGATCGAACAACTGAAAGCGGCCACTTCGAATTATCATGAAGCCCTAATTCTATCAGAGATAAATGAACGAAAGAAGAACGCTAAAGGGAGCAGCCATTTCTCAAAAGAAAAAGGAAGCAGACCGATTAATAGAAAGAAAAGCAATCTAAGTTTTATCACCAGTTTCTATTGGGCCGGCCTTGCTTTGTTTTATTTTAATTATATAAGGCTTTAGTTTAAAATTAAGGTTTTTATTGTTTAAATTGTATTTAAATTTGTATTTTTTATTTTAAACCGTTGTATTTTCTAGTCGTGTGACTAGGGGACAAACTACGTGGCGTAGTTTGGGAATTCGCAACTCCGTGGCTGAGTTGTGGCAGGGTTTTGAGCGTAGAGTTAGATTAGTCATAGCGGGTATAGCGAGTTTACGTGTGTAAGCGTCTGACTATCTAATTTCTAGTAGAAACCTTGGGGGCAGCACGTAGGCAGGGTTTTGCCGAAGCTGGGTAAATCTGTGTGTTCTCTTTTCTGCATTTACTATTCTACTATTATCTGTGTTGATATTATTCTGCTGTGATTTGTGTTGAAATTATATACTTCCGCAATAAATTTTTATAATTGATTCTATCACCCTATTCACCCCCCCCCCTCTAGGGTGAAATCGATCCTACAAGTGGTATTTGATAAAAAATAACAAAATAGGAACCTAATTTATATGGGTTTATGAATAGAGACTTTTTGTGAATATGTTTTGAGAATGGGACATTTGATCCAAAACTCTTTTTGCAATATAATTTATTTGATAAAAAATAACAAAATAAGAACCTAATAATGTTAAAATAATGTTAAAGTGTTGTTAATTTTGTCACTTCTAAGAAAATTCCGGTAATGTTGTTATCAAACCAACATATCGCACATGATAGGCCTTTACTGTATAATTTTGCAATATAATTTTCATATTCCCGCTTACTTTTATATTTTATTTTCGTTCCGTTCTCCTTTTTACCAAAACAAAAGCCCTAATTCTTTTTCTAAAATTTCAATTCCTTCCTCCCACTCTAGTTCTCCCCAAAAAAACCCTAACATTTCCAATCCTAAATCACTCCCCTCTTAATCTGATACCCACAAAGTCTCTCCAAAGTAGTCCACTCACTATCCCGAAATTGCATTACCTATACATAAGGCGAGATGGTCCGCGTCTCGTGCTTGGGAACACCCGATCCGATATAGTTCCGATATCAGGTTCAAAGAATACAATCGATGTTTGTACTTCAAGCACTTGATAATAGTAGTGATTCAAACGGAGTTTAAAAAAAAGTGTGCGGAAGTCACGACTGGAGATTAAAACATCTTCAGGAGGATAATCAAGAGAACGATGTGATGTCGATTATCTTAATGGAGAAACTGAAATCGACGTAGTATGGTTCCTTCTGAAATAAGCATAGAATGTAAAACATAACTGTGTGATAATAGTTATTTTCTGTTCATACCTAAGGGTTAATTCTAGATAATTTGTTTCATTAAATATTATGCACTTGAATTACTAGCAGTGCATTGACTTTCTTCAATGGATATAAAAGTCTATTTTCTAAATTGCACTTTGCCTTGTCATTGAATTGCAAAAGGTGAAATGGCTTTCAACTGTTGGATATCAGATATCTAATTGTTTCCTATCTTCACTTTGAATGGCTGAAACACATAGCAAAGCCCAGTTGACTGAGGTTTTTAGAACACAGATTATGGCCTATTGTTTATATTGTTTATTTTAGAAAGTGTAACATGGTCGACAATTCAACTACTGGGTGTATGATGGCTTCATAAAATGTGTACATACCGTTGGATATTATTATTCACAGCCTAATTTATAATTTATCGTGCAGTTTTGCATTATATTCATATGTTTCTGTCTATAGCACCAAATTAAGATATTTGTTTTGATTATAGGATTTCCTTACTCTAAGTAGCAATATTTATGGCAACTGCCAATGCTAATAATAGCTAATATAATTTCGACAGATTTATGTTTAACCTTGTCATCCTTTTCCTTTCAGGTGAAAACATGGGCTGGACTTCTGAATGCTTTTTGCGCAAAGTGTAAAGCTTGAGCTTGAGCTCTTGTAAAAAGGACACGTTCAATGCTATGAGGATGCAAAATTAATGAAAATATTTCCAGAGAACATCAGGTCTACGTATGATCATGGTGTGCTTGCGGAGGCCACCATACTTCTTTGAATTAAAAAAAAAAGGAACAAATCCCAAATGGAGGTATGAATCATTATTCTCTTCCTAATTTCTCTTGACAATCATCACTTTAGCTACCTTTTTATTGTCGTTGAATGGCTTCTGGTGGATGAAATATGCATGGGAACAAATGAGCTCGCTATTTCTAATTGGAGCCAGAACTAAATATATTCTTACAGTGGGTTGTTGAGCTGTATATTGGAAGCTTAGAAATATTGCACCAATATGTAATTCAACTGTGCAATTGGATTTATATATTTTTATGCAATTGTGTATTATTTCCTTATATTAAGATGGTAGGACTTCTATGTTTTGCTGACATAGCCTGTAAACTTGCTTTGCATAATCGTTCTTCCTTGTGCACTTATTCACACAGCCTTGTAACCTGTGGATTATAACTGCACTCATTTAATTAATAACTTCAAATAAATCTCTAGGCATAACTTCCGCTATGAACTGAAACATAAAACTGTTTCCAACACGCTTCTTCCTGTATAAAACCCTTTTAAATCCTACGATCCACTTCCTGCTCCTAAAGGCCAAGTGTATGAGTAAGGTGGCATTTTGTTGCTTTCAGTGTGAATCTTGGTGATACGGGTCACAAAAAGCCCATCATGTACGATTTATTGGTTTTATAACAACATTACCTGAATTTCTTAGAACTGACAAAATTAACAACAGTTTAACATCACAAAGTTGATTGGTTTTTTCGAATTATACATAATTTAATATATATTTTTCCTAACCTTAGAGCGTAGATTAACTAAACATAGATTGGGATAATAGAGTTGCAATGATCGGTTGGTGTAATCCTTTCGAATCATTTAAAGAATGTGTTGCTATGTTAATACGCACCTGCTCAAAATGTTTACAGGATAAAATCATTTGCGCTGATAGTGTTAAACCAAAAATGTCACTCAACTCATTTTTCTTTCCTAAATTGCAATGTGCCTAATCAATTTTCGCGACATCATTTGTTTTTACAAAAGAAAAGTTATCTTGTTTGTTGTGTTCTTTTTGCTACAAAGTAAAATCGATAAAAATAAGCAGGAAATTAACTTAGATCTCCCACTTGAGATGCAGCTGACTATACAACTTAGCAACATCAAAATTTATTCATCTAGATATTGTGGTTTGTATACGCTAATAAAAATGTTTTGAGGGCTAGGCCTGCGTAGAGCTTTATGATTGTGGAAAACTGTGCAGAGATCATAACAAAAGTAACCAAAGACTTTTTCTACTAAATACCCTGAATCAGAAGGCTATTTGTTAATACTCTATATACATAGAACTTTACAATTTACTATTCTAGATTTATACAATGATTGTAAGTTGTGTATTTTGACAGTTATGCTTTATGGATTTCTGACCCCTGACTTGGTTTTTATTTGTTGTTTGTACCATAAATTATGCATTTTTAATTTGTCAAACTAGGATGTTTTAATGATGTACAATAAATTAGGTGTGCATTAAATATTTTTGTTGATATGTAAAACTTTTGTACTTATGACATGGATTATTGTTTGACAATTAGTAAATATTTGTTGGTTGATTTATGTTAGAAAGTAAAATTTGGTTGAGAGTAAATATATTTCATATGCAAATTTGTTTGGGAGTAAATATATTCGTGAGGACATTCATTATTGCGCATGTTTGTAGGAAAACGGAAACAGCACTTGAATGCATCTTATCGGAGGAAACATGAGTTGGAATTGGAACAAGCTAAAAAAGGCCGAAGATGATGATTCAATAATGGTTCGGACGATGGGTCGAGTTCTAACAACTCAAAGGCCGAAGACGTGCCACCGAAGAATTTAGCAATTGTGAATACTTCTTCTTCAACTTCGGCCATTGCTTCTCCACCGCATACTGCTTCTTGTATACTTAAAAGTTATGGTATTTTGTTAGTGATCTCTAGTTTGGTATGGCGTATGAAATGAGATGGGAGTTTGTATCGGGTATGAAACGTTATGGTATTTTGAATGATGTCAAATGTAGCTTCTATTTTGTTTGATGAAAGATTGTAATGTCTGTTGCTTATGTAATGTCAGTTGCTTAGTTCATGTCTTATGTAATGCTTGTTGCTTATGTAATGGTATTGAGTTTATTGTTAGTTCAAATATTGAGTTTAATTATTATTTCATGAGATATGAGTATATTATGAGATGTGAGTTTATTGTTAGTTCAGATATTGAGTTTAATGTTAGTTCAGATATTGTATGCATATGTAATGCCTGCCTGTTGCTTAGTTCATGTCTTTTGTACGTACTATATGTTTAATGTTAATGTCTAATTAGTTACTAAGTTAGCTACTATCATATCTTTTATACTATCTGTTGTTTAGTTCATGTATTTTACACATAGCATGTTGCTGTCACTAACTTGCATGTTGAATTTTGTTTCAATATACAGTCATTGACTTGCATATTGCATGTTGAGTTTTGCTCAAGCGTGTTGCATATTGACTTCAGACGTGTATCCTACTGGTCGGCCTTAAACAACCGTGGACTTGAACATTGACTTCGGCAATATATAACCGTTCCATGACTTACAACCGTGGACTTGAACATTGACTTCGGCAATATATAACCGTTCCATGGCTTTAGAGTACACTTGCACTGCGTCAATGGCCATATATAGACGTTCAATGGCATTAGAGTACTGGTCGGTTGGGTTAACAGCCATATATATACACGTTTAATGTACATGTACCTTCCGGTCGTCTTCATCTACATACACACCTTTGTGCAAGAACGGACAATTGCATTTTTTTTGTCGCACTTAGTCTATACAGTTTAACAACGTAGTCAACTTCCTTTTTCTTTGAAACGTGACTTCGGTACATTCCTACTCGTTCGCAATCCAATTGCAATTTTGGCTTCTTTCCTGAATCTAGTTTATCATATTTGATGATAACAATGACCGTGTTTAATTTTTTTCCTTGAGTTTTGCACCATCGCACCAACGCATTTCAAGAATCAAACATCTAAAATTATAAAAAATAACAAAAACTAATATTAAAGTTTAGTTCGTACACATTACAGATGATCTATTGTGTATAAAAAAATTACTTGATCAGTTTTAATGCTCCGTCACATCAACATTAACTACTTCAACACGATTTGACTGATTGTCGTCTGCATTTCATTCATTTACATATTCCGTTGATTTCTCAACGTTCTTTGCTTTCTCAATGCTCGTGTAAAAATACTAATAACCAATCCAAATAAAAAAAATCAATTATCAATTATATATACACATCAAAGGATCAAAAATTAAAAAATATACTTACGTCAGACTTCTATCTCCACATCATCAATCTTCACATCGTCGATCTTTTTACAGCGCACAAAATCATTAAGAAAGACCAACAAATTCAATACTCTTTTTAATCTTCAAATTGAAGGTAAAAATTCAAATACTTAATTAACCAATACATACCTCATTTAAATCATTGGAGTTTTCTTCTTCATTTTCATTATTTTAATTCAACATACACAATTTCTCCTATCAATCAAGCGACAAAATCAATAACCAAACACTAATTGCAATTTCTAATATAAAAAAATGAACAAACCAGCATGAACAAATAAGCATTAGTGATAACATTAGAACCATAGAAAATTAATTTAAATCAAAACCACCTCTTCTTCTTCCATAAAGCATTGTCTAATCACTAAATCGCCTTCTTCTTTAAAAATGTTCTCACCCTTCATTGCTTAGCAATCCAAAAAAATTAATTACTCTGATAAGGTGATTTTCAAGTATAAAGAATTTGGGTATTAGGGTTTTGACTACAATGAGATGAAGGAACAACAACTTGGATGCTGGGTTTTCAGTAGAAAAGGTTTTGAAGAAGAATAAGAGACGGCAAATTAGGGTTTATGTTTTGAATCTGACAGAAGGAGAAAAGGCACGAGCAAACAATTGAGAAAGAATGTTTGACCAATAACTACTGAGTGAAGAGATAAAATTGGTATAAGGAAGCATGTTAATTAAATTAGGAATGATTAAATTTTTTATGGTATTAGAAGCACTTCCTTGGATGCTTTTAGTAGTACACTTTAAAGAAAAGGAGATGAAATTTTATCTTTAGTGTATATTTTGCTAACCTGCTCAATTTTATGAGGGAACTAAACAAACGTTTTCTTGGGTTTTATACATTGGAATATGATAGCAAGCTTATATATAGCATGGATTATTAGTAAACTAGTGCATAGTGCACTTTGAATGATATTAAGCCCATAAAAGTTTCTTATTGTTGTTCTACTGTATTAGACTTTAACTTATTTTTCTCTATTAGGTAGTACGGTTAGTTGGAAAAAAAATGAAGAAACTATCCATGTTTGTATAGTTTTTTCAATGCCATAAGAAGAGAGAGTTCTTTTCTTGTTGTGATAAGAGAGGTAGAAAGGACATGTGAGATAAAAGAAATAAGAGTATTTTTGGAATAAAATGAGGGTGAGAAAAGAAAATTGTGGGGCGAGCTCCTTTTTTGTAAAACACGGGATGTGAAAGATAAAAAATAATGTGTTAATAGATTGGTCAAATATGTAATGTTCTTAACATTTCAAATTTTTCTACGGATCTCTGTTTCAAATATTTCTCCTATTGAAGTTATTATTATCATGAAAACAAGAGTTTGCTAAACTGAAAATGAATGCAAAATAATAAGGAATCTGGAACATGAAATAGAAATTAGAAATCACAAACAAGAAATAAGAATTAAGGATTATGAATGTCACTCATTAGGTGCATTGGACATCAAGGTAAACGAGAAAATTTTAAAAAAAAATCATTTTTAATTTATTAAGCACGAGATCTTTGATATTGTTATAATGAGCCATGTTTTTAACATTAAATCATATTTAATGTTTTATTGGATGAATTTGATTTCAATTTCAAGTTATATTATAATACCATTATATGTATTGTTTTAGTTTGATTTTCAATGTTATTTGTACAATATATTTTTAATGAGGTAATTTATTATCAAATTACATAACATTTATTTAACGATAAGTTTTAAGTAACATATATATGTGTGTATATGTATATATATCATTTTATATTATAAATATATATAGAGTTTCAATTTAAAATATGTAATACCTGAATGATATGACTAATAAAATAATTTATTATAAATTCATATAGGATATACACAGATTTAATATTTCATATATTATTGCTATAAAGTTAAAGGACTATGGTTCATCTTAATTAAAATTTCACATATTCTAGACAAAAGAATGAGTTTTAACATATTAATTTCGATTAATGGCATTGATATATAAAAATTTAATAAAAATTTAATGTTATAACATTTAATTTGTAGTATCACAATAAGTGTATAATTAACTAGCAAATGATGCCAATGTGTAATTACGAACTCAACAACGTAAGTTGCAAGCAAAAAAGAAATTTTGTATGTGAGAGTTATGATACTTAAAAAAGAGTTGATTGACAAAGTAGATAATTAAAACAAAATAGCATACCTATTCACTAGGGGATTGACCTGATTAGTTTTTGAGAAAACTGATCGATGAAGTTGAAAAAAATTCCGTAATTGACCCAAGTGTAAGTAAGAGATTGATAGAGTTAGGGGTATGCCTTAGGGGTAATTATGTAACTTGTTACATATATAAAACTCTGTGACCATTGTTGTTCAAAATAAATGGTATTTTTATTTTTATTATATACTTGTTATATAGTGATATAAATAATTAAGTAATTAATTTAAAGTATATAAATGAAAAATCCTTAAATGTTATGTTATGTGAAAGTAATTGCAAAGTGTTATAATCATGAGAATTTTATCACATTGAAAATAACATATTGTTTTAAATATTCCTAGTCAAGATGCTTTAAGAAAACATATCAATTCATCCATTGAGACTAGAATACATAACGATCTCCAAATGTTGGGAATTGTATTTCTCGTGCCTGTTGGGGAGACCACTAGGTTACATACTGATAGTTATTAGATAACTATGGAATGACAATCTCAAATGACAATATTACACAGTTACCTCGACTTGAGAATACTGTGGACTTCAGTCTGGACACTCCACTTTGAAAAAGTTTAAATCGTGGCATGGCATCCAACGAATGACTATACTTGGGTCCGAGTTAAAGCATTGGAAGTGAAATACTATTCAATAGAGAATTTGTATCCTCTATTATATGTTGTTAGTATCACGGTCAACTATAGTCAACTCAAATCAAAGTCTCTCGCCATAGTAGTATAGTTAATAATAATTCTTATTATTAAACCAAGGATTTGTGTTTATAGTTACAAAATCGAATGCGAACGATGTTGGAATTTTGACCAAAACCAAATTCCATTAGTCTTAATGTGATATAGTGTTAGCAAAGAGAATTGGTGTAAATAATCATTATTACCAAATACCGTTTATAATAAATAAAACTGGATTTTATCGAAAGGTGTGTAAGTGATAAATTCTGCCAAAATATATATCACACCCTTATCTAAGGTGACGCATGAACATTAATATTCAAATTGTTCAGAAATAATCGATGATTGAATTTACACCCTTGAGTCACACAATCAAAATGATGACTAATCCGAATGAACAAACGATTTAATTAATTTATAATTGTTGTAAATCAATTATATTAATTATATTTATGAAATATAAACTATTAAATTGTATTTGATTTGTTTAAATACCATTATTATTTAATAAAGCGTGCATGTAAAATTTATAAACATGCATATCGATATACGATGTCGGTAGAATATTTAAATTGGATTTAAATAGATTAAATACTAAGTCTGTTTTTTAAATTAACTAGTGCGAACACTGCTTCACATACGGGAATGAGAAAATAAAGTTGTATAAGAAAATAATGGTGAAATACGAAAGCATATAGTAAACAGTTTAACAAATATGGGCCATATAAAATAGGATTAACGGTGAATTAGAAAATAATGTTTCCACTGCAAAGTATGTAGTTATTTTAGTAGAATCCTAATATTATGGGACATAGAAAATGTGTTATATAATAGGTTTTGAAAGCCTCTCTTTATAAATGAGTACATAAAGCAAATAGAGGAGTCAGTACATGATACCATTGACATACATGTTAACTGGTGATGATGAAATGAGAAAAACACTATGTAGACTAAGACAATATCACAACATTTAACAGGTAAATAGGAATTAAAGTAACTTCTCCCCTTTAAAAAATCGAGTTGGAAAAGTATGTATGCACAACCATACCGTAGTATTATAGTGTGTGAACACATTAATAAATCAAAAGGTAACAAAGAAGATCGACTGTAGCAGCGAAAAAGATAACCTTCTTTGTTAACAGTACAATAGCGGCGGAAAAAAGGTTTATTCGTGTTATTATTACAGCAGAACCATAAATTTGGAAAGTAATAATACAGTTTATAGGAAAGCGCTAATGTCAGAACCAAGCAAGTGAGCATGGAGTGATAATTTTTCTTTTGTTTATAGTCATCTAGTCTCATTCATTGTGTTCCTGCAATTTAAATTAGGTAAAGTCGGTAACAGTTGCAGGAGTGATGGAAGCTGTTACAAATCATCAAAAAGCAAATAATAGTGTTTGTTTTTTATTTTGGATAAAAAACAAAAGCAACATTTTAAAGCTGGACTTAACCGTTAATTTTCTGTACGCCTGCAGTATAGAAAGTTTAAAAAAACATAAGCATGTGTTAGTGGATGTTCATTTATTGGAATGCAAAACAACATTTACATGATAACATATAATACAATGGAACCATTGGCTACTCTTTAGGGTTTGATATTTTGTTCCTTGTGGTTTATAATTTGATTCAATTTTCAGCACTTTTGATACATTTCATTTGCAAATTAAAAGAAGAAAAAGAACTCATAGATCAATGCTACCTCCAGTAAACATGTACATCAGTTCTACGACCACTCTACTAATTTGAAACCTAAGCAAAAAACACTGTTCTATAACCAGAAGCAATGAAAAAAATAACTATAATAACGCCCAACTTGTACCCCATAACATTTCCAACAAAATGTCAACCGAGCATCACCATAAATGCCAAACATAACCCATCCCAAGCCAAAATCTCTTTTGCAAAAGAAACAGAATTCAGAGCCCAGCTCTGAATCGATATTGATAACTTAACCAACCATTCTTCTTTTCATTTTGGCTGCTATTAGAAATTAATTTCCATGAGATCTTTATTATTCAACCCATTGCTAACTACTAAGGCTATTAAATCACAAAACATTCCTTAAAGTAATAAGGAACTCGTAAGAGAAGCACCAAGAAACGCAGAAACATGGATAGGAACAGTCGTACTAACGGATATAATAACATTTGGAGAATATCATCAATAGCTATCGACAAACATTAGATTGACTACAGGTCTAATAACACTGTATATTTGAATAGTGGAGAGCTATTAGGCTTAAGTATGATTATAGAGTAAACTCATGTTCATTATTGATATAGTTTTATAATAATAAATAAAGTTGAATCATTAATTATAAAACTAAAAGTAATACTAAAATATACACCAAATAGTAAATTAGGATTAGGTAATATTAAGAAATTATTTAGCAATACAAAAGACACGACATAACAGTTGTTTTATTTTTTACGTCCAATACGAACTTATTAAATCTGAATTAATGTTCTAATTAAACGGTGAAGTAGCACGTATACACACAGTTTCATAGATAGCAATTACAAAATAAGAAATATATCAAGCATTTCCTTCATATCAGAGGAAACTTATCATAACCAATCGTTTAATAAAATTAAAGTACAGGTTCCTATCTTTGTACTCAATGCATGGACCCACAAAACAGTACACATGTCATGAAATAAATTTACGTTATAGCTGGAAACATATGTTGCAAGTATAAGCGACCCATATGCATTGCTGTAGCAATTTCGTGGACAAAAACCAATGATAGGTTGAAAAGAGTTTGTTAACAAAAATGGGTTCAAGTTTTGGCAGTCTTTTCAAATCCAATACGATAGTCCACCCGTTGATAAAGTTGGTAAAAGGAACCTTACTTGAATTGAGGTTGAGTGTATGTTCTTTATAGAAAAATGCAAACAGAAATACATGCAATTGTAATAGATGTTACCAAAATAAATCGCTGCAATATACCATCCTAAATTATGAACCATCTTGTACCTTGTAAGAAAAGGAACAATAAAGTCCAAAGTTCTCGTAGCATTTCAATAAATTTGGATTCATGAGAAAATTTCTCCAATTCTTAGAAATAACTCGAACAAATTTTAAGCACAACATATCAAAAGCCCAATACACTCAATTATTTTGGAAAAAATACATCAAACTAAAGGCAAGGTAAAAACATAATTACAATATCGTTGTCATCATAAGTATCATAATGAGCTATAATAAAACTACATCAATTGCAGTCTTTTCTTCCATCTAGAGAATGGTAACACAAAGCAGTATGAAAACCTATTAGATTGTCAATCAAACATGGATCAAACATAAAATAATTTAACTTACAAATGTATATAGATTGGTACTTAAAATAAAATTATGATATTCACCAAATATCATGAAGTAAAAATAAAAAGCAGTAGAAAAATCCAAAAAGCGAATACAACCAATCAATGTATTAAAAACTCTTTAATTGATTGAAGATAAAATGACATGTTTTATAAGACAATATATATCTCCCCTTTCCCAAATGCACACATGTGCCTAAAGTTGACATGTTTTATAGGACAATACTTATATCTCCCCTTTCCCAGATGAACACATGTGCCTACACGTGTGCACATACGCACATATTTGTATCTATATATACAAACTTACACTTACAAATGTTCATAAACATGTCTATATATACATGCACCTCTTCAGAGACGCGTACATATGCATGCCTGGGTGTGTGCATACGCACATGTGTGTCTATATACAAACATAAATATATACATGTACATATGCATACACACGCGCGGATATGGGTGTGCGTGTGTATATGCACACGTGTATTTGTGTGTGCGCGCTTTATGCACATTGATTTAAAATACCATTCGATATTAGAAAAAAATGTATAAGAAATGTAAAATAGATCCATGTTCTAGTCGGATATCATAGAATCTAATTATTGTAAGCAACTATGGTTTTGTTCAGATAAATTTAACTATCTGTTAAAGTTGCTTCTCTTTTGTAAAACACAAAACAGATGTAAATGATATTTAATTTGAATAGGTAAAAAAACCAAGAACATCAATTGCTTATTCCAATAACCCAAAATGAATAGTGTTAATTGAATAACCATGACAATAAATGATTAATGTGTTCAGGAATGATGAAGCATAACTGATTATGATTTATAATGCTAGTAAAAATTCATATAAGCATCTAAACAACAATGAGAAAATTCTAACAAATACAAAAATAATTTCAATGTAAACAAAATCCAAGCCAGCCAACCTGATAGCCTAAGGTTATACTTAGATGTAATATTTGATATCTTAATTTTTGATACAGATGCTGATATAGTACTATATGCATTTGTATGTGATCGTTGACATATCTACATCAAAGTTCAAACTCAAGTGCTAAATAGGTTATAAGGTTTGAAAACATCGTAAGTTTCACTACATCGGTTTTACTATTAGGAGCTGATAGCGTCCAGATCTATTTAAATCTCAAAATAAACTAAAGAAATGGCAACGTTGATCTATTTATAAATGAAGATCAACCTAAATATTTGATCCATTTATTCACAAAGATCATCCATAGATATTATTAGAAAAAACCATCTATTTATATAGACACATCAATAGATTAACAAATTACCAAAAAAAATTGTATAAGTCACAACCAAATTCATATTATTTGTAGAATAATAAAGCATCAAAGTGGGAGCGTAAATAAGCGTATATGAATTAGTAATTAAATTTTTGAGAAACAATAAAAGCACAGAATAATACCAAGCTATTTAATAAGCAAATTATTCTAAAAAGCATTCAATTAGGGAAATTATTACATACTCCAGAAGAATATTGAGTCAAAAGTCGTAAAACCTGTAAAAACTAACAGGTTGAACAATTTATTAGAATTGTATACCATTTCAACTTTAATTTTCGGAAAAGCAAGCTATGGAGGTGAAATTTTGGATCTTTGTGTCATCAAAAACCATAATAGTAGGCTAAAAATTATATATATAGAAACTTCATACCATCACCACCATTCAATATAATGTTGTATAAAATTTAAGATAAAAAAGATATTGTAGGACATAGTGATATGATGAATGCCACTTTTATGGACACATAGTTGTAATACCAACTTGCAAATAATAGGCAAAACAAAAAAATTATAGCATAATAGGCTTTTAAAACCTTGGCTGGATATAGGACTATTTTGATGAAAATTTGTCTTGCGCATGCCAAATAGGAAAATACCTTATTCATCCCCATAGTTATCAGAAAATAAGAAAACACACTTACTTGATAAGCGTAAGCATGTGCATTCATCCATATAAAAATGACAACTTAGTGCAGATTTGATTTCTAGTATCCAACAAATTGCTCACCAGTTAAATAAATTTTACTTCCTAGCTTACTAATGCAGCTGACAGTAACAACATATAGAAAAACTTATAAAAATAAGATTTTCTGTAAAATAAAATGTGGAAATTAAAAAGGACGACATAACTAATAGGAGCATGATGTTTCATACTGGAAAGTAATATCTGCAATCAGATAGAAAGTTTAAACATAAAATCAAAGTTAGAACATGTACTGAAAGAAAATAAATATTTAATAGGAAAAATATAATGTTTAAAACATGAAAGGGAGAAGAATTAGCCTGAAATAAATGATTTTTTATGCATTTTGCCAGATTAATCCAAGTCCGCATAAAAAACAAACTGCTAAGCACTGTCAAAAACTGATCCTATGGGATTAAGTATAATGGTTTCATATTTGGGAGAAACGATATGATGGAATTAAGATTACAATTTCCAAATCATGCCATGTAGATATAAAAATAAACATGTAGAATAATTCCAAATAGAACCAAAAGTAGGGAGACCAATTATATATATATGAAATACCAGCATGTTTCATTAAGTTTTTACTTAAATAGATTTGGATATTCAAAAATATAAAGTAGCGTATTTTTGGACAAAAAGGAAGTTATATATTTTCTAAAAGCTGTTGTCATAGAATAAATTGTTCCAGTAAATTACAGTAATGTTTCTAAATGCATGAAAAAGCCTAGACCTTAAGTGAACGCTTAAAAGTCTGTAATTTCCAATTAGGGAAATAAGGGGAGTAGTTTCAGCATATATTTTCAAAATTATTCTATCACATGAGTAAAAATTCAATGAAACATATTTATAAACCAGGTATGTATACACCTAGATACGAATACTGAAAAGACAGATATTTAATAAAGAAGTTATAACTTTCTTTAACAGAGGAATAACACTTAATTAATGAAGAGAAGTTACACAAATTTTGGAAAACTGCACAAAAGTATGCATATTTTTTAAAACCATTTGTTACATAATTAGACATGTTATTTCCAGCTAAATTGCATCTCTGATTTGTTCAAGACTTGGAATGAAAACTATGGAATTTGTGAATAAACTACCTTTCCTAGTGTTAGCACCAAAATTGGTCACTAACCTCGTTCAGAAAGATTGTGTAGAGATATAAGTGATGAAAGCAAATTAAACAGAGAAGACAATCCTAATTCAAGTGCAGAAAGTAAGAACACCAAATTTATAGTGGTTCGGCGTAGTTGCCTACGTCCACTTTGCTCAATTTTATTGATTTCCTTTATGGTTGATTACAAATACAATTCGTGAATCAAATGTTTGAATGAAGGTGTTTAAGTAGAGAAGATGAGTCTTGAAAATGGCAGAGTCTCCCCGTATTTTCTCTCCAAAAAGGATCCCTTTCACTGTGACCCTGCCCCTCTATTTATAGGCAAAGATGGGCTGGACTTCCCAAGTGGGCTGATTGCCGAACGTTCCAGCCCGAGTACAGTGGTCGCCGTATGCCGAGCAAGGTCCGCCGAACGATCTCCGCCGAACCATTCCTTCTATGCCGAACGGTGTGCTGGTTAGTTGTGTTGAATGTCTCCTGGATGACGAGTATTACGCCGAACACCATGGGATGCCGAGTACTCTTGTATGCCGAGCAGCCTTGATGCCGAACAGCCTTGTATGCCGAGCAGTCTTGATGCCGAGTACTCTGGTATGCCGAGCGACCTTGTATGCCGAGCATTCTGGATGCCGAACAGCCTTGATGCCGAGTACTCTGGTATGCCGAGCGACCTTGTATGCCGAGCGGTCTTGATGCCGAGTACTCTGGTACGCCGAGCAGTCCTGGTGCCGAGCACTTATGGGATGCCGAACACTAGTTGACGCTGAGCATAGGTTGTTGCCGAGTGCCAGTTGATGCCGAACACTACTTGGTGCCGAGTACCCTTGTTGCCGAGTACTACGCCGAGTAGTCTCGATGCCGAACATTGCTGAGTATTATGCCGAACACTCCTGGACACCGGACACTAAGGACGCCGAGTACCACGCCGAGTACTCATGGATGATGGTTGCTTCGCCGAACATTCCTGGATGCCGGACACTCTCTGATGCCGAGCACTAGTTGCCTGGTCAAATCCCCAGGAAACACTTGCCCCCCAAAGTGTATCTTCGTGGCCAAACGTGGTGCGCTTTGAATCTGGTACAATCTACCTCGGAGGTACCCTCTCGAGAATGCTAGCAAAGGGAGGTGCGAGACGAACAAGCTTGGGATGCCGAACGACACGTTCTGAGCCGAACGTTCCTAGCGTGCCGAACGTCATTCCACCTTAATGCCGAGCGCTCCGGTATTGACCGGTTCTACCGGGTATAGCCCCTTCGACTTCCTCCATTCCCCTCTATAAAACCAGTCCCTTCTCTTCTTTTCTCCTTTTACTTCTTATTTCCTCCGTTCTCACAATTCTGTTCAATCGTCCGAATTTGAGACTTAACTACTCCATCACAATCTTCGATCTGCAAACTTAGGTATTTTTCATCGTATACTCAAACGAGATGTTCGAACGAAGTCGTGTAGAGGGTTTTTGTATAGCTTGTCTGTATTGCCGAACGACATAGCGTGGAGGAGTTAGGAGTATGTCCGCTTATTGCCTTAGTTTCCTCGTGTTGGATCGAGGTCAAAAGGAAGAAAAAGAATGAAAGGTGTTGGAGGGGGTAATGGCGCCGTTCGCTGCTCCGGCGCATGTGGTCATGTGCCGGACGGTGTAATGGTTAGTTGCCGAACGGTACCTCAGCCGGACAATGCCAGGCCGAACGCTCACTAACAAGTCAAACTATAATTGAGCCGAACGAACTAAAGCCGATCAATGCCCAAATGCCGAACATTTCACATGCCGAACAATACAATTGCCGAACACTTGACATGCCGAACAATATAATTGCCGAACAACTGACATGCCGATCAATACAATCACCGAACACTTTACATGCCGAACAATACAATTGCCGAACACCTTTCATGCCGAACAATATAATTGCCGAACACTTTATATGCCGAACAATACAATTGCCGAACACCTTTCATGCCGAACAATATAATTGCCGAACATTTCACATGCCGAACAATACAATTGCCGAACACTTTACTTAGGACGATGAACATTACTAAAATGCCGATCAGTATAAATGTTAAACTACACTTAGGCCGGTTACTCTAGAAATCGTATGTCTTTTGAACCTGAAACTGTAATCACCTCAAGGCGGGCTTTTGAGACGGTCAGCGATGACGGTCTTCGAAGGCGATGATCCGAAGCTAATTATTATATCTTTATTATTGTCTTTACACAATTGCTTGCACTAGTTCATACACCACGTGGGGGGAAAACTCGTGTTGCTGATTCTAACGCTCAACGTTTTTCAAGTATAGCTTTCTCAAGCATTTAGCCAGGTTCATTATTTATTCGGGATGTCAGGAAAATCTAGTTCTACCACCATATCTGACAGGCCTGGGCCGTCAGCAAAGCAAGGAGCCGCAGATGCTTCCAACCCGTCAATCTCTCCCGCTCATAATTTGGCGCCCGATGCTCTGGAGTCAACCATCTTGCTGGACAATCCAGTCGATTCTCAAGCCTCGAGGATCAATGAGGCCGCTCTGCGACGGATATGTTCCATTCACGGAATTCCCTTTACTGACGTGTTAGTTCCTTCGAGATACGACCGTCCTCATTTGCCCCCAGTCGGGTACACGGCCTGCAACAAGTTCATGTGTTAGATGGGCAGCGTGCCTCCGTTTAACCTATTTCTCCGGGATGTGCTGCAGTATATAGACATCGCTCCGTCGCAGCTGCACCCGAATGGTCATGCGTTCCTATATGGGACTTATTTACTCTTCATGGCTGTCTTCTCCAGACCTCCAACCCCCGGTGATATCCGATACATTTATATGTTTAAGAGACGGAAAGATAGCCCTTCCTTCATATTCCTCGAGCCATATCACAAGTGCCAGATTTTGACAGGGGCCTGTAGCAAATTCGCTCTGTACAAACAGGAGTGGTTCTATGTGCGATGCCCGTCTGGTTTTGCTAGGAGATGGGTTGAAGGCAGTAAGTCTCTCTGCTGAACCGTTACTCGTACTTAATGAGAGTCACGTTTTTCTTAACTCTTCGTTTCATCTTTTCAGGTATTAACCCGCGTCCGGAAGGCCGAGGATATTCTGATGCTGTCGACGCGATTAGAGCTCTTCCGGCCGAGGACCGAGATATTCGAGCTATCATTTCAAATGAATCGCTGTCGGGATTCGGCTTGCTAGCTCCTGATCGTCGGGTCAGCCTTCCAGAAGGCGTTACAATTCCCAAACCTCCATCCGGTAAAGGGAAAAAACTTGCCGGCCCGTCGTCGCGCCGCGCTCCCGTCGCGCACGAAGAAGGCGAGCGTAGAGAAGGTGATGCACCCGACACTCAGGGCGAGAACGTGGGTCCTGCTTGGAATCCGGCAATCAAAGTTCAGGATATTGAGACGTCATCCTCCCCTTCGAAGGGAAAGAAAAAGCTGAAATATTCGGTTCAGAAAGAGAAAATTGGCGACACCTCAAAATCTACGCCTATCCCTCCTGAGAAAGAGGCTTCTTCACAGCATTTGGAGAGTTCTCTGAGGGGTCTCTCGAACCTCTCCATTCCCGAAGACATACTTAATTACGGGTTCGATGATCCTGAAGCTCTCAAATTCTCCTCGCCCGCTAGAGGCAATGTAGGAGTTCAACTCCCGACTCACAGAGACGATACTCCGATTAGCAAAGATAAACGAACGGGTCCGTCGGGGGGAACACTTAGGACACACATGCACATGCGCATTCCATAACATACTTCAAGTCCTTTTAATTCGTGAATTTTCCTTAATTCGTTGTTATCTTCCTTCTTTGTAGGTGATATGGGCCGCTCCCACGGACTTGATCGTCTTCAGGGGTCTTCAATATTTCATCACTCCGGACGGGATTCCGGTTCAGGCAGGCGCCGGGACCGAGGTGATTATGAAGATAGGGACAATCGTCCGCGCGAGTCGTCTCACCGCAAGAAAGCGCACTATCAATCTTCTCAGCCCCGTGATCTTCCTCCTACAACTGAGCCGGATAAAGAGAAGTCTCTGCAGAAGGGTTATCAGTCTGATGCTGCTCGAGAACAACATTCCAGTTCATCGAGTACGAGGCAAGTTCGAGAGCCGCGTAAAAGAACGGAATTCTCTAAGCCTCCTCCTCCTGCTCCTGCCGTGGACCCAACCGTTGCGGAAAAGATGGTCGATCTTAAGGCCAAATTTCCGAAGATTTGTTTTGACGGTTTGAAATTCCTCCCGGCCATCCATCACATCCCTGGGCACGTGAAGCAAAGTGCGATTGCCTGCAACAATGACGTCTATGTTCAACATGACGCATTCGTGCACTTGGTGGAGAAGATCTCAGAAGTATCTGTTGAGCGTCAACACGAGATTGACCGTCTGAATCTGGAGGCTGACAGCGATAAGAAAATCATCAAACTCCAAGACGAAGAACTCGCCTCTTATAAGTTAAAGCTAGAAGCCGCTGAACAAGGCGCAAAAGATACTGCCAAGGCAGTTACTCGCTTAGAGGTGGCTCACAAAAAGGAGCTTGACGAAGCAGTTCAGCGCAGCGGCGCCCTTGCCCTAGAAAAAGACTCTATCCAAAAAGAAAGGGACGCGCTCGCTACTCAAGTCAAAGAGCTGAAAGAACAACTCTCCAAGGAGAAAGAAGACAAAATAGCCGCTTAGGAAGAATCACAGCGGCATTGCGATGAGATTGTTGCTACCCGGCTCCTAAAGGCAAAGCTCGACGGTGAACTTGCCGGGGTCGAGAAAATGAAGGATGAGGCCCGTGAGGAGGGTAAAAGAATGGCTGAGGAGGAGCTTGATTCTCGCCTTGAGGCGGCCGCTGAGACTGGCAGGGAAGAGGTCAAAAGTATGTTTGACCCGTTGATTGCCGAGTACGGAGCCCGCGTCCTTATGCACCGCGACCTAACATTCTTGGGCGACGGCTACCATGAATCCCTGGCTGAGGCATGGGAGACTCTGATAAAGATCAAGAAAGTCGAATCAGGCTCCGAAGAAATCGACGAGGATGCACTGGTGAAGGAGTTCCTGAGGGGGAATGAGCCATCGGATTTATCCGTAGCATTGGCTCTCTATGGCAAAGGCTCTTCCCCTTCGAAAGAGAAGAGCAACGAGGCTGGCCCGTCAGAGGCCGACACTACTACTCCTCACATTGCCGCTCCTTATGCTGCTCAATCGGCTGGTCGGTCGACGCTTGATCCATTCGAGCAACATGCCAGTTATGATCCCGAAGATCCCGGGCTTGGCGTTCATGTGCTGTCACCTATCCTGGAGGGTGAAACCCCGCGCGCCACCGACAGTCAACCTGATCCTGGTAGGAGATTCTTCTTTCTCTAGAAATCGAAGTGATCCCGTCATTTTTTAGCAGTGGTTATTCGTTCTAATGCCCACTTCTTATATTTTTTCACAGGTTGTTCTGACACTGAGCCGACTCCGAGGAGCGATGACGCCAAGGAGGAAGCGGAGAAAACAAGCGACGTTGCTCACGCGGGGGTAACTCCCGGCCCAGACGCTCAAGTGATCGGGGCGCTTGACGATGACAAACTTGATACTTCGTCTCCTGCCGAAGGAAGCGACGAAGTTAAAATCACTGGCGCCTCTGAACATACTTCAGAGATGAGCATGAAGGATCGTCTTGCCGACGAGGAGAAGAGAAAGGTCAAAGTTAAGGTTGAATCTGAAGTCCTGGAACTTACTGACCCGCGGAACAGACCTTTGAAAATCATTCTCCCGGGCAAGTCCAAACCACTAGATGTTCTGTCTCCTACTCCTGACTCCGTCTCTCTAGCAAGCAAAAAGTCCAAGAAGAAACGTGAGGGAGAGGAGTCGTCGGAAACACCAAAGGCAGACAAGAAGAAGAAGTCGAAGAAATGATCGATGCACTTGTTCAACAAGTTTTGCTTAAGTTTGTAACAGTTTCTTTCTTCCATAACTTGTAGTTTGTATAGGCCCGAATTTTGTAGGAGTGATCTTGTATCCCCATTTTGGACTTATCGAATAAAATTTTAGCTTCTTCTTGTTTGAATGATTCTCTTGTCTTTATTTGGTTTGCTGACACTGTGCTCTGGGGACTTGGAGACTTGAGACTGTTCATACTCTAGTTCGCGCTCCGGAGACTTAGAGGACTCCGCTCCGCACTCTGGGGGTTCAGAGATTGGAAATTGTTTATACTCTAGTCCGCACTCTGGGGATTTAGAGTACTCCGCTCCGCACTCTGGGGATTCGGAGATTGGAAATCGTTTATACTCTAGTCCGCGCTCTGGGGACTTAGAGTACTCCGCTCCGCACTCTGGGGATTCGGAGATTGGAAATTGTTTATACTCTAGTCCGCGCTCTGGTGATTTAGAGTACTCCGCTCCGCACTCTGGGGATTCGGAGATTGGAAATCGTTTATACTCTAGTCCGCGCTCTGGGGACTTAGAGTACTCCGCTCCGCACTCTGGGGATTCGGAGATTGGAAATCGTTTATACTCTAGTCCGCGCTCTGGGGACTTAGAGTACTCCGCTCCGCACTCTGGGGATTCGGAGATTGGAAATCGTTTATACTCTAGTCCGCGCTCTGGGGACTTAGAGTACTCCGCTCCGCACTCTGGGGATTCGGAGATTGGAAATCGTTTATACTCTAGTCCGCGCTCTGGGGACTTAGAGTACTCCGCTCCGCACTCTGGGGATTCGGAGATTGGAAATCGTTTATACTCTAGTCCGCGCTCTGGGGACTTAGAGTACTCCGCTCCGCACTCTGGGGATTCGGAGATTGGAAATCGTTTATACTCTAGTCCGCGCTCTGGGGACTTAGAGTACTCCGCTCCGCACTCTGGGGATTCGGAGGTTGGAAATCGTTTATACTCTAGTCCGCGCTCTGGGGACTTAGAGTACTCCGCTCCGCACTCTGGGGATTCGGAGGTTGGAATCGTTCGTATGAGTCTGTACGCCGCACAGAATAATGTAATTTATCATTCAATTAAGAGATACAGAAACTTCATAGAAAATGTGGCTTCAAGCCTTTATTAATGAAAATCAACTAAGTTGCTCGATTACAACTTCAAAAGGAAACTAAATCATTATTGAATGGAAACATGCACAAAACAATAGTGCCTATAACAAGAAAGGGAAACATGCTAAATGTAATAGTGCCGCAAATGTTCACTGTTCCATGCTCGGGGGAGTGTCGCGCCATCAACGGTCGCTAGCTTGAAGGTTCCTTCTCCAAGCTTCCGTTCAATGGCGTATGGACCTTCCCAGCTGGGGTTCATGCGTGATGGTACTGGGAAGACTCGTTTCAGAACGAGATCACCCACATCAAAGATTCTTGGGCGGACTCTGCCATCGTAGTAGCGCTTGACTCGATGTCTGTGCGCCGCCGCCCTTAACTCAGCTTCTTCACGCTTTTCGTCGATGCAGTCCAGTGATTCCAGCAAGAGGTTTTGGTTCGTCTTGGGGTCATAGTATGTCACTCGGTGCGATGGAACTTCAAGTTCCACGGGTATTACGGCTTCAGAGCCGTATGCCAAGGCGAACGGAGTGTGGCCGGTCGCGGACTTGTGGGTAGTCCTATATGCCCATAATGCTGTCGGGAGTTCATCTACCCACTTGCCTCCAACCTTCTCCAGACGCTTCTTTAGTATGGACTTGATTATTTTGTTAACGGCCTCGACTTGTCCGTTAGCTTTTGGGTGTGCAACGGCAGCGAACTTTTTCTCGATGCCATACTTTAAACAGAACTCTTTGAACTCTCTACTTTCGAATTGCGTTCCGTTGTCTGTAATGATGGTGCGTGGAAGACCGAAGCGGCATATAATGTTTCGTACAACGAAGTTAATGACTTTCTTAGAGGTGATAGTGGCCAAAGGTTCTGCCTCAGCCCATTTCGTGAAATAGTCGACTGCAACTATCGTGTATTTCGCACCACCTTTGGATAGAGGCAAAGAGCCGATTATGTCGATTCCCCAGATCGCGAATGGCCAAGGGCTGATCATTTGTGTGAGTTCCGTTGACGGAGCCCTCGGGATTTTTGCATATCTTTGACACTTGTCGCATTTTCTTGCGTAGTCCGCGGCATCCCGGTTTACAGTGGGCCAGTAATACCCATAGCGGAGGATCTTCTTTGCTAGCGTTTGCCCCCCAGTATGGTCGCCGCATTCCCCTTCGTGGACTTCCCTCAAGACTCGCTTTGTTTCATCATGAGCGATGCATCGTAACAATGGGATTGAGAACCCTTTCCGGTACATGGATCCATCCTGCATTACGTACCGCGCAGCCTTTCGAAGGACCTGTCGTCTTTCGCTTCTTCTTTCTGGTAAAGCCCCGGTTGTCAGGTACAGTTTGAATGGGGTTATCCACGAGTCCTTCTCGTTCTCTGTTTCCAACACAAGTTCGATTTTCATCTCGTCTGCACTCGGGGCATGCAAGACTTCCACGGGATACAATCCCATTTGTTGAACATCGTCGGTACTCGCGAACTTAGCCAACAAGTCGGCTTCTTTGTTTTGTTCTCGCGGGATATGTGAAATGTCATAACGCTCAAGATTCGATAGTAGTTCCTGGACCTGAACGAGGTACGGAGCAAGCTTTCGTCCTTTTGCTTGGTAGTCTCCTCGTACTTGGTAAACCACTAACTGCGAGTCACAAAAGATTTCGATTGATTTGATTCCGAGTTCTTTGATAAGCTTCAAGCCAGCGATCAATGCTTCATATTCAGCTTCGTTGTTCGTAGCCGGAAAATCGAGCTTCAGGGCATAACAGATTGATCGGTTTTCCGGAGTTATAAGAACTACGCCCGCGCCAGAGCAACGGTCGTTTGATGCACCGTCAGTGTATAATTTCCATCGAATGGGGGGAATGATGTCGTGATCATCCGGTTTGATGGGTATGGTAAATTCAGTGATGAAGTCTGCTAACGCTTGCCCTCGGATAGCTCTCCGTGGTAAGTACGCGATATCGAATTGGCTCAACTCGATGTTCCATTTTAGCAATCTTCCAGAAGTTTCTGGTCGCTGAAGTACCTGCCTCAGGGGTTGATCGGTATAAACGCCGATTGAATGCGCTTGAAAGTATGGGCGTAGCTTGCGTGATGCAATCACCAAGCAATAAGCCAATTTCTCAATTTTAGGGTAATTCTTCTCTGCCCCCGTTAAACGCTTGCTAACATAATATACCGGCTTCTGGACTCGATCCTCCTCACGGACCAAAGCTGCGCTTATCGCATGAGGGGATATAGCCAAGTAAACGTACAGCATCTCATGGTCAACTGGTTTAGATAGCATCGGTGGGCTCTCCAGATGCCTTACCAGGTTCTGGAAAGCTTCCTCGCAGCTGGACGTCCATTCAAAATTCCTCTTTCCTTTCTTTATTATGTCGAAGAATGGGATGCACTTGTCAGTTGCCTTGGATATAAATCGACTTAGCGCAGCCACTTTTCCGTTCAAGCTCTGTACCTGCTTTACAGTCCTGGGCGCTTGTACGTCTCGAATGGCTTGGATCTTTTCTGGGTTGGCTTCGATTCCCCTAGCGTTGACGATGAATCCTAAAAACTTCCCTGATGCAACGCCGAAAGAACACTTCAGCGGGTTGATCTTCATTCCATAGGACCTGAGTATGTTAAACATTTCAGCTAAGTCTTGAATGTGGTCGTTTGACTGCCGTGACTTCACGAGCATGTCATCCACATAGACTTCCATGGTTTTGCCCAGCTGGTCCTTGAACATTCGATTCACCAGACGTTGGTAAGTTGCTCCAGCATTCTTTAATCCAAAGGGCATCACTACATAGCAATACAGCCCGACATTTGTAACGAAGCTGGTGTGTTCTTGGTCCGGAACATGCATTGGGATTTGGTTGTATCCCGAGTACGCATCCATGAATGACAATAATTCGTGTCCTGCTGTGGAATCGACCAACTGATCGATCCTAGGCAACGGGAAACTGTCCTTAGGGCATGCTTTGTTCAAGTCGGAATAATCTACGCAAGTCCTCCATTTCCCATTTGCCTTTTTTACTAGCACGGGGTTGGAGACCCACTCCGGGTAGAGGGCGTCGCGGACGAACCCATTTGCTTTGAGTTTGTCCACCTCCTCTCCAAGAGCGGCGGATCTCTCTGGATCCATTCCTCTCCTCTTTTGCTTGACTGGGACGTATTTCGGGTCTATGTTCAACATATGACTTGTGATGGCGGGAGAAATCCCACACATATCAGAATGCGTCCAGGCAAAAACATCAAGGTTTGCTCGGAGGAAGTCGCTAAGGTCTTCTGTCATTGCGGGGCCTAACTGTGATCCGATCTTCAGTATTCGCGAAGGGTCGTCACGGCTAACCGAAATGTCAATTGTTAATTCAGCCGGTGCCGCTTTCTCTTCCCTGGGTTTCTCATCGTCGTCTCTCGGATCTATATCTCCGTAGATCCGAGAACTATGCCCGAGCCAGGGCTCGGGCACTACTTGTCAATTATTCGCGTTGAGGATGCGGACAGGATTGTCCGCACCCTTTCCTTTTTCCCTCCGGTGGGCTTCTCGAAGCTCGGCCACATAACAAGAACGACCAGCTGCTTGGTCTCCGTGAACAATGCCTACTCCTTTGTCAGTCGGGAACTTCAAAGTCAAGCACCACGGGGCTAGTGCCGCCCTAAATTCAGCCAGGGCCGGCCGACCCAAGAAAACATTATATGGAGAGTCCACATCCAACACCACAAAGGGTAGAATTCGTACCCTCCGACGCTCGCCTTGTCCCAGTTCAACTGGTAACTCGACATATCCTACTGCATCAGTCGCAGCGCCGTTAAAACCGTGGATACGAGCCTTGGATGGTTTCAAGTCTTTTGTCTCTAGCTTCATCTGATCATATGCCTTCTTGAAGATGATGTTGACTGAACTTCCACAATCAATCAAAATTCTTTTTACATATGCTGGTCCGATTGTTGCAGATATGACCATGGGATCGATGGTCGGAGCCTCTATCTGATCAGCGTCTCTGTTTCTGAACACAATATCGTCTGTCATCACGCGCTGCTGCTTAGCAGGGGCCCCGTCCTCTACGTTCGAACAGCACTCGAAATCCGCATGCTTCAAGGAGCTCGCATATCGTTCCATCTCTTGCCAGTTCTTATCTGCGGGATGAGGTCCGCCGATAATTGTATTTATAACCAGTCTTCCAACAGTCCGGGCAGGTTCCTCTGGATGACGTGGAGCCGGTGCACGACCTGGGTCGGACGTTCCCTGTCCTCCTTCCTGCGGATCCTTCACAAATTCTTGCAACTTCTTTTGTCTGATCAATTTCTCGATAGCGTCATGCAGGTGTCTGCATTCTTCCGTGTTGTGTCCATAGGTTTCATGGAAGCGGCAATATTTCCCAGTCCGTTTCTGTTCTTCAGTTGATTCTTTCGGACGTGGTTTTCTGTACTGAAAAGTATTGCATGTGGATAGGTAAATGTTCTCAAGTGGGGCGTTTAGCGGAGTGTACTCGCTGTAGCTTGGAATTCTCGACTTCCACTTTCCCGCTTCTTTCCTCTTTCCTTGACTCCTTCCTCCGGAGTCTTTGGGCTGCACAGGCTTATTCTGGACGTTGACTTGGACCTTTCCTGAATTGTCTCCAGATTGCTTCACAGCAATGTTGCTCTTAATTGACTCTTGGGCAGGTCCCGGTGCCTTGTCTCGTCGTACCCACCTAGCTTCCTCTCTTCTGATGAACTGGTGCGCCTTGGAGTAGAAACGCTCTAGCGTAGTCGGAGGTTTTCCTGCCAGCCAATCTCCGAATTCAGAATCCGGATCTACACCTCTCATCACAGCCATTAGAATTGCATGGTCGTTGGGATTACTGACTTCAGTTGCCGCAACGTGGAATCTTTGTAAGTACTCCTTCAGCGACTCTCCGGGATTTTGGATTACACTCGACAGAGACATCACGTCCTTCGGGCGTGTAGTGTGTATCCTGAACTGCTCAATAAACTTCTTTGCCAACTCCTCGAAATTTGATACGGATCGCGGAGGAAGTCGGGTGAACCACATAGTAGCGATCCCAGATAGAGTAATCGGAAAGCACCTACACTTGGTGGCATCATTTGCTCTGGCTGAATCCATCATCCATTCATACCTCATTACATGTTGTCTGGGGTCAGTCTTTCCTTCGTATGCAGGAATGGTTGGCATGCTAAACTTCTTGGGGTAGGACGCTTGCAGCACAACATCCGTGAACGGAGTATGACTTCTTGACACTCCCCAATCGTCATTTGATAAGCCCTGATTTTCTTTCATCAGTTGCCTGATCATGGCTGTCAGATCGGGTGTCTGTATGGAAGCTGGGAGGTTGGAGTCAGTTCTACGTGCCTGTCCATGCTGATGCCTCCTTTCCTGGCGATCTGCCAATCGTGCGTCATGAGGTTCAACATTGTTAACATCTTGATGATCTGGAGCTCCCTCCTCCACCTGTACTCCGGTTCGGAAGTTTCCAGTTCTCGCTTGGTCGCGGTCTCCTGCTGTTCGAACAGCAGCATCTGCCCTTGCAGTTTCAGTCTTACGGCGTCTGCGCCTGGGTGGCTCATCAGAAGAAGTTGAGCTGTCAGAAGAGGAATAAGCAGCTGGATTGCCCCCAGCATTCTGTTGCTGCTGTTGAGTGAATTGTGCCATCAGGTTGGCATTAGCTTGCATCTGTTCTCCCAGTTGTCTCCTGCTTTCCCTAAGTTCTCTCATCAAGTCATTGAACTCCACTCTGGTGACAACTGGAGTCTGTTCTTGAGCGGCAATCCCTGCACTCGGGATTGCTGGTTGATTGCTAGGTCCAGCTTGTTGCACGCTAGCAGTCTCTCGGGCATCCGCATTAAGAGAAGCTGACCTGGTACGTGGTCTTGCCATTGTAGAGTTATGGGTATGAACTCTGAGTAGGATCAGCGGATGTTCTATCAGTAAGTCGGATCTTCTTTGGGGGATTTGCTCAATCCAGTAGCTTCAAAGCAGATCCTTGAGGTCTGAGAATTCAATTCTCAGTGAAAGCACCAAAGTGTTAGCACCAAAATTGGTCACTAACCTCGTTCAGAAAGATTGTGTAGAGATATAAGTGATGAAAGAAAATTAAACAGAGAAGACAATCCTAATTCAAGTGCAGAAAGTAAGAACACCAAATTTATAGTGGTTCGGCGTAGTTGCCTACGTCCACTTTGCTCAATTTTATTGATTTCCTTTATGGTTGATTACAAATACAATTCATGAATCAAATGTTTGAATGAAGGTGTTTAAGTAGAGAAGATGAGTCTTGAAAATGGCAGAGTCTCCCCGTATTTTCTCTCCAAAAAGGATCCCTTTCACTGTGACCCTGCCCCTCTATTTATAGGCAAAGATGGGCTGGACTTCCCAAGTGGGCTGATTGCCGAACGTTCCAGCCCGAGTACAGTGGTCGTCGTATGCCGAGCAAGGTCCGCCGAACGATCTCCGCCGAACCATTCCTTCTATGCCGAACGGTGTGCTGGTTAGTTGTGTTGAATGTCTCCTGGATGACGAGTATTACGCCGAACACCATGGGATGCCGAGTACTCTTGTATGCCGAGCAGCCTTGATGCCGAACAGCCTTGTATGCCGAGCAGTCTTGATGCCGAGTACTCTGGTATGCCGAGCGACCTTGTATGCCGAGCATTCTGGATGCCGAACAGCCTTGATGCCGAGTACTCTGGTATGCCGAGCGACCTTGTATGCCGAGCGGTCTTGATGCCGAGTACTCTGGTACGCCGAGCAGTCCTGGTGCCGAGCACTTATGGGATGCCGAACACTAGTTGACGCTGAGCATAGGTTGTTGCCGAGTGCCAGTTGATGCCGAACACTACTTGGTGCCGAGTACCCTTGTTGCCGAGTACTACGCCGAGTAGTCTCGATGCCGAACACTGCTGAGTATTATGCCGAACACTCCTGGACACCGGACACTAAGGACGCCGAGTACCACGCCGAGTACTCATGGATGATGGTTGCTTCGCCGAACATTCCTGGATGCCGGACACTCTCTGATGCCGAGCACTAGTTGCCTGGTCAAATCCCCAGGAAACACCTAGTTCAAGACAATTCAAGGCAATAAGGATCCTATGATTTGAGTGACCTACAACAGTAGATACAATCTATCGACAATTAAAGTAGCTTCTTTGGTGTCTATAATTCATTAAAGATTCATAGGTAGTTATTCATCCATAGACCGATATATTAAAGGAACATTTCAAAATAAAACTCCAAATATGCCATGCACATAAGCATTGAAATATAAGATTAAGATTTTCGCTTAGGACTGGACAAATTTTAGACCAAATTAATGTGAAATTTGTACTTTAATTAGTGATAGAGAGCAAGAAAATCAAGTGCATGCGAAAGCGAAGCTGATTCACTTAATATCACACAAGAAATGCCTTTTCGCTATTATTTATCTATTGTATGACATGCAAACCTATAAAGTCATAATTACAATTACTCCATACATAACAATTTAATCTAAAATAATATAACATGCTTAAATCTTTTATTTACATCATAAAATCGAGTTTACTATTGGATAAAAGAGATTGTGTCAAGACAAAATTGGATAAAACTACCTATTTAATCCAGCGTAATGATGAAACTTAATCAATAAATTTTGCATTGTTCGTTACATAATTTAAATACACTGAAGCCAAACAAAAGAACATTATCCTAGATCAATAATTTTCCTAATGACTAAAATATCATTACCAAAGATAGATATACACTTGTTGCAAGTTGATTTTGCATTCCATTAACGCTAATCTCAAATTTTGTAATACTGTGTGAATAACAGTAACACCATCCTTTATTGTATAAGTAGAAAAATAATGCACAATTATAATAAGAGACTTTTATATCTAAATATGATAGTTCATATGCTTTCTTCTTGCTTTCAGGATATTCAATTCTAATAATATCAAATTAAATATTATAAATTACATTTATTTCTCTCTAGTATGTATAATTTACTCATCTCTTTTATTAATGCATTCAAATTAACTTTAATGTCATACATAATACAACTTTTGCATCTCTATATTAATAACCAACATAAATAATATCGCACAAAATTTTAAGGATGCACGTTCATATACTTAAGGATGAAAAAAGTATGAAGCTAGTCAACCAATAGATCCGTATAAAAGGTAAATTTTGAAAACACACGGTGGTTTTTGTTTATTTTATTACCATGAGGTTTTTATGGTTTTAAACAATTTATGATTTGGTATGTTATTTTCATTTCAATATTATTCCCATTATTGCATCAAAATATTCTAATGTCATGGTTCTTAACCATTATACATTACTAGATAACCAAAAAAATGTATAAAATAAAAGTATAAATTATCAAAGAATAAAAACTCAAATACCTGAAAGAATCATTTATCACCTAGCAAAAGTAATAATAATCTAAAGATGCATACTAAAGCCTATTTCTGAATAGCTAAGTGATGCACCAATCGGTATCAACTACTTATTTTAAAGGTCAATGGTTCCTATAAAAATATTCATTTTAATATTTCAATTTAAACATTTTATTGGCGACTTCACATACTAAGAATCTAGCAACAATAATTTACTGAAATCAAACATAAAACCTGGTTACATCATAGTTATGCTTATTTAGTACATCATTCCATATTGATACACCTAGTTATTGCTACCACATTCACACCAAGATGGTAATTTCTGCGTCTTAGTTTTAAAGTCACTAAATTCATATTTTCTTGCACCCAAATTTTTTCTGACAAAAAGACAGCATATATATAAATGATTAAAAAGATAACATCCTAAAAAATACACAATAAAGATTGCCACACTCAAGTTGCAATTACCATACCTATGATAAAGCTTGAAAATGCATAACAAACAGTATTGAAGTTCAACCTTTTAGCTCCAAGTTTTATATTTACAAATGCATGCTCTTGATCGAGGAATACCAATAGATTGCAGTATTATTTTCCAAGTTATAATTAAAACCTCCTCCTCCAAAGATTGTGATTTAAATCAACTAAAGCAAAATTCAAAGAATACTTAAACACCTTACGCTCACTTTTTCACTGTTAGCATCAAAAAAGAAAAGGGAAGAAGAAATCAAAAGGCTCAAAAGTAACCTAAATCAAATTAAACAAAAAACCAAAGAATACCTAAAATTTCCGAGGCTTACGGATCTGAAGAGGAAGGCGTTCGTTGGTTGTAGTCAAAATAATCGCATAATTATGGCCATTAGTTTCTCTATCAGAAATCCTAAACCTCGGTCGATATCCAATTCTAATTTTCACAGCCCTAGCATGGGAATCGAACAAAATATTATTAGTGGTTTCGTGTTGGTTTCGGTGAGAGTGAAATTTGAAGAATCGTCGGCAAGTGTGGGGCTTCAGTGCCGTGAGTAGATTGTAAGGAAGAAGGAATGTATAGGAAGAGGAAACTAAAGGCATACCCCAAAGACATGGATAGTGATGATAATAAAATGATCTCAAGAGGCAACCAAAAGCGGGAGATGGAAAGCTATCTAGGGTTAGGAGGATAAGGAATGATGGAGAGCCGGGAACGAAATAGAGAAAAATATAATGCGCGACCTTTCGTTTCACAAAATATGAAGGGGGATTCTACGTTCTTGATCCAACTCACTAATAATATAATACGGAGACTGTTCAGTTGCCAAATTTCAAGGGGGGCTGTGTGAGCTTGAAATTTAACTCACTAATAATAATATAGTATAGATTAATTTTTGTTAACTATTAATTATTAAAGTCTTATTATATTTGTTTGAATACCATTTGTATTTAATAAAATGTGTAAATAAACGTTATAAACGCACGTACCTATATACAGTATTGGTAGAGTATTTAAATCGGATTTAAATGGATTAAATAATAAACGGGTTTGGACACTATTTTAAGGCTCATTCCCTCTTTGATATGGTCAGCTAAAATAGAGGAGAGGAGGATTTTTCAATTTTGAAATGAAGAGGCAAAGAAGAAATTAAAGAAAGAAAAAGATACCCTGTACCTTATCTTTAATAATCTTTATTGCCTTAATTATGTCATTCTTTTATTTAGTCTTTTTCCTTCTCCTCCAAAACCAAGTTTTGGTCGAAATTTTTCAGTGGAAATAGGGAAAATTTTCCGAAATAAAAAAATCAAATCAAATCAAAACAAAAAAGGTGGTTTACCTCTTGATCTGCGCTATGTGCGAAAATTGATTTATGAATCTAGGAGTTTTGATTCATTGTTTAAGGTATGACTTATAGGCAACATCCTAAGATGATTCTCTAATTTATTTATTTATATGTTTTGTTATTCATATGTTTGGATTTTTATGATTCATTATGTGTTTAGTTGACTAGCTTGTAACATGTGAATTAAAACCCCTTTATCTCAATTAAATATTTGTTTATTTTACAAATTCAATTAGGCTCTACATATTTTCTTAATTCCCTTATAATATATGTTCATCTCAATTAATATCTTTTGATTCCATGTCACCTTTTTTATTTATTGTTATTCTACGTATCACTTCGATCTACTTGTTCTTATCACGAATTTGCATATGCCTAACTTATCCAAATTCTTTTCTTTTGTATTGATAATATTTCTTTATAGTCTCGACTTTACGAATGGACTTTTGTGCAAATTTTAAATCTTCTGTTTTGTTTGTAGTGAATTTTTTTTCATTTGAGCGGAAGTGAATTATTTGATCAAGATCTAGTATTGCCTATTTAGATACCAATGGAACTTAAAAAAAATCTATTATGCAGTCTCACAGAAACAATAGCAGAAATAAGAGACACAGAAGATTTAACGTGGTTCGGATATGAATATCCTACGTCCACGGAGACCCAACAACTTCTTTTATTTCATTGAATAAAATATTACAAAAGAGAGGGAAGAATAATGGTGGATGCCTCACACACTCACTTGCACACATATGAAGATGAACTTCCTTCATTTAAATAGACTTAATTAAGGAGTTGCTTAGAGATTAAGAAAATTAATTTACAGATTATGTTTGAAACCTTTCCGAATATCCATGATTTGATTTCTATGTAAATGGATAATGGTAATCTTGGTTTCCATAATTTTCCTTGTTTGAATCAATCTCCATCAGCAATCTTTTCTTTCTTCATATTACAAATTCTTTAACTAATTAATTGGTTGACTAATTAACAAAATATCCTTCCATATATTAGCCAAATTAATTGATTTGAGTGAATCAATTAATCAATTTCTTTCCTCTTTAACAAATATTTGAATCATCCAAATTTAACACTCCACCTTGATTCAAATATAACAATCTCTCTTCATCACCTTATCATCAAGCAATTAACATAGAAGTTGTTGGGTCTAGCGCCCATGGCGCTCAAGTAACAGGAATCAAACTGATCAAGTTTGAGCAATGCTCAAACTTGTCCTTTGGAAGTGACTTTGTCATCGTATCTGAAGGATTATCCGAAGTACTCACTTTCAACAGTTTGATCTTGCTTCGTTCTTCCTCAAGCATAAGAAAGAAACCTCTAACATCAACGTGCTTCGTTCGTGAACTATAAGCTTGATTCTTTACAAGATGAATCACACTCTGACTGTCTGAAAATATCTCTACAGTCCGCTGCACCATTGAAAGATCATCCAACAACTAAAGTAAGTATATTCCTTCCTTTGTTGCTTCCACAATCGATATCAACTCTGCTTCGATAGTCGATAAAGCTACGATAGATTGCAGCTTTGATCTCCTTGAAATCGAGCTTATGCCAAGTGTAAAAACATAGCCCGACACTGACTTCCTAGCATCTCTATCCCCAGCATAATCAGAATCACAGTATCCTCTAAGAAAGATGTCACCATCCACTCCACCATAACAAGCCCACCGAAGAAGTGCCTCGAAGATATCTAAGAATCCACTTCACGGCTTACCAATGCTCTATGCCTGGGTTAGACATATATCGACTCACAACACCCACTGCATGGGCCAAATCTGGCCTTGTGCACACCATCGCATACATAAGACTACCAACAGCACTAGAATAAGGTATATCGGCCATATACCTTTTGTCTTCTTCCGATGAGGGAGATGAGTCTTTTTACAATTTAAAATGAGAGCCTAACAGAGTGCCAACCGGTTTGGCTTTCTCCATTCCAAATCGAGCGAGGACCTTCTCGATATACTGCGCTTGAGTGAGCCTTAACTATCTTCGCTTCCTATCCCCGCTTATCTCCATACCCAATATTCTTTGTGCCTTTCTCAAATCCTTCATGTCAAACTCTCTACTGAGCTCCACTTTCAACTCCTTAATTCTGACCATACTCCGAGATGCAATCAGCATATCATCAACATATAACAATAAATAAATCATCTCACCATCACATCTCCTTAAATAAACACACTGGTCTTTGAAACTTCTGGAGTATCCCTATGAAAGCATAAACTTATCAAACCTCTTATACCATAGTCTAGGAGACTGCTTCAGTCCATATAGAGATTTGTTAAGTTTGCAAACATAGTCTGGTCTGCTACTATCAATGAACCCTTCTGGCTGCTTTAAATAATTCTCCTCATCCAGATCACCATGCAAGAATGCAGTTTTGACATCTAGTCGCTCTAATTCCATATCATAATGAGCAACTAATGCCAAAAGAATACGAATAGAAGTATGCCTAACTACTGGAGCAAAGATATCATGATACTCTACTCCCTTCTTCTGAACATACCCCTTTGCGACTAATCTTGCCTTGTATCTAAGATTACCATTTTCACCGTCTTTCACTCTATAGATCCACTTGCATCCAATAGCTCTCTTGTTGGTGGGAAGAGGCACCAAATCTCAAGTATGATTTCTCTGCAATGATTCAATCTCCTCCTCCATAGCAACTAACCAACTGGAACTGTTAACTGATGCGATAACTTCTCTATAATTACAGGGCTCATCATGGACAACATTCAAAGCATATGTTGCCATATCATCAAAGTTAATGTCTTCGATGCTCAATCCAACAAACTCATCAAGCCACTTAGGCTTTCTTCTTTGTCTGACAGACCTAGGTTCTGATTGAGCTCCACCTTGAGTTTGATTCTCTGTGCCAACATCGATATTATCCTCATCAACCATGGTGTCATCGGAAACACCATCTGAACGTCTATAGAAAGAATCAACAGATGACTTGCTTTGTGCTTGGTATTCTTCACATGTCCTCTCATTGTCATCCGATGAGGAAGGCTCCACCTTCAACATAGCATTCTCATCAAAAGTCACATGCCTACTCATAACGATCTTCTTGCTAATAGGACACCACAACCTATATTCCTTCGCTCCTCTCCTATAACCTAGAAAGATACACTTGCGAGCTCTAGGTTCCAGCTTCCCTTTACTCTCATGCACATAAGCTGGGCAACCAAACACTCTGAGAAATGAATAGCTAACAGGCTCTCCTTTCCATACTTCTTCAGGGATTTTCATATCTATGGCAGTAGAAGGTGTGCGGTTGATGAGGAAAGCAGCCATAGATAAAGCTTCAGCCCAAAATCCCTTCTTCAATTTAGCAGTCAGTCTGAGGCATCTTGTTCTCTCCAATAATGTCTGATTCATCCTTTCTGCAACTCCATTAGACTGGGGATCTCCTAGTGTAGTGTAATGCCTCTTAATGCCTTCAGACTCACAATAATCGATGAATTCCTGTGATACAAATTCACCGCCATTATCTGGACGGAGAACTTTCAATTTCTTCCCTGACTGCTTCTTAACCATAGATTTCCACTTTCAAAACCTGGCAAAGGTTTCACTCTTTGACTGAAGAAAGTATACCCATACTTTACGAGAGAAATCATCTATAAATGAAATGAAATGCCTGGATCCACCTAAAGACTGACAATGGGAGGGACCCCAAACATCTGTATGAACATACTCCAGGACAACTTTTGCGTTATGCTCTCCTATACCAAAAGAAATCTTCGTCTGCTTTCCAAGAACACACTCTTCACAAAAACCAAGTTTTGAATGATGAACTCCATCAATCAATCCTCGTTTTCTCAACTCATCCATGCTGTGCTCACCGATGTGACCCATCCGTAAGTGCCATAATTTGGAAGAATCCGAATCAACAGATGTAACAGAAGCTGATTCACCAATTACAGTAGTTCCCTTTTATAGATAAAGATTTCCTGCCCTCACACCTCTCATAACAATCATGGAACCCTTTGATATCTTCATTTTCTCTCCTTCCACTACAACCTTCAAGCCAAGTCTACTCAATGCCCCAACAGAAATCAAGCTCCTCCTTAAATCAGGTACATGTCTAACATCGATGATCGTATGAATAAACACCATCAAACATCCTAATCATCACGCTACCAACACCAACCATACGGCAAGAAGCATCATTACCCATCAGAACTTCTCCTCCATTAATTTCACGGTAAGTGGAAAAGCAGTTCCTATCAGGTGTCATATGATAGGATGCGCCAGAATCAATCATCCATAAGTTGCTCTTCCCAGAAAAGCCAGAAGCTGTAAATACATCGGTGTCACTTTCTGTATATGATTTCTCTGCTGTAGAAGCTGAGGCTTGCTTTGGATCTTTTCTTCTATCTTCAAGCTTGGGACATTGTGCTATGAAGTGCCCTAGTTTCTTACAATAATGACAAGTCAAATTCTTAGGCCCCCTAGACTGAGACCGTGAAGAATTCCGTCCTCCACCTTTCTTTGACCTGCTTTGGCCTCTACCTCTCTGAACAGATAAGCCTTCGGTATCACTATCCAAGCTAGTGCTCGCCAATCTACCTCTTAATACTTCATTATGAAGACCATCCTTTACATCAGACAGGCTAATTTTACTGCGGCCATAAATCATGGAATTAACAAAAGCAGTATACTCCTTAGGCAAGGAACATAAGAGGATCACAGCTTGAGCCTCATCGGTAATATCAACTTCCGCTGCCTTCAGGTTCATAATCAAAGTCGTCAAAGCATCTACATGCTCCATGAGATCAGCTCCAGGCTTCATCTTGAACGAATAGAGTTGTTGCTGAAGAATAATCCGATTAGTGAGAGACTTGTCTTGATATGCATCTGATAATGCATCCCATAGTTCCTTCACCGTCTTCTTCTGAGAGAATTCTCTAAGAACTTCATCTAAAAGACTCAACTGAATTGTTGTGAGAGCTTCATCTTCCATCTCTTCCAAATCATTTGCATCAATACCTTTAAATTTCTCAGGCGCAGAAACAACCATATAAGTCTTCTCCTTCTTTAATACAGCCTCCATCTTCATCTTCCAAGTACCAAAATCTCCCTTTCCATCAAAACGTGTTACTCCATAATTGACACCATATCTACCAATAGACTTACTAGAAATAGCCATTAATATCCAAACAGGAACAATAACACTAGCTCTTATACCAAACTATAGTGAAATTTGTTTTAATTTGAGCGGAAGCGAATTATTTGATCAGGATCTAGTATTGCCTATTTAGATACCAATGGAACTTAAAAAAATCAATTATTGTAATGCCCCACCTGTATGCTCATAATAACAAAGAGTATCAAAAGAAATACTGTCTATTATTATGAAGAATAAGGCTGGATAGGAGCGACCATCCGTAGTTGGCCTTACACTAATATTGGTTATCTCGATAGGAGTGGTATATACTTTTTATTTTTCACCTCTTATTTGTTTACTCCCATCGACATACCCAATTCTAGTACAAAACGAACTACGACGGTTCATAATAGTTTAGGACAATGAATATAATGATAACACAGATAATATAAATGCGGAACACAGATTAAACAAAAAGTCTCATATATATAACTGATGTCAGTTACAATACAGTTGACACAATACATATGATACAACTACAACTGTCGACTCAAGAAGTTATATATACAAGTACATTATCGACTAATATACATGAATACATTTCAACTTAAAACAGACACACTGACTACCACAAAAAGACGCAGACCACTTCAAATGATATGAAAAGTCTTCAAAGCTCAACAGCAACTCAAAGCAGGGAATCTACAACCTAAAATAACTCGGGTCTGACCCGAGTATTAAATTCAAAAGAAAATAATACACGGGTCAGTCTAATTCGAACTCGGTTATTAATGCACGGTGGCAATAATAATCAAATATAAAATAGACGACAGTCACATAAATCTCGTATATCCGATTCCTCGATAAGAGGATCAGATAACGGCAGATATAACACTAAACAGTGTTAGACAACAAATCAGCAGATTTAAATCATCAACAAAGATAGTGAAAAGAATATCAATGGAGATAATCTTAAAAACATCAGAATTGCCTTACGAAAATTAACAGCAACAAAATAGTCAATATGAAACATCAACTCTGTAGGGTTGCAGTATACGCACGCGTATATTGCCTCGCCACTACATTCTGAAATACACAAAAGATCATCGAACCCAAAATCAATTAAAGATTCAAATCTCAATGCCACGGCCTCAAATGTCAAAGCAGACAGACACGGACAATGTGCACGTATGTACACATTGAAAATTCACAACCGATCCCAAGGTCAAACCCAAAATACTGGGTTCAACACAAGGGAATTCGAAACAAATCCAATTGCATCTATGCAATGCAAACGAACAAGGATAAATTGCAACCAAATGAAACTACAGCCACCACCTAAATACAAGGGTAGAACTGTAACAAAAGAAAGCAAGAAACAACTGCGCAATAAAACTGCAGTTGAAACAAGCGACGTTCAGCATACATATGAATCAATTTCATATGTACAACAAAACACCAAGGACATGCAACAGCAATAAAACAACACTGATACACATGATCAGATACCAGACTACAAGCAACTGTAAACATGACAAACACTACAAGTCAGAGTGCACAGGGAAACACAAGGAACCAAATGATCAAGTGCAACTGGAAACAACAAGAGTGCAAGCTACAACTTCAAGTAAAACCAATACACCACGAAATAGCAAACTGCTTCAAATTATATAAGTTAAAAACTGCAAGTCCAAATCAACACAAAAACTCTCAATTCAAAATGACATGATCATCACAGACCAGTGCCAACAGACACAATGGAACAACAAGTGCAACTTGAATATAAATGCCAACAATGACCAGACTCAAGTAAAGTGTATCCAGTCAGAAGCCATGTCAATTAAAGTCGTAGAAAAGTCAGACCTGCCTGGGTTTACTTAAAGCCGTGAATGAACAGATTCAAAACCAAGAAACAACATCAAGTATGCTCGAGTCTAAGTGCAACGGTATGGAAGTAGTGTGACAACCAGTCACATATATACATACACTAATGCATATATATATAAAGCAATGCCACAATATGCTACAGAGGTAATCGAAGCAGCAGTTTCAGAACAAGACAATGCCCAAACCAAAATAGTTCAAATGTCGAAGTCAACCAAACAAGTTCGAATAAATCAAAAGCCGAGACAGTGATCAAAATTAAAGGCAAGGCAAATCGAACAGTAAGGACAAGTTCAAAAATCATGGGACAGTAGGCAGGTTCAAAATCAAATCAGAGTTGTGGTAACCAATGTCGCCAACGAAACACTATATGCATAAGTGTTCAAGGCAACATGGAATAATGACCAAGCAGCAACCATTTGAAAACTAGACAAATGAACTCAAGAAATAAGTTCACCATGAAACAGCAAGTAAGAAACAAGAATACACAATGAACTCAAAGAATCCAAACCGACATCAGAAATATTGCAAAGGCTATAATAAAATTCATGAAACTACATAGCATCATGCATGCTATAGGTCTGAAGACCAACCAAACTAGTGAAACAAACACAAATCAGACCATACAAAACTGGACAGTACCATCTAACCCAAAGGAAAATCAAGCAACAGTCAACCGGCCAGAGTGTACAGGAATACAACTACAGGTACAAGACCATGCAATGTACATGAATACAACTGAAATGCAATCAGTTCAAAGTTAAAGTGAATGGCAACACGTGATGCATCAGTGATACAACGCGATATGTAGGCAAAGGTTTCAGTGTAAACTGCAGATGCAAATGCTCAACACAAAGAACAGGCTATGCAACATAAATAAAATTCAAAACCATATGCAGTAAAAACAGAGGCAATACTTATGTCACACTAGATTCATAACAACCAACCATGCGACAGTTTCAAATAATGTCGAGGTCAACGAATCAAAACGAGTTCAAAATCATAAAACAACAGTCTCAAGTCAAGGCATAAAATTGTACAACTGCTAAAGTCAGAGAAACCATCTAAGTATTCAAACAAAATAGAATGGCCAAAGTAAATTAAGACGAACCCAAACGTTCGTATACAAATGAAAACCCAAGGATTCAAAGCAGTGAAAATCACAACTCATAGATATATGTGCTTGAATTAGATGTGAGTAATATAACTTACTCACCTTATACTGACGAGCACGAAATTTACGAGTCGAGCGAAGCCCAGAACGAACTCAATTAGACGGCCGAGTCACCATCGATCCCTCCATAGTCGACGCCGTGGCCAAACGAGGAATCGAGCAAAGTTGAAATTGAAGCCCTAACTTTTGCAGTGGGACGAAGAAGAGAACGAGCGTCCCATTTATTTATCTTCTCGTTTTGATTAGGGTTTCGACAGTGAATTGGGGGAGAGGGGCGAACGAAAAATGAGAGCCGCCACCATCTTTCTTTTCGTTCGATTTCTTTTGGACTAGGGTTATGAATCAATCAAAATGAGAAAAGGGGAATTGGTTTTTGAATCAACTAAAGAGAACGGCCTCTGATCATTGCAAATGTGGGCTAGATTCCAAATATAAAGCCCACTTCTATCATTTAACACATTGCTTAAAAGAATTCCAAATCGATTAAATTTCCAATATCAATCTGTTGGCAATTATAATCGTCTAACAACGATATCTAATATTTACAAAATCTCGGGTTGTTACAATTATGCAGTCTCATAGAAACAATAGCAGAAATAAGAGACATAGAAGATTTAATGTGGTTCGGATATGAATATCCTACGTCCATGGAGACCCAACAACTTCTTTTATTTCATTGAAGAAAAGATTACAAAAGAGAGGGAAGAATAATGGTGGATGCCTCACACACTCACTTGCACACATATGAAGATAAACTTCCTTCATTTAAATAGACTTAATGAAGGAGTTTCTTAGAGATTAAGAAGGTTCCTTGCCAGCCCTGTGAGATAGAAAAAATAATGCAAGACAAATTGCTTTGGATTGATGAGAGTGAAAAAAACCATTGGTAAGAGGTTGAGATGGCAGGGCTAGGAAGATTAGGAGTTAGGACCGGCTATAAGGGTTGGAGTCACGCCCGAAGTGTTCGTGTGATCGCCATTGTTCCTTTTAGTGGTGCTATTTTATTTCACCATTGTGTCACTCCTGCTCTTCAAGATGGTGTTGCTTGTCTTCAGCGTCTCTATGCGCTTGTACTTTTCTTCTCCTTATGTTAGAGTCTGTCTCCTTGTATGATCTTGGGCGTTGGTAGTAAGTCTTGGGAGTTAGAGAGCAATGCTAGTCTACGCCTATATGGAGATGGCTCAAGCGTGGTATGTCCATTGTACCTGAAAAGAAGAAGGGATACATAACAATTGATATGCTGGATTAAAAACAAGTGCTAAATATTTGCGCCTATAATCCTAGAAGTGTGTGAAGTGGTGATGGTTCCTTAAGTAACCTACGAACCATGTTCAAAGTGTCCTAGAGATGGAGTTTTATTACCTCCAGTAGCCACAAGGATATCCCTTGAAGGGAAGCCAAATAGTGGGGACTAATGTTTAGACTATATCCGAAGTTAATCCCCAGAAACCAAAAGCAGAAAGGTTCCCAAGGTTGCCTTGGGAGCCAAAGTTGTTATCGGGGGAGCCTACAGAAGGAGTTGATTCTTTGATTGGTTCAAGGCTTGGTCTGGGTGCAAGCTGTGAAGGCTTGATGACCAACCATCCCAGTCGAGGAGGTGCTGTGACTATGATGCGCTTAAGAGACGTCTCTCCGTACGACTCGTCCCCGCCGATATCATAATCTTCATCATCACCATCTTCGTCTTCCCCTTCCTTTCTTTGTTCGTCTCCTTCTTAGACTATATTTTCTTCTTCTCTTCTTTCTTCCTCTCCTATATTTACCTCTCCTTCCTGGCCTTCTTTGTCCCATTGATCTTCGTCGTCAGAGTCGTGGGATGGAGCAGAAGGACCGATGAGGTTGATTTCTTTTAGTGGGAAGTCTATTAGGAACAGCACTCCTACTATTGTATAGAATATGATAATGGAACATTCGTGCGCTCATGAGACGATAAGAAGTTATATAAAAACCCGAATCAATCTCCTTCAAGAACGTTAAGATATGGGCATGAGCATTAGAGATGTCTTATTCGGGGAAATCTATGAAGGATATAAAGAGAATGTTAGGTGCTTAGGTGAAGAAAACCCTAGTATGGAGGAGACACCGGATAAGAGGACTTATGGCCAAACAACCAGAAGCGATCGAAGCCTTTGGGATAGCTAAGAAGAAATATTTGTCGTTAAAACAAATGTGTTTGCTAGGAAGCCCCTCGATAATTGTACAGCGATTGTACGCTTTAATAATCAATAAGAAAGGTGTTTCCTTTCTCTTTTTAAAGCTTAAAAGTCAAGTGAGCTCTATAAATGTTGGAAGACTAACTAGTTGCATCACGAAAAGAATGTAAAGAGAGCTGAGTAGGGCACAACATTTGGGATGCACTTGGGTAGGAGTCTGTAACGTCCCCCATCTTAAGGCCTAAAACTAAATGCTATAGATGTTGCAGTCATCTATAGTATTAATTTCCAGTAAAAAAATATGGACATGTTAATGGTATGCATAATATTAGGAGCACAAGAATATGAAATAATTTTAAATACAATTTCCAAAGCAAACTTTCAAATTTCATTTCAAAGATAATATTTCATATTCGTTACATAATCCAAAACATTGCCCAAGTATAAATAAAATATAATTATTACAAAATACTCCAAGAGCGACATATAAAGATGCCCCCTTGGTTGATCAGAGTAACTAAATAGACAGATATATCTACTATCGATACATACATACAACAACGGACATAACACATCGGATAATTGTGATAGATAGACTCTTACATAGTTAGCTTTGCCTCCTGCACGTCTCTGGAAGTTATTATTCGCCAAAACGTACTTAACCTATAAATCCTTACTCTCGACCTACTCAAACCAAATTTTGAGCATCCGAGAGTTTAAAGGGAAAATATAAACTTCGAGTCAGACAAAAAGCCTAGCGTGAATATAATATGCCATCTCAGTTTATAGATATCTAGAGAGACCACGTTGCTGAGCAGAACGGGTTTTCCCCTCACTGGTATCCCTTCGTAAAATATATCTTTTGCATAATAAACTCTTTCAACTACAATGGTTAAAAATGACAATAGAAATAATAAAGTGCATGCATGAAACATGGGTAATCATGACCAATCTATCACATCAGTGGACTATCCATCCTAATGTTTAGTTTTTCATATGGTAACTACCAACCTATATGGCTGACTCTGGCCTACCAGATATATCAAATTCTCTAATTGGCTGTTAGAAGACAACTGGACGGTCTGTTTGAAACTTACTATTCCTAGGGTCACTCAAATCCTAATGATTTTGCGAGCTCACCAATAACCTATCTCATCTTTTTCTATTCCTTTCTGTGTGTACACCTACTTTTTGTCTTATCCGTGACAAAGCTCTACGCTGAAATTTTGGACTTATATCGGCTAGAGGCTAACAGTTGAAGTATAGGGTGCTACCCTACAGCAGTCTCATCCGGTTTTCTATTCTCTGATCAATTCATCCTATCACAATTTATCTAAAGGTGATAAAAACACTAATCTCTTTAGTAAAATTCTAGGCTAAATACCCTTTTTATTTCCTTGAAAACGTACTTCTTTATAAATGATTTACCCCTTGAAATTGTAACTTTAAAACAAGGAAAATTATAGCCCTTTACTTTATCTAAAATATTTATGCAATGATATATGCCTTTATAAAATAGTATTGAAGAGTTTTGAAAACACTTGGAGGTCATATCGCCTCAAGACAATAGGCTATGTAGCCAAATTTTAAAAACTATTAAATTGATAAAGCTCGGCGTCCACTTCGCCCCTAAGGATCATCGCCCTTCTTTATTATTGAAAATCATGTTAAAATCTTTAACTTATAAAATATATGGCCATAGGGCAGTTAGCATAAGTGTCGCACTTCATACAATGTCGACGTCATAAAGTATAAACTTGGTTTGCATCAACATATATTTAAGACTTTATCAAAGCCATCATTGATTACATTCGGCGTTCTCAAGGCCGAAGTTAAAATAAGTGGCATTATAGCCTTCTTCAAAAACAGATTATAAGAATTAGTAGGGACAAGGAATAAAGTTGAGGTGATAAAGTGTGGCACTATATAGCCGATAAGAAAAGCGGCATCATTAGAGCCGAAGAGATTACTTCAAAAATATAAGGTCGGCGTCACTTCCTAAGGAGTTAGCATAGTAATATAACGGAATCTTTGCTGATAGGTTGGTGTCGAGATTGATAAAACATGGTGCCATTATAGTCGGCGACGTTATAAAAATAGGCAGTGTTAAAATGTTTAAGGAAAACAATCGGCATCGCTCTCGTCGAAGCTCATGGTGTCGACTTCAATGCCTTACTTCGCCTATCAACCAATACCGATCCATTTTATGCTAACTAAGGTTGGTATCCTATGTATTGTGCCTAATTGTCGGTGATGACCACCTTTGTCGTCTTATGAAGTGCGGCACCAAGAAACTCGACGTAGCAATGTCGTAAATGACGTTAAAACTGCCAATTTACTAATAAAAGTAATTTCTTTCCACCAATTCCATTTGTTTGTCAAATTCTTATTGGTTAACCAAAACATTATCAATTTCTTTTTCAGAAAACTATTGTAAAGCAGATTTTACATATCCAAAATAATATGCAAATGATATATTTTATATCAATATTTTAATATAATAACTAAGCTTTTCTAGCTCAAATAATTCATATTAAATCATAAACACTTGGGAAAAATCCCCAAAAATCACCATAAAACAATTTTGGAATACTTTTTAATATATAAAAATTTCGAGGCTAAAAACTTTGTTTAATTATTTTTAAAAATTAAAACCCAAAATAAAGTATTTTCTCAACTTAGAAAATGCATAATAAATTCATGCTTGCTTAGAGAATTATGAAATTAAAAAATCACTTCTAAAATAATGTTTCTAACATCATATCAAAATTTCAAGTCACTTAGGTATCATATGATAGGATTTTCCGCTTAATTTCAAGAATAAATCAAAATATTCATTAAATAGCTTATAATCATTCAATCCTTTAAAGCGTGCATAATAACATCAAAACATTTGGATTTATACTGAAAACCAAAAATAATAACTTAAACTTAAGATGCATAACTATTATTCATCTTGAGTGGTTAAACCAAGTTGAGATTTATATTTTGATTTGATTCCCCTAAGCTTTGATCTTGTTTCCCTAGCTTTACTTCTCTTGAATACTTTGTTAATGGTTGGCCTATCCTTCTCATTTAATTCGTTTGTATTCAATGAAAGGAATGAGGAAATGAGAATGAGGGTATATGTTAAGGAAATGTGCTCCTTTCCCATTTTGTCTTCTTATTATATCCTTCTTCTTATTAATGTTCTAATTATCTCATTAGTTCATTACTTAAGGCTTGACCCATTGTATTTACCAAATCTCAGTCTCCTTATCATCTCACATTATTTTATTTTATTTATCTAATTAAATATCCTAAATAATGTTAATTGAAAATTAGGGTTGTTACAGGCTCCCTCCTTAAAGAATTTCGTCCTCGAAATTACGATAAGGTTCACACATCAAACATATAAGCATATATATATGTAAAACATACCACCAAACAATTTAGGATAAGTGTCTCTAATTATGTCCTCTATCTTCCAAGTACAATCTCTCTCGTCGTCATTTCACTGGACTTTTACTAATCTGACAGTTGTTTCTTAGCTTCTTCTCATCCGTAAACCCAATACGAAATGGATGTCTAACTATAGTCATGTCCCGTTCTACAATTAAATCTTCAAATGCAGTCGAAGTGATAGTAGTCTCTAGATCTCGAACACACTTCCTTAGATGAGAAATGTGGAAAACATTGTGGACTCATGTTAAACTGTTCGGTAACTCTCGATCCTTTTTATAATAGGAAATGGTCCAACAAACCTTGGCGTCAATTACCTCAACTTCCCAAACCTTAATGCACCCTTCATCGGTGACACTTTGATGAAAACATGATCTCCAATTGAGAACTCCAAATCTTTCCATATCTTGTTTGCCTCGAATCAACTCAATCTTTTCTATGGCTTGTCTCACCATATCTAGACCAAGAACTGATTTATCTTCTGTTGAATCATGGTTTGGATTCATGATGAAGAACTTCAACAACTGTTGACGAACATAGATTCAAGATGGTGTAACGTGGCGACAAAAGGAGAATGGAACTACAAACAAGACAAGATTTCAAATCAGGATATAGTATGTAGATTTATCACGATTTTGAGTCTTAGTAATGTAAAAATATTGTTAAAATCATTCCTCAAGTAGTCACACACACAAACAAATATTTTTAAATTCAAATATAAATTTTTTAGTGTGATCTGTGCAAATTAGCACTGGTCAGTCGACTGACTCAGGTCAACCAGTCGACTGACCTATGCCAATGCACAAATATTTGCACAAACATGCACACTTTTGAAATTCAGTTGACTGGCACTTCTGAGTCAGTTGACTAAACGAAAAATAACGGCTATTTTTCTAAAAAGACACGATCATTCGCAAAGGGTTTTCAATCCAATTTCAAGAGGAACGGATGCAACTTTTGATTGAGATCCTTCATGAATAATTGCATCTATATATCCTCTATATAAACATGTTTTGATTCATTACACAAACAACAATTTCTTGCTTTATTCTCTGAATCTATTCTTGCTCTATTCTTTGCAATTCAATGCAATCACAAACTCTATATCGCTTGAATCTTCTAGTTAATCTATACATACTTCAATTCTAAGTGATTATCTTCCTTTCAATCAATACACACACAAATACTCTTGAGGATTTGATTATAGGAAGGGTGTATACACATTGACATATCTGTGTTATCAATAACACATTAGTCAGACAATTTTATATACTAGTAGAAGTCCTGTTCTGCTGCTCAGGCATTGTGAAGTCCTCTTCGGTTGCTGAGGCGAAATCCTGTTCCGCTGCTCAGATCCCTATTCGGATGCTGAGGGGTTGTATAGACTTGTTCCTCCGGGTTAAGTGAGGGTTGTTGTTTTAGTGAAATTCCAGAAGGAGTCTGGGACTGGACGTAGAACGGGAAGTTCGAACCAGTATAAAAATCTTTATGTGCTCACTTTTATTTTTACTTTACCCTACTATCTACTATCTTTGTTTTAATCTCATACATATTTTGTATATTTCCATATTGCACGATCCACACTCTCTTTCATTTGGTATCAGAGCAAGGCATCTTATAACCGTTACACAGTTATTTGATATTTTGCTAATATGGAAAACAACACCAGCACAAGCACTGTCACTAACACTAGTTTTATCGAAGGTCAATCTACTGCATGACCTCCACTATTCAATGGCGTGAATTACAACTATTGGGCAACACGAATGCGTATTTATATGCAAGCCAATGGTTTTGATGCATGGAATGTTACACAAGCAGAATATACTACACCTACTACTGAATATTCTACATGGAAAACTGCACAAAAACAAGATGCTACTACTAATGCTAAAGCAATGAATATGTTGTTTTGTGCATTAGATAAAAATGAATTTAACCGAGTTAGCATATGTAACACTACATATCAAATATGGTAAACACTTAAAGTTACTCATGAAGGAACTAGCAAAGTTAAACAAAGCAAAATATCTACGCTCAAGAGTCAATTTCAAAATTTCAGAATGAAGCAAGATGAGTCCATAAATGATATGTACTCCCGATTTCAAGATATTTATCATTCTCTAATAGGACTAGGAGAAAAGTATTCTGACTTTGATATCGTGTCCAAAATCCTAAACTCTTTAATCGATGAATGGGAAAGAAAAGTCTTAGCTATTGAAGAAGCAAACGACCTTTCTACCATGAAACCGGAAGAGTTAATAGGAAATTTGATGTCCTATGAAGTAAATTTACAGGCAAAAAGAGTTCAAGCATAAGACAATAAAAATATGGCATTTCATGCAGAATAAGAGGAATCAGATTCAGAAGATGAAGATTCAGCTTTCATAGCTAAAAATTTTAAGAAAATTTTGAAGTACAGAAAAGGAAATCGAAATAATGGCGAAAGAAACTTCAACAATAAGCCATCATCCTCGGTACTAGAATGCTTCAATTGTCATAAGAAGGGTCATATACAAAAAGATTGTCCAGAACAAAGGAAGGGAAAACAAAATAATTATAGAAAGGACAAATTCAAAAAGAAGGCATTTTCGGTGACATGGGATGACTCAAATTCTTCGTCTTCTGAAAGTAGCAATGATAGTGAAAATGAACAAGCAAATGTCTGCTTCATGGCTACTGATAATGAGGTATATGATCTTACTTTTGATGACATGATTGAAATAAATTCTGAATTATTAGATACTTTGAAAAATCTCAAAAGAAAATATAAAGAAGCTCTCGAAAATCAAAATAGAGCAGAATTCGAAAGAGATATGCTTAAAATGAGAAGAAAATATTGGAAGAAGAACTTGAGAAAATTAAAGATACATTTTCTAATGTTAATTCTCAACTTACCTTATTGAATCAAGAAATTGAGGCTTAAAAAGAAAAGAATGATGCTCTAGTTTCTGAAAATCATGAGCTAAAATCAAAAGTTAAAATGATCGAATTAGATAACACTGGTCTTAAAACTAAGTTAGACGATATTACTAGAAATGTGCCTAACTTTAATAAAGGCAGAGAAAACTTATCTAAAATTATTGAAACTTCTCAGTCTGTCTCAAATAAGAAAGGACTAGGTTATTCTAAGAAATCAGTAGCTCCACCAAAAATTAAGCAGAATACGAGAAATATTTCTAAACCTAAGTCTTCCATAGTTCAACCAAAAAGGGATCAAAACTCAAAAACCATAAAAATATGGGTTCCTAAAACAAACAACAGTTTGATTAGGAATAAATATATTGAGTCCATTTTGAAAAATGTTCATAAAAATAAAAATTATTTATATAAAAGGAATACTGAACCCTCTTGGATTTGGTTTCCTAAGACCTAACTCTTAGGACCCTATTAAAAAGTGGGTACCAATGTTATTCTTTTATTTTTTGCAGGTCCCACTTAAGAAAAGAGGAAAATGGATACTCGACAGTGGCTGCTCAAAACACATGATAGGAGACAAAAATATGCTAACAAATATCACATATTCAGATGGAGGCTCTGTCACATTTGGAGACAATTCCAAAGGTTATATCATAGGCAAAGGCGATGTGAGCAATTACAGTATATCTAATTTACCTCTCATTTCTTATGTTTTACTTGTCAAAAACATGAAGCATAATTTGTTAAGTATTAGCCAATTGTGTGACAAAGGATTCAAAATCTCATTTTCTGAGGATAAGTGTAGCATTTATGATCACAATGAAAATCTTATCTTTGAAGGTAATAGAAATAGAAACATATACGTTCTGAATATGAAAATTAATCATAATTCAGATATGTGCTTAATAGCCAAAGAGAATGATCCTTGGTTATGGCACAAGAGGTTCTGTCATATTAACTTCAAAGCTATAAACAAACTTTCTAAAAATGATTTAGTCAAACGATTACCAAAAATGAACTTTAAAGTTGATCATATTTGTGATGCATGTCAATTTGGAAAGTTAACTAAATCATCTTTTAAATCTAAGAAGGTTATTTCTACATTACAACCACTTGAATTACTACACATGGATTTATTTGGACCCACTCAAGTACAATCCATAAATCACAATAAATATGTGTTTGTAATAGTAGATGACTTTTCTAGATATACTTGGACCTTTTTTATTAAAAAAAGTGATACTTTTGATCATTTTAAAAAATTTGTTAAAAGAATTCAAAATTTAAAAGGATTAAAAGTTAAGAACATTAGAAGTGATCATGGAGGAGAGTTCGAAAACAAAGTTTTTGATCATTTTTGTGAGAAGAAAGGAATCTTTCACAACTTTTCGTTTCCTAGAACTCCACAACAAAACGGAGTTATAGAACGGAAGAATAGAACTCTACAAGAATGTGCAAGAACTTTGTTAAATGGAAGCACACTTCCAAAACATTTCTAGGCAGAAGCCGCAACTGCTTGTTATGTTTTGAATCAGGTTTCTATTCGATCTCTTACCAAAAATACTCCATATGAACTTTTTACTGTAAGAAAACCAAATATTTCATATTTTAAAGTTTTTGGATCAAAATGTTTTATATTGAATACCAAAGATCAGCTTGGCAAATTCGATGCGAAATCTGATGAAGGAATCTTTCTAGGATATTCAGATCGAAGCAAAGCTTGTCGGGTATTTAATAAAAGAACAATATTGTAGAGGAAACTCTTTATGTATCTTTTGATGAAAACTTTCTACAAAAACCAAGTATAAGAGATGATGAAGAACTTCCACATAACGTCACAAATACGGACAATTTAAATTTTGAAAACATGATTGATAATTCTAAAGAAGATGAGAATATTGTTCATCACAACAATGAGTTAAGATCTCCACCAAGAATATTACGGGATCATCCCGTTCAAAACGTCATTGGAAAAATTAATTCAAACGTCCGAACTAGAAGTCAATTAAATCAAATGGGCCACGTAGCATTCCTTTCCAATATCGAACCTAAAAACCCTAAGGAAGCTTCTATAGACGACTACTGGATCATTGCAATGCAAGAAGAACTAAATCAGTTTGAACGCAATGAAGTTTGGAAATTAGTTCCTAGACCAAGTGATCAAACTGTTATTGGAACAAAATGGGTCTATAAAAATAAGGCGGATGAACAAGGCAACATCACCAGAAATAAAGCAAGGTTAGTCGCTCAAGGTTATAATCAAGAGGAAGGAATTGACTACGTATTTTATTGGCCTATGCATGTTTTCATAATTTCAAACTTTATCAAATGGACGTTAAAAGTGCCTTTCTGAATGGTTATATAAAAGAAAACGTGTATGTTGAACAACCTCCTTTATTTATCCATGAGAAATATCCATACCATGTTTATAAACTTAATAAAGCTCTTTACGGTTTGGAACAAGCACCACGTGCTTGGTACGAACGGCTTAAGAATTATCTATTAAACTTCTGGATTTCAAATTGGAAAGGTTGATCAAACACTTTTCACTAAACATTCAAAAAGGGATATTTTAATTGTTCAAATTTATGCAGATGATATCATTTTTGGTTCTACTAATGAAACATTATGCCAGGACTTTTTCGAAATTATGACCAAAGAATTTGAAATGTCCCACATGGAAGAATTATCATATTTTCTTGGTTTACAAATCAAACAATTACAAAATGGTATTTTTATTAATCAAGAAAAATATTGTAATAATTTAATCAAATGCTTCGGAATGGAAAATTCTTCTGCCAAACCAACTCCTATGAGTACAACCACACATCTCGATAGAGATGAAAATGGTAAAAGTGTTGATCAAAAATTATAATGAAGTATGATTGGATCATTACTATATTTAACAGCCATTCGTCCTGACATAATGATGAGTGTTTGTTTTTGTGCTAGATTTCAAGCCAATCCAAAGGAATCACATTTAAGAGCAGTAAAACGTATATTGTGTTATCTTAGTAATACCAAGGATTCTAGACTTTTCTATCCAAAAGAGTGTCCTTTCGAATTAGTATCATGTAGTAATGCTGATTTCGGAGGATCTCGTACAAATCGGAAAAGTACAAGCGGTACATGCCATTTTATTGGAAAATTGTTAGTTTCTTGGTTTAGTAAGAAATAAAATTGCATTTCGCTCTCTACATGTGAGGCATAATATATTTCTGCTCCGACAAAAAGAGAATGGAACTACAAACAAGACAAGATTTCAAATCAGGATATAGTATGTATATTTATCACGATTTTGAGTCTTAGTTATGTGAAAATATTGTTAAAATCATTCCTCAAGTAGTCACACACACACAAATGTTTTTAAATTCAAATATAAAAATTTTAGTGTGATTTGTGCAACTTTGCATAGGTCAGTCGACTGACTCAGGTCAACCAGTCGACTGACCTATGCTAGTGCACAAATATTTGCACAAACATGCACACTTTTGAAATTCAGTTGACTGCCACTTCTGAGTCAGTTGACTAAACGAAAATAACGGCTATTTTTCTGAAAAGACACGATCATTTGCGAAGAGTTTTCAATCCAATTTCAAGAGGAACGGATGCAACTTTTGATTGAGATCCTTCATGAATAATTGCGTCTATATATCCTCTATATAAACATGTTTTGATTCATTACACAAACAACAATTTCTTGCTTTATTCTCTGAATCTATTTTTACACTATTCTTTGCAATTCAAAGCAATCACAAAATCTATATCGCTTGAATCTTCAAGTTAATCTACACATACTTCGATTCTAAGTGATTATCTTCCTTTCAATCAATACACACACAAATACCCTTGAGGATTTGATTATAGGAGGGGTGTATACACATTGACATATCTGTGTTATCAAGAACACATTAGTCAGAGAATTTTATATACTAGTAGAAGTCCTGTTCTGCTGCTCATGTATTGTGAAGTCCTCTTCGGTTGCTGAGGCGAAATCCCATTCCGCTGCTCAGGTCCCTATTCGGCTGCTCAGGGGTTGTATAGACTTGTTCCTCCTGGTTAAGTGAGGATTGTTGTTTTAGTGAAATTCCAGAAAGAGTCTGGGACTGGACGTAGAACGGGAAGTTCGAACCAGTATAAAAATCTTTGTGTGCTCACTTTTATTTTTACTTTAATCTACTATCTACTATCTTTGTTTTAATCTCATACATATTTTGTATATTTCCATATTGCACGATCCACACTCTCTTTCATCTTCGGTCTCCAACCAACATATGGGTGATTTGCATGGTCTTCCATACAAAGCTTCGAAAGGTGTTATCCCTATAGGAGTCTGATATCTATTGAAAATTTGACTAAGTGTGGATAGTCTTCCCACGATCCTCCAAAATCTTGCATACAAGATATTAACAAATTCTCCAAGACTTTGTTAACTCTTTCTATTTGCCCATCGGTGTGTGGATGGTAAGTTGTACTCATTTTGAGCTTGGTACCTAAATTCTCTTGTAGACTTTTCCAGAATTCACGAGTAAATAAAGAATCTCTATCACTGACTATACTACTAGGAACTCTATGTAGTCTAACTATATTTTTCATGAATAACTTAGCCAAAACAGATGTCGTCCTCCTCGACTTAGTGGGTATAAAGGTGTGCACTCTTGGTTAGTTTGTCCACTACAACCCAGATACTTTCATTTCCTCTATTCGACCTTGGCAACCCGTCTATGAAAGCTATGGATATAGAATCTCATTTCCATGCTGGTATATCTAACGGTTGAAGCAATCCACTAGGGTTCTGATGCTCGGCATTTACTTGCAGGCAATTCAGACACTGTTCATTTACCCATAAGCCTGCATCCATTTGCATACATTCCTAGAAGAAACTCATTTTCATATCCTAATACATCTTAGTCCTTAATGATCTGTCTGGTTTCTTCACAAACACTATGGCCGCTCCCCAAGAAAAACTACTTGGTCTAACAAAATTCTTTCCTTCTAAATCCATTAGATGCACCTTTAACTCCTTCATCTCGATGGTGTCATTCTACTAGGCAGTCTACTAACAGGTTCAACTTCAGATATAAGGTTTATTCGAAACTCAATAGCTCGTTTTGACGATAGTCCCGTAACTGGCTCAAAGAAATCTACAAGTTCTCTTACTACGAAAACCCGATTCAACCCATCCTCCTCCTCTATTACACCCAATAATGCACCAACATGAAAAATTGGATTCTCCAATGAGTATATAATTCGGTAACTACTATTAGGGTGTCTTGGTGATATTTACCTATCTTGGCAACATATCCTTGCATCCTATTTACTTAACCAGTCCATACCCAAAATAATCCCAAAGCCTATGAAATCAACTACATGCGAACTACAGGCAAATACATGACTTTATAATGCAAACTCTAAGTGGTCTCATCTCATCCCTAGAGTTGCATATTCTCCTATCGGATTCGCGACCCTTAAAGAAGTAACTAGGTATGAGGGTTCTAGGTTAAGCTTATCTACCAAACAACGAGATATAAAAGAATGCGATGCACCAGTATCAAACAACAATCTAACAGGTAAGTCATGAATCAAAAGCGTACCTCCCATTACAGCCTTTCCTTTCTCCTCTCCTGTGGGTCTCAAGGTGGTTGGTTCCAAAGCAAACACTTTCCATTTCTCAACCATAGCTGGTTCCTTGCACAAATTCTTATAATGCCAGATCTGGTCACAATTAAAGCACTTGATGTTCTTCCTTCTAGTGATTGTCCTTTTATGCCTTGAATGACACTCGTTCACAAAATACCCTTTCTTGTCATACTTGTGAAACAACATTTGCTTTTTCTTTCTTAGTTGCTTCGCCCTTCTAAGCTTCTTTCTTATGAAAGAACTTCCTCTTCTGATTCTGTCCACTCTGAATCTCTACTGGCTGTTATTACTGAACAAAGCAAGTATCTCTTCATTTTTCAAAGTCATTCCATGACTACATCACATGGACCCCTGGGATGTGGTAAGGTTTCCCTAGCAAGCTTGAGTCTTAGTCCATGGATGAACTTCTCATTCCTTTTGATCATTGTATCTACGATAGCATACCCATATCAGGACAGCTCCTCAAATCTAGTTGCGTACTTAAGCACTGATAGCAAAACGTAATCAATGTTGGCTTTGATAAAGAAAGGAGGATTTTGGGCTGATAAGAAAGGCCAAGGGAAAGATCAAGAAAGGAAGTGTGATGTTCCGTAGATGTAACACCCTGCAAAATTTAATAAGAAATTTAATAATTAAAATATGGCTAAAATGGAAATTATGTAAATTACATAATATGGTCACGAAAGTGGCACCATTGCATTCGTGGCGATTTTCTGATGAATTTTCATACATAAAGTTTTATAATCGGAGTTCAAACGGAGGTTATGGACATTTGAAGTTTCCGAATTTTAATCAATTCAAACGAGTTTAAATTTGAAAATTTAAATATTTAACGTTAATCGGTACTTATTGTTTAAGCCAATGTTAGAGTTAACATGGATAACATACGAATTATTTAAGTTAATAAATAATCAAATGGAAAGAAAATATCATGACACAGAATAATGAACCTGTCGACCGCCTTACTTGGGTCGGTCGATCGATGAGGTGCTGGCGGTTAGGTAAAATATGACATCTCATTAGGTTACTTATTTCGGTAGGAAGGCGGATCCTACAGCCACTTAAGACCTCAATACTAAAGTAAACCCTTTTTAGAGACATCCTAATTTGTTCATTTGGAATCTCACTAATTTACTTAGTGCTTCCATTTAGGAGAGAGGCGGACCCTTCAACCACTTAAGACCTCAAACCAGAAGCGAACACCTATGGAAATATCCTTCACCGCTCCTAGTTCCAAATTTGGACCACTTAATACTTTCCAATTAAGAAAGCAAGCCCAATCAATCACATCGTCATAGGTTCTAGGATTAGTGATATCTCACATCAGTAGTAAGTACACCGAATGTTGGTAGCCTCAAAGTGAAGGGCAGTCTTCCGTCGAATGACTCTACTGACCTCGCCTTACTAACCCACTAAGTCCAATTAACAATCCTAAGTCTTTACTTATATTATATTAGATAGATATTGGACTTAGCTCACTAATTCCCTTATTATTTAAGGCAATAAGATTTACCTTAAATATTTATCTACCCAAAAATCCCTGTTTATTGCTCATAAATGTCAATTTGTCCATAAAATCTTAACGGACATTTCCTAAGACATTTATGTATGATTACTAATTTCAAATTAGTAAGCTTTTATATTTATTTTGTTTTTATCAGTCCCATTAATATATTTACCCTATCAGATTATTGCAACTCCGATATTTATTACCATTTATAAGAGTTACAATCTTTTAAATTCTTTTCTCATTAATTAATTATCCTAAACGCGAATATTATGTGTAAGTGTCGTTATTAGCTTTTTATTTAATTATTACAAGTGCAGTAAATTACATACAAATAACTACTTTTATTAAATATATTCCAGTTATATATCTTCACTATAATATTCTTTCCATGTTCAATTGTTGGAATCGTATTTAAAAGATTATCGCCTATAATTTCCATAAATTAGTCCAAAACAAAAGATTTAACTTGAAAATATAAAAGATTACATCATTTGAAATTACAAGGATTAATCATTTCCTTTTATTACTGAAATAGACAGTGTAAACTATAATGAATTCATACTTTACATGTCTCTTTCTCTTTTTATATGTATCTATTTCTTGCTAGGTCAAACACTGTATTTTTCTAAAAGGAAAAGAAATCAAACTAATTTACAAATATTAAACGGATTTAAATTCCAACAATTCCAAACATAGAAAAGTTTACATTCCAATAAGATTAGCATAATAATCATTGTAACATTATTATACAACCTATTTAAGATTCGGAATAAATTTTATTTAAATCAATATTCTAGATTCATATTTTTGGGACTGATTTCCAAATCAGGTTGTAAACAATGCTAAATCAATTCAACTGGAATATGTAAGCGATATTTACTATTTTTAGATTATATTCAATTTATTGCCTACAACTCATATACAATTATCCAGTTAGGCATAACAATCAAATAAACACCAACGTGATAATTTCCATATTATAATAATCTATAAAATTTCCCACTTACCTTTTAAAAGCGATCCAAATCTCCAGATCTGAAGTAGAACCTTCGATTCATCTCCAATTCCTTTTTAATCCAAGAGATATGTATATAAAGGTATATACATACATTAGAATTACAAAACTGAGAAGAGATTTGGGATAGGGAAAGAAAATAGATACAAATATATATATATATATATATATATATATATATATATATATATTACCTCAGATACGCATATGGTTGATCTTTTCTCTTCTCATTTTTATTATATTTCTACTCTTCTCCGATTTGTATGAATATAGATACAAATATCTTACCTTTATAATTTAGAAAGAAAGTGGAGAAGAAAAAATGGCAAAGCTTCGCTGCTTCTTCCATAAAAATATGAGAAGAGAAGGAAGGGCTAGGCCTGAATTTATAGGCGCTAAAATCAACCAAAACCGTATGTTTAAAATATTGAATCTGGACCGTATATGGTCTAGGTTTACTGGAGCCTCCACGCACAAAGCAGTCGACTGCCCCCTTTCTAGGGGTTGACCTCCCCTGTCGACCGCTCTAATATGTCGGTCGACCTGTGGGCTCCAGCAAATTAATTAAAAACATTAACTTTTCTTATTTATTTATTTTCATTCCAAATTCGTTTTTCATCTATAACTTCTTCATTTGGACTCCAATCGTAAAACTCCAAATATAAAAGTCGCTCATAATTTCACCATGAACACAATGATGCAAGTTTCGTGGTCAAATTTCATTGTTTGCACAAATCCTATTTTCAGAGCCTAATTTATTAACTAACGCCAAATTATGGGGTGTTACAGTATATATGTGTTATGTGTGTGTGTGTGTATGGGTATATGTATATGTTAGGGTGTGCATGTGTGTGTTATATATGTGCACAAGACTTATAAACAATGTTGCAACAACTTCAAACAACTTCCGTTCGTTAAACTGTTGAAAATTGGAAAGCCGATTCCTGGTTACATTTTCACTTATAAATTAAATTACATAAAAATGTAAAAAAAAATTGAAAACTAATTTCTCATCATTATTAGTTAATTAAAATGATCTCATTTGAATTATAAAACCATAAAAATCCATATTAAATAATTATTTACAAAAAGTGTTGTTATATCGGTAAAGCGGTACAAATTTTCTTATATTTTTAAATAAAGTATATATCTTTTACCCAACTATTTTAAATGATTTATTTTCACTATATAACTAATTAAAATGAATTATTATCATTTTAAAACAATTATTTGGATAATTATAATAATTATCAAATCATTAAATCTCAATTTAAATTCATTAATTAATTATTAAATATGATGACATTATTAATGATATCATAAATACATTTTATTTCCAAAAATAAAATAAAATAAATAATTTTATTTCATATTCTTATATATATGGATAAATAAGTGTATGTATCTAGTCCTGTGCGCGACTTCTGTTGATTATAGAGCTGTTTATCGATAGAACGACTTATGTCAAAAAAGCTTATATTTGAATATTTTAAAAATAAACATAATTTATCAAAGTGATAAATTTGCGGGTCGTTACAGACTTCCCCCTTAACAGAATTTGTCCTCGAAATTACAACGCAAAACCCAAAGGTGTTTGTCCAAAATATTTATTTTTATACTTACACCCGTATGATGTATATAGATTATCTATACGCAATATCTGAATCGATCTATAATTTGAATCCGTAACTTTACTTTCGAACTAGTATTGATCCTCCGATCCTCTAGTGTGGACACCGATCAAGCTTTCCGATCAGAATTTTAGTTTTCCTTGCAAAGCTCTCAACTATGATAGAAAACTCAAGTATCCAACACAAACACAAGTCAATGTTCATCATCAAGAATCGAGTGATAAATCATTTCCTGGACTGGTGTATAAACACCTCAAAGTTCCACACTCGAATCTTAGATCAGAATCGTGCGATGAAATGATCTACTTACAACATACATACTTATTAATATTCAAAAATCTTTACGAAAACGTTCTATAAAACTTTCATCTTTTATTTTAACACTTTGATAATCATTTCAAAATATTTGACCCAAATTATTTCTATCTCATTTTCAAAAGAAATCAATTATCCTTTACTTGGAGTAATACTATTATAATTTTATTTCAAAATTCTTTTGAAATTTCTTTGTTAATAAATCCCATTTTAATTTCCAAAATTATTTCATAACTTTCCCTTTATCATTTTAAACCCTTTTAAAACATTAGGATATGAATTCTCAAAGTCCCTTTTTTATTAAACATATATTTCAAATCCATCTTTTACAAAAATCCTTTTATTTTTGCAACTTACTCTTTATTTTATAAAATATACTTTTATAAAATATATTCTTGAATGAATTTCTTGATTTAAATACTTTTTATAAAGATGCTTATTTATAACATTCCTTTAAACTTTTTATTTCTAAATATCTTATTAAATTGATTAGATATAAGATAGAAGAAATGTACAGAGGGAATAATCCAAAAAGAGATTTATTAATTAAGATCATATTTATACATCACTCCTAACCTTAGCCTTTATCACAGACTTAAAGGACAAATTTAGAGATTACAAAATCATTATATATATATATACTAAGATTGCTATACACACTATTCTTTGACCCCTTCTGAGGTAGAGGGTGCTTTATCCTTGGTACCTAAGTCAACTGTCCCTATCTTTTTCTTTGGACAGTCCAACCAGAAATGTTCCCATTCATCACATGAACTTCAAAAACATGTACTCCTACTAATTATAGTAGTGACTATAGGGGGTGCTCACTGAATGGCACGTACCTTAGCCGGCATTTCTCCTTTCCTTAAAGGGCAATCTTTGACCATATGTCCTAATTCTTTGCAGCGGTAACAACTCTTTTCTTTTCATGTTGGGATTTTGAGTTTCTTCTTTGTTTTAGGGCACTTAATATAAAATGCCATTTTCCTTTACACTTGAAACAAACTATATCATTCCAAACAAGTTTCTCTTTCTTCCTTTTTATCATGTCCGTACACAGGACTACATTATGTCCTTCTCTCAAACATTTAAAGCAATAGATGCCGCCATACTGTCCTAGTCTTGCTTTTTCATCTGCTTCTTTTTGTGCACGCATTCTTCTTACCTACTTTGGATTCTCCCAATACTCATCACCTGGCATATAAAAAGCCATCTTGCTCCTAAGTGATATACCAAAATATCATTAAAAGTTTTATACCATCAATTTCTAAAAAAAACCTTTTATCCAAATAACTTATTTCAACTTGTTCAGATTTGAACTTGCCTGGATCCTCCAATGATAAGGAGAATAATTTACTAAGTGTATGATACCGTTTGCCTAAGCCAACATAAGATCGATACTTAGAAGATTGTTCCAATCATCACAAAATAGATCAAGACCTTATTCATTGAACTTTCCAAAGGGAATGTATTTTATAATTTCCAAAAATATCAAAATTCTTTGTGTATGTAAAATATAATCCTTTTAAAATAGTGTGTCAATTTGCCTTGTTTAAGTATTTAGGAATCCCTATCGATTACATGGAGCCTTCATGTATCGACCATAATTCATAAACCACTCAACAGATTAATTACCACAAAACATCTTTATATCCAATAATAAATACGCGATTATACACACACACACTCTCTCAAACTCATTCTAGGGTGTTACTAACCCAATCTCACTCATTCTAGGGTATTACTAACTCTACCTATAATGAGTTTTACCCAACCAATGCCTAGGTGTTACCTCAACCTAAGCTCTGATATCAAATGTAAATACCCGTTTCTTCGACTCTTAAAAATTGACACTAATACATCCTCAGTATTCGTCGTAAATCCAAGTGTCAGAGAGGCGTTTCTTTAAGGGTATGAAAGAAATAAAAGTAGTACAGAATCTCACATGAATGGAATAACATATATTATTAATCATAAAATCTTTTACAGTGGAAAATTTTGAAATACATATATTAGAGTCTAATCTAAGTTCGGCCTGGACAGTTATAAATCCTTATCCTTACAAATGCTGAAAACAACAAAACAAATGCAGTGGGAAAATAGAATGCGTTCATACATTGATGAAGATTTCCAGCTCTTCTCTGGAAACTCCAAGCACCTTCAACTAAACCTGAAACTATTCGGATCTGACCCCGGTATTAAAAACACCCGAATTAGGCTTGATAAGCCAATGTGAGAAAACTCGAACCATAATCATATGATGGAGTCATAGATTGGCGCTAAACAAATCTTTTTAAAAAAGAAAGGGTATCTCATAAGGCCACGCCACACATAAACACGCATGGGTTTTTACCTTATGATAACCAACGTACTTTATACTTAAACAATTTGTTATTATTATTAATGACATTCTTTTAAAAACACCATCCAAATAAATAAAGAACAGCCAAAACGGTTACATTAATCACATTTGATGGCAGGGGTAGCTGGAATATTTGCAAAGCATTACGACTATTTTGGGAATATAACCAAAACTGTAAAGCTCGTATTGGAATTGGATTTCCAACCTGATAGGGAACTAGTGGCCTTTTCTTCCGATGTGAATCTCTTAGTGCAACAACTATATTATTCAATGGCCACTCATCAAAGGACTCAAACGCCGCTATACTGTATTGTCCACTCTGATGGATTAGCATACCCAATGGCTACTCATCCAAGGACTCAGACGCCACTATATCTGTCCATAAGTCAATCGATGCCTCGAGGATCCAAATTCCTTTGGACTCCTTCATATTCATAAAATCGATAGCTGAAATATATGTCCTGCAGAGTACATAATTACCCATACCATTACTATGATGTTAAGCTTGTGAGGCTATGCTCAATTTCTGCAAGGCTATGCTTTGCTTTTCACAAGGCCATGTTTTTCTTTTCTCATAACAAGTTCCACTTTGAATGTCACATTGCCATTTCTAACATTACACTATTGATTTCCACGAATGTACAACCTCTGAGCTCGTACGTCTCAGGGAAGGGTGTTAAGTATAGGAGAGTTACCTCCTACACCACCAAATAGATATACGTTTGCAGAGATCAATGTACGTGGTTTTAGAAATGCAATGTCAAACACTCATCCATACAAGTTGTCCAGGAACAAGAAAAACCGAAGGTACTCTCATATTACATCATGTTGAGAATCAACCGTAGGATTAGTAGCGAGTAGTCCTTACATCGAAGATTTTCCTAACATAGCATTACTACCACTATATATATATATAATATGAAATTATGGGGCTGGTGGCAAGCAGCCCTTCATCATGAAGATCTCCGTCTTTAAAATCATTGTCTTCAACATGACTTCACTTCCGAATGTATACATTGGTTCGAAGTGGTTTTTGGATAGGAATCGCCCAAATCCGATTCTGGTTTCTCCAAACCAATTATCGATAAAAAGATGTCAAGTATATAGGTGATTATCAAACATCATCCAATTAATTAACCTTTCCATTCATTCAATTATCTTTCAGAGATATATTCTTTTCAACTATTCCATTTATCTTCTCAAGAGTATATGAAATAATTAAGCCTTATTTATCAAATTTTCTGGTTAATTAAACCTTTTTAATCTTAGAATAATTTCCAAATCATTTTACCTTTTACTTAGGAAAACATTTCCAAATTATTTATTTAAATCTTAACAAAGATTTCTATTTTCAAATCATAACCTTTTAAATCTTAACAAAGATTTTCCATTTTCAAATCAAAAACTTTTAAATCTTAACAAAGATTTTCCATTTTCAAATCAGAACCTTTAAAAGGGTCAAAAACGATATTATTTAAGAGATCATTTACTACAAACCCAAACCATTTAGTATCGAGTAGAAAATAGAAAGATCCATATAAATTACACTAATTATACTCGATACTAATTTATGTATTCAACTGGTATTATTCGTCGAATAATGGTGAAATCACTTTTAAATTCACATGAATGGTATGAGTTCCCTCCTCAAAATTTAACATTAAGTATAAGAAGATTATTTTTATATAATCCAAGTTGTAATTAATTAATTATGAAAATTGAATCTTTTATACTTGTCTCGTTTCCGACATTTCGACCTTATCTATCCCTCATCCAGGAAAGAGGCCAAGCGAGCCAGGACACTGGTTGCTCCTGAACATCTCCTTAGTTTAAGCATCCCACATCCGAATCTCACAAAAAGAAAATCAGGTCTACTTATCGACTTTTAGAGCTAAGATTAAATCACTTATTTAATTAGGGTTATAAACTATTTTTCTCTTCGCCATTTGCTTTAAACTCTTTTAAAATAAATATAAAACTTCCAAATCATATTTAAAATACTTAATTATTCATTTGAAAAGATAACTAAAAATATTGGGGGAGAATAAGTAAGTTAAAGCCATGTTTTATAAAAGTTATGGAAAACCGTCGTAGAATAGTGCTACGAATAGTGATTTTAAGCTTATTTGGTCAAAACACAATTTTTATTCCATAAATATTCATCTTTATAATTCAAATCCCTTTTAAAAAAATTTAACATATTTATAAAATTTATTTCTTGTTTTATTAAAGGTTAAAAATATCCAATTTAAACATTTACCATTTAAATTTACAAAACTGCCAAACTGCGATATTTTTGAAAACTTGATTTGGTCTTATAAAAAAAAATTCAAAATTAATTTTGATTTTTCTTCTTCATTTGGAAACTATGGATACAATAGTTTGGATAATTCTTATCTCGAAGAATTCCAAGTTATATTCCACTCTATATGTTAATTTAACTTTTTCAGCACGAAATCGCGAACTACCGTTATGTGACGCGCCTTATTTTGACATTTTTCATACTAGTCAAACTTCTCCAAATTGAATTTTATTGTTTATAAAACATTTATAAACCATTTCAACGAATATTTTCCATATTAAATCTCATATTCACTTTTAAGCTATTTCATAATACTATATTATTATAATATTCATTTCCAAACTTTTTATATTTCAAAATCATTTAGAGGCTCAATAAACTCCATACACATATTTATATCGATTTATTTCTCACTGAATTAACCAGGGTTAATTACTAACCATTTTTATTATGATTTCTCGTAATTTATCACAACCAAGTTATCAACTATATAATCATCCATATACTCAACCAAGTTTTCAAACATTCATACAAATCATTAAGAGATTAAATGGTCATATTATCATACTTAAAAAATATATTTATAGAGATTAATTATCATTTAATAAACATTAAATACTCACTATTAGTTCCACTCCTCCAAACTGTTCCCCTAGCTTATTGAAATTAATCTGGCGGTGCTTTCTCCTCTTTTCCTTGCTCCGAAGCTCCTTAAACTTGCTCCTTCTCCTTTGATGTGCTTGGCCTTGACCTTTGGAGTGGTGGTGCTTGGCCTTAGGTGGGGAATAGGGGTGGCATGAGTTATAGAGGGGGAGTGTGTGAGAAATGCGGATTAAGGATCTTAAGGCTAGAATTAACACTAGAGAGGGGGTGAATAGTGTTTTAAGAAATTTGTTAATCTTTTTGAGTTTATCTTAATTTGATAACAATGTATACACTAATTAGACACAGATATGAACACAGAATCAAACACAGATGCAAATATAAAGTAAAAGCAGTAAAGGAAAGAACACACCGGATTTTATACTGGTTCGGAGTTACCCTACATCCAGTCCTGCAACACAAGTACGGATTTCCTTTCAAACTCAATTCAACAATTACAACCCTCGGTTTCAAGGCTACGAGGTACACCCTCCAGAATCACAATCCCTTGGGTAGAGATACTTGATTTCCAGGGCAACAAGTTCACCCAATTGATTTCCAGGGCTACAATCACACCTTCTCTCGCTCAATTGATTTCCAGGGCTACAATCACACCTTCTCTCGCTCAATTGATTACAAAAAGTCTATAACTCGGATTAGCACTTGGATCTTGTAGAGATAGTGGAGAGAATCAAAACTAGAAATAATCGAGTATGATTCAATGTTGATTTCGGCAGAGTAATGGTATGATTTTGTATTAAGAAATGTGGAAGAAGAAGAGAAGTGAAAAACCAGAAAATTATGTTATAAAATTCGTTGAAACTGACCCCTATTTATAGAAGAACAACAATCATGACCATTCACGAAGAGTTATGGCGAATAGACACTTCTTTTGAAATTTGAATTTTGAATTAAACTGTCACCATGTCGACATAGTGCCTATGGGCATGTCGACATCCCTCAGCCAAAATTGATGTTTTGAATTTCTATAAAAATAATATTTATCTTATATAAAAACTATTTAAAACTTTATAAATATACTTGAATATAGTTGAAATTCATAAGTAAATATAAAGAACAATATATATATATTATTTAACTATAATTTAAATCAAAGTATAAATAATTTAAAAGTTAAATATATTATTTGAAAAGATAGTTTAAAATCAGAAGAAATTTTTACTTTTAAAATAAAGATGTTTTGAGGCTAAAATTATTTTAAAAACGGAATCGAGAGTTTTGAATCATTTTAAAAGGAAAGTTTTGAAATCATTTCGAAAACAAGACAATTTTGAAAAATCATTTTGAATTAAGATTAGTGGATACAAAACAATGTCCCACTAGATTTTCGTAGGTTCCATCCTACTTAGGGTTCCATCCCTTTAACGGGCTCGAAGTGGATTCCATTCCACGAATAAATTGGATATTAAGATGCCAGTGCTTTTCTACGAGTTTTAATAAATATTCCTAATAAAACAAACTTAACCTTGAAATCTTGAACTCTTGATAATCTTGATACTCATGAGTCTTCTACCTCTATATCTTAAATCTCTATACTGTACAGTCTTCATTCTTGATACCTGCATGGTTAGATCCTGCATATACACATATATCTAAACTATATTGTTAGTATTTATATTTTATAATCTATTCTAAGGTTGTTGTCATCAAAACCATCATCTCATGGACTAACAGAGTGGAGGTGATTTTACTTGGTTTTGAGGAGTTTTGATCTCTTTTGTCTATGTATAAAATTTTATTTTTATTTAGAGATATTTTTCTTCATAATTTTTTCTAAGGAAGAAACCATTAGAAAGCTTAGAAAAGAGGAAGAAGAAGATGAAGAAATGAGTGAAAATTATGAAAGAATGGGGTGGATATTTATAGGAAAAAAAACTTGGAATAATATCTAAATGTGCATTTCCTTTTCTACCTTCAACCCACACTCCTCCATTCCCATCATCTTAAACATTATCTCCCCCTCCTCATTGCCTCTATCACTTCACTTCATGGCATGTGCATTGACTTTTCATAGCTTAAGGATGAAAGTTTTCTAAAATATCTTAGATATTTTACCTTATATGTATATATAAATGTATATATATGGGTATATGTATATGTTAGGGTGTGTATGTGTGTGTTATATATGTACACAAGACATATACACAATGTTGCAACAACTCCGAACAACTTTTGTTTGTTAAACCGTTGAAAATCGGAAAGCTGATTCCCGATCACATTTTCACTTATAAATTAAATTACATAGAAATGTAAATAAAATTTTAAAACTAATTTCTCATCATTATTAATTAATTAAAATGATCTTATTTGAATTATAAAACCATAAAAATCCATAATAAATAATTGTTAACAAAAAGTGTTGTTATATCGATAAAGCAACACAAATTTTCTTATATTTTTAAATCAATATATATCTTTTACCCAACTATAATAAATGATTTATTTTCACTATAAAACTAATTAAAATAAATTATTATCATTCTAAAACAATTATTTAGATAATTATTAAATCATTAAATCTCAAAATTCATTAATTAATTATTAAATATGATGACATTATTGATGATGTCATAAATACATTTTATTTACAAAAATAAAATAAAATAAATAATTTTATTTCATATTCTTACATATATGGATAAATAAGTGTATGTATCCAGTTCCATACACGACTTCTGTTGATTATAGAGCTATTTATCGTTAAAACGATTTTCGGTTATTTTATCGATATTTTTCCAAAGTATATATTTTTGTAAACTTATTCAAAATAAGTTTACCATCCTTATTTATTGTTCAAAACATTATAATTTATGTTAAAAAAGCTTATATTTGAATATTTTAAAAATAAATATAATTTATCAAAGTAATAAATTGGCGGGTCGTTACAATAATAAATATGAATAAAATATAATAGTCGGTAAACCTTCATATTTATTCAATATGAGCTATACGTTTCATTTAATGGTCTTTTTTTCAAAGCACTGTTATGCATTATCAAATATTTTCTAAATTTTTTGGTGTATTGCGATTGTTTAGAATTTATATAATACACTTATAATTAGGACTTGAAAAAATGTTAACTTTAATAGCAAAATTTTAACTTCTTGGTTATAATATTTACGATAGTTTTTTTATATTAGTAACTAATGTTGTTTATGTTATTTTTGTACTTAGCAACCAATGAAACCAAAGTCGACTTCCACTAAATAGTAGTTTTCAATTTGCTTATTTCTGAACCTTTAAGAAATTGGTTCATGTCTGTTGAACAACAAACTTAGAAACAATATGGTTACTATTGCATGTCATATCTTATATTTTATATCTTTGTATTTAAGCTCTCTCGACATTTTTCCAATTTTCTCATAATTATAGAATAAAAATATTATACTCTCCTTGATTCACTAAGTTATTAAGCATCATTCATTTGATGGAAACACTACATAAGTTCTAATCCTACAGACTATTTTCCTAATACATCTTAAATCATTCAACCCTCTCCGATTCCATTTATCTAAAACAAGATGCAGTATGGAACTCCATTATCCACATTTTTTTGTAATAAATTTTAGAATAATGAAGTTCAATAATATATTTTTACTTTTTTCCTTTGGGCTTCTTCCTACATTATAAATTCTATCACAACAAATCTGATAACCCTTCGTAGTTATTTTAAATAAGCAAGCGTGAATTGTTTTGGTATTATCGATTATGTTTTTCAACAATAAAAATTTATTGGTAAAAAAGAATATCGTTAAACCTATATAGTAAAACTGTCAAGAGTAAAAAATTAAACTAATAAATCACTTATAACAAAAATAATTAAAAATGTAAATAAAATATAATGTGAGAAAACCATCATATTTATTCCATTTAAGTATAGTTTCAATTTTAATGAATTTTTTCAAAGCATTATTATACATTAGGATATTTACTCAAAGTTTTTTGTTGAATGTGTGATTATCTAGAATTTATTTATATACTCATCATTAGTACTTTAAAAAAAGCTAGCTTTAGTGCTAAATTTATAATTTATTAGAAGTAGTATCTGTGGTAGTTTATGTTCTTTTCAGATGTTAATAATTATTGTTTTTATATTACATTTATTTTTACCAACTATTGAAAATGGAAGTTGACTTCACCAAATATTGGTTCTCAATTTATTTATTTCTTAAACTCTAACAAATTGGTTCATGTTTGCAGAATAACAAATATGGAACTAGGATGGTTTGCTATAGCACACCATACATACAAAAACTGTGCATTTAAAACTCCATGATAAAAAATGATTAGCTTAGCTTTAAAGGGTCCTACTATTAGTTGAATTTACCTGAATTAGGATAAACAAAGTGCGTCCACCATATTCCTTGCATGATAGAACTCCGAGAACTATGTCCGCATTTGGAGCCTCTGTAAAACTTGATTAAATTAATAAAAGTATATATTATTTACTGTTAGTACCTAAGGATTTGGTTTTGGCGACAACAAATTTAAGAAATCATATAAAATACAAATACTAATGTTTTATCAAGATATATATATATATATAGTATATAGTGTACAATATTAAACAGGTGTTGATATAAGAAGACTATACAATATCAAGTAAAGATTGAAGAGTTAAAGATGTCGATATACAGAATCAAGAATGAAAACTCATGAGTATTCAAGAGTTCAAGATTTCAAGGTATCCCAGATAAGTTATAGAGTCTAGAATATTTTTTAAAGTTTTGATAGCACTTGATCTCTCTCTCTCTCTGTGTGTGTTTTTAATTTTTTTTTAAATATTCTTTTCAAAACAACTTTCAAATACTTTTCAATTTCTTATACTTACCATTTTAGTTTTTAATATTTTACCAAGTTATTATTTTTATTAAATTTTGATTTATATTAGTTTATTTTTCAAAATTCTTGTCATATAGTTTTACTTAAGTTTTGTTATGATTATAATGTATATATATTATATTTAAACATATTTACAAAGTATAAAATTATTTTGCAAAGCAATACATTTTCAAACTAATATTTAGAATGTTTTTCAAATTACAAAGAGTATGTCGACATACTCCAACCCTACATGACCATTATTCCTCTATAAATACCTGCCTTCCCAACGAATTTTTCAATCACTTTTCATTGTTCTTCTCACCTCCTTCTTCTCTTTCATTTTCTAAACAAAAATATGACCATACTCTGTCGAATTTCAACCAAAATCAAACTAAATCACCATTAGTTTGATTCTCTATTATTTGCTCTTTGATTTCTATCATCTCTCCCACTCCAATCAAGATCTAAGTGCTATTCAAGGATTATAGGATCATTGTAATCAAGATTGAAGTTTTGAGTTTATACATCTCTATCAAATTGAACCGATATACTTATGGGTGTGATTGTAGCCCATGAAATCAATTGGGCGTGCTTAGTAGCCCGTAAATCCAGTGGGTGTGCTTGTAGCCCAGAAATCAAGCAGCTCTACCCAGAGGTCGGGATTTAGGAGGATGTGTCTCGTAGCCTTGAAATCGAGATTGTATTTGCATTTACTAATTGAAAAGTAACCCGTACAAGGAATTGTACGGGACTGGATGTAGGGTAACTCCGAACTAGTATAAAATCCTAGTGTGTTCTTTCCTTTTACTTTTACTCCTTATCCATGCTTTGATTATGTGATTGTTAATCTCATTATTCTAAGTATAATTTTAAAAGATTTCAAAAAGATTCATATAAATTAGGAAACACTATTCCGCAATCTTACATTTAGCCTTAAGATCCCTATTCTGCAATCTTACATTTGGTATTAGAGCGTTGGTTTTCAAAGTTTTCATAATCTAATTTTTGAAAAGTTTAAATGGCTAACAACACTGGTAATAGCACTTTAGTAACACTGTTAATACACTTGTATGCTTTATCGTAATTCTATCACATTTATTTTGTAAGACTTATTAGTATATCATGGCGTGTCTTGTTGTTGAAATTGTTTTTACTTGCATAACATGCATACTTAAGTTGGAAATGGTATGATAGAAACCTTGAATATGAATATTTCGAAATGGGATTAGAAGAAAGTGAAGGCATTTTGATATATCGATGCATGCATATACTGATTTTACAGGCAGAAATTTTGAACCAAGGTCCAGTGATAGCATCCTTGTAAGAGACATGCTGCATGCAACTGAAAACTAAAAAAGAGAATGTTTTATATATTATTCACACTATAAAACACTTATTTCTTATTACAGTGTCATTGCTTGTCCATGAATAGGTGATAGAATGAAATTAGTTGCTAAACATCATGAAATAGATTACAGTTTGTATATATTACTTATACACCTACTGCATGTTTTAATTATAGACCCGATGCATGTTTTACTTATAGAACTGCTACATGAATAGGTGTCGCAATGTAAACTTATAGACCTGCTGCATGTTTTACTTTATTTAACATTAAATAAATTACACATAGTTTGTATGTACGAGCGTTACGGCACGCGCTTCGCGCGTGAGTTATTCTACAAATTGTATATGTTTCAAAACACTCAAAAAAATAATTTCCAGAAATATTCGGTCGTGCTTTGCGTTGAACTCATGCATAGTTTGTTTGAATTTTTATTTTTAAAGTGATATTAAAATTTGATTATATTTGAGCATTCTGAATTTGTAAAAAAAAACTATCTATCAGTCCTATTTTCAAGTGATATTAATGTTTATTAATATTTGTAAAAGCACGTGTTGAATTTGTAAAGTGAGTTTATTTGTTAAATCCAATTTTTAAGGGATTTGGTAACATATATAGATGAGCGTTAAATTATATATTAGTAAAGGGTATTTTCGGAAGTTTACGGTCGGACCAAAAGTTTGCGCTTCGAAGCCAACTATTAATAAAGATGAATTTGTAAAGTGAGTTTATTTGTTAGATCCAATTTTTAAGGGATTTGGTAACATATATAGATGAACGTTAAATTATATATTAGTAAAGTATATTTTCGGAAGTTTACGGTCGAACCAAAAGTTTGCGCTTTCAAGCCAACTATTAATAAATATATAGTAAAGTTTAATTACATACAGTACCAACTGCATTGGCTTACTGCATCATATTTTAAGTCCTTGCTACATAATTTTTTCTTCCTTTGGGACTCTTTTACTTTATGAATATTTGACATAACAATTACTAACATCTTGATTTCTTATTTGAATTGCAGATGTTAGAGAGAGAATATCAAAAGCAAAGCAAGATGAAATCAAATGTTTAACTAGTCTATAAGTAAGTTGATGCAAATATGTACGAAATATTATGTATGGACATGGAAAAGGTTGCTAGAACGATATGTATGAAATACTATGTTCGGATATGGCGAAAGGTTTTTGAATATGCATGACATACCGTGTTTGGATATGCCAAAAGTTTGAGTATGTATGAAATACTGTTTGGATATGGAAAAAGTTGTTTGAATATGTATGAAATATTGTGCTGTAATTTACATATTCTTTGTCTGTGAAAATATGTTATATTTATATGTAGAGAAGAATTGGGTAAATGGATATTGTGTATGTGAAAAAGCTAAAACGACAATAAATAAGATCTACAAATAAGTATTACATTTAATTGCGTTTGAGAAACCCTGTCGTAAAACAAACGCTATAGAAAGTAACCATAAGATGTTAATTACCCAACGCTATAATAACTAAATAAACGTTATACAAATATATACAAAATACGCTATACAAATATGCAAAACAATGCTATAGAAGTATCGTATCCAATGTATAAAATATTCATAAAAACGTTATAGAAATATGCAAAAAAAACGCTATTGAAAGTAACCATGGGATAATATTTCCTATAGCGTTTTAGGTTAATAGCACGGTCAAAATGCTGTAGAAAAATTATTTTTCATAGCATTTTTTTAATGATGTTTAAAGCTGAAGGTCTACCATAGCATGTCGTTCCTTAGCGTTCTCTGAAACGCTATGGTAGTGGATAATAGCGTTTTTCAAATGCTATGAAAGCCCATGTTTGTTACAGTGAAAATCAACGTAGGGTGCTTAACTAGAGCATCACAACGTACTACAATTAGAATTTCTACTTGGAAATTCTGCATCATGTTCGTCATCATATTATTGAACATCATCCGCATATCGTAGTTCACAACCGCTCCATTGTCGCCCCAATCCCGACCCTTAAATAATTTTTTTAGCGGTGTTCCATGTATGGCAGCTCATTCCTACAATATATAATAAGAATAATCCATCGCTCATGATGGAATACAAGCATTAGTGGTACTCATGTGTGTAGTGCGACTTAAGATTACATATATACTACTATATAATTTTGAAAACCAAAATATATAACAAGTAAACTGTCTCAAATCACTCGATCCAATTCAGAGTGATACCTCTAACTCTATATCTAATGGATCAAAGTATCAATTTAGGTCGATGTTCAACCTATATGCTACCAAATGTGATGATCATTCCACACCTCCAGTACCAAAAAACAAGAAAATAGTGCACTACAACAGTATCTGGCCGATGTAGGGCGATGATCAAGGAAAAAATAACAAAAAATAAAATAAAACTTGTCGTATATCTCACAACGCATAGGATAAAATATAATAGTGAAAATAGATAGAAAACCACCGAGACAATAGTATAACAAAATGAACCAAACTAAATCAGAGTACATTTTTCCATCGCAATCATACAAAACAAGTGGAATAGAGTTTATACATCAAAGCAAATAAACTCCAAAGAAATCTGTAAGGACTCGTTTCTTCGACTTTCGAATATCGACATCAATACGTCCACTGTATTGACTGCCGAGCCATCGAATGCCGGAAAACCGAATTCTTAGGGTTTAAGAAAAATAAGAGGTAGAAGAAGACAGAAGAAAAAGAAAGAAGAAACAACAGAAAAACATAGGAACAGAAACAATATCAGAATCTCACATTCGCATCGGAACAACATATAATAGATAAATGAAAAATCTTCAAATCAAAGAACTATATCATTTTATACATTACATCGTCATCAGAGTTTACAACAACAATACAACACTGGACAGTTATATGAACTTGTCTATATATAGAATACACAGCGGAAAAGATAATATCATATACAAGTGGTACGTCTCGCCATCCAGCTCGCCCCTAAGCTCCAAAGCATCCCGAATCCAGAATGACCTGATAACCTAACTCTAGACTGCCCGTGTGGAAATTGGTGGGCACCCAGAGTTTAGAAAGGAAACAATAAACTCCAAGTCAGTCATGGTGACGGGTGTGAGAACTTAAAACAGTTTTATTTATCTTTAAAACAAACAACAGGAAGATTTTAAAGTCAATTTCGCAATGCTTTTGGAAAATGAAACTACCATAAGGCCTCCCGCCACACACACAATGCAAACGCAGAATTGGAGGAGATTTCTCCTTATGATAGTCAAAAATGCTTACTATGAAAAACAAAACATTTTGGATATTATTATTAGTGCATAGTGTAGAAAACATTTCGAAAGTATAATATTAATCTTAGCCAACATACGACCAGTATCGTATGCCTACTATAGCTACCATCTAAACAGTGGGGCGCCACCATAAGTAAATGGCAGGTTCTACAACTAATATCGTACAAAGTTCGTATTGGAGTTTGGATTTCCAACAAATGGTCAGGCCAAGGAACTTCGCATTGCCACATAGGTACGCCTTTGGAAAGACGACCCGAGAACCTAACTGGATCTCTGCCAACACAAGGCTGGGTTACCGCTAACTGGATAACTACTGACACGAATATGTCATCCCCCGATCGTAACCGATCTATATCTGAGGATCCTCGATTTCCAACAACCACAAAGTAATAAATTTGCAGCAATAACATAGGTTAAGTATCTGGGCTCCATACCATGATACCACCTCTATCCAGAAGGAATGACATACACTAAGGGGGCGTGATCCCCTAATAACCTTGCTGCATCTTTCCTGTTTTGACCATTTTCGGGGTGTGAGGTCCGACGAAGTCTCGTCCACAAAGCTACGCTTTGTCACAAAGCCATGCTTTGGGTCAATAGATGATCAAAGTAATGATCACAAAGATAAATGATCATATCACAAATGATCAAACAATGATCATCACACAGCAACACTCAGCATGTCACATTACCAAATTGGGAATATATTACTGATAACCTTCAAATACATAACCTCTGAGCTCGTACGTCTTAGAGAAGGGTGTTAGGCTAAGAGAATAAATTCTCCGCCACCAACAGATATGTATTTGAAAGAAACCAGCTTTATATCTCAATTTGTAATGTTAGACATACAATCCATACAAGTCTGTTCCGGGCTCGAACAGAACCGAAGGCACTTCAAAAGAAGCCCTTGCAATCCAGATAATTTCTAATCACGTTCGAACTTCCCATCACTAAGGGTGATTAAATCTCTATATCGGAGATCAGCCGATGCAGAGTAACTCGACGGTAATCCTTCCGTTTTCAAAAATATCCGGTCTTCAACATCGATCATCAAATGCAATCCATTACGACGTATCACATATTCGGAATGGGTTATACGACCCAAAGGTCCTTTTCCGGCTAACCCGAATAGTGAGCGCTTATTCAAAAATAAGTGTGGCATTCAAATTCAAGCAAATCACAACAAATACCCATTCAAGGTAATTATTGATAGTCGGTTATTTAACTATCAATAGGTCTGCACAGCATCATCAGATTCCAAATAATTTTCCAAATTATTTATTTTCCAAAAATACCTTTACGAGATATATAATTTCCACACTTCAACCATTTAAAACCAAATTTCAAATCACTTTCAATTTATCTTTAAAAGATAAAATCTCAAAAACATTTCACTTCATATTGGAAAAACATTTCCATACTTATTTAATAATAAGTAATTCACAAATCCATTTATTTTCAACACTTGGAAAATATTCAATATACTTAAATCATAATTAAGTATATATTTCATTCTTTAAGGAAAACATTCTCTTAAACACATTTATTTGAGTCAAAACGAATGTTGCGTAAAACATCGTTACGATGACCCAAAATCACTAGTATAGGGATTCGAAATTAAGATAGATATATAAATCCCAATACTATATAAAACATTTCCTTTCAAAAATCATTTACTATAACAACAGTGTTATAGTCCATCATTTCCTTATTTTTCGAAAACGTCTATTTCAACAATGAATGTTGAAATCTATGGTTTCGATATTTAACACATTTTTAAAACATCGTTAAAACAATAAACTTCATTTTGAAATATCACTTCTCCAAAACATATTCATTTTATTTAATAACATATTCACTGTCCAAAATCGTGAATATACTTTATTTACCCAATTCAATGTTTCTACACATTTATTTAAAAGATTATCCATTGTCTAAAATCGTGGATATAATTCTTTTAATTAACTTCAAAAATTTACTTATCAAAATAAGTGATTTCGGATTTATAAACAACGTTTATAAATCACATTTATATTTTATAACGATTTCAACTTAAAAATCATTTTATTAGCAAATTCTATTTATATCCCATTTAAGTGCCAAAAACTAATTTATAAGTAAATTACTTATAAATCTTTTATTTTACAACATTTATTCACTTTATAACTTCCCATTATAAATCTATTAATTTCATTCACTTAGGAAATTCATTTTATACTTCCTTTTAACACTTATAAAAACTCGTTTTATAATTCCAATATTTTTAATTTATAAATATCAATTTTATAAATCTTTTATATAAACCATTTATAATTATTCAAAAATCCCAATTTAAACCATTTTATAAATCAATCAACTATTTATTTCAAAAAATCACACTTTGGTTATATTTCACAAAAATATTAGTTTTTATAACTTTAAAATTTTAACGTTTATTTATTTAGGATGAATCAATCCAAAATTTTAATAAAACGTATAATCTCAAAAATCACTTTAAAAATCCCTTAAAAATCAAAATCGTTATTTTTAAACTTCAAAAATGGATCTGATGATGCAACAACACCAAATAATCAATCACGGCATCCAAACATCATATATCGATATGACAACAGAATATATAACAATATCTGTAAATAAATAGATACAGTGAGGAATCCAGTTGGATCCCTTCAACCTATTTCCCTGCATCCACAGACATTAGCACAATACCCATTCCACTTCGAGGTGGAATATCGCGGTATATTGGATTTATAAAATATTATACGCTATTATGCGACGCAATAGGGTCTCATCCGCTATATAATGCGGGAAATCAATCAACTCCAATATATACATATGCCAATATGTATATATTGCTACATACTACTATATCACATACAAACATCAATCAATCAGTCAATGACAGCAAAATCCAACTTTTCATTTTGAGTGAGAAGATCTCACCTTTAATTTGCAATCCATTTTCCATTCCAGATTGATTTCTTCCCGGTTTAAGACCTTGAATAAACATTGGATTTATTTTGTTAATATTCGAATTAGTCGAACAAATATTTCCATTTATTAAATTTTATTTTATCTAATTAATTTTTAACTTCAAACAAATCTCTTTTAATAAAATACTTGAACTAATTTCTCTTAAATAAACTGTAATTAACTAACAATTTTGATTCTAAACTAATACTTCTAATTTTAAACTAAATTTACTTTAATAAATTATTTTCAAAATAAACTAGTAAATTTGCAGCTTTATTTATATAAGATATTTCTGTTTTCCAGTAAAAAAATACTATTTACTATTTTCTACATACATGTGTAAATTTCAAATCTACATCAAATTAAGATTAACATAAAATTTTAAACTGTTTAAAATTTTATCCTCCTGTAAAGAATTTCTGGATGCATATATTTACAAAAATTTAAAAACTGCATATGTATATTTTGAATCAAAATTAACAAATTCAACTCACACCTTACTGCTCAAACCTCGAACGAATCGAACCTCCCTCGATCGATTTCATCTCGCGTTCGCCGATGTCGCAGCTTCAACCCAAGCCCTAGCTTGCCTCAACGTCGCTGCCTGCAGCGAACTCGATGACTTCACGGCCCACGATCTCGACGACACTGCCGCTAATCGTTCGCACCCCCTTCCAGTTGCCACGCGAACCCACCGCTGCCACAGTGGAAACCGGTTCCCATGTTCGACCCCACGATGCTCCAGTCCCTATAAACATGAACAGTCGATGACCACGAGTTGTTCCTCTCGGTCGCGACATCACCCAAGCTCACGCCGCTTCCAGCTACGCCACACGCGGTGGCCATAACCCGAGTAGCCCAAATCAAACGCTCGACTTTTATTAATTTTTTCAAAAAGGAAGTTGCGGCCATTGATGTTTGAGAGAGAGACGCAATAAATTTTAAATTGAAGAAGCTTGATAAGGGAATGGGAGTGAAATAGATTTACTCTGTTCGATTTTGAGGAGAACGAGATTTATACGAGGCTCGGCCATTACTTTGTTACTAAGATTCAAATTTGGTTTTGAACAGATAAAGGGAGAAGGTATTTAAAAATAAACTGAGGCATGCTTTACACGATCATTTTCGTGATTGTAGGCGCGATTTGAGGGAGATAACGTGCTGACGCTAACCAATTATAAGATTTAAATTTAAATTGATTTCAATTTAAATTTCAATGTGTTTACCTACCGTGTGCTCACATAACAACTCCGAAAAATACGAAATTTGAAATCCGATAATAATTCAATATTACGGACCCAATGGAACTGGTTTCGTCGAATTCCGAGACTGCCTCGGAAGGCTAATTTTAAATACCGATTCAAACGATATAATTTCAAAACTGAATAAATCACTTTCAAATTCAATTCTGAAGCTTCTATTATCTTCAGTGTTATCAATATGAATTTTACAATCCTTTGAAATATTTTTAATCAGCTTAAAATTGAAGATTCAATTTATTATTCAACTTTCAATAGATTAAATTTTATAATTTAATCGCCAATTCATTCTGATAATTTGAAATTCCAGTCAAACCATCATTCAAATATTTAAAATAAATTAAATATTTCATTTTAAATTTTTCAAAAATTCTGGGTCGTTACAGACTTCCCCCCTTAAAAGAATTTCGTCCCGAAATTACAAGTAAAGAAGAATGCTCCAATACCCGTTAACTATTTTACCAAAACCAAATAGTTTTATCAATTTGTCAACTAAAATCTTTTTACTAGAGATACATTATCATTTAAACTAACTTTCCAACTTCAATTATAAGTTTCAAACAACATTGTTTTCTTAACAATTCAAATTTTAATTTATATTCAAATTTTTAAATATTTTCAAACACTTCAAATTTTCAAAAAAATTTGCCAGCGTCTCCTTTGCGCGACTAGCTCGGTAGGACTACGAAATGCCACATTGGGCCCCAAATTTCAAAAAGAAAAGAAAAAGCCAAGCGGCTGGACAAGAAATTCATCAAATCTCATATTGAAATTCAAATACATTCCTTTTTCGAGCAATTCAAATTTATCTTTGAAATCAAAATTCCAATTCCTTTATACACCTGTATATCCTACTAGCCATAATATCTAGTTACAATATTCAAACCATTTTGCACATTTTATTACAAAATTTCGATACTTACTTCTTATACATTTTTACTTCACTATTGAAGTTATATCCATTATCATTCAATTTTACATTTCAAAATTTCATTTGAATTCAATTTACCATTTCAATTTAATTTGGATTCAGTTTAACTTCTGAATATTGAATTTCATCAACCATCTTTCATTCACAACTGATTATTTTAGATTAGTTTCATTTACTAATTCATTACAAATTCCAATTCATTTTATTCAAATTTGTTTTCAACATTCAGTTTCAATTCCAGTTTTATTCTTTTGTTCATTCCCAAAATTTATTTTCAATTCAGTATTTTGGTTTATAACCACTTATATTAAACTGGATTTCCAATTCCATATGAATTTTAATTCATCTTTCATTTATAATTACAATTCAATTCATTTTAATTAGTTTTACTTACTAATTTTATTTTAGTATTTCGCTTTATTTATCACAAATCAAATCCAATTTCAATTCTATTTGCTTACAAATTCGAAATGAATTTCAAAATTCAATCTCACTTTCATTTAATTGATTCACCTGTACTTACTTTAATTTAACTCCATCCTTTAAGTTAAATTTATTCTATCAAAATTCAAATTGTATAAGTTATCAACTCATTTATTATTACCATAAATATTTTAAATAGGATTCCAGAGTCTTTTCAACCTTTCCAAACCATTTTTGAAAACAATTCGAATTATCCTTTGAATTTCAAAAACCAAACCCAAATTTTCCAAACAACTTCCATTTTAAACAATTTGGTAGCAATTCCTCTTTTGGAAACCCGAAAATGAACATCGATGATGCTGCATTTATTACCGAAGTTATTTTCCAACGACCAAAAAGAGTTTAGAGCTATTATCCCTTCAGAATACTTTTCAAACCTTCGAAATTCATTTTCAACTCCAAAAAGGATTTAAACTTTCCAAATCTCCAAAATTTTCAAATTCTTTTCAAAACATTTCCAAATACTTCTCTGGAATTCCGTTTCAAATTACAAATCACATTTACAATTTATATTCTCAAATTCTATTTGTATATGGATTTATTTCTTAACTTTGGAGTTATGATTTCAATTTCTTATTTAATTTCAATGATAATAATTTAATATTACTACTTCCTAACAACCATGCAACCATATACTATAATAATTTACAGAAAATCATTTCTTTTATATGCAAAAATAGTTTTGGGTAAAATTATTTCATTTACCCTATTTTAAAAAAATACTATGTCAGTTTATCTTGTTTAAGAATTTAGAAACCCTTATCGATTCAGTTAGCTAGACTGCACCGACCAGAATCTATAAAAAATCAACCGATAAGTCAACACAATACAAAACAATTTCATATTCACTAACAAATACGCGCTCATATCTATTATTACACTCACACTAATTCTAGAGTACTACTGACTCTATCTCTAATGAGTAACACCCAACAGAGTAGGGTTGTCGCTTAACCATATGCTCTGATACCACATTGTAAGGACCTAAGGCAGTGGCGACCGGTAGGCTTTACAACCATCCCAGACCCACCGTGGCATACAAAGGAATCCCAAACTTGCTTTTACGGCCAGCCTCTCGACTGTCACGGCCTCTGCCTAACCAACCCCGTAAAGAGGACGTGTAGGGGGTAAGAGTCTCCCGTTCGCCACCAAACCGCGATGCGAGAATCCCCCATCACATTTCACCTAGATAAGCAAGACTGGTGTGAGAACTTAAAACAGTTTTATTTATCTTTAAAACAAACAACATGAAGATTTTAAAGTCAATTTCGCAATGCGTTTGGAAAATGAAACTACCATAAGGCCTCCCGCCACACACACAATGCAAACACAGAATTAGAGGAGATTTCTCCTTATGATAGTCAAAAATGCTTACTATGCAAAACAAAACATTTTGGATATTATTATTAGTGCACAGTGTAGAAAACATTTCGAAAGTATAATATTAATCTTAGCCAACATACGACCAGTATCGTATGCCTACTATAGCTACCATATAAACAGTGGGGCGCCACCATAAGTAAATGGCAGGTTCTACAACTAATATCGTACAAAGTTCGTATTGGAGTTTGGATTTCCAACAAATGGTCATGCCAAGGAACTTCCCATTGCCACATAGGTACGCCTCTGGAAAGACGACCCGAGAACCTAACCGGATCTCTGCCAACACAAGGCCGGGTTACCCCTAACTGGATAACTACTGACACGAATATGTCATCCCCCGATCGTAACCGATCTATATCCGAGGATCCTCGATTTCCAACAACCACAAAGTAATAAATTTGCAGCAACAACATAGGTTAAGTATCTGGGCTCCATACCATGATACCACCTCTATCCAGAAGGAATGACATACACTAAGGGGGCGCGATCCCCTAATAACCTTGCTGCATCTTTCCTGTTTTGACCATTTCCGGGGTGTGAGGTCCGACGAAATCTCGTCCACAAAGCTACGCTTTGTCACAAAGCCATGCTTTGGGTCAACAGATGATCAAAGTAATGATCACAAAGATAAATGATGAAACAAATGATCATATCATAAATGATCAAACAATGATCATCACACAGCAACACTCAGCATATCACATTACCAAATTGGGAATATATTACTGATAACCTTCAACCACATAACCTCTGAGCTCGTACGTCTCAGAGAAGGGTGTTAAGCTAAGAGAATAAATTCTCCGCCACCAACAGATATGTATTTGAAAGAAACCAGCTTTATATCTTAATTTGTAATGTCAGACATACAATCCATACAAGTCTGTTCCGGGCTCGAACAGAACCGAAGGCACTTCAAAAGAAGCCCTTGCAATCCAGATAATTTCTAATCACGTCCGAACTTCCCATCACTAAGGGTGATGAAATCTCTATATCGGAGATCAACCGATGCAGAGTAACTCGACGGTAATCCTTCCGTTTTCAAAAATATCCGGTCTTCAACACCGGTCATCAAATGCAATTCATTACGACGTATCACATATTCGGAATGGGTTATACGACCCAAAGGTCCTTTCCCGGCTAACCCGAATAGTGAGCGCTTATTCAAAAATAAGTGTGGCATTCAAATTCAAGCAAATCACAACAAATACCCATTTAAGATAATTATTGATAGTCGGTTATTTAACTATCAATAGGTCTGCACAGCATCATCAGATTCCAAATAATTTTCCAAATTATTTATTTTCCAAAAATATCTTTACGAGATATATAATTTCCACACTTCAACCATTTGAAACCAAATTTCAAATCACTTTCAATTTATCTCTAAAAGATGAAATCTTAAAAACATTTCATTTCATATTGGAAAAACATTTCCATACTTATTTAATAATAAGTAATTCACAAATCCATTTATTTTCAACACTTGGAAAATATTCAATATACTTAAATCATAATTAAGTATATATTTCATTCTTTAAGGAAAACGTTCTCTTAAACACATTTATTTGAGTCAAAACGAATGTTGCGTAAAACATCGTTACGACGACCCAAAATCACTAGTATAGGGATTCGAAATTAAGATAGATATATAAATCGCAATACTATATAAAACATTTCCTTTCAAAAATCATTTACTATAACAACAGTGTTATAGTCCATCATTTCCTTATTTTTAGAAAACGTCTATTTCAACAATGAATGTTGAAATCTATGGTTTCGATATTTAACACATTTTTAAAACATCGTTAAAACAATTAACTTCATCTTGAAATATCACTTCTCCAAAACATATTCATTTTATTTAATAACATATTCACTGTCCAAAATCGTTAATATACTTTATTTACCCAATTCAATGTTTCTACACATTTATTTAAAAGATTATCCATTGTCTAAAATCGTGGATATAATTCTTTTAATTAACTTCAAAATTTTACTTATCAAAATAAGTGATTTCGGATTTATAAACAACGTTTATAAATCACATTTATATTTTATAACGATTTCAACTTAAAAATCATTTTATTAGCAAATTTTATTTATATCCCATTTAAGTGCCAAAATCTAATTTATAAGTAAATTACTTATAAATCTTTTATTTTACAACATCTATTCACTTTATAACTTCCCATTATAAATCTATTAATTTCATTCACTTATGAAATTCATTTTATACTTCCTTTTAACACTTATAAAAACTCGTTTTATAATTCCAATATTTTTAATTTATAAATATCAATTTTATAAATCTTTTATATAAACCATTTATAATTATTCAAAAATCCCAATTTAAACCATTTTATAAATCAATCAACTATTTATTTCAAAAATCACACTTTGGTTATATTTCACAAAAATATTAGTTTTTATAACTTTAAAATTTTAACGTTTATTTACTTAGGATGAATCAATCCAAAATTTTAATAAAACGTATAATCTCAAAAATCACTTTAAAAATCCCTTAAAAATCAAAATCGTTATTTTTAAACTTCAAAAATGGATCCGATGATGCAACAGCACCAAATAATCAATCACGGCATCCAAACATCATATATCGATATAACAACAGAATATATAACAATATCTGTAAATAAATAGATACAGCGAGGAATCCAGTTGGATCCCTCCAACCTGTTTCCCTGCATCCACAGACATTAGCACAATACCCATTCCACTTCGAGGTGGAATATCACGGTATATGCGATTTATAAAATATTATCCGCTATTATGCGGCGCAATAGGGTCTCATCCGCTATATAATGCGGGAAATCAATCAACTCCAATATATACATATGCCAATATGTATATATTGCTACATACTACTATATATACTATATCACATACAAACAGCAATCAATCAGTCAATAACTGCAAAATCCAACTTTTCATTTTGAGTGAGAAGATCTCACCTTTAATTTGCAATCCATTTTCCATTCCAGTTTGATTTCTTCCCGGTTTAAGACCTTGAATAAACATTGGATTTATTTTGTTAATATTCGAATTAGTCGAACAAATATTTCCATTTATTAAATTTTATTTTATCTAATTAATTTTTAACTTCAAACAAATCTCTTTTAATAAAATACTTTAACTAATTTCTCTTAAATAAACTATAATTAACTAACAATTTTGATTCTAAACTAATACTTCTAATTTTAAACTAAATTAACTTTAATAAATTATTTTCAAAATAAACTAGTAAATTTGCAGCTTTATTTATATAAGATATTTCTGTTTTCCAGTAAAAAAAATACTATTTACTATTTTCTACATACATGTGTAAATTTCAAATCTACATCAAATTAAGATTAACATAAAAATTTAAACTGTTTAAAATTTTATCCTCTTGTAAAGAATTTCTAGATGCATATATTTACAAAAATTTAAAAACTGCAAATATATATTTTGAATCAAAATTAACAAATTCAACTCACACCTTACTGCTCAAACCTCGAACGAATCGAACCTCCCTCGATCGATTTCATCTCGCGTTCGCCGATGTCGCAGCTTCAACCCAAGCTCTAGCTTGCCTCAACGTCGCTGCCTGCAGCGAACTCGACGACTTCGCGGCCCACGATCTCGACGACACTGCCGCCAATCGTTCTCACCCCCTTCCAGTTGCCACACGAACCCACCGCTGCCATAGTGGAAACCCGTTCCCATGTTCGACTCCACGATGCTTCAGCCCCCAAAAACATGAACAGTCGATGACCACAAGCTATTCCTCTCGGTCGCGACATCACCCAAGCTCGCGCCGCTTCCAGCTATGCCACACGCGGTGGCCATAACCCGAGTCGCCCCAATCAAACGCTCGACTTTTATTAATTTTTTCAAAAAGGAAGTTGCGGCCATTGATGTTTGAGAGAGAGACGCAATAAATTTTAAATTGAAGAAGCTTGATAAGGGAATGGGAGTGAAATAGATTTACTCTGTTCGATTTTGAGGAGAACGAGATTTATACGAGGCTCGGCCATTACTTTGTTACTGAGATTCAAATTTGGTTTTGAATAGATAAAGGGAGAAGGTATTTAAAAATAAACTGAGGCATGCTTTACACGATCATTTTCGTGATTGTAGGCGCGATTTGAGGGAGATAACGTGCTGACGCCGACCAATTATAAAATTTAAATTTAAATTGATTTCAATTTAAATTTCAATGCGTTTACCTACCGTGTGCTCACATAACAACTCCGAAAAATACGAAATTTGAAATCCGATAATAATTCAATATTACGGACCCAATGGAACTGGTTTCGTCGAATTCTGAGACTGCCTCGGAAGGCTATTTTTAAATACCGATTCAAACGATATAATTTCAAAACTGAATAAATCACTTTCAAATTCAATTCTGAAGCTTCTATTATCTTCAGTGTTATCAATATGAATTTTACAATCCTTTGAAATATTTTTAATCAGCTTAAATTGAAGATTCAATTTATTATTCAACTTTCAATAGATTAAATTTTATAATTTAATCGCCAATTCATTCTGATAATTTGAAATTCCACTCAAACCATCATTCAAATATTTAAAATAAATTAAATATTTCATTTTAAATTTTACAAAAATTCTGGGTCGTTACAGACTTCCCCCCTTAAAAGAATTTCGACCCGAAATTACAAGTAAAGAAGAATGCTCCAATACCCGTTAACTATTTTACCAAAACCAAATAGTTTTATCAATTTGTCAACTAAAATCTTTTTACTAGAGATACATTATCATTTAAACTAACTTTCCAACTTCAATTATAAGTTTCAAACAACATTGTTTTCTTAACAATTCAAATTTTAATTTATATTCAAATTTCTAAATATTTTCTAACACTCCAAATTTTCAAAAAAATTTGCCAGCGTCTCCTTTGCGTGGCTAGCTCGGTACGACTACGAAATGCCACATTGGGCCCCAAATTTCAAAAAGAAAAGAAAAAGCCAAGCGGCTGGACAAGAAATTCATCAAATCTCATATTGAAATTCAAATACATACCTTTTTCGAGCAATTCAAATTTATCTTTGAAATCAAAATTTCAATTCCTTTATACACCTGTATATCCTACTACCATAATATCTAGTTACAATATTCAAACCATTTTGCACATTTTATTACAAAATTTCGATACTTACTTCTTATACATTTTTACTTCACTATTGAAGTTATATCCATTATCATTCAATTTTACATTTCAAATTTTCATTTGAATTCAATTTACCATTTCAATTTAATTTGGATTCAGTTTAACTTCTGAATATTGAATTTCATCAACCATCTTTCATTCACAACTGATTATTTTAGATTAGTTTCATTTACTAATTCATTACAAATTCCAATTCATTTTATTCAAATTTGTTTTCAACATTCAGTTTCAATTCCAGTTTTATTCTTTTGTTCATTCCCAAAATTTATTTTCAATTCACTATTTTGGTTTATAACCACTTATATTAAACTGGATTTCCAATTCCATATGAATTTTAATTCATCTTTCATTTCTAATTACAATTCAATTCATTTTAATTAGTTTTACTTACTAATTTTATTTTAGTATTTCGCTTTATTTATCACAAATCAAATCCAATTTCAATTCTATTTGCTTACAAATTCGAAATGAATTTCAAAATTCAATCTCACTTTCATTTAATTGATTCACTTGTACTTACTTTAATTTAACTCCATCCTTTAAGTTAAATTTATTCTATCAAAATTCAAATTGTATAAGTTATCAACTCATTTATTATTACCATAAATATTTTAAATAGGATTCCAGAGTCTTTTCAACCTTTCCAAAACCATTTTTGAAAACAATTCGAATTATCCTTTGAATTTCAAAAACCAAACCCAAATTTTCCAAACAACTTCCATTTTAAACAATTTGGCAATAATTCCTCTTTTGGAAACCCGAAAATGAACATCGATGATGCTGCAGTCATTACCGAAGTTATTTTCCAGCGACCGAAAAGATTTTAGAGCTTTTATCCCTTCAGAATACTTTTCAAACCTTCGAAATTCATTTTCAACTCCAAAAAGGATTTAAACTTTCCAAATCTCCAAAATTTTCAAATTCTTTTCAAAACATTTCCAAATACTTCTCTGGAATTCCGTTTCAAATTACAAATCACATTTACAATTTATATTCTCAAATTCTATTTGTATATGGATTTATTTCTTAACTTTGGAGTTATGATTTCAATTTCTTATTTAATTTCAATGATAATAATTTAATATTACTACTTCCTAACAACCATGCAACCATATACTATAATAATTTACAGAAAATCATTTCTTTTATATACAAAAATAGTTTTGGGTAAAATTATTTCATTTACCCTATTTTAAAACAATACTGTGTCAGTTTATCTTTTTTAAGAGTTTAGAAACCCTTATCGATTCAGTTAGCTAGACTGCACTGACCAGAATCTATAAAAAATCAACCGATAAGTCAACACAATACAAAACAATTTCATATTCACTAACAAATACGCGCTCATATCTATTATTACACTCACACTCATTCTAGAGTACTACTGACTCTATCTCTAATGAGTAACACCCAACAGAGCAGGGTTGTCGCTTAACCATATGCTCTGATACCACGTTGTAAGGACCCAAGGTAGTGGCGACCGGTAAGCTTTGCAACCATCCCAGACCCACCGTGGCATATAAAGGTATCCCAAACTTGCTTTTACGGCCAGCCTCTCGACTGTCACGGCCTCTGCCTAACCAACCCCGTAAAGAGGACGTGTAGGGGTAAGAGTCTCCCGTTCGCCACCAAACCGCGAAGCAAGAATCCCCCATCACATTTCACCTAGATAAGCAAGACTGGCGTGAGAACTAAAACAGTTTTATTTATCTTTAAAACAAACAACATGAAGATTTTAAAGTCAATTTAGCAATGCTTTTGGAAAATGAAACTACCATAAGGCCTCCCGCCACACACACAATGCAAACGCAGAATTGGAGGAGATTTCTCCTTATGATAGTCAAAAATGCATACTATGCAAAACAAAACATTTTGGATATTATTATTAGTGCATAGTGTAGAAAACATTTCGAAAATATAATATTAATCTTAGCCAACATACGACCAGTATCGTATGCCTACTATAGCCACCATCTAAACAGTGGGGCGCCACCATAAGTAAATGGCAGGTTCTACAACTAATATCATACAAAGTTCGTATTGGAGTTTGGATTTCCAACAAATGGTCAGGCCAAGGAACTTCCCATTGCCACATAGGTACGCCTCTGGAAAGACGACCCGAGAACCTAACCGGATCTCGGCCAACACAAGGCCGGGTTACCCCTAACTGGATAACTACTGACACGAATATGTCATCCCCCGATCGTAACCGATCTATATCCAAGGATCCTCGATTTCCAACAACCACAAAGTAATAAATTTGCAGCAACAACATAGGTTAAGTATCTGGGCTCCATACCATGATACCACCTCTATCCAGAAGGAATGACATACACTAAGGGGGCACGATCCCCTAATAACCTTGCTGCATCTTTCCTGTTTTGACCATTTCCGGGGTGTGAGGTCCGACGAAGTCTCGTCCACAAAGCTACGCTTTGTCACAAAGCCATGCTTTGGGTCAATAGATGATCAAAGTAATGATCACAAAGATAAATGATCAAACAAATGATCATATCATAAATGATCAAACAATGATCATCACATAGCAACACTCAGCATGTCACATTACCAAATTGGGAATATATTGTTGATAACCTTCAACTACATAACCTCTGAGCTCGTACGTCTCAGAGAAGGGTGTTGAGCTAAGAGAATAAATTCTCCGCCACCAACAGATATGTATTTAAAAGAAACCAGCTTTATATCTCAATTTGTAATGTCAAACATACAATCCATATAAGTCTGTTCCGGGCTCGAACAGAATCGAAGGCAATTCAAAAGAAGCCCTTGCAATCCAGATAATTTCTAATCACGTCCGGACTTCCCGTCACTAAGGGTGATAAAATCTCTATATCGGAGATCAGCTGATGCAGAGTAACTCGACGGTAATCCTTCCATTTTCAAAAATATTCGGTCTTCAATACCAGTCATCAAATGCAATCCATTACGACGTATCACACATTCGGAATAGGTTATACGACCCAAAGGTCCTGTCACGTACGGAACTTTTCGACTTTCGAAAATTCGACATCGATACTCACTTTATCGACTGCCGAGAAATCGAGTGCCGGAAACTCCAATAGTGAGGGTTTTAGAAAGAAGAAATAGAAGAAAAGATAGAAGAAGAAGAAAGCAGAAGAAGAAAGAAGAAGAAGAACAACAGAACAACATTAGAATAGAAAACAATATCAGAACCTTACACATCGTAGCAGAACAATATATAATAAATAAACACTAGTCTTTTAAAACAAAGAGCTATATCAGTTTATACATACATCAATCATCAGAGTCAATATACAACAATGGACAGTTTTATAAACTTGTCCTCATACAGAATACACGGCGGAATAAAATAATATCAGATACAAATACTACGTCTCGTCCTCCAGCTTATCTCCAAGCTCCAGAATATCCAGAATATCCTGATAATATAACTCTAGGCTGCCCGTGTGGAAAATTGGTGGGCACCCAGAGTTTAGAAGGGAAACAATAAACTCCGAGTCAATCATGGTGACTGGTGTGAGATCGTAAAACAGTTATTTATCTTTAAAATAAATAGCAGAGAATTTTAAAGTCAATTCGCAATGCTTTTGGAAAATGAAACTACCATAAGACCTCCCGCCACACACACAATGCAAACGCAGACTTGGAGGAGATTTCTTCTTATGATAGTCAGAGATGCTTACTACGCAAAAAATCAAATTCTTTTTGATATTATTATTAGTGCATAGTGTAGAAAACATTTCGAAAGTAGAATATAAATCTTAGCCAGCATAGGTACCATTATAGTATGCTTGCTATAGCTACCATGTTAAATGGCAGGTTCTACAACTAAAACCGTACAAGGCTCGTATTGTTTCTTTGGATTTCCAACAAATGGTCAGGCTAAGGAACTTCCTATCCACGATGGGTACGTCCCTGGAATAGACGACCCGAGAAATAACCTAACATTACGGTTAGATCTCTGCCAACACAAGGCCGGGTTACCTCTGCAAAAATAGGTAACTACTGACATGCGTATGCCATCCCCCGATCGTCACCGATCTTTCCGAGGATCCCCGATTCGCAACAACCACAAAGTAATAAATTTTGCAGCAACTACAGAGGTTAAGTATCTGGGCTCCATACCATGATACCACCTTTATCCAGAAGGAATGACATACACTAAGGGGCGCTACTCCCTAAAACCTTGCTGCATCCTTCCTGTTTCGACCATTTCCGGGGTGTGAGGCTCGACGAAGTCTCGTCCACAAAGCTACGCTTTCTACAAAGCCATGCTTCGGGTCAAACAAAATGATCAACCTATGATCACAAAGATATAAGATCAAACAAATGATCATATCGCAAATGATCAAACACTGATCATTTCACAGCAACACTCAGTATGCCACGTTACCAAATTGGGATATATCGCTGATAAATTTCAACTACATAACCTCTGAGCTCGTACGTCTTAGAGAAGGGTGTTAAGCTAAGAGAATAAATTCTCCGCCACCAACAGAAATGTATTTGAAAGAAATCAGCTTTATATCTCAAATTGTAACGTCAGACACACAATCCATACAAGTCTGTTCCGGGATCGAACAGAACCGAAGGCACTTCTCACGAAGCCCTTGCATATCCGGATAATTTTCAATCACGTCAGGACTTCCCGTCACTAAGGGTGATAAAACCTCTAAATCGAAGATCAGTCGATGTAGAGTAACTCGACGGTAATCCTTCCGTTTTCAAAAAAATATCCGGTCTTCAACACCGGTCTTCGAATGCAATTCATAACGACGTATCACATATTCGGAATGGGTTATACGACCCCATGGTCCTTTCCCGGCTAACCCGAATAGTGAGCGATTATTTAAAAATAAGTGTGGCATTCAATTTCATCCAATTCACAACAAATACCATTCAGGGTAATTATTGATAGTCGGTTATTTAACTATCAATAAAGATGCGCAACATCATCAGATTCCAAATAATTTTCCAAAATTATTTTTATCTTCAAAAATATCTTTACTAGATATATAATTTCCACACTTAACCGTTTGAAAACAAATTTCAGTGTTCACTTTTCAATTCATCTTCAAAAGATAAAATTTCAAAACAGTTCATTTCATATTGGAAAAGCATTTCCATACTTATTTAAAAATAAGTATTTCACAAATCTATTTATTTTCAACATTTGAAAATATTCGATATACTTAAATCAAATTAAGTATATATTCATTCTTTAAGGAAAACATTCTTTTAACACCTTTATTTGAGTCAAAACGAATGTTACGTAAAACATCGTTACGACGACTCAAAATCACTAGTATAGGGATTCAGAATTTAGATAGATGTGTAAATCCCAATACTATATAAAACATTTCCTTCCGGAAATCATTTACTATAACAACAGTGTTATAGTCCACCATTTCCTTAAATTTCTCGAGAACGTCTATTTCAACAAGTACTATTGAAATCTATGCTTTCGATTCATAATACATCTTAAAACATCTTTAAAATGTTTAACTTCATTTTTGATATCACTTCTTCAACAATAAATCCATTTTACTTAACAATATATTCACTGTCCCAAAATCGTGAATATAATTCACTTTACCCAATTTCAATCTATCTCTACACATTTTTATTTCAATAGAGATTCGCTATCCAAAATCGCGGATATATCTTCTTTAGAAATTTTCTATATTAAATTTATCCAATTCAATCTATTTCGAATTTATAAACACAGTTATAAATTCTATTTCTATTTTAATAACAACCTCGACTTATAAATCTTCTTTTTATCAACTTCTATATTTTTACTTATCAAAATAAGTGATTTCGGATTTATAAACAACTTTTATAAATTCCAATTCTATTTATAAAAACTTCGATACCAAATCAATTTCAATATTGATTTCTAAATTTATTTTCACTACTAAAATAAATTCCTTATTTTTCTCAAAGTATTCAATATTCTGTTTTTAAATGGATTCTTCAAATTTGAAATCATTTTACATGGATTTCCCAAACTATTTCAATTTACCCATTAAAAATTCTAATTGGATTTCCAACTTATCTTCTTTTTAAATAAATTCCCTTTAAAGAAAATAAATTTAGATTGTTTCTTTCAATCTATTTAAAAATCTAAATTTAAATTAAATTCTTTAATTTATAATCACTGTTTTACGAAATCCATTATTTAGCATTTTCACTTTATTCTGGAATTTATTCAATAAGATTATCAAAATTAACTCTTTATACTTTAAAATTCCTTTCTTCAAAATTTCTTCAATTTCAAAAATTGATTCACTTAGAAATTTTCTACTTGAATTTCAAAAATTCAACTTCGTTTATCTTTGGAATCCAATGATATCAAACATCCATTCAGCTAAATTTTAGCTTCAAACAATTTCCAGATATCAATATGATTAATAACATCAATATAATCATTCACAGATTCATATCACAGTATAAATAAATCCAATCAATGTGAGGGGTCCAGTTGGATCCCTCCAACCTGTTTCCCTGCATCCAAAGACGTTAGCACAATACCAATTCCGCTCCAGTACGGAATTATCGCGGTATATGGGTTTTATAAAAATCCGCTTACTAACGGCGCAATAGGGTCTCATCCGCTATACGAGGCGGGAAATCAATCAATCCAATATATACATATGCCAATATGTATATATTGCTATATATAATAGATATATCCTAAAATATCTAATATCACATCCAATAGCAATCAAACTGCAAAAAATTCCACATTCAATTTGAGTGAGAAAAATCTCACCTTAGCTTTTAATTTGCCATCCATTTCCATTTTTGATCATTTCTTCACGGTTTAACCTTGTATAACAATTTATACAATATATCAATATTCGAATTAAATCGAACACTTAAATTATTGTTCTATTTATCTACTTAACCAATTTCTCCTTTAATAAATTTATTTTACCTAACAAATTTCCCCTTTACAAATTTTCCCTTTAAAATTAATTTAAATTAACCAAGGGTTTCATTTTGAACTAAAAATTCGAATTGTAACAAATTTCCTTTTACTGTATAAAACTATTTATTCTCTAAACTGTTTTAAATTTTCTATACTTTCAAAATCCTAAAAATATATATATGCTGTTTCATTTATTTCCTTTTCGAAATTCCAGAATTTTTTTTTACCTAACAAATTATAATTTTTTCTTCTGAAATGCATTTTAAATAAACAAATAAACTACCTAACATCACATCAGAACCCAGGCCACCACGACTTGCCGAAATCGACGACGTGATACCCTTCAACCGTGCTGCCACCACTGCATCGGAACCACATTAGATCGAAACTCCCCTCTTCCTAACTGTCGCAATCCACTAGGTCAACGCGAATCGCCTCGCGACTTCATTCTCCGATCGCCGTTTCCCCCAAATCCACGATCTTGCGACATTGCCTCGCGAGCCTCCACGTCGCCATAACTCCCATGCCGCCCAGACTGCTGCTCGACATCACCAGAACTCACCGCCTTCGCCCCACGCGCTCGCGCCTACGAACGCGAACCCCACCTGACTTTCCCCCCTTCCCAGCTCGACGCGATCTCCACTTCGATGCCCTAGACTGCTTCGATTCGCCCCGAGATATCTTCGTTCGATTATCGCGAGGCTTCATATTCGAACGCGATTATCTTTTACTCGATTTGGAAAGGATTTTAAAACCCTATCAGTCGCCATTTTCTTCGAAGTCGAACAGAAGATAGGAGGAAGGCATGCGTTGATTTTGAACTGCTCGATGGCACGCAGCCATTTATTTTTAAATTTCGAACGAGAGTTGTTTTTCGTTTCTTTGGTTTGAACGAGATAGGTATAATTTAAAAGGGAAGAACAGAGGGAACTACGTGATTTTGCAGAGAGGTATGGGTCGCACGATCTTCTTTCGTGATTCTCGGTTGAAAGGGAGAAGAACGTGCTGATATTTGACTTAGTTAAAAATTTAAATTTAAAATTGAATTCAAATTAATTTTTTTTACGCGTTAATGTGTCGTGTGCTCACGTATCAACACTGAAAAACACGAAATTGGAAATCCGACAATAATCCAATATTACGGATCCAATGGAACTGGTTTCGTCGAATTCCGAGACTGTTCCTCGGACGACTATTTTTAAATTCGATTTAAACGATTTAATTTCAAAACTGAACAAATCATTTTCAAATTCGATTCTGAAGCTGCTGTTATCTTCAGTATTATCATTACGAATTTTAAAAGCTTTTTGAAATATTTTTCTTCAGCTTTAAAATTGAAGATTCAAATTTTTATCCAGTTCAATAGATTAAATTTTAAAATTAAATCATCAAATTCAAAATTATATTGGGGATTCAAATTAAATTACCGTTCAAATATTTAAAATAAATTAAATATCCTCAATTTAATTCGTTCAAAATTCCGGGTCGTTACAGACTTCCCCCCTTAAAAGAATTTCGTCCTCGAAATTACAAGTTAGAAAGAAAGGTCCTTAACTTGTCTACTAAAGATTCGTTATTACTTTAACTAACTCTCCAATTTCAATTATAAGTTTCAAAACAACTTTGTTTACTTTCAATTTTCGAATTTAAATTCAAATTCAAATTTTAACTTTCAAAATTTCTCAAAAATTTTCTAACACTCGAAATTTTCGAAAAATTTCGCCAGCGTCTCCTTTGCGCGGCTAATACGGTACGACTACAAAACGTCCCTACGGACTCTCAAATTTCAAAAAGAAAAGAAAAAGCCAAGCGGCTAGACAAGAAATCATCAAAAACTCATATTAAAATTCAAATACTTACCTTTTGTCGAGCAATTCGAATTTATCTTTGAAATCAAATTTCCAATTCCTTTACACCTGTATATCCTACTAGCCATAATATCTAGTTACAACATTCAAACTATTTTGCCAATTCCATTACAAGATTTTCGATATATGCTTGTTATATCATCTTTACTTCACTATTGAAGTTACATATTCATTATCATTCAATTTTACATTTCAAATTCATTTGAATTCAATTCACAATTCCAATCTAATTTGGATTCAGTTTACAATTTCAATTCTATTTGTATTCAATTTTACCTTCTATTCTGAATATTGAATGTTTACCAACTATCTTTCATTCAACTGCACTATTTTAGATTAGTTTCATTTTCTAATTTATCACAGATTCTAATTCATTTATTCAAATTTGGTTTCAACATTCAGTTTTAATCTTATTCACTTCATTCAATTAGCTTCACTTACTAATTTTAGTTTAATAGTTCACTTTGTTTTCCACAAATCTGAATTCAATTCAGTCTTACTTACTTACAATTTCAAAATAAATCTCAACTTCCATTTAAAACAATTTGGCAGCAATTCCTCTTTTAGAAACCCGAAAATGAATACCGGTGATGCCATGGTCATCATCGGAATTATTTTCCAGCGACCGAAAAGAGTTTAGAGCTTTCATCTCTCAAAATACTTTTCAAAACCTTTGAAATTCATTTTCAATCAAAAAGAATTTAAACTTTCTAAATCTCCAAATTTTTCAAATTCTTTTCAAAACATTTCCAAATACTTCTCTGGAATTCTACTTCCAATTATAAGTCACATTTATAATTTACATTCTTAAATTCCATTCATATGTGAATTTTATTTCTTAACTTTGGAGTTATGATTTCAGTTTCTTATTCAATTTCAAATTTAATGATAACATTTCAATATTATTACTTCCTAACAACCATGCAACCATATATTGTAATAATTTACAGAAAATCATTTCTTTTATATACAAAAATAGTTTTTGGGCAAAATGATTTCATTCACCCTATTTTAAAACAATACTATGTCGTCTTGCCTCGTTTAAGTGTTTAGAAATCCCTGTCGATAATATGGCGTCCCACATACCGACCAAAATTCACAAACATCTCAACGGATAAGCAAACACAATATAAAACATTTTTATATTCACTAACAAATACGTGCTCATATCTATTATTACACTCAACTCATTCTAGAGTACTACTGACTCTATCTCTAATGAGTAACACCCAACAGAGCAGGGTTGTCGCTTAACCATATGCTCTGATACCACGCTGTCACGTATGGAACTTTTCGACTTTCGAAAATTCGACATCGATACTCACTTTATCGACTGCCGAGAAATCGAGTGCCGGAAACTCCAATAGTGAGGGTTTTAGAAAGAAGAAATAGAAGAAAAGATAGAAGAAGAAGAAAGCAGAAGAAGAAAGAAGAAGAAGAAAAACAGAACAACATCAGAATAGAAAACAATATCAGAATCTTACACATCGTAGCGGAACAATATATAATAAATAAACACTAGTCTTTTAAAACAAAGAGCTATATCAGTTTATACATACATCAATCATCAGAGTCAATATACAACAATGGACAGTTTTATAAACTTGTCCTCATACAGAATACACGGCGGAATAAAATAATATCAGATACAAATACTACGTCTCGTCCTCCAGCTTATCTCCAAGCTCCAGAATATCCTGATAATATAACTCTAGGCTGCCCGTGTGGAAAATTGGTGGGCACCCAGAGTTTAGAAGGGAAACAATAAACTCCGAGTCAGTCATGGTGACTGGTGTGAGATCGTAAAACAGTTATTTATCTTTAAAATAAATAGCAGAGAATTTTAAAGTCAATTCGCAATGCTTTTGGAAAATGAAACTACCATAAGACCTCCCGCCACACACACAATGCAAACGCAGACTTGGAGGAGATTTCTTCTTATGATAGTCAAAGATGCTTACTACGCAAAAAATCAAATTCTTTTTTATATTATTATTAGTGCATAGTGTAGAAAACATTTCGAAAGTAGAATATAAATCTTAGCCAGCATAGGTACCATTATAGTATGCTTGCTATAGCTACCATGTTAAATGGCAGGTTCTACAACTAAAACCGTACAAGGCTCGTATTGTTTCTTTGGATTTCCAACAAATGGTCAGGCTAAGGAACTTCCTATCCACGATGGGTACGTCCCTGGAATAGACGACCCGAGAAATAACCTAACATTACGGTTAGATCTCTGCTAACACAAGGCCGGGTTACCTCTGCAAAAATAGGTAACTACTGACACGCGTATGCCATCCCCCGATCGTCACCGATCTTTCCGAGGATCCCCGATTCGCAACAACCACAAAGTAATAAATTTTGCAGCAACCACAGAGGTTAAGTATCTGGGCTCCATACCATGATACCACCTTTATCTAGAAGGAATGACATACACTAAGGGGCGCTACTCCCTAAAACCTTGCTGCATCCTTCCTGTTTCGACCATTTCCGGGGTGTGAGGCTCGACGAAGTCTCGTCCACAAAGCTACGCTTTCTACAAAGCCATGCTTCGGGTCAAACAAAATGATCAACCTATGATCACAAAGATATAAGATCAAACAAATGATCATATCGCAAATGATCAAACACTGATCATTTCACAGCAACACTCAGTATGCCACGTTACCAAATTGGGATATATCGCTGATAAATTTCAACTACATAACCTCTGAGCTCGTACGTCTCAGAGAAGGGTGTTAAGCTAAGAGAATAAATTCTCCGCCACCAACAGAAATGTATTTGAAAGAAATCAGCTTTATATCTCAAATTGTAACGTCAGACACACAATCCATACAAGTCTGTTCCGGGATCGAACAGAACCGAAGGCACTTCTCACGAAGCCCTTGCATATCCGGATAATTTTCAATCACGTCAGGACTTCCCGTCACTAAGGGTGATAAAACCTCTAAATCGAAGATCAGTCGATGTAGAGTAACTCGACGGTAATCCTTCCGTTTTCAAAAAAATATCCGGTCTTCAACACCGGTCTTCGAATGCAATTCATAACGACGTATCACATATTCAGAATGGGTTATACGACCCCATGGTCCTTTCCCGGCTAACCCGAATAGTGAGCGATTATTTAAAAATAAGTGTGGCATTCAATTTCATCCAATTCACAACAAATACCATTCAGGGTAATTATTGATAGTCGGTTATTTAACTATCAATAAAGATGCGCAACATCATCAGATTCCAAATAATTTTCCAAAATTATTTTTATCTTCAAAAATATCTTTACTAGATATATAATTTCCACACTTAACCGTTTGAAAACAAATTTCAGTGTTCACTTTTCAATTCATCTTCAAAAGATAAAATTTCAAAACAGTTCATTTCATATTGGAAAAGCATTTCCATACTTATTTAAAAATAAGTATTTCACAAATCTATTTATTTTCAACATTTGAAAATATTCGATATACTTAAATCAAATTAAGTATATATTCATTCTTTAAGGAAAACATTCTTTTAACACCTTTATTTGAGTCAAAACGAATGTTACGTAAAACATCGTTACGACGACTCAAAATCACTAGTATAGGGATTCAGAATTTAGATAGATGTGTAAATCCCAATACTATATAAAACATTTCCTTCCGGAAATCATTTACTATAACAACAGTGTTATAGTCCACCATTTCCTTAAATTTCTCGAGAACGTCTATTTCAACAAGTACTATTGAAATCTATGCTTTCGATTCATAATACATCTTAAAACATCTTTAAAATGTTTAACTTCATTTTTGATATCACTTCTTCAACAATAAATCCATTTTACTTAACAATATATTCATTGTCCCAAAATCGTGAATATAATTCACTTTACCCAATTTCAATCTATCTCTACACATTTTTATTTCAATAGAGATTCGCTATCCAAAATCGCGGATATATCTTCTTTAGAAATTTTCTATATTAAATTTATCCAATTCAATCTATTTCGAATTTATAAACACAGTTATAAATTCTATTTCTATTTTAATAACAACCTCGACTTATAAATCTTCTTTTTATCAACTTCTATATTTTTACTTATCAAAATAAGTGATTTCGGATTTATAAACAACTTTTATAAATTCCAATTCTATTTATAAAAACTTCGATACCAAATCAATTTCAATATTGATTTCTAAATTTATTTTCACTACTAAAATAAATTCCTTATTTTTCTCAAAGTATTCAATATTCTGTTTTTAAATGGATTCTTCAAATTTGAAATCATTTTACATGGATTTCCCAAACTATTTCAATTTACCCATTAAAAATTCTAATTGGATTTCCAACTTATCTTCTTTTTAAATAAATTCCCTTTAAAGAAAATAAATTTAGATTGTTTCTTTCAATCTATTTAAAAATCTAAATTTAAATTAAATTCTTTAATTTATAATCACTGTTTTACGAAATCCATTATTTAGCATTTTCACTTTATTCTGGAATTTATTCAATAAGATTATCAAAATTAACTCTTTATACTTTAAAATTCCTTTCTTCAAAATTTCTTCAATTTCAAAAATTGATTCACTTAGAAATTTTCTACTTGAATTTCAAAAATTCAACTTCGTTTATCTTTGGAATCCAATGATATCAAACATCCATTCAGCTAAATTTTAGCTTCAAACAATTTCCAGATATCAATATGATTAATAACATCAATATAATCATTCACAGATTCATATCACAGTATAAATAAATCCAATCAATGTGAGGGGCCCAGTTGGATCCCTCCAACCTGTTTCCCTGCATCCAAAGACGTTAGCACAATACCAATTCCGCTCCAGTACGGAATTATCGCGGTATATGGGTTTTATAAAAATCCGCTTACTAATGGCGCAATAGGGTCTCATCCGCTATACGAGGCGGGAAATCAATCAATCCAATATATACATATGCCAATATGTATATATTGCTATATATAATAGATATATCCTAAAATATCTAATATCACATCCAATAGCAATCAAACTGCAAAAAATTCCACAATCAATTTGAGTGAGAAAAATCTCACCTTAGCTTTTAATTTGCCATCCATTTCCATTTTTGATCATTTCTTCATGGTTTAACCTTGTATAACAATTTATACAATATATCAATATTCGAATTAAATCGAACACTTAAATTATTGTTCTATTTATCTACTTAACCAATTTCTCCTTTAATAAATTTATTTTACCTAACAAATTTCCCCTTTACAAATTTTCCCTTTAAAATTAATTTAAATTAACCAAGGGTTTCATTTTGAACTAAAAATTCGAATTGTAACAAATTTCCTTTTACTGTATAAAACTATTTATTCTCTAAACTGTTTTAAATTTTCTATACTTTCAAAATCCTAAAAATATATATATGCTAGTTCATTTATTTCCTTTTTAAAATTCCAGAATTTTTTTTTACCTAACAAATTATAATTTTTTCTTCTGAAATGCATTTTAAAATAAACAAATAAACTACCTAACATCACATCAGAACCCAGGCCACCACGACTTGCCGAAATCGACGATGTGATACCCTTCAACCGTGCTGCCACCACTGCATCGGAACCACATTAGATCGAAACTCCCCTCTTCCTAACTGTCGCAATCCACTAGGTCAACGCGAATCGCCTCGCGACTTCATTCTCCGATCGCCGTTTCCCCCAAATCCACGATCTTGTGACATTGCCTCGCGAGCCTCCACGTCGCCATAACTCCCATGCCGCCCAGACTGCTGCTCGACATCACCAGAACTCGCCGCCTTCGCCCCACGCGCTTGCGCCTACGAACGCGAACCCCACCTGACTTTCCCCCCTTCCCAGCTCGACGCGATCTCCACTTCGATGCCCTAGACTGCTTCGATTCGCCCCGAGATATCTTCGTTCGATTATCGCGAGGCTTCATATTCGAACGCGATTATCTTTTACTCGATTTGGAAAGGATTTTAAAACCCTATCAGTCGCCATTTTCTTCGAAGTCGAACAGAAGATAGGAGGAAGGCATGCGTTGATTTCGAACTGCTCGATGGCACGCGGCCATTTATTTTTAAATTTCGAACGAGAGTTGTTTTTTGTTTCTTTGGTTTGAACGAGATAGGTATAATTTAAAAGGGAAGAACAGAGGGAACTACGTGATTTTGCAGAGAGGTATGGGTCGCACGATCTTCTTTCGTGATTCTCGGTTGAAAGGGAGAAGAACGTGCTGATATTTGACTTAGTTAAAAATTTAAATTTAAAATTGAATTCAAATTAAATTTTTTTATGCGTTAATGTGTCGTGTGCTCACGTATCAACACCGAAAAACACGAAATTGGAAATCCGACAATAATCCAATATTACGGACCCAATGGAACTGGTTTCGTCGAATTCTGAGACTGTTCCTCGGACGACTATTTTTAAATTCGATTTAAACGATTTAATTTCAAATCTGAACAAATCATTTTCAAATTCGATTCTGAAGCTGCTGTTATCTTCAGTATTATCATTACGAATTTTAAAAGCTTTTTGAAATATTTTTCTTCAGCTTTAAAATTGAAGATTCAAATTTTTATCCAGTTCAATAGATTAAATTTTAAAATTAAATCATCAAATTCAAAATTATATTGGGGATTCAAATTAAATTACCGTTCAAATATTTAAAATAAATTAAATATCCTCAATTTAATTCGTTCAAAATTCCGGGTCGTTACAGGTCCTTTCCCGGCTAACCCGAATAGTGAGCGCTTATTCAAAAATAAGTGTAGCATTCAAATTCAAGCAAATCACAACAAATACCCATTCAAGGTAATTATTGATAGTCGGTTATTTAACTATCAATAGGTCTACACAGCATCATCAGATTCCAAATAATTTTCCAAATTATTTATTTTCCAAAAATATCTTTACGAGATATATAATTTCCACACTTCAACCATTTGAAACCAAATTTCAAATCACTTTCAATTTATCTTTAAAAGATAAAATCTCAAAAACATTTCACTTCATATTGGAAAAACATTTTCATACTTATTTAATAATAAGTAATTCACAAATCCATTTATTTTCAACACTTGGAAAATATTCAATATACTTAAATCATAATTAAGTATATATTTCATTCTTTAAGGAAAACGTTCTCTTAAACACATTTATTTGAGTCAAAACGAATGTTGCATAAAACATCGTTACGACGACTCAAAATCACTAGTATAGGGATTCGAAATTAAGATAGATATATAAATCCCAATACTATATAAAACATTTCCTTTCGAAAATCATTTACTATAACAATAGTGTTATAGTCCATCATTTCCTTATTTTTCGAAAACGTCTATTTCAACAATGAATGTTGAAATCTATGGTTTCGATATTTAACACATTTTTAAAACATCGTTAAAAAAATTAACTTCATTTTGAAATATCACTTCTCCAAAACATATTCATTTTATTTAATAACATATTCACTGTCCAAAATTGTGAATATACTTTATTTACCGAATTCAATGTTTCTACACATTTATTTAAAAGATTATCCATTGTCTAAAATCATGGATATAATTCTTTTAATTAACTTCAAAAATTTACTTATCAAAATAAGTGATTTCGGATTTATAAACAACGTTTATAAATCACATTTATATTTTATAACGATTTCAACTTAAAAATCATTTTATTAGCAAATTCTATTTATATCCCATTTAAGTGCCAAAATCTAATTTATAAGTAAATTACTTATAAATCTTTTATTTTACAACATCTATTCACTTTATAACTTCCCATTATAAATATATTAATTTCATTCACTTATGAAATCCATTTTATACTTCCTTTTAACACTTATAAAAACTCAATTTATAATTCCAATATTATTAATTTATAAATATCAATTTTATAAATCTTTTATATAAACCATTTATAATTATTTAAAAATCCCAATTTAAACCATTTTATAAATCAATCAACTATTTAATTCAAAAATCACACTTTGGTTATATTTCACAAAAATCTTAGTTTTTATAACTTTAAAATTTTAACGTTTATTTATTTAGGATGAATCAATCCAAAATTTTAATAAAACGTATAATCTCAAAAATCACTTTAAAAATCCCTTAAAAATCAAAATCGTTATTTTTAAACTTCAAAAATGGATCCGATGATGCAACAGCACCAAATAATCAATCACGACATCCAAACATCATATATCGATATGACAACAGAATATATAATAATATCTGTAAATAAATAGATACAGCGAGGAATCCAGTTGGATCCCTCCAACCTGTTTCCCTGCATCCGCAGACATTAGCACAATACCCATTCCACTTCGAGGTGGAATATCACGGTATATGGGATTTATAAAATATTATCCGCTATTATGCGGTGCAATAGGGTCTCATCCGCTATATAATGCGGAAAATCAATCAACTCCAATATATACATATGCCAATATGTATATATTGCTACATACTACTATATATACTATATCACATACAAATAGCAATCAGTCAATAACTGCAAAATCCAACTTTTCATTTTGAGTGAGAAGATCTCACCTTTAATTTGCAATCCATTTTCCATTCCAGTTTGATTTCTTCCCGGTTTAAGACCTTGTATAAACATTGGATTTATTTTGTTAATATTCGAATTAGTCGAACAATTATTTCCATTGATTAAATTTTATTTTATCTAATTAATTTTTAACTCAAACAAATCTCTTTTAATAAAATACTTGAACTAATTTCTCTTAAATAAACTGTAATTAACTATCAATTTTGATTCTAAACTAATACTTCTAATTTTAAACTAAATTTACTTTCATAAATTATTTTCAAAATAAACTAGTAAATTTGCAGCTCTATTTATATAAGATATTTCTGTTTTCCAGTAAAAAAAATACTATTTACTATTTTCTACATACATGTGTAAATTTCAAATCTACATCAAATTAATATTAACATAAAATTTTAAACTGTTTAAAATTTTATCCTCCTGTAAAGAATTTCTGGATGCATATATTTACAAAAATTTAAAAACTGCATATGTATATTTTGAATCAAAATTAACAAATTCAACTCACACCTTACTGCTCAAACCTCGAACGAATCGAACCTCCCTCGATCGATTTCATCTCGCGTTCGCCGATGTCGCAGCTTCAACCCAAGCTCTAGCTTGCCTCAACGTCGCTGCCTGCAGCGAACTCGACGACTTCGCGGCCCACGATCTCGACGACACTGCCGCCAATCGTTCTCACCCCCTTCCAGTTGCCACACGAACCCACCGCTGCCATAGTGGAAACCCGTTCCCATGTTCGACCCCACGATGCTTCAGCCCCCAAAAACATGAACAGTCGATGACCACGAGCTATTCCTCTCGGTCGCGACATCACCCAAGCCGCGCCGCTTCCAGCTATGCCACACGCGGTGGCCATAACCCGAGTCGCCCCAATCAAACGCTCGACTTTTATTAATTTTTTCAAAAAGGAAGTTGCGGCCATTGATGTTTGAGAGAGAGACGCAATAAATTTTAAATTGAAGAAGCTTGATAAGGGAATGGGAGTGAAATAGATTTACTCTGTTCGATTTTGAGGAGAACGAGATTTATACGAGACTCGGCCATTACTTTGTTACTGAGATTCAAATTTGGTTTTGAACAGATAAAGGGAGAAGGTATTTAAATATAAACTGAGGCTTGCTTTACACGATCATTTTCGTGATTGTAGGCACAATTTGAGGGAGATAACGTGCTGACGCTGACCAATTATAAAATTTAAATTTAAATTGATTTCAATTTAAATTTCAATGCGTTTACCTACCGTGTGCTCACATAACAACTCCGAAAAATACGAAATTTGAAATCCGATAATAATTCAATATTACGGACCCAATGGAACTAGTTTTGTCGAATTCCGAGACTGTGCCTCGGAAGGTTATTTTTAAATACCGATTCAAACGATATAATTTCAAAACTGAATAAATCACTTTCAAATTCAATTATGAAGCTTCTATTATCTTCAGTGTTATCAATATGAATTTTACAATCCTTTGAAATATTTTTAATCAGCTTAAAATTGAAGATTCAATTTATTATTCAACTTTCAATAGATTAAATTTTATAATTTAATCGTCAATTCATTCTGATAATTTGAAATTCCAGTCAAACCATCATTCAAATATTTAAAATAAATTAAATATTTCATTTTAAATTGTTCAAAAATTCTGGGTCGTTACAAAATCCATCTCTAAAAAATAAATAGTATCGATAATAGCTCCATAGTACTACATGTCAAAATAACAATAATCTCTCCAAAAATATATCATTTAAATGCCCAACCACCTGCCTATCCCATGCATAATTCCATGCATTATCTTAGACTTGTTATATACTCATTTAAGTGTACTCAAGATAATAAGAAGCAAAGCATAAAACTTCGAGTTAATCATTAATCTAGTGTAAGCGATCCATAATCTCAAAATATTATAAAAATCGATATAGTAATTAGGAACACAAGATATAGAGAACCATACCTGACCTATCCCTACATCCAACAAGTTAACACATATAGTAATATATGATAATCTATCTTCATATGGGTGTACTACTAGTCGAAGTATAATAAGGCGTCTAGTTACCTAAGTTAATAATACCTACATCATGTGACATCCATAATAGAACATATCAAACATAGTGTAATTCTGCTTTTAGACCAAGCAGCTTTCAAACGAGTCGGATATCAGGATAAAGATGGAATGGTTCAAGGATTTGGAGGTATGCTTGAAAGGATGATGGAAGGGGCTTCAAGAAGTTTGTGTGCAAAATGTACTAAGAAAACAGCTTTGTATCGACCTCTTTTCAAGTCGATACCGATGTGATTTTAAGCACGTAGGCGACTTCTGGAGCTATGGTCAATAAGTAGCTAGCCAGAGTGATCGTCTTGGGGGAATATTTCTAAAGAAGTAGGTGAACAACTCCAAAAAACTCTAAAGAGAAGGACAAGTACTAAACCTGTCAAAACCTCTCGGCAACAACCTGATTTTTGAGAGTGCTCGGAGCTTAATGGATCAAATCTAGAAGACCAAGTAAAAGAAGACGACATGGTTTGCGATCAGCAAATCAAGTTGGTACCGATCACTTTTGATATGTACCGATATGATTTTATTGCTTTGGAGACTTTATCTTCTCTCATACTTTCTCGAATCTGAAGTTTGAATTGGTATTTCATGATCCTACGACTTCGTTGGGCGATTTCTCTACAAATAGCAAACATATGACAATTGGAAAGGGACTTTTGGCACTGTCTTTTTCACCCTCTCTCTCTACATGACCTTTTTACAAAGGAAGCTACGTTTCGCTGTTCTAAGTCGTTTGGAACTGTAAAACCCTTGTACTTGTGACAAAAATTTCTGTAATAACATTAAAGTGGACGTAAACCTTAGATTTACCAAACCACTTTACAAATTCACGTGTTTCTTACTATATTTTATTGCTTGTAACTAGATCTCTCTATTTCATTCAGATTTGGGGCGTTGTGCCACTTTTTGGCCCAATACATAACAACCATCAATCAAACCTCGCATCATTCACTTAACTGCATTTAATATACGACCCGTGTTACACAAAATGTACTTTAATAATAGAGCTGCTAGAATGATATATAAAAATATATCTGAATTGGAATTGGAATTCACTAAGCGTGTGCAGCAAGCTAGGTAACTCATACGACCACATCAATTGTCAACGAATACTCAACATCTTGGTTTCTATGTGCTTGAATCCATGCCAGTTCGAAGATCAGGAAATAAACCCACTTATCAACAAGGTCCATAGTACACAAATCTATCTAAACATACCCGGGGTCACCTGTACAAACCAAGATGAAAGGTGAACGTTCACATACACCCCTCTTTACGAGTACAAAATGGAACATCTGAATTACCAACAATCCCTTAGCACATGTCCATATAGTAGAAAACATCATACGTCATATTCCAAAAGTCCTTATTTACAAACTCGTCTTTATTGGGTCACCATAAAAGCTCCCATCATAGAGTCATCGAAGTTGAGAACTCTCGAATAGCCGAAGAATCTCCTTATGTTAGTCTCGAAGTCATCTCACCACCTCCCCGTGGCAAGTCTAAAGTAGAATTCCAATTGTCTCATAAAGAACTCACATCGTTTCTTCACACCGTCATATCAATTGATAGTGTTCCCTTAAACCCACCAAACTTGGATCGATCAATACCGAACCATATGGGTCACTACCAACCAATCAGGTTTTGTACTTAGTCTAATATTGACTAAGTACAGACTCATTTCTTCAATGCATTGTCGCCTCCAAAGTCCATCTTGTGCAACACGCATCCCAGCCCCTAATTGCCTTCATGATTCCTTTACGCCTAGATCAATCGGCAGCGACAAGATCCCCTACATTTCCTTCTCTTTGACCATAAGTTCTTACTATGCCGCCTCGAAGCAAACCCAAATCTACCTCTACTTCACCATCCAAGTGCAATTTTACACTCTCCACCCTACACCATTGGTCGATACCGACCCATATGGATCGATGCCGATCGATGTGAGTTAGCAAAAATCTTGCTAAGTCATTTCCTGAATTTCTAGATCGACACGCCTTCTGTTTTGCTGCTTCATTCTACATGGATTTTCTAGATTTGCATCGATACACCCTTTGCAACTCTAGCACCAATCCATACACTTGTTCATCGACTTAAGCCTTCATCATTTATGCAATTATCTTAAATGACCCATCTCTTGGCCTATCCATTTGCACAAGAATCCTTTCATAGAACGTTTCCTAAACTCTAAATCGCCCATCGATCTACCTTTCATCCAATACAAAGGTATATAGTACAGTATTGAAGCAATACAATACGTACACTACATACACGTATACATACAATCAATTTCGAATTTGACAACCAATCGCCCAAAATCTAGCCTATTTTTTTTAGAATGGAGCATCCATCATAACATATGCACATAATCAATTAGAATTCATTTTAAAACATTTAAATTTCGTTTATAAACCTTCGTAAAGTTTAGATTAAATCAAAATCATGTCTTTTTCTTGAAAACATTTTATAAACACTATTTAAAACTATATTAGCATTTATAGTTAAGCGAGAGACATAAATCACTCACATAGAGTATAGAATCAACCAAAAATCACTAAAACAGGAGTACGACTGAAATGGACAACAACTACACGCTTCCTAAGGCACTACTTTCGAATTCTCCCAAAACTCCTTGTTAATCCCTAGGCTAATCAACCTCTAATAAATTGATTTAGGCTAATTTAATTAAGAAAATGATTGGTGGCTACTATGGCTGCTGCTTTTAACCCTAATCCCGAAATCATTAGCAGGCTTAATGATAGGCTTGAGTTAGTTGCCCGCTGATCTGCCTAAGGACTGTCCAAATTTCAAAGATCCATTTCCTCTAAACTGTAATTCCAAAAATCTATTATGATCAATCTACGAAAAGTGAAACAGTTATATCTTTCATCATGAAGTGGTTTTAGACCATAATTCGGTTTTTATCAAAAGTTATAGACTTTACAGGATTATCAAGGTCAAAACCATCCTATATTTATTCCCGAGATCAAAAAGTCAATATTCAACATTTTCAGAAGTTATATCCAATTTGGACCTAATTTAGTTATAAATATAATATTTTTACAATCCATCCGTATGTTTCTCCATATTTCCGAGGTCAAAACGGTCCTATATTTACACCCTCTAATAATATAATTATTAATAATAAATTTATTAGCGTAACCAATTAGTTTCACCATAATAGTGATTTATAGCTTTTTAAATTGTTTTCAATCGAAAAATGAGAGGTGCAGTTGTGTGACTTTCAGGTGTGAACTCAGCTCTCAGTGATATATACATACATACATACATATATATAGTATAAATATTGGAGCCTATATGGGTTTTGCCGAAGCATGGTAGTAAACACGATTTTAGTTTCTTAGAGACTATCTTGGTGGAATATAATTTATTATCCTTTAAAGTGATGCTCCTAAGGGATAATATATCGTGCATGTTTTTTCTTCATCATTACTATGTCATTTAGATGCCTAAAATTCGTTTAATGATCAAAACTCTAATAATGCTAGAATTTAATGCGAAGTCCAGCACTAAAGTCCATGATTCAATTAAATAACAATAATCGTGCTATCTGATTTGATTTGGCCAAAGATTTTGACTTTTCATTGACTACATATGATGATGATATCAACCTGGTAGTGTTAGGGGTGTGCCATGTGGATAATTATGTAATTTGTTATATATATTTAACTCTATAACCAATCTTGTTCATAATTTAAAGGTATTTAATCTCTATTATATATTTTATTCTGTTACGATACAATTAATTAAGTAATTAATTTAAAATATATAACTAGAAAATATGTAAATAGTATGTTATGTGATAATTGTTATAAAGAGTTGTAATCATAAGTATAAATTATCATAATATCAAATGACATATTAATTTTTTGTAATCGAAATGTTTCGAGAAAGAATATCAATATATCCGTTTAAATGACACCACAAACTCCCATGAATTAATACTCAAAAACAAGAGACGTAACCGTTAAACCTCATTTGATGTTTATATCCAGACAATTGGACAAAGGCGGGTTAATTTTTCACTTTGGCCGCCTTATTTTTTTTCCACTTCTTCAATTTATCCTCTTAAACCCTCTCTTTGTTTTCTTCCTTCATATTCCATTTGATTCATTTTCTTCTAGAAAACCCTAAACCTAAATCTCATTCAATACTGCGTTGATGAAGACGACATCTTTCTGAATTGATTGAGTTGCTTTCACAAAGTCGAAGAGGATTACATTTTGCCTCATGGGTGCTATCTCTTGCCTTCTCAAGTTGATGCGTCCAACTTTAATAACATGGATTGTTTCTTCCGAAGACCGGGCAATGATTAATTATCGTGTTCTAGATGATGGCGAGGTCAATTCTTTACCCTGTTTCTTCTGTATTTATGCCGTTTGATGATTTGTTTGCTTCAACTGGGTTATGTAGACAAACGATTTATATCCACTTGGTTCTGGTTTACTGATAAGTCGGCATGATTTTGGTTGATAATTGTTATGTTTTATCATCTATTGTTTATGATCTATGTAACAATGATTTAGGTATTTGGCTTAAGTTGAGGAAATTTCAAGTCTTTTATTATGGTTTTTTGGTTTATTACCTAACCATTACAGCGATACCTAAATCAGTGTAATGGCATATGCCTGATAAAGGAAACATATATAAATAACAAAAATATATATAATTAGTTGTCATGCTTTAGATTAGATTGGCTGAAGTGTATGGTGGATAGCATAAGACAGTTTGTTCCTTAGGCTGGATCTCCATGATGGCTCTTCAGTTTACTTTAACCAAACATATATATAAATAAATAAAATAAAATAATTAGTTGTCATGCTTTAGATTAGATTAGTTGTCATGAGATATGTTATATTTCTGTCTATGATTGGTATGGAGAATGGGAGAATTCATAGCATTGTATCCAAGCATTCTCTAGAATCAGGCTCTTCTTATTGTATTCAACAAAAAAAACCTTCACGTAATCAAATTTATTCGCAAAGGAACTGTATGACGGTATAGAACTAGATCCTTGCCAGTTTGGTGCCTTAACTTCCAGGAAAAGAATGGAAATTTGCTTCCCTAAAGTAGATGAAACATTTATAAAGGGGAAATCTGATTTCTTGTTGAGAATCGCCTTTGTTGAGAACTCAGATAAGATGACAGAAGCATTATTTCAGTTTAGAGGAAATGGGGATGAACTGCAAATGAGATTCAATGTTATAGTGAATAGCGGGCTCGATTGTCATACGGCTTCAGCAATGATTAAAGTTACTTGTATTTTTAACCAAACAAGAGATGTGATAAAACTAAAGGTTGATCATCCCTTGAACCATCTGGATTATCCATTAGCATCACTTGTTTCCTCTCCATCGTGTTGATGCTACAGTTTAGAGAAGATAAAATTATGCTTTTTCATGTATAACTGGGTTAAAAAGAATAATAACATGATGATGGGTGCAAAGAGCAGAAAAATGGTGAGTTCTGATATAGTTTTGACCATAATTCTAGCATGTTCAGAAGCAAGATTTGTAAAATATTATGTTAGTTTATATCCAGAAGGAGCTGAAGTGTGGGAAAACTTGAAGAATTTGTTATCTTTGATATAATAAAAGAAATTACTGTGGTTGTTAAGATACAAAATTTCCATGCTTGTTTCCAACATAATCTTCAAACGGTGAAGAATTTCGTTCATTCATCTTCAAGGGAGTATATATACATGCGTGCGTGCACGTGTGCATGTATACATTTACATACAAATATATATATATATATATATATATATATATATATATATCTGTGTGTGGAAATTCTATTTGGAAACAAAATGCAACATAAGAGATCTTAACCGTTTGATATCTTGATTTCCAATTCCCATGTAAAGACAAAAAATTCCAATAGCTAATATTTGTTGTCAAATTTTGTGTCCCAATAGCCACTCTCTCTCACACACACACAAAATTGAATGTATGTATGTTGTCATCAACTTACCTTTAATCCTAGTGAATGGGTCGATAAGGAAAAGTATATTTATAGAAGTTAACATTATCAGCATAGCTAGTAATTAACATTTTGTGATGCAATAAAGAAACTCTCATGAATATATATTTTGCTTGCTCTTAAATGAACATTTTACACATGTTACTCAATGGCCAAAAAGTTTTCGATGCTCTCACACATTACGTAGATGATATTTATCAAGTGATAGAATAATAATAATGACTATTTGATTTCTTTTCTTTAAAAATTGAAATAATAATAAAGTCCTTCGGTCAATATGTCTTTTACAGATACGATTCTCTTCGCAGTTGGAATTACCTGTTGCGTTATTTCTTCTTTTGTTGACTGTTAAACCTTCATCTACTTGGATACATACAGGTTAATTTACTGCAACTATTATTTCTGTGTCTAATTGCCGCTATATTGTTTCCTTTTAGTTAAGGTGTCTCGTTTATGTCTTTGTTATGAACTACTTTGCTATGACTCAATTTTCAACATAAAAGAGCAAACTAATCCATTACTAAAATTGCTTCAACTAATGGTTATGCCACAGATATAAGGTGCATAATTTTGTTAGTTTCTATCGAGGTTTTAGAAATTCAAAATGTATTTTCCAAGGGTCATGTATGATATGGTTTTTGATAGCTGACATGTAAGCTTCAATAATGGAGATTAGCCTGACTATTTCTTAAGATTCCGATAAAGGTAGCGGGGTTTTGCATTATCTAACTTTTTTTAACATGTCATTGTATATTAATAAGTATTGCAGAAATCAGTGTTAACATTGACTTATCCTATGCATTATTAAGTTGTTATGACAATTTTTTACTTGTATTTGCTGACGTCCAAGGATTTTTGGCTAATAAGTTTTAAACCTGTCTTCCCAAGGCCTCACAGGAAAAAAAACTCCACGGGTAGCAATTGTAAAGGTACACGTTGTGATACATTGGTAAAAATATGGTCTGTAATATATAAATAGCTTTTAGCTTAATTTTGTTACCAAGTAAGTTCATTTCACAATGAAAATATACTTCCATGATTTCATTATCTTAAAAAATGTTAACAATAAATCGTTTGAAAACATGAAAGCATAATAGCATAACTAAGAACTTGCGACTGTATGCTTTGTCAGCACATTTTTACTGTATTTAAAGCAAGGTATGGTTGACCCCTTCAATTTTTTTACCTAATCTAAATTTTTTGCTTGTATGTCAGTACCCACATGTTCGTGCATGTATTTCTCAGAAAATATGTAAGTCAGTACCTATAAGTTCGTGCATGTTTTTCTCAGAAAATATGCGCAAATATGTATGTTCGTACCCATAAGTTCGTGCATGTTTCTCATACCTATTATAAATTTACAGTACAAGGCGATGTGAAAAAAATAGTTGTAAAGCATTTCATAGAGACTAACTATTAATATTACATAGAAGATGCACCAGTTGGATTTTTCACAGCTAAGTTTTGTGAAAATTAACCAAGTTTATAAAAATTTGGTTAAGTACTAGGCTACATGCAAGCATGTGCATTTACATATCCCAAGCACGTGCATCCACAATGTGTTAGAAACCAACTACCCATTAATGAATCAACATTGTAACTTGGTTACACCATGTCACTACTATTTCTCTGTCTTTTGTTTTCTTAAAATTCATTTGGAAGAGGATCTGGAGCATCTGGACTAACAATATCAGGTTATATAATCCACGAGCAACTAACTTCACTATCCCTAACCCTGTATGAAATATCTTCTAGTTATTCTTTGTTGACAAGTGCATGGCTTCCAAATGAGATGTATAACACAGAACTTGCTAGCTTTGAGTTCAGCCATTGTCTGATTCAGTCCGTAAGCTTGTTGGTATTTTGCTTTTTATGGTTCCTTGAGGAAAAATTGGACCAACTGCGTATATCATTTAACTGAAAGGCTAGAATTGTTTTTGACTCTAGCTCTCCTATTGTGTTGAAGAGAATGAAATCTGCATTGCAGACTTCGTCAAGTGTTTTGAAGATGACTTGGTTTACCGGGGAAGGTTTGATTCTGTCTGTGTCTTGCAGACATGACATAAGATCGGACGGTGCTATTTCGTCTACTCCAGGTATGTATGCAATCATATCTATACGGTTTCCTGCATTTTTATAAACAAGACTATAATTTCAGTACAATAGCTAGAATATGTGTTCTCATATGACCAAAATGTTCATCCGGAACAACAATTTGTATTTGTATTTCTCATGTTTAGACTCCACAAAATTCAAAATAATATGAGTAGGTTTTCTTATGTTTTCGATGGCTATTAAAGTAGAATTTTGCTGTGACTCTTACTCTCTAACGTTGTTTGTATTTGTTGCTTACTTCCTTTGTATTTCTCATACTTTATTTATTTATTCCTTTTAGTTATTTTCACGTTCTTTAAATTAGAGTGGTGCTAAATGCATCACAATTTGTGCTTCATATTACATGATCTTCATTTTACCTCAACATATTCTACTACTTAATTTGTAAAGTGATCAGACTTTTATCAGGAAAAAGTAAAATCTATACTATACCATGAAAGCTTAGTTGCTCCTTTGCTCTCCTAGCTCGTGGCCTCGACCTTTCGTTTATCGGTTTAGACTTCATTTCTTTTCTATTTGTACATTTCATTTTCCCTTTTTTTCTTTTATCCGCAACCATTTCAGTTCATTCGACAATTAAAACAGAAAAAAAGCTTCCTCCTCTACCGCATCTCTTCCTCAACCTTCGAACCCTAACGGGCCTAACCCTGCATCCTCTATTTCCTCCTCCTCCTCCACGTACCTTACCCAACCGATTGTTTTTTCTTACCTTATTCGTTCCTACCTTCTTCCTCTGCAGATCGGTGAATCCCTAAGCCTCCATTTTCCCATCCGTAGCCGTTCTTTTCTCAACAAAGCACGCATGCATTGATTTTGGTTGGGAAAAACTGGACCAAACGTCCTTCGATTGTCGAATTTATCGACGTATTGAACTGCGGTAGGTTGATTAACCAATTCTTTTAACCGACCTCTCTCTTGAAGTTTGGTTATTTTCTGCCTGATTGCACTGCTAATGATTTATATGCTGTTAATGCTTTGATTCCATTTTACATTACCTCATGATTCTATTCGTAATTTTGTTATCATTATTTCCTATTTAGCTGCACGGCATTTAAAAAGGCAGTGATTTCATAGATTAGTTTCAACTAAATGAATTGTTTTCAGGTTAGATATTGAATATTATTATTCCATCCATTCTTTAATAACCCTTGATGAAAAATATTGTTGAATTATATTTTGCCTCCTGCTACTGATTTGATATTATATTTATACGATAACTTGTGATCAAATTTGTAATTTTACTATCATTGTTTTTTAGTTTGCTTTAAAGTTTTAAACTACACGGAAGATGACATTTGAACAAATCCTTTCATATTTGTTTTCATATAACATATTTCAAATGTTTGGTATATGACAAATCAGATGTGAAGATGCATGTGCATAGCATATATAACCTTTATTCGTTTGCATTTCAAAGTTTTAATATTCGTTTTTCTTACGGACCAATTTTAAACTATTAACCCTTAACGATGCATTGAATGTTGGTTAAGGTGGTTTTAATATACTGCCACATATAAGACATGTGTCATGTTTGGATTTATATTCTTTCATCAACGATAACGATAATATAAACAATTTCGCAGTCGTAAATTAGCTCCTTCCATATCTGCAACTACCACCATGCCTTAAATATTGGTTTAACTGACTATGTTGCAGATTTTGTACTATCAACTGTCTACTATCACACATCACATGATACGATTTCACTATTATTTCTACCACTTATAACAGGTTTAATCTATTTTCTTACTGTAGAATTTTGAAGTCTTGTTACATCTTTACCTCACAAGCTTTGGAAGCTGGGTAGATCAAGATTACCTCCCAAATCCATTTAGCCACCATGCTTTTGCTTTGACAGTTTGATCAGCTATAATGCAAATTTTACACTGTCCACTGTCTACTATCATATCTACTGAGATAAAATATGATTTCAACGGGTTATACACACACACCCACCTTCCATGACATGTTTTCCTGCTAATCAATTTACAAGTGTTGAACCTGTCCTACTGCAATTGTTCCTTAAACCAGTTGTGTACTATTTATCTTTAGGAATGTATTTATAAAGCTAGAAATTTATTTATGTTTTCTTTCCTATTGCAAATCGATATACCATATAATCAACTTGTATATAGATTCGGTTGCGCCCTGTCAGCTGTATTGTGCGCACGAGATGCACTATCGACTACAATGATAGCTTTGATTTAGTTCATCATCATTGAGTGAGGAATTTTTCACTTTGAAGAATGAAGGTCTAAATCAAAACGTTCAGGTATATTATGTATTCATTCTATTACGCGTATGTATGCATGAATATGCTTTGTTTTGGTTAAAAGGAGAACTTTCAGGACCTCTCATTCTGAACTTCCATAGCATTTTCGATCCAATGTCTTTTATTTCGCTTCTTCTATTGTATTTAATATTTAATACTTTCGACTAAAAATATCTGATTGAAATTGGAACTATGGCATCGAGGTCTATAAACAAGGTATCGATACTATTTCATTAATTTTTTTGATATATAATCTACCTTTGGTCTTTAGATAAAATAGTAAATGTGAAAAAGGACTGCAGTGTGAAATATTAATGCATAGTAGGTTCTTCCATGGATATATTTTTGGAGCTTAGTGTCCCCATGGCCTTCACAAAGTGCCTTAGTTTAACTTTAAAAGAAGTGCTATGTTTATGATATTTGTCATAGGTTTTTTTAACTTTACAAATGTGATGATAGAAATATAATATTGTTAGTGTTGGAGGCATACAATAAATATTGGGTACAATCTATACATCTTTGAATTTCACATTCATGAATTTTGTTTTATATTTATTTTACTCCAAACTCATAACATTATAGAAAAACACAAATACAAAAGGAAAAAAATCTTTGTTAAATTTCTTATTTAACTCATAAGTTATGATTACTTTATTTATATTTAAAAATCATGCAATTTGCTACCAATTGTATTTGGTTTTGTAACTCTTACAATTAAGTATTATAAGAAACAATTTTCATAGAATTTTAACACCATATAGTTGTCACATTGAAAAAAATTAGCTGGATGCATGCTGGATATATTTGAAAAATTAGCTCGGTTTTCAAGGATTTCAAAAGATGAAATATATGTATTGGAATTTTGTTTGAAAGATGGAGATGCTTACCCATTTAATGATTTTGTGCCATCTTCCTAGGAGTTGTTGATAGGGGTGAACGTTTGGTTGGTTTAGTTTATCCGATAATGAAAATTGTTAAACTGAACTAAAACCAATAAAAATTAAAATCAAACAAAACCAGTCAAATTAAGTTTGGTTAGTTAGGTTGGCCATTCGATTTAACCGAACTAAAAACAATTTACATTTTATGTTTTGAATATTCATTGTAATTTTAAATAAAACATAAGTACATAATTAAAGTATACTTATTAAGCATTCTTATGTTTTCTAATAGTAATTTTGATACATATATGATAAATAAATTTTATTAAAATCACTATACTAATCCAAAAAAATATTATGATATTAGTAATTTTAAAGTATAATAAAAGTTTGGTTAAAACGATAATCAACCTAAATTTTTTTACCAGCTGATTATAAACCATTATAGTTTCAAAATCAAACCAAACCGACTGAAATGAATTGGCTTGGTCGTTTTATTTGGTTTAACAAAAGATTGCTCATCTCAAGCTATGAATTTGTAGATTTTTTTTGTATTGTATAATCTTCTTGAGTAGAATAAAGCTGACATGTATGTTATCGCTTCTCTCCATTCTGTGCCAGCTGGATAATAATGCTTGCTCTTTGTTGCAAATATAGTAATCATAGTTCTTATATTTTTTTCCCTTTTCCATATTTGATTTATGTTACTAACCGTTAGAATATTCATTTGTCCATTTCCTTTTGAGTATCTTCACTTTTTTCTATGGGAATACTTACAATGTAAGTTGTAAATTTACTACTGTAATTTGGAGTTTCAAAGATAAATGACATATCTTTATTAATAACTAGTGGTGCTTCATAATTTTTTGGTCATTTGGTCGGATAGTGAATTTTGAAAATTAGCTTTACTATGAGGTCATCAGTTTGAACACAAATAGTTAAAAAAATAATTTCTTTTTTATTTGTAAAGTTTTAATTATTATTAAAAGCATAAGTTTGGATCACCTTAATAATAATTTTTCTAATTAGTTGGTTTTTTAATGTGCGAGATGCCTACCATTTTCTAATTCAGCTAATTATTTTAAGAATTTGTTGGAAAATAATGAAAAGTGGTAATGGACACAATTGTTACTAAAGTTTAGCTTTGCTTCTGATCGGAAGATGCATAATTTATTTCTAAGTAGCCTTTAGTCTCCACATATTTTTGTCAGATAAAATGGACCTTTTCAACTTAGCTTCTGTGCATATAGGTTCATATATAATATAATAATTTTTTCGACTCTATAACAGTCTTCTACAATAAATTTAGTAATCTATTTATATTAATTTGCTTCGATGACTGTTTTCTTACATCAAACTTTTGTCCATCCGCTACTATTTTGTTTAATAGTGATATTAATTTACTTTGAATTATGCTTATTATCAAATTATTTTAGTTATTATGTTTGCATGGATATTTAAAGTAAAAAGGGAAAATTATTTGGCTTGCCAAAAATTTGACTATACACGTTATATATTACGTAAAATTTGACTATACACGTTATAAATTGAATTAATCAATAAATAATTTTCTAAAATATATCGGACCCGATTAAAATATTTATAGAGAAATTAAAATATCATTATATGGTAAGTAATTTTTATATTTTTGAAATGGTTGAAAAATAAATTTATTTTACGTTAATAGAATAAATAATTAAATAAAAATAAATAAGTATCGAATTAAATAAAATTGTTCAGTTTTCGAAATATATTGTGTAAGATGAAGTGTAGATTAATTTAAATTAGATAGATATATTTATAATTAAATGACATGGATAAATATATAAATTTTAATGTAAAAGTAATTAGTTAAAACTAAGTGAATGAAAATTTAAGGCCTAAGCCCATGTTGAGATAACAAAATCCACCTCTTTTCCTCTTATTTGGACTCCAAATCCAAACTCACATTTGTCCTATGCCCTAGTCGAATGTTAAATTCAAATCGAAGAGGACAAAAAGGGATAAAAAATTGTGCGATAAAAAAAAGCGATGTTGCGTTCATGAGGGGGAAAGCTGTGGCCCGGTGGATGGCGAAGGGGTGGGAGGCCGATGGCGTGGTCGTGGCGACTTCAAGGAAAGCTGGTACGATGTAGGGCACAACGATGGGGAAGCTGGCAATTGGGATGATGGTGGTAGGTGGAGTCGTAAGCATAGGAGTGGTGGCGTGCGTTCTGAGGCATCGTGAGGCAAGACATGTCGAGAGGGCGATGGTGGCGTCGATTTGGACACTGCGTTGCCTGGTTTGTGCGGTTGGGCTATGTGTTTGTGTGCAACAATGGTTGGGCTATGTGTTCGTGGACGGTTGTAGTGGCGGTGACGAATGAGTTGATATGGTTGAGCTTATTTGCTCCTACAACATTACTTTGGTGAGTTATATTTTAGCTCATAGTTATGTTCTACTAGATTTTTCTCTTTGCACATCTTTGTTGATATGGTTTGATGAATCTGGTTAATATTGGCATGCCTCAGTTGATGATGCGTGAATATTCGCATAAAACCAATATTCATTTGTGTTGAATTAATTTATATAGTGTTGGTGTATTTTTAAATTAGCATGGGTAGAAAATAAAGTGGAAAGGAATTTTTTTAGTTTATGAAATTAATTTACCATTGGTAAATGAGATTTTAGCATTAATTATAAATGGAAATAAAATTTTATGTTCAAAGCAATATTTTTATATAAATCATTTGAAGATATTAAGTTGTTTAGTTTAAATTAATGAGAAGTGAAATAAATACATATAAATCCATGGATAGATATTTATATTTCTTATGATTATATTATAGGAAATTTTTTCTATGAGAGGAATTACTGAGTCGAGGTGGATGTCGCACCCAGACGGCATCGCTTGATATCAATTCAGCTTCTTGTAGAGAGTGTAACTAAGGTGTACTAGTTATCTACATATCGATCAAATTTAAAACAATGTGCGTTTAGTAATAAATGTGGCAGCAAATGATTGTGGTTAGGAATGAATTATAGTTGAGTAGATTTGCAATTGTCACATTATTATAATGACATAAATTGGAGGTTATAATATTGTGCTTGAGATAAGAGATGGGTAGTTATCGAGTGTGCAACATTTACTCGTATTTATTTACATACGTTATCATCATGTTATTGCTTTGCACACTAATACACTGACAACTGGTTCTAGCTTGATTCGAGGTGTATTATTTGTTTAATAATCTCGGGTCAGATTGGGGTTATTTTTGATAGGATGTGTTATCGTGATTGTGCATTTCTTGTAGGACTCGAGTTGGCAATGGAGCAAAGAATGATATTGGTGTTAGTTATTTTGTACCTAGTTATATATTGATATATGGTGATATCATGTATACCGTGTGATGTATTTATATGGTTGATATATATCGTTATGGGAAGACACAATTTGTGTTATTTTGTGTTATATATGTTGTTATATTATAAGTTTCGCTGCGTTCTGAGACTCTGTGTTCTCTGTTTATATTATATATTATTCTGTCATGTAAAACCTATGTGTTTATTGTTTTGTGACGATACCGAGTACATATGTTTGATGAATTATATTAGATAAGAATACATATCGATGTTAGCTTAAGAGAATATTCATGTGTGGTCGTCCCTAATTAGTCTTATTCTCAAAAATCATTACGTAGTAATATTGTCTGATACTAAAGAGAATAAGGCTTGTTAGAGACGACCATACATAATATCCTTTCAGGCTAACACGTGAACGTACCCTTACCTCTTATAATACATTAAATATACATATTCGCTATCGACACAAAGCAATAAATACGTGAGTTTTCCATGACATAACAGTATGTAATATAATCATCGAAATGCAAAGCTTCAAAACACAACGAAACATATAACATCATAACATATATAACACATAATAATACAAATTGCGCCTATCCATAGTGATATCATTTATACAGTAGCGATAAGTTTATTTTTCTAGAAATTGAAAAGAAGTTAAGATTATAATTTTTTTGAAATAATAAAAAAAGTTGTATTGACTTAAAAATATTTTTTTAAGTGTTAAATGTAGTGGGGTAATTATATTTGGGTGATAAGTGCTATGTATAAAAAGAAAATGTAATTATGTTATTGTATCGATCTTTAAGCCATTTGAAGGTCCAATGACCATCATATTTCCTTACTACATCCATTTTATCTTTTTGATTGATTGTCGTTGCATTACATGCCTTATTAACTGAATGTTCTAATGAATTATGTTTTTAATCAAATTTGGTTGGAAATTATGTTGGATTTGGCAGAATTAACGTTATTAAATATAATTTCAGTCATATATGAATATTCCCTTTTGATAGTGGATGTAAATCCTTATTTGTTTAGTATAAATTGGTTTAGAATTGTATATACGATGATTGCACGTCCTTTTTTTTATTTTGATAACGAACGAATATTGCATTTGAAATTGATTAAAAGGGGAAATTTTGAGTTAAATATTTTTGAAAATATTTATAGAATCAGAATTTGCTTGGATTATATTATTTTGAAATCGATGGTTATATAAAAGAATTTTGTAAAAGAGGCAATATATATTTTAAAATGAATATTTTTAGAATTTTTGAAAAGAAATTAATTTTTAGAAACTGAAATTATGATATTTGTTCTATAAGTTGGTTTTTGATTATATATTTTATTTGTTTATGTTTAAAAATATATTTGATCGATTTCTATAAAAATGGGATTGTAAAGTTTTCAATTTTTGTGCTCTTTCAACATAACTTATGTCTTGACGTTATGGTCAAATTTCACTAATTTTTCCTCCTTTAAAATGTTTTTTCATAAGTAGTAACTCACATGATAATCATATTTTGAAAATTTAAAGCTTGTTATTGTGGAGTGTCGCTGGAAAAAAAATCGAATGAAAGTTTTGGGCAATGTATAGAAACTTCTTAGCTAAAACTTTGGTTTGTTTTAATCATAAATCCAAATCTTAATCTGTTTTTGATGATTTTGCATTTGTTAAAAAGCTACAGTATTTGAGAACTATTTTTGTTTGAAGTGAAATCCATAATTAGAAGATTTGCTAAATTTAAGTTAAAATAGAATCGCATCGTCGTCTTGAAAATGTAAATCCTTCATGATAGCATTGTCTTTATTTGATCATAATTTTCAACGCTTTATTCGATTTCAACGTTCTTGTACTTTCTCGAAAGCTAAGAAGACAATGAACAACTTTTGTTTTAAGAGCTTCACAAAATTTTGAAGCTTCTAGAATAAAAACATAGATTTCTAAAGTGGGCTTGCGCTTATATTGCAGAGCTAGATTTTCTTACCTTTGAAAAAAACACCATAACTCAAGTTGTACTTTACATTGTTGCAATCCGAAAGTTGATTTGAAAAGCTAATATAATATGCAACAATTCATTCTTTAAAATCATCATCTAATTTTGTGTTTTGACGCTTGTCTTTGTCGGAAGTAGTCTAAAACAAGGATCTTCTGTTGTTTACCTATTAAATGAATGCATACTTACCATTTCTTTATACACGACTAATATTTAAACTTGAGTTGAGAATAAATACTCATGAAGCATATTTGGACTAATAGGCAGTGATAGTTCGCTTTTGCTCATAAAATAACAAGATAGCCTACTTAAAATGGTATGTTTTTACACTACATTGATAAATACATGATATTATATTGTTTTCCCATGTTTTGAGATGCCCCGTTGATTGGAATATATATGTTATGATTTTTCAAAACGCTCTCTGTTCTAAAGTCAATTTGTCCAAGTTTTTTGGAAAATCCGACACTTCGAATATTTTCTAAAATTTTTATCGTATGTGAAAAATAGAAAGTCATTGAATGAGTTTATTTAAATTGTAGCATATTGTATCAAACTTCCTTTTCGACTCTCAACAACGGACACTAATACATCCACGGTATTCACGCGCCGAGCGTCCAAGTGTCGGAAAGACAGACTGTTGAGGTGAAAGAAAGAAAAGACAAAATAGAATCTCACATCGTGACAAATAATATATATTGTACAACGGATCTTTGCAAGAAAACTGTAATATACATTCATCAATCAGAGTAATCATCTATCATCAACATAAATAGTTACAAAAATCCTATCCTCACAAATGCTGACAAATACAAAACAATCAATGGAGCGAAAATAAAGATATGTAAATACGTCTTGGAGGTATCCAGCTCGTCCCCTCAAGCTCCAAAGCATCCACAAGTAAATTTGGAAATATGCTCGGATTGACCCGAGTATTATAAGAAAATAACGCTCAGATCAGTCTGGTAAACCAGCGTGAAAGACACAAATCAGTTGGATTTTTCATGTTATAAACCTTTCAAATTAAAGGTGACCACGCCGCACATTAACACAGATGAGTTTTTACCTTACGATAACCAAACTATTTCAAATAGAAAATCCAGTAATATTATAATATTGTTTAAGGTTTAAAATAAATATATAACACAGCTGAAATGTTTGCATCTCACGTTCTAGCATAGTTGGGTACAACTAATTCTGTAATGCACTTATTAGAGAATGAATTTCATATAATGACAAGGCCTACTGGGGTACCGTCTTTTACAGCACGCTTCTTAAAAAATGTATCCAGGTCGTAAAAACATTTTACACCTTTACAGACATAGAACCGGCCTACCCTTTCCTGGATAGTATCGAATATGACATCACCCCGGTTGTCGGTCAACAACCATACCGAATCACCAGCATACATAAATGGGTCAATATCGATCTTGATCGGGTAATGACCATACCCTAATGGTTGCGAACCATATAACCCTGCTATATTCCCTATGTTTTAGTTATTACCGGGTGTGATGCTTGAGGTTACGTTAGAACTTTTACATAGCAATCCCACTTGAAATGCTAACACTGTCGCTCAAGCAATAATGCAATGCCAGCATTCATCCATACAAGTTGTTCATGATATGAACAAACCGAAGACACTACTACTATAACCACAGAATTAGTAGCAAGTAGCCCTTGCACTTTAAAGAACTCCACCTTTGATTCCATTAACTTCAAGATGTCTTTAATTCGAACGCTTATGTTGGTTCGAAGTGATTTTCGAATAACATATCCGATCTCGGTCTCTCCGAATTGACAATAATAGTTTTAAAACATGCCAAGATTTGATAGTCGGTTATTTAACTATCAAATAAACAAACAATTCAACCAGAGATTTAACCAAGCATGGTTAAGCTCAAAGCAACCACTAAGACTCTTTAATTAGTCTTTTCATTAATTAAATCACTCTGCAAATACTTGTATCAAAATACTTTTTCAAAGATATATTTACAAATCTTCTCTACTCTTTCAATACTTGAAAATTATTGATATACTTATCTCAACTTTATAAGTATACCAAGAAAACATTTCACTTTCAAAACTTAGATAACTTTTCTATATACTTATATCAACCGTCTAAGTATATTCATAAAACACTACATTTTCAATACTTAGAAAATATAACCATATTTGCAGACAAATTTGTAACCACGCACACATTTTTGCTACCATATTTGCTGTTATGTTGTTGCGTGGAAGTACGTTTTAAAACATAATCATTTTGTTTGTTGAAATTTGTTTATAAAAGAGGTATGAATTCATCATGCACAGGAGGACAAATGAAAATATGGACATTTGTAACGACCCGGAAATTTTAACGATTTAAATAACGTAATTAACTAAATTTTTCATGAAAATAAACAATTAAAGTTTAGCAATGAAAATTTGAAATTTGATATGCGTCTATTGAAGCATAACAAGTGGAAGATTTTCGTCAGAAAATATGTAAGTTTGTATGGTTGTGAAATTTTAGTTTAAAATTTAAACCAGTTAATATTTGATGGAAATAAAATATTTTGAGATCTGAATATTTTTACATAAGAAAAATGTATACCATTTTCTAAGTGAGACGTCATAATTCATTTGTCCAAATTTGGACTGCTTTAGTTCCGTTTATATTATTTTTGGCGTTTTAGCAGCATTTTCGACAGCGAAAATCAAGTTTTGATAGGATGGTCGTATTTCTAATATCTGTGTACCCTTCTGTTCGTCTTGTCGTGCTGATCTCCGCTGTATATTCATTTGTGCATTTCGGCGTACGGTGCACGGTGAAATCTGAGAAACGGTTAGCCATATCAGTACTAATTTCTGGAGTCTTTTGGTTTCCTATGTCCATTCAATTATCCACCGTGCAAAACCACATAGCCATTAGCTTTTATATTTCCTGAAATTCAACGTATGGGATTTTTCTATTCCACCATTTCAGTATATATTTGCTGTTGATCCTTCATTTTCATTCCTTTCCTACCGTTCTTGTGCCGTGCTCACATTATAAAAAAAGAGAGAAGGAGAGAGATCTGTGTGTGTGTATATATATATATATATTATACACATTCTAAATTCATCGATTCAAGTTTATCGTGCTTTGATTTTGAATTTGTGCTTAGATTCGTAGCTTATTGCGTTGTCAAATTTCTCCAGCCTCGAAAGGTGAGCGATCACTCACGATTAACATTCATATGTTTAGTAAGTTTATATTCACATGAAATGACGATTGAAGTATGTTGTTAATTTGAATTGATTAGTGATTAAATTGTTAAATATGATATATTATTATCTGCATTTGTTAACTTATGTTAATTGACATATGACACCATAACATGTTGTATATATATTATATTTAAATTATTAATTATGATATATGCTTGTCATTGATATGCTATGTCATTTTATGCTATTATTTTACTGTTCTCACACTGCAAGTTCTCTGTTAGTTAGGAAAATCCGTATGGGTTGAAATGATACATACCCGAACGATCTTATAGATTAGGGGAAAATCGTTATGGGTTGAAATGATAAACCCAAGCGATTTTATTGATTTTGATTTTTTGGGTTATGAGTTGAAATGATAAAACCAAGCGATTTTGCCGATTTTGAACTTTGGGATTACGGGTTGAAATGATATATACCCGTAAATTTAAATTATTGTGGATTGAAATGATAAATATCCGTATCACTTGACCATATGTTAGTTAACTATATACGGACACCGTTGGTCTATTTTTAAACGATTTCCAAAATTTTGAAAAGAAAAATATGAGTGTTTTGATTTTAAAATATAATATAAAGATTTTATTTGAATATGTGTGTAAAATTTAGATTTTTAAAATTATATGTTTTGGAAATTTTAAAATTATAAGTTAAGTTTGAAAATTTAAATTATAAATTTTTTACTTATAACTTTATTGTTTTTAAAATATATAATTAAGATTTAAAATAGATTTAATAATAAATTTTAATATAATAAAATTTAATAAAAATTTAATTTAACTAATATATGTGAAAATATTTATTTAGATTTATGTTAATATTTTAAAATAGATTTTTGTAATAACTTTAATATATATATATAATATGTTTAAATATTTAATTAAAATTTATATTAATATTTTGAAAATAGATTTTTGTAATAACTTTGATAAATAAAGGTTGGAAAGATAAATTGAAATTGTTTTGTAATTTAATTTGTTTAAGAATTGTATTTAAATAAAAATTGATTGATACCTATTGATTTTGAGATTTTAAAGATATGATTTTATAACTTGATAACTTGATTTAGATTTAAGGTGATTAAATGAATATTTTCAAATTTATATAAAATTGAAGTTGAGTATTTAATTTTGATTTCAATTTGTAATTTGAGATTTTATTTAAATGTTTATAAAAAGTGATTAAATGAATACTTTCAAATTTAAATAAAATTGAAGTTTGACTATTTAATTTTGATTTAATTTTGTGATTTGAGATTTAATTAAATGTTATAAAAGTGATTTTATAAAATGACCACGGTGTGAAATAAGCGTTTGGTTGTTAAAAAGACCAGGATCAGATATTGTCATACTCTCTGCCAATATCGAAAACCACTTTAACAATTGTGCATGTGATGGAGAATCCAGAACGAAGTAGGATAGAAATTGTTTACAAAGAATTTTAAAAGAAGTAAGTCAGTACTCTCCTCTTATGTCGTTGGAAAATAATTTCGATGATGACTGCAGCATCATCGACATTCATTTTCGAGTCTCAAAGTGGGGAGACCACTTAGTATATTTGCTACACTTTTGTTTTGGAAAATGGATTTGATTTGGATTCCTTGGGTATGATTTGATGTACAATATATATATATGTATATATTTATTTCAAATTGGTTTGAAGTGAAACCAAAAATTTAACTCTTAAGTTTTATGTTAAGTGATGGTTTTCAATTATTGAATGAAGCAAATTTTTTGAATAATTGGAGTGTCTAAAATGAGAAATGTAGTTGAAACAATTTGAAACAGTTGAACTAGGATAAAATTTATTTGTATAATACTCAATTGCATTCTAAAACATATATAACTTACCTGAAATATTCAAAAAGTTAAAATGTAATGTGAAAATGTAATTGAAGGTTATACAAGAGAAAACTTAAGTAATAAAAATATTCAAACTAAATTTTGTTTAATAGAAATGTTGTAAATAAAAGGTAAATTTGTAAAGTTCTCAATTACATTCGGAAACATTAATAAAAATTACCTAGAAAAAAGTTTGAATGTAATGAGAACATGCAATTGAATAGTATACAATATAGATGTAAGTAATAAGATTGTCCAAAAATGAAATTTTGTTAAGGAAATTTATAACTAAAAATTGAGTGGTTATAATAAATGTTTATACACACTTAATCTATGTTGCAAGATATGTTAAGTGAAATAAATTGAATAATAAAAAGAGAATGCTATTTAAGTAAATAAATACGAACTTAAGAAAATAAACAGGTAATAAATAAATTCATATCTTTGTAAACCGTTTGTGATACAGAAGCCAATTACAAAGAATAGTTGAAATTGAATTATGAAGTGGAATTAACCTAAGTGAAGTCAAATGGATTAAATAAATGAATTAAATAAAATAAAATTTGTTTTGAAAAAATGAACTTAAGTTATAAAGAAAAGGTGAATGCAAATAAATTGGATATGAATGTAAATTAATTGAAAGTGAGTTAATTAGAATGATAATAATAATGGATGTTAAGAAGTAATGAGATGCATAATGTTAACACTCGAAAATGAAATTCATATGGTTTTGAATTAATTGTTGTATCTGGTACTATGTATTTTGAATCTATATTTTCTTTCTGTTGCTTCTATTCTCCTATCTCGTTCCTTCAGGGACGAAAAGTTTTGAGTGGGGTAGAGTGTAACTACCCAGAAATTTTAACGATTTAAATAACGCAATTAATTAAATTTTTCATGAAAATAAACAATTAAATTTAGCAATGAAAATTTTATATTTGGTATGCGTCTATTGAAGCATAACAAGTGGCAGATTTTCGTCAGAAAATATGCAAGTTTGTTTGTTTGTGAAATTTTAATTTAAAATTTAAATCGGTTAATATTTGATGGAAATAAAATATTTTGAAATCTGAATATTTTTACATAGGAAAAATGTATGCCATTTTCTGAGTGAGACGTCATAATTTGTTTCTCCTAATTTGGACTGCTTTAGCTCCGTTTATATTATATTCGGTGTTTTAGCAGCATTTTCGACAGCGAAAATCAAGTTTTGATAGGATGGTCGTATTTCTAATATCTATGTACCATTCTGTTTTTCTGGTCGCGCTGATCTCCGTAGTATATTCATTTGTGGATTTCGGCGTCTAGTGCACGGCAAAATCTAAGAAACGGTTAGCCGTATCGGTACACATTTCTGCAGTCTTCTGGTTTCCTGTGTCCATTCAATTATCCACCGTGTAAAACCAAATAGCCATTAGCTTTTATATTTCCTGAAATTCAACGTATGGGCTTTTTCTATTCCACCATTTTAATATATATTTGCTGTTGTCCCTTCATTTTCATTCCCTTCCTTTCATTCTTGTGTCATGCTCACTTTATAAAAAAAAGAGAGAAGGAGAGAGATCTGTTTATATATATATATATTCTGAATTCATCGATTCAAGTTCATCGTGTAGGATCGTTTTCACCCTAGAGGGGGGTGGGGTGAACTGGGTCTACTAAATATTAATGCGGAAAAAACAAAAACAGAAAGTAATGCAGTAAAGATCACACACAGTTTTACCCAGCTTCGACAAAAATTTGCCTACGTGCTGCCCCTAAGGTTTCTACTAGAAAATAAGTAATCAGACGTTTACAAAAATACGTAAACTTGCGATACCCGCTAATTTGATTAACCTAACTCTAAGCTCAAAACCCTGCCACAACTCAGCCACTGAGTTTCGAATTCTAAAACTACGCACCGTAGCTCGTAACCTAGTTAGCACTAGAGTTTTTTAAATTTAAAAACAAAAATACAAAGGAAATAAAATTAGAACCCCTAATACAATATAAACTTTAGCCCAAATAAAACAACGACACAAAGAAAATTAATTAGAGAATGTAGTGTATCCCTTTTATTTTGCCAGTGCACTTTATTTCTTCGGCCGATCCCCTTTTGTCTTTGTTTCGATTTAGGGTTCCAAAAATTGAAGCCACCGATTCCATTGCTCTGTCGATCGAAGAAGAATTGTCGCCTTGAAGTTTTGTCAATCGCTGCTTGCTTGATTCCTTTCGGTCGCTTCGTCGTCGAGTTGGACGATTTGAAAATTGGTACGTGATTTTTACTTTATTTTCTCTATTGATTTGCTTGAACTCGAACGATGATTTTTGCCGATGATGAATTGGTTTAATTTATAGGGATCGAAACCCTATTATTTCGTTCATATATTTTGGTTTGAATTCTTTGTGAGTTTGGTACTTGCGTTGATTTCCGATCGAACGATCGTGTGATTTTTGACTTGTTCATCTCTGACTTGATCATCCTTCGATCTTGGCATTTGAATTTGAGATATATATCTAGTTTCGTTTTTTACTGCCAATGACTTGTTCAATTCAACATTCTCTGTTCCATTTTCTGAATTATGTTTCCTTATGACCTCTGATTGAATTCTCTTGACTTTGTTCAAACTGCTACTGATAATTACGATTTTTTTTCTTGAACACTTCAACGGTGTTTTTCATTTTGCAATTTCTTTTTGAACCAAATCCTTGACTTTGTTTGAACTGCTTCTGATAGTTACCCATGGCTGCTTGTAGTTGGTCTAAGTTCTTGTCATTTCATTTATTTGAATAGATATATGTGTATGTGTATATGTATATAAGTATATATATATATGCATATATGCATACATGTGTATATGTGACTGCTTGATACTCATGTTGCCTTGATGTCTCCATGTATATACATACATACATATATGTATGTATATATGTGTGTGCTTGGTGTTGCTATGCTCTGTCCTCCCGAGTGCTTGTAGTGTCTGGTGCACTTCAGTTTTGTTTTGTCCGAGTCATGGCTGTTTGGTGTGAATGTTGCTTTGTACATTGCTGTTTTTTATGTTGGCACCATACTAACTTGATGCTCCTACTTGAACTGATATATGTGTACACATATATGTCACTGTGCTTGAGTTTGATCTGATGTCTCCTATGTTTCATGTTTATATCTGGTGCACGACTTTGTACATGTGCACTACATGTTGATATTTGACCTTGCATGTGAACTCTGAGCATGTCTGAAGTTTTCCTTGTGCCTATGTTATTGTAGTCTCCATTTGTACATGTTGAAACTGAATGCTTGCATATCCATTTTGCTTGAACATTTTGCTTTGTACTTGGCCCTGTACTCTGGTTTGTCTGGTCTTGTTATTGTGGTCTTGTTCCTCTTGAAGTCTGGTCTGGTTCCATTTAAGTCTGGTTGCATTGTAATTTGCTTCGAGTTAAACTGCCTCTGTGCACGTACATACTTGCTGTTTGTCTCCGAGTTGCTGTCATGTGCATATGAACATATTTACTTGCTTGGTCTGGTTTTAGCCCTTGTGTTCACCACCACTTATGCCCATGTGTTTCTATGCACATATGTACTTGAACCTGTTTGCCTCTGATTTGTTGTGTGAACTTCTTTTGCACCGTTCTGGTCTGGTTGCATCCCTTGTGTTCACAACTGCTTATGCACCGACTATTGCTGTGTTGATTGAAACTGAACTTGTATTTGAACTGCTTGCTCCTGACCATGTGTTGTGCACTTGTATTCTCTGACCATACTCACTTGATATGATTCTGTTCCATATTTATTTTGTTTTCATGTGTGCATTTGGTTGTACCTGAGCATGTCTAAAATGTTGTATGTTGTTTTTGCACTTGAGTTGAATCCAGTATAGGCTTGGTTTTGACCTTGTGCTCACCTGTCCCTGCAATTTTAACAAGCAAGTGTATATCGGTGTGCACGACATTGTGGCATGTACAGTGGTACAGTGTGCATGTCACAAGTTGTTCACGTAAGATGATTTAAAATAATGATGACGAACAACCCAAAAAACCGAGGCAAATAATATTTTCAAACACACACTTCATCATGCACTGGAAAATATTTCTTTTTCAATTTTACTGCGTCAGTGTTTATTTTGCAGATAGTTCAGATGCTGGATACAGGTTGGAACAGAGTTGATGATCAAATACGAGTGATGAGTGAATATGCAATGAGGTGAAATATGTATGTAAAACTGTAAAGCGAAAATTGTGTTGTATTATAATTGAAAATGTGTAAATGTAGTGAGAGCTCAAATTTGTACTATTTGAATTTGTAATAAAATATTTGTTTGAATAAAATATTTGTTGAAATAAGAATTCGAGTTATTTATTTTATTCAACAAATATTTATTTAATTATGTGGAAAAATAAAATAGTACAATAACAAATAAATTTAAACGAATATATATATGTTTATTATCATCAAACAAAAATCATTGGCTATTGTTTTCTACAATCTTCCCCTTTTGATGATAACAAACATATATTAAGATTTTGAATCTATTAAATGTATTTGCTCTTGATGAATTCTATTAGCTCCTCCAATTTGAATACTCCCTCTACACAAAGCTCCCCCTTCACATATGCATGAAATTAAAAAAGAGAATATGCAAACAAATGCAAAATGAACCTAGATGAGAATATGCAAATACAAATAAAAATATGACTCATTTGCCAAAATCTTAACTTCTCTCCCCCTTTTGTTATCAGAAAAAGAGTAAAAGTATTTGATAAGAGTGATAAAGTGATAGACATTAATACAACATTAATACCTAATCGAGTGTAAATATTAAATTTCAAAAAAAATCAAACAAAAATCATAAATACTCTGTTAGGTGCATATTTCATTTTAGAGTGATAGGGGTGATGTCAGCATAGAAAACCATATAGTTGTGTCCATTTGTGGTATATTTATGACAATAATTTTTTAAATACTTACTAACCATGCATAACCGTTAGGACTTTTAAATGAGATTAGTAGTATTCTCTATTTTTATTAAAAAATAATTCCAAGCATCTTTTAACCACGCATAACCGTGAGGACTTTTAAATGGGGTTAGAATCAACTCGCCTATTTCATCCAATTTTGATATGTGTTCCATACATGCATAACTGTGAGGATTTTTAAATGAGCATGAAAGCTCATAATCAGAGATTTTAAGTAGTTCACCCATGCATAACCGTGAGGACTTTTAAATGAGAGTGAGTACTTTTTGATGATTTTATTGGTAATTAGAAAAATGAATAATTTCCCGCTTAAATACCACATTTTGACATACTATATTGGATTATAATGAGTGATTATCGTAGAAATATGATAGGAATAGAGATGGTCATGGAATTTTTACCAGCCAAAGTTATTACAAATTTTGTTTAAATTTTTAAAGAAATTTTCAAAATATACTCTCTCAAGACATAATGTATGATTAAGATCAACACTCATCACTTTTTTTCAGTCACTATTTATCTTTTCGATAATCAATAGGAGTCAGATTAGTTAACATAGGCATTTAAGATCAAATCCAAAAAAATATAAAATTGCATTTCTAAAATGCCTAAACTGAGACGAAGTTGACAAAAACTATTTTCTGGAAGGAGTTTTGTAAAAATGTCTGCCAATTGAGAATCAGTTGAAGTGAAATTTATGTAGATATTTTCTTTGGAAATGTGATCTCTAATGAAATAATGTCTAACATTTATATGCTTGGTGCGAGAATGATGTACATGATTATTTGTGAGATCAATTGCACTTTTGCTATTACACATAAGTGGAACTCGTTTTAAATGTTAGACCAAAATCCAATAAGGTTTGGATCATCCATAAAATTTGAGCGGAACAACCACTAAGAGCTACATATTCAACTTTAGTGGTAGATAATGCAACACAATTTTGTTTTCTACTAGACCATGCATGTCCTAACATGAAACACGTTCCACTTGTACTTTTTCTATCAACAAGACAACCAGCATAATCCGCATCTGAATATCCTACCAAATCAAAATATTACTAGACGGGTATCATAAGCCACGATTTGGTGTGTGGAGAAGATATCTTAAAATTCGTTTTACAACCTTCATATGTGATTATTTTGGATTAGATTGGAATCTTGCACATAAACATACAGAAAACATAATATCCGGTCTAGATGCAGTAAGATAGAGAAGAGATCCAATCATACCTCGGTATTTCTTTTGATCAACAGTAATACCATTTTCATTTTTGTCTAGTTTTAATGTAGGATTCATTGGAGGTTTTGACGGTTTTGCATTTGTTAGTCCATACTTTTCCACTAGCTCCTTTACATATTTTGTTTGTGAGATGACCGTTCCTTTCTCAATTTGTTTTATCTGAAATCCTAAAAAAGAGTTTCAACTCTCCAACCAAGCTCATTTCACACTTATCCTGGATGAATTTTTCAAACTTCTCGCACAAAATATTGCTAGTAGCACCGTATATAATATCATCAACATATATTTTTACAATCAACAAATTACCATTATCATGCAAAAGGAATAGTGTATTATCAGCACAACCCTTTTTAAAACCATTTTCCAAAAGAGATTTACTAAGACAGTCATACCAAACCCTAGGCGCTTGTTTCAGACCATATAGTGGCATTTTAAGTTTATACACATGATTTGGAAAAATCTGATTTTCAAAGCTCGAGGGTTATTCAACATAGACATCCTTTTTCAATTGTCCATTCAAAAATGCACTTTTTATATCCATCTGTTTCAATTAAAAACCTTTAAAATAAGCAAAGGCAAAGTAATCTATATTGAAAAAACATTCATTTCAAAATTCGTCAAAGCAGTTTTGAAAATTGATTTGATAGACATGAAGAGAGTCAATAAAAAGTGATTGTTGTTTCCAAGAAGTTGAGAATCTTTGTTTCGAAGACTCACTCAATTTGAAACCTTTATTTGGATGGTAAAAGTTTGAAGTTTGATTTGGCTCATAACATGAAAGTTTTAGATGTTCAAAGATGGTACTTGCCAAAATTGGTTTCAAGTCAATTCGTCAAATCAATCAAAAATTATACTTGAAATACCACAACTTGTTTGTGTAAAAAAATATGCTTTTCGAGTTATATATTGAATTCATTGCAATTTTTTCATGACATTCCAAAGTGATTCAATAAAAACTCAAAATAGAAAATTTATAGCAGAATCAGTTAACTTTCCAGAATTTCAAGAATTTCAAAAATCGGAGTTGAGATGTTCAAGATGTGATCAAATTACTACAACCGTGTTAAAAAAGTTCTGAAACTGTTTTCAAACGATACTCCAAATGATTTGTAGATTTTCACCCTCTTAAAGTCCGGTTCTGAGAAAACACAAAAATAAATATTTGTACATTTTAAATCTATTTCCAAATCATCTTGAATTTTACAAATCAGAGTTATGAAGTTCAAGATATGGCAAAAATGCTACAACAATGTCAATAAAAATAGAATTAACAATAAAAGAACAAAATAGAGTTTAGAGATCGTACCTACTTACCTTTGATGTCGTGATTATTCAAAATATGTATATTTCCATCTCTTATATCTAGGCTAAGGAACATTTGAAATTTAGCTCATCAATCATCTAGAACAACTCGAAACCTATCTCTATCGAAGTTGTTCTTTAGCTTGCTTTTGTGTCTAAATTCTGGAGGAGGCAAGTGGTCTATTGAAGGATGTAAGATCACTATTATTTTCTATCGAAGTCTTTGGTACCCAAGTTTATTTATATGGCAAAACGTTAATTTTAGCAATCGTGCCCTTAGGAATCCAAATTTGTTTGAATTTAGAAAATTTTGTTTTTGTACCTTTTGGAATCCATATTTGTTTAACAGTTTTGTGTTTGTATATATTTCGACAATTATTCTCGCCATGTCCAATATTTCCACATTTTACGCATTTGGGTATCACACTTTTCGCCTTAACAATATTATTAGTTCTTTGTTCATATTTTGACACTTTTGCAAATCCAAGTCGTTATCAAATAGTATTGACAGTTTGTTTTCCTTATAGCATATTTAGTGATCTTTCTCCTTTGGACAATTTTCCTAAAGTTGTAGACAATTGTTGGACTTGTGACTTGAGAGATTCATTTTCATTCAATAACAAAGTGCACTTTTTAATAGATTTTTCTCTTCTAGTATTTTCACTTTCTTTTAAAATCAGAATTTCATTTTCAAGCGATTTAATTTTAGTTTCTGATTTTTTTATTTCCTCTTCTAATGATGGACACTTATCACACTTAGGGCTCTTTTTTCTATAGTTTAGAACCATTTGATCATGCTGCTTATTTAGTTCTGTCAAACTATCTTTTTGTGGTTCAATTTTAGCGTACTTCTCCCTAAGTCTTTCAAAACAACCATTTACTTCATGAAAATATATAAGTAATTGTGAGTGAGTAAGTTTTGATACCTCGTTGGGCTCATCATCATTGCTGTCACTTGTTTCTCCTAGAAGACATGGATTTGCTTTTTCACTCTCACTGCCAGTGCTTTCATTATCATCTTCATCACTTTCATTCCAAGTTGCTGCAAAACTTCTCCTTTTCGGTTTTTTTCCTTTGCTGAATTGATTTTGAGGACAATTTGCCTTGATATGACCAGGTTTATTGCACTTGTGACAAATGATCTCCTGCTTTTCTGAGTTGTCTAGAACTTTGACGATTCTGCTCTTCAGTTGTTGATTTAGGGCAGGATTTCCATATTTGCAATTCCACCTTTTGAATCTCTTTATTATCAGTGCCAGTTCAGCTGCTCCTTTATTACCACCATCATCATCTTCACTTTCCATCGTTCCTTTGAGAGCTATTGATTTCTTTCGTGTATCTTCTCCTTCACATTCTTCCTTGAATTTGATTTCTAGCTTATATGTTGTGAGGTTTTCGATGAGTTCTTCAACTTTAACTTGTTTTAGATCCTTTGATTCTTGAATGGCAGTCACCTTTGCTCTAAAATTTCGTGGAAGAACTCTGAGGATCTGTCAGACTATTTCCAGTTCTATGTATGGCCTTCCTCGGGATTTTGATTTGTATACAAGATTAGAAAGTCGTCCATACATTTCTTTGACACTTTGAAGTTCTCATACTCGCTACTAAGCATGGCAAGGCGAGATTCTTTAACCTAGGAGGTTCCTTCATGAGTCACTTCAAGTGCGTGCTAGATTTCTTGTGCAGTTAGACAATGTGAGACACGATTAAATTCAGTTTGATCTAATGAGAAAATAATAGAATTCATAACTTTAGCGTTAACAGTTTGCAGTTTATTTACAAGATCTGTCCATTGATCCATAGGTTTTTCAACTTCTTAATTACCTACCATTACTGTTGGTGTGCTATATCATGTTTCAACAATATTCTATGCATCTATGGTTTTCAAAAAAAATTTCATTCTATTTTTCCAATATGCATATTTTCCATCGAACATGGGTGGTCTAGCTATGGACTAACCTTCAGCAAAAACATTATTAAAAGAAGCCGTTGAAAGAAAAAATCAATTTTTTTTAAAATGATTTTTGTTCCTAGCTCTGATACCACTAGTAGGATCATTTTCACCCTAGAGGAGGGGGGTGCGAATATGGTATACTAAATACTAATGTGGAAAAAACAAAAACAGAAAGTAATGCAGTAAAGACCACATACAGTTTTACCCAGCTTCGGCAAAAATTTGCCTACGTGCTGCCCCCAAGGTTTCTACTAGAAAATAAGAAATTAGATGCTTACAAACACATGTAAACTTGCGATACCCGCTAACTTGATTAACCTAACTCTAAGCTCAAAACCCTGCCATAACTCAGCCACTAAGTTGCGAATTCTCGAACTACGCCCCGTAGCTCGTAACCTAGTTAACAATAGAGTTTTTAAAATTTAAAAACAAAAATACAAAGGAAATAAAATTAGAACCCCTAATAAAATATAAGTTTTAGCCCAAATAAAACAACTGCCTAAAGAAAATTAATTAGAGAATGTAGTGTATCCCTTTTATTTTTCCAGTGCACTTTATTTCTTCGGTCTTTGTTTCGATTTAGGGTTCCAATAATTGAAGCCGCCGATTCAATTTCTCTATCGATCGAAGAAGAATTGTCGCCTTGAAGCTTTGTCAATCGCTGCTTGCTTGATTCCTTTCAGTTGCTTCATCGTCGAGTTGGACGATTTGAAAATTGGTATGTGATTTTTACTTTATTTTCTCTGTTGATTTGCTTGAACTCGAACGATGATTTATGCCGATGATGAATGTAACGAACGGGATTTTCGACTATCGAAAATCGACATCAATACGTTTATTGTATAGAATACCGAGAAATCGAGTGCCGGAAATACCAGTTCATTAGGGGTGAAGAAGAAAAGGTAGAAGAAGAAATAGAAGAAACAACAACACATAATCTCACAATCGCAGCTGAACAATATAATATATATATATATATATAATAACAGATTTTAAATACAAGAACTGTACTATTAATATACATACCATTATCAAAGTACAATAGAGAACAATCAATCTGGACAGTTTAATACTTGTCCTCACACAGCGGAAATACAATTCAAGTACGGACATACGTCTTGTCATCCAGCTCGTCTACTGAGCTCCATAGTATCCTATCCTTAATTTGTAATACTCGGTCTGACCCGAGCATTATAATAAAATAACACCCGAGTTAGTCTAGAAAACCAGCGTGAGAAAACACACTAAATTTGAATTATTATTATTTCAAAATCCTTTGAAAAGCAAAGGTATCTCGTAAGACCACGTCACAAATAAACACGAAGGCTTTTTACCTTACGATAACCAAAACATTTTTATCAAAACCGTCTGATATTATACTAGTGTCTAAACCAAGTAAATAGAAAATAGCTGAAATGCTTGCATCTCACGTTTCAGCATAGTTGGGCACAATCAAAACCGTACGGCGCTTATTGGAGAATGGATTCCATACAATGACTAGGCATTGGGGTACCACCTATCACGGTACACTTCTAGAAAAATGTACCGAGGACCTCGCCGGAATCCCCAGCAACACAAGACAGGCCCTATCCCTAACCTAGATAGAACCAAATATGTTATCACCCCGGGTGTTCCCATCCTTATTGAGAGCTCTTTGCATGCACCACCGTATCCATAATTTATAATATATCCGAGGGTATCTAGAAAGGTGATAACATACCCTAATTGGGTGTGACCCACTTAGCCTTGCTGCATCTCCCCTGATTTTCAGTCATTGCGGTTGATGAGGCTTGAGGCTACGATTACCTTTCAAGAGCAATTTCACTTAGAATGCTCATCGTCCTCCAATGACGATGTTCTGATAGCATTCGTCCATATAAGTTGTCATGGGTCTGGACAAACCGAACCACCATCTTCACTATCTTCACGATATCCATTCGTAATGTTCAAACCAGATCGAAGTGGTTTTCGGATTATTAAACCCGATCCCGGTCTCTTCGAGACGATTAACGAAATTGGCCAAAATTGATAGTCGGTTATTTAACTATCAATAAACATCCATAAGCAGACATCAGGCCTTATTTCAAATTTTCCAAAATTTATTTTCGAAATATGTTTATGAGATATGTATTTAAACTACTTCCAGTATTCCAACATTTGAAACCATTTCAAATCCTTATATATTCAACGGAATATTTCCAACCATTCCAATACTTAGAAAATTTTTCCTACTCCATTTTATGTTCAACACTCAGGAAGTATTCCATATATTTCCTATTTCCTATTTTCTCAAAATCATTTACAATTTATTTGTAAATTCCTTGACTCGTTTATAACAAATTCTATAAATTCCGAAACTCCTTAATTAATTCTCTTTAATATTTCCAAAGTCAAATATACTTGCTTATAATTCAAATTTCCTTTTATATTTCTTTTATGAATTCTATTTCATTTTTCGAAGTTCACTTTTATTTAACTACTTTGGAAATTTTCTTACTTTTTCCCCAATTCCATTTTGAGAATTCTCTTATAAATCCCATATACTAAATAACCCCATTTCCAGATTTCCGAGAAGATTTATAAACAAATTTAAAACATTACAAAACTCTATAAATATATATAATAAGTATTTAAAAGAATAATAATAATTTATTTTTTGTTCAAGTAATTATCTAAAATTTTGAATCACTTTTTATAACATTACTTTTCAAAGCTGGTTTTAAAATTGAGGATTTATTAAAATAAGCATTAAGCATTTGAAAAATTCACTTTTTGATGTATTTCAATTCTACTAGTTCAAAATTGCATAGTTTGGTAAATAAAACTTCCCTTTTTAAAAGCAACTTAATTTCTTAGTAATAAAATATATTTTTACAATCTCAATAACCAAATAATTTATAGATTCCTCTCGATTGACAACCCATCGATTTCATTCCGATTCTCCTAACCATTTCCACTTTTCAAAAATAGTATCCACTATTTTTCTCAACCTTGTTTCCATATTCTAATATAAATTCACCATATGAATTTATATTCCTAGATTATCATTTGATATCGATTTCCTTTATTTATAAACATCGTTTATAAATTTATAACTCCTTTGAGTTTAACTTGTTTATAAAAAAAATCTCATTTATAAAATTACAATTTATAAATCCATTCCCTTATAAATTTCGTTTTATCCTACCAATATAATTTTAATATCAATTTCAACTCCTTTTTATATTTTTTCCGGATATCTTTTAAAAATCCTTTATATAAATTATTTCTAAAATTTATATTTAAACAATTTATGGATTAGTTAAGTTCAACCAAATCAAATTTACTGTTTATCCAAATCAATTTCTTTATAAAATAGTCCAAATTTCGATATAATTATTTTTATATTCAAAATCTCCTTTTAGTTCCTTAAAAATTTAAAAATAATATTAATGGTATTTAAAATACCAAAATCAAGGCCAGTGCTACTCTAGCATCCAAAATTCAATCACAACAAATCTATATCAGATTTATTCACACACAGCATATCCAAATGTGACGACCAGTAATTTTTGGATATTTGAAATTGGAATATTTAATTGATTTTAAATGTTCACATGTGAATTTCAAATATTACTATTTATTGGAAAATTTAATTATTGAATTAAATTACTAGGATTGAGGTAAAATAGTGAATCTTGATTTTTAAGCTTGTAAAAATAATTTGAAGGCTTGTCTATATTGATAATACAGAAGGTAATAAAAGTGTTAAACTGAATTTGGAAGTGTTTTGTTAAGTTTTGAAAATATATTGTTTAAATCGGTATTTAAAAATAACCTTCCGGGGCACAGTCTCGGAATTCGACGAAACCTGTTCCATTGGATCTGTAATATTGTATTATTATTAGATTTCAAATTTCATAGTGATTGGAGTTGTTGTGTGAGCGTAGGATATATAAACGCGCTGAAACTTATATCGATAATTTAATATAATAACTAGATTCAAAAAGCTATCTTCTCCATACGATCAAATTTGGACTCGAAACCTTTTCCATTGCGTTCGAAATAGGGGTATAACATTATGAACACCTAGCGGCACGCCTTGATAGGAAGTCGAGATTTTGAGCTATGAATTCAAGTCGATTTAAAATTTAAATTTAAATATAATTTATACTTTGTTTGACCAGTCAATTAATTTCACATCCATACTTTTTCCTTTCTCCATCAGAACTTTTTCTGCCTCCTCTGTAGCGAGTAATTGCAGGCATGCCAACATCAGATTTTGTCCCCCGTTCCCACCTTAATCATGCAACCTTATCCTTTCCCTCAGTTCAAACATTTCGGAAGAAAAATAAAATATATAATGGCCGAGCGTGATTTCTTCTCTCAATTTCCATCTTTTTTACTCCTCTCCAGAAATCAAATCATGACCAAGTTTAAAACGAGAGTGAATCTAGTGTATATATAAAAAAATCAAATCACCCACTCAATCAAATAGCCGAACGAATCGAATCGTTTGAAAATGGAAAATGGCGATCGAGTTCGTACGACTTCGAGTCGTCATCTAGAGTAGGAAGAGTGGGCGACGACTCGAGATCGTGAAGTTCGACGAGGTTGGTGTGGGGTTCGCTGGCGAATGACGGGTTTCGATCGAGTAGTGGAATTCACGAGGCAGTAGGGCTTCGGTGATTGGGGTTGGGAAGTGGAGCTCGTTCACGAGCAAGCTAGAAGTGGCAGACTTCGGCGATGAACGAGGGTGGTTCAGGCGAGTGTGGAGGAGCGTGCGACGCTGGCGGCTCGACCTGGTAGCGCAGTGAGGTATAGCAGTTTTTATTATTTTATTTTTATATATTTATACATATATATATGTGTATAGATATGTGTATGTGTATGCAGAGAGAAAAAAAGAAATAATATTCAGTAAGGTAAAGTTTTTATTAAGTAAAATAATCTTAATTTAAATCTGAAAACACATATGAGGATGTATAGAAAAGAAATACAGAAAGAAAATATATACAGTGAGATTTAAAAAGGAAATTCTGTTCTAATATATATATATGTAAGTGAGATCTGAATATATATATATATATATAAATGTATAAAATCTGAAACAGAAAACTATTTTTATATAGAAAATTTTTGAAAATATAATATAGAAATTTTAAGAGGGCAAAGTTTATGTAAAAAAAAATCAGATTTTCGAAATCTATAATTTATCTTTTAGTACATAGACATATCTTCAAAGTGGGAAGATAATAAAAATAGGCATCACACATTATAAATCTACTAGTCAATTTTAAAAATAGAGATTAATTTGTTTAACAACTTACCTAATTATTTTAGTCGCTAAAGGAAAAATATATTCTATTAAAAAGGAAATGAGTTGAAATTAAATTATTAGCTAAAATAAAATTTATTAAATGGAAATTGATGTGTCCAATTGTTTCAAATATTAATCAGCTGTATAAATATTTTTACAAGGTCAAAATCATGAAGGAAACAAGTTGAGATGGAAATGGGTTGCAAACAAATAAAGATGGGTTAATCTCACTCATCTGGGTTATTTAAATTTAAATAGTTAAATTTAAATTGAATGAATGATTGATTGATATTGATTGGATGCGATATATTATATATATAGTAGTATATATATATATTGGAGTGATTGATTTCCCGCATTATATAGCGGATGAGACCCTATGCGCCACATAATAGCGAATGATATTTTATAAACCCATATACCGCGATATTCCACCTCGAAGTGGAATTGGTATTTTATATTGTGCTAACATCTGTGGATGTAGGGAAAACAGGTAGGAGGGATCCAACTAGATTCCTCAAATTTTTTTAGATTGTTTAATATTCTGTGTTATGATTAATTGATAATCTGTGATGAATTATATTGATAATTGGAATATTGGATGCTATGGTTTGATTTAATACATTTCGATATACCGAGTTATCAAAATCTATAGAATTGGATTTTTGGAAAGAAAATAAAAGCAGTAAATTGTTAAGTGAAATAATTATAGAGAATTTGAATAACATTTAGAATGAATTGGAAAAGAATAAAAGTGATTTTAAAATTCCAATAAATAAAATTCCGAGTATGGAAAAGAGAATTTTTAATAAACAGGGAAATAACGAATTTTAAACTTAAGTGATATTATTTAAAGTAATAAAGAATTTACTTTAAAATTCAAGGTTTAAAATTTAATTAAAAGGAAAAGAAAAGGGATTTGGGAAATCTGGAATTTGTATTTTCAGTTTAAAGATTTTAAATCATAATAAAGAAATAAAAATAGGAAGTTATGGATTTTGAAATAAATGATGTAAGTAAGGAAGTTTATTTCAAAGTGAAGTAAATTGGAAATCAATTTGAAATTGATTTAAGCGTTTGGAAATTGGAATTTTAAATGGGGAAATTAGACTATGAGATTTATAAACTGGGTTTATAAAAGTGAAGTAAATATCAATGGATATTTGGAAGAATAAATTCACGGTGGGAATTTATTAATGAAATGGGTAAATTTGTTTAAAAATAAATAATGATTTATGTTTAAAAGGTGTGAAAGAGAAGTGTATTTCCCTGGAAAGTCAAGTACGTTTTCAAAACAAACTTTTAAGTATAAGTTAAAAGTTTAAGTTGTTTAAAGGAATGTTTTTAAGAAATAATTATTAAGTTGTTAAATTTTTAAAGGTAAAGATTTATTAAGTTAGTTTTAGTGGTAATTATTTTAAAAGGGTAAATGGGTATTACGTTAAAAAGGATAATTATAAATATCTATACTTTATAAATAGTTTTATTTTAAAGATGGTTTAGTTAAAGTTTTATATGAAAACTTGTATAGAATTTCATAACTCTTATTTTAAAATTTAGTGCGACTTACTTTTATTTTAAAATTTAGTGCGACTTAACTTTTATTTTAAAATTAGTTTTATATTTTATAAAGTAGTTTTATTTTAAATAATTTTAAAATACATATTTTTGAATAAGTGTTTAAGTAGTTTAATTTAAATGTTTAAAAGTATATTTTATAATAAAGTGATTTAAATTATTTTAAAATCTAAATTGTTTGGACTTGGTTATTTTCAGTGGGAAAACAATGTTTGGAAAATTTATTCCGTAAAGGAAGATGGTTTGAAAACTGTTTCAAGGGTGAAATTGGGAATATATCTTGTGAAGATATCTTGAGATTAATAAATAATTTGGGTAATTATTTATTGTTTGCTGGATGCTTGTGAATGCTCAATTGATAGTTAAATAACCGACTATCAATATTGGCCAATGCGCTGATCGTTTCGAAGAGACCGAGATCAGGATTTATTCCCGAAAACCACTTCGATCCGATTTGAACGTTTCATGGGGAAACGAGTTTGGAATCAAACATGGTACTGTGAAATGCAAGGGCTAGTCTCTTCTAATCCTAAGGGTGATTCCAAAATGGATGTAGTAGGAATAGTGCCTTCGGTTCCGTTCGAACCCGGAACGGACTTGTATGGATGAATGCTTTCGGAACATCGTCAGGTGGACGATGGGCATTCTAAGGGATATGTTCTATAAAGGTAACGCTTAGCCTCAAGCCTCATCAACCAGGAATAACTGAAAATTAGGGGTTATGCAGCAAGGCTATGTAGGTAGCACCCATTAGGGTGAGGTCATCCTTGTCTAGATGTCCCTTTTTATTTCGGCTCTGTGGCGGTTGGTCGCGTCAACCGTGGGGTGATCTTACTCGGAATTACCCTTAGGTAGTTCCGGTCTTGTGTTGCAAGGGTTCGGGCGTGGTCCTTGGTACACTGATCTAACCAGGTACTGTGACAGGTGGTACCCCGGTGCCTAGTCATTAGTTGGAAATCGATTCTCCCTACGTGCCTTTTACGGTTTTTGTTTGTATTACCCACTTTGTGGCTAGTATGCTGGAATTTAATCATGTAACAATTTCAGCTATTTGAATAAGTATTTGTAAATAGACACTATTATAATATCAGACGGATTTGATAAAAATGTTTTGGCCATCGTAAGGTAAAAACCCGACATGTTTATTTGTGGCATGGTCTTACGAGATGCTTTTGATTTCAAAGGATTTTGAAACTTTAATAATCAAATTGAGTGTGATTTTCTCACGTTGGTATTCTAGACTGACTCAGGTGTTATTTTATTATAATGCTCGGGCCAGACCGAGTATTACAGGATACATGATATGGTGCCGTGGAGCTCAGGAGACGAGCTGGATGGCGAGACGTATCAGATATATATGATGTATATTCCGCTATGTTGTGGATGTTGTGTATTCTGTGTGGAACAAGTTATTATAACTGTCCTAAATCGTGATGTTGATTGTATTATACTCTGATTCTGTACTCTGATGATGTAATGTATAAACAGATGTATTTTCTTTGTGTAAAGATCATTTATTATCTATTATATTTTATTCCGCTGCGATGGTTAGATTCTGATGTTGTCTTCTATTTTCTTCTTCTACCTCTTTCTTTAACCCTGATGGTTCGATTTTTTCGGGTATGAAAAATCGGGACGTCACAGTTGGTATCAGAGCCGAAGGTTAAGCGAGAACCTTGGCTCTGGTGGGATTACTCATTGAAATAGAGTTCGTAGTACTCTAAAATGAGTTTGAGTGTATTAATAGATATGAGCGCGTATTTGTTAGTGAATATCAAATGGTTTTATATTGTGTTGATTGCTTTATTGAGTAGTTTATGGATTCTGGTCAATACGAGTAATTAACGTTATTGATAGGGATCTCTAAACACTTGAATAGAACAATTCGACACAGTATTGTTTTAAAATGGGGTAAATGAAATAATTTTACCCAAATTATTTTTGTGTATAAAGAAATATTTTTTCGTAAATTATTATAGTTATATATGGTTGCTTGGTTGTTAGGAAGAGATAATATTGGATTATTATCAATCTTGTGAGGAAATTGAATAATAAATTGAAATCATAACTAAAAGCTAAGAAATAAATTCATATACAAATAGGATTTGTAAATGTAAATCGTAAATGTGATTTATAATAGAATAAAAATTCCAGAGTGATATTTGAATGTGAATAAAAAAGGAAATTGATATGGTTGCAAAACAATTGGAATTAATACGTAGGATGTACGTATATTATTTTATTCGCATAGCGATTTGATCCAGATTCGAACACAGAATTTCGAGATAGATATATCGGTCCGAGTTGGGATTTTTCACTCGATTTTCGACAGCAAACCCTGGATATGCATTTTGATTGATTCTAGATATTCTCTATCATAGTTTGTGGCTATGCAAGGAGAATGACGGTTTCTGATCAAGAAACCAGATCTGAGTCCGCACTAGAAAGTCGGGTGGACGATACTAGTTCGGAAGTGAAATTGTGTGATCGAGTGAGCGATCAGATTTGCTATTGCGTACGGATGATATATGTGCATTGTACAGGCTTAAGTAAAGCAAATATTGAAAATTTGTAAAGGAAGTGAATAAAATGATCTGGATTCTGTAATTGGATATTATTGCTAAGTAAGACACATGTGTTTAAAAAAACAAAAAGGAAATTGGGATTTTTGATTTCAGGAGATAAATTGTATTGCCCGACAAAAAGGTAAGTGTTTAAATTTCTGTATGAAATTTGATGGGTTTTTGATCTAGCCACTTGGCCTTTTGTTTTTCTTTTGAAATCTGGGGGCCTGTTAAGGCATTTTTTAGTAGTACCGAGCTAGCCGCGCAAAGGAGACGCTGGCGAAATTTAGGGAGATAGAAAAATTTTGAGATTTTTTTTTGAAAATTCAAAATTTTGTTTCAAATTTAAATTTGAATTGAAAAGTGAGTAATATTGTTTGGGACTTGTGGATAAGTTTGGAAAGTTAGTAAGGGAAATAGTGTGTCTTTAATAAAAGGGTTGTTTGGGGAGTTGTTAAAAACTGTTTGGTTTTGGAAAATAGTTGACGGGTTGTGGACCATTCTTCTTAACTAGCAATTTCGGGGACGAAATTCTTTTAAGGTGGGAGGAATGTGACGACCCGTAATTTTTGGATATTTGAAATTGGAATATTTAATTGATTTTAAATGTTCACATGTGAATTTTTAACGTGAATTTCAAATATCACTATTTATTGGAAAATTTAATTATTGAATTAAATTACTAGGATTGAGGTAAAATAGTGAATCTTGATTTTTAAGCTTGTAAAAATAATTTGAAGGCTTGTAAAATCTATATTGATAATACTGAAGGTAATAAAAGTGTTAAACTTGAATTTGGAAGTGTTTTGTTAAGTTTTGAAAATATATCGTTTAAATCGGTATTTAAAAATAGCCTTCCGGGGCACAGTCTCGGAATTCGACGAAACCAGTTCCATTGGATCCGTAATATTGTATTATTATCGGATTTTAAATTTCATAGTGATTGGAGTTGTTGTGTGAGCGTACGATATATAAACGCGCTGAAACTTATATTGATAATTTGATATAATAACTAGATTCAAAAAGCTATCTTCTCCATACGATCGAATTTGGACTCGAAACCTTTTCCATTGCATTCGAAATAGGGGTATAACATTATAAACGCCTATCGGCACGCCTTGATAGGAAGTCGATATTTTGAGCTATGAATTCAAGTCGATTTAAAATTTAAATATAATTTATACTTTGTTTGACCAGTCAATTAATTTCACATCCATACCATTTACTTTCTCCATCAAAACATTTTCTGCCTCCTCTGTAGCGAGTAATTGCAGGCACGCCAACATCAGATTTTGTCCCACGTTCCCACCTTAATCACACAACCATATCCTTTCCCTCAGTTCAAACATTTCGGAAGAAAAATAAAATATATAATGGCCAAGCGTGATTTCTTCTCTCAATTTCCATCTCTTTTACTCCTCTCCAGAAATCAAATCGTGACCAAGTTTAAAACGAGAGTGAATCTCGTGTATATATAAAAAAAAATCAAATCACCCACTCAATCAAATAGCAGAACGAATCGAATCGTTTGAAAATGGAAAATGGCGATCGAGTTCGTACGACTTCGAGTCGTCATCTAGAGCAGGAAGAGGGGGCGACGACTCGAGATCGTGAAGTTCGGCGAGGTTGGTGTGGGGTTCGTTGGCGAATGATTCTGGGCTCGGGTTTCGATCGAGCAGTGGAATTCGCGAGGCAGTAGGGCTTCGGTGATTGGGGTTGGGAAGTGGAGCTCGTTCACGAGCAAGCTGGAAGTGGCAGACTTCGGCGATGAACGAGGGTGGTTCAGGCGAGTGTGGAGGAGCGTGCGACGCTGGCGGCTCGGCCTGGTAGCGCAGTGAGGTATAGCAGTTTTTATTATTTTATTTTTCTAAATTTATACATATATATATGTGTATAGATATGTGTATGTGTATGCAGAGAAAAAAAAAGAAAAGAAAGTATATTCAGTAAGGTAAAGTTTTTATTAAGTAGTTTTTAAAATAATCTTAGTTTAAATCTGAAAACACATATGAGGATGTATAGAAAAGAAATATAGAAAGAAAATATATATACAGTGAGATTTAAAAAGGAAATTCTGTTTTAATCTATATATATATGTAAGTGAGATATATATATATATATAAATGTATAAAATCTGAAACAGTAAACTATTTTTATATAGAATGATTTTGAAAATATAATATAGAAATTTAAGAGGGCAAAGTTTATGTAAAAAAAAATCAGATTTTTGAAATCTATAATTTATCTTTTAGTACATAGACGTATCTTCAAAGTGGGAAGATAATAAAAATAGGCATCACACATTATAAATCTACTAGTCAATTTTAAAAATAGAGATTAATTTGTTTAACAACTTACCTAATTATTTTAATCGCTAAAGGAAAAATATATTCTATTAAAAAGGAAATTAGTTGAACTTAAATTATTAGCTAAAATAAAATTTATTAAATGGAAATTGATGTGTCCAATTGTTTCAAATATTAATCAACTGTATAAATATTTTTACAAGGTCAAAATCATGAAGGAAACAAGTTGAGATGGAAATGGGTTGCAAACAAATAAAGGTGAGTTAATCTAACTCATCTGGGTTATTTAAATTTAAATAGTTAAATTTAAATTGAATCAATGATTGATATTGATTGGATGTGATACATTATATATATATATAGTAGTATATATATATATATTGGAGTGATTGATTTCCCGCATTATATAGCGGATGAGACCCTATGCGCAGCATAATAGCGGATGATATTTTATAAACCCATATACCGCGATATTCCACCTCGAAATGGAATTGGTATTTTATATTGTGCTAACATCTGTGGATGCAGGGAAAATAGGTTGGAGGGATCCAACTGGATTCCTCAAATTTATTTAGATTGTTTAATATTCTGTGTTATGATTAATTGATAATCTATGATGAATTATATTGATAATTGGAATATTGGATGCTATGGTTTGATTTAATACATTTGGTATACCGAGTTATCAAAATCTATAGAATTGGATTTTTAGAAAGAAAATAAAAGGAGTAAATTGTTAAGTGAAATAATTATAGAGAATTTGAATAAAATTTAGAATGAATTGGAAAAGAATAAAAGTGATTTTAAAATTCCAATAAATAAAATTTCGAGTATGGAAAAGGGAATTTTTAATAAACAGGGAAATAACGAATTTTAAACTTAAGTGATATTATTTAAAGTAATAAAGAATTTACTTTAAAATTCAAGGTTTAAATTTTAATTATAAGGAAAAGAAAAGGGATTTTGGAAATCTAGAATTTGTATTTTTTCAGTTTGAAGATTTTAAATCATAATAAAGAAATAAAAATTGGAAGTTATGGATTTTGAAATAAATGATGTAAGTAAGGAAGTTTATTTCAAAGTGAAGTAAATTGGAAATCAATTTGAAAATTGATTCAAGCGTTTGGAAATTGGAATTTTAAATGGGGAAATTAGACTATGAGATTTATAAACTGGGTTTATAAAAGTGAAGTAAATATCAGTGGATATTTGAAAGAATAAATTCACGGTGGGAATTTATTAATGAAATGGGTAAATTTGTTTAAAAATAAATAGTGATTTATTTTTAAAAGGTGTGAAAGAGAAGTGTATTTCCCTGGAAAGTCAAGTACGTTTTCAAAACAAACTTTTAAGTATAAGTTAAAAGTTTAAGTTGTTTAAAGGAATGTTTTTAAGAAATAATTATTAAGTTGTTAAAATTTTAAAGGTAAAGATTTATTAAGTTAGTTTTAGTGGTAATTATTTTAAAAGGGTAAATGGGTATTACGTTAAAAAGGATAATTATAAATATCTATACTTTATAAATAGTTTTATTTTAAAGATGGTTTAGTTAAAGTTTTATATGAAAACTTGTATAGAATTTCATAACTCTTATTTTAAAATTTAGCGCGACTTACTTTTATTTTAAAATTTAGTGCGACTTAACTTTTATTTTAAATTTAGTTTTATATTTTATAAAGTAGTTTTATTTTAAATAATTTTAAAATACATATTTTTGAATAAGTGTTTAAGTAGTTTAATTTAAATGTTTAAAAGAATATTTTAGAATAAAGTGATTTAAATTATTTTAAAATCCAAAATGCTTGGACTTGGTTATTTTCAGTGGGAAAACAATGTTTGGAAAATTTATTCCGTAAAGGAAGATGGTTTGAAAACTGTTTCAAGAGTGAAATTGGGAATATATCTTGTGAAGATATCTTGAAATTAATAAATAATTTGGGTAATTATTTATTGTTTGATGGATGCTTGTGAATTTTCAATTGATAGTTAAATAACCGACTATCAATATTGGCCAATGCGCTGATCGTTTCGAAGAGACCGGGATCAGGATTTATTCCCGAAAACCACTTTGATCCGATTTGTACGTTTCGTGGGGAAACGAGTTTGGAATCAAAGATAGTACTGTGAAATGCAAGGGCTAGTCGCTACTAATCCTGAGGGTGATTCCAAAATGGATGTAGTAGTAATAGTGCCTTCGGTTCCGTTCGAACCCAGAACGGACTTGTATGGATGAATGCTTTCGGAACATCTTCAGGTGGACGATGGGCATTCTAAGGGATATGTTCTATAAAGGTAACGCTTAGCCTCAAGTCTCATTAACCAGGAAAGACTGAAAATCAGGGGTTATGCAGCAAGGCTATGTAGGTAGCGCCCATTAGGGTGAGGTCATCCCTATCTAGATGTCCCTTTTTATTTCGGTTGTGTGGCGGTTGGTCGCGCCAACCGTGGGGTGATCTTACTTGGAATTACCCTTAGGTAGTTCCAGTCTTGTGTTGCAGGGGATCGGGCATGGTCCTCGGTACACTGATCTGACCAGGTACTGTGACAGGTGGTACCCCGGTGCCTAGTCATTAGTTGGAAATCCATTCTCCCTACGTGCCTTTTACGGTTTTTGTTTGTATTACCCACTTTGTGGCTAGTATGCTGGAATTTAATCATGTAACAATTTCAGCTATTTGAATAAGTATTTGTATATAGACACTATTATAATATCAGACGGGTTTGATAAAAAGTGTTTTGGCTATCGTAAGGTAAAAACCCGACATGTTTATTTGTGGCGTGGACTTACGAGATGCTTTTGATTTCAAAGGATTTTGAAACTTTAATAATCAAATTGAGTGTGATTTCCTCACGCTAGTATTCCAGACTGACTCGGGTGTTATTTTATTATAATGCTCGGGTCAGACCGAGTATTACAAGATACGGGATATGGTGCCGTGGAGCTTAGGAGACGAGCTGGATGGCGAGACGTATCAGACGTATATGATGTATATTCCGCTATGTTGTGTATGTTGTGTATTCTATGTGGGACAAGTTATTATAACTGTCCTGAATCGTGATGTTGATTGTATTATACTCTGATTCTGTACTCTGATGATGTAATGTATAAACAGATGTATTTTCTTTGTGTAAAGATCATTTATTATCTATTATATTTTATTCCGCTGCGATGGTTAGATTCTGATGCTATCTTCTATTTTCTTCTTCTACCTCTTTCTTCTTTAACCCTAATGGTTCGGTTTTTTCGTGTATGAAAAATCGGGACGTCACACCATATATACGAACAATTAATATATTTTAAGGAATCCAATTGGATCCCTCCAATTTGTTTTACCTTCATCCACAGATGTTAGATAACATAAAAAATACCAATCCCACTTCAAGGGGGATATCGCGGTATATAGGGTCATCCGCTATTATGTGGGGCGCATAGGGTCTCATCCGCTAAAATATGCGGGAACATCAATCCAACTACTAATATATATACTACTATATATATAATAACAACACTGACAATAATTTATAAATTCATCCAAACAACCAATAATTTAAATTTAACAATTTTAAATTATACTAGCAATCCAAATGAGTGAGATTTTACTCACCTTGATTTTATAATTTGCAAATTCGTCCCAATTCACGGCTACGAACCAAACTCGATTTGTTTTATTCATTTTGGATCTCGTATATAAATTTAATTAAATTTTATTAGCGGTTTCAAATTCAATTTCTTAATTAAATAAACTAACTATAAAATTAAACTTAATCACATTTGAATACCTCTTCCTCTCGAATAACAGTCCCACCGCTTCCAAGTCGAGCACCATGACCGCCACTATCCCCTTCTTTATCTCCTTCCCTACGCCTCCATATCCACCACAATGAACTCGAGAGCTTCCCTCAAATCTCGACTCAACTCACTCTGCCTTGCCATACAGCAGTTCGGACCTCCCTAGACCCCATCGTGAGCTACCCAAACAAGCCATTGACTGCGCCTCTTCTACCCTAGCCATCGAGCCTCACGCACCCACTCGAGTTCCAGAACATCGCGACAATGTCGCAATTCATTTTTTTTCCTCTTCCGGCGATCGAGCAACCACTGCCGCCGAGCTTGCGAACGCCTTACCGCCTCAGCCCAGACAACCACGACTTCGACATTGCGTACGATAACCCACGCTAACCACGACCCAACTGTAACAACCCGCATATTGGTCGATTTTATATTTAAATATTTTATTTAAATATTTCATCATTCGTCGGATTTTAGTCCGAAAAGCTACTTTTTGCAAACAATTGAATTAGGACTCGAGACTACCTCCATTGAGTTCAAAATGTCGTTTGCGATCTTTTTGAGTGTAAGTTTCGATATGTTTGGAGCTAGTCAAAAATTTGACCATTTTCACTTTGGGTTTGGGTTTGGGTTCAGTCTACTAGCCATCCTTATACCCCAAAACTGAACCATCCCTCCCCATTCACTCTCACTTCCTCCTCTTTTCAGTTTTAAAACAAAAATGGTGGGAGAGATGGGAAATTAAAACTCCAAGCCCTAGTTCCTCTTTCAAGCTCAAATTCTTGCTCCAAATTCTAAGAGAACCCATTGGTAAGCATCTCCTTCTTCTTCTCCAACTCTTTCTCCTTCCAATTTCAGAAATTCCTAAACCTAACTTTGGGAATGTTCTTCTTTTTAGCTTTGTATTCAAGCTTGTTGAGTTGGAATTGAAGAGTAATTGCTTTTGCCATTGCTCCATAGCATCTTCATTATTCGTTTGGGTTCAAAGGTGAGATTTTTATCTCACATCTATATCTATATCTATCATTGTTGTTAGGTATGAATTCCTAACACTTGTCCATTTGCATTTGATTTTGGTTTGGATTAATTTCGTGTATATTTCAATTTTTGGTGTTTTGTTTTAATTTATGTGAAAATCCTTTTATGGATGTTTCAACATGTTTTTGGTGATGCATCGAAGTGCCTATAGGACTGGGTTGCCGATTGGTGTAAACCCTTAGTGTTCATCGCTCGATCGATCGCATTTTGGTTCGGATTCGTCGATTTTAGAGCTAGGCTGTTTTTTTGCCTAGCAGAAAAATTCAGACGTCTGAAATTTATTTCAGACGTCTGTCACCAAATTTAGACGCCTGTCATAAATATTCAGACGTCTGAGGTAAAATTTAGACGTCTGTCACAAAAAATTTAGACGTCTGAATATAGTTCAAAATGTTTTCTACTCTCTGTTTCAATTTTAGACCTCTGAGCCGTCTGTGACAAAAATTCAGACGTCTGTAATCAAATATAGACGTCTGTCATAAATATTTAGACGTCTGAACGGCTGGTTTTGCCTAATTTGCCTATTTTCGAGCAAATTTCCAAGGTTTATCGATTTTTGTCGATCCGACTTATTGTTATCAATTATTATTGAGTTTGATGACTTCTTTCTTTGGACTTTTGAGAATATCCATTTTTGATGGATTCGTTATTGATCTCTTTGGATTTTATTCACGTCTTCGAATGTGAATTTTTATGATTGATTGTTTCTACAATCATTTCTTTGATTTGTCACTTTAAAAATATAAAGGTTTTCTATACTAGTAGTAAATATCAAAACTCTTTCATTAAAACGATTTCAACTCTACTTTTAATACAAAGTTCGTTTATAAAACCGTTTTCTAATCTATTAGTATATACAAACCTTTACTTCATTCGTATGAGAAAATATAATTAAACGACTTAGCAAAACAAGTGGTATGAAACGCTTGCGTTTACTTTGTCGGTTAATTTTTGGACTTGTTCGATTGAAACTCTTGTGACAATTTTCTAGTGGAGATATACAATCCGTTCGTAAATATTTGAGTTAAGCAAGTGGTTATGGGACATGAAGCTAAACTCTTATATTTACTAGCTTAGTGTAATCGACACTTCTTGATGATCGATGATGATCATTTTATGGTTTAGACTAGCAATGTGCGATGTCTCTTTGTCCACGTAGAGGACTGTTCCTTGTTTTAATGAGCTTCGTCTCACTTCTCGCATGGGTCGTACCTATCTAGGTGCGTCGATGTTTACTTCTCGCATGGGTCGTACCTATCTAGGTGCGTCGATGTTTGTTTACTTCGTGGAGCAATCGACTCAATAAGTCGAGGCATGGGGCGTATCTTTCTAGATGCGTCGATGTTCGTCTATGCATGGGTCGTATCTTTCTAGATGCGTCGATGTTCGACTTTGCATGGGGTGTATCTTTCTAGGTGCATCGATGTTAGACATTACATGGGGTGTATCTTTCTAGGTGCATCGATGTTTATTTATGCATGGGTCGTATCTTTCTAGGTGCGTCGATGCTAGAGCATGGGGCGTATCTTTCTAGGTGCATCAATGTTCGACTTTGCATGGGGTGCATCTTTCTAGGTGTATTGATGCTAGACTTTACATGGGGCGTATCTTTCTAGGTGCGTCGATGTTCAGTTTTACGGGATTGGCCATCCTCTTTTCTTGTGATTTCTGGATTTCTCGTTGTGATTTCTGGAATTTATGTTTCACCACCTTTTTCAGTTGGCATTGATATGTATGTCATTTATTGTGGCTTGGTGAATTAAATAAAGAATATGACATTCTTTTTATGCTATGAGATTCGTGAGATATTTGTATGATTTTCCTTTGTTAATTTACTAATGTATACTTGTCGTGGTATGACATTTTTGGTTATCATACGTTTTTATTATATCTCTTCTTATATCTCATTTTATCTGATAATTATAGCTAGACTGATCCGTTTATTTTTTCTTATTAAATAATACTCGGGTCAGACTGAGATTTTACAGGTGCTTCTTCATGACTTCCTATCTGGAGCCATCTTCTGACTCTTTTGGCTAACTACTTTAGATTAGTAGTTTTTGATATTATACATTTGAGATATGGACTCGTCGATGTATAATTATTCTGTTGCCTAGTACTTGTATCTTTTCTTTTTGATATTGTGGATCTTGTTTGACCACTACTCTGATATACACTTTTATGTGTAATATTCATATCTTATTCCGCCTTTGTGATATGAATTGTCTGTGATTGATTTATGTTATGTTTATTTCTATATTTGTTTCCGAAGATATATACATAGCCATCGTGTAGTAGCTTTGAGTTTGTATCGGTATGTCGGATTTCCTCTTGAGATGAAAAGTTATATTTTTATCTGGCATATCGGAACTCGCACAAAGCAATTATACGGATGGTCGCTCCTTAACAGCCTTATTCTTCGCGCTAGTTGACGGCATTACCCCGTAGTGTTCTTGGCTAGCGTGGGTATAGAGGTGGGGCGTCACACCAACCGTGCTCGATTTTCCTCGTCTTCGATCGCGACCACGTCCCCCTTCCCTCAACCTCGATGTCGACCTCACAAACCCCGCCAGTACAACCTTGCGACCACTCATCGTTGAGCCATGACTTCGTGCCCCTCCCATCGCGCTGTCAGTGTTTGCCAAACCCCTCCAAGTTGAACGAGAACTATCGCATTTTTTTTCTTTGTGAGTGAATTCAAACTGATTTCGGTTTGAAGGAAGAAGAACTGATTTCTATTCCAGGTCCCCTTAACTAGAATTTGAGATACGCGATTTTGTTCGATCGCCATTTTTTTTGTAGTAGCTCTTCGATTTGAAAAAGGAAAAAAAGGGGGTTAAGGCATCGTGATTTTTGAATTGAAATGAAATAACAGGGACGCGCGATTTAAAAGGGAAGAAAGGAGGTCGTGATTTAACTAAAAGGAAGGGGACGTGATTTTAAATGTGAAGAAGAAGGTTTGGGTACAAGATTGGTCGGCTAGGATTTGACTAAATTTTCATTTCATTTTATTTTTTTTCCTTTTATTTTTCAAAACATTTAGATATTTTATTTGATCCCCAATCGAGGCGTGCCACTAGGCATTCACAATGTTATACCCCTATTCCGAACACAATGGAAAAGGTTTCGAGTCCTAATTCGATCATACGGAGAAGATAGCTTTTTGGACCCAATTATTATATTGAATTTTCGATATTAAATTCAACGCGTTTATGTACCGTATGACCAAATAATAATTCCAAATGCTACGAAATTTGAAATCCAATTATAACACACTATTAGGGATCCAATGGAACTGGTTTCGTCGAATTCCGAGAATGTGCCCCGGATGGCCATTTTAAATCATCGATTAAATTGACGATTTCCTATTTTTACGAAATCACTTAAAATTTTAGTTTTTAAAACTTACTAACTCAATTATAATTCCAGTAGAATTTATATCAACATTAGAAATCATTTTAGATTCATATTCTACTCCAATTCAATTATTTAAACGATTTCCAATTGTTAATTCAACAATTAAATTTATCCAATAAATCACTATATTTGGAACTTAAGCTTTATTCCACTTATTTGATCATTAAATTCCATATTAAAATTCTATTCACATTTCAAAAATCAACATTTAAAATAAATTAAATGTTCAAAATCAACGACCAAAAATCCGGGTCGTTACAAAGAATTTGGTTAATTTATAGGGATCGAAACCCTATTATTTTGTCCGTATATTTTGGTTTGAATTCTTTGTGAGTTTTGTACTTATGTTTATTTCTGATCGAACGATCGTGTGATTTCTAACTTGTTCATCTCCGACTTGATCATCCTTCGATCTTGGCATTTGAATTTGAGATATATATATATATATATCTGGTTTCGTTTTTTACTGCCAATGACTTGTTCAATTCAACATTCTCTATTCGATGTTCTGAATTACGTTTCCTTATGACCTATGATTGAATTCTCTTGACTTTGTTCAAACTGCTACTGATAATTACGATTTTTTTCTTGAACACTTCAACTATGTTTTTCATTTTGCCATTTCATTTTGAACCAACTCCTTGACTTTTTTTGAACTGCTACTGATAATTACCCACGGCTACTTGTAGTTGGTCTGAGTTCTTGTCATTTCATTGATCTGAACATATATATGTATATGTGTATATACATGCATATATGCATACATGTGTATATGTGACTGCTTGATACTCTTGTTGCCTTGATGTCTCCATGTATATACATACATACATATATGTATGTATATATGTGTGTGCTTGGTGTTGCTATGCTCTATCCACCCGAGTGCTTGCAGTGTCTGGTGCACTTCAGTTTTGTTTTGTTTCGAGTCATGGTTGTTTGGTGTGAATGTTGCTTTGTACATTGTTTATTTTTATGTTGGTGTCTTACTAACTTGATGCTCCTACTTGAACTAATATATGTGTATACATATATATGTCACTGTGCTTGAGTTTGATCTGATGTCTCCTCTGTTTCATGTTTATATCTGGTGCACCACTTTGTACATGTGCACTACATGTTGATATCTGACCTTGCATATGAACTTTGAGTATGTCTGAAACTTTCCTTGTGCCTATGTATTATTGTATGGTTCCATTTGTACATGTTGAAACTGAATGCTTGCATATCCATTTTGCTTGAACATTTTGCTTTGTACTTGGCCCTGTACTCTGGTTTGCCTGGTTTTGTTATTCTGGTCTTGTTCCACTTGAAGTCTGGTCTGGTTCCATTTAAGTCTGGTTGCATTGTAATTTGCTTCGAGTTAAACTGCCCCTGTGCATGTGCATACTTGCTGTTTGTCTCCGAGTTGCTGTTATGTGCATATGAACATATTTACTTGTTTGGTCTGATTTTAGCCCTTGTGTTCACCACTGCTTATGCCCATGTGTTTGTATGCACATATGTACTTGAACCTGTTTGCCTCTGATTTGTTGTGTGAACTTCTTTTGCACTGTTCCAGCCTGGTTGCATCCCTTGTGTTCACAACTGCTTATGCACTGACCATTGCTGTGTTGATTGAAACTGAACTTGTATGTGAAGTGCTTGCTCCTGACCATGTCTTGTGCACTTGTATTATCTGACCATACTCACTTGATATGATTCTGGTCCATATTTATTTTGTTTTATGTGTGCATTTGGTTGTACCTGAACATGTCTGAAATGTTGTATGTTGTTTTTGCACTTGAGTTGAATCCAGTCCAGGCTTGGGTTTGACCTTGTGCTTACCTATCCCTGTAATTTTAACAAGCAAGTGTATATCAGTGTGCACGACCTTGTGGCATGTACAGTGTGAAATGACCCTATTTATTTTACCTAATTTTTACTAGGATTTTGTTAGAGTCATTAATAAATTTCCTAGAGTCATTTAGCCTTTCTATTAAATTATCCAGGATCCTAATTTTTCTACTAATATATTTATATCAGTTCATTAATAAATATATTCACATACATGTGAAGATGTATGTGACCCTCTTGCTTGGATCAGAGTGTTGGTAAGCAAGAGTGCATCCTGATTGAATTTGAATTTCTAGTCAACCAGTACACAGCTAATTTTCCTTTGTTTTGATATTTGGGTCATGAGAGTGAATCTCATAATCATATATGATTTATGCCTAGCAATTTTGATCATTCTTTTGGTGATTGCCTATTAGTTTAACTTAGCAAAGTGATCTTAGATTATATAGCAAGCCATCATAATTTTAATTTAATTGTTTGATATTTGATCAAAGCCAGAAAGAAAAATGATATACACATTTATCATTTTCAACATGAGTGATTTTATCACAAATTCCTTTACTTATAACCAAGCCAGTTGAGTGATTCATTCACAATTTATATAGTTGTGTTTCTCTGAATCAAATCCATTCCCTAATCCCTAAGTTACCTCAACTTGCACCCTAATTTAAAGGTTGCTTTACTGGATTTAGAAAATCCAGATTTTATGGTCATTTAACAAAAGTAGTATTTAAGTAATATGTGTGCATATCATATGTATTGTGCTCTCTGGACTAAGAAAGCTACTCAAAATAAAAGCGAATTGCTCAAGTATTTGAAAATGTCTTTGTACATGCATTTGCAAAGAAAGCTTCAGATTTTACAAAGTGCATTTTCTTCCTTTAAACCCAAAAACTTTGGTCATCTTGATCAACCCAGACCTCACTCCTTTTGAGGTGGGTTAACCTTATGACTAGGTCATCAAAACATTAGTGCCTGGCTATTGCAATGTAAATTCAAATACAAGATACTTGAAAAATCCCTTAAAACATGTACACATCTTTATACAGTGCACAAATATATATATATATATATATTGTTTCTTTTATCTAAACACTTCTGTATATAGTCACAAAATTCTTGAAATATTACTTCTAGCTAAACTCAGATTTTTTTTAACCTCAAAACTTAAAGCTTTTAAGTGACTCAAGATTGACTAATACACAATATATATATATATGTATCCATTTCTCAAATATAGGCATATATCATCTACGGATTTCTACCATAATACTCAAAGATATTTTCTTGCATAAGATTCAACTAAGTCATTGGTTTTTCCCAACCTTAATACATTACCAGATTCAATTGAAACAACTAAATAAGATCCAAACATTCAAGATCATTAAATAACAAAAAAAGCAGAATTATAAACCTTCCAAGATTACATGCAAATAGTTCATTCTAAGCTCTTATTTAATTCTAATTTAGCATGCTTATCCAATCATTTTCATTCGCCATAGCAGCTTCCTATTTAGAACCAGCATTCCCTGAAAGAGCATTAGAGGCTGCCCCATTTTAAACGAGACAACCCAAATGCCATAAGCAAACAAAGGTCAGATACAAGATCTGGTATGAGCAATATCAAAAATTCCATGATATTAAGTAGATAAGTGAGACATAAGCATTTTGTATAGGTTGGCATAACTTCTTTAATCAATTTGCCTGACTTGTTTCTGATATATTATGCATATATGATCAGTATTAAAACTAATTATGTACACACTTTCAACTATGCAAACATACATGTCAAACAAAGATACTCAGGAACTATCATAGCTCCAATCCAACCAACCTAGGAATAACTCAAGTTCCTACTTCATCAATTTAGGGTTGCATTTACCAAATTAATTCCTAGCCTCATCTGCCATAAAGGAATCACGGGGACACATTGCAATAAAATAATTCACAATATTGCACAAAGATCTCAGGGCTTAAACAAACCATGTGCCAACTTGCATACTTTAAATATAACAAGCATTCCAGCAGTCTTCTTGGCTCACAATCCTTAGTTTATTTACTAAGTGTTCATGTTTGATCCTATCATGAGATAGATAAGTGATTAAATCACAGTGTACATGAAACATTACATAAAACTTGCAAGCATACTTCAAAGGCAAGCTAATATTCATATCCAGGGGAAATCATACTTCTCAAATATTCTGGCTTAAAGAAAATACAAGAATATTTGCAACTGTGAATAGAGCCTAGGCATGTGGGTTATTATTGTTTCATAAGCAACCATGTTTGAATTAAATTCAAGATCTAGCTTAAACAAGATTTCTGGCTCATGGGTTTTCTATTTGATCAAGGGTTCAGCACTTTTGTATATTTCCATTGCACCCTTGAATCTTTCATTTGAGCCTCAACACTTACACAAGTGTAATGCAACTCATATACATTTTGATTTCTATATTTTTCATGCCATATCTAAACCAGTTACAAGTATTCTCTATTTACTTTCATGATTTCATACTTTAACATTTCTGGGTGTAACCAAACAGAGCAAATACTCAACCATCAAAGCAATCAAAAGCATTCATAAACACCCATTAAAGCATCCATTAAAACCATAGTAATAAGATCAGAAATATGTAGGAAAATAACATAAACTTGGCTGCCTCATAACAGGACTTAATGCCATGGGATTGGGTGAGATTACTCACAGAAAAATGCTCCTCTTGCTTAATCCAGAAAAGAAACCCTTTGAAACTTTGCCTTTCTTCTTGCAAATATTTTTCTTCTTTGTTTTCTTAAATGTCTCGGGTAGAAAGTGATTTTTTTGGTTTAAACTTGGATTTATAAGAGAGGTTTTCTAGGGTTTTACAAATGTAAAATCTCATTCTTACCCTGGCCAGTGCTCATGCATTTTGCATTTCTCATTTGCTTATTCTCACCCTTAGTACCCCGACCATGTAATGCTTATTCCCTTTTTCTTTTCCAGAATATCTATTTTGTTCTCTTTATAAATCATGACAATTGTGTGACATTGTCACTTGTTTATTTTCTAAAAATCCTCCTTTCTATTTTCTGCCTAAAGCAATTGTTTTGCTTGCAATATGTCTTTTGCTATTTTAATGTTATGCTTTCCCTTGCTTATTTCTTTTTAATACTTTCAGTACTTATAGAAATGTACATATGCATACATATCTTATCTAGGCTTACTTAACTCCTCCTTAGTTTCAGAAAGACATACACATATATGTGCATACATGTTTCAAATCCTTATCTAATTTATCCTGGGTTTAAATTAAGTAAAATCTGTTTACTGGTTCAAACAAAACTTGCTTTGTCTTATTTTCTAAAATAATCCATATAAATCCAGAAATCAAATATCCATGTCTGGTTTGATAATTTTCATTACAAAATCATGTTTGTAAGGCTTTTCCAGTTCTTGTTTTAATTTCAGGAAATTTGGAGTTCTTCCTTGTGCCATATCAGTGTGCACGTGCACACATGCACACACACTTGCACACAATTAATTCCATACATTCCTATACAAATAAATTCATATATTTTCAAAATTCAACCAAAATAAGGTTTCATGAATTTCTGGGGCATTACACAGTGGTATACTATACATGTCACAAGTTGTTCGCATAAGATGAATTAAAAAAATGATGACGAACAACCCAAATAACTGAGGCAAACAATATTTTCAAACACACACTTCATCATGCACTGCAAAATATTTCTTTTTCAATTTTACCGCGTTGTTTATTTTGCAGATAGTTCAAATGCTGGATACAGGCTGGAACAGAGTTGATGATCAAATACGAGTGATGAGTGAATATGTAGTTAGGTGAAATATGTATGTAAAACTGTAAAGCGAAAATTGTGTTGTATTGTAATTGAAAATGTGTAAATGTAGTGAGAGCTCAAATTTGTACTATTTGAATTTGTAATAAAATATTTGTTTGAATAAAATATTTGTATAAATAAGAATTCCGAGTTATTTAATTTATTCAACAAATATTTATTTAATTATGTGGAAAAATAAAATTGTACAATAACAAATACATTTAAACGAATATATATATATATATGTTTATTATCATCAAACAAAAATCGTAGGCTATTGTATTCTACAATATGCGTCTATTGAAGCATAACAAGTGGTAGATTTTCATCAGAAAAAATATGTAAGTTTGTTTGGTTGTGAAATTTTAATTTAAAATTTAAATCAGTTAATATTTGATGAAAATAAAATATTTTGAAATCTGAATATTTTTACATAAGAAAAATATATACCATTTTCTGAGTGAGACGTCATAATTTGTTTCTCTAAATTTGAACTGCTCTAGCTTTGTTTATATTATTTTCGGCGTTTTAGCAGCATTTTCGGCAGCGAAAATCGAGTTTTGATAGGATGGTCATATTTCTAATATCTGTGTACCGTTCTGTTCGTCTCATCACGCTGATCTCTGCAGTATATTCATTTGTGCATTTCAACGTCCGGTGCACAGTGAAATCTAAGAAACGGTTAGCCGTATCGGTACACATTTCTGTAGTCTTTTGGTTTTCTGTGTCCATTCAATTATCCACCGTGTAAATCCAAATAGCCATTAGCTTTTATATTTCCTGAAATTCAACGTATGGGCTATTTCTATTTCACCATTTCAATATATATTTGCTATTGTCCCTTCATTTTCATTCTTTCCTTTCATTCTGGTGCCGTGCTCACTTTATAAAAAAAGAGAGAAGGAGAGAGATCTGTTTATATATAGATTATATATATATATTCTGAATTCATCGATTCAAGTTCATCGTGCTTTGCTTTGGAATTTGTGCTTGGTTTCGTAGCTCATTGCGTTGTCAAATTTCTCTAGCCTCGAAAGGTGAGCGATCACTCACGATTAACATTCATATGTTTAGTAAATTTATATTCACATGAAATGACGATTGAAATATGTTGGTAAATTTGAATTGATTAGTGATTAAATTGTTAAATATGATATGTTATTATCTCCATTTGTTAACCTATGTTAATTGACATATGACACCATAACATGTTGTATATATATTATATTTAAATTATTAATTATGATATATGCTTGTCATTGATATGTTATGTCATTTTATGCTATTATTTTATTGTTCTCACACTGCAAGTTCCCTTTTAGTTAGGAAAATCCATATGGGTTGAAATGGTACATACCCAAACGATCTTATAGATTAGGGGAAAATCGTTATGGGTTGAAATGATAAACCCAAGAGATTTTACTAATTTTGAATTTTGGGATTACGAGTTGAAATGATATATACCCGTAAATTTAAATTATTGTGGATTGAAATGATAAATATCTATATCACTTGACCATAGGTTATAAAACTATATACAGACACCGTTGGTCTATTTTTAAATGATTTCCAAAGTTTTGAAAAGAAAAATATGTGTGTTTTGATTTTTAAATATAATATAAAGATTTTATTTTAATATGTGTGTAAAATTTAGATTTTTAAAATTATATGTTTTGGAAAATTTAAAACTATAAGTTAAGTTTGAAAATTTAAATTATAAAAATTTTACTTATACCTTTATTATTTTTAAAATATATAATTAAGATTTAAAATAGATTTAATAATAAAATTTAATATAATAAAATTTAATAAAAAATTAATTTAATTAATATATGTTAAAATATTTATTTAGATTTATGTTAATATTTTAAAATAGATTTTTGTAATAACTTTAATATATATAATATGTTTAAATATTTATTTAAAATTTATATTAATATTTTGAAAATAGATTTTTGTAATAACTTTAATAAATAAAGGTTGGAAAGATAAATTGAAATTGTTTTGTAATTTAATTTGTTTAAGAATTGTATTTAAATAAAAATTGATCGATACTTATTAATTTTGAGATTTTAAAGATATGATTTTATAACTTGATAACTTGATTTAGATTTAAGGTGATTAAATGAATATTTTCAAGTTTAAATAAAATTGAAGTTGAGTATTTAATTTTGATTTAAATTTGTAATTTGAGATTTTATTTAAATGTTTATAAAAAGTGATTAAATGAATACTTTCAAATTTAAATAAAGCTGAAGTTTGAGTTTTTAATTTTGATTTAATTTTGTGATTCGAGATTTAATTTAAATGTTATAAAATTGATTTTATAAAATGACCATGGTGTGAAATAAACGTTTGGTTGTTAAATAGACCGGGATCAGATATTGTCATACTCTCTGCCAATACCAAAAACCACTTTAACAACTGTGCACGTGGTGGAGAATCCAGAACGAAGTAGGTTGGTTTGGCGAACGATTCTGTATGAGGTATGAACGCAGCCCTGACCCCCTTGGGTCAGCTTGATATGACTAAAACAGGAGCTATACCTGGGCCAAGTGAGGTCGCACCTTTGATCGAGCATGCTTCTTCGAAATCATATCTATTACTTTGTGATTTGATTGGGTGCACCTTTGACTATAGGAGTGTGTCTCGAGGTGGGCAGTAGTAGCTGCTATGCGTTACCACCAGCTCGGTTATGAAAAACGGTAGTGTCCTACCTTGGGCATTGCCTTGCGTGCCTTGTCATATGCCTTATCGCGCCCACTACGAGTTTGGTTTGTATCGTACCTAAGGAGTGCTCCCTCAGTATCCCACTGGTTTGGTGGGGCTTACAGTATCTGTAGAGACTACAATAGTTATATAAAAATGTGTTAAGGGGGATATGGGTAACGCCTTAACGCTATTTTAATATTTCACTTTACTGTAGACATTATCTATGTAGCGTATTGTATTATGTATGTAGATAGTTTAACGGATCCTTAAAGTATGGAAATCCTAAACATCCTTTAAGTTATATTGCATTTCACTTGAGTTGATTTACTTGCATAAGAATGTTAATCATGATTCGAGTGTTTTGTGTTTTGCTTTATGCTCGGGTCAGCCTGAGTGTCACAACATTTGAGACTCACCTTTGGATCTTGGAGCTTTGCTTGGAGATTTATTCTTTTATTTATTCAGCTTTTCAGTTTTTTCAGTCATTTCTAGTTTTTTATGTTCAGACTTGTCATTTGCTTATCTATTAGAGATTTCTATGTACTTGGGGTTTTCGTTGTATTTCCTTTAGACTCTGATGTTTATGTAGTAGCTTCATGAACTACTATTTATCTATTCCTATTCTTATTTTTATATTACTCTGTGTTTGAGATTGATTTATTTACCATATATGCTATGATTTGCCAAATATAAATTAATAATCTGTTGTTTTGAGCAATTCAAGTCTGACATGTGTGGATTATTGTCGATTTGAATCGTTCGAAATGACGGGTCGTTACAACATTATTCTTTTTCTTCCGGGCATGTCAATTTGAAAACAATCACCATTTTTCCACTAAGTTAATAAGCAAAGCAGAGCAGAAATAATAGAAGAGGCTTATTTTAAGACTTAGATTAAGTTAATAAGCAAGCGGAGCAGAAATAATAGAAGTGGCTTATTTTAAGACTTACACTAAGTTAATAAGAAAAGATAGAAGTAGGACCAGTATCGGCAGAATTTCCTTATCAGTCAGGAACTGATGGTCTCACAATAGATTAGGTGAGGTTGGGACGCGCTTATGCTGAAGTAATGGTAAATAAGTGGTCAATAGATAGAAGCTCAAACCGGGGGATTTGGGCAAGGGGTGCAACTAGATTTTGTTTGTTAGGACTCGTATCCGACAGCATTTTCTTATCAGTCAGGAACTGATGGTCTCACAATAGATTAGGTGAGGCTGGGACACGCTTATGCCGAAGCAGGTAAATAAAAGGTCAAAAGATGGAGCAACAGATAGTGCGAGCCGACTGTGACCGAGCGTGCGGCCTTGGAGCAGGGATATAAGTCACTATTGATTTCCAAAGCGCTAAACATGTGTCCTTTTGCTATGGGACCCACAGAATGGGACTAGCTCACAGTGGCATAACAGAGATAGAAGGCCGATCAAAGGGTAGAATATGGGCTTCAGCCTAATTAAAGTAGGATTAAGATTTCAGCCTAATCAAAGTAGTTATCTAAGACAAGTGCAAACAATCGAAATAATTAAAGCAAACAGTTAAATAGTATTTCTTCCAACTTTATCTTTTCCTTTATTTCCTTTTATACTAGAACTGTTGATAAGTCTATTATCTTTACTTTGCTTAAAAATACTAGTAGTTACTTCCACTCACCAGACTTATAGTCTGAACCACTCCTCTATTTTTCCCTTTTTCCCCCATAGGCCAGAAGAGGCAAAGACAGTAGATTTTCAGCTTTCTTGGAGGGATATTATTGGAGATTCTTCATGTATTCTTCTTTTTCAGTCGACTTTTGGGATGTACTGGTACTTGTTGAGAGGGATGATTTTATTTATGTACTCTAATATTGTGACTGAGATGGTATTTTTCATAAGACATAGGTATTTGGTATTTTGAGACATATTTTGGTTATGACTTATTTATGAGGTTTTTAATTTTTAATGAGATACATAAATATTGTGACTGAGAGGAAGTTTTTGTCATAAGTAGAAGAAAGTACGCAGCTGGAGTGGTTCGTTAGTTTGAAGCAAGGAAGTCTTTTAGTAAAGGAGTATATCAATCAATTTAATGAGTTGTCGTGGTTTGGGATGGAGCTTGTCAATACACCGCACAAGAAGGCCATGAAGTTTGCTAAGGGATTGAATCAGCCCCTCCAAGGGTTGTTATTGATGCATGTGCCGATGTGAGCTTCATATTAGTCACTGGTGGAGACGGTGCTTATGTCTGATGCACATGCAGCTAAGGAAGGAGAGTCTAAATAGGTTCCTAAGTCAGAGAATTCTAAGAAGAAGTGGTGGAAGGATAAGAAGGATAATAATAAGAAGAAAGGAGGAGGACCTCAAAAGAAAATCAAGAAAGGCGAGAAATGCAATAGCTATGGATTGGTTGGTCATTTCGCAAGGGACTGCAAGAAGGATAAAATGAAGGGAAAGTGTTACACTTGTGGGCAGCCTGGTCACCTTAGTAGATTTTGTCCTCAGAGGACAGGGCAGGGAGCGAGCACACCTACAGCGCGGATTCAGGCTTTGGATGCAGCACCTTCTAGCAGTGGACCAGATAGAGGTAGGAAAGTCATCGTGGAAGGTTTGATCTCTATTTCGGATTTTCCTATTCAGACTCTTTTTGATTCTGGAGCATCACACTCTTTCATTTCTAGTTCCTTGGTTGATTGTTTACACTTAGATATCTCTTTAATAGTAGACCCCAGTGTTGTTTCAAACCCCATAGGAGGATCGACACATTTATCCATGATTTATAGGGGTTTGAAATTTTTTATCCTAGGCGTAAAGTTTAACTGTGACACCTATGTATTGGGATTTTTGGGGTATGGAATGATTTTGGGGATCGATTGGTTATCCACTTATGGAGCGATATTGGACTGCGAGAGGAGAGTCGTTAGACTAGAGACATGCAGTGTTAGGACTCTCGAGGTTTCTTGCAACCCATAGGGGTTAATCATGTTGAGCTTCCTTTATTCCCTCGATTCATCATCAGCAGAGTTAGATTCAGTTCCAATCGTTAGAGATTTCCCAGATGTCTTTGAGAAGGTTAGGAGACTACCCCCTAAGAGAGAGATCGACTTCAGGATCTATTTGAATGACAATGCTAAGCCAGTGGCATTGCCCGTGAGACATTTGGCATCTAGGGAGTGGAAGGAGTTAAGTAAGCAGATTCGTGAGTTATTGGAGAAAGGCTTCATCAGATGGAGCATATCTGAGTGGGGAGCGCCAGTCGTCTTCGCTACAAAGGCGGATGGTTCCCTTCGACTTTGCGTAGACTATAGAGAGTCGAATAAGCTCACGAAGAAGAACCGTTACCCACTTCCTAGGATAGATGATCTTTTCGATCAGTTAGTTGGCTCTTCAATATTTTCTCAGCTTGATTTAGCCACTGGATTTCATCGGCTTAGAATCACTAACGATAGCATCGATAAGACAGCCTTTAGGACACCATATGGATTCTTTGATTGGTTGATTATGCCATTTGGGGTAACCAATGCTCCAGCATATTTTGTAGATTTGATGAGCCGTGTTTTTCGAGATGTCCTAAATAAGTTCGTAGTGGTATTCGTGGATGACATTTTGGTGTTTTTCAAGAGTATGGAGGAGCATGCTATTCATCTAGAGGAGGTTCTTCGTACACTTCGTGTCCATCAGTTGAAGGCAAAGTTCTTGAAGTGGCACTTTTGGCGAGAGGAGGTACGTTTCTTGGGGTATGTAGTCTCAAGAGAGGGTTTAGCTATTGATCCCACTAAGGTAATTGTAGTGCAAGATTGGAAGGACCCTAAGAACGTTACCGAAGTTAGAAGCTTCCTAGGATTGGCTGGCTACTATAGGAAGGTTATCTGAGATTTTGCTAAGATTTCAGCACCGCTTACTCACCTCACTAAGAAGAATGCGACATTCGTGTGGGACGTAGATTGTGAGGATTCCTTCACGAGGATAAAGAAGGCCCTTACTAGTGCACCAGTGTTAGTTTTACCCGACGTACAGTATACACTGATGCGCGTGGGACGGGTCTAGGAGCAGTGTTGATGCAAGAAGGGAGGGTAGTATGCTATGGAAGTAGACAGTTGATGACTCATGAGAAGAACTATCATACCCATGATTTGGAGTTAGCTGTTATAGTTTTCGCACTCAAGTCTTGGAGGCATTACATGCTAGGAGAGAGGTTCGAACTTTTCACTGACCATAAGTCATTGAAGTACCTATTCTCACAAAAGGATTTAAACTTGAGGCAGTAGCGTCGGATGGAGTTTTTGGCATCATATGACTTTGAGATATCTTATACCCCTGGTAAAGGAAACGTAGTAGCAGATGCGTTGAGTAGGAAGAGAGCAACACTTAGTCCAATGTTTGTAGAATGGAAAAGCCTAGAGTTTATTTCCACTTTTGATTTTAAGCCCTCTACGGACATTACCCTTGGATTGTTAGCAGCACTTAAGGTGATGCCTACCCTCATATATTAGATTGGTTTAAGGCAGCGAGAGGATGTCGAACTCGTGGATATTCTGGATAGGATTAGTAGAGGAGAGGTCTCTATACATCTTCAACGCTATTCCATAGATGGTAGAGGGTGGCTAAGGAGAGATGGAAAACTTTGTGTTCCCCATACCGGTGATTTAATGAGAGTGGTTCTAGTAGAGGCACACCATTCGTGTATGACTATTCATCCCGGTGGCGATAAGATGTATAGGGACATGAAAATATTATTTTATTGGAGTGGCATGAAGAAGGATGTGGTAGAGTTTGTAGCTAGGTGTCTTGTGTGCCATAGGGTTAAGGCGGAGCAGCAGAAGCCCAGAGGATTACTTCAGCCATTGGATGTACCCGAATGGAAGTGGGATAGTGTTTCGATGGACTTCATAGATGGTTACCCCGGTCTAGGAAAGGGAATACTAGTATTTGGGTGATTGTAGATCGCTTGACTAAGAGTGCTCACTTCATTTCAGTCAAGAATAAGAGGAGGGTACCTTATTTGGCATCTTTATACATTCGTGAGATAGTCCGACTTCATGGAGTTCCCTCTAGCATAGTGAGCGATAGAGACCTTATTTTTACTAGCGAGTTTTGGAGAAGCTGGCAAGGGGCTTTAGGGATGCAGCTTAGATTAAGTACGGCCTATCATCCTCAGACGGATGGCCAAACAGAGAGTTAATAAAGTGCTTGAGGATTTGTTGAGGATATGCATTCTTGATTTTGGAGGAACTTGGGAGGAGCATCTTCCTTTGGCGGAATTCGCATATAATAATAGTTTTCAAGCTAGCATTGGAATGACACCCTTCGAAGCTCTTTATGGAAGGCCGTGTAAGTCACCTTCATGTTGGTTGGAGTCTACGGAGAGATAGCTACTTGGTCCTGAATGGTTAGGGAGACTTCAGAGAAGATAGATTTGATTAGAAGGAGGATGAAGACGGCCCAAGATAGGTAGAAGTCTTATGCGGACAAGCGGAGGAGGGATATTGAGTTTGAGGTAGGAGACTTGGTTTTCATTAAGGTATCTCCGCTAAAGAAGGTGGTGAGATTTGGATCAAATGAGAAACTAGCCCCTAGATTCGTAGGACCATTCCCCATAGTAGAAAGAGTAGGGAAGATGGCGTATCGAGTGAAGCTACCATAGAGGCTTGTAGGAGCGCACGATGATTTTCATGTTTCGCACTTGAGAAAGTGCTTACATGATTCAGCTGAGGTAGTGGAGCCTAGTCAACTTGAGGAGGTTAAAGTGGATAGAGAAGCATCGGTTTGTCGTATTCCTACCAAGATCATTGGACGAGACATCAAGAAGCTTAGGAATAAAGAGGTCCCATTAGTGAAAGTGCAGTGGGAGATGATGTTGAAGATGCTACGTGGGAGGCTGAAGAGAAGATTCGTATCTCTTATCCATATATCTTTGATAGTAAGTTTTTGAATTTCCTATTTCCATCTTTAGTTTTGGATAGGTTTTTTCCTTTATTATCCTTTGGGAGGGTAGATCTTAGGACTTAACCAATGGATGGTAGGATTTGATGTAAACATGTTATTAGAACATGTTATATATGATGGACGCTAGTGGTTGCAAGTGTTTGCTAGTGGATGCTAATGGACTTATACACTTACACTAGGCACTATTATATCTTAGGGATCGACCTAACTAGGACACTAGAGCATATGCATATGGATGTGCGCGCATTCACATATCTTTATTTTAATCCATGGTCACTATAAATGGATGATTATCACATGATTATTGCATTTGGATGATGATTGTAGCACGCATATAGAACTATCAGTTATCATTCGGAATTTGCATTCATTTGGACATATGGTACGGACATGATTGCATAAAAAGGAGGTCGACTGAACCAGTAGACCTCCTGATCTTTTTCATTAGTTAGGGACATTGACACTACACTATTTGCATATATATCATACACTACATTATAAAACTTAAGGACAATGGAGGTAATGGATGATGGTTGAGTAGTTGATTGTAGAACTTGGATGAAATCATTTATTTCATTCTTCTATCCTTGAAGATTTCGGGGACGAAATCCTTTAAGGAGGGGAGAATGTAACAATCCGAAATTTAAACTAAAATAATTAATTAAAAAATTAATTAAATAATAAAATAACTTTGTGAAATTATCAGAATCGAGCCACGGGAGTTGCACCATTGTATCCGTGGTAATTTTTTGGTCAATTTCTATATATAGATTGTCAAAATCTGAGCTTGAACGAAGAAGTTGAAAATTAAACAAGAAATCAGAAGAAAAAAAGGGCTAGGTCTACCCTCCCATCAGCTAGGTCAACCTATAGGTCGACCTAACTCATATGGGAGTCGACACCCAGGTCGACCCGCCAAAGCATATGGACGAGTAATCATCCAGATTACAAAGTGACGTGTTTTTCGATTTTTATTCCATCTCGTGTGTCCGTGCTTCCATCCGACGGTGTAACGACCCCATATTTTGGACCATTCGCCTCCATTATAAGTGTATAGGTAGACACTCATGCCGGAATTGAATTGCTCAAAATACCGCGTTGTTATTTTAAATTTGGCAAAACTGAACATACACAGTAAATAAATAATCACAGATCACAGACACAGAGTAATAAATGCAGCGGAAATAAAAGAGATAGTAGTTCATGAAGCTACTATATGAATATATAAGATACATCAGAGTTTACAACAGAAGAGTAATACGATACAATAGATACAAATCAGAATACACTGGAATCATCGAATACTGAAAGCAGAATAGATGGCTGGATCTTCAAGCAAAGCTCCAACTCCAAAGGTGAGTCTCGAATACTGGTACACTCAGTCTGACCCGAGCGTAAAGCAAAAACACAAGACACTCGAGTCAGGATTAACATTCTTATATTAATAAATCCAACTCAAGTGGAATAGCAATTGAAATACAAGTAACTCAAAGGATGTTTGGAATAACCATCCTTTAAGGATCCGTTAAACTATCTACTAGGTAGTAATATACGCTAAGTAGATAATGTCTATCAGTAATATAAGGTATCAAAATAGCGTTAAGTCATGGCCCATTCCACCCTTAACACATTTTTATTCCCAAAAGCATATACAAGACCGTAGTTTCCCCAAAACCGGAAGTCACCAGAGGGCAATCCATATACTAAAGGTACAAAACAGATTCGTAGTGGTCGTGAATAGGGAATACAAGTATGACAAGGCACATGAGGCAATACCCAAGGTAGTGATACTACCGTTTGCCTGATCCGGACTGGTGAGAATGCAACGCCGCAGCGCCCGCAACACCGTGAAACAACACTCCCAAAATCAAGGGTGCACCAATCGACAACAAGTAATGAGTAGTTCGAAGAAGTGTGTTCACTTGAGGTAGCTAATCCTCCATTGGCCCGACACGGGTCCTGTTTTAGTCATTTCCAATTTGACACAAGTGTCAAGGCTATCCATTATCGTTCTCTTTCTTCAGTCATCGCGAACATCATTCCAACCACTTCGTTCTGGATCAACACTCCGCGAATGTTAGTTATTAAAGTGGTTTTCGGTATCGACAGAGAGTATGTCCATATCCGATCCCGGTCTCTTTAATAACTTCCGTAATTATTACACCGATTGGTCGGTTATATATTTCCAAACCAAATCAAATTCAATTTCAATTAGAATTTGTAAATCAACATTTCATTTGTCTTTCGAAATCAATTTCCAAAATTTACGTTTCAAAACTTCCAAATTACCATTTCAAAATCTTATAATTCAATTTCAATTTCCATTAAAACAATTCAAATATTGATTCAAATTCGTATATAAGATTCATTCCGAAATCATTTAAATATATTTAATTTACCATTTAAATCAATTAAAATCATTTATCGATTTCATTCAATATTCGTTAAGTTACTTTATCATTCAAAACAATTTCTATTAAATTTCCAATTCATTAAATCCATTATTCAATTCAACTTCATTATATCCTACTTACAAATTTAATTTAATTAAATTAAATTCATCAAACCAAATTCTTTAAATTTCAAGCCTTACATTAATTTCAATAAATCACATTTTATTTCTTGTTAAAGAAATTCAATTTCACTTATTTAATTACTTAAATAATTTTCCAAAAACTTAATTAATAAAGAAACTCAATTTCCATTATTTACGAAGAAAGATTCACTTATTCAAAAGTTCAATTTTACTTATTAAAAAAAATTCAATTCAATTCAATCATTAAATCATTCAATCTCATTTAATTATTAAATTATTCAAAACTTAATTATTAAATAATTTCAAAGTTTAATAATTTCAAACTTAATTATAATTTCAAACTTAATTATTAAATCATTTCAAAGTTTAATAATTTCAAACTCAATTTTAGTTTCAAACTTAATTCAATCATTTCTCAAATTAAACAACATTCTTTCATCAATTACATTGTTAATATTTTGTTTCATATCATTAAATAATAACAATTTCCTTTCATTAAAATTCAAATTTCAACTTCATTTCAAAACCGTATTTTTATTCAAATAAAATCTTCGTTTATTTTTAAATCAAATTTTTGACCAATCGGGTTTTATTTAATTTTCTGTCCTAGGTCAAAGTTCAATTTGGGTATTTATCATTTCAACCCGATTCCAATTCAATTCAAAATCAAAGCATATCAAAGTGAACTTGCAGTGCGATAACTGGGATGGTGTCAAAGTAAATAAACAAGCAATAACAATAACCAATATCAATCCAATAATTAATTCAAATAATTCCGAAACAACCGTATTAATTCACATTGTTATTTGTGTGAATTTATAAGATTATTTCTAGAATCTACACTATCATTTCATGTAGATTAAAGATCATTACATTACGGTTTTCACTTGTCATTCAGTTTCAATTTTAACACTACAACAATTTACCAAATATACGTTCAATGGTTCAAAGTGTAATTATCACTATTCTACATGTCAATTAATTTAACAATTAAAAGGGGTCATATTCAACTAATCAAATTTAACATATAGATTCAATTTAAATAGTTAACTATCATATATCAATTCAATTGCATATTTTTATCACTTTAACATCAACCATTTAACGTTCAATATAAACATCAACAATCAATCAATTATCAATCAAATTGTATTATCATTTCATAAATAACAGATAATGGTGTCAGATGTCACAGGTGAACTGATACAGGTAATAACATATATAACAGTGTAATTAACTAATAGCAGCATATTTCAATTGTCGTTTCAATCGAAATCAAATTTAATAGATAAAAGAACGTTAATCGTGAGTGAGTGCTCACCTTTCGAGGCTAGAGAAGATATTTGACACTGAATTTGAGTTATGAATGCAAGCACGACTCCCAAACAAGCTAGAATGGCACGAATCGACGAACAAAGCTGATAAATCAGAATTTGATGAGAACCAATCAGATCAATTCGATAGAAACGGAAATTATATGTGTTATTATTATTTCTTTAAAATCAATATTTTATTTTAAGACAACATAAAAATAATATATATAAATTAAAGTCATTGCTTTAAATTTACACCAAAGTGTACTAGCATCCATATATACTAATAATATAAACAACCCGTTATATCTATATACTTAAAATATAACTAAATAGAGTATAAAATCTGACTACTTTTCAAAATGTATACAGTAATAGTTAGATCTATTATAAACATGAACAATATAGTACTGTAGACCCATAATCATAATAGATTTTCAGAAAACAAAGTAAATGTATGTACCGTAACTTATAATTTTGTCAAAGCTAATTCATATTATACTACCTGTATGCTTTAAACGTGTAAACTATATATATATGTAAACTCAGCACAAAAATACCCAACTTGTATAGCTTGCCTAATATATTATATACTGTACAACATATTAAATACAAGTTCATATATGCTATATATACTCCAGACTATAAACCGTTGTATGCAAATATATATATGCATGTGCCTAAAATAATAATAATAATAATAATGATAATAATAATAATAAATATATATACTTTAAACATAACATATTGTTATATACGTATAAAGCTTATATGCTAAAAAAAATAATCATATTTCAACCAATCCTATGTATTGCTTATACACAGACCACCTGCACCCTTAAAATGTAACTTCATTATTGTTTTGTTTTGAAATACTCACTTTATATTATAGAAAATACTACCTTATACTTCGAACAGACTAACTCAGTACAACATCATACTCATACATGCCACAATAACAAATCCGAAAATCAATATTTTAGTAAAACCAATATATATATGTATATATACTTAGATATGTAAACAAATATGCAACAGGCAAATAAAGCTAATAATACATATATATACTAACATAAATTTTGTCTAAATATACTTTATATAAAAGAGAAACAGAACTCATGCAACCAAATACAATAGAAAAATAAGACACTCAGACAACAACTTATATTAGTATAAACAAATGGGTACATATAAAAGTTTTGATATTAATAACAATATACATCACTCGCGGCATCTTATAAATATAAATAGACACAACTAACATCTTACGTAAACTTTATATATATATATATAAACTAGCACCTATAACTTGTATAAACATATATTTACTGACATATAAATGTAACTTCTTTTATAATATAACATATTGTAAGCATTTATACATCACAGCATATAATACCTTCCCATATATATTCAAGGCGAGGAGAGTTGCAAGCGTGGTGGAGAGCTGACTGTGTGCGGCCATGGATGGGGCTCGGGTGGATAGTGGGGATGCATGTGGCTATGTGGCAGGCACGGTGGTGGAAATGGTTTGATGGGCGGTGGCAGACTGGTGGGGTCTCGGCATGGAGTGGAAGGTCGAGTTTCAGAGGGGTGGTGGTTCGGTTTCTGATGGCGGCATGGAGGGTGGCAGGCAGGTCGGTCAGGGAATTGAATGGCTGACTTGGCCGAGGAGGTGGAAGGCAGGGGTGAGGAGACGTGGGTGGCGGAGCAATTGGCGGGTCGGGTATCAAGGTGGGATGTAGAGGTGGAGGCTCGTGACGCAAAAAGTAGGGTGTAAGGCGAGCAAGGCTATCGGTTGGTGCTACTTGGAGGGGAAGGCCCCGGCTTTTAATTTTCGTGCACAGCTATGGAGGCACGGTAGCTTGCGAGTCAGTGAGGAGGAGGAGAGAATGGCTAGAAGATGGAAACAGATATGCTTTATTTTTTTTCTCTAAGAAGAGGGGTGGTATTTCCATTTGCAAGCTACAGGAGAAAAGAAGCAAAATTTGATGGAAGAAGGGAATGTAAAACGAAATAATTATGAGAATTGAAAGGCCAGACTTTGGAAGTAAGCACAGGCAAATGAAAAGTGACATGCTATTTTTTATAACTTTATGCAACGGTCCAAAATGAACAGACCAAAATAAATATTTGAGAATAGGGAATAGAAAAAGTCTCGAAAGTTGAATTCAACAAAATTAAATGCAAATGTCTATTGGAATTTACATGGTGGTTAACCGAACAGGCAAAAGAATTCAAGAAAAAATTCAAAACGGTACCGATACGGATGACCGCTTCGTAGTTTCCGCGGCGTACCGAACTTCAAAACACAGACGTGAATATACTGCTGAGATCAGCACGACGATACGATCAAAACGGCATACGGATAACAGTGATACGATTGAATTTATAAAATTCGAATTTTTCTACTGGCGGAAAATGCAAGAAAAACGCTGAAAAATAAGATCGACAGAGCCAAAGATGTCCGAATTTGGAAAAACGACAAACTGACATCTTGCTCAGAAGATGGTTTAGAATTTTTCTATGTAAAAATATTTAGGTTACGAAAACATTTTATTTTCATCGCTTTTTAACTGATTTAATTGAAGTAAATTTTACGCGCGAAATAAACTTTCATATTTTCGGACGAAAATTTACCAGCTGCTATGTTTAACTAGACGCATTCCAAATACCAAATTTATATTTCAAAATTTTATCGTTTTAAAATCTCACAAAATTCCAATAAATAACGTTATTAAAACCGGTTAAATCTGCGGGTCGTTACAGACGGTTCCCATCGAACCTATGACGTGGTTGCGCTAGATTTAATCTTCAAATCCAATGGTCTAAGATCCACAAGTGACACTATAAATAAGACCCTAGGCCTAGCTATTTCTCTCATTCAGATTTTCTCCATCTGGTTTTATTGCCTGAGGCTGGACCCTAAAAGGAATATTTTTCCAAGGAGAAGATCTTTTTTATTTAAAATTTTTTATACCCTAGAAGTGGATTCGAAAAGGCTAAAGAAAAGAGCTAAGGACCACAGGTGAGTGTTTAGTAATTATTTTAGATTTTTAAGTAATTTAAAATAATAGGGTTTCCAATAGTTGTAGTTTTTCTATAATTTTGGGATACCTTTATGCAAGTTTATTTACAGTTTATTTTTAAGTAAATTTTAGACTTGCTTTCTAGTTTATTTTCTCTTAGCTATTTTATTTCTGTTATTTGCAATTATTTACAGTTTTCCCAATTATTTACATTCATTTATTTTTGTTTACATCTATTCCTTTTTAGGTGAAATTTAGTCTGTAAATGTTAATTTCTTTTTATTTCTTCTTACGCGAATAGAATAAATAAAAGAGAATAATTCGCTAATATGGACTGAAATACAAGAACACTAAATTTATAGAAAATTAGATGTAAAGTAAGAAACACTGTAATAGAAAGAAGATAGACTAAAATAGACAAATTTAAGATATTTGCAAGCAAAGTTATAACATGTAATTATAACTAAAAAGTGAAAATAGAAGAAATAGCAGAAAAAGCTTATTTTTAAAACTTGGACCTTGGGTTAAATAAATAAGCAAAATTATAACACACATGTTATAATTAGAGATAACAGAAAATGCTTATTTTAAGACTTAGATTAAGTTAATAAGCAAGCGGAGCAGAAATAATAGAAGAGGCTTATTTTAAGACTTACACTAAGTTAATAAGCAAAGATAGAAGTAGGACCCGTACCGGCAGTATTTCCTTATCAGTCAGGAACTGATGGTCTCACAATAGATTAGGTGAGGTTGGGACACACTTATGCTGAAGTAATGGTAAATAAGTGGTCAATAGATAGAAGCTCAAACCGGGGGATTTGGGCAAGGGGCGCAACTAGATTTTGTTTGTTAGGACCCGTATCCAACAGCATTTCCTTATCAGTCAGGAACAGACGGTCTCACAATAGATTAGGTGAGGCTGGGACACGCTTATGCGAAGCAGGTAAATAAGAGGTCAAAAGATGGAGCAACAAATAGTGCGAGCCGACGATGGTCGAGCGTGCGGCCTCAGAGTAGGGATATAAGTCGCTATTGAGTTCCAAAGTGCTAAACATGTGTCTTTTTGCTGTGGGACCTACAGGATAGGACTAGCTCATAGTGGCACAACAGAGATAGAAGACCGATCAAAGGGTAGAATTAGGACTTCACCCTAATTAAAGTAGGATTAGGATTTCAGCCTAATCAAAGTAGTTATCTAAGACAAGTGCAAACAATCAAAATAATCAAAGCAAATAGTTAAACAGTGTTTTCTTCCAGCTTTATCTTTTCCTTAATTTCCTTTTATACCAGAACTGTTGATAAGTCTATTATCTTTACCTTGCTTAAAAATACTAGTAGTTCCCGTAGCCTTGGTGGATTCATTCTCGACTGCCCTTTGTTTCCGCTTTTTGGCGTTACTTCCACTCACCAGACTTATAGTTTAACCCACTCCTCTATTTTCCTCTTTTTCCCTCATAGGCCAGAAGAGGCAAGGACAGTAGTTTTTCAGCTTTCTTGGAGGGATATTCTTGGAGATTCTTCATGATATTCTTCTTTTTCAGTTTTATTTTCATTCGACTTTTGGTATGTTCTGGTACTTGTTGAGAGGGATGATTTTATTTATGTACTCTGATATTGTGACGGAGATGGTATTTTTGATAAGACATAGGTATTTGGTATTTTGAGATATATTTCGGTTAGGACTTATTTATGAGGTTTTTAATTTTTAATGAGATACTATTTCCGCTGTTTTATTTATTTGTCTTGTGAATCTTAGTCTCTGTAAAGTTTTTGGTATCACTACAACGCACCACATCTTTTAGTGTACCCTTTTGGGTATACTAAGGGGTGTGGGGGTGTTTCAGTATCTGTATAGACTACGATATTTATATAAAAATGTGTTAAGGGGGATATGGGTAACGCCTTAACGCTATTTTAATATTTCACTTTACTGTAGACATTATCTATGCAGCGTATTGTACTATGTATGTAGATAGTTTAACGGATCCTTAAAGTATGGAAATCCTAAACATCCTTTAAGTTATATTGCATTTCATTTGGACATTTCACTTGAGTTGATTTAATTGCATAAGAATGTTAATCCTGATTCGAGTGTTTTGTGTTTTGCTGTATGCTCGGGCCAGCCTGAGTGTCACAACATTTGAGACTCATCTTCGGAGCTTTGCTTGGAGATTTATCTTTTATCTATTCAGCTTTTCAGTTATTTCAGTTATTTCCAGTTGTTTATGTTTAGACTTGTCATTCGCTAATGTATTAGAGACTTCTATTTATTTGGGGTTTCCGCTGTATTTGCTTTAGCCTCTGATGTTTATGTAGTAGCTTCATGAACTACCATTTATCTATTCCTCTGCTTATTGTTATATTATTGTGTCTGTGATTGATTTATTTATTGTATATGCTATGTTTTGCCAAATATAAATTAACAATCTGTTGTTTTGTGCAATTCAAGTCTGACATGTGTGGATTATTGTCGATTTGAATGGTTCGAAATGATGGTTCGTTAAAACATTATTCTTTTTCTTCTAGGAACGTCAATTCGAAAACAATCACCATTTTTGCACTTCAATTTCATTTTTCAAATAACTCCTCAAATAAAAAGATTTAGCAAAAACCCCAACATGAAAGTTGTAGAGGGCAAAGAGATCTACAATTTCCATTCTTGTTGCACTCAAGATGGTGGCTTGTGGAGGTCCCGATGGTCGGGGGTTAATGGTGGTGGATGGAGTCAGGAGTGTCGGGTGATGTGGCTCTCGATGTTGAGTCCAAAGGTGAAGACAGCGTGCGATTTAGTGAAGCGGAAAGAGAGTGAAGTTCGGCCATGGAGGGCATGTTTAAAAACGTGAAAATGGGTATGCATGTGCATGGAGATTGGAAAGTGCATGCATAAATACAAAAGTGAGGATTGGCATTTTTGCACTTGGCCCCTCTTAATATGGTTATTTGCATGTCGAAAATTGAAAGAGGGGAGGAGTACAAACCGTGTATAGGCAATGGAATCAGTGAGCATGCATTTCATATAAAAGGAAGTTGGATATACTATTCATTTCAAGTGGACTTGCATTCAGGTCCTATACAATGAGTTCTCTTGCGCGCCTTTTCTTTATATGGGAAGACCTGTATCATATGAAGGAATGGGTCGGGTGGAGTTGCATAGAGGGACTGGGGCCGCATGAAAGTCCCCCAAGATTATTTTGGTGAGAAATCTTTAATTAAAGTGCTAATTTAATTTTATAAATGCGTGCTATGTTTTGACAATCATAACCTGCTCATATGTGATCCGTTTGACACACGGATTCTTGTGTTATACTCGTATGGACAAGTACAACGCAGTAGTGGAACTAGTGGATAGCTTTGGTGGTGTATGAAAATATGATATATCAAAATGGATAGAATTTAATTACGTTATTTTAAATAATAACGTCGTTAAGTTATTATCTCTTAATTGATGATAATTATTTGGCCAAATAAACACCATACTGCTAAAATGAATTGAATAGAGTCATTTCGACACCTGTTTAGCGAAATAAAACACCATTCCGCTAATTAAATTAATTTGGCATTTAATTAGTAGAATAAATCACCGTCCTGCTATTTTTAGATTTGGACATCTGATTACATATTGTTAATTTATATATCACTTGGAATATGTGATATGTTAACCAATGATGGTTAAGTATTGAATTTATTTACATAGTCGTTGATTATGTAAATATCATTTATTAACTTGGAAAGTGAAATTGAATGATATGTAGCTTGTTTAAGTACCATTTTGATCGTTGAGCCTCTCCCAAATTTGAAAAGTTAATTATTGAATTGAAAGTTATTTTGAGAATAATTATTATACATCGATGATTTATTATTATACATCGATGATTTATTATTGATTTGAAAGTACCACTTAGGAACACAGAAGTGCTATAGCATTCTTAGTATTATACATTGATGATTTATTATTGATTGGCGATGATGTTGCGTTATTGTAATCGGTGAAAGCTTTGCTATCCAAGAACTTCTCCATAAAGGATCTGGGAGAAGCAACCTATATATTAGCTATAAAGATCTAAAGAGATAGATCAAAATAGCCAATGAGACTGTCCTAATCTTTGTACATGCATGTCATACTTAAAAGGTTCAATTTTGGAGAATTCCAATCGTGGAAATGTTTCAACGCAATTTAGAATCATCATTTCAATAAAGGACGCTCCTCAAATTGATGAGGAAAAAGAGCATATGAAGAGGATGTTGTATACATCAGCAGTTGGTTCCATAATGTATGTTATGTTATGTACTAGACCGTATAAGACATTAGGATGCATAAGCCAATACCAGTCTAATCCCAAAGAAAAACATTAGACTGCCATAAAATGCATAATTAAATATTCAAGAAATATTATGAAAATATTCCTTATTTACAGGAATGGATACCTCTTTATGAAAGGATATACAGACTCCAGCTTTCAAATGTAATATTGAAGAGAGTAAGTCAGCGTCAAATTATGATTTTACTTTAAACAGTGGGGTCGTTGGTTAAAAAAGTTCCAAATATGAAATAATAGCTAATTCCATGATGGAGGCCAATTACATCGCCATCAACCAAGCTATCAAAGAAGTAGTGTAAGGACCCGATTCTTCGACTTCCGAATATCGACATCAATACGTCCACTGTATCGACTGCCGAGCCATCGAATGCCGGAAAACCGAATACTTAGGGTTTTAAGAAAGAAAAGGTAGAAGAAAAGATAGAAGAAAAAGAAAGAAGAACAACATCAGAAACAGAAACAATATCAGAATCTCACATTCGCAGCGGAACAACATATAATAGATAAATGAATAATCTTTAAACAAAGAACTATATCATTTTATACATTACATCTTCATCAGAGTTTACAACAATAATACAACACTGGACAGTTATATAAACTTGTCCTCATATAGATACACAGCGGAATAAATAATATCATATACAAGAGGTACGTCTCGCCATCCAGCTCGCCACTAAGCTCCATAGCATCCCGAATCCAGAATGACCTGATAACCTGACTCTAGACTGCCCGTGTGGAAATTGGTGGGCACCCAGAGTTTAGGAAGGAAACAATAAACTCCAGGTCAGTCATGGTGACTGGTGTGAGAACTTAAAACAGTTTATCTTTAAAACAAACAACAGGAAGATTTTAAAGTCAATTTCGCAATGCTTTTGGAAAATGAAACTACCATAAGACCTTCCGCCACACACACAATGCAAACGCAGAATTGGAGGAGATTTCTTCTTATGATAGTCAAAGATGCTTACTATGCAAAATCAAATCTTTTTTTGATATTATTATTAGTGCATAGTGTAGAAAACATTTCGAAAGTATAATATAAATCTTAGCCAGCATAGACATTTCGCACTTATGCCTACTAGAGCTACCATGTTCAATAGCAGGTTACCGCCACATTCCATGGCAGGTAATACAACTAAAACCGTACAAGTCACGTATTGTTTCTTTGGATTTCCAACAAATGGTCAGGCCAAGGAACTTCCCATTGCCACATATGTACGCCTCTGGAAAGACGACCCGAGAAATAACCTAACATTACGGTTAGATCTCTGCCAACACAAGGCCGGGTTACCCCTAACTGGGTAACTACTGACACGAATATGTCATCCCCCGATCGTAACCGATCTTCCCGAGGATCCTCGATTTCAAACAACCACATAATAAATTTGCAGTAACAACATAGGTTAAATATCTGGGCTCCATACCATGATACCACCTCTATCCAGAAGGAATGACATACACTAAGGGGGCGCGATCCCCTAATAACCTTGCTGCATCCTTCCTGTTTTGACCATTTCCGGGGTGTGAGGTCCGACGAAGTCTCGTCCACAAAGCCACGCTTTATACAAAAGCTGTGCTTTGGGTCAACAAATGATCAAAGAAATGATCACAAAGATAAATGATCAAACAAATGATCATATCATAAATGATCAAACAATGATCATTTCACAGCAACACTCAGCATGCCACGTTACCAAATTGGGAATATATCACTAGTAACCATCAACTACATAACCTCTGAGCTCATACGTCTCAGAGAAGGGTGTTAAGCTAAGAGAATAAATTCTCCGCCACCAACAGAAATGTATTTGAAAGAAACCAGCTTTATATCTCAATTTGTAACGTCAAACATACAACCATACAAGTCTGTTCCGGGATCGAACAGAACCGAGGGCACTTCTCACGAAGCCCTTGCAAATCCGGATAATTTTCAAATCACGTCCGGACTTCCTGTCACTAAGGGTGATAAAACCTCTATACCGGAGATCAGCCGATGCAGAGTAACTCGACGGTAATCCTTCCGTTTTCAAAAATATCCGGTCTTCAACACCGGTCATCAAATGCAATCCATTACGACGTATCACATATTCGGAATGGGTTATACAACCCAAAGGTCCTTTCCTGGCTAACCCGAATAGTGAGCGCTTATTCAAAAATAAGTGTGGCATTCAAATTCATCCAATTCACAACAAATACCCATTCAAGGTAATTAATTGATAGTCGGTTATTTAACTATCAATAGGTCTGCACAGCATCATTAGATTTCAAATAATTTTCCAAATTATTTATTTTCCAAAAATATCTTTACAAGATATAAAATTTTCCACACTTAACCCTTTGAAACAATTTTCAAATATTCACTTTCAAATATTCATTTTCAATTTATCTTTACAAAGATAGATTCTCAAAAACGTTTCATTTCATATTGGAAAAGCATTTCCATACTTGTTTAATAATAAGTAATTCACAAATCATTTATTTTCAACACTTGGAAAATATTCGATATACTTAAATCATAATTAAGTATATATTTCATTCTTTAAGGAAATCATTCTCTTTCACAAATTTTATTTGAGTCAAAACGAATGTTACGTAAAATATCGTTACGACAACTGAAAATCACTAGTATAGGGATTCGAAATTTAGATAGATATATAAATCCCAATACTATATAAAACATTTCCTTTCGGAAACCATTTACTATAACAACAGTGTTATAGTCCACCATTTCCTTATTTCTCGAAACGTCTATTTCAACAATAAATGTTGAATCTATGTTTTCGATACTTAACACGTTTTAAAACATCTTTTAAAACAATTACTTCATTTCGTAATATCACTTCTCCAAAACATCTCCATTTTATTTAATAATATATTCACTGTCCAAAATCGTGAATATACTTCGTTATCCAAATTCAACATTTCTACACCTTTTATTTAAAAGATCATCCACTGTCCAAAATCGTGGATAAAATTCCCAACCAAACTCTTATTATTACAACATTTAACTTAAAGGATAATTCGCTGTCCAAAATCACGAATATATCTCCTTTATTATCCAATTCAATTTATATAACTCAATTATATACCGGAAGTTTATATTATAAGTTAAGAACTTATAATCCATTTATTTACAACAGCTATTCATTTTATAACTTCACAAATCATAATTCTATAAATTCCGTTCACTTATGAAATCCATTTTTTTCCATTTTAACACTTATAAAAACTCGTTTTATAATTCCAGTATTCTTAATTTATAAAATATCAACTTTATAAATCTTTTATATAAATCGTTCATAAAAATTCAAAAATCCCAATTTAAAATCAAAATCGTTATTTTTAAACATAAAAAATGGATCCAATGATGCAACAACACCCAATAATCAATCATGGAAATCAAACATCATATATCATCATATGATAATCAACAAATATCACAATATCTGAAATCAAATAAATATTGGTGAGGAATCCAGTTGGATCCCTCCAACCCGCTTCCCTGCATCCACAGATGTTAGCACAATACCAATTCCGCTCCAGTACGGAATATCGCGGTATATGGGTTTAATAAATATTATCCGCTATTATGCGGCGCAATAAGATCTCATCCGCTATATAATGCGGGAAATCAACAACTCCAATATATATATTGCTATATACATATATAATACCAATTCCACTCCAATGTGAAATTATCGCGGTATATGTTTTTAATAATTAACCTCCGCTTAATAACGGCGTATAATGTCTATTTTAACAATCAATAGATAGAAATCATCATTCAGGAATACAATCAACATTTTTGAATCTAACTATTTAAAATATAAATCGAAACAATTTCGATAGAGTGAGAAGTTCTCACCGTGAATTTCCGATAGCAATTTGTAGCGTTTTATTTCGAATAAAATTAAACGGACGTTTAATTTTACCCGAAATTTTCGCTAGCTCCAAAAGGCTCCAATCCAATTTCATAGCATAGTACTCGACCATACGATTCCAATGCAATTCGTTTCGTGCATTTTCGACCTCGTATGAAGAAGTTATGCTATTTTAAAGATTACATGAATTTAAATAAACTAAATTTCATAAATCTTAAATTTTCAAACCCCAGATCAAAACTCGGTCGTTCATCATTTCAAGACCAGATCTGGGCCGATGAATCCCTTCTTCCCCAAACGTGAAAAGCTCACGTACAACACCCATAGAGCCGTCTCCTTTGTCGAATTATTGCGCCAACTACGATGAGCTTGACGACGATCAGGAAGCTCTGTTGCGTAGCCCATAGCTGGAGCCACCATCGGCCCAAGCTTGGTGAAGCTCGGCCTCCCCCACTACCTCGAATTGTATGAAAAACACAGCAGGTTCGAGCTCAATTTCGCGTTGATCCGTTGCTCCGTTTTCGATCATCTCCGTATGGATTTGAAGCTCTCATCGTCCTCTAGAATTTTCATGTTGAACACTTCTTCTAATTGTCTACGGATTGAGACTAATTGAGGGGAGAATGAGATTGATTTCTAGCCATCAGTTTTAATGGTGATGGCTGGCTTTAGAAACTAGGGTTAGGGTTTGGTTTGGTTGCAAAAGTGAAGAGTGGAGGTCCTTTTATAGAAAATTTGCAAAACACTATTCATCGAAAATTTTCCGAACTCCAAATCGAGCGTGCCGGCTGGCGTTTCTAAGGTTTACCCCACGTTCCGAACGCAATGGAACATGTTTTGGGAGCTAATTCGGTCATCTGTGTGAGTTACAGAATTAAACGATTAGTTTTAAATTAAACCGATTCAAACCGATTTCGATGCGTTTTCGCTTGACCCGGACAAACGGTAAATCCAATTGACTTGAAATTTGAAATCTTACAATAATATCACATTATAAATCCGATGAAACTTGTTTCGTCGAAATCCGAGACTGTTTGAAAAATGACTATTTTAACTCGCCAAATTAATATTAAAACAATTTCGATGCGTTTGGAGCTGCCACGGTCAAACGACAACTCCGATTGCTACGAAAATTGAAATCCGATAATAACAAACTTTTACGGATCCAATGGAACTAGTTTCGTCCAATTCTGAGACTGTTCGAAAAATGGCTAATTTCACTAGTCGATTTAATATTAAAATATTCAATGTTCACAATTTAACTTTAAATTCAATTTTAAAAGTTCTATAACATCACTATAACTTCAATATGATTTAATATAACTTTATAAATTATTTTTAATCACATTAAACTCGATATTCAATTATTTTCTGAAATTTAAATATTAAATTATCGATTTAATTGTCCAAATTAAATCCAATATTCGATTAATAAATTATTCGACTTATTAATTCTACTTATTAATATTTAAAATCAATTAAATATTCAAATTTTAATTAATATAAATTCTAGGTTGTTACAAGTAGTCTGGATGCGCAAATTTACGAGTGAGCTAGATGTGATTACTGATATTGAGAATCTAATGAAATTGTTTTGCGATAATAATGTGGGGTGATGCAGATCGCAAGGGAACCTAGAGTACACAAGAAATCGAGGCACATTTTTCGAAAATTCCACCTTATTAGAGAATTTGCTAAGAATAAATAAGCCGTGAATCAAAAAGTAGATACAAAGGACAACATCGAAGAACCATTCATGAAGAAACTAGCTCGATCAGTTCTCAACAAATTGATCGAAGAGATGGGATTAAGGTTCTATTAATAACCTAAAGTGCAACCGGGAGATTGATAGAGTCAGGGGTATGCTCTATAGGGAATTCTTTAATTTACTATAAATTATTAACTCTGTAATGAAATAAAAGGTGTTTTTCTTTCTATTATATAGCCATTATAATATGTTATATTACTTATTTATTTTATTTTATTTATGTATATCTAGTATAAAATCCATAAGTGATATATTTTGTGATAGTAATTACAATATGTTGTAATCATGACAAATTTATAATGGTGAAAATAAACATATCATTTTAAATATTCCTAGTCAAGATGTATCTGGATTGGATATCAATACATCCATTAAGACTAGAATAAGTAATGCTCTCCAAATATAGTGTAGTGTATTACACATTGCTATTGGGGACACCAAGAGGTTATGTACTGATAGTTATTAGATAATAATGGAATTAATCGCTCGGATAGTTTTTCGTTGGTTAATACAATATAGGTCAAAAATTGAATATCGAAATGACGATATTACATAGTTCTCTTAACCAAAGAATATTGTTGAACTTCAACGTGGGTACTCCACTTTGATTATAGTTAAATCATGGCATGGTGTCCATCAAACATATACAGTTGGGTCGTAGTTGAAGCATAGGAAATGAAACACTATTAATAGAGAATTTGTCTCCTTAGTTATATGAGGTTAGTATCATGGTCAACTGTAGTTAACTCAATGCAAAATTTTCTTTCGAGAGCGGTTCGGTTAATAATAACTGTTATTATCAAACCAACAACTATATGTTTGGATTATACAAGTTGAATGTGTAATATTGGGATTTTGACCAAAACCATATTCCATAAGCCTTAATTTGTGATATAGTTTTAACGAAGAGAATTGGTGTAAATAATCGTGACTACCAGGGACCGGTTAAAATAGTACAATTGGATTTTACCAAAATTGTGTAAGCGATAAATTCAGCCAAATTGTCACACTACTAGCTAAGTTGATGTGTGAAGGTTAATATTTAAACTGCTTGATATTAATTGCTCATCGAATCTACACCTATGAGGCGCACAACTGCAATGTTGAATACTTCGAATATCACTTGGTATTATTAAATTATAATTGTTATAAATTAAGAAAATTAATTAATATTTGCAAAATATTAATTATAAAATTTTATTCGATTCATTTGAATAATATTTAATATAGTACGTACATAAAAGTTATATATGTATGTATCGATATCGATCAACATTTAAATTGTATTTAAAATGTACAAATATTGATCAGGTTTGGAAATGTGTATAGGCTCATTAGCCTACTAGCTTGGCTGGCCATGACATATGGATGATGGAGTATGATATTTTATTTGAAAATGGATTTGAATTGGTTTAAAAGAAGAGGTAAAATGAGATCTAAATCTCCTCTTTTCTCTCCTTTTCTTTTCCTTTATAAACTCAACATCTCCCTTATTTTCAAGACTACTCTCTAGCCTTCATCTATCATTGCCTTGGCCGAAAATTGTTGCCCCTCTCTCCTCCTTATTTCCAATCTAAATACATATCAAATCAAATATAATTCAAGGTGTTGTGATTTCTTTGGTTAGTAGATTTTTCAAAAGAGATTGAATCTGACTCAAGGAGCTTTTCCGATTCAACATTAAAGGTATTGTATCAAGGCCGTGGTTTAGGTAACATTTGATTGTATCCTTATTTACATATTCATTTATGCCATTCTATGTGTATAGGTTGGAGTTACATATTGTCACAGATTTATGTATTTGTTTGCTGTTAAATATATATGTATATATATATATATATATTATATGTGCGCGCATGCATGTGCGCGTGCAAGTGTGTGTGTATGTATGTACGTATGTATTCCAAAGTAGACACACACATACACATATTTATTATATTAACTCTTTTTGATTTCAACCGTGTAACAAAATTCTTTTGAAAGTAATATTAGTTATAAAATAATTTTAGATTAGTATTTGAATTCTATTTAATTGTTAATACATAATAATATAAATATATGTTTATTTAATATATTTTATACAAATATATATTTCGCAAGTAAATGCATGTTTAAAAAAAATTAATTTTGTAATATATATATATATTGAAAACCAAATTAAAATATCAATATATATATATATATATATTAAAAGTTTTAAAAAATATAATGTATTAGTGTATATATATATATATATTTATAAATAAATTATGTTTGGATATTTAAAAAATTATTTATTAAAAACCATATGGAATGTAAAAAAAATGTTTTTTAATCCATATGGATTAAATAAAAATATATTTTGTCAAAAACAATTTCTTAGTCAGAATTAAAAAAGCGTTTTATTTTATGTTTAAATATATATATATATATTATTTATATATTTACAAATTTGAATTTTATTAATTTTAATATATGTGCGTGTGTGTATACTTTTATGTCTTTTCGAATTTAAATTATTATTTTTACTTCGTGTGTGCATGTGTGTGTATATATTACATATTGAATTTATATACCATTTATTTTTGAATTTCAAATAAGATATTATTTTGGATCTAGATCTGTTTTCAAATTCGAATTTTTCTTAAGTTATTTTAAATGTTAAATATTTGAATTAGTTTATATATATTTGATTCTCAGCCTAGTAACCTTGACTCCACCCCTGTTGTCCAACTCTTTCCGGATGGTTTTGGTGAAGTCACTTCTCTTCCTTCCAAGCGGGAAATTGAATTCCACATCGATCTTATTCCTAGAGCTCGACCTGTTGTTCTTTCTCCCAGACGGATGACACCCTGAGAGAAAGTCGAGTTAAGGAAGCGGATTGAAGACTTGTTTTCCAAAGGTCTGATTAGGCAGAGTTTTTCTAAATGGGGAGCGCTGTGGTCTTTGTCACCAAATCGGATCGTTCCTTGAGGATGCGTGTTGATTATAGAGAGCTAAACAAGCTTACTCTTACGATCATATATCCTATGCCTCGTATCAATGATATGTTCGATCAACCTACAAAGCTAAAGTATTCTCTCAGCTGGATCTTGCTACTGATTTTCACGAGCTTCGTGTAGCTAAGGAGAGCATTCCAAGACAGCTTTCCAAACAGAGAATGGTTTCTATGAATGGTTAGTCATGCCTTTTGGATTAATCAATGCTCATGCCTTCTTCATCGATCTCATGAATCACGTTATCCGCGATTTTCTCAACAAGTTTGTCCAGGTTTTCATTGATGGTATTTTTGTCTTTTCTAAGTCTGAGAAGGAACATGAGTCACATTTGGGCTATGTGCTGGAAACTCTTAGGAGTCATCAGTTGAAAGCCAAATTTTCTAAATGCCATTTCTGGAGGGATGAAGTCCGATTCCTTGGGCACATTATTTTTGAAATGGAGTCTCGGTTGGCCCGGTTAAAGTCGCCATGATTAATATAAGTCCATCCATCTTTCCTCTTTTGTAATTTAATTATCTTATCTCCGTTTCGAGCCTATCTTCATAGTTAGAATTCTCTTTGATTAAGGTCACTCTAAATTTGAATCTCCATCCTTGTTCTAAAATCCATTCTTGAATCATCCTATAAGGGAGCGTATTTGTAATTGATATAAAAATATTTTATATTGTGTTGTTTGAGTTGTTAAGTTTGAATTTTTGGATTTCGATCGATTCATCTAGCTAACGCTATCAATAGGAATTCCAAAATACTTGAACAGAGCAAACATACACAATATTGTTTTCAAAATTGGTAAATGAAATAATTTTATGTATGATTATATTATATATATATATAAAAGTATAATTTTCTGAAATTAGATAGTTAAATGAATTGGTTGTTAGAAATGATAGTACTAGATTATCATTTATTATTTTGTCAGCATTCCTAAACCGTTAACTATTGTTGTATGTTATAAGGAGATGAAATTTTATAAACATGGTTTATAAATCTGATTTGCAAATGAAATGAATTTAAATTATGGATTTGAGAATTTAATTTCGGTGCTTTTCAAAATCTGGTTTTCAAAGTTTTGAAAAAAATAATATTATTTGAAAGTATTTTCGAATGGAAATTGTTTCCAAAGAATTTTAAAAGAAGTAAGTTAGTACTCTCCTCTTATGTCACTGGAAATTAATTTCGATGATGACTGCAGCATCATCAATATTCATTTTCGAGTCTCAAAGCGGGGAGACCACTTAGTAGCTTTGCTACACTTTTGTTTTGGAAAATGGATTTGATTTGGATTTCTTGAGTATGATTTGATGTACAAAATATATATATGTATATATTTATTTCAAATTGGTTTGAAGTGAAACCGGAAATTTAACTTGTAACGACCCGTATTTTTACGGATCAAAAGATCGTAAAACAGTTGTCATTAGGCCGTAGTGTTGTTAAGTCGACTAGAGCTTAAGTCGTGTAGAAGTTCGGTCGTCTTGAGGATAAGCTGTGTTGTAGCTTAGGTCGTCTAGGAATTGGGTCGTGTGGTAGCTTAGGTCGGGTGGTAGTTAGGTCGGGTGAACGACTTAAGGATTGGAGCAACCTAAGGAAAGACAACGACCTAAGTTAGTGAGCGACCTATGGAAGTTAGTAGTAGAGGTGAACGACTTAGGAGTTAACGGCTTAAGAGAGTTGGCGACTTAAGGGTTAGTGGCATAGGAGTAGCGACTTAGGAAACTGGGCGAGTTAACGACCTAAGAAAGTTAGGTCGTGGACGACTTAAGGTAGCTAGGTCGTTCGAGCGACTTAAGGATTATAGGATAGGTCGTAGACGACTTATGTTAGGTCGCGTGGGTGCTTAAGTCGTTAGGTCGGCATCTCAGTTAGGTCGTGTAGCGTTAAGTCGCTAAGCCGCATATGTGTGTTAAGTCGTTGAGTTGTTGAGTCGTTGGTCTGTTAAGTCGTTGGGTCGACATTGTTGTTAAGTCACATCTTTGTAAGGTCACGCATATATGTTAAGTCGCGCAAGTGTTAGGTCGGGGATCTGCTAGGTCGTAGGTCGTGAGGATTGTTAGGTCGTAGGTCGAGAGAGTTAAGTCGTGGACGACTTAAGGGGGCGGATGACTTAGGGATTTCAGCCTAAAAATACGAGGTATTTCTTCACTTTTTGGGATCCGGATTTGGAAGCGACGAAGTCCTGCCATTTTGAGAGCTCGAGTGCTACACTTCTTCACTTCTTTTCTCCACTCTAATCCTGTGATTCCTTCCATCCAAATCGAAGATCAAATTGAAGATCCAAGAGCTTAGATTGAAGATCTACATCCATCGAGGAGAGATTTCGTCGTTTGAAGCGGAATTTTGGCGGATCAAGCTAAATCCTTCGCTGTCCAGATCTGAAGTGTGTTGCTTTTAAGGTGTTTAGGTGATTTGGTGAGTGGTGGTTATCTCTCACACGGATCCAAAGGAGTATATCGGATCGATGGCTTGATTATGTGTTAAAATAGTGATTTCATGCATTTTCGTAAACTTAAGTATAGATCCATTGTTCATAATGATTTGACATCCATTTTACTACATGTTAATCTATGCAAGTTCATTCATCAAGTTGTAGAGATATTGCTCATGTTTCATGCTTGTTAGATTTGGACTCTTTATTTACAAGATTACCATTATTGTTATAATTGTTTATCAGATCATGTTTGAATGCTTGATTACTTGGATTAATGTTTGACTTGATTGATTGTTATAAATTAGTTGATTGATGATTTGATTTGGACAAGTTGGTCGAAGATGATTCAAAAGCTAAGGGAAAGGCTCTTGAATTGGAAAAGCTGCTCGTGGCATATGTGGCGGATGATGAAGCTCATATGGATAGATTTGATGATGATGTTGAGATTGGGCTTTGCTATGATTAGATGAAGTGAGGCATGATGTGAGATAGCCTTGGTTTAATCCAAACGGGATCATCCCAAGCATGTTGATGACTCGGTGAAAGGGTTCGAGTTTGAGGAAAATGGTTGGCTCGAGAGGCGCTTGAGCTAGTATGAGAATAGTCGTCGAGGATGACGACTAGAAGGCTGAGATTTCATCGTTGTTGAAGGTTCTAGCAGGCTCAAAGCAAGAGTATGCTGGGCAGATTCGATAGTCCCTAAAGACTACAGTTGGTGGTCGAGTACTCTGGGCAGATTCGATAGTCCTAGGCACGGGCTACGACGACGTACGGAGTTCTGTCTAGAACCGCGGTTACCATTGGCCCTTGACGGACGGCTGAAAGAATGTGCCGGTCATTCAATTAACGGTGGTGTCGAAGCAATGATAACAGTGATAGCCAGAGTCATGGATGTTTGGTTGTATCGTCATTGGTCTCAAGAGCGATATTTTCTGGGTGCTTATCTGATCTTGGTTTAGGCCTTGGGGGTTTGTGCTTGGAAAACATCGACCTTGACTCGAGTGATAATTGCTTTACTTTAAATGTCTGCTTTGCTATGTTTATTTCTGCTTAGTGTGTCTGGGGGCTATCACTGTAGAAAGAGGTGGAGTGGGAGGGTTGGATTCCTATTCCTTTTACCTTTATGCTCTTTTAGTATGTTGTTAGTTAATTTACCGCTCACTAAGACTGTTGTCTGACTCAAGGTTTTATGTTCAACTCTTATTACCTTGGGCTGTTCATCCATTTTGGGATGGGCAGACTAGGTAGCAGGTGACAGGTGCTGTTCTTAGTTTCCAACGATGCTGATGACGAAGACGAGCTGGAGGCTTGCATATTACTTTCTTACTATATGTACTGGATGTTCCGCTGCTTGTATATTCTCCGAGTGATATGTAGTGAGGCTTGATGTATTGACTATTCAGATGTTTGTATTCAACTATTATGAAGCTTAATTGATGAGATTCTATTTTGAGAAGCTTCACTATATATATTCTCTATTGTATTTTTATCCATGCGCTGTGAGTAATACGATAGATTCTGCTGTTTTAACTTACCTTGGCGATCGTCCATGGCTGCCTGGCACACCTTACAGCGCACTATCTCAATGTTTAGTGTAGGGGTCATGGCGGTCGTCACATTTGGTATCAGAGCTTTGGTTAATCGATTTTACCCAACGCTCGCTGACGTAACTACGTATGAGAGACGTAATTGTATTTTGATGGATGATTACTATATATATAATATAGTAGCTTAGAAGGATTTGAATCCCTTAAGCAGTTGTTCTCAAGGTGTATTAATCATTCCTTTTTATAGATATTAAGAATGAGTCGAAGAGGGAGACCAGCTGCTAGGGAAGGCCGTGCTACTGAGGGGGCTGCTGATTATGCTGCTATGTTCGAGGCTATGATGACTTCAATCATGAGAAGGATACCAGCTCCGGGGCCATCAGTAGATGTTGGAGTTCAAGTTCAAACTCCAAAACTGGTGGATTTTGCTAAGCTGTGTAAAGACTATACTGCTCTTGGAGGAAAGGTTTTCTTGGGAACAGAGTCAACCATTGAAGTCCAGAGATGGATAGATGCTTGTAGAAGGATCTTTGGTGACTTGGGAATCGAGGATGCAATCAAAAGGAAGCTCGCATCAAGACAGCTTCAAGGAAGAGCTTCTGATTGGTGGAACTCTATCACCATTGATACTCCGGAGGAAGAAATTACTTGGGAGCAAATCCAAGCAAGATTTGAAGCTAAGTTCATTTCTACAGCTCAGAAATCTGTTCTGTTCAAGAAGTTTGTGGAGCTCAAGCAAGATGGAAGATCAGTTCTTGAGTATGTTTCTGAGTTTGAAGCTTTGTCCAAGTATGCCCGGTCGTATATTGAATCTTCATATCAGAAGAATGAGAAGTTTGTGACAGCCTTGGATAGTTATCTTGGGAGGCAGTTGGTGGATCATTTGGACGATCCGTTTGAGAAGCTTGTGGAGAAAGCTCTCAGGCACGAGAATCTGTTTCCTAAAGAAGGATCTGTTGTTGCTGTGACCAAGGAAGAGTCTAAACCACATCAAGGTGGAAACAAGAAGAGGAAGCAGCATCAGCAAAAGGGTAAGCATGGCCAGAAGAAGCCGAAGGGCAAAGTGACCTGCTACAATTGTCAACAGAAGGGCCATTTCTCCAGAGATTGCAAGAATCCAAAGGTGCCGGCGAAGTGACACAACTGTGACAAGCTGGGGCATATTAAGAAGAATTGTCCGAAACCGCGGAGGGACAAGCAGATTGTGCAAGCTTATGCTTTGGGGGCTGTTCCATCATCTTCAAAAGCTCCTATTACTGAAGAGAAAGGAAAGAGTGTGGTGGTTCAAGGTACTCTTTCCATATGTGGTGTTCCAGTTAGAGTGTTATTCGATACGGGGGCGTCGCATTCTTTTGTTTGTAATGAACTTGTAGGCCGGTTGGGTTTAAAACCGGATATTGTTGATAGACCATTGGTTGTGACTAATCCAGTTGGGGATTCGTCCTGCCTGTGCATGCTATGCCGTGGTTTGGTCGTATCGAGTCATGATTGCTCTTTTGTTTGTGATTGTTTTGTTCTGAACATTGCGGGGTTCGGAATTATTTTGGGTATGGATTGGCTTAGGAAGTATGCGGCAAAGGTTGATTGTGAAAGGTTGGAGGTGACAGTCGAGAATGTGGAGGGGCGAAAGGTTGTGATACGATGTAAGCATGAGGAAGGCGTCTTCATGAGCTTCATGTATTCGCTGGTTGTTCCACGGGATGGACTGTCATCGGTGTCAATCGCTAATGGATTTGAGGATGTCTTTGATGAGGTCAAAGGGTTACCACCGCATAGAGAGATCGAGTTTCGTATCGATTTAGTTGAAGGAGCCAGACCTGTTGTGATGCCTCTTAGGCGGATGGCACTTAGAGAACAGCAAGAGTTGAGGGTGCAAGTTGATGATCTTTTACAGAAAGGATTCATTCGGCGTAGTGTGTCCGAATGGGGTGCACCAGTTGTGTTTGTAACCAAAGCGGATGGATCGTTGAGGTTGTATGTGGATTTTCGTGAGCTGAATAAAGTGACTAAGAAGAACAAGTATCCATTGCCGAGAATAGATGACTTGTTTGATCAGCTTCACGAAGCCAAGGTGTTTTCTCAGATGGATTTGGCAATGGGATTTCACCAGTTAAGAGTGGCAAAAGATAGTGTGCAGAAGACTGCTTTCAGGACACCATCTGGTTTCTTTGAGTGGCTGGTAATGCCATTTGGATTGACCAATGCACCAACATATTTTGTGGATCTTATGAATAGAGTGTTCAGAGATCAGTTGAACAAGTTCGTACTAGTGTTCGTGGATGATATTTTGATTTATTCCATAACTGAAGAAGAGCATAAGATGCACTTGCGTATTGTTTTGGAAATCTTACGGAAACATCAGCTAAAGGCTAAGTTTTCAAAGTGTCACTTCTGGAAGATTGAAGTGAGGTTCTTAGGCCATATTATCTCTGGAAATGGAATAGCGGTTGATCCCGCTAAGGTGGCAGCAATCCAGGATTGGGTTAGACCTAAGAATGCATCTGATGTGAGAAGTTTTCTTGGATTAGCAGGATACTATCGTCGATTTATCAAAGACTTTTCCAAGGTGGCTGCACCATTAATAGGATTGACGAAAAAGAACCAAGTATTCAGATGGGATGCTAAGTGTGAGCAAGCTTTCGGAATCCTGAAAGAGCGATTGACAAGTGCTCCTGTTTTGACTATTCCAAGTGGAAATGATGAGATGGTGGTTTACACAGACGCATGTGGTACTGGACTTGGAGCAGTGCTAATGCAGAAGGGTAAAGTTGTTGCGTATGCAAGTCGACAACTAAAGCCGCATGAAAGGAATTATCTGACTCATGATTTGGAGTTAGCGGCGATTGTATTTGCTCTGAAGATGTGGAGACATTACCTATTGGGAGTTCGATTCGAGTTGTTTACAGATCATAAGTCGTTGAAGTATCTTTTCTCCCAAAAGGATTTGAATCTTAAGCAGCAACGATGGCTAGAGTTTTTGGCATCATATGATTTTAGTATAGCCTATACTCCGGGAAAGGGTAACGCAGTGGCAGATTCGTTAAGTCGAAGACTTGCAGGATTGGGAGCCATGTTTTCAAAATGGAAGAGTCTCGAGTATTTGGCTGGATTTGACTTCAGGCCCAGATGTGAATTGGAACCTGAGATGTTGGCAAACTTATCGATAAGACCGACTCTTGTGAAAAGAATTGGCGAGAGCCAAAAGCGAGACGATAAGCTTGTCAAGATTATCCGTGATTTGGAATTTGGATTGGACCCAGAAAAGGATAAAGGATTCGAGGTCGATCGAGAGGGTTGGCTTCGGAAGCAAGGACGCCTAGTTGTTCCCGATATAGATGAATTGAGAAATGAAGTTCTGAAGGAAAGTCATCACTCGAAGCTGACAATTCATCCAGGTGGAAATAAGATGTATCGGGATATGAAGAGAACCTATTATTGTGAAGGTATGAAGAAGGATGTTGGAAATTTTATTTCCAAGTGCATGAACTGCCAGTTGGTAAAAGCTGAGCAAAAGAAGCCCAGTGGATTGCTTCAGCCATTAGAAGTCCCTACATGGAAGTGGGAACAAATATCGATGGATTTTATTGATGGGCTACCTAGAACAAGAACGGGAAATGAAGGGATTTGGGTCATCGTAGATCATTTGACAAAGAGTGCAAGATTCATTCCTGTTCGATCAACCAGGACTGCATCAAAGTTGGCTGAGCTGTATGTTAAGTGGATAGTTCGATTCCATGGTATTCCGAAGAGTATAGTGAGCGATCGAGACCCATTGTTCACCAGTGGATTTTGGAAGAGCTTTCAGGAAGTTCTGGGAACCGAGTTGTGTTTGAGTACAGCCTATCATCCCCAAACAGATGGTCAGACTGAGAGAGTCAATCGAGTTTTGGAAGATCTCCTTAGAGCTTGTGTTTTAGATTTCGGAGGATCATGGGAAGATCACCTTCATTTGGTGGAATTTTCGTATAATAACAGTTACCAGTCAAGCATTGATATGGCACCGTATGAGGCATTGTATGGAAGACCGTGTAACTCTCCGACATGTTGGTTGGAAACAGGGGAAAAGTTGATACTTGGGCCAGAAATGATTCGACAGACTTCGGATTGCATAGAGATCATTTGGCAACGAATGAAGGCAGCCCAAGACCGACAGAAAAGTTATGCCGATAAGCGTCGTAAGGATTTGGAATTCGACGTAGGTGATATGGTTTTTGTGAAGATTTCTCCACTGAAGAATGTTATTCGATTCGGGAAGAAAGGAAAATTGACTCCGAGATTTGTTGGACCATTCCCGATCATCGAGCGAATTGGAAAGCTCGCTTATAAATTGGAGTTAACAGAAAAGATGTCGGGTGTGCACAATGTTTTTCATGTATCGTATCTATGAAAGTATGTGCACGACTCGAATACAGTAGTTTCTGCAGATAGCTGTGAAGATTTTGAGGTTGATCCAGTCGATAAGAGACCTCGTAGGCCGCTTCGTGTTGTGGAAACTGACACAAAACAGCTTAGGAGGAAGATAGTTAGGTTGCTCAAGATACAATGGAGTGATGATGTTAACGACTGTACATGGGAGGTGGAAGAGAGGATGAAGGCAGCTCATCCTGAACTCTTCAAGGTATGGCCATAAGGTGTCGTGTCATCTCACGACATTGTAACTTGTTCTAGTTTTAGAATTCTGCATGCTAGGCTAGAATTGGACGCATGGTTTGTTGATTGCTATGGATGGTAGGCATGCGGAATAATTTTTGATTGCTCTTGTTTGTTTGGAATTTCGGGGGCGAAATTCCTAAGGGGAGAGAATGTAACGACCCGTATTTTTACGGATTAAAAGATCGTAAAACAGTTGTCATTAGGTCGTAGTGTTGTTAAATCGACTAGAGCTTAAGTCATGTAGAAGTTAGGTCGTCTTGAGGATAAGCCCTGTTGTAGCTTAGGTCATCTAGGAATTGGGTCGTGTGGTAGCTTAGGTCGGGTGAACGACTTAAGGATTGGAGCGACCTAAGGAAAGACAGCGACCTAAGTTAGTGAGCGACCTATGGAAGTTAGTAGTAGAGGTGAACGACTTAGGAGTTAACGGCTTAAGAGAGTTGGCGACTTAAGGGTTAGCAGCATAGGAGTAGCGACTTAGGAAACTGGGCGAGTTAACGGCCTAAGAAAGTTAGGTCGTGGACGACTTAAGGTAGCTAGGTCGTTCGAGCGACTTAAGGATTATGGGATAGGTCATAGACGACTTATGTTAGGTCGCGTGGGTGCTTAAGTCGTTAGGTCGGCATCTCAGTTAGGACGTGTAGCGTTAAGTCGCTAAGCCGCATATGTGTGTTAAGTCGTTGAGTTGTTGAGTCGTTGGTCTGTTAAGTCGTTGGGTCGGCATTGTTGTTAAGTCGCATCTTTGTTAGGTCGCGCGTATATGTTAAGTCGCGCAAGTGTTAGGTCGGGGATCTTCTAGGTCGTAGGTCGTGAGGATTGTTAGGTCGTAGGTCGAGAGAGTTAAGTCGTGGACGACTTAAGGGGGCGGATGACTTAGGGATTTTAGCCTATAAATACAGGGTTTTTCTTCACTTTTTGGGATCCGGATTTGGAAGCGACGAAGTCCTGCCATTTTGAGACCTCGAGTGCTGCACTTCTTCACTTCTTTTCTCCACTCTAATACTGTGATTCCTTCCATCCAAATCGAAGATCAAATCGAAGATCCAAGAGCTTAGATTGAAGATCTACATCCATCGAGGAGAGATTTCGTCGTTTGAAGCGGAATTTTGGCGGATCAAGCTAAATCCTTCGCTGTCCAGATCTGAAGTGTGTTGCTTTTAAAGTGTTTAGGTGATTTGGTGAGTGGTGGTTATCTCTCACACGGATCCAAAGGAGTATATCGGATCGATGGCTTGATTATGTGTTAAAACAGTGATTTCATGCATTTTCGTAAACTTAAGTATAGATCCATTATTCATAATGATTTGACATCCATTTTACTACATGTTAATCTATGCAAGTTCATTCATCAAGTTGTAGAGATATTGCTCATGTTTCATGCTTGTTAGATTTGGACTCTTTATTTACAAGATTGCCATTATTGTTATAATTGTTTATTAGATCATGTTTGAATGCTTGATTACTTGGATTAATGTTTGACTTGATTGATTGTTATAAATTAGTTGATTGATGATTTGATTTGGACAAGTTGGTCGAAGATGATTCAAAAGCCAAGGGAAAGGCTCTTAAATTGGAAAAGCTGCTCGTGGCATATGTGGCGGATGATGAAGCTCATATGGATAGATTTGATGATGATGTTGAGATTGGGCTTTGCTATGATTAGATGAAGTGAGGCATGATGTGAGATAGCCTTGGTTTAATCCAAACGGGATCATCCCAAGCATGTTGATGACTCGGTGAAAGGGTTCGAGTTTGAGGAAAATGGTTGGCTCGAGAGGCGCTTGAGCTAGTATGAGAATAGTCGTCGAAGATGACGACTAGAAGGCTGAGATTTCATCGTTGTTGAAGGTTCTAGCAGGCTCAAAGCAAGAGTATGCTGGGCAGATTCGATAGTCCCTAAAGACTACAGTTGGTGGTCGAGTACTCTGGGCAGATTCGATAGTCCTAGGCACGGGCTACGACGACGTACGGAGTTCTTTCTAGAACCGCGGTTACCATTGGCCCTTGACGGACGGCTGAAAGAATGTGCCGGTCATTCAATTAACGGTGGTGTCGAAGCAATGATAACAGTGATAGCCAGAGTCATGGATGTTTGGTTGTATCGTCATTGGTCTCAAGAGCGATATTTTCTGGGTGCTTATCTGATCTTGGTTTAGGCCTTGGGGGTTTGTGCTTGGAAAACATCGACCTTGACTCGAGTGATAATTGCTTTACTTTAAATGTCTGCTTTGCTATGTTTATTTCTGCTTAGTGTGTCTGGGGGCTATCACTGTAGAAAGAGGTGGAGTGGGAGGGTTGGATTCCTATTCCTTTTACCTTTATGCTCTTTTGGTATGTTGTTAGTTAATTTACCGCTCACTAAGACTGTTGTCTGACTTAAGGTTTTATGTTCAACTCTTATTACCTTGGGATGTTCATCCATTTTGGGATGGGCAGACTAGGTAGCAGGTGACAGGTGCTGTTCTTAGTTTCCAACGATGCTGATGACGAAGACGAGCTGGAGGCTTGCATATTACTTTCTTACTATATGTACTGGATGTTCCGCTGCTTGTATATTCTCTGAGTGATATGTAGTGAGGCTTGATGTATTGACTATTCAGATGTTTGTATTCAACTATTATGAAGCTTAATTGACGAGATTCTATTTTGAGAAGCTTCACTATATATATTCTCTATTGTATTTTTATCCATGCGCTGTGAGTAATACGATAGATTCTGCTGTTTTAACTTACCTTGGCGATCGTCCATGGCTGCCTGGCACACCTTACAGCGCACTATCTCTATGTTTAGTGTAGGGGTCATGGCGGTCGTCACATAACTCTTAAGTTTTATGTTAAGTGATGGTTTACAATTATTGAAATGAAGCAATTTTTTTGAATAGTTGGAGTGTCTAAAATGAGAAATGGAATTGAACAGTTGAACTAGGATAAAATTTATTTGTATAATACTCAATTCCATTCTAAAACATATATAACTTACCCGAAATATTCAAAAAGTTAAAATGTAATGTGAATATGTAATTGAAGGTTATACAAGAGAAAACTTAAGTAATAAAAATGTTCAAACTAAATTTTGCTTAATAGAAATATTGTAAATAAAAGGTGAATTTGTATAGTGCTCAATTACATTCAGAAACATTAATAAAACTTACCTGGAAAAAAGTTTGAATGTAATGAGAACATGCAATTGAATAGTATACAATATAGATGTAAGTAATAAGATTGTCCAAAAATGATTTTTTGTTAAGGGAATTTATAAATAAAAATTGAGTGGTTATAATAAATGTTTATACACTTAATCTATGTTGCAAGATATGTTAAGTGAAATAAATTGAATAATAAAAAGAGAATGCTATTTAAGTAAATAAATACAAACTTAAGAAAATAAACAGGTAATAAATAAATTCATATCTTTGTAAACCGTTTGTGATACAGAAGCAAATTACAAAGAATAGTTGAAATTGAACTATGAAGTGGAATTAACCTAAGTGAAGTCAAATGGATTAAATAAATGAGTTAAATAAAATAATTTTTTTTTGAAAAAAAATGAACTTAAGTTATAAAGAAAAGGTGAAAGCAAATAAATTGGATATGAATGTAAATAAATTGAAAGTGAGTTAATTGGAATGATAATAATAATGGATGTTAATAAGTAATGAGGTGCATAATGTTAACACTCGAAAATGAAATTCATATGGTTTTGAATTAATTGTTGTATCTGGTACTATGTATTTCAAATCTATCTTTCCTTTCTGTTGCTTCTATTCAACTATCTCGTTCCTTCAGGGATGAAAAGTTTTGAGTGCGGGAGAGTGTAACGACCTAGAAATTTTAACGATTTAAATAACGTAATTAACTAAATTTTTCATGAAAATAAACAATTAAATTTTAGCAATGAAAATTTTATATTTGGTATGCGTCTATTGAAGCATAGCAAGTGGCAGATTTTCGTCAGAAAATATGTAAGTTTGTTTGTTTGTGAAATTTTAATTTAAAATTTAAATCGGTTAATATTTGATGGAAATAAAATATTTTGAAATATGAATATTTTTACATAAGAAAATATGCCATTTTCTGAGTGAGTCATCATAATTTGTTTCTCCAAATTTGGACTGCTTTAGCTCCGTTTATATTATATTCGGCGTTTTAGCAGCATTTTCGGCATCGAAAATCAAGTTTTGATAGGATGGTCGTATTTCTAATATCTATGTACCATTCCGTTTGTCTCGTCGCGCTGATCTCCACAGTATATTCATTTGTGCATTTCGGCGTTCGGTGCACGGCGAAATCTAAGAAACGGTTAGCCGTATCGGTACACATTTCTGGATTCTTTTGGTTTCCTGTGTCCATTCTATTATCCACCGTGTAAAACCAAATAACCATTAGCTTTTATATTTTTTGAAATTCAACCTATGGGCTTTTTCTATTCCACCATTTCAATATATATTTGCTGTTGTCCATTCATTTTCATTCCCTTCCTTTCATTCTTGTGTCGTGCTCACTTTATAAATAAAAAAAGAAGGAGAGAGATATGTTTATATATATATATATATATATTCTGAATTCATCGATTCAAGTTCATCGTGCTTTGCTTTGTAATTTGTGCTTGGTTTCGTAGGTCATTGCGTTGTCAAATTTCTCTAGCCTCGAAAGGTGAGCGATCACTCATGATTAACATTCATATGTTTAGTAAATTTATATTCACATGAAATGACGATTGAAATATGTTGTTAAATTTGAATTAATTAGTGATTAAATTGTTAAATATGATATGTTATTATCTACATTTGTTAACCTATGTTAATTGACATATGCCACCATAACATGTTGTATATATATTATATTTAATTGTTAATTATGATATATGCTTGTCATTGATATTGTAACGACCCTAAAATTTAAATTTATTTAAATTGATAATTAAATGAATTTTTGAATAAAAATTTGTAAAATTTATTTATAAATAGAAGCAAGTTTCCCCCACCTCCATATATATTCTGTATTTATCATTTAAGATTAAATTATTGTATAAATATTATATATATATGTATATGGGCATATATGAGTATATATTTGATTCGAATTTAAGTCTTAAATAAATGGTTTAAATATTAAAGTAAAATAAATTACAAACAAATGCACTTATGAAATAAATAAGAAAATATAAATATATAGAAACATACCAATTTATAGATTTTTAAGTTAGAAAATTTAAACAGAAAATAAAAATAAATAAAACTATAAGTATGTAGAAACAAATACAAATACAAGTATGCAACCTAAGTTAAATATATACAAATAACTAAACAAGTTTGCAAGTGGAATATGCTTGTAAACTAATATGCAGGCAAGAACAAGTAAAAGATAAATGTAATCAAAACAGGTGAATAAAGAACATTAAGTAAAATATTTAACAAGTTTAACAAATTAGTACCATACCAGAAACAAGAAAAATAGAATACAAAGCAAAAGGAATGATACATGTAAACAAAGTGTGTAGACTAAAATAAAATAGAAAACAAAACAAACATAATAAAAAGCAGCCGAGCTAAAGAAAAGTAGGCAAATAAAATAAGTAGCCTGTAGGAAGTGATGCATGTAAACAAAGAAAAGATCTTTGATCTTATAGTGTACAAACAATAGTAACCCCTATCTTCTCAGCCGAACAAGCATTGTTGCTCAACAATAAAACAAGTACAAAAGCATAAAGAAAACAAAGAGATAAACAAAGTAAAAGATAACAACCCCTGTACACTTTTTCTTATATGTCAGCCTCCAAAAAAAACTATGAACTATCTCTGATAAATTGTACAAAATGTACACTGTTTTGTAAAAGAAAATGATACCCTGTTTTATATATCAGCCTGTAAGCATTTTTTTCCATTCCAGTTTTCACTTTCCTTTCGAACTAAGTAAAACCAAAATAAAACTCCATTTCAAGACTTAAGCAAACATTCTCAAGCAAGCAACTCAATTCAAACAAGAGAATGAAAGAAGAAGGATTACAGTTGCCAGTTTTACAACCTGTTTTAAAACATCAAGGAACTCTGTTCTTCCTTCTGAAGCAAGGTGAGCAACTCTTCTTGTTTACCTGTGAGTAAACTTTACTTTTAAATTAGACCCTCTTTATTTTCTTATGTCTGTGATGATGGAAGTTTGCTTTGAAGTGTGGATATGAGTCTGATATAGATATGCATTTACAAAATGTCTGTGTGAATATAAAATACTCCTCTGTCTTCTTGTTTCAAAACACCCACCTTAGATCAAAACTAAATACCTAAATATTCGATTGTCATTAGGCTTTGTTTCCAACAGCAAAGGTGTAAGTTTAGATATAAATTCACACTTAAAAATAGTTCAAGAAAAATTTGATGGATGGGTTTACTGGGAAAGGTAAAACACAGTAAGATTCAAAAAAATATGACCAAATTCGATTCGGATAATTTATTGATTCATTTATATAATCGGTTTCATAATCAAAAATCATGATTTTTAATATAGTTCTCAAGATTTTTAAACCTGGGGTGTACGACTAATTAAGGGTTGAACGCAAAAAGGTGTTTGGTCCAATTTCTTGTGATCGATGCAATGGGAATGGTCGGGGTTGTTCTTGGAGGAGGAGGAAGACTCAGGCATCACTAGAAAAATGTTGAAGGAATTTACTATCCACCGTGGCGATGGGTCGACTCGAATATAGGGTTTAAGAACCTCGTTTTGACAGTGATGATTTTCGAGTTCGTACGGAGACGTGAGGTGATCGAGTGTTAAGGGATTTTGCATGATGGAAGCTCGGTAGTAGTCGAGTTCGTGGCCGGAGCTGTTGACCATCAGATGGTCGGAGTTGGGCGATTCGAGGAAATTCTGGTGACTGGCTTCGTTCCAGATTTGGGTTAAGTGTCTCGATTTGGTTGTCGAGGATACGATGTAGTACAGATGATCGGAAGGTGGTCTGGAGGTGTTTGTCGAGTTGCTCGACGTCGCGGCGATGGCTGGAGTTGATCGACGACCGTGTGCACGTGCACACGAATGTCTGGTGGGATACTGTATTTGGTGGTTTCGTTTCTCGGGGAAGGCTCGAGTCATTCGAGTTGATTTCTCGAAGCAGGAGGGTAATAGACTCGAAGTAAATAGCACGGCCTCGAGTAAATTTCTTGTTCCAGGCTTTGTTAAACCTCGCAGTAATTTTGAAACAAATTTAAATGAGCTTAAATTTGTATATTCAATTTAAACAAAGTCTAAATCCAGTTTGTGATAAGAATCCAAATTTACTTTTGAATTTTTATATGGAATAAAAGTTTAAATTATTTTAAACTAGTTTTAAAGAAAAATTTGTTTACCAATAAATGTTTAAATAGATAAACATTTTGAATCTTATATTCAAATGGAATTTGAATTTTAATTTAAAGTGTAATGTTTTACACTTTAATGATAATAAAGTCATTAGTAAAGTAAATCGATTATCTTAAAATAATTAAGATATTTAAGTGATTTAATTTATGAGATAATTAAGAATGGTTAATTAATTTATAATGGAAATTAACTAGGTAATTAGAGATTAATCAATTTGTAATTAAAGATCGGTTGATTAATAATTAAGTGTCTAATTTATCTGTAATTAAGAATTGTTAATTAGATAATTTAAAGTTAATTAATTTATAATTAGTAGTTAATTAAGATAATTTATTAAGGATAAATTAATCTAATTAATAAATTAAAGATAATTAATTAAATGAGAGTCAAATAGTTAAAGGTTGATTATTTAATAATTAAAAGTTGATGAGTTACATTTAAAGGTTAATTAATTTATTATAAATGGTTAATTTGTAAATGATTAAAGAATAGTTAACCAAAATGATTTGTAATATTAATTAACCCAGATTGGAAATTCATAAGAAATAAATCTAATTTGAATTTATCAGATAATAAATCTGACCTTACTTGTGAATGTTTGGATTCTATTGGATGACTTGATTGTTTGATATTTCCTGATATATGATGCTTTGTGATACACCCTGATTTGTATTGTGATCTGTGATAAATTATCTGTGATGTAATCTATTACCTGTGATATATATCTGTGATCTGTACGATAAGCGTTATAATTTGTATCGCTTGTCAACTATATCCTGTATTTTGATCTATGATGATTCATTGTGTTGCACTATTGTGTTAAACCCCTGGACCACACTGTTACACACACAAATATGGATTTCACGTGGAAATCAGTTAAGTCACAGATAATGTAAATTTGATGTTTTTGAAATTGAAATTTTAATTTCAATTGATTTTGAAATCGGAAATTTGGGTTTAAAATGAAAAGCTTTTGAAATAGAATTTCAAAGATAAAAGTTATTTTGAATAACTTAAATCGAGTTTTGAAAATTTAAATAATTGAATTTAAATTTGAATTCAAGTTTGAAATTGAATCCTATGATTTGAAACTAGGGATTAAAAATGTTATAAATGTGTTTATATAAAGTTAAACCATTTAAAAGTAAAATTTTGAGAATTTGGATTTAACCCAAAGATTTTAACTTGTATAAATGAATCAGATTTCCGAAATGAAAACTGTTTGTTTTCAAATGATAAAAGCTTTCAGATAAGAAATGAAATTCCAGTTTAATTAAAGGAATTTCAAGATTGAATTGGAATTATTTTTCCAAGTTATGAATGAACTGTTTTAAAAAGCTATGAATTAAATCTGTTATCTTAACAGATTTAAAATAATGTTTGTTTAAACCATTTGAAATGGAATTGTTTTGAAAGCTATTAGTTAAATCTTTGATTTAAAGATTTAACGAATAAATTAAACTGAAATGGAAATCGATTTGGAAAATCTGTGAATGAATCTTTGTGAAATTAAGTGAACTTTGTGAATTAAATCTTTTTGTTTAAAAAGATAAAAATGGTAATTTGTTTAAACCATTTGAAGAAAGATTTTGGGTAATAAGTGACTTAATTGAATTCCCAATGTCCATATATTTTTGAAATTAACGCTCACTATTCGGGTTAGCCGGGAAAAGACCTTTGGGTCATATAACCCATTCCGAATTTGTGATACGTCGTATATGGATGGCATTTGAAGACCGGTGTTGAAGACCGGATATTTTTCGAAAATGAAAGGACAACCTGTCGAATGTCTCTGCACTGAGTTGCTCCGGTATAGAGATTTATATCACTCTTTTTGTGACGGGAAGTCCGGACGTGATTGGAAATTACCCGGAATTGCAAGGGCTTCGTAAGAAGTGCCTTCGGCTCTGTTCGATCCCGGAACAGACTTGTATGGTTACATGTCTGACATTACACTTTGAGATGTAAAGCCGATTTCTTTCAAATACATTTCTGTTTGGTGGCGGAGAATTTATTCTCTTAGCTTAACACCCTTCTCTGAGACGTACGAGCTCAGAGGTTATGTAGTTGAAATTTATCAGCGATATATCACAATTTGGTAATGTGGCATGCTGAGTGTTGCTGTGTGATGATTAGTGTTTGATCATTTGCGATATGATCATTTGTTTGATCTTATATCTTTGTGATCATAGGTTGATCATTTGTTTGACCCGAAGCATGGCTTTGTGACAAAGCGTAGCTTTGTGGACGAGACTTCGTCGAGCCTCACACCTCGGAAATGGTCAAAACAGGAAGGATGCAGCAAGGTTTTAGGGAGTAGCGCCCCTTAGTGTATGTCATTCCTTCTGGATAGAGGTGGTATCATGGTATGGAGCCTAGATACTTAACCTATGTTGATACTACTTATTATGTGGTTGTTGCGAATCGAGGATCCTCGGGAAGATCGGTTACGATCGGGGGATGGCATACGCGTGTCAGTAGTTACCTATTTTTGCAGAGGTAACCCGGCCTTGTGTTGGCAGAGATCCGGTCAGGTTCTCGGGACGTCATTCCAGAGGCGTTTCTTCGTGGCATAGGAAGTTCCTTAGCCTGACCATTTGTTGGAAATCCATCTTCCAATACGAACTTTGTACGGTATTAGTTGTAGAACCTGCCATCTAATATGGTACTATAGTAGGCATAATATAATGGTACCTATGCTGGCTAAGATTGATATTCTACTTTCGAAATTACTTTCTACACTATGCACTAATAATAATATCAAAAATGATTTGATTTCGCATAGTAAGCATCTTTGACTATCATAAGAAGAAATCTCCTCCAATTCTGCGTTTGCATTGTGTGTGTGGTGGGAGGTCTTATGGTAGTTTCATTTTCCAAAAGCATTTCGAATTGACTTTAAAATTCTCTGCTACTTGTTTTAAAGATAAACTGTTTTTGTTGCTCACACCAGTCCCATGACTGATCCGGAGTTTATTGTTTCTTTCCTAAACTCTGGATGCTCAAATTTTTTCTACACGAGCAGTCTAGAGTTGGGTTTTTCAGATATTCGGATTTAGTAGATTATCTGGAGCTAGTTCAGTCTTTGGATCAGACTGCACTTGCTTATCTTTGTGCATCATTATTGGGAGTTCGAGCTATTTCTGGATTGGTGCTTTGAAGATGGAGATTATCCGCTGTTGATGTTATCATTTTCTTTTCCGCTGCTATTTGTTGTATCATATCTCTGATGTATATTGATATTCATTTGTATCACTCTGCTGTATCAGATATTGTATATCAATGTATTATTCATTTATTCCGCTGTGTTATTTACTTAATGTTGTTATAAGCTCCGGCGACTCGGATTTGAACGGTCGAATCTACGGCATTCGAGTACGATGTAAAGTATGGATGTTGATTTTCGAGCGCTAAAATCCGGGGCGTTACATTTGATATGCTATGTCATTTTATGCTATTATTTTATTGTTCTCACACTGCAAGTTCCCTGTTAGTTAGGAAAATCCATATGGGTTGAAATGATACATACCCAAAAGATCTTATAGATTAGGGGAAAATCGTTATGGGTTGAAATGGTAAACCGAAGTGATTTTACTAATTTTGAATTTTGGGGCTATGGATTATAATGATAAACCCAAGCGATTTTATGGATTTTGAATTATAGGATTACTGGTTGAAATGATATATACCCGTAAATTTAAATTATTGTGGATTGAAATGATAAATATCTGTATCATTTGACCATAGGTTAGAAAACTATATACGGACACCGGTGGTCTATTTTTAAATGATTTCCAAAATTTTGAAAAGAAAAATATGTGTGTTTTGATTTTAAAATATAATATAAAGATTTTATTTTAATATGTGTGTAAAATTTAGATTTTTAAAATTATATGTTTTGGAAATTTTAAAACTATAAGTTAAGTTTGAAAATTTAAATTATAAATTTTTTACTTATACCTTTATTATTTTTAAAATATATAATTAAGATTTAAAATAGATTTAATAATAAAATTTAATAAATTTTTTATTTAACTAATATATGTTAAAATATTTATTTAGATTTATGTTAATATTTTAAAATAGATTTTTGTAATAACTTTAATATATATATATAATATGTTTAAATATTTATTTAAAATTTATATTAATATTTTGAAAATAGATTTTTGTAATAACTTTAATAAATAAAGGTTGGAAAGATAAATTGAAATTGTTTTGTAATTTAATTTGTTTAAGAATTGTATTTAAATAAAAATTGATTAATACTTATTGATTTTGAGATTTTAAAGATATGATTTTATAACTTAATAACTTGATTTAAATTTAAGGTGATTAAATGAATATTTTAAAGTTTAAATAAAATTGAAGTTGAGTATTTAATTTTGATTTAAATTTGTAATTTGAGATTTTATTTGAATGTTTATAAAAAGTGATTAAATGAATACTTTCAAATTTAAATAATACTGAAGTTTGAGTATTTAATTTTGATTTAATTTTGTGATTCGAGACTTAGTTTAAATGTTATAAAAGTGATTTTATAAAATGACCACGGTGTGAAATAAACGTTTGGTTGTTAAATAGACCGGGATCAGATATTGTCATACTCTCTGCCTATACTGAAAACCACTTTAACAACTGTGCACGTGGTGGAGAATCCAGAGCGAAGTAGGATGGTTTGGCGAACGATTCTGTATGAGGTATGAACGCAGCTCTGACCCCCTTGGGTCAGCTTGATATGACTAAAACAGGAGCTATACCTGGGCCAAGTGAGGTCGCACCTCCGATCGAGCATGCTTCTTCGAAACCATATCTATTACTTTGTGATTTGATTGGGTGCACCTTTGACTATAGGAGTGTGTCTCAAGGTGGGCAGTAGTAGCTGCTATGCGGTACCACCAGCCCGGTTATGAAAAACGGTAGTGTCCTACCTTGGGCATTGCCTCGCGTGCCTTGTCATATGCCTTATCGCGCCCACTACGAGTTTAGTTTGTATCGTACCTATGGAGTGATCCCTGAGTATCCCACTGGTTTGGTGGGGCTTACAGTATCTGTAGAGTCTACGATATTTATATAAAAATTTGTTAAGGGGGATATGGGTAACGCCTTAACCCTATTTTAATATTTCACTTTACTGTAGACATTATCTATGTAGCGTATTTTACTATGTATGTAAATAGTTTAACGGATTCTTAAAGGATGAAATCCCAAACATCTTTTAAGTTATATTGCATTTCACTTGAGTTGATTTACTTACATAAGAATGTTAATCATGATTCGAGTGTTTTGTGTTTTGCTTTATGCTCGGGTCAGCCTGAGTGTCACAACATTTGGGACTCACCTTTGGAGCTTGGAACTTTGCTTGGAGATCTATCTTTTATTTATTCAGCTTTTCAGTTATTTCAGTCATTTCCAGTTGTTTATGTTCAGACTTGTCATTTGCTTATGTATTAGAGATTTCTATGTATTTGGGGTTTCCGTTGTATTTGCTTTAGACTCTGATGTTTATGTAGTAGCTTCATGAACTACTATTTATCTATTCCTCTTCTTATTGTTATATTACTCTGTGTTTATGATTGATTTATTTACCATATATGCTATGATTTGCCAAATATAAATTAATAATGTCGTTAAGTTATTATCTCTTAATTGATGATAATTATTTGGCCAAATAAACACCATACTGCTAAAATGAATTGAATAGAGTCATTTGGACACCTGTTTAGCAAAATAAAACACCGTTCCGCTAATTAAATTAATTTGGCATTTAATTTGTAGAATAAATCACCGTCCTGCTATTTTTAGATTTGGACATCTGATTACATATTGTTAATTTATATACCACTTGGAATATGTGATATGTTAACCAATGATGGTTAAGTATTGAATTTATTTACATAGTCGTTGATTATTTAAATATCATTTATTAACTTGGAAAGTGAAATTGAATGATATGTAGCTTGTTGAAGTACCATTTTGATCGTTGAGCCTCTCCCAAATTTGAAAAGTTAATTATTGTTTTGAAAGTTATTTTGATAATAATTATTATTTATTATAAGGTTTCGAAGATGATTATTATTTAGTAATAAGATTTAAATAAGGTAATAACTTATTATTAATTATATTTTAACGATAATTAATAATTGTTTTAATAATGATTTAAAGTTAAATATGATTCTTAAAAGTTATTTCTTAAAGTTATTTTATTATTATTTTAAAGTTATTTAATTATTATTTTTGAAATTATTTAATTTAATTAATTATTATAGTGGTTTAAGTATACTTTAATTTTTAATTAAAGTTATTTAATTATATCGATTCAAGTTATTTAATAATATTTATAGGTTAATTAATTTTCATATTAATATTAGTTTAAAGTTAATTATTTATTTTTTAATAACGTTTTAAAGTTAATTAATTATTATATTAATATTGTTTTGAAGCTAACTTATTAATACAATAATAGTGCTTAAAATTAATTTAATATATTATTAACGAGATTCTAAAGTTATTATTCTAAATGAGATGAGATTTAATTAAAAGGAAATAAAATGATGTTTAAATAATAACTTATTATTTAAATTTATTTTAAATAATTTATGGTTTATCAAGGGAACCTTACTGACTTAAAGGGTTTATTTATTAAGTTTGTTTAAATATGGAAAGAGTTTTATAAATGGTTCCAAATATTTATAAAAGGATTATAAATGAATTTTAAAGATCTAAAAGGAGAAGTTTATAAATGAGGTTTGAGGTTTATAAAGAATGTTTTATGAATGGATTGGAGATTTCTAAATGGGCTTTATAAATAGATTTGAAGATATTTATAAAATAAAGAGATTTGGAAAGAAATGGTTGATTTTTCATGGCGTAATTCGAGGGGCAAAGATTGCCTACATTTTACAATGGATTCGCTGGGATAGCGACGTAACCATTGAGTAAACTGCGATCCGTGTTTTATACGGAATTGTGCTTTCCATATCTATTTTTAAATGTTTCAAGTATTTTTGAAAGAAATGGTTTGTGAATATACTTATACCCGTGAGATAAGTATATGAATATTTTAATAAATATTTGAAAGATGAGTTTAAATTAATGAAAATATAATTAAATGAGGCTTAGTGATTTCCATGGGAAATATAATCTCTTTTTGAATGTTTGTTTATTTGATAGTTAAATAACCGACTATCAAATCTTGGCCTAAATATGTAATCCTTCTTAATTTTGGTGGTACAGAAATATTTCCTACTTAACACCGAAGGATTTTAACTCTGGAAATATCTAGGAGAAACACGAGAATTATATGGTACAATTACCATCGGTGGTGCTATACTGTACGTATAAACTCGTTTTGTTCTTCTAGGACAAATGATAAGGAGATCCGTCCACTTAAATGGTTAGGAGGTGGTCCCTGATCTTATGTATTGTCTGATTATTTCCTAAAGAACCAGTATTGAGCATTCTGGAAATCAACGATTGGGTTTTGGAGCGTCAAGGAAGCGGAAGAGTGTACTCATAAGAGATGACTCAAAACCCATAACCACTCCAAAGCAATATACGATTCTATGGAGGAGTTTCGTGACATATCGCGATGTTAGAATCCATGTGTGATTCCGAGACTCGTTGTGGTATGGGAATCCATTGGTGATTCCAAGATCTATTTAAGATATGGGAATACACGTCTGATTCCGAGACCCGTTGGGGGTATGGGAATCCATATGGGATTCCATGATCAATTTTAGTGGAGGTGCGTGAGCTGGAACGCTGGACGTAGCCTCATCAGTGGTAATGACTAAAACCAAAGGTAAAAGGCATGGCTAGTAGGGTTGGCAAACCTATAGGGTGTAGTCGGCTCCACCTAGACGTTACCTATAGTTGTTATGCATGCATGGGATGATGCACTCGGTCTTAGCGTGACCAGATATGTTTTTCTTATAGTACATCACTAGGGATGTATGCTGCTTCGGAAGGATATCTCTGGTCCTTGTGCAGGAGGACCATTCTCGAAGTACTAAGGGCACCTCCATGGAAATCCTACACAATTAGCGAATGTGCCTTGTTGGTTTTTGATTATATACCTAGTATTGTTGTGTTGTACACCCACAAGCATCACAACTACTTGATTATTATTATTTTCACCCTTAAACATTATTATAATATCATGGGATTTTATGATATAAAAGGTTTTGGTTATCGTAAGGTAAAAACCCGTCCGTGTTTATATGCGCCATGGTCTTACGAGATACTCTTTGATTTTTAAGGATTTTACAAGCTATAACGTAACGACCAGGGATTTTCGACCCTCGAAAATCAAAACTAATACATCATTGTGTCGCAAATCCAAGTGCTGGAAAGCCCGATTGTTAGGGGAAAAAGAAAATAAAGATAGAACATAATAAAACCGAAAATAGAATCTCACATGAATGAAATAACATATATTATTACAATATATAATCTTTACAACAGAAAATTTGAATACAATATTAGAGTCTAACCTGAATTTACCCTGGACAGTTATAAACCCTCTGTCCTTATAAATGTAAAAACAAATGCAATAGATGCAGCATATAATAGAATACGTCCATATGCATATGAAGATCTCCAGCTCTCCTTTGAAAACTCCAAGCGTCTTCAACTAAACTTGAAACAACTCGAGTCTGATCCCAGTATTAAAAATACCCGGATCAGGCTTGATAAACCAGCGTGTGATACTCGAAATTTTAAATGTATAGATCATGTTGATGTCAATCAGATCTTTTGAAAAGAAGGGTATCTCATAAGACCACACCCATAAATAACACAGACGAGTTTATCTTATGATAACCAAAATACTTTATACTGAAAATAATTTGATATTATCATTAATAACATTCGTTCGAAAACATTTTTTAAGTAAATATATCAAAATAAAGTATCAATACCCGGACTAAGTCAATGGTAATATATCCAGACTAGGTCAAATGGAATATACTTGGATGGAATATATGATACCAAAGGGGTAGCTGAAATGTTTATAAAGCATTACAGCTATTTTGGGACTACAATCAAACTAGTAAAGCTCGTATTGGAATTGGATTTCCAAAATGATAGGGAACTAGTGGCCTTTTCCTTCGATCCACACATTGCAATACTAGTTCACTCCAATGGCTTTACACGATCTCTGTCAGCCTCCGAACTATACTTCTGCACTACCATGGAACAGAGTGTTACTCGGTGGCTTTACACGATCTCCGTCAGCCTCCATACTTGTCCATTTCATCATCTTAAGGCAACAAATGCCTTTCATTTCTCATAACCAATAGCCCGAAATTTGTATTGCAGACCGCATAATTACTCGTATCATTTCTGGGATGTGAGGCTCGTGAGGCTACGCTTTTCTTCAAAGCCACGCTTTATTTCACAAAAAGCTATGCTTTGCCTTTCCCATAACAGGTTCCTCTTTGAATGCCACATTGCCATTCCTTCGACACTATTGACTCTCACGAACATACAACCTTTGAGCTCCTACGTCTCAGAGAAGGGTGTTAAGCTAAGAGAAGTTGCCTTCTCCACCACCAAACAGATGTACATTTGTAAAAGTCAACATTGTGATTTTAGAAATGCAATGTCAGACATTAGCCCATACAAGTTCATTCTAGGACTGAACGAAACCGAAGGCACTCCTCCTACCACATCCTTTTTGGGAATCATCCCTAGGATCAGTAGCGAGTCGTCCTTGCAATATAAAGATTTCAAAACATGATAGGACCACTACTATAATAAATATCTCTACATTAAGAGCGACCCGGAGAATGTCAACAAGCAGTCCTTCCGCTATGAAGATCTTCGGTCTTCAATACAACAAAGATTTCAGAATGCAGACACCACTGCCATATAAATATAATATGGGGTAAACTGGTGGGACTCATGATAGAAATCCCTACATTCTTAAGATCCCTAGTCTTCAATAATTATCATCTTCAACACGTCTTCACTTCCGAACGTATTCATTGGTTCGAAGTGCTTTTTGGATAGGAATTACCCAAATCCGACCCCGGTTTCTCCGAACCAACCATCGACTAAAAAGATGTTAAGTTCATATGTGATTATCATTCATCAATCAATTTAATAAAATTTTTTATTCATTCATAAATATTTCTTAAAGATATCTCATTAAATTGTTCCTTTATCTTTTTTAGAGTATATGGAACCATTAAGCCTTATTTTATCAAATACTTTGGTTAGTTAAAACCCTTTTTAAATCTTGGAATAATTCCAAATAATTTCACCTTTTATTTAGGAAAATATTTTCAAATCATTTATTTAATTCTTTAACGAAGATTTTTCATTTCAAATCATAACTTTTAAATGAGTCAAAACGATGTTATTTATGACATCATTTACTATAAACCCAAATCAATTAATTTAAGTATAGGAAATAAAATAATTCCAAATCATTTATTTACATCTCATATTGGAAAACATTATTTTAGAGTATCTGGGTTTCCCTTTGACATGTTCCGTCCCCCGCCCAAGTCTCCTTGGATCTCACAGACGAACACGTGTACTATCCGTTTCCACGTACCCCTTTCATTTTTTTAGAAATTATTTATAAAACTTCCAAATCATTATTTAAAACACTTAATTATTATTTTAAAAACAATTTATAAAGGAGATGAAGAAGAATGGTTAACTTTAAAATCATATTTCATAAGTTATAAAACTACTGCGAAAAGTGCTGTAAATAGTGTATTAAAGCTTCTTTGATCAAAACAACATTTTTACTTCACATATGTTCATTTTTCCAACTCAAACCACTTTTAAAACACTTTAAATGATTCATAATATTTATTCCTTAATTTTAAACAATTTAAAAATATATATTCAGAACATTTGCTACTTTAACAACCGAAATGCCAAAGCGCGATGTTATCGAAAATTTGATTTGCACATATTTAAAGTCTACTTAATGAAACCTTGATTTTCTTTCTTTATTTAGAAAGTATGGATACAGTTGTCCAGAAAATTCTTATCTCGAAGGATTCCGAGCTATATTCCATTCTCTATACTTATGTGAATTCTACGGCGTGAAATCACGAACTACCGTAACGCGACGCGCCTAATTTTGACTTGTTTTTAATTTTTTTTCAAACTTCATGGAAATGCTTTTAAATATTTATAAAACATTTCAAAACCATTTCAAACTCATTAAAACAAGTACTTTTCATATTTCAAACTCATTTTTCATTTCATATTATAATACCATATTATTATAATATTCACTTTAACTCTTTTTAGATGTTTAAAACCAATAAGAGGCTAAATAATTTTCATACACATCATTATGTGGATTTAATTCTCATTTGATTAACTATGATTAATTACTAACAATTTCTATTATCATTTATCAAACCAAGTAATCATCCATATTAACATCCATATATTCAAACAAGTAATCAACCATGTAATCACACATTTAATCATCAAATATATATTATATTTTCATATCATTAAACTTGGAATTATTTAGAGATTAATTACTAAAGTGTGAGTACTCACCTTTAACCAAACCGTTTCACTTCCTACCAACATTCTTATTCAACAACACTTCACTAACTCATCTTCTACTCCATTCCTCTTTATTTTATGTTCTCGACCTCTTCTTCCAAACTCTAGAAAATTCGGTAGGGCTTCCGCTGTACTTCAAACTTAATCCTATTTTCTTGGAACGAAACAGGCGGCTCTTCCTTCTCTTTTTCTTGCACTGGAGCTTTCGAACTTGCTCTTTCCTTCTACATGGGTTCGGCCTCACCATGATCCCCTCCACCCTCCATTATTTCTTCACTTCTTAGATGTTAAATCATGTTATAATGATGATATAAGAAATTTGGCAAAGTTTGGTGGAGTTTGGAGTTGGTTTGATATGATTTTCCGAAAAGTTAGCAAGGAAAGAGAAGAGTGAAAACCAATAAAATAGAGAGGAAGGAGAAGAAGAGAATGAAAGGAGAAGAAGAAGAGAATGAAAGAATTTTGATTCGACGATAGGTTTGAACAAAGACGAGATAATTAAATAACAAAATAAGGCGATGGATAAGTTTATATAAATCGCGGGCAACCTTAACCGGGTCGACCGTGACTTCAAAATAAGATCGATGTAGAATTCCGAGGTAAATCGACATTCGATCTCAAGAAATAGAATTCAGGTATATCAGGAGATAGATAGCCACGTAAACCGAGGATACAGAAATCTCCGGTAAATCAATGCCTATTGTAAAGGAGTTTTGCTCCTTTACGAATCATTCGAAGATTGGCGAGACCGCCGATCTATTATAGATAACATTCAGAATGGAGTTATGGGATGCTCCAGATTGAAAGAAGACGAATAGTGAAGGACACGAATGAATTTCGAAACCGAGGGAAACGTTCCAAAATTCAAAGGAATTGAGTCAAAGGAAGAGATTGAAACTCGAATGAGAGTGATTCTGTAAATACATTTACCCTATATGTTGAGTTTTGCCTAGAGCTACCAAAGCTCTGATACCAACTGTAACGATCCGCCATTTTGGACCATTCGTATCCATTATAAGTGTATAGGTAGACACTCATGCCGGAGTTGAATTGCTCAAAATACCGCGTTGTTAATTTAAATTTGGCAAAACTGAACATATATAGTAAATAAAATAATCACAGATCACAGACACAGAGTAATAAATGCAGCGGAAATAAAAGAGATAGTAGTTCATGAAGCTACTATATGAATATATAAGATACATCAGAGTTAGAACAGATACAACGGAAGAGTAATACAATACATCAGATACAAAGCAGAATACATCACTGAAATCATCGAATATTTGAAAGCTGGATAGATAGCTGGATCTCCAAGCGAAGCTCCAACTCCAAAGGTGAGTCTCGAAAGCTGAACCACTCAGTCTGACCCGAGCGTAAAGCAAAATACAAAACACTCGAGTCAGGATTAACATTCTTATATTAATAAATCCAACTCAAGTGAAATAGCAATTGAAATACAAGTAACTCAAAGGATGTTTGGAATAACCATCCTTTAAGGATCCGTCAAACTATCTACTAGGTAGTAATGTACGCTAAGTAGATAATGTCTATCAGTAATATAAAGATATCAAAATAGCGTTAAGTCATGGCCCATTCCACCCTTAACACATTTTTATTCCCAAAAGCATATACAAGACCGTAGTTTCCCCAAAACCGGAAGTCACCAGAGGGCAATCCATATACTAAAGGTACAAATCAAAATCGTAGTGGTCGCGAATAAATGGAATACAAGTATGACAAGGCACATGAGGCAATACCCAAGATAGTGATACTACCGTTCGCCTGATCCGGATTGGTGAGAACGCAACGCCGCAGCGCCCGCAACACCGTGAAACAACACTCCCAAAATCAAGGGTGCACCAATCGACAAGAAGTATAAGTAGTTCGAAGAAGTGTGTCCACTTGAGGTATCAATCCTCCATTGGCCCGGCACAGCTCCTGTTTTAGTCATTTCCAATTTGACATAAGTGTCAAGGCTATCCATTATCGTTCCCTTTCTTCAGTCATCACGTACATCATTCCAACCACTTCATTCTGGATCATTACTCCGCGTATAGTTATTAAAGTGGTTTTCGGTTTAGATAGAGAGTATATCCATAACCGAATTCCGGTCTCTTTAATAACTTCCGTAATTATTACACCGATTGGTCGTTTGTTTATTTCAAAAACCAAATCAATTTCAATTCAATTTCAATTCGTAAATCAACATTTCATTTGTCTTTCTAAACCAATTTCTATAATTTACGTTTCGAAACTTCCAAATTACCATTTCAAAGTCTTATAATTCAATTTCAATTCAAATATCGATTCCAGTTCGTATATTAGTTTCATTTCAAAATCATTAAATTAATTTAATTTAACATACAAATCAATTTAAATTCATTTATCTATTTCGTTCAATATTCGTTAAGTTACTTTATCATTCAAAATAATTTCTATTAAATTTCCAATTCATTAAATCAATTTCTTAAGTTTAACTTCATTAAATCAAAACTTACAATTTTGAATTAAATTAAATTCGTCAAATCAAATTCTTTAAATTTCAAGTCTTTCATTAATTTCAATAAATCACATTTTTTTCTTGTTAAAGAAATTCAATTTCACTTATTTACTTCCTTAAATAATTTTCCAAAACTTAATTAATCAAGAAAACTCAATTTCAATTATTTACAAAGTAAATCCACTTATTCAAAAGTTTAATTTTTCTTATTGAAGAATTTCAATTCAATTTAATCATTAAATAATTTAATCTTATTTAATTATTAAATAATTCAAAACTTAATTATTAAATAATTTCAAAGTTTAATAATTTCAAACTTAATTATAATTTCAAACTTAATTATTAAATCATTTTAAACTTAATTCGATCATTTCTCAAATTTAACAACGTTCTTTCATCAATTACATTGTATTAATATTTTTATTTCAGATTATTAAATATTCACATTTAAATTTCATTAAAATTCAATTTCAACTTCGTTTCAAAACCATATTATTTATTCAAATAATATCTTCATTTTATTTTAAATCAAATTATTGACCAATCGGGTTTATTTAATTTTCTATCCTAGGTCAAAGTTTAATTTGGGTATTTATCATTTCAACCCGATTCCAATTCAATTCAAAATCAAAACATAGCAAAGGGAACTTGTAGTGTGATAACTGGGATGGTGTCAAAGTAAATAAACAAACAATAACAACAATCAATATCAATCCAATAATCAATTCAAATAATCCCGAAATAACTGTATTAATTTGCATTGTTATTTGTACGAATTAATATAATTATTTCTAGAATCTACACTATCATTTCATGTAGATTAAAGATTTTTACATTACGGTTTTCACTTGTCATCTACTTACAATTTCATACATCATCAATTTAACAACATACATTCAGTGGTTCAAAATGTAATTAAACAAATCCTACGTGTCAATAAATTCAACAGTTAAAGGGGTCATATTATACAAATATCAGTTAATCAAATTTAACATTTAATTATCCTATATCAAGTTCAATTTCATACTGTTTATCATTTTAACATTAACAATTTAACGTCTAATATAAATATCAACAATCAATCAATTATCAGCCAAACTATATTATCATCACATAAATAATTAACAGATAATGGTGTCAAATGTCACAGGTGAACTGATACAGGCAATAGCATATATAACAGGGAAATTTACTAACAGCAGTATATTTCAATTGTCGTTTCAATTGAAATCAGATTTAATAAATAAAAGAACGTTAATCGTGAGTGAGTGCTCACCTTTCGAGGCTTGAGAGATGGACAATGAAGTTGAGTTACGATATCCAAGTACGGATCCAGAACAAAGCAAGATTTACACGAATGTTCCGGTCAAAGCTTTCGAGGCTAGAGAAATTTGACAACTCGATAGGCAACGAATGGAATCACGAACTCCACGAGCAAAGTCAAGCTAGGCTGAGATTCGATAATCGATGGAAACAAAATATATAAATTTTAAAATCTAGAATTCACTCATATAGAAATCTTTATATCATAAATATATTTCTTTAAAAATCCATATTCGATTTGAAACACATATCAAGATAATTTCTATATGTATATATATACACACTCAAATCAATATTGTTAAACATGTTTTAAAAATCAATATTATTATAACATATTTACATACATACTTTAACATTAGTATTATTATAACCATATATATAAACACTATGCAAAAATAGTTTTGGACATATATGTATACACACAATAAATGCGAACATATATATATATATATATATATCTTTCCTTACTTTAAATATAAGCAAAAAAAATCAAAAGAAGCAAAAGGCGTTGTAGACTTAGATATACACGCCAGAGACTTTTTGATAAAATCTATATATAATACCTTATAAACACTTTATATCTATACAAACACAGGTAAAAACACAATATTTAAATTAGAACATCTATTTAAAATCAAATTCTTTGTACTTATCATGTTTAGAATCAATACTAAAAGTCGAACAGCTCCCAGCTTATGAAAACAACATATATATAGAATCAAGATATCAGTATATATAATATATATATTAAAACACATATACAGGAGACATATATTTATACTAGCAAATATATAAGCCTATAACATACTATATATATATATATATGTTTTTCTTACTTTAAATATAATAATAGAAATAACCAAACAAAACTTTATAATATAATATACATAATACTTTAAAACATATTATATATACCATTTTTCTAAATATACATATAACAAAATATATACATATGTAACCGATATAGGTAACATATATATAAACTCTCAAGTCGAAAGCTAATAGTATATGCAGTCAAGGAAGTAGATGTACAAAAATTTGAGAGATGGAAACCACTCTGCAAGGCTAGGCTGCAGATCAAGTCAGAGGGAGGTAGGGAGGCTCGGCAGTTGATGGAGTTAGACCGATGTGCACGAGTGGTGCTGCAGCAGCGATGAAGTGGTGGGTTGTGTTACGACACAGCGGAGGGGTGGAGCAAGATGAAGGAGAGGCTGACCTGGCTGTTGCCGTCGAGTTCGGCGTGGGGTGCGAAGCTTCGGTGGAGGGGTTGGTCGAACGGAAGGTCTTGGCGATAGGGGAGCAGTGGTGGAGGAACGTGGTCTCGGTGGAGTCTGGGGTTGAAGTAGGAGGACGAGGTGGCTGTATGCATGGGCTGCTAGGGGTTTGCGGGTCGGCGGTTGTGTGGGCGGAGGTGATCGGCGATGTTAGGACAGCACCCGAAGAGGGAGGCGAAGGGAAGAAGGGGAGGGGATGTCTGCTCGTGGCAGAGCTTGCTAGGTGGTCGGTTGACTGCAAGGTCGGGACGTGGATTTGGGTTTATATATAGCTTTCATTTTTTTTATAAAGATGGAGGTGGAAGTTCAAAGATTAGAGGAAAATGATGGTTAGAGAAGAAGAGAAGGTCACCGGTTTTAAAAGAAAATGTGAATGGACGCCAGCTACAAATCAAATATCGAATAAATAAAAGTAATTGAAGGACCCCTGATTCACGTGGACCATTAAAGCATCTGATGATTACCTAGATTTGAAACGGTTGGAGTTTGAAATTCAAAAGAAAACAAAAGGTCACGGACCGGTACCGATACAGTTATCCGTTTTATAGATTCAGTCATTCACCGGATATCAAAACACAAAGTCGAAAATACCGTAGAGATCAGCGCGACGAGACGGTCAGAACGGTATAAAGATATTAGTAGTATGATTTGAGTTATAAAAGTTCGAATTTTCCCAACTGGCGGAAAATGCAAGAAAAACGCTGAAAAATAAGATCGACAGAGCCAAAGATGTCCGAATTTGGAAAAACGACAAACTGACATCTTGCTCAGAAGATGGTTTAGAATTTTTTCTAAGTAAAATATTTAGGTTTCGAAAACATTTTATCTTCATCGCTTTTTAACTGATTAAATTGAAGTGAATTTACGCGCGAAATAAACTTTCATATTTTCGGACGAAAATTTACCAGTCGCTATGTTTAACTAGACGTATTCCAAATATTAAATTTTTATTTCAAAATTTTATCGTTTAAAATTTCACAAAATTTCAACTAATAACGTTATTTGAACAGTTGAAATTTTACGAGTTGTTACACTCTCCCCCACTCAAAACTTTTCGTCCCCGAAAAGAAACGAGGTAGGAGAATAGAAACAACCAGAAAGAAAACAGATTTGAAATACAAAATAACAATTGATTTAAACCATATAAATTCAAATTTAAATTAATTGATATTCAATAATTGATTTTATCCATTTGATTTCACTAAAATCAATCTCAACTATTTCTAAATTCATTATCTTATTATCCAATTACCTTAAATTTACAATTTCTAAAACATCAATTTGTATAATCAGTTATTGTACTCATATTTTATTCGATAGATTTAATTCCTTTATTCCAAATTATTATTAAGTTTATTTCACTTAATATATCTTTTTACATATATTTAAACCATATAAATTAATTTAAACCATAAAAGTTTCGATTTAAATTAATTTATATTCACTAATTGCTTTTAAATTCAAGGTATTTTCATAAGTTGATCAAATTTCAATTTATATATTCTTTCAAAACAAATTTATTTTATTATTAACTGAGTTTTACTTATTATCCTATCTAACTCTATTAACATCTTTATAATCAAAATTTAGTGTATAACATTTATTATAAACACTCAAATTTTATTTATAAATTCAATTTATCTTATATATTATCCAATTACATATTCAACTTCTGAACGATTTTAGGTAAGTTGTATTAGAATGCAGTTGAACAATATACAAATAAAATTTTCCAATTCAATTTATTCAAGTTTAAATATTTATCCCAAATTTTGGTTTTATTTCTAATTAAAATCATCCTTTAACAAAATTTAAGAATTAGATTCCCGATTAACTTTAAACAATTTAGAGATATATATAATGTATTTATATCAAATCAAATCAAATTTTAAAATAAGATACCTATATATATATATCAAATTATACTGAAGAAATTTAAATCAAAATTTCTCAAAACAAAACCATAGCAAAGCTACAGAATGGTATCTCCACTTCGAAACTCGAAAATGAATGTCGATGATGCGGCCGCCATCACCGAAATTATTTTCCAGCGACAAAGAGAAGAGTACTGATTTCAACATTTTAAAAATTCTTTGAAAACGATTTCTATTTGAAAATACGTTCAATAATATACATTTTTTTTAAAAATTTAAAAACCGAAGCTTGAAATTTTAGGAAATCGAATACTCCAATTTCTGATTTAAATTCATTTCAAATTCCAAATCAAATTATAACTAAGTTTATAAATTCATTTATTTATTATGCAATAGTCAATGGTTTACAAAACAATAAATGAAAATCAAATATTATTATTTCCGACAACAAATTCATTAACAATTTTAATTTCAGAAAACTTATATTTATATATAATATAATCATTCAAAACTATTTTGTTTATCAAATTTGAAAACAACATTTTAATATAAATTTAGAAATACATTTCTTTGCTCGACGATACAGGAATGGATTTCAATATAAGGATAGGGATTCAAATTTTTGTTGACTCAAATCAAAGAGAATTTTGATTCGACGATAGGTTTGAACAAAGACGAGATAATTAAATAACAAAATAAGGCGATGGATAAGTTTATATAAATCGCGGGCAACCTTAACCGGGTCGACCGTGACTTCAAAATAAGATCGATGTAGAATTCCGAGGTAAATCGACATTCGATCTCAAGAAATAGAATTCAGGTATATCAGGAGATAGATAGCCACGTAAACCGAGGATACAGAAATCTCCGGTAAATCAATGCCTATTGTAAAGGAGTTTTGCTCCTTTACGAATCATTCGAAGATTGGCGAGACCGCCGATCTATTATAGATAACATTCAGAATGGAGTTATGGGATGCTCCAGATTGAAAGAAGACGAATAGTGAAGGACACGAATGAATTTCGAAACCGAGGGAAACGTTCCAAAATTCAAAGGAATTGAGTCAAAGGAAGAGATTGAAACTCGAATGAGAGTGATTCTGTAAATACATTTACCCTATATGTTGAGTTTTGCCTAGAGCTACCAAAGCTCTGATACCAACTGTAACGACCCGCCATTTTGGACCATTCGTATCCATTATAAGTGTATAGGTAGACACTCATGCCGGAGTTGAATTGCTCAAAATACCGCGTTGTTAATTTAAATTTGGCAAAACTGAACATATATAGTAAATAAAATAATCACAGATCACAGACACAGAGTAATAAATGCAGCGGAAATAAAAGAGATAGTAGTTCATGAAGCTACTATATGAATATATAAGATACATCAGAGTTAGAACAGATACAACGGAAGAGTAATACAATACATCAGATACAAAGCAGAATACATCACTGAAATCATCGAATATTTGAAAGCTGGATAGATAGCTGGATCTCCAAGCGAAGCTCCAACTCCAAAGGTGAGTCTCGAAAGCTGAACCACTCAGTCTGACCCGAGCGTAAAGCAAAATACAAAACACTCGAGTCAGGATTAACATTCTTATATTAATAAATCCAACTCAAGTGAAATAGCAATTGAAATACAAGTAACTCAAAGGATGTTTGGAATAACCATCCTTTAAGGATCCGTCAAACTATCTACTAGGTAGTAATGTACGCTAAGTAGATAATGTCTATCAGTAATATAAAGATATCAAAATAGCGTTAAGTCATGGCCCATTCCACCCTTAACACATTTTTATTCCCAAAAGCATATACAAGACCGTAGTTTCCCCAAAACCGGAAGTCACCAGAGGGCAATCCATATACTAAAGGTACAAATCAAAATCGTAGTGGTCGCGAATAAATGGAATACAAGTATGACAAGGCACATGAGGCAATACCCAAGGTAGTGATACTACCGTTCGCCTGATCCGGATTGGTGAGAACGCAACGCCGCAGCGCCCGCAACACCGTGAAACAACACTCCCAAAATCAAGGGTGCACCAATCGACAACAAGTATAAGTAGTTCGAAGAAGTGTGTCCACTTGAGGTATCAATCCTCCATTGGCCCGGCACAGCTCCTGTTTTAGTCATTTCCAATTTGACACAAGTGTCAAGGCTATCCATTATCGTTCCCTTTCTTCAGTCATCACGTACATCATTCCAACCACTTCATTCTGGATCATTACTCCGCGTATAGTTATTAAAGTGGTTTTCGGTTTAGATAGAGAGTATATCCATAACCTAATTCCGGTCTCTTTAATAACTTCCGTAATTATTACACCGATTGGTCGTTTGTTTATTTCAAAAACCAAATCAATTTCAATTCAATTTCAATTCGTAAATCAACATTTCATTTGTCTTTCTAAACCAATTTCTATAATTTACGTTTCGAAACTTCCAAATTACCATTTCAAAGTCTTATAATTCAATTTCAATTCAAATATCGATTCCAGTTCGTATATTAGTTTCATTTCAAAATCATTAAATTAATTTAATTTAACATACAAATCAATTTAAATTCATTTATCTATTTCGTTCAATATTCGTTAAATTACTTTATCATTCAAAATAATTTCTATTAAATTTCCAATTCATTAAATCAATTTCTTAAGTTTAACTTCATTAAATCAAAACTTACAATTTTGAATTAAATTAAATTCGTCAAATCAAATTCTTTAAATTTCAAGTCTTTCATTAATTTCAATAAATCACATTTTTTTCTTGTTAAAGAAATTCAATTTCACTTATTTACTTCCTTAAATAATTTTCCAAAACTTAATTAATCAAGAAAACTCAATTTCAATTATTTACAAAGTAAATCCACTTATTCAAAAGTTTAATTTTTCTTATTGAAGAATTTCAATTCAATTTAATCATTAAATAATTTAATCTTATTTAATTATTAAATAATTCAAAACTTAATTATTAAATAATTTCAAAGTTTAATAATTTCAAACTTAATTATAATTTCAAACTTAATTATTAAATCATTTTAAACTTAATTCGATCATTTCTCAAATTTAACAACGTTCTTTCATCAATTACATTGTATTAATATTTTTATTTCAGATTATTAAATATTCACATTTAAATTTCATTAAAATTCAATTTCAACTTCGTTTCAAAACCATATTATTTATTCAAATAATATCTTCATTTTATTTTAAATCAAATTATTGACCAATCGGGTTTATTTAATTTTCTATCCTAGGTCAAAGTTTAATTTGGGTATTTATCATTTCAACCCGATTCCAATTCAATTCAAAATCAAAACATAGCAAAGGGAACTTGTAGTGTGATAACTGGGATGGTGTCAAAGTAAATAAACAAACAATAACAACAATCAATATCAATCCAATAATCAATTCAAATAATCCCGAAATAATTGTATTAATTCGCATTGTTACTTGTACGAATTAATATAATTATTTCTAGAATCTACACTATCATTTCATGTAGATTAAAGATTTTTACATTACGGTTTTCACTTGTCATCTACTTACAATTTCATACATCATCAATTTAACAACATACATTCAGTGGTTCAAAATGTAATTAAACAAATCCTACGTGTCAATAAATTCAACAGTTAAAGGGGTCATATTATACAAATTGTAATATCCCGGAAATTTTAACAATATCAATTTAATAATCTGTTAAATAATTAAATTGATATTGATGATCTTTGATAATAAGATTTGAATTTAATTTAATAATCTGATTAAATTAGTATTAATTGGTAATTTTATCTTTTAAAAGTTAATAAGATATTTTCTATTTGAATATATATATTTATTTATATATATTGTAAATAGAAGCTTTGGGTAAATTGGGAATTTAGATTTAATTTAATATGACTTTTCAAAGTTATTTAAATTAGTAAATTTATAGTTTTAAAATACTTTAATTGCTTAAGATATTTTTACTTAAGTTTAAAATTATATAAGAGTTAACAAAAAGGCTTGTTTTGTTTCTTTTTAAAATATCACTTGATAATATAATCTCTTATATAAATTATTTAAATATCAAATATGTTAATTTCATATAATAAGTATAATGTATTATTTTTATTAATATGAATGGATTTTAAAGAATATGAAATTGTTATTTAATTGAATAAATAGTTATATATGTATATATATATAACTTAATTTTTAAATTGAATCTTAGGATTTAATTTGATTTGAATTTAATTTAAGTTTTGAAATTCAAAGAATAGATATTTAAATTGTTTTGGATTTTAGAATATTTGTATAAACTTTTATTTATAAATATAGTTAGTTTTGTTTCTTTAAAAAGTAATTTATATATAGGATAAGTATTTAATAATTAAGAAAAAGGTTTTTATTTACTTTTAAAATAAATAGAATTTTGAATAATTACTTAAAAGACATGTGTCTTTATCTAATGCTTTGTTTTAACATGTGTTAAGAAGTGGATTAATCTATGTGACAAGTGTCTTAATTAATTTCATTTTCTTTTATTTTATAAAATCAAAATTTACTTACATATATACATTTGCTTTTCTTCATTTCATTCTTTCTATTCTTCTTTTTAAAATCAAGAGAAACTCAAATCTTTCTCTAAAACTAAAATCTGAAATCAGAAATCTAAATGCCTCAAACCAAATCAATCCCTATAATCTCATCTTCAAATCAAAACCCCTCAAGCTAAACAATCAAAAGCCCTGTTACATTCATTTGTAATCTGGAAACAACTCCAGCCAGTCTGCATTCATCTCAAAACCAGCCTGCCTTCATTTTTTTCAATCTGGAATCAACTTTGAAAATCAAGAGCAAACATGCATGTAGTTTATTCAAGTCTGTAGCCTGCATTTTCTTTAGTCTGGAAGCAATCCTGGAATCATCTCAAGCAACCAGTCTACATTCAATTTTCAACCACTGGTAGTTGCATGCATGTAGTTTAATCAATCTAAAGCTTCAACAACTCAACTTCTCAAATCAAACGGGGCATTCCAGTCTTAAGTCAAAACAGTTTCAAAAGCTTTTCAAAATAATAGGGCTCTGTTCATCTGCATATTTGGTGAGTAACAACTTTTATCTAAACTAACTTAAGTAAATATAGATGTTTGATTTTCTTGTGATAATCATGTTTGGAATGATGGATTCTCTGTATTATGTTGGTCTTGAATGCATGTATGGTTTGATTTGTTATTGCCTGTAACTTCTCTGTTTTGTTTTCCTGTGAACAAAATTTCTACATTAAACTTTAAATATGCTTATATGACTTAATATTGTATTGATATTGAAGTTAAATGATGAAAATGTCTAAATGATTGCAAATATGTTTGCATATACTTATAAAAATGTAAAGGGTGAATTTGCATGACAGTAAAACAGGTATATTTACATTTGCTTGGTTTACAGTTCCTTAAATCAAGTATAAATTTCATAGCACCCAAACGAATTGGTATTAGGCTTTGATCTCTCGAAAGGAAATGTTTTTAACCTTGTAATTTAAATAAAGAAAATGGTTTTAAGCAAAAATATTTAGTAATATTCTGGAAAATGTTAAATAACAGTGAAAATTTAACATAAGTCAAAATTTGATGATCATCGTTTCGAATTTGGATTCTATAATATGAATTGTGATAGGAAATAATGATTTTTAAAAATCAAATCATAATTTATAAGTTTGGAAATAAAGAGGAATTTAAAGTTGATCGGAATTAGCTTATTCGCCAATTTCCGACGAATGGTGATGGTTCGAAGGTCGTGATTGTGGTTGTAGGAAGCTTGGAGGATGTAGATCACAGGAAAAATGATGGAGGATTTTTCTGATGACCGTGGTGGCCGTGAAGTGGCGAAGTAGGGTTTTGTTGTTATGTTCTGTCAGTGATGGTGTCAAGATGATCTCGACAACCATGGTGCATCGAGCTCGAACGCGAGGTGAGGAGTCGCGAAGTTGAAGTGTTGTGCTGCTCTGGGAGGAAGGCCGGGGTTTCCAGTCAACGTGATCGTCGTCGATGGGTAAATTTGGTCGTTCGAGTTTAATCCTATGAGTGATGTGAGGCTCGATTTTGTTTTCGATTTCGTTTTGACAATCTGATGATGATCGTGGGATGGTGCGGAGATGATTGTCGATGTGGGGAGGTCACCGGAGGTGGCTGAAGATGGTCGGAGGGTGGTGCACTGTGCACACGTGCACATCGAAATTCTGGGTGAAGTCTGGATTTTTAGGAGAAGAAGGTCTCGTGACTTTCGAATTTTCTTACGGGGGAGACTCGGGGAATTTAGGGTTGCGACTCGAAGTGTTTAGTGGAGACTCGAGTACTTTTGTGTTGCCAGGCTTTTAAAAGCCTGTATGTTTTAAATTTAAACAGAATTTAAATTTGTAAAGAGATATGAAAACAGAATGTTTAAATCTAAAGTTAATCTAGAATCTAGTTTAAATCTGTATCTCAGATTTAAAATAAAAGCAGATTTTAAATTAAATTGTTTTAATAATTTTAATTGTTTAAAATGTATATTATATGGTTAGAATTTAAAAGTAAATTTAATTTAAATTCTTTAAGTTCTTTTATAAGATGAGTATTTCTTTAACTTGTAAATAAAAGAGTTTTTGAAATGATGTTTAAAACATTGATAAGATAATTTGTTTTCATTTTAAATCTTTAAATTTAAAATGAAATTTTAAAGGTAAAATTAAAGTAAATTGATTTAAAATATTTTGTAAATGATAACTTGATTATTAATAAGAACAAAGTTTTATTTTAAAGAAAATTAGAGATTTGTGTTCATTTAAATTATAAGGAAATTTAATGGATAATTAATTTATTTGATTAATTAATCATTTGGATTAATTTAATAGGTAATTAAAGGTTTATACTAATTAATTAATGATTAAGATTTATTAATTAGATTGTAATTAAGGATTATAAATTAGAATATTAATTAATGGTTAGGAATTAATTAATAAGTAATTATATATTAATTAAGTTATGGTTAACACTTAATTAATTTAGTAATTAGAGATTAATAAATTGGTTATTAAGATTTATTAATTTAGGATTAATAATAATTAATATAAGTTAATTACTTAAGGAAAGTAATTAAATAATAGTTAATGAAGTCATTAACTATGGGTTATTAAATAATGAATTAATAGGATTAATTTTGATAATTAATTAGTTGAATTAATTTAAGAATAATCATTTATGAATTTGTTTAAATGTAATTACTTATTGGAAGTAATTAAGAATTAATTACTTATTGTAATTAATTGAAGTTAATTTGATTTAGTTAAATTAATTAATTAAGTTTAATTAATTTAGAATAATCAAGAGATGATTTGATAATAAATTACTTAATGTAATTATTAAGGTAAGATTATTTAGGGGAGTAAATAATAAGATAATTACTGGAAGTAATTAGTTGAATAAATGATTTTATTAATAGAAGTAATTTGAGTTAATTACTTTGAATAATTAATCAAGGGATTAATTAAGAAATTAATTAAGGAGTAATTAATTTAGTTAATGAAAGTAATTAAGGGTAATTAATTACTGATTGAAGATTAATCAAGGGTGATTAATAAATGTTGTTTAATTAAAGGTTAATTACTTAATGTAATTAATTTAATTAAGTAATTAATAATTAAGTTGTAATTAAGGATCATTAATTAATATAATTAATGATGTAATTAAGAATTGATTAATTAAATAATAATTAATAAATGAAGTAATTAATTAATGTAATTAATTAAGGATTAATATAATTAAATATAGTTGATTAACTTAATAAATTTTAGTTAATTAATTAATGAAGTAATTACAGGTTAATTACTATAAGTGGTTAAGGATAATTTATTAATTAATAAATGGTTAAGTAAGAAGGATTTATAAAATAAAGTAATTAATTTAATTCACTTTAAATTAATTAGAGATGATATAAATCATTACTTATGAATGAGTGATAGTATTGAATACTTGGCATTGATTGATATCTCTGATGAGATATATGCTGTATGTTATGGATGTTAGTTGAATTGTATGGATTATCTGATAATGTTGATTATCTGTTGTGAATTATCTTTCTTTGTGTATAAAGATAATGAATTGAATTTGTTTTAACCTTTAAAACAACTTGGCCTTAAAAGATACGCTTTGGATTTCGATGAGACCGGGATCGGGTTTCCGTATACCGGATTTCCAGGTCTGGAGACCCGAATACCACATCGATCCAAATTTACGATAGGTCGTGAATCAAGTGAAGATGAAGATTCAGAGTGCAAGGGTTATTGTCGTTAACTCTGAGGGTGATTCCAAAACGAGTGTAACGAGATAATGCCTTCGGTTTCGTTCGAACCCGGAACGAACTTGTATGGATTGAATGCTTTCAGCACATCGTCAGGTGGACGATGAGCATTCTAAGTGATGTGTTCTTTTCTAAGGTAATCGTGACCTCAAGCCTCACAAACCGGGAATGGCTAAAATAGGGGAGGTGCAGCAAGGTTAGTGGGTAGCACCCGAGTAGGACAAGATTACCTCTGTCTAGAAGTCCCTTCTTATTTCGGCTTAGTGTGTGCGGTTGCTGATCCCAACCGTGAGGTATCTTGTGCGGGAATTATCCAGTAAGGGATGTTCCGACCTTGTGTTGCAGGGGATTGGGAGTGATCCTCGGTACGGTGATCTAGGCCACGTACTGTGACGGGCGGTACCCCGGTAGCCCTGCCATTGTATGGAATCCAAACTCCAATAAGTGCCGTACGTATTAGTTGTGCCCAACTATGTTGGAATGTGAGATGTAAGCATTTCAGCTATTTCTGTATTTTACTTGAAAACCCTAGACCCTATTATAATATAACTGGATTTCCTATCAAGTGTTTTGGTTAGCGTAAGGTAAAAACTTTTCCATGTTTATGTGTGGGAAGTCTTACGTGATACCTTTGTTTTCAAAAGGGTTTTGAAGTTAAACAATTTTAAACCGTTTACTCACACCAGACCCATGTCTGACCCAAGTTGTTTATTTCTGTTTTATAAACTCTTAGGTACTCAAATTTTTACGAGTAGCCAAGGGATTCAGGTTAGCCTTGACGAATTGTGGAGGAGCAATGGAGCAGGAGGCTTCAGCGTTCGTAGATATAGTATTCCGCTGTGTTGATATCTGTGTTAGAGTCTTGTATTGTATTTGAGTTGTAATATCTAGACAGATGTTTATAACTGTCTAGTATGTGTTGTATAGTTGTGTAAACTCTGATAAGTGTTGTATACTATGTAATAGTTTATGTTATTATTATATTTTGTTCCGTTTTCGCTGTGAGTATTTGTGTTGTTTTCTTTCTCTTTCTCTTCTTTTCTATTTCTCACCCCTTTCTTTCTTACTGTCGATGCGATTTTTCCGGGAGTGGAAAGCCGGGTCGTCACACAAATGTCAGTTAATCAAATTTAACATTTAATTATCCTATATCAAGTTCAATTTCATACTGTTTATCATTTTAACATTAACAATTTAACGTCCAATATAAATATCAACAATCAATCAATTATCAGCCAAACTGTATTATCATCACATAAATAATTAACAGATAATGGTGTCAAATGTCACAGGTGAACTGATACAGGCAATAGCATATATAACAGGGAAATTTACTAACAGTAGTATATTTCAATTGCCGTTTCAATTGAAATTAGATTTAATAAATAAAAGAACGTTAATCGTGAGTGAGTGCTCACCTTTCGAGGCTTGAGAGATGGACAATGAAGTTGAGTTACGATATCCAAGTACGGATCCAGAACGAAGCAAGATTTACACGAATGTGCCGGTCAAACTTTCGAGGCTAGAGAAATTTGACAACTCGATAGGCAACGAATGGAATCACGAACTCCACGAGCAAAGTCAAGCTAGGCTGAGATTCGATAATCGATGGAAACAAAATATATAAATTTTAAAATCTAGAATTCACTCATATAGAAATCTTTATATCATAAATATATTTCTTTAAAAATCCATATTCGATTTGAAACACATATCAAGATAATTTCTATATGTATATATATACACACTCAAATCAATATTGTTAAACATGTTTTAAAAATCAATATTATTATAACATATTTACATACATACTTTAACATTAGTATTATTATAACCATATATATAAACACTATGCAAAAATAGTTTTGGACATATATGTATACACACAATAAATGCGAACATATATATATATATGTATATCTTTCCTTACTTTAAATATAAGAAAAAAAATCAAAAGAAGCAAAAGGCGTTGTAGACTTAGATATACACGCCAGAGACTTTTTGATAAAATCTATATATAATACCTTATAAACACTTTATATCTATACAAACACAGGTAAAAACACAATATTTAAATTAGAACATCTATTTAAAATCAAATTCTTTGTACTTATCATGTTTAGAATCAATACTAAAAGTCGAACAGCTCCCAGCTTATGAAAACAACATATATATATAGAATCAAGATATCAGTATATATAATATATATATTAAAACACATATACAGGAGACATATATTTATACTAGCAAATATATAAGCCTATAACGTACTATATATATATATATGTTTTTCTTACTTTAAATATAATAATAGAAATAACCAAACAAAACTTTATAATATAATATACATAATACTTTAAAACATATTATATATACCATTTTTCTAAATATACATATAACAAAATATATACATATGTAACCGATATAGGTAACATATATATAAACTCTCAAGTCGAAAGCTAATAGTATATGCAGTCAAGGAAGTAGATGTACAAAAATTTGAGAGATGGAAACCACTCTGCAAGGCTAGGCTGCAGATCAAGTCAGAGGGAGGTAGGGAGGCTCGGCAGTTGATGGAGTTAGACCGATGTGCACGAGTGGTGCTGCAGCAGCGATGAAGTGGTGGGTTGTGTTACAACACAGTGGAGGGGTGGAGCAAGATGAAGGAGAGGCTGACCTGGCTGTTGCCGTCGAGTTCGGCGTGGGGTGCGAAGCTTCGGTGGAGGGGTTGGTCGAACGGAAGGTCTTGGCGATAGGGGAGCAGTGGTGGAGGAACGTGGTCTCGGTGGAGTCTGGGGTTGAAGTAGGAGGACGAGGTGGCTGTATGCATGGGCTGCTAGGGGTTTGCGGGTCGGCGGTTGTGTGGGCGGAGGTGATCGGCGATGTTAGGACAGCACCCGAAGAGGGAGGCGAAGGGAAGAAGGGGAGGGGATGTCTGCTCGTGGCAGAGCTTGCTAGGTGGTCGGTTGACTGCAAGGTCGGGACGTGGATTTGGGTTTATGTATAGCTTTCATTTTTTTTATAAAGATGGAGGTGGAAGTTCAAAGATTAGAGGAAAATGATGGTTAGAGAAGAAGAGAAGGTCACCGGTTTTAAAAGAAAATGTGAATGGACGCCAGCTACAAATCAAATATCGAATAAATAAAAGTAATTGAAGGACCCCTGATTCACGTGGACCATTAAAGCATCTGATGATTACCTGGATTTGAAACGGTTGGAGTTTGAAATTCAAAAGAAAACAAAAGGTCACGGACCGGTACCGATACAGTTATCCGTTTTATAGATTCAGTCATTCACCGGATATCAAAACACAAAGTCGAATATACCGTAGAGATCAGCGCGACGAGACGGTCAGAACGGTATAAAGATATTAGTAGTATGATTTGAGTTATAAAAGTTCGAATTTTCCCAACTGGCGGAAAATGCAAGAAAAACGCTGAAAAATAAGATCGACAGAGCCAAAGATGTCCGAATTTGGAAAAACGACAAACTGACATCTTGCTCAGAAGATGGTTTAGAATTTTTTCTAAGTAAAATATTTAGGTTTCGGAAACATTTTATCTTCATCGCTTTTTAACTGATTAAATTGAAGTGAATTTACGCGCGAAATAAACTTTCATATTTTCGGACGAAAATTTACCAGTCGCTATGTTTAACTAGACGTATTCCAAATATTAAATTTTTATTTCAAAATTTTATCGTTTAAAATTTCACAAAATTTCAACTAATAACATTATTTGAACAGTTGAAATTTTAACCCGGAATTTTGGACCATTCGCATCCATTATAAGTGTATAGGTAGACACTCATGCCGGAGTTGAATTGCTCAAAATACCGCGTTGTTAATTTAAATTTGGCAAAACTGAACATATACAGTAAATAAATAATCACAGAACACAGACACAAAGTAATAAGTGCAGCGGAAATAAAAGAGATAGTAGTTCATGAAGCTACTATATGAATATATAAAATACATCAGAGTTTATAACAGAAGAGTAATACGATACATCAGATACAAATCAGAATACATCACTGGAATCATCGAATACTGAAAGCAGACTAGATGGCTGGATCTTCAAGCAAAGCTCCAACTTCAAAGGTGAGTCTCGAATACTGGTACACTCAGTCTGACCCGAGCGTAAAGCAAAAACACAAGACACTCGAGTCAGGATTAACATTCTTATATCATTAAATCCAACTCAAGTGAAATAGCAATTGAAATACAAGTAACTCAAAGGATGTTTGGAATAACCATCCTTTAAGGATCCGTCAAACTATCTACTAGGTAGTAATGTACGCTAAGTAGATAATGTCTATCAGTAATATAAAGATATCAAAATAGCGTTAAGTCATGGCCCATTCCACCCTTAACACATTTTTATTCCCAAAAGCATATACAAGACCGTAGTTTCCCCAAAACCGGAAGTCACCAGAGGGCAATCCATATACTAAAGGTACAAATCAAAATCGTAGTGGTCGCGCATAAATGGAATACAAGTATGACAAGGCACATGAGGCAATACCCAAGGTAGTGATACTACCGTTCGCCTGATCCGGACTGGTGAGAACGCAACGCCGCAGCGCCCGCAACACCGTGAAACAACACTCCCAAAATCAAGGGTGCACCAATCGACAACAAGTAATAAGTAGTTCGAAGAAGTGTGTCCACTTGAGGTAGCTAATCCTCCAGTGGCCCGGCACAGCTCCTGTTTTAGTCATTTCAAATTTGACACAAGTGTCAAGGCTATCCATTATCGTTCTCTTTCTTCAGTCATCACGTACATCATTCCAACCACTTCATTCTGGATCATCACTCCGCGTATAGTTATTAAAGTGGTTTTCGGTTTAGATAGAGAGTATATCCATAACCGATTCCGGTCTCTTTAATAACTTTCGTGATTATTTCACCGATTGGTCGTTTATTTATTTCAAAACCAAATCAATTCCAATTTCAATCAGAGTTTATAAATCAACATTTCGTTTGTCTTTCTAAACCAATTTCCAAAATTTACGTTTCAAAACTTCCAATTTACCGTTTCAAAATCTTATAATTCAATTTCAATTCAAATATTGATTCAAGTTCGTATATCGGTTTCATTTCAAAATCATTTAAATTAATTTAATTTAACATTCAAATCAATTTAAATTCATCTATCGATTTCATTCAATATTCATTAAGTAAATTTCCCATTCAAAACAATTTCTATTAAATTTCCAATTCATTAAATCCATTATTTAAATTCAACTTCATTATATTAAAACTTACAATTTGAATTAAATTAAATTCATCAATCCAATTCTTTAAATTTCAAGTCTTACATTAATTTCAATAAATCACATTTTATTTCTTGATAAAGAAATTCAATTTCACTTATTTATTTACTTAAATGATTTTCCAACTTAATTAATAAAGAAAACTCAATTTCAATTATTTACGAAGTAAATTCACTTATTCAAAAGTCCAATTTTACTTATTAAAGAATTCAATTCAATTTAATCATTAAATAATTCAATCTTATTTAATTATTAAATAATTCAAAACTTAATTATTAAATAATTTCAAAGTTTAATAATTTCAAACTTAATTATAATTTCAAACTTAATTAGTAAATCACTTCAACTTAATTCAATCATTTCTCAAATTAGACAACATTCTTTCATCAATTACATTGTTAATATTTTGTTTCAGATTATTAAATATTAACATTTTCCTTTCATTAAAATTCAAATTTTAACTTCATTTCAAAACCATATTATTTATTCAAATAAAATCTTCGTTTTATTTCAAATCAAATTATTGACCAATCGGGTTTTATTTAATTTTCTATCCTAGGTCAAAGTTCAATTTGGGTATTTATCATTTCAACCCGATTCCAATTCAATTCCAAAATCAAAGCATAGTAAAGGGAACTTGCAGTGTGATAACAGGGATGGTGTCAAAGTAAATAAACAAGCAATAACAACAAACAATAACAATCCAATAATCAATTCAAATAATCCCGAAATAACCGTATTAATTCGCATTGTTATTTGTACGAATTAATATAATTATTTCTAGAATCTACACTATCATTTCATGTAGATTAAAGATTATTACATTACGGTTTTTCACTTGTCATTCAATTTCAATTTATACTACAACAATTAATCCAATATACGTCGATGGTTCAAAGTGTAATTATCACTATTCTACATGTCAATTAATTTAACAATTAAAAGGGGTCATATTCAACTAATCAAATTTAACATATAAATCAGTTTTAAAATCGTCAACTATCCTATATCCATTTCAATTTGGCATACTATTTATCATTTAACACTAACAATTTAACGTCCAATATAAATATCAACAATCAATCAATTATCAGCCAAACTGTATTATCATCACATAAATAATTAACAGATAATGGTGTCAAATGTCACAGGTGAACTGATACAGGCAATAGCATATATAACAGTGTAATTAACTAACAGCATCATATTTCAATTGTCGTTTCAATTAAAGTCAGATTTAACAAATAAAAGAACATTAATCGTGAGTGATTGCTCACCTTTCGAGGCTTAGAGAGATTTGAAATGGGTTACGAATCCAAGAGCGAATTTCCAAACAAACAAGATTTGCACGAATTGGATGGACATGGCTGATAAACAGAGATCAATGAAAATAGATCAGCAACTTCTCGATGTAGACCGAAACAAAATATAAATTATCCTAATATATTATTTGCTTAACCAATATAAATTTTGAAACTCATTAAAATTTATATATATATATATATACACATTTTTTTTACGCAAGTCACTATATACATATCTATCTACTAAAGTTTACAAATCAAATTTTTATATAAGCCTCATATATAAACACACGACAATCCTCTATGACCTATCATATTGCAATTTCATATAATAAACTTATTAAATGAACTTATACGTTCATCTTACTGTTACAAACCCATATAACTTACAACTGAGATGAGCATATTATAAAGTAACCAACTTTGTATACTTTAATATATATATAAACTGCAAAGCTTTATATACGATACAGTCCTTTACAACAATGCCTATCAAACGAACATATATATCTACTTATACAATGCAAAACTAATGTATAGCATAAAGCCAGTCCATACTTATAATATATAATAGCTTAATTTGTATAAACTGTCAGATCAACTATACAAAAAGTTATACCACTGTATACTAAAATCCAACTTGAATAAACTATATATATATATATCTACTTTATTACTACACATAAAATCTCAGCAGATTGCACTGTCGAATCCTTTTATAAACTGCTATGTCTAACATCTTATTTAAACCCAACACGACATATATTATACAGGTTTATAAACATATATAATCAACAACTTAACTTATAACTTGTATAACTTCTCCAAAATATATAGACCAACATGTATTACAACCTGTGAATATTTAAAACTAATGTATATATAACTTAGATTATATGCAAATTATAATACCTAGAATATAATAATACTTACGCATATAATGCTGGTAAACTGCTGAGCAAGGGAAATAGGCGGGCACGCTTGTCGAGGCCGGAAGGGAAGCTACGACCAAGCTTGGAAGGCGGAGGCGTTGCTGAGATAGCGGAGGTGGCACAACTGCCGAGGCAAGATGATTCGGTCAGGGCACTAGTAGGGAAAACGAAGGTACGGTGTTGTGGGCTTAGGCAACAGGAAGGGTCGGAGAATGGTGAATGGTGTGAGGGGAAGTGGTTGCACGTGGAGGAGAAATAGGTGGAAGATGGCGGAGGCTGGTGGGCGTTGGCCATAAGTGGTTCGGGAATGAACGGGGCAGAGGCGGAGCTTGGCGTTTGTGGGTGGAGTGTGGTGGTGGGAGGCAGAGAAGGGTGGGCGGCGGTGCCTAGGTTGAGACGCGAAGGGAAAGGCATGCAAGGAGAGGGACAAAGAAGAGAAAGAAGGCTTACTGTAAATGTTGGTCTCATGTATATATGCATGCATGGTAGGAAAGTGAAGTGGTTTCTTTTTTTTTATTGCGCATGAAGAAACAGAGAAGGAAGATAAAGAAGAATGCACAGTAGAGATCTAAATGAATGGAGAGTAATTTAAGTAACGTGAACAAAAGTATGAAAGGTCAAATGAAATATGAATGGGATTCTGGGAATAGCAAAAGTGTGAATTCTAAAACATTAATACTCCCGAGGCTATTGGTTGTCTTGGAAAAATGAATGGTCACTGTAACAACCCGGGATTGGGTGCAATTAAATTATTGTCTAATGACGATCAAATGGATGGTTAATTGCTGTTTGGAATTTATATCAAGTAAAATTCTTTAGTGATATTCGTTAAGGGTTGAGTGGGCTTACATTTTAAATCGTGGCCCATATTTGTTGATGCCGTGATAATTATCTAAGGCCATTCACAATTCCTCTCTTGATTCCATTCATAACCCTAAAAATAAACAAACGAGAATAATGGCGGCCCTCTTCTTCGTTCGTTCCTTCAATCTGAAAAATTAGGGCTTCGTGTTTCTTTTGGCTCCGCTCAATCCCTCGAAGACCTCGCTTCGTCTCGGAAGTATGCGACCTTCGAATCCAAGGTGAGTGATTGTTTCACTCACATTTAATTCAAATCATCTGGGCGATCTTTGGCTTGTTCAAATGCGTGTCTTTCGTTTTATGAAGTTGATTTTGTTGCCGTTGGTTTTGAATTGTTCGTTTTTGGTAAACTCGTTTCGATGTTGATTGATTTCTTGTTTTTCTGGTATTCACAGCACTACTTTATCTCGTGAACGCCACGGCTCGACTTCCATCTAACTTTGGTTACGTGGTTGTGTCAATGTGAATTCATAACTTCTTATTATCGTCAGCTATCACCATTACTTTGCGGTTGCTTTGGCTGGTGATAGTGTTGGCCTCGGGTAGCTTGAGTTTAACGAAATGATTTCGTTCGACTTTGTTGGTTTCTGGCATTTTATCTCGGCTACTAGTTTCATATAGTATCATGTCATTCTGTTTTGTATCCATTTGATTACAGTTCAATGCACACTGATGTATTTTGCATCTATTGGAGTTGTCCATGTGCCCCTATACAATGCTTTTGGTTTTGTTTCTCGGCTACGAGTCCATCTGAGTTTGCATAACCTTGTTTTGAAACCTGTAAAACCTTGCTTAGTGCCGTGAATTTGTGAAGGCTTAGGCCACTTAATCTTGTTGGTGAATTTAGTTATTAATATCTGAGTTTTCATGTGGTCTCCAGTTCGAGTGTGACTTGGTTACACTCGTGACCAATTGCTGTGTTGTACCTCTGACAGAATTCGTCTATACTTCCTTTAGTTTGTTGCATAGCTTTGATTCTTTTTACTTAAGCTCTGGTCAATTCCAGTTTGGTGTTGGACCTTTAATTGTTGCATTTACGTTGAACTCAGTTCTGATGTGCCAGTGCCTTTGTTGTTTGCCTTGTATCACCGCAAACTACATGTAGTATTTTGAATTAACCTGAGCTTAGCTTTGCTTCATGATAAGTAAAACTTTCGTCTGATGCTTACATCACTTGTGTCTGCACCTGATTTACCCAAATTCACAGTTGCATACTTGATCGGCATTGTTTTGTTACTTCTTTGGTGGAGTTGCAGATCACTTGATCACTGCATATCACTGCATATCATTACATTGTCACTTATAATGTTCAGTAGTCAACCATTTCACTTTACTGGTCTTGCAACATTTATATGAACACTGTTGCTTTATGTTGCATTTGTAGTTTGAATTGGATTCTGGTTCTCTTGACACTCCGGTTAGTTGAAGCTATATTGTCTTTGTTGTTTGTATTAGCTCGTGTGCTTCACTGCTATACGTGCACGGTGCTTAGAGTCTAGTACCTAGATTCATAGTGGTCTGCATCTGCTTGAATACTTATCTTCACATATTTAAACTGCAGCCACATTTACTTGTGTTCACCATAGATTTAGTTGGTGCAGTTTCACATAGCCATCTCTGTTGCTTTGGGTAACTGTGCATATGTATTAAGTTGTGTAAATGATGAGGCTTTGCATTTGGTTTGGAGCTTGATGCCTTCTTGAATTTTGCAGTATTGTCGTACAGACTTGCACTTGTCCTGCTTGCTTCACAGTTTTGTTCACCATTGCACACCACCTCATTTTTCCATGTAATCACTCTCCTTCTATTTTGTACTTGTACCACTGCCTTGTGCTTTGGTGCTGCAGACGTGTTGAGTCAGAGACTTGACCTTCTTGCATTTCGTGGTAGTTTTCTACCTGCTCGAATTTGTAGTGTTATTACATTTACTTGGTGGTAATTGGTTTGCTTACCATTTATATCGGGCAGCCTTACCCCCCTGGCTGCATTCGTTTGATTGATGTATCTGGCTTTTCGGCTGCAATTTGTTGGCATCATTTCTTGACTTCTTTGGCATTTCTCTTCCTTGTCCAAACTGATTTGGTTGTTGATTGTTTGAGGCAGCCAACCTCTTCAACTCACTTGGTCGAAGCTTTCCACTACTGTCACTTGCCTATTGCATTTGTTGGCACTGTGAATTCTTGAACATTGGCCCGATGCCTTGTTGCTTTCTCTTTATAAGCTGTGGTGGCGAGGCAGTGCACGCGTGCGTGCACTGCAGCCACCCAAAACCCGACAGTTTCGAATTAATATTTCTTTTGTGTCGTGATACATTGATCTTTTATGCTGTATTGGCGAGGCCGTACACGCGTGCGTGTACGGCAGCCAATCGAGTTTTGATGGTTTTAAAGTGACAATTTCAATGGCTTTAAATTGATTTAGTCGATTTGATAACTTGTTTATTTATCTCTGTTGATGATTTAAACCTGCTGATTTTTGTTAAACACTGTTAAGTGTTATATTGACCGTTATCCGGTTTCTTTGTTTAAAGAATCGGATAGACGGGAATTATTGTGACTGTCGTCTATTTAAATTATTACTGCCTATATGCACTAATAAACTGGTTTGAATTAGACTGACCTGGGTATTATTTTCTTTTGAATGTAATACTCGGGTCAGACCCGAGTATTTCAGGTTGTAGATTTCTTTCTTTGAGTTGCTGTTCAGGATATGAAGACTTTTCACATCTTCTGAAGTGGTCCGTGTCATTTTGTAGTAGTCGTGTCATTATATAGAACGATATGTATTCATGTATATTAGTTGATAATGTACTTGTATATATAACTTCTAGAGTCGACAGTTGTAGTTGTATCATATGTATTGTGTCAATTATGTATCAACTGACATCAGTTATATATATATGAGACTTTTGTTTTTATCTGTGTTCCGCATTTATATTATCTGTGTTATTGTTATATCTAATGTCCTAAACTATTATGAACTATCGTAGTTTGTTTTATACTGATAATTGGATATGTCGATGGGAGTAAATAAATAATAGATGAAAAATAAAAAGTATATACCACTCCTACCGAGATAACCAATATTAGTGTAAGGCCAATTACGGATGGTCGCTCCTATCCAGCCTTATTCTTCGTAATAATAGACAGTATTTCTTTTAATACTCTTTGTTATTATGAGCATAGAGGTGGGGCGTCACAGTTGGTATCAGAGCCAGGTTTATGGACATAATATAAAACATAACTTGGATGGAACATATGTTACAACTATTGGTCGATGTTTTATCTGTGATTTGAGTCAAAACTAAAGTTTTGAAATTTTGATGAAATTTTTAAATATCTTTATTTAAAAATAAAAGTGGAATTGTGTTTTGTTGTTTTAGTGAAATTGTGTTCTGATGATTTGATTGATTTGTGTTCTGTTTATCAGAGTGCGCAGCGGAACTGAAACTGTCTTCGCTAAGTACAACTGATAATCTTTTTGATTTAAAAATCAAAATACGAAATTGATATGAATTTCATTTGTTGTTTACATAACTGTAATTATTTTGTTTCTTTGAGAACTTCGAATCCGAATTGAGGATTCGAAGAAATTGCAGATATGTAATTTTTGTTGAAATTTCCGCTGGCTTTCTTTTGGTACTAATCATCTATTGATTAGATTTCTGCTGTTTTAAATTATCTTCATTGAAGATACATTCGAATGATTTCTTTGCTCATTTTATAATACGTGCAAAAATTTGAATTGCACGTTATTGCAATTATTTTACGTTGAACTGATGCTTGGTTATGATACGTATTTTGTTGCCGTTATTTTTATAACGGGATTTTTACACCAATGCTGAATTTTGAGGCACGGTGTTTTGTTGACAATTTTAATGAATGAAAATTCACTGATGTCACATTTTGATGTGAATTCTTTTGATGAGATATTTGATGTTTTAAAATTACTGTCGCTTTGACTTCAGTAACAACCAAATTTTTAAAAGTGGATTTTCAAGCGGTTATTCCGCAATACTGATGTGTAACCGTTTTTACGGTATTTTGAGAAGTACAATTTCCTTACCGAAATTGTTACTGATTTACTGTTCTAATCACGTGATTGGAAAATCTTTTTAAAATGAAAATTTTTTTATAAAATTTTAGCAGTTTGCGTTTTCAAAAGAATGAGAAAGCGACTTAAACGATTCAGCAAAATCGAGGATTATGACCCCTTTCTTTTACTGTTTCGCTTAACTCCGGACTTGTTCAGTTGAGAATGCAAATTGTTATTTTTACAAAATAAATAAAATTATTTTCAAAAATTTTACAGTTTGCGATTTCAAAAGAATGAGGAAGCGATTTAAACGTTTCAGCAAAATCGAGGACTATGACCCCTTTCTTTTACTGATTCGCTTAATTCCGGACTTGTCCGTTTGAGAATGTAAAGAGTATTTTTACAAAATACACAATTTTGCACTTTCAAGGAAACGATGAAGAGATTTAAACGATTTAGCAAAAGTGCGGAGTATGGAACCACACTTTTACTATTTCGGTTAATTCCGGACTCGTTAATTGAATATCTGTTGTTTTGATGAATTTGATGATTTCACACTTTCAAGGAAACGATGAAGAGAATCAAACGATTTAGTAAAACACGTGGTATGGGACATGTGCGTTTGCTATTTCGGTTAATTCCGGACTCGTTAATTGAAACATTTTGATGCTTTCGTGTGCTTTCGAGCCACTATGAGGACCTTCGGGTCATTTGTTGGACCTTCGGGTCATTTGTTGGGCTTTCGGGCCACTCTGCGGACCTTCGGGTCAAATACCAGTACTAGACCTTCGGGTCACTCTGCGGACCTTCGGGTCAATCTGATGGGCGCCAAAATTATGTTGAGTACTTGGTAGGCTTCGGCCACTCTGAGATGCACGTGCGGCGAATTAAAAACTCGCCATCTGATGGGATCGATCCAAGCTTTTATGTTGATTTTCTAGTCTTCTTAATTAATTTCTAGATATTTGTTGCTTCCAATTATCTGCAGGTAATTGGATATTTGTTGATATGAGTTCTGATTATCGTTTTTGATAATCAGATATTTGTTGTTTCTAATTATCGCTTGTGATAATTAGATATTTGTTGATATGAGTTCTGATTATCGTTTTTGATAATCAGATATTTGTTGTTTCTAATTATCGCTTGTGATAATTAGATATTTGTTGATATGAGTTCTGATTATCGTTTTTGATAATCGGATATTTGTTGCTTTTAATTATCACTTTAGATAATTAAATAATTGTTGATTTGTTGTTTTAATTATCGCTTTTGATAATTAAATATTTGCTGATTTGAGATTTAATTATCGCTTTAGATAATTAAATATTTGTTGATTTGAGATTTAATTATCGCTTTAGATAATTAAATATTTGTTGAATTTGAAATTTGATTATCGTTTGTGATAATCGAATATTTGTTGAATTTGAAATTTGATTATCGTTTGTAATAATCGAATATTTGTTGAATTTGAAATTTGATTATCGTTTGTGATAATCGAATATTTGTTGATTTGAGAAATTTGATTATCGTTTTTAATAATCGAATATTTGTTGAATTTGAAATTTGATTATCGTTTTTGATAATCGAATATTTGTTGAATTTAAAATTTGATTATCGTTTTTGATAATTGAATATTTGTTTTCTGATTATCGTATGAGATAATCAGATATTTGTTTTGTCTTCTGATTATCGTTTGAGATAAGTAAATATTTGCGATTTGAAAATTCAATTATCGTTTTTGATGATTGAATATTTGCGACTTTTGAGATTTGAGCTTCGTCTTTTTCTCGGGCAATTCAGGTGAGTAATTTGATTTACTCACATTCAATTCGTGCTCTGTATGGGATTTCTGCTCTGTTTCTCCTTCTCTTTTAGTTGCTGGAACTCGATTGTTCTTGCTTTTGTTAGTCGTCTGATTTTGATCCCTGATTCCCACGATGTTGATTCTTTTGATTTGAAGCAGTCGAACCTTTCGATTTCTTATCTAATACTTCCCCGCTGACACTTGCTTTGCTTATACATTCGACATTGCCATGCTCTTTTGGTTGTTACCTTTTATCCCTTTATTCCCTATGATTGCGTGGACGCAATTTCTTTAAGGAGGGGAGTCTGTAACAACCCGGGATTGGGTGCAATTAAATTATTGTCTAATGACGATCAAATGGTTGGTTAATTGCTGTTTGGAATTTATATCAAGTAAAATTCTTTAGTGATATTCGTTAAGGGTTGAGTGGGCTTACATTTTAAATCGTGGCCCATATTTGTTGATGCCGTGATAATTATCTAAGGCCATTCACAATTCCTCTCTTGATTCCATTCATAACCCTAAAAATAAACAAACGAGAATAATGGCGGCCCTCTTCTTCGTTCGTTCCTTCAATCTGAAAAATTAGGGCTTCGTGTTTCTTTTGGCTCCGCTCAATCCCTCGAAGACCTCGCTTCGTCTCGGAAGTATGCGACCTTCGAATCCAAGGTGAGTGATTGTTTCACTCACATTTAATTCAAATCATCTGGGCGATCTTTGGCTTGTTCAAATGCGTGTCTTTCGTTTTATGAAGTTGATTTTGTTGCCGTTGGTTTTGAATTGTTCGTTTTTGGTAAACTCGTTTCGATGTTGATTGATTTCTTGTTTTTCTGGTATTCACAGCACTACTTTATCTCGTGAACGCCACGGCTCGACTTCCATCTAACTTTGGTTATGTGGTTGTGTCAATGTGAATTCATAACTTCTTATTATCGTCAGCTATCACCATTACTTTGCGGTTGCTTTGGCTGGTGATAGTGTTGGCCTCGGGTAGCTTGAGTTTAACGAAATGATTTCGTTCGACTTTGTTGGTTTCTGGCATTTTATCTCGGCTACTAGTTTCATATAGTATCATGTCATTCTGTTTTGTATCCATTTGATTACAGTTCAATGCACACTGATGTATTTTGCATCTATTGGAGTTGTCCATGTGCCCCTATACAATGCTTTTGGTTTTGTTTCTCGGCTACGAGTCCATCTGAGTTTGCATAACCTTGTTTTGAAACCTGTAAAACCTTGCTTAGTGCCGTGAATTTGTGAAGGCTTAGGCCACTTAATCTTGTTGGTGAATTTAGTTATTAATATCTGAGTTTTCATGTGGTCTCCAGTTCGAGTGTGACTTGGTTACACTCGTGACCAATTGCTGTGTTGTACCTCTGACAGAATTCGTCTATACTTCCTTTAGTTTGTTGCATAGCTTTGATTCTTTTTACTTAAGCTCTGGTCAATTCCAGTTTGGTGTTGGACCTTTAATTGTTGCATTTACGTTGAACTCAGTTCTGATGTGCCAGTGCCTTTGTTGTTTGCCTTGTATCACCGCAAACTACATGTAGTATTTTGAATTAACCTGAGCTTAGCTTTGCTTCATGATAAGTAAAACTTTCGTCTGATGCTTACATCACTTGTGTCTGCACCTGATTTACCCAAATTCACAGTTGCATACTTGATCGGCATTGTTTTATTACTTCTTTGGTGGAGTTGCAGATCACTTGATCACTGCATATCACTGCATATCATTACATTGTCACTTATAATGTTCAGTAGTCAACCATTTCACTTTACTGGTCTTGCAACATTTATATGAACACTGTTGCTTTATGTTGCATTTGTAGTTTGAATTGGATTCTGGTTCTCTTGACACTCCGGTTAGTTGAAGCTATATTGTCTTTGTTGTTTGTATTAGCTCGTGTGCTTCACTGCTATACGTGCACGGTGCTTAGAGTCTAGTACCTAGATTCATAGTGGTCTGCATCTGCTTGAATACTTATCTTCACATATTTAAACTGCAGCCACATTTACTTGTGTTCACCGTAGATTTAGTTGGTGCAGTTTCACATAGCCATCTCTGTTGCTTTGGGTAACTGTGCATATGTATTAAGTTGTGTAAATGATGAGGCTTTGCATTTGGTTTGGAGCTTGATGCCTTCTTGAATTTTGCAGTATTGTCGTACAGACTTGCACTTGTCCTGCTTGCTTCACAGTTTTGTTCACCATTGCACACCACCTCATTTTTCCATGTAATCACTCTCCTTCTATTTTGTACTTGTACCACTGCCTTGTGCTTTGGTGCTGCAGACGTGTTGAGTCAGAGACTTGACCTTCTTGCATTTCGTGGTAGTTTTCTACCTGCTCGAATTTGTAGTGTTATTACATTTACTTGGTGGTAATTGGTTTGCTTACCATTTATACCGGGCAGCCTTACCCCCCTGGCTGCATTCGTTTGATTGATGTATCTGGCTTTTCGGCTGCAATTTGTTGGCATCATTTCTTGACTTCTTTGGCATTTCTCTTCCTTGTCCAAACTGATTTGGTTGTTGATTGTTTGAGGCAGCCAACCTCTTCAACTCACTTGGTCGAAGCTTTCCACTACTGTCACTTGCCTATTGCATTTGTTGGCACTGTGAATTCTTGAACATTGGCCTGATGCCTTGTTGCTTTCTCTTTATAAGCTGTGGTGGCGAGGCAGTGCATGCGTGCGTGCACTGCAGCCACCCAAAACCCGACAGTTTCGAATTAATATTTCTTTTGTGTCGTGATACATTGATCTTTTATGCTGTATTGGCGAGGCCGTACACGCGTGCGTGTACGGCAGCCAATCGAGTTTTGATGGTTTTAAAGTGACAATTTCAATGGCTTTAAATTGATTTAGTCGATTTGATAACTTGTTTATTTATCTCTGTTGATGATTTAAACCTGCTGATTTTTGTTAAACACTGTTAAGTGTTATATTGACCGTTATCCGGTTTCTTTGTTTAAAGAATCGGATAGACGGGAATTATTGTGACTGTCGTCTATTTAAATTATTACTGCCTATATGCACTAATAAACTGGTTTGAATTAGACTGACCTGGGTATTATTTTCTTTTGAATGTAATACTCGGGTCAGACCCGAGTATTTCAGGTTGTAGATTTCTTTCTTTGAGTTGCTGTTCAGGATATGAAGACTTTTCACATCTTCTGAAGTGGTCCGTGTCATTTTGTAGTAGTCGTGTCATTATATAGAACGATATGTATTCATGTATATTAGTTGATAATGTACTTGTATATATAACTTCTAGAGTCGACAGTTGTAGTTGTATCATATGTATTGTGTCAATTATGTATCAACTGACATCAGTTATATATATATGAGACTTTTGTTTTTATCTGTGTTCCGCATTTATATTATCTGTGTTATTGTTATATCTAATGTCCTAAACTATTATGAACTATCGTAGTTTGTTTTATACTGATAATTGGATATGTCGATGGGAGTAAATAAATAATAGATGAAAAATAAAAAGTATATACCACTCCTACCGAGATAACCAATATTAGTGTAAGGCCAATTACGGATGGTCGCTCCTATCCAGCCTTATTCTTCGTAATAATAGACAGTATTTCTTTTAATACTCTTTGTTATTATGAGCATAGAGGTGGGGCGTCACAGTCACCTTCGAAAGCCAAATATACGGAACCGATACGAGAATCGTTCCGTAGATTTCGTCGTCTTTCGGACTCCGAAATCCACAAACAAATATACCGTAAAGATCAGTGCGACGAGACAATCAAAACAGTATACGGATACCAGTGGTATGATTGAATTATAAAAATTCGAATTTTCTACTAGCGGAAAATGCGAGAAAAACGTAAGAAAATAAGATCGACGGAGCTAAAGATGTCCGAATTTGGAAAAACGACCAACTGATATTTTGCTCAGAAGATGGCTTAGAATTTTTCTTTGTAAAAATATTTAGGTTTCAGAAAACGTTTTATTTTCAACCCTTTTTAACTGATTAAATTGAAGTAAATTTACGCGCGAAATAAACTTTCATATTTTCGGATGAAAATTTACCAGTTGCTATGTTTAACTAGACGTATTTCAAATATTAAATTTTTATTTCAAAATTTTATCGTTTAAAATTTCACAAAATTTCAACTAATTACGTTATTAAACAGTTGAAATTTACGGGTCGTTACACTCTCCCCCACTCAAAACTTTTCGTCCCCGAAAAGGAACGAGGTAGGAGAATAGAAACAACCAGAAAGAAAGACAGATTTGAAATACAAAATAACAATTAATTTAAACCATATAAATTAAAATTTAAATTAATTGATATTCAATAATTGATTTAATCCATTTGATTTCACTAAAATCAATCTCAACTATTTCTAAATTCATTAACTTATTATCTAATTATCTTAAATTTACAATTTCTAAAACCATAAATTTGAATAGTCTTTTATTATAATCATATTTTTTCCAACAATTTAAATTCTTCTTTATTCCAAATTATTGTTAAATTTATTCTACTTAATATATCTAATCACATATATTTAACCCATATAAATTAATTTAGAACATAAAAGTTTCGATTTAGATTAATTTACATCTATTAATTTCTTTTAAATTAAAGGTATTTTCATATGTTGATCAAATTTCAATTTATTAATTCTTTCAAAACAAATTTATTTCATTATTAACTGAGTTTACTTATTATCCTATCTAACTCTATTAACATCTTAATAATCAAAATTTAGTGTATAACATTTATTATAAACACTCAAATTTTATTTATAAATTTAATTTATCTTATATATTATCCAATTACATATTCAACTTCTGAACGATTTAGGTAAGTTGTATTAGAATGCATTTGAACAATATACAAATAAAATTTTTCAAATTCAATTATTCAAGTTTATTTATTCCAAATTTTGGTTTTATTTATAATTAAAATCATCATTTAACAAAATTTAAGAATTAGATTTCCGATTAACTTTAAACAATTTAGAGATATATATAATATATTTATATCAAATCAAATTAAATTTTAAAATAAGATACTTATATATATAAATCAAATTATACTGAAGAAATTCAAATCAAAATATTTTTTTTTTCAAAACAAAACCGTAGCAAAGCTACAGAATGGTTTCTCCACTTCGAAACTCGAAAATGAATGTCGATGATGCGGCCGCCATCACCGAAATTATTTTCCAGCGACAAAGAGAAGAGCACTGATTTCAACATTTTAAAATTCTTTGGAAACGGTTTCTATTTGAAAATACTTTAAATAATATATACTCTAAAATTTTAAAAACCAAAGTTCGAATTCATCAAAAACTAATAAATTCTCAAATTTCTGAATTAAATTCATTTCAAATTCCAATCAATCCATAACCAAGTTTATAAATTCATTTATTTGTATTATGCAATAGTCAATGGTTTACACAACAATAAATGAAAATCAAATATTATTATTTCATTTACCATCGCACATCACATTCTTACTTTACGTCATATTCCAAAATACCCTTACTCAAACCGAAAGTAAGCTACACTTTTTCAACACTTACCATCGCACATCACATTCTTACTTTACGTCATATTTAGTTAATGGTTAAGAAAAGTAAAGTAATGATTTCGATGTGATTGATTTGATGTTTGCTTTTTTACCTTTGTTGATTACCTTACTTACTTTTACTAATGATATTCTAAAATTTTCTAATGGTACTTAGAAAAAGTAAACACGTTTTTTTATTAAAATATGTAATATATATGTTAAAACATGCTAAAAAAGGTGCAACAACATTGCTGCAACTTATATTGAACCAACCGTTGATTTTCGACAAAATGTTTTATGATCGCATTTTGACGTTTTTGTTAAACTATTTATTTATGTAAACAAAACTTGAAAATAAGTTTCTTATCATCTTTAAATAATTAAGACAAGTGTATTTGACTTATAAAACCATATTTAATAATATTAAAATTCAATTATAAAAATACGACTTGGATTTGTCAACGTGCGACGAAGTTTGTACATTTTTATAAAACAAGTATATATGTTTATAAAATCATTAAAAATCAAATTTATGTTATTATCATATCATTATATAACCATTAAAAAGTGTTATTTAACAATTATTCGAATGTACATCAAATTTTATAAAAAATCGGTTTTCGTCACTTTTTGATGAAAATCCAAACTTCCTAATTTTGTAATCAAATTCTAAAAATAAGTTTATCATTCTTATTTATTAGATAAAAAATGATTATTAAGTTTGAAAATTCTATATTTGAATATTGAAAATTAATTAAATATTCAATTTAAAAGTTATAAAATTGCGGGTCGTTACATATAATAAATAAAATTCCTTGTGATTTGAGTTTCTCACGCTGGTTTTACCAAACCGACCGGGGTGTTGTTTTCCTATAATGCTTGGGTCAGACTGAGCATGTTTACAGGTTTAGTTGGATGTTTTGGAGCTTCAGGAGACGAGCTGGAGGCCTAGAGACGTATTCACGTACATGGTTATTTTTCCATTGCATTCATTGTTGTATTTATCACCAATTGTGAGGACAGGTTGTTGTAACTGTCCGGACTGAAATATGTTAGTATACTCTAATTGATGTCTATATATACTTATATTATAGTTTTTATGTAAAGATTCATTCTATATTATAAATTATTCATTCCGCTATGAGATTCTGTGTTGTTTAGCTTCTTCTTGTCTTCTTCCTTTTTTTCCATAACTATCTTTCTTTTTGTTCAATTTAAGTGGGTCATGTGTGGTTTCTTGGCCGCTTAAACTATACGGAAAAGTGGGTCGTTACAACGAACAAACCGAAGACACTACTTCTACTACATCCTTAGGATTAGTAGCAAATAGGCCTTGCACTATGAAGAACTCCATCTTTGATTCCATGATCTTCAAGATGTCTTCAGTTCAAATGCTTATGCTGGTTTGAAGTGGTTTTTGGATAATATATTCAATCCTAGTCTCTCCAAACTAATAATGATAGTTTTAAAACTGGCCAAGATTTGATAGTTGGTTATTTAACTAACAAATAAACAAATAATTCAACCCGAGATTTAACAAAGCATGGTTAAGGACAAAGAAACCACTAAGCCTTTTTACTTAATCCTTTCATTAAGTAAACCCATTTTGTAAATACTTATATCAAAATAATTTTATAAAGATAGGTTCACAAATCTTCTCTACCCTTTCAATACTTAAAAAATATTGATATACTTATCTCAAGTGTATAAGTATACTCACAAAACATTTAACTTTCAAAACCTAGAAAACTTTCCCATATACTTATGTCAATGGTCTAAGTATATTCATAAAACACTACATTTCCAATACTTAGAAAATATACTCATATACTTATCTCAACTGTATAAGTTTATTCACAAATCTTAAGAAAGATTTCATTTTCAAAACCCTACTTAATTAGGGTAAAAACAAATGTCATTTAAAACATTGATAACAATAAACCCAAAATACTTTACTTCTGGTGTTAAGTTTGAAAAAATATGTGATGGCCTGGTATTTTGAACCGTTCAAATCGATAATCATCCACTCATGTCAGACTTGAATTGCTCAAAACAACAAATTGTTAATTTATATTTGGTAAAACTTAGCATATACAATAAATAAATCAATCACAGAATCACAGACGCAGAGTAATATAACAATAAGCAGCGGAATAGATAAATAGTAGTTCATGAAGCTATTATATAAACATCAGAGTTTAAAACAAGATACAACAGAAATCTCAAATACAAGTAGTCACAAACACAAAATAAATTGACAAGTCTGAACCACTGGAAATAACAGAAAAGCTGAATAGATAAGGACAGGTCTTCAAACAAAGCTCTAAGCTCTAAAGGCGAGTCTCAAATGTTGTGACACTCAGTCTGACCCCAGCATAAAGAAAAACAAACACTCGAGTCAGGATTAACATTCTTATACCAGTAAATTCAACTCAAGTGAAATGTCAACTAAAATACAATACAACTTAAAGGATGTTTGGGATTCCCATCCTTCAAGGATCCGTTAAACTATCTACATACATAGTACAATACGCTACATTGATAATGTTTATAGTAAAGTGAACTATTAAAATAACATTAAGGTGTTACCCATATCCCCCTTAACACATTTTTTATATTCCATTACTCTATACAGTACCGTAAGCTCCTCCATGATGTTTACTCAGAGGGCACTCCATAGGTATGGTACAAAACAAAGTCGTAGAAGGCGCGATAAGGCATGTGAACATGGCACGCGTGGAAATGCCAGGGTAGAAATACCGTTTGCGAATCTGGACTGGTGGTAACGCATAACATCTACTACCGCCCACCTCGAGACACACTCCCAAATCAAAGTTGCACCCAATCAAATCACAAAGTAATAGAATGGTATCGAAGAAATGTGTCCGATAGGTGGAATGACCTCACTTAGCCCGGCATGGCTCATGTTTTAGTCACATCTAAGCTAACTCACGGAGTCAGGGCTGTGTAAATACCTTATACAGAATCGCCGCCAAACCATCCTACTTTGTTCTGAAATCTCCACCATGTACATAGTTGTTAAAGTGGTTTTCGGTATTGGCAGAAAGTATGACAATATCCGATCCCGGTCTCTTTAACAACCAAACGCTTATTTCACACCGTGGTCAATTATATTTCAAACAGTTTATACTTCGTATCAAAATATCATATTCATTTCAAAATATCATATTCATTTCAAAATCATATCACTTTCGAAATCATATTCACTTTTGAAATCATATCACTTTCGACTTAAAAAGTTTAAATATTAAAAATAGTTTATATATTGAAATAGTTATAAATTAAAAATAGTTTATATTTAAAAATAGTTATATATTAAAATAGTTTATATTTAAAAATAGTTATATATTAAAAATAGTATATATATATTAAAATAATTTATATATCACTAATAGTTTATAATTAGAATTGTTTCTTCCAATTTCACAAATCAATTCAAAGTTTCATTAAACCATTTTAAATTTATATCAATTCCAAATCCAGGTTTGAATTACAAATTTAACCCACTTCCAATTCAATACGTTTCAATATTCAAACAATTTATAATAACTCAATTTGATAAATTTTATTTATATTCAAATTCAACTTAATCCCATTTAAACTTCAAATATCCACTTAATCATTTTAATAATCATTTAAATAAAACCACAATTTACAAATCTAACTCGAAATTAAAAATTCAATTATAATTTTATTTAAATTTGGAATATCCATTATACCACCCTTAGCAAAATCAAGTTATTAATTTATAAAATCATATCTTTAAAATCTTAATATCAATAAGTTTCAAATAAACTCTTATTTAACTTAAATTACAAATCAATTCTTATTTAGATTCAATTTTCAAACCAATTAAATTACAAATCGATTTCAATTCACCTTTCCAGCATTAATTTGTTAAAGTTATAAAATCTAATTTAAAATATTTAAAACATATTATATATAAATAAAAGTTAAATTAAATTCTTATTAAATTTTATTATATTAATAATTATTAAATTAAATCTTATTATTATTAAATCTATTTTAAATCTTATTTTTTTTTAAAATAATAAAGTTATAAGTTAAATTTTATAATTTACATTTTAAAACTTAACTTATAATTTTAAATTTCCAAAACATATAATTTTAAAAATCTAAATTTTACACATATATAAAAATAAGATATTTATATTATATTTAAAATCAACATTTATTAAAGCCCAAATATTTCCTTTCAAAACTTTGGAAATCATTTTTCAAAAATAGACCAACTGTGTCCGTGTATAATTTTCTATCCTATTATCAAGTGATACAGATATATATCATTTCAATCCGAAATTTAAATTTAATATTTACGGGTATATATAATTTCAACCCGCAATCCCAAAATTTCAAATCAATGAAAATCGCTTGGGTTTATCATTTCAACCCACAATGATTTTCCCTTAATCTACAAAATCGTTCGGGTATGTATCATTTAAACCCATAGGGATTTCTAAACTAACAGGGAACTTGCAGAGTGAGAAAAATATAATAATAATATAACATATTAACAACATCATATATCATCAGTAACAAATTTTAATATAATATATACAACATGTTATGGTGTCATATGTCATAGGTAAATAATTACAGATAATGGCATGTCATATTTAATTATTAAATAACTAACAATGCAAATTTAACAACATATTTAAATCGTCATTTCATATGAATTAAATTTTACTAAATACAAGAATGTTAATCATGAGTGATTGTGTGATGACCCGGATTTTTTAACGGTTGATAATCGGTAATTAGTTGAATTAAATCATTGAAATGTTATTTTGATTAGTCAAACAAATAATTTCCGATATCAAATGTCTGGATATATAAGTTAATCCAAAGGCCATATTAGATATTGAATTATAGAATTTCGAAAAATAATGAATCACTACAAGAAAATTGAGTTTTAACTGCAATCATAGTCAGCGTTTAAAAGTTTAATGCTGTAGAATGCGTTTGTGAGAAAGTTGTTTCAAGGGTTCAATGCTGACAAAACTATTAGTGTTTATTTTGTTTGCGGCCGCATACATCGGTGTTTATTTCGTTTGCCGCCACTTCTCATTTACTTGGAGAAAAAAGAAAATACGTCGATTTCCAGTTTCCATTCCCTCCCCCAATTTCTAATTTCCATTCCCTCCCCAGTTTCCAGTTTCCATGCATCGATTTCAATTTCAACACCAGAAATCAACTTCCTTCATCCACCGCTTCGATTTTGGTTGAGCATCTCTGTCGTCGATTTTGATTTTGGTAGCCCTAAACTCAGTGGAACGGGAAATTGGTGAGCATTTTTTCTCAACCCTAGTTTTCAGTTTAAGTTAGAATAGTTTCGAATTATCAAATCTTGCTTATCAGATCGAGCTTAAAGTTTTCCCTAGTTTTTGTTCAATATTTATCGATTACAATTGTATGAAACTTTTCTTAACCTCTTTGATGAAATTTCTTTTCTAGTTGAGTTATATTCTTTCTGATTTTAGTAAGTACATCTTGTTTCATTTCTAGCTGGTCTGGTTTGGTTTTTGTTTGTTGGGGATCCACCATTTCTTAATTCGTGTAGGCATTATGATGAATTGATCAATACTCATTTGCATGCTCTAGATATTCTATTATTAAATTTTTATATCATTATACCTAGATTATATTCATTAAATTATCTCATTTTGAGACGTTATTATTAATACAGTTGAAAATAAGATTAAACTCCTACAATTTTACGTTTAAAACTTTGATATGAAGTTATGATATTTTAAAATGTTAATTATGTAGCCCACTGATAGTTTGGAAAAATTTGAAAATATTTGACATGCTCTGTGAATTGCTTTATTGAATTGAATGGTCAGTCTTTGTTTGTTAATTTATAAATGCTGGCCATTATGGTGCACCATTGTTGATAAGGAAAATTTTCAAATTGTTTGATATATTTCATTAATTTCTCCATTAAATTTAACGGCCAATTTTTATTAGTTAATATCTAAATACCGATCAATAAGGTGGAACATTGATGATAAGGAAAAAATTCAAGATGTTTAACGTATTATACTAATGCTTCATTTAATTAAATAATGGTGTATAACTTTGAATTTTGTAAGTGTTATATTCTATTAGTATTCGACTGCATGATACGAATGAAATAGCTTCTTGCTAACTCTGAATCTTTGTGAAAAGTTAGGAAGATTTTATAGGGTAGAATGCTAAACACAATATAAATTAATGTTGCAAAATTAATTACTTTTTGTCACAAACAATGAGTAGATGTTGAGGCAAATATGTGGCATAATAACAAATAGATAAATATAAGTAGAATTTGGTTGAGAAAATAGGATTAGATCCTATATTCAAATGGATTTTATTAATATTGAATAGATCAGGGCATAATTATTAGAAAAAAGTGCAAGGAGCTGTATAGAAAGTGTCCATGTATCTTTGTTTATACACACACGGAGATGTATTCAATAATAATGGGATCCAATGGCCGTGATATACTGTGCCAAATTTTATGTTTTATTTTAAGCATCTAAATTGACTTTCCATGTGTGTGTGTGTGTGTGTGTGTGTGTAAAGCATGTACATTCACTCACAAGTATTTTAAGTCCTTCACCCATGCTATCCCAATACAAATTTCCAAACTATGGTTCGAATGCATATTGATATTTGGGAGATATATAGGACAAGAATGTTAAAAGACGACTTTGGGTGCAAAATGAAAAATTAAAACTCTAATTTAAGAAAAGCTAAACATTTTAGTTGAGATTAACTAAGAGAAAAACACAATTTGAGGAAAGATTCAAATTTTAGCATGATAGGATTGGTTGATAAGAGCTGTATTTTTTGTTGCCTAAATTTTGTCAAGTTTTATTTTAGCATGGTGGCGATTATCTTTAGTTTTTTACTTTATACAAACATAAGGGTTATTTGATGTTTTTGAATGTTTCTATTACACATAATTTTCAATTGGAATTGCAGAGATTTTATGTATTTGTACACAGATTTATGCACTTCACGTATATATGCAATATATACTCATATACCTGTGGATGTACATAACATATTTATAGATATTTGGTGCATTATTATATTTTTCAACGTTTCCCTCATTTTTTATTAAACATTTTCAAGTACAGTCATTACATAAAAGAATATAAATAACCAATTTTACTCCTCTAAGCAAAGATGACAGAACAATTAGGTCTGATTACATTTTTAGCAATGTTTGAATATGATATGATTAAAATGCTTTTACTTAGCAATTAGATTAGTGTACACAACTATTATAGATTATTGTTAAGGCTATATATAGATATAATCTAATGATTAATGCATCCAAATTAGGATATTTTTGGGTTTATCAAAGTTTGTATAATTAAGGAGAATAAGGCAATTCATATGTAAGAAGTCAGGTCTTTTGATGTTAGGTAATTTTTCATATAAGCTTGAGTGTGCACTCTATCATGCACGAGGTAACTCTGTAATGGTAATCTGCCGGTATAGAACTTACAAATCATCTAGAATGCACAAATTCATAATCTTTTATAAGAAACTAGAAAGTAATTTGGACAATGTGTGTCAAAAATACCTTATAGTTTTCACTAAACTGTGCCCTCTAAACTATAGCTTGATGTAAAAAGTAGCTTCATCACAAGATGTCCTAACTCATAAACTACCACTGTGGCAGCTCACATTGCAAAAGTCAATTATGCAATGCTCATGAACTCTATTGATGTACATCAGAAATGGTGCTTATAACACGGAGTTCCATGCTTCTGTGTGATTGCTTTTAAGCATACAAATGATAATCTATCACAAGCCAACCCACGTTTTGTACTTGATGTTCAGTTGTTTTTTCTTTATGAGAAGGATGTGGATCCTGAGTTGGTCAAACCTAAGCTGTTTCAAAACTTAGTGCTCTATTTCATTATATATTGTTAAGCTATTAACCATAAATGAATAATTTGTTTTATAGAAACAAAAGTTAAAAATTCAATTTCATTAAGTAAAAAATTGATGCTCTAAAAATTTACAAGTTTTATGCCACCAAGTGTCAAATTTATGCACCTATAAACTTTGCTCACCTTTATATATAGCTAGCGTGATAAATCAATAACGTTTCTTATTGTAAAAAATATGAATAGTAATATAGGTAAAAGTCATAAGGTGTTGCAATTTTTGTTTCTATTTGAGTACATCTATTTGTGGTTCCTTGTTGACAATTAAAAACAAATCGTACCATAAGTCAAGTTAGCAAAACATACAGGTTGAAACTACAACTTAAGATAACTTTTTTAAATTGTCTATTTTTACATTAAAAAAAGTAAGTAGTGCCCTTCAAGTCTTCGTCCAACTCTATGGAGCATTTTGAAGTCCATATATTCATCACAAGTTGCTGGTTCTTTCACAATAAAATTGTTTATCATGCGATAATGAACATAGATGATTGACTGAATTATAAATGGTGTTCTGTTCAGTTATCTTCAGTTTCTTTGTCCTTACAGTCTCTTATATTTTATGTTATACTAAAAATGGAAGTTTCTTCTTATTTGTATTTAGCTTGTCAACGGTCGATCATGTTTCTATGTCTTCACATTGTTTTGTTTGTATGTAATCTTTTCAAAGGAAAAATCAGTACGTCTTTCATATCAAATTCTGCTGTAGTACTAATACTTTTTGCCAAAATAGATAATGTACAATTGGTAAATAATTGAGACAATGGTCTACGCTGCAAGCTATAAAAAAAATAAGAAATTACCACTTCCTCTAAAAATTATTTATCTAAAAAATGGGGGCTGTGGGTTTTTTGGTTAAAATTATACAATGATAAAGTTCCATTTGTTGGCGTGTTTACTATTTTATACTGGCCTTATTATGCAACACACGTATATTGTTTGTAGCAATAATCACCTCCTTAAGGCTTATTAAGTTGTTATGAATTAATATAATGAGTTTAGTTTGATTATGTTTTTAACCCTATTTTCAACAAGTACATTTTTTCTTAGCTTTAATACAAACCAATGGTTTGCGTGTGTGTTGCATGTATTTGGAAATAATTTACCATTATCTGAGCCTAAATCCAATTAAATTTTGCACACAGTTATAAGTTTTATCATCACCATATCCCTAGTCAAACTAGAGATGGTTACTAATGACATATTTGAACCTCTTTCTTGCTTCATATAATAACATTTGGCCATCTGCAATTGAATTTGAGTAGTAAAGCAATGCACACTGTATACACAAGGGCATAATTGGTACATAACTGATTATGCATTATGCAATCGGTGAGGGAATACGATCTCATAATTATTTTAATGACATTGCTATTAATAATAATCATTTCTGGTCACAGAAGTATATGCTGCAAGAGAGAAGAATGGTATTTACATACCAAGGGATCGCTATCTGCAAGAAGAAGCGAAGAAAAAGGTTACTTCATCATATACTTCTACATTTTCTTTTCAATTTGTTAATATTTTGTAAATATGTATCATATTGAAAAAAAAATGTGGTGTGATTGTATAGGCCATGACAGAAAAAATTGAACGCATGGAGCTGGAATCAGAGTCAAAGGATAAGGTACTCAATTAAGCTTTATTATACTGAAGATTATAAATAACTTTGGCAGTTTGATCAATGTGTTGTGTACTACACAGCAATTAGCCGGGCTTCAAGAGCTCTACAATTCTCAACAACTCCTAATTGCAGAGCTTTGTGAGAAACTTGAAACAACACAGGTGACATTTATTTTACGAGTGTTTGTCCTTACTGTGATTTTTATCACTTTCAATTGTTTATTTTCTTGTGATATTACCACAGAAAAAGTTGGAAAACACTTAATATGCTTTGCTAGACCTGGAAGAAAGATATCAGCAGGCAAACAACACGATCAGTGAAAAAGAGTTTTTGATATCTAACCTCCTTATATCAGGTGAATACAGCACCCTTATAGTTTTTAAACTACGTACATTTACCCCACCGCTTTAAGTACAGTACCATATTCACAACCAGTATAAAGTGCAGTGCCTGTATTAACTAATGTATTTATTTTTATCACGAATTGTCTGTATTAACTAATGTATTACAGGGCATCTCAACCATTTTGCAACCCTGTAATTATGATAACCATCAACAATTCATAACATACAACTTTGAATCATATGTTATAAGTTAATATGATGGTGATACGTAAAGTTAAAATTTGTATGTGTGAAGTTCGGAAAATGTAGTATAGTGGAAAGTTTCTCAAATTAACTCAGGTCATAATTGGAAAGTTCTAAACTACAGATCATAATTGGAAAGTTTCTCAAATTAACGTGTGAAAATGTAGTATATGTATGGATATCATACTTGTGAAACACTTAATTGTGTAATATTATTGGATACTACAATAAAACTCATCTATGTAAATCATACTTAACAATAATGTTGGATACTACAATAAAACTCATCTATGTAATATCTATTAGTGTAAACCGAGAACTGTGATAAAAATATTGATTTGCTTGTAATAATTGTATTGAGATTATCAGATGGGTTTAGATTTTAATTTATGTTTACTCACTGGTCAAACTTTTTCATCGCAGGTAATTAAAGATGGCGATGGCACATTCTTCTTCCATAGCAAGTGGCAAGCATATGAAACTTTTTAGATGCACGTTTTGTTGTTGGCATTTGGTGCGGACTTACTTTATTGATATTATATTTTTTTTAAACATATACCTTATCTTTGTTTAACAATATTATGATAACTTGGTCTACCGTGTTATTTTTGTTTATGTATATTATTGAAACTTGATTTATAGATTTTTTTGTATATTAATATTATTTTAGCTAGTTTATTTAACAGATTATTATTCATTAAATAGACAGCGTTAAAGCCTTGCTGTAAGTTATTTAAAAACATAAATCACATTGATACAACAGCGTTTTACAAACGCTGATGAATAAGTAGTAACAGCGTTTTCCTGTCGCTGTTGAAAACTAGTGAGTTTGTTTTAGACAGGGTATTTTAAACGCTGTGGAAATGTAAAATACCACTCTAAACACTTTTCCACAGCAAAATATAAACGCTGTAGAAACTAAATAAACAACGACAAAATAACGCTGTGGAAAATTATTTTTGACAGCGTTGTTTTTTCGCTGTTTGAAATTACATACCAACGACCGCATGTTGTTATACAGCGTTCTTCACAACGCTATTATATCATTTAACAGCAGTTTTTAAACGTTGTTAAAAGGCTATTTTGTTGTAGTGAATCTTATAGAAAATATAAATTATATATATATATATAACTCTACCATTTAAAAATCCAAGATAGAATACATTTGTATAAAAATATAAATGCATACAAATCTTTATGATGTTAATGATATATACATAAGTGTATGAGTATACAAGTATATTAATGAATGCCATATGAAATAATGTATATGGAAGCTTATATAAATGTGGATATATATATATATATATATAATGGCAAATTGTGCATAAACAATGTATAATGAGAATATATGTAAGTAAAAATGTATATAAGAGGCTTATATGGTGTGTATGTAGCATAGATGAAAACTTATAAAAATAGCTGCGGTAAGTATATATGAGTGTATATATATGTGTGTATCAACAAGGTAAAAATGGTTTGTATACCTATGTATGATAAATATATATATGTACACACATAAGAATGGATATGCATGTAAACAAAAGAGGGGACAAGCATTTAAAGCCTAGGGTACAAAACATATAATCAATGTGTCAAAAAGCAAATCAGGTCAGCTGGTGTTAAAGGAAAAATCAAATCAGATTTTCATTTTTAAATAAAAATAAAACAAGCTTGCTGTAGAAGGCAGCCTACACCTCTATATATGTCTCTACCTTCTTCATTCTTCCTGGATTCGGAAAATTGTTAAGTAACAAAGAATATATACTTTCATTTCAAACTAAAGAATTAACTCAACAACAACTACATCAGTTTTCAACCAAATTCAAGTAGCTGTTTCAGCAACTCAAACAAAATATTCAATGCAAAATCAAATTCAACAGCCCAGAAAAACAAACAGTGTTGTGTGCTTCTTCTAGTTTTGGTGATTAAACTAAACAACATCTTGTTTAACTTAGTGCATGTGATGATTTTATGAAATAGTGATGTGGTAAATTGTTTGCAAGAGTGAAATTAGACCTGCATGTTATAATATGAAGTGATATAAATGGTGCATGTCTGGATATATCTGGTTATTCTCTGTTCTACGTTACAGAATTTTAGAATAAGAAAAAAAAATTCAAATTCTTTTTAACTGATCTCTGATAGGATTTGGTTTTCAAACAAAATAACTTTCTTTGAACATAATTAAGATCTAAAAAGGTATTTAAGTAAAACAAGTTTATATACCTTTGTAAATCAAGGAAATACAGTAGAAATTTAAAAACTATTGAAGTTCGAGTATCAAAATTCCTTGTGTCACTTATATAATCTTGATGGTCATCAAGATTCATGAATTTTAAAGGAAGAATCACAAATTTTAGTGTGGGATCGAGTGTGTAATTGGGTGTTGACCAGAAAATGAATTTCGTCAATTTTCGATGATCTAAAGGAATTTGGTTATCAAGATTGATGCTGGAGAAGCTTTAGAGATTGGCGAAGACTGGAAAAATGGAGGAAAGGTTTCTCAATCGACGTAGTGGCGCGGCAAGGTCATACTAGGGTTTTAGGCCTTGGTTTGGACATGGATGTTTGTTCGACGATTGCAAGCTCGTGGCGGCATCGGAATGGACCGGTCGTGGGAGAAAGGATGTTGGGGTCGTGGCGAGTTCACCGATGGGTTTTGGGAAGTTCCAGTGGCCGGAGGTGGTTGGTCGGGGCAAAAGAAGGAGGTCGGTCATCCCTGGGTTTTGATTTTGAGGTCGAGATATTGATTTGGGGCATTGGAGGGGAGTCTAGGTAGTCGAAGTAGACCAACGAGTCATCGATGACTTGTCTGAGGTCTCAGTGTCGATCGAAATGGCGGCGTGGGGATGTGCACATGCACGTATATCTGTTTGTGTCTGGGTTCACGATTTTGAAAGAAGGAAGGGAAGAAGAAGATAGGAACGGGTAGGTCTCGATGATTTCCTGGGTTTGTCTCGAGGAAATAATGTTCGCGAGAGGGTTCGTGATAGTGTCGTAGGTGACCCGGAGTTTCGCTCGTTTTAGCTTGGGTTTGTTGTTAAGCAAACCTGGTTTTAAGAAAAGTAAAGAGCATGAACAGTTTGGTATAAAGGTAAAGAAATACAAAGTTTTTTTAAGCAAAGAGAAAGTATAAGATTTAAAAGCTAATGAATTTTTTTAATGTGTATTTAATAAGTGAGTTTTCAAAAGAAGAAATCAAGTTTTAGAACTAGTTTCCAGCTTAAATTTTAGAGTTAAAATGTTTTATTTAAAATTTCCTTGAGTTAAATAATGATTTAACAAGTTTATTAAAAGGCAAGAGAATGTTTAGCCAAGTTAATTAATGTAAGTGATTGTAGAATAGTTAATTACTTAATGAAATTAATTATGGTTTAATTAATGTAAGTAATTAAAGATAGTTAATTACTTAATGTATTGAAGGTTAATTGATATAAGTAATTAAGAATAATCACTTAAGAAATTGATTAAGTGTGACAACCTGGATTTTTAATGTAATGATTTCCTTATAAATGTACATATTTTTAAACTTGAGTTTTAAATAAGTTTTAAATTAAAAGTTCATTTGTTTAAAATACTCTTTTCTTTCAAAATTCTAACATAAGGAGGAAAATATATATATATATATCTTATCAATATTTATGAATAAGTACAAACGAGTATAGGATATTAACATAAAAATAAAAATATGTAAACATAAGGAACTATGATATAAACTTAAGTATAAATATAAATATATAACACAAGAAAACTATGAAATGAACATAAGTATAAAAATAAATAATAAGTAAGTAAATTAAAATTTTGATAGTTAACTTTTAAAGGAAATAGAATATTTATATTAGAGATAAGCATCTCAATTAAAATTTTAGTTATGAACAGTATAAAATGAACCTACAAAAAGATTCTAGAACCTGTATATACTGGTGAGATAGGAAATGAACATATATAATTTGGAATCAAGTAAGTATGAAATGAAGTAAGGCAAAATAGGATGTGTACAAGTGTATAGATATGTATACACAAAGGACAGGTTAAGTATATGAATATATGAGATAAAACAAGGTAAGTTTATGTTGATAAGCATTTATGCACATTTCAATTCAAGCACAATACATCATTTCAGATAATAAAGAAAAATGGTAAGCATAAGCTTGAGAAACAAGACAAGTAATTAATGCTGGCTCAAATTTTTTAGCTCAGCCACCATGTAAGGGAAACAAATCTCTGATCAAATATATAATAATCTATACGATACAAAGAAAATCTTGTACCAACAAAATACAACCCTGTACACAACTTTCTTTTATACATCATTTCCTGTTTCCTTTCGTTTATATATATATAAAAAAATCTCTGATCAGCCGAGCACAATCTTTTATGTACAATACGAGCCTGTACAATCTTCTATATATCATCTTTCATTTGTTCATAAACTGAGTACAACCCATAAAAATAAAAGTAAAATTGGTGTACCCTGGAAGCTACCGCTACTTTTCCCCTAGTATAAGTTAAGCTCTGCCTGGTTACATTCTAACATTTTTGGAACAAGATAAGTAAATAGGGAAACGGGCTGCCATTAAAACTTAAGTAAAATCTAATACAATCCAAGTTCAAAGAGGATCAGATACAAGTTAGCAGTAGTTTTTCTAAAGAAAATACTACTCTGTTCAAACTACTCAACCTTAAGCAAACAAAAGCATAAGTGCAAAGTTTAAATGTATCTCAAACATTAGTAAGCAGTAACTCAGATATTATCCCAATCAAAAGCTTCAGTTCTTACCCATCAATCTGGTTGCAGTTCAAAACAATTTTCCAGATTTCTAAACACTGGCTAGTGTTCTAGGTTCAACAGATTTCAGGTGAGTAAACCAAGTTTTAATCTGTTTTAAAATTCTTTTTCATGCAGTAATTCTTGGAACAAAGTATGACAAGTATTTGCATGTCTATATGAATTGCATGAAGATATATATATATGTACGATTTCATAGAGCAAATGTCAGAATACCAATAAATACTCTGTTATGGTTATCCAGGTTTTAAAACCTTGAACAAATTCAAATATCTCTTACCCTGATTTATTTTAAACATGGATGTGTAAATAAATTTTGTTTGTTACAACATAGAGTGAATTTTAAAAATATTTCCAAGTAGATTCTGAAGCTAGGTTTGAACAAAGGAAGAAGAATAGTAAGAAATTCAACCTAGTTAAGAAATTATTTGTTTGAGTCTTGAAGTTTACTTATATTATCGGACTTGATTTTGAAAACCCTGAATTTTAAAATAAGAATCAAGATTTTTAAACAAATATTAATTAAGTAAATTGGGTTTGAACGGGAAGTGGGTTTTTGGCATATTTCCGACGATGGGGGAAGAAGTGGTTGTCGGGACGGAGGCCAGAGGTGGATTATTGGTCGATGATCAAGGGAAAATTGGTCGGAGTGATTATGGACCAAAGAGGTGTCGCGGCGAGGCTAAGTTAGGGTTTAAGGTGTGGTTTTAAGCAGGGTTGGGTTCTGGGCAATTTCTGTATCACTGTCGCATCGAGTGGGATCGGAGTTATGGGAAAAGGAGCGAGGATCACTAGCGGTGGTGCAGGCACAAGGCCGTGGTCTCCGGTGGATGGGGATGGGAGGATTTATGGTGTATGGTGGTCAGGTATCTGATTGTTGAGGGCGAGATCTTTCGTTTTTGATTCGCGGGGAAACTTGGGTTTCTGGGTGATCGTTCGTGATGGGGTGTTCGTCAACCACTTATCTGAGGTCACGGTGGCGATCGGAACATGGGCGTGACGACGTGCACGTGCACGTGTTTATCTGTGTATCTGGGTTCGTTGAGGAGTTTGGGAAGAAAGGCTTTGCCTCGGAGTTGAGCTCGGGGTCGAATAGGGTTAGACTCGGAGGAAGTGAAAGCTCGGGAAGACTTGAATTTTGCTCGGGAAAATGAAGGGATGGTCTCGGGTCTGAATGCTTGAGTGTAATAACAAGTTAAATTTTTTTTAAAACAAATTAAGTTTTGCTTAAACAATTTTGTTAAAACACTTCTCTTTTCTAAATAATCAATGTCTGTTAAGTTGAGATTGCCTAAGGGTTAAAATAAATGATTACAACTTTATTAAGTTTAAAGCGTTTTAATTATATAACCTTTGTTTAAAGTTCATTTAGATAAGTTTAAATTATTGTAACTAAGTAAACAATTAAGAATAATTAATCCGCAATTTAGATTTGTTAAATTGGTTTTAAGGGTAATTAAGGGATGGATTACCCGATTGGAATTAATTTGTTAATTAATTAAAGGTAATCTTTTGGTGATAAATTAAATATGAATACTTAATGGGATTGATAGGTATAATTACTTAGTAGAAGTAATTAAGGATAAATTACTTAGTGTAATTAATCAAAAGGGATTAATAATTAAATAAGGAGTTAATTAATTAAATAATTACAGAGGGGTAATTACTGTTATGATTAATTGGGATTGATTAGGGGATATAGTTAATTAATTATTTCCATTATCTGATATAAATTGCTTTATGATATGATATGTTGGATGAGCAACCTATCAATTATGAATCGTTGTGAAAAGGTGTAATCCAATAATTTAAGTCGAATTTTATTTAATTGGATAATGGGTGTTAAGATGAACTGAATTCGAAGAGACCGGCGTCGGGTATTAGTTAATATCCAAAACCACTTCGATTCTTATAGATTGATATGTGAAATCAATAAAGTGGAATGATATGATTTAAGTGAATTAGACCTTTCAATCTAAGTTTTGGTACTTAGAAATTGATGTGTGAAATAAGTGATGCCTATAACCACTTGTGAGGTTGTAAATTTATATAAGTTACCCGGGTCTAAAAAGTTGGATGCATTGGTATTTCTTATTAGATGGGTTTACTCACGCTGGTTTCCAGCCTGACCCGGGTGTTACTTTGATGTAATGCTCGGGTCAGACCGAGTATTACAGATTTTCAGGTAAGGACGTTCTGGAGCTCAGGAGGAGTACTGGATGGCAGGACGTATGGAATGATTCCGCTGTGACTATTATTTTTGATTATCTGAGACATATTTGATTTATATATGACCATCGTTGTGTATTGGAATATAACTCTGATGTAAATAAATGTAAATTGACAGATACAGTATTCTTTTGTAAACTGTTATTATTTGATATTATATTTTGTTCCGCTGTGAATGTGAGCATCTGAGTTATGTTTTCTGTTTCTTTTCTTCTATCTCTTCTTCTTTTCATAACTATCTGGAAATTTCGGGTTCGAAATTTCCGGGTCGTTACAGTTGGTATCAGAGTGAAGGTTAACCGAAAACCTTGGCTCTGGTGGGTCTACTCATCTAGAGATAGGGTCAATAGTACCCTAGAATAAGTTGAGTGTATACATATATATATGAGAGCGTACTTGTTATTTTCTTATATAAGGATTTTAAATGATTTTATGTAAGAATATATTTTAATATATATAAAGCAATATTTCTTACTAATAAATGTTAAAGTTATTGGTTTTAAAAGTTATTGGAATTAAATAAAATAATGAGAATTAAGTGGTAATAGTAATACAACCAAATTGAAATTGAATGAAGATAAATTTGAAATGGATCTAAACTGAAATTAAAATCCTGAATTTATAGAAATGTTTTCAGAATAAAGATAATAATAAATTGGTTTCCAAATATGATAATCTTGGTTATTATCGTAAATGGTTGTTGTGTTTAATAATAAGATGTGTATTAATGAGCGAGCAAAATAAAATGTGCTAAGGATATAAATTTAGATGAGTATAACCTGTAAATTAGAACGGATTTAAATTGTGGAGTTTAAAACCTAAGTTTAGAAACATTGAATTGTTTCAAAGTGTTGAAGGAAAAGAATAAATAATGTTATTCAGGATATATTCGAATGTGATCTTATTTTAAAATAAGAAGCTGTTTGAAAACTTTTAAAAAAAAGAGGTCTGTCTTAAATTAAAATCGAAGGTGGTTTAAAAATTTAAATGTATAACCTGGTAGACTAAGAAATTAATATGTATATATGGATACAAAGATGGTTTGAAAATAAACTCTAAATGTTGAGTTTTAAATTTGGAAATGAGGTGTGATATCCAAGGTAATAAGTTTTTGAACTTATAAGATTTATTAATGTGAAGTTTAAAATTTGAAGTGGGAATTCAAATTTGAGTAAGTTTGGCGAGATTAAATTGAATTTAACTTAAGGGAAGTTAAATAAGTTTGGAATAAACAACCTGAATTGGAAATTTCAAGATGAAATTGAGGTTTAACTTAGGAAAGTTAAATGGGTTGATTTGGTAGGGAACTATATGTGGTCTCATATAGGATTGAGATCTGGAATGGGTAGTGGATGATGAATGTTTTAAATAAATTGGATGATAGATTGGGTAATATCTATCCCAATATTGGAATTAAATGGAATTAAACTTTAATTTGAAATTACTTAAGTAATTTTGATTTTAAAGATAAAAATTAAACTTGAGAAATTGGGATCACTTTGAACATTAAGATTTGAATGTTTAAAATGAACATGTAAACTGAAATGATTAAGGATTGGTTCCAAGATTGAATTTGGGTAATAAATTGAAATTCAAAGATTTAAATTGTTTAAAAAGGGGTTTGAATTATTATTGGAACTTTGAAATAAGTTAAGTGAAGATAATTTAAAATGGAATTTTGAGAATTGAACTCAGAAATTAAATTGTTTAAAGATATTGATTTGAAGATAAATGTTAATTGGATTAAGGGAATAAATCAACATTTGAAAATTTAACTCGAATTTATATAATTCGAGATGGTTTAAAATTGAGATTTAAATTGAATTAGTTCAAACTGAATTTGATTTGAACTAATGGGAATTGTGATTTATGATGGATAAGTATAAAATTCAAATGAGAAATTTGAATTGGATTAATTTGTAATAAAACTGAAGTTATTCAAATTGGGATTGAGTCAATTTAAATGTAAGTGGAAATTTAAATTGAATTTATGGAAATGGAGATGGGGTATTAAACAGTTTGACTCTTGACTATTTTCAAAATAAATTGTTTAATATAAACCTATTTTTCCAAACTATTTACTACACAACTATTCTTTTTAAACCTAAAACTATCTTAAACCTGTTTTACAATTACTTTGGAACTATTTAACTATTTTACAACTGTTTTATAAACTAATTACTATTTTTCTACTACTTTATAAACTGATTACTGTTTTTCAACTATTTTATAAGTAATTACTATTTTCCAATTATTTTACAGTTACTTAACTATTTTACAGCTATTTTACAAATTAATAATTATCTTTCAACTATTTATCTATTTTTAAAATTTTCAAGCTATTTTGTAAATATAAACTGGTCGGAGATCAAACTGTTATTGAGTAAATACCCAACTGAGATAAGAATTGAAGTGATAATCCAAGTGGGGATTTAGCCAAATGTGAATAAGTGAATAAAATTAAAGTGAAGGTGAATAGAAAGGAAATTGATTTAACTGATAATCAATGAAGATAAATACGTAGGATGTACGTATATTATTCTATTCGCATAGTGATTTGATCCAGATTCGAGCACAAAATTTCGAGATAGTATTATCGATCCGAGTTGGGATTTTTCGCTCGATTTTCGACGGCGAACCTGGATATGGATTTTTGATTGGTTCTGGATATTCTCTATCATAGGTGTGACTATGCAAGGAGAATGACGGTTTCTGATCAAGAAACCAGATCCGAGTCCGCACTAGGAAGTCAGGTGGACGATACTAGTTCGGAAGTGAAATTGTGTGATCGAGTGAGCGATCAGATTGGTATTGCGTACGAATGATATGGAGACATCGTACGGGTTTGAATGAAATTGGCATTGAAAATTTGTGGATAAAAACTGAAAAGATTTTTGAAATTGAAAGTATATTTTGAGAAATTGACAATGAATAAAGGTGGAAATTGATTTTGAAGTTGTAGATAAAAGGTTATAAGATGATTTTTGAAATGGGAAATATATTTGTGAATATATGAGGAACTAAAATAAAATAAATTTAAAATTTATATTTCTATGGTAGAAATTAACTTTATGGAAATAAAGTGGAAATTGAATATTTTTCTGAGTTAAAGTTTACTTTATAATAAAAGTAAGAAATTTGGCAAGTGACTTTATAAAGTAATCAAATTTGAATATTTGATTGGGAATAAACAAAGTTACGTATCTTTGTTATATATGATAAAACTCCCCTTATTGAATCCATTGCCAAAAGAAAAAGGGTTTTGAAAGTTTTGAAGTATACAAAGGAAACTTATACAAGTATAAAGTGATTTAAAGATTTCCCAAGAAAATTATATATATGAAAATATATATAAAAGATTTTATGGAAATGGTTTTGAGAAAAAGGTTTAGGGAACCTTTGGATTTGGAAAAGGCTTTTGATTTTTGGATAAAATCAATATTGGGATTTGGAAAAGCCTAATTTTAGAATTTTCAATTTTGGGAATCGATTTTGTGTAAAGGAGCTTATATGGAATTCATACTAGGTGTATGATTTGGAAAATACTATATGTGTATAGTATAAAGTGTTTTGAGATTGGCTCTGGGGAAAAAGGCGCTCCCTTAAAATGAACTTCTCAGGAGTGCCACAAGGTGGTACTGCCTTGAGCCTCAAAGGGGGAGGTTCTAAAGTTGATCCTGTGAGGAGTCCGGACAAAACTAGTTCCTGAGGATTATTGTGTAGCGAAAGTCGAGGGGCTGGTGCCCACAGAGGCATTTGGGTTATGCTATGACGACAGTGTAACTCGATGTCACTACGATCTACTGCAGACCATAGCGAAAGTCACGTGAGCCGCTAAGAGCCAACAGTCTGCGTTTGATTTTATATCGGTAGACTGTGACACTATGGTAACATAGCGAAAGTCATGTGTGCCGCTGAGAGCCGACAGTCTGCGTTTGATTTTATATCGGTAGACTGAGACCTATGTAAGAGTGGAGAAGTTTCATTTTGACAGCGAAAATCGTGTGTGCCGCTGAGAGCCAACAGTTACATGGACTTTTGCTGCGACGACAACGTAACCCTAGATGTAACTGCTATCTGTCGTGGGTTCTATGGTGTAATCAGTTACATGGACTTTTGCTGTGACGGCAACGTAACCCAGGATGTAACTATGACCATGGATGGGTGTGATGATTTCCAAAGCATTCTCACCAAAGATATTTTATCAATTTTCAAAACTGTTTTCTATATTTTCAATAAAATTATTTTTCAGAATATTTTCGCTGGGTGTTGAAAATAGGTCTGCTAAGTACTTATAGATTTTCAGTTCTACGCCTGATCAACGTATGACCGAATCTTTATTAGAACGAGGATGGACTTGTTGAAACATCAAGTTATAAAAGTATTTTAAACCTGATCAAAGAGTAATTATCTGATTTTAAGTAATTTCATAAATTCTTGCTTCGTTCTTTTCGAGGACGAAAAGATTCAAAGGAGGGAGGAATGTGACAACCTGGATTATTAATGTAATGATTTCCTTATAAATATACATATTTTTAAACTTGAGTTTTAAATAAGTTTTAAATTAAAAGTTCATTTGTTTAAAATACTCTTTTCTTTCAAAATTCTAACATAAGGAGGAAAATATATATATATCTTATCAATATTTATGAATAAGTACAAACGAGTATAGGATATTAACATAAAAATAAAAATATGTAAACATAAGGAACTATGATATAAACTTAAGTATAAATATAAATATATAACACAAGAAAACTATGAAATGAACATAAGTATAAAAATAAATAATAAGTAAGTAAATTAAAATTTTGATAGTTAACTTTTAAAGGAAATAGAATATTTATATTAGAGATAAGCATCTCAATTAAAATTTTAGTTATGAACAGTATAAAATGAACCTACAAAAAGATTCTAGAACCTGTATATACTGGTGAGATAGGAAATGAACATATATAATTTGGAATCAAGTAAGTATGAAATGAAGTAAGGCAAAATAGGATGTGTACAAGTGTATAGATATGTATACACAAAGGACAGGTTAAGTATATGAATATATGAGATAAAACAAGGTAAGTTTATGTTGATAAGCATTTATGCACATTTCAATTCAAGCACAATACATCATTTCAGATAATAAAGAAAAATGGTAAGCATAAGCTTGAGAAACAAGACAAGTAATTAATGCTGGCTCAAATTTTTTAGCTCAGCCACCATGTAAGGGAAACAAATCTCTGATCAAATATATAATAATCTATACGATACAAAGAAAATCTTGTACCAACAAAATACAACCCTGTACACAACTTTCTTTTATACATCATTTCCTGTTTCCTTTCGTTTATATATATATAAAAAAATCTCTGATCAGCCGAGCACAATCTTTTATGTACAATACGAGCCTGTACAATCTTCTATATATCATCTTTCATTTGTTCATAAACTGAGTACAACCCATAAAAATAAAAGTAAAATTGGTGTACCCTGGAAGCTACCGCTACTTTTCCCCTAGTATAAGTTAAGCTCTGCCTGGTTACATTCTAAAATTTTTGGAACAAGATAAGTAAATAGGGAAACGGGCTGCCATTAAAACTTAAGTAAAATCTAATACAATCCAAGTTCAAAGAGGATCAGATACAAGTTAGCAGTAGTTTTTCTAAAGCAAATACTATTCTGTTCAAACTCCTCAACCTGAAGCAAACAAAAGCATAAGTGCAAAGTTTAAATGTATCTCAAACATTAGTAAGCAGTAACTCAGATATTATCCCAATCAAAAGCTTCAGTTCTTACCCATCAATCTGGTTGCAGTTCAAAACAATTTTCCAGATTTCTAAACACTGGCTAGTGTTCTAGGTTCAACAGATTTCAGGTGAGTAAACCAAGTTTTAATCTGTTTTAAAATTCTTTTTCATGCAGTAATTCTTGGAACAAAGTATGACAAGTATTTGCATGTCTATATGAATTGCATGAAGATATATATATGTATGATTTCACAGAGCAAATGTCAGAATACCAATAAATACTCTGTTATGGTTATCCAGGTTTTAAAACCTTGAACAAATTCAAATATCTCTTACCCTGATTTATTTTAAACATGGATGTGTAAATAAATTTTGTTTGTTACAACATAGAGTGAATTTTAAAAATATTTCCAAGTAGATTCTAAAGCTAGGTTTGAACAAAGGAAGAAGAATAGTAAGAAATTCAACCTAGTTAAGAAATTATTTGTTTGAGTCTTGAAGTTTACTTATATTATCGGACTTGATTTTGAAAACCCTGAATTTTAAAATAAGAATCAAGATTTTTAAACGAATATTAATTAAGTAAATTGGGTTTGAACGGGAAGTGGGTTTTTGGCATATTTCCGACGATGGGGGAAGAAGTGGTTGTCGGGACGGAGGCCAGAGGTGGATTATTGGTCGATGATCAAGGGAAAATTGGTTGGAGTGATTATGGACCAAAGAGGTGTCGCGGCGAGGCTAAGTTAGGGTTTAAGGTGTGGTTTTAAGCAGGGTTGGGTTCTGGGCAATTTCTGTATCACTGTCGCATCGAGTGGGATCGGAGTTATGGGAAAAGAAGCGAGGATCACTAGCGGTGGTGCAGATACAAGGCCGTGGTCTCCGGTGGATGGGGATGGGAGGATTTATGGTGTATGGTGGTCAGGTATCTGATTGTTGAGGGCGAGATCTTTCGTTTTTGATTCGCGGGGAAACTTGGGTTTCTGGGTGATCGTTTGTGATGGGGTGTTCGTCAACCACTTATCTGAGGTCACGGTGGCGATCGGAACAGGGGCGTGACGACGTGCACGTGCACGTGTTTATCTGTGTATCTGGGTTCGTTGAGGAGTTTGGGAAGAAAGGTTTTGCCTCGGAGTTGAGCTCGGGGTCGAATAGGGTTAGACTCGGAGGAAGTGAAAGCTCGGGAAGACTTGAATTTTGCTCGGGAAAATGAAGGGATGGTCTCGGGTCTGAATGCTTGAGTGTAATAACAAGTTAATTTTTTTTAAAACAAATTAAGTTTTGCTTAAACAATTTTGTTAAAACACTTCTCTTTTCTAAATAATCAATGTCTGTTAAGTTGAGATTGCCTAAGGGTTAAAATAAATGATTACAACTTTATTAAGTTTAAAGCGTTTTAATTATATAACCTTTGTTTAAAGTTCATTTAGATAAGTTTAAATTATTGTAACTAAGTAAACAATTACGAATAATTAATCCACAATTTAGATTTGTTAAATTGGTTTTAAGGGTAATTAAGGGATGGATTACCCGATTGGAATTAATTTGTTAATTAATTAAAGGTAATCTTTTGGTGATAAATTAAATATGAATACTTGATGGGATTGATAGGTATAATTACTTAGTAGAAGTAATTAAGGATAAATTACTTAGTGTAATTAATCAAAAGGGATTAATAATTAAATAAGGAGTTAATTAATTAAATAATTACAGAGGGGTAATTACTGTTATGA